>CM056582.1:37078610-39478610 GCA_029721435.1 Gymnothorax reevesii | reverse complement strand
CCAGGGAAGGCCTTGATTATTTCAGCAGGACAATGCAAAACCACATGCTGCAGCTATTACAACAGCATGGCTGTGAGTGAGTGAGTTATACTTGTTCCTTATAAGGTCTGGTAAGTGTTTGTATAAGGCTACGAGCTTGAAAGTGGGGACTGATAGCTTTTCATTGCAGGGTGAATGTTCTTACCGTTAAATAAGCAGTTCCTTTAATGAGTATGTGTGCTGGCTAGTGGGAAAAATTAACAAGATTTTCAACTTCATAATGTTTTGTGGCATGTTTTGTATTTGGACAGGTTACTGGTGACCTCAAGGGCAAAGGCCTCCAGTTCACTAATAGTCTTGGGTTTTTGTGCTGCAACTGCCTTCTTCGAATCCCTGGAGAGATTTTCTATTGGCTTCAAGTCACTTCAAGTCGTGACTATGATAGCCACTCTAGAATCTTCCAGGACTACTTCTGAGAACAAGCCGTAGTGGATGTTGTGGTATGTTAAGGATCATTGTCCTGTTGGAAGGTCCAATGATGCCCAAGCGTCAGCTTCCCTACAGACGGCATGACATTTTCTCCTTGGATATCCTGGTACTTGACTGAATTCATCTTGCCATCCACACGTTGCAAGTTTCCAGTGCCAGAGGAAGCAAAGCAGCTGCAGAGCATCAACAAGCCCCCACAATGCTTCTCTATAGCCAGGGTGTTCTTTTTAGTGCATGCTTCATTCTTCCGGCAGACCATAAGCCCAAACATTTCCAATTTTGTTTCATCGCTCCACAGAACAGTATCCTAAAACTTCTGTGGCCTATTTATTTGGTTTTGAGGATATTTGAGCTTGTGCTTTTGGGTCAGTTATGGTGTATGTCTTGGAGTTTGGGCATGAAGACCTTCAAAGTTTAGCATGTGCCCTACTTTGCAAACTGAAACTTCAGTGCCGCCTGCCTCCAAGTCTTGCTGCAGATCTTTTGCAGTCACTCGAGGGTTTTTGACGACCTGCCTGTTAAGGGATCTGGTGACAGCCATTAATATTTTCTTCCTTCTGCCATGTCCTGCTAGTGCAGCCACTATTCCTTTAACTCTGAACTTGCAAACTATGCATGCAACTGGATCTCTACGAACATTCAGTACCCGTGCTACTTTTTTTTATCCATTTCCTTGTTTGTGCCAGGCAATGATCTCTTCTACTACCTTTTTGATCAATTCTCTTGACCGCCATATTTCTGATATGCAAGCAAATGTCACTGTCAACAAACCCCTAGCTCGTGCAAGTATGTGATGTGTTCTATCTCAAGCAAACCTGATGCAACTTATGAAGCTCTTGTTTAGCTGCATTAGATGTGCTTAAGATAACATCTGATTTGCCAATATGCCCTTATGATAGATTCTATTCAGGGGTTGAATACTTTTGAGACTGCAGTAGCCATTATAACAGGCAAATTTAGGTTGAATTTTAAAATGTTCTTGTTTAATCAACATTTTTTGCAAACAGTAGAAAGTTAGTAAATTTTGCCAGTAAATCCAATTTGCAATGGTGGTTGAATAATTTTGATTGCAACTGTATATAATAGTTATTAAATGGCAAAGACCATCATCAAGACTGACATGCATGCTCTGTTCCACTAAGCGAAACATCTCAAAAACCAAGCAGTTGTGCAGTGGAGGCAGAGAATAAACCCCATCACCTCTGTTCCAGCCGCTATCTATTCAGGGTCAGCTGGGAGAGCAGGTCCAGTCTTTTAAATGCCTGGGTAAAGCGATAGACACCTGCCTGTCCACACAACACACAGAATGTGTGTACAAGAAATCTCAACAGCGCCTCCACCCCCTGTGAAAACTAAGGTCCTTTAATGTTAGCAAGAACATTTTAACTTTAGTTTACTGTTCACTCATTGAATCCATCCTCACCTTCAATATTGAATCCTGGTGTAACTCTCTGGCCATTAAACATAAAACAAAACTTTCACACATCAGGCCAGCAAAATAATGGGTTCACCTCTAACTCCCCGATCTGATCTGTATACCCGCTCGGTGATCAGGAAAGCCACCCTGATCAGCGAAGACCCCTCTCACTGCGCTCATCGCTCCTTTGCGTTACTTCCATCAGGCAGATGCTACAAAGTCCCACTGGCCCGCCAAAATATTTTTAAAAAAATCATTAATTCCATCTGCAATAATCATCCTGAACAGACATAGACACAGCACACTAACCTGTTGGCATGCACATACTGTATTTTAATTAACTAATTTGTTGTTTCATTTTTATATAGGTTTTTTTTAACAGTTTGCCAGTTGTGCTCGTAACATGTTGTGTTGTTATCCCCCGCCGCGCGTTTAGCTCCGTCCGTCCCGAACATTGTCAGCGCGATATCTCAAGAAGGAGTCAACCTATTTCAATTCTTTTTGGTACCAACCTTCTTACTGGGAATGCGCAGACACCAGTCGGTTTTGGTGACCAAACGGCGGGGGATATAGTCACTTTAGTGACAAACTCTTGTTTTTAATTTGTTTTAAATGTGAAATGTGCATTCTGAGCCCCCGTTAAATAAAAATTTCTGTCACTGAGGAGACAGACAATAAGGATTATCTATCTATTATCAATCAGTGCCTTTCGAAACAATTTTATTCTTAGAGAAACTCAGAGTTACACTGTGAGCTCTTCATCCACCAAATTCCTCAACTGATTACATTATCAGGAGACTGAACTTCTGAATGCAGTTTTGCATATTATGTCCTCCTCCTAAGGTCAGTGTCAGTTTTGTGCAAGGTAAGGCTCGGAAAAAGTAGGACGAAGGGGAAGAAGAGGAGAGACTCGGGATGATATGAGGGATGGGGGTGGGGGAGTTAGGCGCAGGGCACAAGTAGGAGGTCCTCCATCACACACCAGTGGAATGAATGACTCAGTGGAGAGCAGATAGTCTATGGAAACACTAAGCAAAGCTCTTTGATCAAGGTACTCCTAATATGTGGCAAATATACCTTCATGCATATGCATACAAACAAACATCAAAACTAGCATGCTTGTTGATAAATTTTTATGACCTCTGGAAGAAACTTTTCCCATTCTATAGTATTATTATAATTTCCATCTACAGAAGGGAAGAAAAAAAAACATTGAAAATATCAATATCAACAAAATCTAGATCTCATTCTCTGCGTTTTTATTCTTTAGCTCTCCAACAGCCTCGTCCACAGTGGGAGGATGGACGCTCTGGAAAACATCAGACGGGATTCCCCTCAGAACCTTAACGGCACCGCCAGCGTTGAGGACACGGTACCCACCTGGAACGACAGTGAGGCGAACGCCAGTAAGCTGCTGGACCTCCCGCAGTTTTTCACCACAGTGAGTACGATTCCGACCGTCTTCCTACTGTCGCTGTTCCTCCTTGTTTCCCCTCAGGATTATTCAGCATGCGGTAACGGGTATTACTTTTGAGTTCTGAATTAAGCTTGAAAAAGCGCGCATCGGGTTAGTTTAATTTTTGAGTCCACTTAACTAATGTTTGAATGGGCAAAGATCCCATCTGGAATTACCTCATCCACCTTGCGGCGAGAGAAGGCGGCTGTAGCTCGTAGACACGATACACTTCAGCGGCAGAAATTATTTCGACGTGTTTGTGACGGGTTTCCCGGTCGAGATTCCCTTCAGGTGCAGTGAAACCTGTGTTCCGCTAAGCATCGGATTCGCTGTCTGAAACTGTCTGTGGTGCAGTTGTCGCTCAGGCTGCTCATATATTTTGAGTAGTTCACTTTGCTTTATGTGTAGTCTCGGTAATCAGTGCATGTGGGCATTATGATTATATTGAGTTTTGTTGTTTTGGTCTGTTTCGTGAAACTCGTACCTTTTGCGAGGTGTCCAAGCGTCATGCGTGAATCTATGATTTTCAGACCAAAATTGTGGCGCTACGGATCACCACGCAACTTGTATGCTTAAGTTGTTTCAAATGCGAGGTGAGGTAGATAGATGTTCAATTACTTATTTATGGGTCTGTTATTAACTTTACTGCGTAGAGTGAACTGGTGTTTTTGCATCCTAAGATATATGTTCGCACATGTTCTTGCTGTGAACTACGCAAACGGACCATTGGATGAGTTATTCTGAAAACAGACTATTCAATTGTTGTGAATGTTCTGGGCAGATGTAAATAGTTTTCGTTGCAATCCAGTCGTATTTTCACTGATAAACCACACAAAACGTGTGCGATAACGGCGGCAAGCCTTGCAGAAGATCAGACAATATCTTTTGGTAAAAACTTCCGTGGCACAGCTCAACGCTTACAGTATTTGTCACTGAATAGGCTACCGTCCTCTTTCATGATAAACATCACATTATATTTGTATTATAGGACGTTATTGCATAGCCTTGGTCTACTCTGATTTAAGGTATAATAGCCTACTGGTAGGGTAGAGTATTGCCCAGTAATTGATTTTAAAATGCATTTTTTTATGGATTTATGGATTAAAAATTAATATTACCATCTACCATCCCATGGTATTAAAAAAGAAGGAGGTTCCAAGAGGTAGTGAGGGAATTAGTAGAATGTACCAATGCGCTTAAGATTGAGGACTGTTACACTAATGAGGTAGCTTTGATAAGCTGCCTCTTAAGCTCAACTTGAAAGAATAGCAGCCATAATTTCTTTTCAGTTTCCTCCAATATGCTTGTTGGCTGTAAAGACAGCATTGCATAATACTCGGCATTTCATTAATTCAATTCTATGAAATGCTAATTAAAGTAATATATCTTAGTAATGACCTAATAATAACAGATGTTGAATTTATGAATCAAACAGCAGATATTGATGTAAATTGCATTTTATGAGGATGTGGAAAGATTGCATGAGCAAAACTGTTACATTTTTTTGTAAACCATGTACTCAATTCTTTTAAAAAGCACACATTCTCTGATTAATGTTCTGTCGTTAGTAAAGTCTGAGTTGTGACGTATGTTGGACGATGCAGCAGAAAATGGTGGCAAGTGTTACTTGTATAAACAATATTAATAGCTGACATCAACTATCATGTTATATTCATAAGAAATTATTTTAAATGGCATATTAGTGCAGATATCTGCGGTGACATTGAAAGGCAACTAAAATTAAGCACTTTTGTTGAATAAATAGAAATTTTTAAATTAAATGTTAAATATGAAAAAATAATTTGCTAGTCCGTTGATTAAGTTGTTTATAGAAGGTAAAAGTACATCAATGAATGTTTGTTGATTTCAAATACAGAAACACCCATTCAAACTATTTTTTCAGTTAAAACTGTCAGAGTCTCATCTCAATAGAAGCTTGCAAGGAGACTGAAGTATTTATGATTTCTTGTGTTGCCAGATGCAACAAAATGCACAATTTTGGGAAAAATACATTATAGCTCCATATTTATTTCATAAAACTGGTGCCAGTTATAAATTGAGTTGTAAAGTATCAAAATGCACAGAACAGATGTTGGACACACAACAGATGGGAAAATGATGAAGACATGGTAAAAGGCTGTTCTTTCCTTTAAAATGTATTCTTTACCTTACTCTTAAGTGAGATTAATATGATGGTACTACACTGTGGGAGAAGAGCCCAAGACCATATATGGCTTATTATCTTATTCTTTAAACATTTGTTCATTATTTGGTGCGGATTCATCTTCAGCATCACATGGAATAGGTTTTTAAGAGTCATTGGGCAGAAATGATTAAATTTCACAATGAACCAAATGTATTTTCAGGCTGTTGCTCCAAATCTTTTGCTTCTCTGCACTACATCAGAGATGGCTGTGGGCTCAAACGCGCGTGCGTTCATGTGTGTGTGTGTGTGTGTGTAGTCCTACCCTTGTAGGGGCCAAATGTCCCCACCAATGATGGAATACCAGATTTCTTCATCCTCATGGGGATATTTTTTGGTCTCCACTGGGAAACTGAGCAATTTTAAGGTTAGGTGTTATGGTTAGGGTTAGGTTTGGGATTAGGTATGTAGTGTTCATGCTTAAGGGGCAGGGCAAGGGGTTAGGGAATGAATGTAAATCTATGGGATGTCCACACAAAACAAAGAAACAAAAAGGGCGTGCATATGTGTGTGTTTGTTTAGGAGAGAGTGTGTGTGTGTCTGTGTGTGTGCGTGTGGCGTGCGTGCGTGGCTGCATGCATAAAATGAATTGAAAAAAATCCAAAAGACATAATCATTGAAGGCTAAGGGAATTGTATCAAACATGACAGCATATTACCAAAGCCGACGAAACAGAGCTGTGGCTTCAAGTCAATGATTTCCAATGAAGAAGGATGGACACTCAGTTGGATAGTTGCTACATCTCCAAAAATTATTGAGGAATCAAATCCATATCCATATCTGAACCAGTCTCAAGAAAAAGCTGGAATTTATGGCAGTGTTTCTGATGATTTGATCATGCCCTGTATATTCTACTCAGCACGGCCATATGACTATATCGCTGCACTACTGGTCATAGCTGGCTGATAAAATGCCAACAGCCCAAAATTGCAAGTGTGAGCTCCAAGCTAGACTGAACCAACTGAACCAAAAAGGAAGTTGTATCTTGACACTGTAGGAGAGACTTGTTTCTTGCGTTCATTATCTTCACTGAAAAAATTGAGACCTTGGATCGATGTAAAAAAATTGTGTCAACTTGTTACAGCTAATTTTTTTAGTTTACAAATAACACATTTTTACAAATTACATTTGTAAAACATTTTTTCAGTTGAGAAAAACTAAAAAAATTAGCTGTAACAAGTTGACACAATTTTTTTACTTTGATCCAGAGTTTCCATTTTTTAACTAAAACTACTTTTTAACTACTGTGTTACACTTGCCCTCTGTCTAGCAATCTGCATGAGAGTATTTGTGCAAAGCTGACAGTCAAATACTCCAACAGAGATTCCATATAATGCAATTGTATGTCAAAAGCATAAAAGGTGTGTTCGTAAACTCCTGGTCAGATACTGCTTTAATGTATTTTAGAAGCAAATGATACAAGTTTGCTTGCCTACAATCAGAATATTAAAATCACAGTCTTGAAGATTTTCATTCAAATAAATGCCTAATAAGCTACAACCTACTGTCAAATGAGGTAGTGCAATGATGATTCAGCCTATTACCCCCTGATGACAGCCGCTGCTTTTGCATTATTTACCAACATGAACCACAGTGTGGCGACATTTGTCAGAAAAGTCTCAGCTGTAGTGCGCTGTGAGTGATGTACTGTTACGTCACTAATATTTCTGGCTGCATTCCAATTGTGTCTCCTTTCCTGAATGTGCACTGCAATTGGCCTCGATGAACAACAGTGTTGAGTCTACTACATTTCATAGTTTACAAGAAACAAAGGTAATGTGGTATAAATAAATAAGTATAGCTTTGACCTTTCGTTTGTGATCTCGAATGCTGTCCTCAGCAGTGGCGTCGCCTGGCCAGGGCATCCGGGGCTTTAGCCCCGAACATTTTTTCTTTAGCCCCGGATAATTCAATTTCAGAAGAAATAATGATAACTGCACATTAACAAGCCACAAAAGAAATTTTCAGTGAATGCAACACAGGATGACGTCTCGACGTCTAGACCAATCAGAGAGGGGTTGCGTGCTGATCTAAGCCGTTGGCGCGCACTATTCAGCAAGAAGTTTAAGAAAGAAAATAACGACATTGACTGCGTTTACATGCACACCAATATTCCTGTATTAATCGGAATATTAGAATATTCCGATTGCGTACCTGTCATGTAAACGCGTGCAATAAACCGATTAAGGTCATTTTCCGATTCGAAATATTCCGATTAAGACCCCTGGCATATGCCCGTTATAATCGGAATATTAGCCCATGTATACACCTTAATCGGAATATGCCCCCGAACAGAATATTCAACTACGTGTGCGCCTGCATTTTTGGAGCGAAGAGGAGACGGCTGTGTACATTCAGATAATGAAAGACATGAATATATTGGAATATATCGATGGTCAAAAGCACCGTAACAACGATATCTTTAAGGTGTGTGAAAAGTGGAGAGGCTGGTTTTCTGTTAACCGCCAAGTGCCAATCAAGTTCAGCATCGCTGGAAATCTGAAGGCGGTATATTCCAAAGCGAATAAAATAAAGGCAGTGGCTCTTCTAACGCCAGTCGTAATCTTACTCCAATTTGCTATTCTTACGAGCTTCCGTATGTTCCTGCACAATGTCGGAAATCAGGATTATAATGTATCGTCTGACGTTTGCTAGCGAGACGGCTGTAACATTACTTATGTTTTCTTGCTAGTTGCTTAATTTAGCTAACGGGTTAGGTAGTTATGAGAGTGTAATTTTAGGTTCAACGTTTGCTCCCTAATATTTGGGGAACTGTCAGGTTGTCACTCTCCACTATCAGTAGTCAGTAGTGATTAGTGCCGTGTAGAAGAGCTGATAGCTGCACAAAGTTCGTTCTTGCAAGAAATTCTAGAGTACAAGTTGGCTAATGAGTTAGATGGCAAGCTGGCAAAGTTAGCTGGCTAATAACTGACCTTACCTAACTTGAGTAGAGGACATCCGCACTGTAACTTAAAGTAAGCCGGCTAGCCGGTCTAGTAATGATAAGCACAAGGCACGCAGCGAAAGCGGGATGTTTTCAACCCAGTTGAGTCGCAATTTTTTTCAGAGGTCGAATTTTGTATTGCGCATGCGGATACGGGAGTTCCTAAGAATAGCAAATTACAGTAAGATCACGACTGGCTAAAAATAGTCACTGCCAAAAACAAAACAATAATCCAGCCAGTTTCATTTATTTCGCGGTCATGGATGAAATTTTTGGACAGAGACCGCTGGCGATGGCAATGGCCAAGAAAGTGGAGTCGATGTCGGTTTTAAAGCTCTAACTGAAGGCAACCAAAGCCATGACGATTACTTTTGAGCGTTATATTTGCTGAAAACCCGGTGTTGAGATCAGACCTAAGTGGTGGATATGCTAATAAACATGTAAACGGAATATTCCAATCGCTAAGCGCATGTAAACAGCTTATTCGGAATATTACCTTAACCCGAATGTGGACCTTAATCGGAATATGGTATGCATGTAAACGCAGTCAATGATACCATCACGAAAACATGGATATAAGGCGGCTTTTCAGAAAGAAGGAGGCTGACTCGGCTGAGGCTCACGTCTCCGGGGAGCCGTAACGAGAAACGGGTATATGAATAATTTAAATTCTGTTTGTGAAACGTGTAGTGCTGGCGGGCTTGCCGCCAGGGGATAGACGCTCTTTGACGGGCTGAAAATCCCCGAAGGCTCGATACGACTGGCGACTTTTCTCACACATAAATTCAGATATTTTTCTCACATATCAAAGATGCCGCACACAACTACATAACTGCTGTTATGTCCTTCTAACGTGTTTGTGTTGGCCTTTTTCTTTTTTATTGTGAAAGCTAAGCTTTTTTAAGACCTACTCGGTCGTTGTATTTGATTTTCTGGACTACTATAGAGCAGCTAAACCATGAGATAAAGACGATTGCCCGTGCAGAAAGCTTTGTCTCTCGCTGCATCGCTTCCTTGTATTGTTTTATTAGTCAGTACTGTACACACATTCGCGAAGATTTACGAAGGGCTGACGGGCACTGCCGAGCTCCACTCCCTCATTTTGCTGGTGTTCTGTGCAGGGTTATTATAGTTAACGGAAACTAAGACTAAACAATACAAAACTAACTAAAACTGAACTGAATTGCAGATAAAATGAGCTTCGTTTTCATTGATCGTTTCGTTTTCTCCCTCGATTACTGTCTTGTTCAGTCAGAGTTAACCGGGGGAAGCATAGCGGATATCAGCTGCCGTCGTGACACATGAAGCATCCATTTCTTACCACCTGCGAAATAACTGAGTATGATAACTGCATGGCAGGGCTCTCAAGTGAGACACACGCATTTCAATAAGTTCATGCGCTCACACGCCACACATGACATTTATCACGCTGAGAAGTGATAAAATTCGCTGCTCATTTGTAACACGGACTGTATATAAAAGAGATTAGTAATCAATGATTGGATGAGGCGAAGTCAGAGGTGGTACCGCAACATCTCTTGTTTGTGACGATACAAATACACAATAGAATTATTTAATTTAGCCCCTATTATAGTGGGGAGTCCCACTGAAATAAAAAGTACAGGTATTGGGGGGAATTAAGTCACAACTACTTTTTAGTTTACTGGTAGTTTTAATATCCAATAACTGATCCTGGTGTGCCATCTAGTGATAGAATATTGTAACTGCGTGCATAAATTTGCAGCTCCACGTCCACTGGCGGACACATCTGCACAAAGATACACCCTCCATTTGTTCTTCTCGAACACGCCAAATCCAGATAATCCGTAAATGATGAATTAAATTAATATGTTTATTTGATGCGAGTAACTAACTTGCTGATGTCAAAGTAACGAAGTGAAAGTATACTTTTTACCTTTTAAATGTAGGTGAGTAAAAGTCCCAGTTAAAAAAAATCTTAAGTACAAATCCTCAAAAAAAAAAAACTACCTAAATACTGTAACGAAGTACATGTACATCGTTACTATGCACCATTGAAAACGGGAGTATCATGCAACCCCTCCCTCCCCGAAGAAAATCTCACTCTAGCCTGCATTCAAAACTTGAGAGCCCTGCTGTATGGGGTGAGATGGCTTGGGGTTTTTTTTTTCAGTTATATTAGTATCATCAGTGTCACTTGTTAAAAAAGATGAGGGTTAAAGAATACAGGACTAATGAAGGACTTGGTAAAAAGATATGTGAAGTCAAGCATTCTTTTATCCTTGTCAGCTTCTACAAATTAAGGCCTTCCTCCTAACACCTGGAAAAACTAAAACTAAGACTAAAACTAAATAAAAACTCAACTAAAACTAGTCAATTCCTCAAAATAAAAACTAAACTAAAACTGCTACATCACTTGTTCAGCTAACTAAAGCTAAACTGAAATATAAAGGCAAACTGAAAAACTAAATAAAAATAAAAACTAATGAAAATTTCAAAACTATAATAACCTTGGCTCTGTGGTGCGGGAGTTGAGAGTAAACTGCAGTAAACAGCCCTTTATGAAACTAGAGATCATTACTTAGTGTTTGTGCAATAATGTCACTTATGCAATTCATGCATGTATACAGTTATTCTTGTAAATATTTGTCAATATAGTTATTGATAAGACTACTCATATAAAGTTGCAACATTTAAACTCTTAAATATCACATATTTGAGTGATTTATTCTGTTTTCCACTTCCATTTACTTGGGAATATAAAGCAGATGGAGAGAAAAGAGCTGCAGAGACAGAGGTGCAACACAACACACTGGGGGGGGGGAATAAGTAAAACTTAAAATGGTTCAAAATTAGATATATTTAATCTTAAACTGAGTCATGTGATGTGCATTGGGGGGAACTATGGCTCCTGATATAGTCTATAGGCATCATCACTCAACTTTTTCACATTTTTGTGTTCTGTGGGTCTGTGTGTTTGGTTAGTCAATTTTAGGTTTTTATTATTTTGGTGATGTCGGTTTTTAGTCCATGTCTTAGTGTTTCACATTTCATTCCTCCCCCGTGTTATTCCAGTCCACGTCTTCCCTAGTACTGTCTTTGCTTTCTCCCCGGTCGCGTCATTGTTTGCAGCAGTTTTCTGTCTTAATTGATTGTGACACTATTTCGGGTGATTTAATGGATTCTGGGTTTCAGCCTTCCTTCCTTCTCGTTTACTAATTTCCCCCTGTTTTTCTATATTACTAACCCCTACTAACAGTTTGTTATTTTTTTGAATTTACTAACCAAACTAACACTGTATATTAGACTAACCTACTAACGAGCACCCGGGATTGTATAGCTGCACTTACTAATTGACTAATGATCTCTCAGCATTCGCCCTGTTCTAGTCTCTGCCTCTTGCTTTTCATTCACTTGCTTTGCTGTGTTTTCCTGCGGAACCTTCTGCATTTATCTTATCGGTCCTGTCTCTTTCTATCCACTGTAAAATATTTATTTAGTTTATTTATCCCATCCTTGGGATTGTCTGGTGATCCTCGTTTGTCTGTTAATGTTTATCTGTTTCATGTAATTAGGTTTCCCTCATGTTCCACCCCTTGTTAATTATATTAAGTTCCTGCACCAGTGTCTGTCCGTGCCCCTGCCCTATAAAGATCCCCAGATTCTGCAGTCTTGCAGATCAGACTTCGCTCGCTCGCTTCGCGCCACCACTCCTTGCCCCTGTGCACTATCCCTCTGGTCCCCATTATGTTCTCTGTGTTCTCCAGCCATCATGCCCCAGCCCAGCCTGCCCTGCCTGCTGCTCCCGCCCCAGTTCCGTCTGAGTCTGCCCCCCGCCTGTTGTTTCCAGTCCCTTCTTCCTGCCAGCTGTGCCAGTCTGCCAGCTGTGCCGTCCAGTTCTGTCCGCCCTGCCTGTTGTCTCTGAGCCCCCTGGTGCCCCCTGATGTCTCCCGAGCCCTAAGTGTTCAAGTCGTCTCCCGAGCCCCAAGCTGTTCCTGTCGCCGCTCCAAGATGTTCCTGTCGCCGCTCCAAGCTGTTCCTGTCACCGCCCCGAGATGTTCCAGTCGTCCTCGTCTGCCCCCTTCTGATGTTTCCCCGACCCTTCTCCCGGCCAGCTGTGCCTTCCGAGTCAGCCACCTGCCAGCTGTGCACGTCTTCTCGTCCTGTGCCTGCCCTCTGCCTTTTGTCTCCAGCCTCTGTCCCTAGCTCCCCCGTTCCCGAGCTTCCCGAGTTCCCCCTTCCGAGTTGCCCCTATTCCGAGTCTGCTCCTGTCAGTTCCCGAGTCTGCCCCTGTCAGTTCCTGAGTCTGCCCCTGTTGTTCCCTTCTATTGGTTTTGGATTCCTGAGTTCTCCTTCCTTCAGTGCAGTTGCACGGTCTTTCTGTTGGCCAGAGTGCCCCGTTTTCCCCTTCCGAGTTTTCTGGTTTTATTTTATTAATATTTTTGGATCCCTGCATATGGCGTCTCATTCCCCTTTGTCTCCGTGTTTCCGAGTCCTTGTTTCCTAGTGTTTTCCCTCCGAGAGCATAACACACATGGTCTGGTGTTAAAAAAAAGCTAAACTAAAAATTGCAAATCATGTAACTTCTAACATTTTTTTTTTAATTGAGGGGAAATATGACTTGGCTTCAGTCAAAATATTTACAAAATTTAATTTTTTTTTTTGCTTTAATTCCTGTGTTATCTATAAGTGCATCATCCTGTTTTTATCAATATAATCTAATCTAATTTTGACACATTTTGAAGTACACGTTGGCAGTATTTGGCTCTAGGCAAGACGCAACAAGGCTCAAAAAAGCATAGAGCTTTTTTCCCAGGTATAATCCTCCAAACTTCCCCATAAGGGTCTGGGCTCAGCCCCCAATGTTCTCAGTCCCAAGAAACACCCCTGGTCCTCAGCCATGGCACCAACTTTTTTGAGATGTGCTGGAGCCATCAAATTCAAAATGAGCTAATATTTAATATTTTACCATGAAATGGTAAAATATCTCACTTTCAACATCTGATATGTTGTCTATATTCTATTGTGAATAAAATATGGGTTTATGAGACTTGCAAATCATTGGATTCTGTTTTTATTTACATTTTACACACCCTCCCAACCTTTCTGGAGTTGGGGTTATAGTTAATGACATAGGCCAATAACTATTAACTACTTAAAGATGTCTTACCCCAAATATTTCTGCGCCATAGTAGACTATTTGATACATTTATACACAACAACCTTCACTGGGATGAGGCAGTGCCACATATTTAAAACTGCAGCTATTTAGTTCCTTAAGCCAGCAGCAGCCAAACAAAAATGCATATCCTCTGGCCTTAGACATACCTCCTCATGAACAACTCCTGCCTTATTGCATGTGAAAATACAAACTGCTATTTTTTACACACAAAATATGTTCCATTATGCAAAACACTCTCTGAGACTCCTTCGCTAATTTCAGAACCTCAGTCAGTTCAATCAGGGTTTTACTCACACCCTGCTTGATTTATTCTAACTAAATGAGAACTCTGTGGCACACTGGCACATATTCAAAGTGAAATGCTTGCCATTTCACCCAAATTCTCCAATAATCTTTGGCCCGGAGCCTTGTGCCCCAGGGCTCTCTTAACTTGTTAGAAAACCAGATTCAGTCATACTGTATTTGTCAGAATACTGCAGAAAAAATGCTTTTATCGCACAAATAATAAGCATGATAGAAGCTCAGTGAACTTCTGAAAATAAATCTGTACTTAATGTATCAGCATCCTTATTAGGGAGTTGGGCTTAGGAATCTCTGGCAGTAATAATTGGATAGCCGTGGATCATAGGTTGAAACTAACACGTTGACCAAGAACAATGATTGAAATCGGGTCACTAATCTCATCCGTTTCAAGGGATGTTTAACCCCCCCCATTTTTCCATCCACCGCCCGCCACTGGATAGCAGCAAAGCTTATAACCTTTGCTGCTATTCCTAAGAATAAGAAAGTAAACTTCATGAGTATATGCAGAATGATATCAGAAAAATAAGAATGAAAACATAAAATGAAATAATATGACATTACATGAGGTACAGTATCATGTAATGTTATAGGATTTCACTGATATTTCACTGTAATGTTATGCTTTCATTTTATGTTTTCCATCTTATTTTTCAGATTTTTTATATTTGTGTAATTGGTCTTTATTTGCATACGTTTGTTTTCTGCTGCGTGTGCAATGGCATGACGAACAATAATTTTTAACATTTTACGCCACTTGTTACATCAAAACTTCATTCGTGTGCGCGTAAGTATGCGGAACAATCGGTTACTCTGACATCGATTGATCAACTGAGCTCCAATTAAGAAGGCAGTTAAGAAGGGCACAAAGACACTGAAGAAGGGCACTAAGAACGCATCTGGGAAACACTCTTATCTTAAGGCTCCCTCTTAGCTGAACTCTTCTTTGGAGTCTTCTTTACTCCTTAAGAACGCTCTTAACTGGGAAACGCGGGCAATGACATAACTACATGGGCCAAGGAATATTTGAGGAAACCACTGTCTGTAAACATAGACCGCCGTGCCATCCACAGATGCCACCTAAAACTCTATCATGCAAAAAGGAAGCCATTGTTGAGCATGATCTAAAAGCGCCGCCATGTACTGTGGGCCAAGGCTCATTTAAAATGGACTGTAGTAGACAAAGTGGCAAAGTTTCCTGTGGTCAGACGAGTCAAAATTTGACATTCTAGTTGGAAATCATGGGCGTCATGTCCTCCGGGCTAAAGAGGAGAAAGATCACCCCTCCTGTTATCAGTGTTCAGTTCAAAAGCCAGCATCTCTGATGGTATCAGGATCCATTATTGCATATGGTGTATGACACTTGCATGTTTCAAAAAGTACCATGAAAGCTGAAAGGTATATAAAGGTTTTATAGCAACATATGCTCCCCTCCAGAGGACATCAATTCCAGGGAAGGCCTTGTGTATTTCAGCAGGACAATGCAAAACCACATACTGCAGCTATGACCGCATAGCTTTGTAGTAGAAGAGTCCGTGTGCTGAACTGGCCTGCCTGCAGTCACATTTGTTGCATAATTAAAGGAAAAGTCCATAAAAGGAGACCCAAAACTCCCCAGCTGCTTGAAGCCTGTATTAAACAAGAGTGGGATCAAATTCCAATGGCTCAACTCAAGAAAGTTGTCTCCTAAATGCCCAGACGCCTCCACTCTGTGTTAAAAAGAAGAGGGGGTGCTACACTATGGTAAACAGGCCCCTGTCCCAACTTTTTTGAGACCTGTAGCAGCCATCAAATTTGAAATGAGCTCATTTTGTGGATAAAATTGTAAAATTTTTCAGTTTCAACATTTGCTATGTTATTTCTCTTCTATTGTGAATTAAATACTGGCTGGTGTGATTTGAAAGTCATTGCATTTTGATTTTATTCACAATTTACACTTTGTCCCAACTATTTCGGAATTGGGGTTGTTTTATTGTTGTTTGTCTTTACCCCCTAACACCAGTTTTTATTCATGTCTCAAGCGGACAAAGATTGTACTCATTATGACTGACGAGGAAATTTGACAATATTTCCTTTGAGAGGGACCACAGAGCACAACCATTTTCATAGTTTATTGTGTAATCATTGAAAAAATCTGAATTATTTTCTTACTTTATGTGAATAATCATACTAATGTGATGCATAATATTTCCTATTCAAATTCTGAATAAATTAATGCCATGAAATGAAATATGAAGCAGAGTTCAAATTAGCATAATGAAAAGGACATAACTGGTTCACAAGTGCCATTTGTCCTACTGATCATGTTTTCAGCTATTTTTAGCTATCAGTGAGAGAGAAAAATATCAGAGAGAGAAAAAAAAAAACACTGAATAAACAGCAGCTTTGTGGAACTTATTTCCCTGTGAGGTTTGGGTTCAGTGTTTGAGATGGATGGTTTCTTGCATGAGGGGTAAGGGTTGAGAAGCAAGGTGAAAATCAGGGAACCAGAAAACATGTGTACTGTTATGTGGGAGGCTTAGATCACGGCTTGCATGGCACCCTCCAAAATCATCGGCCATTCTTTGTAGCCAAAATCCTATCATATCCTCTGTAATGACGTATGTAACTTTGTTCTGGTAAAAAGCCCATTTGTAAGTTTCCATATGACCCAGAATTGTTTCCAAATGAGATGAGTAAGGGATAATGCCCAACGAGTTGTCCATCATCAGGAATTAATAAACGATGGAGGCCAAAATTGTCCGACGTGCTGCGGAGGAAGGTTGCCCCCGTAAGAGTCCATTAATTCCTGCAAATGGGCTCCTCAATGGGCATTATGCTGCATATGCCACGGTCACTTCCCAAAGAAAAAATTTAAACCATTCTTTTATACTCTCATGCCTTATGCTCACAAAATCTTAAGTTTTACTCCCGCTGTAAGTCAGTTTCCCTGGAAATGGGAGATAAACTATAAATTATATTTTGTTCTCCTTGTGCCGTTTCTCCCTTTGCTCTTTCTTCAGTGGCATCCCAGCTATCATAGTTGTCATATTCTAACAAGTTAAAGGAAATAATGAAATCACTCAATGTAATTAGCTTGATAGCAATAAGTTGTATACGGAGGCTTTGGCTGCATCCCCGCCGCCATGCTTACTAGATATAGTCTGACACTGTGTTGCCGCCAGCACATAAATCAAGAATGGTGAACAGATTCAATGAAACTACATATTAGGTGCCCATAGATCACAAATTATTCTTGTCCCACAGTGTAATTGTAAGCTCTCAGGACTTCTTGGTGGACATCTTGGATCTGTGATAATTGTGCTTGAATGTTTCCTTAGTATTCATTTAACAATGAAGAATTTTTAATATTATTGTCTGATACGAAATATACATTGGTAGTCAATGAAAGTATTCTATTTAATTGATTTCAACTTAAAGGGGACCGAACATGCGGATCCTTCTTTTAATATATATTAGTAATGTTATAATATTGGTTGTCCATGCTCAACCTCTGAAAAGTTTCTAAACTTAAGATACAGGGATTTTGCCGCAATACAAGAACGTGATTTCTTGAGCGTGATTTCCTCTCTGAACAGCTCCTCTCGAGATCTTCACGACATCTGGGTAAAACCTGACGTCAGGTTGTGTCGTCCAATTAGTACTGACCTAGCCAGAGCCAACCACTGCGCTGGACCTGCCCACACCGGAAACTATTCTACCACTAACAACGGCAGATCATACTGCTTAGTAGCGTTGACACTTTTGGAAATACAAAAGAAGAACCGCAGATCATTTGAGGTGCAATTTTGTTAGTATCTCTTCCAAAGCTACTTGTCCGTTTACTTTTGGACTTCAAGGAAAACAAATATATTCCCAAAAGACAATGCCACCAGAAATCAGTGGGTAGCTTTTTTTGTTTGCTGGCAGCAAACAGCCACGGCCAAAGGGAACATTAGCTGCTTGTGCTCAGCATTTCACCAAAGACAGCTTTGTCAATAAAGGATAATGCGACACAGGATAAGCGTTTCAGCTGCCTCTCAAACCTGAAGCAGTTGCATCGATCATGCGCTTGGAGCCACAAGCTGTAAGTAACCATATAACAGCAAATAATGTAAGTAAAGTTAACGTGTTACGGGTGGCTAGCAGGACTGCTAACGATAGTTAGCACTAACAACTGGCCTCAAACGCAGGCTTTGTAAAATATCGGTCGCGACTGTCCGTGACTCAGACACAGAAGCTGTAAGTTGCTTTTACTGCATAAGCTAACCTGACGTGATAGCCAGTTGATTGTGGCTGTAATACAGCGGCTAACGTAGCCAAGTTACTGTTTCTAATGTTTGTGTCCTAAAAATGCAAGAGTGATATCAGGGGAAATTCTCCAGAAGGTGTGTGAACATAAACCTCATTTTAAGCTAACTTTTAGTACTTGTTTGTAATTTGGATGCTTGGTACAACTGTTCACAGCAACAGAACTTGCTGTCTGTAAAATCTGTATTGCAAGGGTTTGTCTTTGTGGTTATGACTGCTCGGTTACCAGCTACTGCATGTTAGTCTATGTGTCGTGCTAATTAAAAATGCTCCTGGTTAACTTATATGCTGTAATTCTGATCGGTATGCTCGTGTTACTTCGGTAAGCATCAATGTGGCAGTTTCATTATAACGTTGCCCGATTGTTGCCACAACAATTAGGGATCGCTTCACTTATCCATGACCGGGATCAGCCGGATACTTCACAAATGTCTGAGCAAGCTCTCTGGTGCTACCATGAAAGCAATGCGAAAAACAGAAGCTCCACCGGTTTACAAATGATTTCTCTGCATTATCTTGACATAATTTCATCCCCCTTTAAAAATAGTTGTGGCTAATAAAAAGCCGAAAAAGGCGGAGATTAAATAGGTAATTCTTTCCTGTAGAGGTGATCAATTCGCTAGCTCCACATAAGCAACTTGTCCGCGCTAACGGAACTTACAGGTCTGCAAAACCTGTATTATGTTCATAGCATAACCAAGCTCTCTCTAGCTGTTGTGCACTATCCATAAAGCTGCTTTCACATCAGACACGATAGTATTTTTCGCAGGACAGACTAGCCTACATTCAAAGTCAATGCAAAGACGCGAATACACATCCAGCCGCTTTCACACCGGACGCAAAATGAATTTTTCGCGTGACAGATTAGAAGTCAATGCAAAGACGCGAATACAGGCGTTATGTGCGCATTAAGCAGCTTTCACACAAGACGCGAAACAAATTTTTCGCGCGACAGATTACATTCAAAGTCATGACCGATTATCAGCTACTGCATGTTAGTTCTCGTGCTCTGCTAATTAAAAATGCTCCTGCTAACTTATATTCAGCAATTCTGATCGGTATGTTTGTGTTACTTCGGTAAGCGTCAATGTGACAGTTTCATCATATCGTTGCCTGATTGTAGCCACTACAGTTGAAGCTAACTTGAGATGTGCACTTAGACCAGCTGAAGATTTTGCAAAGCTTGGGTGTGCGTTTTTGGGTGCTTAGGAAACGATCGCTTTACTTATCCAAAATTGGGGTCAGCCTGATACATCTCTATTGTCTTGGCAAGCTCACTGATGCTACCGGTGAAAGCACTTGGGAAGCGCACAGGCTATAACGTGTATGACAAACGATTTATTGCCATCGATTAAATATAAAATTCTTTCCTGTAGAGGTGATCGATTCGCTAGCTCCACATAAGCAACGGTTCACGCAGACGGAACTTACGGTCTGTAAAACCTGTATTATGTTCATTACATAACCGGAGCTCTATCTAGCTCTCGCACACTCTCCATAACTCGCCCATTTTCCGCAAGGAAAAGCTGGTCATTCTGAAGCAATAGGTCAATCATTACCACAGGCAATTTCCAAAAAAGGCTGTTTGGCTTGGAGCTTTCGCCCTTCCGTCATACACCAGCGCGGAGGCTTTTCTTTCTCCATGCTAACAACACACCACAGTTATGCACACGAATCAGGTCCTAATACACACCGAAGCAGTCCACCAGCTGTTGGTCCACTTTTAGCTGCTGCTCACTGTCCATGTTTCCCTCTAAACTCAGACCCACCAGATTTCTACAGTCTCCAGTCTACACTTGGGTATGTCGACCTTTTCTACAAATGTGTCTGTATGTTGTGGATTCTAGCTTTCCCTGCATCCTAGCTTGTAGAAGAACTGCTGTACTCACCCGTAGCAAACTGTATAAACCGATAGCAAAGTTGAGCTTGCGCTGCCAGATTTTCGCACTGCTTCCGCCACTTTTGCCGCTGCGTTTATTAGAACAAATTCATTTCATTAGATCTATATTCAGGTATAATGTTAGATTGCGGAATTTGCCCGCCGCTTCATTATCAGATGGCAGCCATGTGTCTCGTTTCATTCTGATGAAGCAGACTCGGAAAACTGCGTTCTGCAGCCTCTGCAGCCTCTTCCGGCCCAACTCCCTCTTCCCGCCCACCACAGAGCTGGCCAGTCAGAAGAAAGTGGGCACACGGGGAGTGGGGCCCATAGCAGAAGAGCCACCCCAATGAGGCGTTTCAGGCAGAGACAACAATAAACTATATATGGGGTTTTTTGAGGATGGCAGTATGAGCGAAATAAGTATACTTTTTTTACTTTGCGCAATCTGGAGTACTCTAAAGGAGTCAAAGACCAAAATATAAACTTGACTTGGAAAAATGGCAAATTAGGTCCCCTTTAATAGAGATAAATGTGTTTGCCATGATATAGATTTTGACCCTAATTTAACTTCTGTTCAGCTACCAAAACGTCCTGTTCTTCTGACTACTTCAATTAAAGGTCCCTATTTTGCTGTATTTAGTTGTTTAAAATATGTCCAATGGGTCTTTAAAATAATGTTAAGAATTCAGTTACAATAAAAACCACACACATCCAGGCCTAGTGAGACCTCTTCTCTCACCCAGTCTGTGCCGGCCTGAAACATGAGCTGTTTGGAATTGTCGTAGAGGCTATGTTAATGAGGCACTGCTCTGATTGGCTGCCTGGCAGGAAACCAAGATGGCAGATATTTCAGGACTGCTCTTCATGGCATGTATTGCTGTGAGACTACTTGTTTGATCCAGAATCTGATGCGGAATGGGAGAAGGAAGCAAGTGAAGTATTGCAGCAACATTTACAGCAGGATTTCAATAAGTGGCAAGTTGAAATTTTAGTATTTTGCTCGTACTGTCTCGCCTTGCATGTGTGCGATTGTAGCTATACTGTTATGTTGTCATGTTATATACCCACTTAGCTATCCGGAGGAAAATTTTTTAAAAGCTCCTGTTAACCATGTCCACCAAACGAAATGCAATTCCGACACCAAGCTACTGAATGTGAAGCAAGAAAATCGATAACTTCTACTGGGAAAAAGAAATCATATCCGATCTCCTCTTTTTTTCGGCTTCTTATTTGCCAGAACAATTTTCAAAGGTGGATGAAATTCCGCCATGGCAATTCAGAGAAATCATTCGTTATACCAGGCACATTATAGTGTGTTTCACAATTGCTTTCACCACGGTAGGATCAGAGAGCTAAACCACGCCATGGCAAAGTACCCCGCTGACCCCGGTCATGGATAAGTAAACAATCGTTTCACAGCAGCAGTAAACAAACCCAAACACATACCCATAGCTCCGCAAAGCCTAGGTCTGGTCTAACTGCAGTCTTATCAGCCCAACTTTGCAGACACGCACAACACCTCGCCGGTTAGCGGCTACGGTCAGGTAACATTAATATGAAACTACCACCTTGATGCTAACCAAAGTAACTCAAGCATACCAATCTGAATTACTGCATATAAATTAACCAGGAGCATTTTTTAAGTAGCACGGAACGTGAACTAACATACGGTAGTAACCGAACGGTCATCATAACGACAGAGACAAATGTTATCTTGCAATACTGGTTTTACAGACAGTAAGTTCCATGACTGTGAACAGTTGTACTAAGCATCTAAATTAAAAACAAGGATAAAAAGTTAGCTTTAAATGAGGTTTATGCTCACACACCTTCTGTTGAATGTCCCCTGATATCACTCTTGTATATTTAGGACACAAACATTAGCAACAGTAACTTAGCTAGGTTAGCCATAGTGCTACATTCACATTCACCGGGCTATCACATCAGGTAGGATTATGCAGTAAAGCAGCACAAAATGGTAAAACTTATTGCTTCCGCGCCTGTGAGTCACGGACAGTTGCTATCAATCCAGGCTTTGTTTCCAAATATTTTACAAAGCCTGCGTTTTAGGCCAGTTGTTAGTGCTAACTATTGTTGGCGGTCTTGCCACTCGCAGCACGTTAGTTTCACTGACATTATTTGCTGTTATATGATTACTTACAGCTTGTGGCTCCGAGCGCTTGATCGATGCAACTGCTCCAGGTTTGAGAAGCAGCTGAGACGCATGTGCAGCATCAAATTATGCTTTATTGACAAAGCTGTCTTCAGTGAAATGCCGAGCACAAACAGTTCACGTTTTGTCAGTTCCCTTTGAGTGTGGCTGTTTGCCACCAGCAAACAAAAAAGCTACCCACTGATTTCCAGTGGCATCGTCTTTTGAAAGAGAAAATAGTTGTGCTTTTTTCTCGCATCCAAAAAAACACGGACGAGCTTTGGGAGACATACTGACAAAACTGCCCCTCGAATGATCTGCGGTTCTTCTTCTTCTGTATTTCTGTAAGTGAAGATGCTACAAAGGCATAGTATGATCCGTGGTTGTTTGTGCCTGCTAGAATAGTTTCCAGAATGGGCAGTTCCAGCGCCTTGATAGGCTCTGGCTAGGTCTGTACTAATTGGACGGCACAACCTGACGTCAGATTTTGCCCAGATCTCATGAAGATCTCGGGACGAGCTGTTCAGAGAGGAAATCGCGTTCAGGAAATCATGTTCTTGGATTACGGCAAAACCCCTGTATCTTATGTTTAGAAACTTTAGAGGTTGAGTATGAACATCCAACATTATAACATTCATTATATGTACGTTGTATTAAAAGAAGGATCAGCATAATAGGTCCCCTTTAATATCATTTCCAGTGCTTCAAGGAATCACTTCCAGTTGAATGTACACTATTTTCAGTTTTGCATTTAAATATGCATGGACTCTTAAAAAATTATAATCAGCAGGTTTATTGTTTATCCCACTTAAATGGAAAAAGTTTTCTTGAATTGCTCGAACTGAAACATGGTTAACTGAAGAATGTAAAGGACTAGGCCTTTATGAACTGCTGTCATATAACTCTATTCACTTTAATAGACAGCCTAGGTCTGGATTTCAGTTTTCGTTCCTTTAAATTTTGAATTTGATAATAGATATGACCTTGTTTGAAATTCTGACTTAGTGGATGCTGAATTAATTTTTATGAAAATTCTGTCTTTCAAAAATAATAAAAATATGGTCATAGGTAGAATTTATCGACTAACAGACTCAAACATTATTTGATTTAATAAAAGTCTCATCAATACTACGGAAGTGAATAATTACGAAAACAAGCAAGCTGTATAGAGCTCCGGACATCACTGCTCACTTTACATCCAAAGAAATTAAGCTATATAATTCAAAATGTAATTGGATAAACAATGGCCGTATTCATCTGGTAGTTAGCGAGAAGAAAAAAATGTCAGATTGTTATTGTTCGCAATCTGCCAGTCGAACGGGTTTTTGAGATCTATACTGTGGTGCTCCTACAACGTAAGAATCTCCCAGGAAAGGGGAAACAGAGAAAAGATGTTTTCGTGGTGTAAGAAAGATACAAGACGCAAACAAAAGAGCATGGTTTGTAGGGCTAAAAGATTTGAGGAGAGTATCTAACTGCAATTTTTGTGGCTGACATTGCAATTGTGATTTGATTTACGATATTTCTTTGAATTAAATTTCAATTCAATGTTCACCATGCACAGTAATACATGTAATGCAAGTGACATAAAATTACCTCATAACACCATCACGACATTACTACATATTCTAATGCAAGAATGAGAACTGAAAGGTTTAGAATTGCTTCCAACATGTATTTATTTACATGATTTATTTCCAAGAATTAAGTACATTCTCTAAAACCCTTGACCATGGGTACCATTACTATTTCTGAACAACTAAAAGAACCAACTTTGGCTGTCTTATAAAAATGAAAGTCATGGGGTGCCTTGGTGGCACATCGGTCTAAGCGGGCACACCAAAAAGGCTGTGTCCTTCCCACAGCTGTAAAGGTTGGCAGAGTGGAGTTCAGATGCAGCGGCGGCAGAGGTGTACCAAGCCCGGAGCCTAGCACAGCAGAAAGTGATAGAGGAAATAGAAGGAGCAAGGCTTGCGTTTCTGAAAACACGAGATGACTAAGTGCCAGAAACAATGCGAGCCTAAATAGAGAAAAATAAATCTCAGCAAACGAGAAAAGAAGGCACCACACAATAGTGCGTGAAAATACCTAAAGCAGAGCTTCCCAGAAATAATAGAGAATATAAGAGTCAAACTAATCCTGACTACAAATATCTTCAGCTGAGGTGAATAACTAAAAAGCAGACACTCCAGCAAAGCAGGCGTGGCGGACCTCCTGCTTATATAGACTGGGGAAGCACCGCCCAGGAATAATCAGCCAGCTGGGTGAAAAATCCGAAGGGGAAAGAATACGATGTTGTCAGGAACGAGAGTAACAAAGAAAGCAAAAAGCACATACACAAATCATGACAGCAGCAACCCGCGTTTGATTCAGGCTCAGGTCCTTTGTTGCATGTCTTCCCCATTCTTCTCCCCAGAAAACCTACCTGTCCCTCTCTACTGAATGTCGATCTAATAAAGGAGAAAATCCCAAAAAAAATCTTTAAAAAAAATGAAAGTAATACAAAAACAATCTTTAACTGTGTTGAGTTAAATGAAAAAGTAAAACTTGAATAAAATGTAAAGCAATTCCAACACCAAAAACAGGACTTTCCATTTGGGTCATTCCATGGCAAATGTCAGAATTTCAGAAAAACTTCTCACTTGACCATCTCAGATTTTGCTAAAAAAATTGCAGCAGGTGCATCCACCTCCTAATAGGATAAATCCAAAATTTTAGCTCTCCACTGCTTATAGTTTTGTCTTAAAAAATAGTTTTGCAACTAAGTTCTGGCCCTTTTAGAACAGTGATTTCTGAGGAGCCACTTTCCCATGGTTATATCTAGAAAAGTATTTCTACTAGGTCCTTCAAATTTTCAGGGGTGTAAATCTGCTACTCTGAGTCAAGGAATATGGACTTATAAATGTTTCTCTTTCATCATATATTTCTGGGTGCTTTAATTTGCTTGAAAATTTTACTGCGTGCTCTGCGGTAGCATATTTGAAGGACTGTAAAAAGCCTAATGTCAAAGGCAGGGATTTGGTGTTGCACATACAGCTTCCCATATATGTTGTGTGTTTTTTTTCTAATTTTTTGCCCTCTTTTATGAATAATCTAGAAAATATTAAGGCTTGAAAATGAAAACAATTAAATTTATGCTATACATGTTATACCAAAAAAAGACACCATCCACCAACATCAAATTGACTGTTTTTGAAAGATTAAATGCCTGTTATTAACATATTCCATGTTCCATTATTCCATAGTCCGTATTTCTCAAGTTAAAGTAGCATATTTTCACCCCTGAAAATTTGGGGGCGTCGCCCGGATTCTGTTTAAGCTTGTGTAAAACCTCACAAAACAATACCAAAGACGGACATTGCAGTGAGTGAAGGACTCACGTGTTCTTATTGACTAACTTCAATTTGAACATTTTCCTGGCTGGTGTGAATCTCAATATAATGGACATTTTTCACCGTCCAAGGACGGGGCATAGAAACGCAACGGTTACAATCAATCTGACTCCATAAAGTAATTAGAATACCAAATTTAGTGGTATCCTCGTAAAATATCTGACTCCAAATTAGAATTAGAATTGATAGTTTTGGAACAGCATGTGCGAATTTCGAGACAAATCTGCCATCAGATATGGCAGCGCACGCCATCATTGCTCAGTAAATACGTCCCCAGGGTTAATTAAAGGCAACTGTCCTGGAATCAATTCGACAATAAATCAATTGGATAGAAGAGATTACCATGATAGCAGCATCGAGGCCTAAACAAAATATCACTGAGCATGAACGTATTAAGAACCCAGATTTATGTAAACTTATAAGGGCCCCTTATAGAGAGTAACCGGGTACCGGCTTATAAATAAAATATACGCCTAAGGGTACCGTTGAATAGCTAGATCCCAAGGGCCGGAATTACACAAACCTTTAAGGGGTAGGACGTAATCTCAAATCTAACTTAGAAGTATCGTTACCTACACATGTCTTGGTAGGAGTTTCGCCTTAAATCCCCGTCGTAACAAAGCTAGAATATACGAGTGTTACAAATCAATGAAAATCACGCAAGCTGAAAAAGGAGTAACAATAATTTTATTACCAGGTAGGCACAACTTGGATCAAACATATCAACGCTAAGCCAATTACCAGTTACCCATAATTTACAAGGATTTAGACTATTTTCATACCTGGGAAAGATGAATGGCCACGCGGAGCTAAAGTCGCCCCACGTGGTCGGGGAGAATTCAGATGCCCCCAAGGCAACATGTGACTTCCCCCACTTACCTATGCGCGTCAGATATTGACAAAGAAGAGAGAGAAAAGAAGAGACCCGCCCCGTTAGGATCTCGTACTTTTAAAGATTCCAAACCAGGCCTCCGAACAAGGAAGAGGCCGAATCAGAGTTGCACTCGCGAAGGTGTTACCACCAGGACAATTGCCCGCGCAAATTCTAACCAGCTTTTCAGGAGCTTTCCAAAAAGAGAGTGAAACATAATCTCAAGGGAAATGAAACATGCTCCACTCAACTCGTTGGACTCCCCCGAGAATAAAAATACCAAACATGATAGGAATATGTGCTAAAATGATGCAGTTGTCATGGAAAAGCCTTAAAATGGAGTATTACAGTTCAATTGCGTTATAAATATAAGTGGTTCCTTTATTGGATATTGAACATAAACATATTATGAATTTGACCGAGATCACCTGATGCTACTAATCAAGGTTATTAGCAAAGAGTCCAGGGGTTAATTAGTAGTATCAGGTGTGTAATTGTTTGGTTGCAATGAAAGCCTGCACCCACACCGGCCCTTTCTGGGAAAGATTGGGGACCCCTGATTTAAACCTTTTTTAGTAGACTTCAAGAATGCAAGAATGACCAATGAAAAGTCACATAAAAGGGACACTTTAAAGAAGGCAGGTCTTTCACTTATGGCTCAGCAGCACCCAAATATCGCACATCTATCTGAAATCAATAGAACTTTTTTCCTGAAAACCATTGTCATAATTAAGCGGTGTCATTTGTTTTTTTCTGTAACTTCACAAATTCGTAAGCTGTACCAGTGATTGCCCGCAAAGATAAGAAATCCGAGCACGAACAGAAATGTTTCGAGTACAAGCAGAAATGCTTCAAGCACACAGAGACAGTTTTGTAAGCGAGGAGAAAATATCCAAGCGCAAGCGGGGGTGATATTAATACGAGAGCAGAATTTTTGAGGAAAACTGTTTTTGGCAAAATCTATGCATGAAATGGGTGGCACAGGGGGGTCCAATAATCAGTCAGGGGGGGCACGTGGGAAACATAGGAATATAGGAAACATATTATAGGATAGAACGCAATGGAATTCTGCTCAAGTAAACACATTTTTAATTAATTGTACTTGTTTTTATTATTAATAAAGTGTATCCAAATACAATAAACATTCTCTGTTGTGTGCCACTTGTTTCAAAAACAATTCCATGGTATTAGAATTTTGGAACTTCTATTACACACAGATATCCATGGTACATATTTTATGGCAAAAGTAAACAGCTGTTTCACATTGCAGTGCGCGTGTCTATAAATTCAGTAGTGTCAATATCCCCGACCATTGTGGTCAAATTCCCCATGCCAGCCCAAGCAATTTAGAAGAGAGAGAAATAAATTTAATGGCAACGGCATACACCGTGCTTCATCTTAAAATTTCAACGACGTTCGTCTGATCGCTATATTCTCAACATTTTCAGACTCCTTAAACTTCAGTGTTCATTTAACCACATTATCTTGGAGAAATTGATTGTGATTTCAGTCTTTAATCAAACATGAAAGACTACATATTTAGCAATGGGAGAGAAAAATCTGGAACCAATGCCGAATTCCGGTATTCCTCGCCGAGGTTATGTTAGATTGATATTCAGACATTCGGCGCTGCATTCCGCCCAGTGGTGGTTTGTCGGCCGGAACAAAAGGAGGCTAAAATCTCGCCCTTCAAAGCTTAATGACTTAAACCTTTCGCAGTTTACTTTTCTTGATCAGCAGTTGCTCATACAAATTGGTTTAAGGACAGTCAAATTTATTTTTGATACCATTGTTATACATTGCACCACAAAAATTATCAGGTTCTTTCACACAAAAATTACAACGTAAATTACCATAGGCCTACATCTTTATAAATTCCGCGCTTAAGTTTCTGGTGAAATGGCATATATTCGCAAATTGATTAGTGAGGCTCATTAAGCAATAAACTGCGCAACATTGCATTCTTTACTTCAATATTCAGATTGTAGAAAATGTATTCTCGTGGCTTCTTCGCAAACTAATTTATAAAGACTATGCTATCGAACATAAATTTGACTGTCCTTCTACCAATTTGTATGAGCAATTGCAGATCAAGAAAAGTGGGCTAAACTGCGAAAGGTTTAAGTCATTAAGCTTTGAAGGGCGAGGTTTCAGCTTCCCTTCGTTGCAGTCGACGAACTGCCACTGATTCCTTTGGTGTCAACTGAGTATATGGCCAGCTAACGCAGTAGGGGCAAGTGCAAATCGTGAGCTACCCGAGACGTTCGACTTACTTATCAACTTCATTTAAACATTTGTAAATCATTTAACACTACATTTTGAGCGACTGTTTACTTACCCTTGTTTTCTCCTTTTTAGCCAAAATAGTGCAAGTCTGCATGAGAAAGTTGAAGTGCAACCACCAACCAGAGTGCATCCTGCATAATTTTTGAACGTCGACTCAGACAAACTAATTGACAGCTCTGGTGGGGGTGGCCAGGCAGGGTGGCCAATCGTATTCCAGGGGTAGCCAGTGCCACCCCTAGCCACCCCGGTGGCCACGCCCCTGCCTCCATTCATCGTAGCATGCCGCTTCTGATTAGTGAGCTTGATTTGGCATGACTGTCACCTAAGGAAGATAGCATGGAGTTGGAAAATAGTAGACGCTACAGGTCCTGGATCAGTCAGAAGCGCTGCATCGTATCAGTCTTAAATGGCAGTCTTGCCATGCAATGCAATTATGTAATCGCATTGTTTCAGATCGCGATTTTGATTAGAAAACGATATATCATTCAGCCCTAATGCTTTGTATTTTCCTGGTTTGCCGCAGTTTGCGATAATTCAAAATGCAAATCACACATCACCCATCATAAAATTTCAATCAATTTGGATCTATATTCGGACCTTTATTGTTTCTTTTTGTTACTTAAGAGCCAGTTTTTCTAAGAATTGGGCATTAGGGGATGACATATGATAATCTCACATTTGCCATAAAATTTTTGTTGGAGAAAAATGGTTGGTTGAATTGAAAAACTTCAGATTTTTAGGAGCCAATACCCTTCGGTTTCTTTTTTAGGGGTACCAGAAGATTCCAAGACGAGAAATGAGCTCTGAAAAAATTCTTTTTTCAAATGCAGTTATATTATTGCGCTGACAACAGCCCACTTATTTTCACATATGTCAGTCTACTGTGTGGAGGGCTTGAGGTAATCAGAAATCTAATCTAATTTCTAGACTGGGCCTTCAACAGCCCAAGATGATTTATTCATAATATGATGCCATGGGACGTCCTTTACATAATCCACACAAATTCAGTGTGTTACGTTGAGGGCGCAAGAGAATAGGTGGTGCTTTATTAAGGGAAAATGTGAAATCTGATGAAACCTTTTCTGCTGGGTAGCTCAATATGTCTTCTAACTGTGATGTGAAGATTACCCAACCAGTCATTAGGTTTTGGGGGCAATTACTTTTTCACATAGGGCCAGGTAGTTTTGGATAGCTTTTTTCCCTAAATAAATGAAATCATCATTTTAGAACCGCATTTTGTATTTACTCTGATTATCTTTGTCTAATATTAAACTTTCTTTGCTGATCTGAAACATTTAAGTGTGACAAATATGCAAAAAAAAAAAAAAGAAATCAGGAAAAGGGAAAACACTTTTTTTCACAGCACTGTATGTACGTGAGTGTGTGGCCAAGTGTGCTTATGTTTCTACTTTTGAGTTTATGTGTGTATTGTGTGTCTAACATATTCTTCTGATTATTTTTTTTTTTTATAAATTTGGCATCTCCAATCCCACCCGAATCTGGAATGCCCAATTAGTGAACTATGTACAAAGCTTGCTCGTATGCGACCCCTTGCTGCCAACTCAGGATAGTGAAGACAGTTCACGACTCTCCTCCGAAGCACGTGTCCGTCAGCCACTGATTCTTTTCCACTCATTGGTCGAATCTTCGTAAGTTACGAACGAGGGCGGAGGATACCCGGACGTGAACAAACCCGGAGTCTTCCTGACGAGCGCCCGTCTGGCCAACAGGAGGCGCAGGAGCAACGAACAAAGCTGTCAAGCTGTCGCTGAACACCCAAATCCGGCAGTCCCTTCCCAATTTGAAACCCTGTAGCGCGATAGCCAATTGTGCGCTACTCCGAAAAGGCTGCCGACCCCTGCCGGTGGGTACGCCGAGGCTCGAACCCGCGACGTGGTGATCACCTCTGCACTGCAGAGCAGTGCCTTAACCGTGTGAGCCACCCGGCAGCTCTCTTCTGATTATTTTTATCGCAAAATTTTGTTTAACTGGTCAGCAGTGGTTTTCGCCTCGGAACGCTCCCCTGGATGCCATTTTTTGCCCAGTCTCTATCTTATTGTTGAATCATGAATACTGACTTCAACTGAGGCAAGTGAGACCTGCAGTTCTTCAGATGTTGTTATGGGTTTTTTGTGACCTCCAGGATGAGTAGTTGAGTAATTTTGGTAGGCCGGCCACTCCTGGGAAGGTTCACCACTGTTCCAAGTTTTCTCCATTTGTGGATAATGGCTCTCACCGTGATTCGCCGGAGTCCCAAAGCCTTAGAAATGGCTTTGCAACCCTTTCCAGACTGATAGATGTCAATTTCTTTGTTTCTCATCTGTTCTTGAATTTCTTTAGTTCGCAGCATGACATGTTGCTTTTTGAGATCTTTTAGCCTACTTCACTTTGTCAGACAGGTTCTATTGAAGTGATTTCTTGATTCAACAGGTCTGGCTGTAATCCAGCCTTGGTGGGGCTAGTGAAACTGGACTCAAAAAATGTGGTTAATCACAGTTAATTAATGATTTAACAAGGGAGGGAATTACTTTTTCATATAGGGCCTAGTAGGTTTGGATAGCCTCTTCCCCTTATCAAATGAAATCATCATTTAAAAACTGCATTTTGTATTTACTCGGGTTATCTCTTTCTTATATTAAAATTTGCTTGATGATCTGAAACATTTAAGTGTGAAAAATATGCAAAAATGTAAGAAATCAGGAAGGGGGCAAATACTGTGTCATGGCACTGTATATTGCGTGGCCTCGTGATGTAAATTGTTCCCACAATGTTGTTTATATTCTATTGTTTCGGCCTTGCGTTCACGAGGAAACGGCGAAAACGCAGTCAAAAACGGTATTTTTTGAAAACAGGTTCCAGAGTGAGAAAATCTGAAAACCAGTGGTGGGGCGCGATTAAAAAAATGTATATCATCAATTAGAGGCTTTGTAATTAATCTCGATAATTCGCATTTTTATTCAATAGAAATATTTGACACAATAAGCAAAGATTTTAAATTCAGATAAATTTTGGTTGATGACTCGATCAATGTATCAGTGTGACTCGATCAGTGAGGGACAGGAGATTTTTTAGAAACAGGAAAAAAAGACCATTTTCAAAAATCTCCATCCCCATGTGGATGAGGCCTAAGACAACAGATGTCGCAATAAATTAAGAAATTTTAATTTCACCTTTTGTTTTGGATAGTCAATTTTGTTTAACTGGTCTGGCTGTTTTCATCTAGGAGTTTTCATCTTGACCAATTACTTTCATATTTGGTATGAACATGGGTTACACTTAACCAATGACACCAATTTTCATTTTCAAGGCTACAGCATTGGCCAAAAAATATGCAAATTTGTGCTGAAACATACACTATTCCTTGTGGATGCATTTATTGTGTTTACATGCTTAACATATTCTGGTTTTCACTATTATTCCGAAAAAGACAATACTCCTACCAAGCTGTTTAACTTGCATTGCTAATGAAATTGAATATTCCTCTAATATTTCCTTCTGTGCATCTGTGCACTCTTCAATTAAAATGGGATTTTTTTCACCAAAAGGATGTTTTCCATCAACGGCGGGCTTGTCCGACCATGCGCTCACAACCTCCAGCTTTAATCGTTCAACCACTTTATATTCTTTCCAGCCTTTGGCTCACCAATATACCGTCGCAAATCGTTAATGTCTTTTCGGGTCTCTCCCGCACTGATAAATGACTGGAATATGGCCTATGTCATGTCGTATTTGTACCCTCCTGACAGAGGAAGTCATGCTTGACAACTGAATAATTTCTAATTGAATAGATCAACTTGAAAGTGTAAAGCGTGAATGCGAGTATACTTCTGTTCGAATAAGTGGTGGGACGCGATTAAAAAAAATTAATCTAATTAATTAGAGGCTTTGGAATTAATTAATCTCCATTAATCACATTTTTATCAAATAGCAATATTTGACACAATAAGCAAAGTTTTTCAATTCAAATTAATTCTGGTTGATGACTGAATCAATGAGGAGGTCCTCGAAGTATTCCTTCCACCGGCCGACAATATCCCCAGTCGAAGTCCCGCTGTTACACCTTCTGTAGAGGAAGCAGAGGCTGGGGACTCAGAGGCTGACTCATCCATCACTCGGGCTGAAGTCACTGAGATAGTTCGGCAGCTCCTCGGTGGCAAGGCACCGGGGGTGGATGAGATCCGCCCTGAGTACCTCAAGTCTCTGGATGTAGTAGGGCTGTCTTGGTTGACACGCCTCTGCAGCATCGCGTGGCAGTCGGGGACAGTGCCTCTGGATTGGCAGACCGGGGTGGTGGTTCCTCTATTTAAAAAGGGGGACCGGAGGGTGTGCTCCAACTATAGGGGGATCACACTTCTCAGCCTCCCGGGTAAAGTCTATTCCAGGGTGCTGGAGAGGAGAATCCGGCCGATAGTCGAACCTCGGATTCAGGGGGAACAATGCGGTTTTCGTCCTGGTCGTGGAACACTGGACCAGCTCTATACCCTCCGCAGGGTGCTTGAGGGTGCATGGGAGTTTGCCCAACCTGTTCACATGTCTTTTGTGGACTTGGAGAAGGCATTCGACCGTGTCCCTCGTGGCATTCTGTGGGAGGTGCTTCGGGAGTATGGAGTCCGGGGCCCTCTACTAAGGGCCGTGCGGTCTCTGTATGACCGGAGCAGGAGCTTGGTTCGCATTGCCGGCAGTAAGTCAGACCTGTTCCAGGTGCATGTTGGACTCCGGCAGGGCTGCCCTTTGTCACCGGTTCTGTTCATTATTTTTATGGACAGAATTTCTAGGCGCAGCCAGGGGGCGGAGGGAGTCCGGTTTGGGGACCACAGGATCTCATCTCTGCTTTTTGCGGATGATGTTGTCCTGTTGGCTTCTTCGAATCAGGACCTTCAGCATGCACTGGGGCGGTTTGCAGCCGAGTGTGAAGCGGCTGGGATGTAAATCAGCACCTCCCAAGTCCGAGGCCATGGTTCTCGACCGGAAAAAGGTGATATGTTCCCTCTGGGTTGGAGGAGAGTTCTTGCCTCAAGTGGAGGAGTTCAAGTATCTTGGGGTCTTGTTCACGAGTGAGGGAAGGATGGAGCGTGAGATTGACAGATGGATCGGTGCAGCGGCAGCAGTAATGCAGTCGTTGTACCGATCTGTCGTGGTGAAGAAGGAGCTGAGCTGAAAGGCAAAGCTCTCGATTTACCAGTCAATCTACGTTCCTACCCTCACCTATGGCCATGAACTCTGGGTCATGACCGAAAGAACGAGATCTCGGGTACAAGCGGCTGAAATGGGTTTCCTCCGCAGGGTGGCGAGCCGCTCCCTTAGAGATAGGGTGAGGAGCTCTGTCACCCGGGAGGAGCTCAGAGTAGAGCCGCTGCTCCTCCACGTCGAGAGGGGCCAGCTGAGGTGGCTCGGGCATCTTTATCGGATGCCCCCTGGACGCCTTCCTGGGAAGGTGTTCCGGGCATGCCCCACCGGGAGGAGGCCTCGGGGAAGACCCAGGACACGCTGGAGGGACTATGTCTCTCGGCTGGCCTGGGAACGCCTCGGGATACCCCCGGAAGAACTGGAGGAAGTGTCCGGGGAGAGGGAAGTCTGGGCATCCCTACTTGGACTGCTGCCCCCGCGACCCGGCCCCGGATAAGCGGTTGAAAATGGATGGATGGATGGACTGAATCAATGAATAGATATATAAGTGAACTTCAACAACAAAAATGCTTATTTTTCATCTATATTTATGTGTGCATTTTTCATCTGTTTACTCCATTCGCAGATTAGTGCAAATTCAAAGTTATAGCCATTACATTATAGCCATTACAATCAACATTTTAGTTGAGCGGGGTAATTGAAAAAAAGTGCAAATGGTGATACAAGCAACAGACTTTGCATGAGAACTCTTAATATCCCCATAAATCAAAATCAACCTCCGGCCACTTATAGTTATATCCTAGATGGCCGACACGTTTTCAAAATGGTGGCAAATTTGCTCTATATTTTGAATATTTTCAGCCTATAAGCCACAAAAATTGCATATTTTCTACACAATCATTGTGAGTTCATATATCTTGGCATTCTTACAGTCATAAAGAGATAAACTAAACCAACCCTTCCAATCCTTATCCTTTTACCACCTATACAACATGTAAGCACTTTCAGATATGGGATACAACTAGGCTCAGATATGTTACAATCCTACCCCTAGCCCGATCATTCATCCAATGCTATTTAATTCCCGTGTGATCAGTACACCTTCCAGAAGACTATAGCCCCGTCTTCTTTGGCTCGGCTCTCCCGCGCTGGCACATCCTGTCAATTCAGGTATGGCTGTTTAACTTTAAAATGGGGCTAGAGAAACAGCATTTGGGAAACTAATGACAAATTTCTACCATTAGCTAGCATTGAAACCCATGCTGAGTTTCACAGCTATAGTATCAACCAGTGTGCCCTGGTAGTGCAATGACACTACACTATTACAATGTTATATTTACCTTTATGTTCATGTTTTCAAATTAGAATGAAAATTAATTAAAAAGAGCTTAATTATTTTCTTACTTGCCAAAATAAACTGATCCAGCTAGATTTACCCCAGATCAATCTATTACCTGACCTTTTAGCGCACATATGAACTTATACGCAAATATTTTGCTCTTTGGCGGCCATTTTGGATATGATGACAGCCATCTTGGATGTTTTTAGAAACTATTTTACATAATCTTAGTACTTGTAGGCTTGCTCTCAATATTTTAGCATAAACTGACAATGATAAAGAAATGTACAAGTGATTAAGGAATTAAATGTCCATATTCATATATCGGAAGGAAGCCATTTTGAAAAACTGTCAAATTCTGTGTGGCCGGAGGTTGATTATGAGACAGGAGACAAAGAAGAATAGTTATGCCCAATTTCATGCTTGTATCACTATTTGCACTTTTGCCTGCTATTCTCAAGTTACCTGGTCCATTATTTTAAGACTTTGGGCTCTAAATTCGTAAACCAGGCGCAGGTACGGCGCAGGCACGGCGAATAGGGGGAGTGCTGCGTCAAAGGGGTGTATACCGGCGTATGTTGCAATTTCGTGCCCGGCGTAGCCTGGCGCAAGTACTCCTCTGTCCCGCCTCTTTTTCCATTTGCGCCGAAGGGAGGGACAAAGGTGGAGAAAAGGCTTAAGAGGGTTTAACACAGCCGAGTCAACTCTTCACCAATAAAATGATCTCCTCTCCTCACCTTTAAAGTGTTGAAATAAAGAAGCCTCTGTCCTATATCTGCATGATGCATTAATGTTGCGTTTTACATTGCTGCTTCAGGCATGTTGTCTGCACCGCTTACGTCTATATTAAGCATTACGAAAATGAGGCAATCTCGAATTATTGCCATTAGCGAACTTGAATGGAATTTAAAACAAAACTATGTCAGATCATTCAAACTTATGAAGTTGGAATGAAATACGTTGGTTGCTCATTTATTTCTTCCGCCTGCATCATTGGGAAGAGAAAATATGGATAGCGTGTTCCTATCGTTACACCCTGTTGCTGCTTAAAATTTTGGTATTAACATGCATGGACAACAATGCAAGATACGAAACACGTTTATTTTCAATCTGTGATCTTAACTCAGCAAAGTCAATGCAAAGACGCAAATACACGCCTTTGTTTATTCGTCTGTTTTCTTCCGTTGAAGATAGGCGACAGTCTTTATTCGATCTCTCTTTTGAAAATTAGTCAGATGGATCGAACAGATTCACGCTTTATTTCCACACCAGAGATAAACTGGTTCTTGTAGTCAGTGACCAAATCTAGGCCTATTCCATGACCGTTGAGATTGTGCATGCGATATTTAATTCGCATGCACATTGCGAATGTTCGAGACTGTTCGACATAAAATGCAAAATACTCCATGTCCGGCAGCCAGCGAAAGGTAAAAGTACTGATATGAGAACAGATTTATAACGAAATAAAGAATAAAAATATATAGCTAACAACAAACAGAACATCTAAAAAAGATGGCCGGCAAATAAATAAATCTCCGTGTTCAATGGATGTTCTGTTTGTTGTTAAAATGTTTCTTTTTATTCTTTATTTCGTTATCAATCTGTTCTAATTGTCCTCTTTTTTTTCTTTTTTTTTTGGCTGTCAGAAACTGAGTATTTTGCATTTAATGTTCCACATGCATTGTACATTGTCCCGCGCCAATGTCGACTCACTTTATTGAGCAGAGCTTAAACAGAAACATTGATTGAAATTCTCGGTACTCATCTTGAAGAACTGAGCCCTCTTATCAAAACATTCATGGTTAATATCTAAAAGAGTCAGTAGATTTGAAGAAATTAAAAACAATGATCGACTGTTGGACACGGAGTTATATTGAAACCATCCGACTGTCGGACACGGAGATATATTGAAACCCTGTCAGAATTTCGGACACGTAGACACTGCGTTCAACTCAGCAAAGCAATCTGTCATGCGAAAAATTTGTTTCGCGTCCAGTGTGCAAGCGGCTTTACTGAGCATAGAACGCAAGCATTATATATATAGGCAGTTTGTGGTTGGCTCAGAAAGTCACTACTTTCATCACAGACTCAGCTGCGTTGATTAAGCCAGGTCGAGTTTCCATTACGCGTGCTTTTAATCTGACATCAGGACAATCGATATAGATACTATAATTTATTTCCTGATTCAGATAGTTACATGAAATAGTGCTTGTTGTAATTATTTATTGCATTGAAATGTGCTTGACATTCTGGAAACCTACCTGTGAGGTTTCGGTGACGTGTGCGGACTGTACACCGGTCAGCCAAATTACCACTGCGCAGAAAGTAAACCAGGTCGGAGCTGGCGAGCGTTCTGGGCAACTTCAGCGGAGACTTTGTCGACGAAATTGTCACTGCGTCTTGATGGATATGTGACACCCCCCCCACTATGCCGCCACACCCATCTCGGCGCACGTTTGTCTAACGAAGGCTGCGCACGGTGTTGCGCTACACGAAATTACCACTGCACGGGCTGCGCCGGACGAAATTACCACAGCATGGGCTGCATCAAGCTACGCCAGGCTGCGCCACCCTGCGCTGCGCCAAGAAATTAGAGCCCTGAATGTGCATTTCCGCCACCTGCCGGGCATCAGCGTGTGCATCATTGTTACCGGTGTGCCAGAAATTAGAGAGCTGAGAAAGGTGAATAAGCGAATATATTGCGAATATGCAAATATTCAAAAATGAATATGCGAATTACATGATTTGTATCAAATTTGAATGTTGTCATAATCAAAATAATGGTGTAAAATTTGTGTGCATATAATGACACTTGTTGTTCAAAATGGATATTGTCCATTTAGTTATACAAGATATAAGGAAGCACACACAAGGAAAAGGCAAATGAAGACGAACTCCTTTTTCAAATCAGGTGCTCATGTATGCGGAGATGTGAGCTGGGTCTTTGCTTTGGAGGCCAGCATTCAACCTGCCCACTGGCAGTGAGTAATGGGTGTGGCCGATTTGGACAATTAGGTCAGTTTTTCTCGTGTATCATCGACAAAATTAGAATCAAGAGAATAAGTCTTATTCAATTTTTTTTTTTAAATTTGGCATCTCCAATCCCACCCAAATCTGGAATGCCCAATTGGTGAACTATGTGCAAAGCTTGCTCGTATGCAACCCCTTGCTGCCAACACAGGATAGTGAGGACAGATCACGGCTCTCCTCAGAAGCACGTGCTTGTCAACCACTGATTCTTATACAATCATTGGTTGAATCTTCGCAAGTTCAGAACGAGGGCGGAGGATACCCGGACATGAACAAACCCAGAGTCTTCCTAACGAGCGCCCGTCTGGCCAACAGGAGGCGCTGGAGCAGCGAACAAAGCTGATTTTGCATCCCAAATCCGGCAGTCCATTCCCAATTTGAAACCCTGTAGCGCGATAGCTAATTGTGCGCTACTCTGAAAAAGCTGCCGACCCCTGCTGGTGGGTACGACTGGGGCTCGAACTCACGACATGATAGTCACCTCTGCACTGCAGCGCAGTGCCTTAGCTGAGTGAGCTATCCAGCAGCTCGAATAAGTCTTATTCTTTACATTTAAAAAAAAATGTTTTTAATGGACACTAAAAAGTCTGAAGTTATTGCGTAATTCTATGATAGGTCAATGCTGGTGAATATACTATTATGGAGGAGAGGGGACAGATTCTACTGAGCATTTTGAACCCAATATAATTTCCATATGGTGATGAAGAAAATTTAGCAATGTATGGCATTCTTTTTAATATGGCCTGTTGTGGAGGCTGCAGTGGGAGGCTGGAGGTTGGGGTTGCAGTGCTCACGTCACCCCTAGAACACCCACATCTTTAAAATCACTGTTACGCCCCTCAATAAAAGGAAAGGTGATGTAACGCTGCTGTAAACACACCCCTGCTCCAAGAGCTCTGGACCGCGTTGCTGACATTAAATTGACAATGAGCGTTTATTTAAACAAAAAAACAAGTATGAAAGGAACAACAGTAAACATCTTGGGCTCTAATTTCGTAGACCAGGCGCAGGCGCGGCGTATGGGGGGTGCGCCGCGCCAACGGGGTGTGTCCAGGCGTATGTGGCAATTTCGTGCCCGGCGTAGCCTGGCCCAAGTACTCCTCTGTCTCGCCTCTGCCCCTCCTTCCAGCGCAAGTTGGCAAAGAAGGCGACACAGCCGAGTGAAATCTTGCTCACTGGCAAAAGAAACGATGGATAGCGTGTTCCCATTAGTTGCAAACTGTTGCTGTTTTAAATTTTGGGATTAACAAGCATGGACAACAATGCAAGATACGTGGCACATTTATTTTCAATATGTGATCTTAACTCAGTACGAGATCATAGCAATCAGGCTGTATTTCTTTCCCCCACTAAAGACGATAAAACCTAAGTGACAATAATAGTAGCCTAGTATTAAGCCGCTTGCACACAGGACGCGAAACGAATTTTTCTCTTGACATATTGCGTCTTGTGTCCGAAAGTCTGACAGGGTTTTAATAAATCTCCGTGTCCGACAGTCTGTTATTGTTTTTCATTTCTTCAAATCTGCTGACTCTTTTAGATATTAAACGTGAATGTCTTGATAAGAGGGCTCAGTTCTTCAAGATGAGTATCGAGAATTTCAAATTTCAATGTTTCTGTTGAAGCCCTGCTCAGTAAAGTGAGTCGACACTGGCGCGGGACAATGTACAATGCCTCCGTGTCTGACAGCCAAAAAAAAGAGGACGATTAGAACAGATTGATAACGAAATAAAGAATAAAAAGAAACATTTTAACAACAAAACATCCAATGAACACTGCGATTTATTTATTGGCGGGTCATCTTTGTTGGATATCCTGTTTGTAGGTTTTTATTCTTTATTTCGTTATAAATCTGTTCTCATATCAATACTTTTACTTTTTGCTGGCTGGTGGACATGGAGTAATTTGCATTTCGTGTTGGACAGTCTTGATCGTGCATGTGATCATTTCTTCACACTGTTAATGGTCATGGAATTGATTTGATCGCGCACTATTTTATCTCTGCTGTGGAAATAAATAAATAAAGCGTGAATCTGTTCGGTCCATCTGACTAATTTTCAAAAGAAAGACCGAATAAAGACTGCCGTCTATCTTCAACGGAAGAAAACAGACGAATAGGCTAAAAGGACCAAGAAAAGTCGAGAGCTAATTATTTGCATTTTGTGAAGGTCGAACACAAACATAGCCAAGTTTGCACGTCTAATAATTCCTGGAGTACTAGGAAAAATTAGAACTGTCATGTCTTTCGGACACGGAGCTATATTAAAACCCTGTCCAACAATCGCGTCTTTGCATTGACTTTGTCTGTAATCAGTCGTGCGAAAAATTCGTTTCGCGTCCAGTGTGCAAGCGGCTTTAATGAGCATAGAACACAAGCATTCGATATACAGTATAAATACAGTTTGTGGTTGACTGAGAAAGATGTGAAGTCGTTAGTTTGCATCACAGATTCAGTTGCGTTGATTAAGCCAGGTCAAGTTTCCATTACGCGTGACAACCGCCTTTAATCTGACATCAGGACAATCGATATAGATACTATAATTTATGTCCTTATCAAGATAGTTACATTAAATAGTGCTTCCTGTAATTATTTCTTGCATTGAAATGTGCCTGACATTCGGTAAACCTGCCAGTGAGATTTCGGTGACGTGTGCGCACTCTGCGCCGGTCAGCCAAATTACCACTGCACGGAAATTTAACCAGGTTGGAGCTGGCGAGTTTTCTGCGCAACTCCAGCGGAGACTTTTTCTACGAAATTGTCACTGCGTCTTGATGAATATGTGACACCTCCCCCTACTACGCCGCCACACCCATCTCGGCGCACCTTCATCTACCGAAGGCTGCGCACCTCACGAAATTACCATTACGCGGGCTGCGGCGTACGAAATTACCACTGCGCGGGCTGCGCCTGGCTACGCCACCTGCGCTGCGCCAGGAAATTAGAGCCCCTAGTCTTTAAACAGTTTTCAATTCATCTCAAGTTAAGGAGGATTTGAAAAATCACTGGTTTATTTTTTCATTAGAATTTTCCATATTTTCAAACTTCCTCTGAAATGGGGTTATATGAGGAACCTAAAATTATTAGCTGTCTTGATTCTGTTATCATGTCTAATTGAAGTCCATGTACTTGCCTGCAGGTAGCGACGGTGCCAGAGTTCCACCACCCTTACCCGACTGTGGACGTGCCAGACCATGCCCACTACGTCATTGGCTCAGTGATTCTGACTGTTGGCATCACCGGCATGGTGGGAAATCTCCTGGTTATGTATGCCTTCTCCAGGTATGGCGCTGTTTGTCTGACTCTGGCACTGTGTTTTGAACCAGAAATTAAAGGACATAGTTGTAATGTCCTTGACATTCCGAGAGACCATGAAGTTTATGTTATGTTTTCTTTTAATCCAACCCATACCTTCCAGTGCTAAAACACCACTGTAATGTTATTTTGGGCCAATCTTAGTCAAACGCACACTAATGTCAATGGTGGAAAGTTTATTGTTCCACCATTATAGAATCTGTGTTCCGAGTTGCAGGTTTTTATTTAGAGATGTAGAGGAAATGAAGTTTAATTCAATTATGGGCAATTTCCGAATCCGGCAGTTTTTTTGGCAGTTGTGTGCCAGACGTTGAGCAAGGGCATCTAAGTGCAGCAACAGTTAAAACCCCTCACTTATCCAACATGTAGAATTGATTTATTTAATGTATTTATTGATTATCTTAAATTATATTAATCAGCAATCAAATTGTGAATTCACCGATGGGCAGAGCAACCTGTTGGATCAACCGTATCAAAAATGCAACTCAGAATCTGATTCAACCGTAGGAAATTTAATCAGAGTTGCAACAGAATATACAATAATTGTGTCTACTGACGAGGCTCTACTTCCTGAAACAAGAATTAAACAGACATGAACGATCAATGGCATAATGAGAAAAAAAGACTAAGCTTGAATCTCCTGAAATTTTCCCAAGGTAGCCCAAATCCAAAGTTTCAAAATCAAAAGACAGGCAAATTTTCCAGTGGGAAAGGCAGATATCAAGCCTTGAATCCACTTCACAGGTGTGAAAACGTATCGCTGGTTTTCTGTGTGACAAAAAGCCAATGTACAGAGGAAAGTCCCACATTTTTATATGGTTACTAGAATGGAGAAGAAGGCACTCCCAGGTTAATAGACAATGGTGGCTGTGCTGATAGGTCGATCTGTGCATGTCCGAGCAAGCCATAGGCACCGATTCCGTGGGTGTTTCAGGGCCCAAGCACTGTATCTGTATCCATTTCCCCTCATCTTGCATTACTGTTCATTGCAACAATTATAACGCATTTTCCTATCCAAATTAATGGTATACCTAACATTAAACTTCAGTGTCTTACAAAGCTTCTGAATTCCTGCAACTCACGAAACAGTTTTTTTTTTTTTTCCTGCGTTCGCGTCCGATCGGTATGATACACCTAAGAAAACATGCCTGAAAATGCGGTTTTGCAGACTCAGGTCCACGTGTTAAGGCTGCTCATGTAAAAATAAACTCTGTCTACAACCAGTGACATGACCATAATCCAGGTGAATACTCAACCTTTTTCTTAGTAAGAATCGGCTAATAGATTGGATTAATTTACTGAGCAAATGAGCTTTCAATAAGCTGCATTGCAATTAACAATTAAGACATATAGCTTTGCATCTAAGAGGAAGACTACACGATGAGATAGCATGGATGGTGGTTCATTGAAATTTCTTGAAATTCCATTTTGAAGTAGAATGTAATGCAGTAAATGTTGCTGAAGGTGTTGTTTAGATTTCAGGGTTTCTAGATAACATAACATAACATGAGTGGCGAGAACAGGCAGTTGCCAGTTTCTTTTTACTATTGTGAATAAATCACTTCAGATACTCTGACTCAATGGTATCTAGCTTAAAAGTGCCCATTTTACAAATATCCCAACATTTTGTGTTAATCCCCAATCCCCTACCCATCGTATTCATACCATTATTTGTGGGAAAAGTGCCTTTGATCTCTTATTTGATGACCTTTTTAGCATCACTGAAAGGCAGTCTGAGAAGACGAGTGTGTTCCCTCATGAATATCCGACATTTAAGTGAGCTTCACGCTGACTGGATAGTTCAGCTACATTCATGAATATTCAATATCTAAACAGCCCCAACACCCTACTGGCCGAGAGCCCTGCTAGCTACAACCATAGACAGTGAAAGACAGATTTTACAGGTAGCATAATAAGACTTCAGCAAAGCAATGGCTCCACAAAGTTTACAAATATTGCCTATATATATGATCCCGAATCTGAAGCGGAGGCCGATGCAATGCAGAAAATGCCAGCACATCTATCAATGGACGTTTCAAAGTGGTAATTTTGCTAGTCTATCTAATAAATTCAATGAAATGTCTTGCAGCCCTCTCAATTACAGAGCTGCCAACTCTCATGCATTCGTCTTGAGTGCCACACCTCTTAATGGCATTCACGTGCCTGTGCTGTAGTCAGCAATTATTCAATTAATGCGCATTTAAGAGGTTCTCTTGCAGAATTGAAGTCATTGTGCATGAAAATTTATCAGTTTCACATGCATTACGGTTTATTTCCCCGCTACTGATGTGGAAATCGATTATGACTCTGGAATCTCAGGCTTGTCTTTACTCAGGAATTGGCAGCAATGGAATTGCATAAAGACATTTTAAATTGTCTTATTCCACTTAAACAATCGAAATTATCATGAAACACATGCATTGCTTTCAATCCCCATGTAAAAAAAAGCGCAAGAGGTCCAGAGTCATAATGGCTTTCCGTGTTACTTGTGGTGAAATCCATCGTAACACAAGTGAAACTGAAAATGCACAAGGACTATAATTACACATAAGAATCTCATTAATATATGCGCTGATTGAAAAATTGCTGACTTTGGTGAATATGCCTCGAAAATGCGTGAGACCTACACCGTATGCGTGAGAATGCGTAGAGGGTTGGCAGCCCTGCGATTACGCAATTGATCGATTTTTTTAAACCATACTAAAAGTGGCCTAACTCTTGGAATAGCCTACCCGGATGGGCTTTCGTATCTGTAGCCTATGCATCGAGCCCCAATGCATCACCTCACCTTGCCAAAATGAAAACGCAACAAAACTGCAATTGTCAATAGGTCATCTGTATCTTCAAACAATCAATTGGAATTCAAGTACATTCACAGAGTTGACATTGACAGTCTGCACATTGCTCAAATCTTTGTGTGGGTGGTTACACTCCAGAGTGGGCAAGAACTGCCGAGAATATGAATATTTAATTTGCGTTGTTACGAACCACAAATTTATTTTCAGCAACCACAATTTATTAACCTAAGAAGCCTAAAGCAGCAGTCACGATAGAAAACCGTGGGGAAACTATGTAAAAGCCTAATAAGCCTCTTTTAGCAGGGGCTTAGTTTCAGTTAACAAAAATTAAATATGTAATGTAAATAATTTGGTAAACCTTACCGTTTAACATTCCAACTTAACTGAATGGACGACTCAAGTAACTGTTGCCCTAATAACTAAATACTAAATCTCAGATCCAAAGTAAAAAATGCAAACATTAACTATCTACTAGCTAGCCACAAATACAACCAAAGGTAACCGAAAAAGAGTAAAGCCCCGGTACCCTTTAATTCAAACAAACCAAATAGTCATTTACCATGTGAGCTAACTAAACACGCTATCTCCCCCAACAAACTGTTGCTAAGCACTCAAACAAGCCACTAAACTTTAACCAGCTGATTAAGGCACCGCAATCGGAGGAAAATACAAAAATAACGTAATTTGCAATTTGTTTAATCAGAAGAGCCCTTGGTAAAAATGAGATGCGAAAAAGACTAAAACCCTGGTTAGCGTTTCAGGCAATTAATTCAGGCAATGTGTTTGTGGTAATGCGGCAAAAGAAAAACCAAAGAGGACTAAAAACCCAGATGGACATCAATATTTATTGGCTAGAAGACTGTATGAAAGGCAAGTAACCAAGTATGAAACCAACCCAGATTACAGTTAGATATCCAGGTAATTCACCAATATTCTTAGTGTTGAGAAGCTTACTGAAGTTTGTCAGCTAAATCAGCTTCAGAAAAACCAGGCGAGAGTAGCACAGTCCTTCAAAAAAATCTGTTTTACTTTGTATATCATACAATTTACTTAGTTCGCTAATCATTTAGCGATTAATTTTATTTTACTTTATTTTGCTCCCGGGAGACTGAAACCCCCCCCAAAAAAACCTGTTGCCTTTGTTTGGCCAGATTAGCAACTTAATTTGGCTATTTGCTAGCCGAGTTGTTGCAAGGAGGAAAAAAGGGGAAGATTCTCCCTTACCCTAATGCGACAAAGGTTATACCTCGGGAGCAAATTGTCTTACCTCTTTTAATGATTCAGCTTTTACACACAAATTATTTTCAGAAAAACCTGTTTAAACAACTGTAAATTCTTCTGCTACAATCCCTGCATGCCTTTCTCCATCTCAAGCAGAATGATCACCAAGCAACAATGCTACAGCACTGCCAAGAGGTCAGCAATAGCAACAGCAATAATTGATGTTTCAGAAGCAAGACTGTAAAGAACTCATAAATGACTTAGCTACCTTTAAAGTTTGACATGTGGCATCATATTAAATGACTTCAAATGCGTGCCATGCGCTGAAGTTTCACAATGCACTGATAACCACTTTACTCAATTATTTGATTACCAACGCTTCAACGTAAGATGAGTTGGTAATTTAATCAATTAATGATTATCACTTGGGGCAGCAACTAGTGTGCAACTATGCTTCCCTGCAAATGCAACCTATTCTTTGGCATGCTGAAAACATTACGATTAAGTGCAATCTTAAAATAAACTAGGTTGCAATGCTAGTTAATTGATTTTTATTATTATTATTTATGATAGGACCACTTTGTCAAAAGAGAATATTTAGTGAACGCACACAGGCATACAAGCATATATTGAGTTTGGTGGCATGGCTCTGTTCTGAGAAATCCCTGCCCGTCCAAGCTTAGAACTGAAGGCAGGGAGCTGCAACTAATCCCACTTCAATAGAACAGAGCCTACTGCAACAGTGATCTCAAAAAAAGAAACATTGTTATTGAACAGCAATTTAGTCATAAAAGAGCAGGGTTACATGCTGCTGAGCTGGTTCTGAGGATGAGAGGTCTAAATAAGCCAGCATATTATCCGTCAAGCAATCATGTGACAGCAAAGGCAGATGACTGTCATGTGCACTCAGGAGATTCTCCGGCGGGAGAAGCGGCTCTTCTACGTTAGCAAGCTTGACTCTGGCCTATCAGAATTTACGTCAAGCTCAATTTCTGATGGGACCACTTTGTCAAAAGAGAAAATATATTGAAAGCACACAGGCATACAAGCACATGGCATGGCATTGTTCTGAGAGATCCCTGCCCATCCAAGCGTGGAACTGAAGGCAGGGAGCTGCAATAAACCCCCTAAACAGAACCATGCCAGGCATAAGCTAACGGTATAAATTATGAAGCTTTCATGAGTTTGGTGGCAGCGGCTGGCACAATTTCTCTTGAAGCCAAATATAAGAGAAATATTCTATGTGAAGTGTACTATGTGCAGTGACCGCCAGGTGGCTGATACATTATCTTTTGAAGCCAAATACCAGAAAATGTTCCAAGTGAAGTGTATATGTGAGTGACAGCCCTCTGGCTGGCACAATTTCTTATTCAGAACCTCTGTTCCTTTTGTTTTGTCTGCAACATCTGTGCCCACTGCATTACAGTTGGGCATAATAAACCAACCAAATCCACCTCTGCACTTGAGTCCAGTCCTCTGCTTCCTGTCCTTCCTGCAACTGCACTCTACACTCCGGACAAAATGCTACAATCATACATAAGTGATAAATGAATAAACTGTGCAAGGAGGGGCAGTGAAATTGAGAGAGAGAGGGAATAAACATAATCAAATATAATAATGTAATAGATTCTACAGTGCTATAAAAGAAGCACTTGCCCCCCCCCCCTTCTTCTTTTTTGCATATTTGTCAAATGTTTCACATCATCAAACTGATTGTAATACAAGACAAAGATAACTTAAGTAGACACAGAATGCAGTTTATAAAGAATCATTTTATTTCTGAAAAAAAATCTACCCAATCCTACCAGGCCCTAAGTGAAAAAGTAACTGTAGTTACTTAACTAAAGTGATTTTGTAACTACATGCACCAGTTAAAAGAATTTAATTCATAATTGGGTTTGATTTGAAGTGGCACTCGCTCCCTGCTTGACTGTCGTCTATACATGAGAGCCGGTAACAGCTAGGGGGTATTGGCTCTAAGCTTGTTTGCAAAATCTTTGCGTTTATTTTATATTGAGAAATATTGAGAAAGGATCTTGGAAGGTCATGTAGCCGAGCATGAAATTCCATGACAGCATTTCTCTGGGGAGCTGCACTTGTGCTACTTTATAGGGAGCACAATTGGTTTCTGTCTCTTTGACACCCCAAAGCCCTGTTACACACAATGACTCACTGACGTCCATGAAGAGTCTACACAGGTACAGTGACAGATCATTACCAAAGAGAAAAACACAGCCTGAAACTCTGTGAATATAAACACAGATTTTATTCCACTAAGCAAGACGCTGAAATAATGATATCTATAAGAAAGTGTATGCTGTCAAAATGAATGCATTGTTTACGGTGGCACAACTGACCGAGTGCAATGTCATCTCGTTGCTGGACCGTAACATGTAAAATAAGCCAAACTAGAGTGTGACACTTAACTACTAATTGTATTGGTCCGAATGTTTTTCTCATTGTTTTGGTAACAGCTGTCTCCTCTTATTTTGGGTTGTGTGTCCACAGGAGCCGAAGTCTCAGGACACCTGCAAACATGTTCATTATTAATCTGGCTGTCACGGATTTCCTCATGTGCCTTACACAGTCACCCACGTTCTTCATCACTAGTATGCACAAACGGTGGATCTTCGGTGAAAAAGGTATATCTAAACATTCAAGTGTATCGCAACAACAACAGATGGAGCAAGTATTGAAGCAGCATGTAGCTGCATGTCCAGCAGCTTTTGTTGTTTGGTGATATTGACTATTGTATATTGCTCAGAGGAATAAATGCTTTATTTATTTATTTATTTTGCTTGACAGTGGTGTTTGGGCGTATCAGGGCAAATACAGGATACATGGCTTATTCCATATGCTGATAGTATAACTTTGAGGATCTTTACCTCCGTGGCTTTTTGAAACATTACGGGTACAGTATGTGACAGAACAAAGCAATACGTAGATAATATGGCCACTGATTTTGAAAGCGAAGAAATAGAAAGACACACGATTGTAATCAAATCCAGATTCTCACACCTAAATCCATCTTATTGACTGATTTTTAGCAGAACTTTGCAAGGAATTCCACTTTTCTTCTCAGGAGGAATTAAAAATAGATATTAGAAGCAATCACCCTTTCCTGTCATGAAGATCAGTTTTTTAACTACAAGAGCAGTTTACCCACATCCAATTGTTTGAACTGTCAAAGTGGGATTTCCACGTAACAAGAGGGAAGGTGGAATAATTTAGATCCAGCCCTGGCTTGACTTCAGAATCATTCCTTCTTTAACCCTAGCATGCACTAAGTTCAATATTCAGGCTCATTCTCATTTCTTGAATTTGTGTATTTGTGTAATATTCAAAATAGTCGTAGTCTTCCACGATGGAGTTTGCTATTTGAACATAGTTATGGGTAGCTGGCCGATCAGCGCCATTGTGGCCAATCTTGTTGAAGGGCTAACATATTCTGAAAAAATATTTGTACTGGATACTCATTTAAATGGGATATTTGGTTTATGACATTTGTACCCTCTTGGCACTAGAGTGATTGAGTTCATAATTGAGCAGCACCTGTTTAAGAGCCATCGCAGAATGGCAATAACAAAAGTAGGGCTTTGCTTAGGTGGGAGACCTGCCTGGCTTCAAAGCCCTCCACGTCTCTCGCTGATTTTGACTTCGGGCAAAGCAGACACATATTTTTGTCACCAATATCAGAGGAGAAGGATGTATCCTGCCTCTCAAGCAAATACCAGAATGGAGTGCCATGGATCTCCCAACTTGGTGCTCTGTAGAGCTCTAATCTCCATTATGTTCAATAAACAAAAGGAGGGGAGGAGACACAATCAAGGGTTCCTGATTTCTATAATAATAGAATTATTTTTCTATTATTATATTATCTTCTCATTCTTCATCAGCTGCTGAGATGATTTGATGATTTTTTTCTCAACAAAAAATGCACTATCATCCACTAACAGCTGGCTTTCGTCTTCAATGGGATAGAGAACAATCGTTAATCATTGCCTGATCTGCAGCTGTCGGGGGCATTTATCGGCTCCAGCTGTGATTGACGGTGACAAAAATATGACAGTCTGGTGGACGCGCTAATTTTCGCCCGGGTCAATGCTATAAGTGGCAGAGAATATCGTTTATTGTTTTTTTACAACCCCAATTCCAAAAGTTTGGATGCTTTGTAAAATATAAAGAAACACAGAATACAATGATTTACAAATCTCATAAACCCTCATTTTATTCACAGTAGAACATTGACAACATATCAGATGTTGAAAGTGAGACATTTCACCATCTCATGAGAAATATTAGCTCATTTAGGCCCAGTTTACACAAAGACGCTTGCAAGTAAAGACGAAAAAATATTTTAACGGAAGTGCGTTTTGTTTATACGGTGACGGCGTTTTTGGGGCTTGAAGACGCAAAAATCTCAAACCACCCTCGAAAGTGGAAAACTTGAATACGCTCCGGCGTAGCTTTTCCGTCTAAACTGGCCAAGACGCAAAAGTGGCTCAGATCTGCTGTTCTGCTCACGTCGCGTAGGCGTTTACATCAGGCTGTAAACAAACATGTCGGATTACATCCATGCTTCGGACCATCAGGCTACTCTGGCAGCCATAATAAATGTACAGGAATCGTGACTACAAATGTACAGAATCTGTACTCATGCTACTGGCGAACAGAGGAGGATCTGTTGTCAACTCTTGCAAATTTTGGATGCTCCAATTCGTCGGAGGCGGGCGAGACGGGTTTGGATCAGACCTGGCAGAACCAGTCTATGGTGGGACAAGTTTGTGATTTCGCGGCACAGTGACGAGAAGGAAGATTCTACGCATGCGCGTAGGCATGGCGGCGTTTGTGTTAGTGTATCACAGCACCACCTAGCCGTCTGGCATGCATACCCGATCGATTTCTACACACTTTTTGCGTCACCGTATGCACACAGATTTCCTCCCGAGAACGCTCGTCTGAACGCGAAATAAAAAGTGAAGATGCGACGCAACTATTGAGTCTTCTGTTCACGCCGTCATCATGTAAACCTACCCTTAATCATTGATGACAGCAAAACATCTCAAAAAAAGTTGGGACAGGGGCAACAAAAAGCTGAAAGAGAAAGTGATACTGGTAAAAAACAGATGGAGGAGCATTTTTCAACTGATTAGGATAGTTTGCAACAGGTCAGTAACATGACTGGGTGTAAAATGAGAATTTTAAGAAATAAAGATGGACAGAGGTTCGCCAATCTGCAAAAACCTGCATGTAAAAATTGTGGAACAATTTCAGAAAAATGTTCTTCAATGTAAAATTTCGAAGGATATCCCACTATCTACAGTCCAAAATATCCAAAGATTCAGAGAATCTGGAGAAATCTTTCTGTGCAAGGACAAGGCCGAAGGTCCATAGTGAATGCTTGTGATCTTTGGGCCCTCAGGCAGCACTGCATTAAAAACAGGCATGATTCTGAACTTGAAAACACTGCATGGGCTCAGGAACACTACAAGAAATCACTGTCTGTGAACACAGTTCGCCTTGCAATCTACAAATGCACGTTATCGTGCAAAAAAGAAGCCGTATGTGGACACATCGGTGTTGCGCTTCTCAGCTCAAACTGTCTGATTGCTCTTAAGTTGTGGGTGTGATCGCGTTGAAAGTGACTAATCAGAGTTGTCAAAATGGTTTAGGAATCGCAGGAGCAATGTAATTGGCTGGATGCTAGTGAGGAATTGTTGTCTGTGTGGAACTCGGTTGCTGGTCCATAACGACACCATTTCATTTCATTGAGCGGGGGGGGTGGGGGTGGAACAATTGATTTCCTTATCATTTTGTTTGACCGGGTGGTGGACTTTGCTTTTAATTTTGTTGATTCATAACACATTAATACTCGTGGGTGGAGAAATAATGCGTAAATCCCGCATTAAGCAACTTGCAGGTTTTCTCATTTGCTTGCCGGTCCGTGTGTTTCGCTATTCAAATGCGGGTCGGACCCAGCTAATGCGGGTCACTTGGGAGCGTTGTCTTGAAGTCACTTTGCCTTGATCATCTCTTCAAAGTTAAGTTTTGTTCTTTGAATGCTTAGCTACACCCTGTTCTGGATTATCGCGATTAGTTAGCTCAAGTAAGCAAGTCGTTCATCCACTCTGCTTGAATTATGTTAACAGGGGTTTTACTTGTCTTCAGTTTCTCTTTTTTACTGGAGGGCTTTTAGTGCTCAGATACAGCCTTTTCTGGGATATCATGCTTAGCGCACTTAGGGGTCTATTCTCCCATGCGCGTAAGTTGAAAAAAGCGCGTAGCTACGTGCTCTTCAGCCTAAGCGTATTCTACCCTCGACTTAAGTCTGTGCATTACACCCTCCGAAGGCGGTTACGCGCTTGGGGCGGAGCAAGGCCAAAATCAGGGCGTTTCCGGGCGTTTCTCATGCAAATAACACTTACGCATTTTCTCCCCCTGGCTTACGCGCTTTTTCTGTTAAGCGCTTTTGAGAGCTGTATTAAGGTCATGCGCCAACATATGGCGAAATGTGCGTTTGATGTCGGTTATAGGCCGAATTTTAACATAAATTTTATTTTATTTAACATGGTAAAGTTTGAGACATTCACTTTTCAATTGTTCATCCTTATTTCTAAACTACATTTCTCATAACCATAAAAATGAAATTATAAATAAATTATAAATTATCAAATGAAATTATCATATGATATTACACAACAGCCTGTTCTCCAATTAGTTCAATTACAAACGCATTCCAAACAATTACAAACATACCGGTGGTCATCAAGGTCACAACTGCGCTGTCGGTCCTGGCATCTGGGTCGTTCCAGAGAGTGGCTGGTGATGTCATGCACATATCACAGACGTCTGTGTCAAGGTGTCTGACACGGTTGACGCTATGCTGCACCACGTCAGCCAGTTTAAAATTCCCCATAACACCAGCTGAAAGAAGGGGTTCTACCGGGTCGCCAGGTTCCCCAGTGTTGTGGGAACAATTGATTGTACTCACGTTGCAATCAGAACCCCTTCCACTAATAAGAATATGCACAGAGACCGTAGACGTCGGCACAGCATTGAGCTTTGTTTTCATTTATACGGCTGAACTCAGGCGGCGGTGCAAACACGGGTACGTCAAAAATCGCATATCATTGTCTTTATATGAAGTGTTTCCATCTACGCGATTTTCACCCGGCTCCTGGAGCGGAGCCGCATGCGTATTTTTCTGATCTGATCGATTCCAGCTCCAGTGCACACAAATCGCACTAGGAATTCCCTCTAGTTCAAAGAGGTTTCCCCACTTTATTTTGTTAACAAACAGTACCTTTGAAGCAATGTGTTGTATTTTTTGCCCTGTTCAGAGCAGAAACGAGGTTTCCGCAGCGACATACATGTATTTATCTTTCTCAGTGAATGAAAAGCATACTGCCGCTTCTTTCCTGTCTTTCACGGAACAAACAGGCTGGTGTAGGAGGGGCACATTTCAATGCTCTGATTACGCTGGTTGAGAAACGCTAATCTCTTTAAATTATATTATTATTGCGGCTATTTGTTTGTTTGCATAGCTTTAATGCCATGGTGGCAAGAATAAGAAGTAAAAAAGAGATGCCTGCATTACTTGTAATTGGCACAGACATAGCCTACATAGGTCTACTATTACAGCGGCATATCATCGGCCTACTGATAAAACCTCGTATCTTCAAAATGATAAACTTCACAGGAAAAAAAAAATTTTAAAGTATCAATAAAATAATATATATTGATAAATAGAAGTAAAAATATTTAAAAAATGTTTAATTCTGCATCTAAGAAGAGTGGACATACGAGTTTTCGTTTCGTATCAGTTTGGAGATACGAGGTTTTATCAGCAGGCCAACGATATTCAAATTTAAAGTCTGATTTGCGTTTTCCATGGACCACAAATGCATTTTCATAGTTAATCATAAAAATCCTTTTTCCATGTTTTCCTGATAGCAATAATCAATGAGCTTTGTACAGAGTCTGCCTCTCTTTTGCATTAGTCACACCTCTTTCATAAGGCCGCCTACATTCTGAAGTTAAGCGCTGTGGGCGTGATCGAAGCGCGTAGGGGAGAATACGCGTAACTCAAAAGCGCTTAACTCGAAGCGCGTAAAAAAGGACTAACGCGCCAATGGGAGTATAGACCCCCCAGTGAGGGAGTTTACTTGGCCTGTTTCAATTAATTAAAGATTAATGTTAACCGGGGTGTTAACCATAGATTGAATAGAATGGTGCAATGAATGAGCAGTTCTCATTTTAAATCAACCAAAACATCAGCATTTGATTTAATTGAATACGGTATGAAATCCAAAACAAAAATCCACATTTAGCAAAATGCAACCCCAGTAGCAGAAGCAGTATTTCATCATTGAATCTCTCCTCCAGAGACAGATGTATCTGGTAGAAGGAACCCTCCTGTCCTGTTTCATGCAGAGTAATTTCTATTGACCAAGTGCGTATCTCATTTAAATCGTGTAAATGTAACTGAACACTTCAGATCGACTTTGGAAGTCTATTTTTATTTAAATCACGTCATTTCCAGCTGGCAACTCTTCCCAACGTTAAGAGAATACAACCTACCTTCCTCTCACACAACGGTGTATATTCTCTTCTGATTCCGATCAGTGTCTTTCAGTTACAGTGGAAAGTTTATACACTCTGGCATTGGATAAGAAATGAGCAAATCAAGACATCATTACCGGGGAAGTGGGCGTGAACTATAAGTAAGCAGTAACACAGATGAGCCTAAGTAAATAATTGAGTGATTAGCTATCAACATTAGTAATAAGGAGGATATAAAGGAGAGCTGAATTTGTCAATGGAGAAATCTATGCGTAAATACACAAAGGGAACTATGCATTTTTGATATGTGATGGCTATAATTGATAGGAGAATGACATAGTATCAATACCGTGTGAATTTTTGCTTCAGAAAACTTGTTTTACAGTTAAACTAATTGCGATACCATTGGCTCACTGAAACTGTTTTTCCTGTTGCAAGAGATAATTTTTTTGAACTGCTGGATGGATACTAAGGGTAAGTATATTGAGCAGTTTGCACATCAAGCTTAGCTGAGCAGATTAATTCATGTTGTTGAGGTCACATGGAGGAAAACTTTCATGAGGAAACAAAATGGGGCCCAGGATTTCCCATGACCACTTGCTGCCTGTAAGCCCCTCCCACCCGCAGGCCAGGCACATAAAAGCAGTGGTCAACCAGTTTATCTCTCTTCTCTTGGCTCTTGGATCTGGACTCTCTCTTTTGGCTCTGCTTTCCCCCCCTTGGTGAGGCTCCTGGAGCCCTGGGGACTGCTCAGGCGGGGGTACTCCTCCCCCACCTCTTAGCCTCCATCTCCCGCAGCCATGCTGAAGCATCCGCCAGGCTACCAGGAGTAGAGGAAGCCTTGGAAGCAACAGCTTGCTTTTTAGGAGCAGCCAGCCTCCCTCCTTTTCCACAATGAAGACACCAACCTTTTACAGCACCGGAACCACTCTTTCCAGCCGGATCAGCATCGTCCACAATCGGATTCTCCACCAAGCAGCAAGTACCAAACCTCCTTCCTTAACTAAGGACTGGTAACAACTGGGCATTCAAACCTTCTCTAAGAAAGACCAACTGCATGTGGATTTGTGTATGTGGAAAATGATAGCTGTTGTGATTGTTTCTAAGATCGTGTTAGTTGGTCAGGATGGTATTAATGTGTAGCAGACAGGGTCTCACATGCAAATAACCTCCTGTAGACTAACACGGCACCATTCCTGTGCAAAATGCACACATCTCTTCATTTTAACTTAATACATACACAACACAACATTTAAAGTAATTTAAACTGACTTTTAACACTCATTCTTGAACTTTCATTGTTGCAAAGACTTGGTCTTTGCTATATTAGGGTTGCCTACCACTCCACATGGTCAGCAAGGCTCCTCCACTCGCACCTTAGATCATCCCTTTGTTCTCTCTCACCCACACCTGCACACACACACTCACACACCTCCGTCATTGTGCATATAGTCTTAGTGTTAAGTGTAGTTTAGGTTGTGTGTTTCATTTGTTTATTTAAATAAATATTCCTAAAAGACATATGCTGTGGTTATTAATGTTGTACAAGAGTGAATGAAATTGCCAGCCTCTTCTAAATAGGGCTCCCGAATCCTTCAATCTAGCTATTGATTAGGTAAGTTGGTTACAATTATTAATTTAATGATGAATTAATTTCCACATTAATTGCTTAGTGGATATTGAGACTGAGGTTTTATTAATTGGCTATCATTTTCCCCTCACTAAGGAAGGGTGGTGCCCCATGGTATTCATGTTAATATTTAATAAATATCATATCAATGTTATTGATAGTCAAATTAATAATATAATTTGGTAAATTTTGTCCACCTGTGAGGTGTAACCCCAACAGCCAGGGCCCCTGTATGACATGCTATTGCATGCATAACAACGTTGCCACTGCTCGGGCATTATCACCACAAAGGCACCACCATTCGAGGCATTTCCCCAACATTGGTGTTCTGTGTGAGGCCATTACCCCAACATTGGTGCCCCGTGTGAGGATAGTACTGCTATAAATTTTTGTTCATAATTGCACAATATTAATATCACATTTAGCAAAACTTTGGCCAGTGTAGACATCCGACTGTACTTCGAAACTGGTACATTGTGGTGAATATTATTACCAGGCCCCTCCCCTAGGGGGCCAGGTAAAGCAATCATCATGTCTGTGTGTGTTTGTGTGTGTCTGTCACTCTGTCTGTAAGCCCGTGGCTGGGGCCAGGTCTGCTATCTCTGATTGCCTTGTTTTATTTAAGTGAACAAATAATTTGTGAGAGATTTTGAGCGTGAACTAGTCTTTAAAGTCCTAATAGTTACACTGAGAAGGATTGCTATAGCTGCTGGTGCATACAAGTCAATCTGCTCTGTAGTAACTTGTAACAAGAGTTGGTTCAGCATTTGAATGCCACGTATTCAACAAAATTTTATCCTGCTGTTATTTGTTGTTACCCAAGTGCTCCATTTTTTCTTAGACACAGCGCGCCCACGGCCCTGTGCGATTGAGAGAGCAAATTAGCTGTGACTGCCATGCATTTCAGCCTTATCTGACAATAGTGCCCAAGATTGAGCCACAGCGTGCAGTCAGCCCTGTGAAAGTTTTGAACCTAGCTGTGCAACCAAGTGCATTAGCTTAAGCAAGTTCCTAGAGAAAATTCCCTAACTGTAGCACTGTGTTTCAGTTAGTACATTTTATTGCAAGTTTGTAAGTGAACGGCATTTTTCTTGTTGTGTTCACTGTTACCACTAGTTGGTGCTGTAGCTATCTGCCCACAGAAGCTATATTTCCAGTGTAGAACCCAGTGATTGGCTAAATCTAGTGTATTTCCATTACACATTAAGGTGTCTGCTACCGCAGCACCATAGTCAGCCAAATTCCTTGTGTTGTATCAGACAACCTTATATTTTCCTTATCTTTTAGATCCAACAATGGAGAACCCCTGTGCAGAGCAGCTCATTTCTTCTGTAGGACAGAGCCTGAAGCCTGGCCATCCTGAATTTATCAGTAAGCTGAATTTCAGTGAGGGTGACAAAGAAATAGACTCTCTATTCAATAACATGTGCGATGCTCAGAACACATCCAAAGGCCCATTGTTGAAATGTCTGCTGTTGATCTTTCAGAGACAGACCAGTCTTGCTGTCCAGAGCAAAACTGCCATTGATTTTGAACTAGACACGCTTTGAGCGCAAAATTCTGAGCTTCTTAAAGAGCTTAAATTGGCTAATAGCAAAGCCATGCTCTATTTGACAGACCTGCATGCAGCAGAGTCAGATCTTTACTTCGATAAGGAGGAACTTTTGCAACAGAATGTGTTTCCACTCCACAGTCGTTCAGCCTATGTGACTCTGGTTACTCTGATTCACAGTCCTCCATTAGTGAAACTGATGCTCCAGTTTCTCTCAAAAGATGTGAACAGTTCCCAACCAGCTCTAAGCATTTGTGAATGAAGTCAGCCCCTCAGACCCCACTGAGAGACAGACCAAACAGCTTTCTGACTTCTGATGTTGATGACACATATAGCTTTTGGCCGAGAAGAGATTCTGCCCCATGTCTGTGGTGCAAGACCATGAAGTGCCTTTAAAACAAAAAGTAAAACCTTAAGCTCAATACAGAATTTAACAGGCTGCCAGTGGAGTGAAGCCAGAACAGGAGTTATCTGATCCTTCCTCTTTGTATCAGTCAAAAACTTTGCTGCCGCATTCTGCGCAGCCTGGAGCCTGCCAGGGAGGTTAGAGACACCCCCATATAAAGTGCATTGCAGTAATCCGAGCAAGATGTTATAAAGGCACGGATCACTGTCTCCAAGTCCCTGGGATTTAAAAGCGGTTTAAGCTTGGCTGTCATATGAAGTAAAAAGAAACTACCATTCATGACAGCGCGAATTTGTTTGTCAAATTTCAATGCGGACTCAAAAACCTTTCCAACATTTTTATATGGTCAACTAGGTTAATGGAAAATGGGCCCAGCTGATGACTAAATATAGGGACAGCAGGAGGAGGTCCAAAACTGATGACATCAGTCATCCTAACGAAGTTGAAGGAAGTTGTTTGCTAACGTTAACCAACACTTAATGTCATCAGTGCAATTGAAAAGAGACCCTTATATACTACTGCTTTTGGGCTTCACTGGTAAATAGAGCTGCATATCATTGGCAAAACAGTGAAAGGAATTGTTGTGCTTTTGAAAAATTGAGCTAAGAGAGAACAGGTACAAAGAAAATAACAGGGGATCTAGTATAGAACCTTGGGGAACACCACATAAGATTAGAGCCTGCAACGGGGAGGTACTGTCTACATTTATGGAGAAAGGTCTGTCCTCAAAGTAAGACCCTAAATATCTACTTCACTGCTAAGGCGGTTGAACAAAATTTTATGGTCAATACTATCAAATGCAGTGCTGAGATTAAGCAAAACTAAGACTGCACAAGACCCAGAATCGACAGCTAACAGGAGGTAATTCATAACTTTCACGAGAACAGGAAGTTATGAAGTAACCGGACGGAGGGGAGACATTCTGTTTTTGTCTAGTTTCCCGTATGTGTCTGCGTTTGCGTCCAGCATGCGTTGGCATTCCCACTGTTTCTGGGCTGTCACTTGGAAATCGTTTCAGATATATTTCAGAAATATTTTTGCTAAATTTACTTTCTAAATTTAATACTTTTCTTGTTTGCATGGCAACAGTTTGGACTCTCAAAATGGGGGAATGATTAGTTTCCAGGCTGTATCTCAGAAACTTATTAAGCTATTAACCGTAGACATTGCATAAACTATAAAAATGATATGCAGATGTGACTTTTGCCACTTTCCTTCAATGTACTGTTTTAATCTTTCTTATTTCCTTGCTAAAAGTTTGAACTTAGTCTTAAAATGAGGTTCGGTTTTGTCTCTGGGCTGTATCTCAGAAACTCTTTAAGATATTTACAACAGACCTTGCACACTCTTTCAACCTTGTATGTGGATATGCCTTTTGCTAAGTTTGCTTAGATTTCTTTTTTAATTTGTCTTGTTTCCATGGTAACAGTTTGGTCTTCATTTCAAAATGTGATTCTTTTCTGGGCTGTATCTCAGAAACTAACTCATATATTTACCTCAGACATCGCACAGGCTTTCAACATGGCATGAAGATGTGCCTTTTGCCATTTTCCTTCAAATGACTCGTTTAATTATGTCTCCTACTGGGAGGGGGGGGGGACATATTGTTTTTGTCCAGTTACGCGTGCTCGTGCACGTCCGTGTCAGCATTCCCCCCATTTGCAGTCCATAACTCAATAACCGTTTGATATATTTCCATGAAGATTTTCACACATTTGCATCAGGTTGTGCAGATGTGCCTTTTGCTTTTTTGAGGTTATTAACTTTTCTTCCTAAATGTCTGTGAACATCAATGAGGGGCAGCTGTGTTGGGCTGGGGGGAGACATTTGTTTTTTCCTTTAAAACAATCTTTTCCCCATGATATTGTAGTGTTTCTAATAGGATGTGAGTTGAGAGCAAACTACCTTTTCAATGGTCTTGGACAAAAATGGTAGTTTACGAAGAGACCGATAATTTTTATATACGGTTGGGTCAAGGTTTGACTTTTTTAACAATGGTTGCACCACAGCATATTTAAAACTGCAAGATACACAACCATTTATGAGACAGCTATTAATTAGGCTCAAGACCATAGGGCTGAGAGTGCAAAAAACTTCCTTAAAAATATATGGCAGAATGTCCAAGAGACAAGCAGTAGGCTTCATGTGAGAGATCTCAGATAAACAGGGAGGAGAGACAGGCAGAAAACAGTGAAAACTACTAGGTGGCAATTTTGACACGGTGGGATCATCTGCTGGAGGAGGGACTTGAGAAGTTACATCCTGAATTTTGCCGATGAAAAAGTTAAGAAATTGCTGGCAGGTTTCAATTGAAGCAGTTGGAAAGGTATTTGTCCTGGGATTGAATATTGTGTTTATGGAACTAAAAAGTACCTTATATGTGTAATGAGTAATGAGTTTGTGTGCTGGCTTATCAGACTTTTATAATTTGAAAGTGCGTAGTTTTGTTGGCTCAGTCACCATGGGCAGCTGCTTGGAGAGCTGTCTTATTTGGCTCTTAAAGAGTACATCATTTTGAATTTCAGTCTCAGAGGAAGTGCACTTGTGGACAAGGAATGTATGATCCCACAAATGTATTGTTTTAACTCCCTGCCATTTAGATCCTCAGTATTTGTTTCACAATTTCAATGCTGAATTTTCATGAAGATTTATCATGTTTGCAGCCCCTTCTCTATCCCAAAATCTTGAAAATAAAAAAAATACGATGGAATTCTAAATGCTATTAGTGTCTTGTCTTAGTTGAGTCATTTCCCAATTCTCTGTGAAGTTCAAATCTTGAATTATAAAGCCTTAAAGAGGGTAACGCATAAATAGGCAGAGTTGGCCTCAGGGCAAAGGGGACAGTAGGTGACGTCTACAATGTCTATGCCACAATTTAAAGTAAGGGATTTCATTAGAGGCCCCCTATTATGTCATCAGGTGCACAGCCAGTGAGTTATTACAAGCCATTTCAAAATCTTTCCCCTCTTGACATCACATGGGGAAGTAACCAACCAGAGGCTAGAAGAACTGATTAACTTTAGCCAAGCAGTCAATCAGATTTCATTATTCTGGGTGGTCAGTTTCCCTTATGATGTCAGGAAGGGGAGATTTTGAACTGGCTCATAATGGCTAATTAGCTGCGCGCCTGGTGGCATAATAGGGAGCCTTTAAGAACATTACAGTGGAAGCAGTCAACCCTGAAAAAGTCTGATCTTTTGACTATGACAACTCATTTAGGACTTGGTGCTTGGGCATCAATGAGAAAATTTAAAATTTTGAAAATTGTTGAGAAACATTTTATCGATGAGGATGTGTTTCATAGTTCCACTCTTTCGACTGTAAAAGAAGAACCTTCTGACACACTTCAACTTTTGAAATTAGAACTTCAGATTCAAGGAGAAGAGAGGAGACATCAAATTTGAAAAGAAATGGAAGAAAGAGAGTATCAAAGAAATGGAAGAAAGAGAGAACCAAATGCAACTGCAAAGAGATAAGTAAGAAAGAGAAATTCAAAAAGAAACAAGGAAGATTCAGAAAGAAAGAGAGGAAATGGAATTTAGATTACAAGAGTTACTGATTCAAAAAGAAATTGAATTTGAGAGAATGAATCTCATCCTTCATTTGTTTCATTGTATTTTGATATTACATGCAAGATTGGTTCCATCGTGTAATGAAAAAGAAGAGGATAAAAATTTTTTACAGTTACTCAAAATTGAAAATGGCCTTAGGAGTCCTGGACTATGCTTCTTCAAACTGTTCAAAAAGGTCAAGCTCAAGAGGTTTATTCAGCCATTTCTGTTGAAGCCAGCTGAAGTAATGAGGCAGTTGAAAATCATCCTCTGAAAGCTTATCAACATTGTCCCTGAACCTTACAGACAAAAATTTATAAAAGCCTGGAAGAAAGATGATGAAACTTCTGCGGAATTTACCAGAGAGAGGGAAACTATACTTGATAGATAGTGTGAATCTAAAAAGAAATTGTCAAATGATTATGAAAAACTGAGGCAGCTTATGTTTTTAGAAGATTTCAAACTATGTGATCATACAGATTCGAAGACCTATTTGGATGAACAGAGGGTAGAACAGTTACATGATGCTCCTTTTTTGGCCAGTGATTATTCATTGACTCAAAAGAGTTCCTTCTAGTCTCCTGGTCGGGCTAAAGGAAGCCAATCTAAGTCAAGCCAGGGTAAATTCAATACTACTTATCAAGGTAGGTCCAACACAGGATTTTCAAGTTATCAGTTGATTCTAAATCAGGACCTGTTTGCAACTATTTTAAGGAATCAAGATATTTGATTTCGGCATGCGACAAATTCGAGCATAAAGATCAGTCTGGATCTTCCCCAAATGCTTTTGTGTCCGGCACACCTGTTCCATTTTGGTGGATCTGAGAAGAGATTTTCTTATGATAACCGGCCACCAAAGGGTGCTGTTAGAGAGGAATATCTATCTTTTATTTTTTTAAAGGATTTTTGTCACTTAAGGATGATGAAGCTAACCTAAAGCCCATTAGTATCTTGAGGGATAATGGTGCTATTCAGTCTTCATTGTTAAAGGTTCTTTTGCCTTTATCAAGTGAATCTTCCCTGAACTCAGATGTTTTGTTAAAGGGCACAGGTGGATTTTTAGGGCCCCGATCCATTCAGTGAATTTGGTGTCAGGATTAGTTAAAGTTTGTGTTCCCATCCCATAGTTTCATATCCCATTTGTCATGAGATGGACTCAAAGATCTAAAATTCATTCCAGATACACAATATTACCATTTCTCTCAAACATTGTTCACAAATCTGTCTAAATGTGTGATAGTGAGCACTTTTGCTTTGCTGAGACAATCCATCCCACCTCACAGGTGTGCCACATCAAGATGCTCATCAGACACCATGATTAGTACTCAGGTGTACCTTAGACTGTCCACAATAAAAGGCCACCCTGAAATGTGCAGTTTTTGCTTTATTGGGGGTCTGGGAACTCAGAACCAGTCAGTATCTGGTGTGACCACCATTTGCCTCATGCAGTGCGACACATCTTCTTCGCATAGAGTTTATCAGATTGTCAATTGTGGCCTGTGGAATGTTGGTCCACTCCTCTTCAATGGCTGTGCGGAGTTGCTGGAAATTAGTGGGAACTGGTACGCGCTGTCGTATACGTCGGTCAAGCACATCCATGCTCTGTTGAGTATGCTGGCCATGCAAGAACTGGGACATTTTCAGCTTCCAAGAATTGTGTACAGATCCTTGCAACATGGGGCCGTGCATTATCTTGCTGAAACATGAGGTGATGTTCATGGATGTATGGCACAACAATGGGCCTCAGGATCTCATCACGGTATCTCTGTGCATTCAAAATGCCATCAATAAAATGCACCTGTGTTCTTCGTCCATAACAGATGCCTGCCCATACCATAACCCCACCACCACCATGGGCCACTCGATCCACAACATTGACATCAGCAAAGCGCTCACCCACACGACGCCACACACGCTGTCTGCCATCTGCCCTGAACAATGTAAACCGAGCAATGTAAACCGAGATTCATCCGTGAAGAGAACACCTCTCCAACGTGCCAGACGCCATCGAATGTGAGCATTTGCCCACTCAAGTCTGTTACGGCGACGATCTGGAGTCAGGTTAAGACCCCGATGAGGACGACGAGCATGCAGTTGAGCTTCCCTGAGATGGTTTCTGTCAGTTTGTGCAGAAATTCTTTGGTTAAGCAAACCAATTGTTTCAGCAGCTGTCTGAGTAGCTGGCCTCAGACGATCTTGGAGGTGAACCTGCTGGATGTGGAGGTCCTGGGCTGGTGTGGTTACACGTGGTCTGCGGTTGTGAGGCCGGTTGGATGTACTGCCATATTCTCTGAAACGCCTTTGGAGACGGCTTATGGCGGAGAAATGAACATTCAATGCCCGAGCAACAGATCTGGTTGACATTCCTGCTGTCAGCATGCCAATTGCACGCTCCCTCAATGCTTGCGCCATCTGTGGCATTTTGCTGTGAGACAAAACTGCACATTTCAGAGTGGCCTTTTATTGTGGGCAGTATAAGGTACACCTGTGCACTAATCATGGTGTCTGATGAGCATCTTGATGTGGCACACCTGTGAGGTGGGATGGATTGTCTCAGCAAAGCAAAAGTGCTCACTATCACACATTTAGACAGATTTGTGAACAATGTTTGAGAGAAATGATAATATTGTGTATCTGGAATGAATTTTAGATCTTTGAGTCCATGTCATGACAAATGGGAGCAAAAACAAAAGTGTTGTGTTTATATTTTTGTTGAGTGTGAATGTTCAATTTACCACTCAGCAAATGGGTACAGGGTTTTCTATTGCAAAAAATCGAGCACTGATGTGCAACAGACAATAACTCAAAGTATGCTGGCTAAAGATATAACACAAGGTGGAGCTATTATAGTAAAATCACGAAGGTAGCTATGTAACTTAACTATTTGAATTTCTTGCAAGTAGTATTGACAACACTATGAAATACTTGTTGTAAAATAAGTTTCAAAAATTATAATTTTAAGTCTTCCCATATCTCAACTTGAGCATAAGTCGTTTGTTCACAGCTTAAGGGCTTTGAAGTCCAACTGTCTGCTTAAATGACTTTCAATTTAAAGTCTGGCAAGGCTATTAAACCTCTCTTGGGTTGTTGTTGCTGTAGCCTACAGCTATGATCTGATTCACTATTCCCTTCACTATCTGAAGTAGACTGGCTCTGTCAACAGGATGGAAAGTGACTTAAGTAGACTTATAAATAAATCCAGCCAATTTTGCCACTTAATTATATAATTCAAATGGCTGAGAGACTGACCTATATGTAAGTAATGGCCATTGGTACAGCAGTTCACTAATAAATCTAAACAGCCAACCAGTTTCTGCCACGCTCACTCTCTCACCATCAAAAACATCTTCAGACTGCTGGTGGTGAGGGTCTACTGCTGGGTCAGGTTCTGATGAAGTGACCACAGCTGATTCGGAGTGGCAGTACATAGAGTTTTAATTATTCCATTTCATATTGCTTTTGTAAACAGTTTTAGTGAACTCTTTTGTAAGAAAGTAAAATGTCAGCCTTGTCAAGCGATTGTTTCAATTACATCTAAGGTTACCACACTGACTACATGTAGTTCGCTATCCAAACCTAGCCTGTACAGTCACAAGAGCCAAGTATAAAGTAACCACTCATAATAAGAATGGAGGAACGTGTCCTGCTGCTACCGGATTTTTTGACGGTATAACGAGTGGCGAATGATGACCATACCGATTCTTTCTGTGGATGATACCGTTAATAACTGAGAAATGTTATTTTTGTCAGGCGATTTTTTTACTCAGCTAACCGCATGTTACATTAACGCCACGTTAGCAGCTGAACAGCCAGCCTGAACAGCTAACATAGAAAGCTAGTTAAATACTCTCACCTGTCCTTGAAAAGAATTTAGTAATTTTCTGGGCCCCTGCTCTGCTGGCCTCTCTCTCTCTCTCTCTCTCTCTCTCGCTCTCTCTATCCTTTTCTGGGTGTCCAGATTCGTGTGTGTGGGCTGCACGTACTATTGACTGCCATAGTTTGCGAACCTCGTAAGCAAAAACGGACATACAATTTTCCTAGAGGAGCACAAAGCACTGACTGAACCATTTTTTAAGAAGGGGGTTGTTGAAATTTATTAAATCACTATCCAATGCCTTTATGGCTTTTTTGATTAACTCTGGTGCATGAGTATGAATAGCAGTTAGGTCTACGCATAATAATTTAGTCATGGTGGTTACTGTGGGTTTTGTGGGCCCCAATGGACTGTGGGCCCTTATAATTGTCATCACCTTTCCCCCCTATACAATGGCCCTGACAGAATTAGAATTCCTATGCATAACAGATCGCAATAAAGGACAGTAGAATGATGTAGTATCAATACCATGTTAAATTTGTTCTTCAGAAACCAGATTTTTTCACTAGTAAATTGGCATATGTTTGGGATATTGTGGCTTTTGCTTGTTGCAATGATGGAAACCTTTTTTTTTGTTGTAAGGGATGATATTTATCAACTGCTGGGTAGATACTATTGGAAGATATGTAAGTTTGCAGATCAGGCTTGGTTGCAATGCTTAATTCATACAATTCCAAGAAAATACTGATGGGACAAACATCCATATTCTGAATTGTTTACGGGCACCACTTTCTTGAGAATATTCAATAGACGTTTCGGATGTACGCTGTACTGATGGAATACTGCACCTGAGTGCATCACTGAACAGTTCCATAGATGCCAGCATCTACCATGTGCATTTGTATAGGTAAACCACATTAAGCAGTCATTCAGTATAAAGTTATAAGTTAGTGTCAAAGAGCAGAATAATTGGGCAGGTTAATTCGGCATTGAATCAGTTTGACTAAGCATGAAAATAAAGTTGATCTGTCCCTCCTGTCCTGTACAGGCTGTGAGCTGTATCCATTTGTCTCTCCTTCTCCCCTGTGCAGGCTGTGAGATGTATGCATTTACTGGTGCACTTTTTGGGATCTGCTCTATGATCACCCTCATGGTCATTTCTCTAGACCGGTACTTTGTGATCACACGCCCCCTGACTTCCATAGGGGGGATATCACGGAAACGAGCTGCCCTCATCTTGGCTGCCACCTGGACCTACTCTATGGGATGGAGTCTGCCCCCTTTCTTCGGTTGGAGTGAGTGACAGCAGGGGAGGGGAGGGTAGATGGGGACAATTTTTCTCACTGTCAGTGGAGTCGATCAAGCTTTCCCTTGTGTTAATTCACCCACTTTACTTTTGCGATGGAAAAGTATAATCGTGCATTGCCTTATTTCCAACAGCTGCCAAACTTACTGTCTAAATTTGCACATGATGAAAACAGTTACACATAAATGAGGTGAAATGGCTGCCCAGAGTTTTGATTGCTGGCTATAGTGCCATAAAACACGATTTTGCGCTGTCATTGATTCCACAGCGAGATATGATTGGGTGTAGCATCACCTAAGAATGTAGGGCACGGACAGTTATCCTTGTCCTAGTAATTACTGCAAAAAAAGCAACTGTGCTCAACTGCTTCTCCGGCTTTGGGTGAAGTCTGCGGCGCAGAGTATTAACCTGCAGAGCGAAGTGGTGTGTCGGCTGGTGAAACATGCTCAGGGGAAGGGTACAGAACTGTTGTTGAGGTATTTTCTGCTTTCTCCTGGTTAGTGGGTGATATTACAATGATTGAAAAACCTTAAAAGAGCATTATGTAAGATTGCGCCAATTTTTCCAAACAAGGGGGGTCAGCATTTCAGCAGATAGCACGGTCCGCCCTCCCACCCTCTTCCTCTCCCTCCTTCTTCCCAAATGGTTACTGTTTACATAACACTATCACAGCACTGCGGAGATAGGTCTGGCGATACATAACAGTTTATATGTCCCTTGGCGTCATCAAGTTTTTCTTCTTTTAGTGATCCGGTTAGTTAAAACCAGCATTACTGTAAATTTTTAGTGTACTTCTGAAATTATTGTTTTGCTATGAGCTAGATCAAATGTAATGAGTTGTAATATTTGCATATTAGCGCAAAATAAATGATGCATTATCAGCACTCAGCTGGCAAATTAAGCAACTAAGACATTGACAAAGTATGATTGCCATGTCAGTTCAGTGCTAATGTTGCTATTTGTAGCATTGACACTGTTCAAGATTATGTACACTGAGAGATGCCTAATAAACCTTGCAATGTCTTCTAAATTGTCTAAACTGTCCAACTTTTATAATTGATCAAATACTGGGTCTGTGCAATCTAACTTTTGTCATCAGTCATGGTCCAACTAGTAACTAACAGCAGCAAGAATATGCATCTTTCGATCAAGCTGCTGAAACTCAAGACTGCCTCCTGTATTGTTTACATCACAGCTAACATGCTTAGCTCAATGTTTAGTCGAACCATAGGAGAAAGAAAACAGCTGCATAGAAACCATGTATTAACTGCCATTTGGTATTTTTTCCAGGAAATTGTGTACTGTTGCTAGTTGCTTTATTCGTTTTGCTAAAAAGCCATTGTTAAAAGTTAAGTAGTGCTATGGCTTAAGGCAGAGTGCTCCGATGTTCTGTTTAGGGCAGAGCGCATGCCTCAGTGACTCACTAGCCCCCTTGAGGGTCAAAATGGTATAACAAGACAGGACAGGATAGATGGGGCTGGGGCTTGCTGGTCAGAATGCTAAACTCAGTAGATTCTCAACAATGCAAGACATAGACGTCTTTGACGTGACGTAAAAACTGTTATTAATTTTATGGATAATTTCGGTTAGATTTTAGGTCTTTAAAACTACAATTTTGGCAAAATCTTACATTTTGCACCTTCAAAATGTCATGTTTCAAATCAGGGGAATTAACTTGAAAAATAATATTAATAAAATATTTCCACTTGCTTCCATGTATCTGTAAAGGGAACAATTTTGGATATCCGGCACGAGAACTAAAGCATCCAAAACAGTAACTGCCACACTGACAGGCGGCAACACAGAGACATGGATCTATGTGTAGTTGCAGCATATTGATTGCTGTAAAGGGGTCTCTGAGCGGCTTGTCTCCTGCAGGTGCCTATGTCCCAGAGGGACTGCTCACCTCCTGCACATGGGACTACATGACTTTCAGCCCCTCTGTGCGAGCCTACACAATGCTGCTGTTCCTCTGTGTGTTCTTCATCCCCCTCCTCATCATCATCTACTGCTACATCTTCATCTTCCGTACCGTCCGCGGCACCAACATGTGAGCTTCCGGTTGCCTGAGCTGCTCTATATATGGTCTTTTATGGTGTATGCGCAATATTTGTGAGTACTTGTAAGTATCTGTGGTTTTGTTTACCTGGCTGTGTGTTTTTTTTAAATTTTTTTTTTAATGTGTCTCTTTAGATATATGTTATGATCCAGACCAGGACTTAAGCAAGATCCAAAAGTAGGATTTATTGATGGTAATACTGTAACAGTGGGATGGAACCCAGAAGAGGATAGTACAGTTCAATTCAGATGTAGTGGACAACTTGCGCACCTGATGCAGAACACGAGAACTCAACCTCTGAGTAGAACCCGTCTTGGGAAACCGCTGAATAACCTTGGCCACTGTGCTGTAGCTCAGTTTCATGGTTTCACAGATCTTCTTCTAGCTTAGACCATCTTAGTGGAGAGCAACAGTTCTCTTTTTCAGATCCTCAGAGAGTTCTTTCCCATGTGGTGCCATGTTGACCATCCAGTGACCAGAATGAGGACTCAACCTCTTTGGTCTACCCTGCCGAGGCCTGTTCTGAGTAGAACCCATCTTGGGAAACCGCTGAATAACCTTGGCCACCGTGCAGTAGCTCAGTTTCATGGTTTCACAGATCTTCTAGCTTAGACCATCTTAGTGGAGAGCAACAGTTCTCTTTTTCAGATCCTCAGAGAGTTCTTTCCCATGTGGTGCTAAGTTGACCATCCAGTGACCAGAATGAGAGCATTGCTCCCAAAGCACCACAATTTAAAACTTCAACATGTTACACGACCTCATATGGCCCAGTCGAACAGGCAAAAACATGAACATGATGAATAAGACACATTTCATTGCTTGGTTGACCATTACCAATTGGGGTGTGCTCTCACTTTGTTGCCACCCATTTTTGAAATAGTGACTGTTTATTCAGTTATTTGGACAGTGCAGTAAATCTACACTGCTACACATATTGTACAATACCTAATCTGGAATATATTTCAAGTTTCATTTCTGTAACGTTGTCCCTTGAAAAGGTGTAGTCAATTAATTGTCGAAGTGTGAGGAGTGAACTCATTTTTGTGAGATACTGTATATATATTTACACCTTTTTGTCTGTATCTGTGTATGTGTTTGTATCTTTTTTTATTTATTGCAGTGCGGTAGATAAGATGACAGGGGACAACAGCCAAGACGAAGTTAAGAAACGCCGTCGCATGAAGAGTGAGTTGAAAATGGCAAAGATCGCCTTCATCGTCGTCCTGCTCTACGTCATCTCCTGGTCCCCCTACGCAAGCGTTTCCCTAACAGCTTTTGCTGGGTAAAGATGGGGCATGTTTCCATAGTAACAGCATTAATCTCATTGCTATCGTATTATGGTTTCACTGACATCTGTGTCACTGCCTCACTACAGTAAAATTGTTGTACTATATCTCACTCTCTGAGTCAACCTCTCTCAGCCAAAGGTTGATCACAATACAAACGTATTTTTTCACTGCCAGACTTGCTGTCTCTTCCTTTGTGTGATGATACTGTGTTTTAAAGCAGAAGCATACTATAATTGGGTAACATCTTACAGCCATTTTTATCATGAAAATACAGTAAACCGAAATACGATGAAATTCTGAATGCTGCAAGTGTCTTGGCTCAGTTGAGTCATATTCCTCCTCTCTATGAAGCTCAAATCTTGCATTATAAAGCATTAAATAGGATAATGCATAAATAGCCATATTTGGCTTCTGCGCAAATGGGTTGATATTACATGCGTTCTTCTCACAGTAGTATGTAGTCACCCATCCAAATTATTCAATTTTATTAAAGGGTACAACCACAATTCCAAAAAAGTTGGGGTGCTGTGTAAAATGTAAATAAAAGCAGAACGTAATCATTTGCAAATCTCATAAACTGAAGTTTTATTCCCCGTAGTACAGAAAGGCCCAGTCCCATTGAGGAGAGGATTAATTGCGCATGAATTGAGTGTACAAATTTCGGGCGTTCGTTGTCGTCCGCAAAAAAATTTGCCAAAAATGACAAATTTCTACGTATGAATTACGGATATATTAGTAATGTATAGCGAATATATGACGAATAAAATCGGATATTTAACGAATAAAAGTGAACGCGATTGCGGATGCGCTCCCATGAGGGGTACAACAGGTAAATGTTGACGAATGTATTGCAAACATTGCGGATATATAAAGAACAATCACGGATGTATAACGCATGTATTGAGGAAATCATCGCAAATCAGATGCAAAGCAGACGCAATACAAACGCATTATTTGTGGCCTATCTGTATGCATTCGCTACAAATTATTTTACTTCGTGATGTGGACGTCATAGCCACGCTATATATCTGTTTTACACACTGTCCCAGTCCACTGCCAAGCCACAATACCCCGTCAGTTGCGGATATCAGCGGATGTACAGCGCATAGATTGAGTATGTATTGCGTATGTAAGGCGGATGTCATCCGCAACAAAAATTTTGTGCAGCTCAAAAATCCTGGCAACGGAAGAACGTGCCTCTGCGGATAATTGCAGACGTGTGCGGATGTCGGCCGACTCATATAAGCATGTTTCACGAATATTGCGGATGTTTAGCGAATATGAAACAATTTTGTGCGCAATTCATACGCAAATCTTCCTAAATGCCAGTGGGACCGGGCCTTTAGCAACATATCAGATGTTGAAAGCGAGACATTTTACCATTTCATGAAAAATATTAGCTCATTTTGAATTTGATGGCAGCAACACATCTCAAAAAAGTTGGGATAGGGCCCTGTTTACCATTGTTTGGTATCCCCTCTTCTTTTAACAACAGCCTGTAAATATCTGGGAAGTGAGGAAACAAATTGCAGAGGTTTTGAGAGAGGAATGTTGTCTCACTCTTGTCAGATGTAGGATTCTAGCTGCTCAGCTGTCCTGGGTCTTCTTTGCCGGATTTTCAGTTTATGATGCGTCAAATGTATTCTATTAGTGAATGGTGCAGGTATGCTAGTTAGCACTAGGACTCTTCTACTGCTAAGCCATGCTGCTGTGATGGATGCAGTATGTTGTTTGACATTGTTTTGCTGAAATATGCAAGGCCTTCCATGGAAGAGATGCCTGGATGGAAGCATATGTTGTTGTAAAACCTCTTTACCCTTTTCAACATTGATAGTTCCTTTCCAGATGCTTTAGCTGCCCACGCCATAGGCACTAATGCAGCCCCATACCATCAGAGATGTCGGCTTCAGAACTGTGCACTGATAACAAGTTGGTTGGTCCCTCTCCTCTTTAGTCCGCACGACACGGCGTTCCTGGCTTCCAAAAAGAATTTCAAACCTTGATTCATCTGACCACCGAACGGCGTTCCTGGCTTCCAAAAAGAATTTCAAACCTTGATTCATCTGACCACCGAACAGTTTTCCATTCTACCTCAGTCTATTTTTAATGAACTTTGGCCCAAAGACTATGGCATCGTTTCTGTGTTCACATATGGCTTCTTCTTTGTATGATACAGCTTTAGTTTGCATTTGTAGATTACACAGCAAACTGTGTTTACAGACAGCAGAGGCGTAGCCAGCAGGCGGGCCAAGACACGTCCCTTTATGACTGCAATTAGTAGTTCTCAATCATTTTCCTTTATTGGCGCGTTTTCCAATGATCGTAACTGGCAACCAAAGTCACGGTTTCGCTCCTTATGTCATCTAACGGCGATTAAATCATGGGCTAAATTCACTACTTTTGCGGAACAAGAATTCACTACTGTTGCAGGGCCCCCCAGCTGGCTACGCCTCTGACAGACAGTGATTCCTGAGCCCGTGCAGTGTATTCCAGTGCAGAATCGTGCCTGCAGTGCCGCCTGAGGGCCCAAAGATCATCCAATATTGAACTTCAGACTTGTCCCTTGTGATTTCTCCAGACTGTCTGAATCTTTTGATGATATTATGTACTGTAGATTGAAAGTCTTAGCAATTTAACATTGAGGAAAATTTTTCTGAAAATGTTCCACAATTTTTTTACACAGTTTTTTGCAGATTGGTGAATCTCTGTCAATCTTTACTTCTGAGAGACTCTGCCTCTCTAAAATGCTCTTTTTATACCCAGTCTTTGTTACTGAGCTGTTTTTATTAGAAACACCTTTTTTCCAGCCTTTTGTTGCCCCTCTCCCAACTTTTTTGAGAAATGTTGCTGCCAACAAATTCAAAATGATCCAATATTTTTTCATGAAATGGTAAAATGTCTCACTTTCAACATCTGATATGTTGTATGTTCTGTTGTGAATAAAATATGGGTTAATGAGACTTGCATATCATTACATTCTGTTTTTATTTACAATTTGCACAGCATCCCAACTTCATTGAAATTGAGGTTGTATATTTCATCCAATTACACAATATTCTGCCATGCAAACTGTTGATGACCAATGTGACCTGTAGTAGTTTTCAGTAACATTGTATCATGCAGTAAAGTGCGCCTCAAGGCAAAAGCTGGAGAGCACAATTTAATGTTTTCTTCAACATTTCTCTGCCTCTATCTCCCTCTTTTTGCACTCTCTCCCAAAGATATGCTGATTTGCTCACTCCTTACGTGAACTCTGTGCCAGCGGTGATTGCCAAGGCCTCAGCGATCCACAACCCCATAATATACGCCATCACACATCCCAAGTACAGGTAATAACTGTTACTATATAGGGATCTGTCCAGGAAAAATCAATATAGTAGCACAAAATGGTTCTCCTAATTTCAGAACATTTTTTGGCAGTCAATGTAACTATATTTGTCACCTGATTGGCAAATCCTAGAGGTGACACTCAATGTAATCAACTTTTTATGGCTTCAAGCTAACTTCCGTTCTCCTATTCAGTGTACAAACCTTGTGGCCTCGTCACCCTCCTGTATCCTTTGTGACACCAATTTGTACTGGGTTATACTATGCTGGTGCCCTTAAAACTTGAATAACATGGTAGTAGTTTGCAGGAGACCTTTTTGCTGTAATAACTCCATTTGTCTTCCAGATCAGCCATCGCTAAGTACATCCCGTTCTTAGGAGTGCTCTTGTGTGTTCCGGAAAAGGAGCAAACCAGCTCCAGCAGCTTCAACTCCACACGCCGCTTCACCGTCATGAGCCAGAACTCTGACAACCCTAACCAGCAGAGCCGTAAACGCCGTACCTCCTCTGTGTCCGACACAGATTCTGTACGTCTGTATGGCTGTTTGTCCATTCACTGTGTTTCCTTGAGTCTATCAGCTTTGGTTCACAAAAACGCTGCAATTTACAATTATCACTGTGCAAATTAATTATCTCTATTCAGGGGCTCAGGTCATTAAGGCAATTTTTGAGGACCTTTACTTGCAGATCGCAAAACCAATGTTTTTTCTTGCAAATATGGCATTTCAGGCTGCAGATAGAATTCTCTGTCATTTTTCACATTTCTAAAAGAACTATGGAGATTACAAAGTCATACATTTAGTACATTTCCATGATAAAAATTTTATGTTTGGGTGTAATTCTTCACAGAAATATTTGGTCAAACATGTTTATTGTTTATTTGTTTTATGGAAAGTATGCCACTTACACTTTAAGTCCCACATTAATACAATTTTATTCTGTCGAAAAGGTTTAGCCATAAATTCAATCACCCCGTTTGCACCTGGCATTAACGTGCATTTTTTTGTGATCGGATTGTAATCTGTTAGCGCTTGACCACATAACAGTACAGATGTTAATGTACTCAAGATGCATTGAGGACGGATTATGAGTCGATCTTTAAAACCTTCTGAAGGTGGTCAGGGATAGAGCTGTAACACTTATGAACCATGGTTTTTTTAAGGCGTAGTACCACCACCAGTTGCCATGTGGCGAACATCCGAGTTTTCCCTTTTCCTTCATTAAACCTGACGCAGATTGAACAAAAGTGCCAAATGTCAAAGGGCATGGGAAATGCTTCCGGAAAATTTTTTTACTGACATTAGCATTTTTTTCGGCGACATGCTGCACGGAGCCAAGTAAGGGACTACAGAATCATCTCCCATTAACCAATTAGGCAACTCTAAGAAAAGTAAACCTGTTCCTGTTTACTTTGCTTGATTAGCAATCAAATGGTGGATTTGTTTACTCTCTAAGTTGAATGAGTAGTTTACCTTTTTTAGAGTAGCCTAATTGGTTGTTAGGAGACGATTCTGTCGTCCTTTACTTGGCTCCGTGCAGCATGTCGCCGAAAAATACAGATGTCAGTCAAGTTTTTTTCCGGGAGCATTTCCCGTGTCCTTTGATGTTTGGATTATACGTTGAATTTGGATCATAACATACACTACCAGTCAAAAGTTTTGGGACATCCCAATTTTTCCAGTTTTTTATTGAAAATTATGCAGTTCCAGTCCAACGGATAGCTTAAATTGGTACAAACGTAAGTTGTGAACTGTCAGAAGTTTTAAACAAAAGGTAAGGTTACCCATATTTTTTGTTCGTGAAAGGATGGTTCCTCAGTGTGTGACATCAACTGTCAAACATGGAGGAGGAAGCGTGATGGTCTGGGGCTGTTTTGCTGGATCCTGGGTCAGTGACTTATAGGCTAAAAAACACCCTGGGCTGAAACAAATTGCTACCACAGCAATCTGCAGCACCATACAGTACCCTCTGGTATGAGCCTAGTTGATCAGGGGTTTATCCTACAGCAAGATACTGACCCAAAACATAAGTCCAAGCTCTGCCAGAGCTACCTTAAAAAATTGAACAAGATGGTAAGCTTAAAAACATGGAGTGGCAGCACAGTCTTCAGACTTAAACCCCATCAAGATGGTTTGGGATGAACTGGACTGAAGAGTGAAAGCAAAGCAACCTACAAGTGCCACACATTTATGGAAACTTCTGCAACAGAGTTGGGAAGAACTTTCTGAAGAATATTTCATTTCCATTGTAGAGAGAATGCCACCAGTGTGTTCAGCTGTTATATCTGCCAAAGGTGGGCACTTTGAGTCAAAAGTTTAAAATACATTTTGGTTTATAAATTGATTCCATGATTTCTTTTTTAACTTAGATTGTTAATTTGTTCCGTCATGTCTATACTTTCATTCCAGAGAACAATGAGACATTAAAACTGCATAACTGTCTATTAAAAAACTGGAAAAATTGGGGTGTCCTAAAACTTAAAACAACTTAATGTTAAAATCATATACACACCTTCAATTAAGTGTGTTAGGCACTTTTTTTGCCTCTATCTCATTGCAGGTATCTATTGTCAATGCAACAAAGGGAAAAGGATAAAAATGGTGCTCAAACTGAGAAAGGGGATTTATTGCCTGCTACAGCAATGCTTCTAGGTTAACTTTGCCTTTGATCCCTGCTTCCTCAGGTCTTGACAGACACAGAGGCTGAATTCCCCAGCATTGGCTCACCTGCCGGCCAGCAAGTCTCCAACGACGTGCAGGACTTGCAGTCATGCAAGACGTCCAGCTCCTTCAAGAGCAAGACGAAGGGTTCTGAGCTTAGTATCTCCGAGAAGGTATCAGACCAAACTCGAAAAGCACCTTCACGCACCATAACTGTGTGGAATAGTCATTGAAACAAAAGTCGGTTACACTTTATTTGAAGTGTTGCTCATAAAGGCTTTATAGAGCATGTATAATGCCTTCATAAATGAGACATAATGTCATCATAAATCATACATAAGCAAAATCATGCTTTGTAAGGGGTAAAATAACACATCCTTCTTCAGCATGCGATGCAGATGTGATATAACTGATGATGTCACTTAGCTAGTTGCTAATTGCGATAAAGGGTGACATTGTCAGCTAAGTGACATTGTACATCTAAAAAACTGATGCGCTCCATATTATATTCCACAGTAAATGGTCACTACAGATATTCATGGAATTGAATCAAATCATCCATAGAGGAATCCACAATCGCAAAGATGTCATCAATGTATCGTCTATATAATAAAATCCTTGAAAAGAAAGGATTCACTGGAGTCAAAACATTTTTTTTTCAAAATGGCCCATAGACAGGCATGCGTAGTTCAGCGCCATCTTGCTACCCATGCAGTGCCTTTGGATTGTATGAGGAAGTCATTTTGAGAACGGAAATTATTATTTACCTGTCCAAGTCTAGTATACATTCTGTGCTAGGTTTGGACATGGCTGGACGTTGACTTAAAAAAATGCCAAAGTGCTTCTACCCCGCCCTCATGCGGGATATTGGTATGTAGACTTTGAACGTCAAAGCTGGCAAATAATAACTTGTCAGAGATGGGACCAAAGGACTTCAATAAATTGATGAAATCAATAGTCCCTAATGTAGGAGGGGAGGGTGGCAACCTCTGGTTTAATGAGAGAGTCCAATTAGACTGCAATGTTTTCAGTGAGACCTATGCAACTCACATTAGGTCTGCCCTAAAGTGGAACATCCAAACCCTTATGCATTTTTGGCACGGTGTATATGAATGGACTCACCAGATGTTAAACTTTGAGGAACTCAAAAACACTCTTATCGAACTCAGAATTGTTAAAATGATGTGAATCTCGAGTGCACATAGGCTTTTAATCTCAAAGTAGGGTCTGAAGGCAGCTTTTCATAAAAGTTAGCATCACCAAGTTGTCTATTATTTTGTAATCCACAGCATTTTGCAAAACAATAGCCCCGTCCATATCAGCAAGCTGTACCACTACCTTACAAGAAAAATCATTCTAAAAACTGGGTTTTCTGTAGGGGCTGCGCACACGCATGTTTTTCTTACATAGACGGCGTCAAATGGTGCTTGCGCTCACCCTCAATTGTCTCGGACCCCACGTCTCATGATCAGTTTGGGTTGCTGTCCGGAATCTGTCACGTACAGGCTGTAACCAGATGTAGCGCTACTGAGCTGCCATCGTCACTCGTGGCTGCCCTAAGCGGGGTCAGTCAGAGACAGTGCCTGTGTTACATTCTCGGATAGACAGCCGACTGATTGTTGAACGGTGACAGTGCAAATGACGCAACAGCTCTCAGTGGCTGAGATCTGCCCGTAACATGCCAAAGGCTTTTTTTCACTCTCCTATGTCGCAAGCCTTTCCATTTTCTTGATGCAGTAGCATTTTTTGTTTATTTTTTTGAGGCTTTATGTAGGCTATTGTCCACACTCAAAAGAACAAGTCAAGTGTCACTGTACACAACAAGAACAGCTCAATGTTTGTTACTACTGACGTGCTTGGCGCGTTCACGCGGCGCAGGTCAGGATGACAATACCACACGCTTTTCTTTATTTCCACTCGTGCCTCAATAGAAAAGTAATAAAAATGCTACACAAAATGCTGCAAATCCAGTACATAACTCACCTGTGCATTTTTAATGGCGCTAAGTGTGTGTGTGCGTATATATATATATATATTATATATATATATATATATATATATATATCAGCAAGAGTTCATGACTGAGATTGTCTCTGAAAGAGTATGTCAAGCAGGTCAGGGAGTCACTCACCAGTGAAGGAGCCTCTCAGATTGCTCACAATAGTCATAGAAATTTTAAAAATTATGATGTCCAGGTAAGCAGTAAAATGAAGAGGCTCAAAAACGGAACTTTATTGGGTGAAAGCAAATTATGAACATGCTGTTTGGTCGACACATTAATATTTTTGTGGTCTGACATGGTACGGGTTGAAACGAGAAAAAAAGCAATTCTTGTGTGATTACTGTGCTACCATGGAAATGAGGGAACGAGCCCTAAACTCATGGTGTATTTTCCCCGCAGGCCCTCACTGATACACAAGACATTGCAATGGTTGAACTGGGCCAATTTCCTCATAATTTGCCTTCAGTGGTAAGTCAAGTAATGTCAAGTCAAGTTTACTCATAAAGCACATTTAAAACAACAGGTGTTGAACCAAAGTGCTGTACAGTGATAATTGCCAAAGAATAAATTGTGGAAACTAAGACATCCATAAAATCAATGTGTCTGATGGTGTCTTAACATTTTGTCCAGAAATTTTCCGACTAAAGATTGAAAATAAAATTAGATGGGTTCGACAGCTTCCTGGTTTTGACACCAGAGTCCACAATTTGTATTTGCGCTTTTGTAATTTCTCTGAGCAGCAAGAGCATTATTATCTCAGAGCAGCAGAAAGTATTATCATCTGAGAACAGCAGGAAGCTTTACGATACCCGAGCAGCAATGGACATGACCGTTTCTGAGGGGGAGAAAAATTACTGTGTAAGTGAAGGATACTTTACAGGACATTTTACAACTTTACAGGAGTCCTTTCCTCCCCATTGGACAGAACAATAATGAAAATGTCCAATAGGACAAAATCTTGGGAGGAAACTTGTAAGAACAAGAGGACAGCCCATCCTTCGATGGGCACCCTTGTGCAAATTGTTGAAATAAAATGAATCCGGTCAGCCTTACAGATTTAAGGCAAGTATTGGCACTCAGTGTTAGGGAGGTGGACACTTTCACTGAAATTGTGAAAGTTGACTGGGGTCAATGGTGGAGCAAAAGCTCTCTCCATCGCCATTCAGTACTGTAGCTCACCTTTGCTCAGTATATCACTCCCATTACTGACAGAATTCTTAGCAGTGTTGATTTGATTATCGTATTTTTGTTTTCTTTTAACAAAAAAAAAAAAAACATTGGCACAGCAAAACATTGAATTTATGGGTTGAAGTCAGAAAATAGTCTGCTTCAAACATTTCAGTTCAACAGATAGTAATGTTGTTGTCTTTTTAGCTCTGCAATGCTGTAGCAATTGGGAGAAAAAAGAAATTGCTAGAATGATGTTTTTTCATTGGGTCTTTCCTTCTCCCCTTGGTTTGTCCAGGCTGGTGAAGAGGCGGGGCAGAAGGGAGGGCAAATTCCCTCCATCGTCATCACTACAGAGTCCACCCCAGGTGTCCTCCAGCCACAGAAATCACGTGGTCATGGATCTGGACCCAAAACAGTTAACGGGGAATTTGGGGCAAGACCAGGCACTGTCGATGGGCCGGGCATCCAGCAAGGTCCACAAATCCCTTTCATTGGTCCAAAAAACAGCACCTGAAAAGACTGTCACATTTTTAGCGAACTCCACGCATGTTTCCTTATTTGTGAAATATAATATTTTTCAAATTTTCCAAGGAGGGGCGGGGGGTGTAACTTACCTATTCCTCTTGGATGACCCCAGCCACGGCCTGTGCTCTGTTTGATGCTTTCTCTGTCCCATAATGTAGTGGAAGATACCATTGCTAGTTATAGGTGTGTTGTAAATAGGTGGCTGGTCCTTGAAGGGCTTTGTAAAATTTGGAGGGTCAGACTGAGGGCTATTTTGGCACCGGGTACCAAGGTTTCCTGTGGTACTGCAAGTCTAATTCCTAAAGACTAATGAGAAATTGGGATTAGGGGGAGAATGTGAAATGGTTAGAGATAATGTTACACTTTAACTATTTGTTACCAGGCAGAGGAGTATAATAAATCTACTCTCTCTGTGCATAACCTCCATGTCTATCCTTAGCACAATAGATTTGTGTATTACTGGTTGGTTCTTCAATTCATTTACTGGGTCAGTATTCTGAAAGGTAAATCGGGCCAAGAAAATAAATGGAGGAGCAATGCCTTTGCTGAGCGGAAAGGGAGATGGCAGTGGGCAGGCACACAGGTCTTAGTCTATAGATGAGAACCACAAGTCAAAACAACTGCACAGCTTGGTCCATAGCCTGCCTCTTCTTTCAAACTTCCAAGAAGCTACCATAGGCGTAGCCAAAGCAAAGTCATTATTCTCTAATCTACCACTCTTAAGCAATAAAGGAAGTGGAATCCTCAAAACTGTGAATGCTGGTAGTCATCACGAAGAAAAAAAAAATCACTGAAAAATTCATTATCCAGTGAAACAAGTCATTCTGGAATAAAATTGGGCAGAATTATATCAATGAACTTCTCCAGGCAGGGTACGAAACATGCACATTTGCACCAAACCCACCCCCCAAAACCACCTGAATAAATGTGGTAGAAAGTGGTTATCAATATCAATGATTGTTTTATTAGGGAAAAGGTTTATTTATATTAAATGTTTAATTTGTCTCAGTCGTGCTTGTGTGCAGATGCGCATGCTTGTAAGCATTTGTTGTTACTTTCAGATCCATAAATGCCGATTCATAGCAGGTTTTAACAAATTATTTTAGCAGTGTAACACAGCATACTGGAGTTTAATGAAATAATGACTATGAGATCAAAGTGCAGACTATATATGAGGGCATTTACATCTAAATTTGGTGAAAAGTTCGGGAATTACAGCAATTTTTTCATGTCTCCTTCTTTTTAACAGGCCTAAAGTATTTGCATTGAGCCATTTCATGAAGTAGTGTGTTGTTCCATATTATATGGTTCTCTATTAAGCAGATAAGGGTCTTGGTTTGATTTGAAGTGTGGCATTTGAAACAAGCAACTTTTAATTGTTAATATGAAGTCCAAAGAGTAGTTACTCCCTGTGATGTAAGCAATCATTAGCCTGAAAACTCAAAGCAAATCTATCAGAAAGATTGCAAATGCATTAGGAGTGGCCAAATCAACTATTTGGTACACTCTTCAAAAAATAACGCACAAGTGGCCTCAGGAGTACTGAATATTTGGCAGACCACAGATGATAACTGTGAGGGATGGGAGAAGAATAATTTCACTGGTAAAGATAATCCATACAGTTGGCATGATTAAAAACACTTTCCTAGAGCAGGGCTCCAGAGTGCGACCAATTTGGTCGCACATGCGACCAAAATTTTTAAGATTGCGACTAATAATTTTGCTAGGTCGCACTGGTGCACCTGATGATGCTCAGATTAGAACTTAAATTTAATTCGCAAGCGCATCATCGCTCTGTGTTCTCATGTGACCGAACTCACACACTCATCATGGTAGGATCATTCCGTGTTCTAAACCAATAAGAGACAGAGCTCGGGCGGGTCTTTGCCTGTGATTGGTCTTGTAAGTTGTGTGTGTTAAAAGTTGCGCGCGACCTGAGCGCCAGAGTGGCTGACTAACTGAAATGACAAAATAGACTAAACGCAACAAAACGAGGGGAGAAAAGAAAGGCCGAAATATTGAACGTTTTTTCATTAAGAAAACTAAGTCCGCAACCAGCCCTAACACTATAATCCCATCCATCCCCACTACCGAGTGTCCATCCCGTCAAGAAACGGAGCCGCTCCCTGGTGATATGCCAAACCCCAGACCTACGGCGACAGCATCAGATTCGGAGCCAGAGGAGGTGTCAACCGAGTGTGGGATAGAGCCCGGCTCTGAGACCCAAATTTAATAGGCCGGGATATATTCCTTCAGACAGGACTGGCTGAAACAATTTCCCTGGCTGAAGTACAACAAAGGACGTAACGCAGTGCACTGCGTGTACTGTCAGGAGTGCGGTCAGAATATGGCCGGAAATATTGCATTTGCGAGGGGGTCAACAACGTTTTGTATTGGAACTTAAAAAAAACATAACATGTCGAAAAACACACTTTGTGCAGTGACAAGTGCGCACAGAAAGTGACCCTTCTTCCAGCTGCATTTCAGTGGCAGAGAGTAATCAGGTCCACTGAAGAATGTTACATACAACATTGCCAAAGAGGAGTAGCCGAAGAAAAATGGATTAAATGTAAAACCGACGTATTGCAATGATACAGCATATGCCCAATTCATTGGGATAATAACTGACACCTTAAAGCGAAATACAGCTGCGGACATCGGAAACGCCACATACATGTCCTTCATGATTGACAGCGACACAGACGTCTCTACCAAGGAGTGTGTGATCCAGTGGCAGCCAGCGGGGGTGCTGGCTTTTTCACTGCAATTAGTAGTTCTCCATCATTTTCATTTATTGACGCGTTTTCCGATTGTCGTAATTGGCAACCGAAGACACGGTTTCTCTCCGCATGCGATCTAAAAGCGATTAAATCATGGGCTAAATTCAGTCCAGTTGTGGAACACGGACAGAGAATTGGGTTGCAGAAAACTTCCGTTTAAAACAATTATTTGTCCTGACCTGTTCTCAGTCATTTTCATAATTAACAGAGGGTTCACTCCGAAAGCACTCCACAGTTAACAGGTGCGCCTTGTTCTCCCCGATTAGGAACTGGTCAGGACCAATAATTGTTCTGAACGGAAGTTTTGTGCAACCCAATTCTCTGTTCTTGTTCCGCAAATTTTATAGTCCTAAATGTTATATTTTAAAAAATTTTAAATAATAGATATTAAAATATTATTTTGAAAAAGGAATACGTAAAAAGATAAGAGGCTAAAATCACATGAACAGTTTTCCCTTTGCAAATTACAAGCTAGTGACCTGAATGATCTTTTTTTCTTTGGGAATTTATGCTGTCACAAAGCAAGCATTTTCTGCACTTGGGCATCAGTGTGCAGATTGGCTGAGGAAAACGGTTGCTCTAGGTCAGGGGTAGGGAACCTTCTCCAGAAAAAGCTTCTTCTTCTTCTTGGCGTTTTTTGGCGGATAACAACCAACATTAAGGTGTATTACCGCCACCTACTGTGTTGGAGTGTGAACCAGAGTTATATACTGTATCTACCCCAGTGCACCAACAAAAAAATAAAAAAATAAAAATAAAAATTTTATAAATGGATACAAAAACCAACTCATCTTGACTAAATCCTTCTAATTAATTCAGTATCATTTAAAAACTTGAAAAGGCCTCCTATATCACCTGTTAATACAGTCTTAAGAGTCAGCTCCCCCTGTGTAGTCCTGACTGTTTTCATTAATGCTTCACGGTCGTGTGAATATTTTGGGCACCACAGAATAACATGCTCCACTGATTCAACTTCCTGACACTCCTCGCATAGACCTGAGGGATGTTTCCCTATCAAGTGCAGTGTCTTGTTTATACCAGCATGTCCTATCCTCAATCTAGTTAAAATAATCTCCTCTTTAGTGCTTCTATTGGCTGGTCTTACTTTTCCAGAAAAAGCTACTGTGGGTGCAGGCTTTCATGCCAACCAAGCTGCTACACACCTGATTCTACTAATCAAGGCCCTGAACAATCATTCCAGGGGTTGATTAGTAGAATCTGGTGTGTAGCAGCTTGGTTGGCATGAAAGCCTGCACCCACAGTGGCTCTTTCTGGAGACGGTTCCCTACCCCTGCTCTAGGTGCTGTTGGTGCTGCAGTTAACCATCTGAGGGGCATGTGACAGCAAGGGGAGACCTGCTATAAGATTGACACATGATGTTAGGTCTCAGTTCAGTGAAACTAAACAGTTTCACGTTTAATTTTGAAATGTTTTATTTTACTTGAAATGTTTCAGTTTGAAATGTTCAATTTCAGTTCCACAAAGCAATTTAAGCACAAGCACTTTTATTTGGAAACATTTTATTTTGCTTAGTGTTTCAGTTTGAAATGTTCAATTTCAGCTCAGTGGAGCACTTTATTTTTATTTTTACATATAATTGTGCTTTTAGTGAGAGTAGTTCAATGAAATAAAGACAAGCATTTCTCTACACCTTACTCTTGTTTAAAAATCATTCACATTATATGAAAGTTATGGAGAGCGATAAAAAGATGACATTATGGCGTTAAAGGCGACGCAATGAAAAATTTGGGTGCACCTAAAAAAAAGGTTAGGCGCACCAGTGCAACCAATGCAAAAAGTTAGTCTGGAGCCCTGTAGAGGAAGATGTACGATGTCAAAGTAAACAATGTAAAGAAGATTTGACCAGACTAAACGCTCAAGGTTTGCCAAAAGCTGTTAACTGTGGTAAACTCCACTGCTTTTGCACGTCTTGATTGTTTCATCTCAAGTCCACTGCAGTGGCATACAGGGCCAAGATATTGAATATTGTGTCACTCTCCAAATACTATTGGACTTGACTCTATCTTCTTCATATCATTTTGTTGTTTATCCATGGTCAATCATCCAGAGTATGCATTTTCCAACAATTCAGTGTAAAAATTAAAAGTATACAGGATTTATGAACTCAATGTAATTCATAACATCACAAATGTTGTAACAATAGGGACTTGTGTTGTGCATGTGTAGCGTGTTCTTTTGTTCAATAAAATTCAATTTCTATTGAATGAAATGTTTATGTCTTCTGGAATACAGAAAATGAGAGTATATTTTATGTTGGTTACACATGCTGTCAAGTCTCTTTATTTCTGGTTATTTGAGGAATAAGATAATGCTGTGCGTGTGTGAGTTTAATACAGTTTAATGCAGTTTAATGTATTAGTTGAATACAGTTGTTGCATTATTATTGTGCAATTGTTATGTTTAAATGTATTCTGCTATCTGTGTAATGTACATACTTCTTTCATTCCAGTTAGGTAAACTCATCTATTTGGTTTAAATATTTATTGACAAGATGGTGTCGAAACATTAAAGGGATAGTTCACTTTTTTCCTTTAAAGTGGGGTTGTATGAGCTATAAATTGCCGCTACTTACATTAGATGCAGTAGAAAGCTCTCTGATCTCCTCCAGGTAGCCACAGCAGCGCATAGTGCAGGGTGGAAATTTAGGCGATACACTGTTGTGAATGCAAGCACAGAAACAGCGTATTTTTGCGGCCTAAAAGAGGTTCTACCTGAAAATAATACACAATTTCAATTGTACGCTATATTTTAAAAAATTACAGCACTTTCGCTGCTTGGAAGAAAACACATTTGCTCTTGATCTAACCAACTGACGTATTCCTCCGCGAGGCGCATGGTAGTTCACTGCGCTTTGTAACGATCAGCTGTTTGGGTCAGACTCTGAGCGGTTAGGGCAGAGACAGCATTTCAATAGCATAGAATCATGTCTAAAATTAAAAAAAAAAATCCCTATGATAACCAGCACAGCTGATACACAGTATGTGGCTGCGTAGACCCTATGCGATATAAATTTGTGCTGCAATGTTACATTAGACTTTTTCGCAGGTGTTTCACTCTGAAGAACAGTGCTCTTCAGCGCGCACCGTTCAGATTTCCCTGAATGTAGCCTAACAAAATCCTCTTTTGAAAAATGAATACTGCAAACGCGGAGCTCTTTTAGGGATACGGGTGGTGGATCAATTTCCATGTTGAACGCAGCTAATCGCAGCTGCCGAAGTCTATGCGGTGGAAGCTGTAAAAGTGTTTGAGGATACAGCTTTGCTTTCACGTCCAAGAAAGCAACACACATGGACCATTTTCGAAATATTTGCACAAGTTAAACGACCGTCCGACCTCGCAACCGCAGTTAAGCTGCTTGTACACTGGACGCAAAACGAATTTTTCGCACGCAGATTACATTCCAAGTCAATGCAAAGACGTGAATACACGCGTTTGTGCAAGCAGCTTTTATGTGACCCAAACACAGTGGCGTTCCTAAGCAACTTGTGCCCCCCCTAGGCAGGATTTCTGGTAGTGCCCCCCATGATGATAATTGACGCCGCTCTGTCTGGCCTGCCTTATGTTATTATTGCCTTGTTGGCTGTGCTTGGTGTGGTCTCTACGTGTGGTGAACTAGTGGTGGCGTCGCGATGCATAAGCCGCGGCGGCGGCGCTGTGGGTGTGTTGTGTTACAAGTTACCTGTCTGTAACTAGTTGAGTTCAACAGACAGAGAATTACCAACCCAGCTTACCTCAGACGCAAGCGCAGTAGGACTACAGCAGAGAGCAGGGGGGCGGGGAGCGATATTTTTTCCGGACCGTTGATGCGTCGCTATTCTGGAATTCTGATTCCCCCCCCATGTGACTTTCTTCCCTTTATGCGCGTCAATTTGCTTCATGATTACGCCGACAAAATAAGGCTACCGTTTGTGCACAGTGTTGCTCGCTCGCGAGCTAGTTGACTACCTAGCAAGCAATGGTATAGCTAGCGCGCCAATGTATTTAGCTACATAGTTTACTGACTAGCGAGTTACAAAGACTGCAGTCCGCTTTCAATGCGTACACTGTCATACTCGTTAGCGAGCTAGTTCCTCGGTAGCAAGCCAAAGTGATATTGAACTGTGTGTCATAGCTAGCATGCCATTGTAATTAGCTGCATGACCAACTGGCTTGCGAGCTAAAAAGGCTACAGTTCGCTTATAATGGAATACTCGCGAGCTAGCTATTTGGCGACCTAACCAGCAAGACAAGGAGACATCGATATCTATAATCATGCATTAAAGTTACGGAAAAAAACATCGCGGGCGGGGAGGAGTCGTGTCCAGGTCTTGTCCTGTGTGCAATCCATTGGGGACCGTGGCGAAATTGCAGGCAGGCAGACAGACACTTAAGCCCGAATATAAATGCTTTATTTAGCCATTGCTGAAAGACTTTACGATTTTATGTACTGTTGTTAGATTGCTGTGTCTTTGTTGTTATTTTATATTGTGAAATAAAAAGTATTTATTAAAAAAATAAAAACTTCTCCCCTCCCTGGCGCCCTTTCTGCTCGCGAACGCCCCTAGCATCCGCCTAATTCGCCTAATGACCACTGATCTATAAGAACTGGATAGCTGATGACGTCATAATTTTGAGGTAACCGTGCCGCCATATTGGTATGCCCAACTATAATCTCTCAGAACATTACTCACATTGAACACGTTGCAGCCAACGATATAATTAATTGAGAAGATATCTTTTCACAGACACAAAAGAGGCAGTATTTTATGTTTCCTCCTCAGATCGACCTGACTGTACGAAAAATGCCTCAAGGACCGCAGATTTAACTACAGTAGGCAGCAGTTGTACATGCCTTTAACATTTTCAATGGAAAATATCAGCATTTGGCAGTACGACCAATGAGTGCGTCCATAGGAAATCTATACGGATTTTTCTACATCTCGCCTGAGTGGGGCAGTGGTACAACGAAAAGTCCAAAGTAACTGAGACTGAAGAGAACAAGACATCAATCCTGCACGTATTACTATTATTCTGTGTGTGGGGGATTTAATAACTTCATGAAAAAATAAAGTAGCCGTAAGCTCGCACTTTATCAACCACTGTCTTTATTTTAGAAACACTGGGCGTGAGATTCAATCGCGCATAACGCATGTAACTCCCGACGGATGTCTTGTATTGAGTTTTCTCTTGCGCTGTTTTCACTCAGTAGCTGCCATGAAGCTGGAGGCTAATTTTCCTATGACGCGAAAGTGGGTTCGCTGAAGAGACCGCGATGTAAACTTATCATGGTCGCGAAATCAGCGTTAGTGAAGTGAGTTGTGCGTTATGGAGCTGTATGTAAAACTGCCTGCCATTAAATGTCGAGTATGAATCACATTATCTATTTAAGTAGCTCTAACGTTCCATCCTCATTGATAACTAGGCAGAATTAAATTTGTCCGTTAATGGTAATTGAGTGTCAGCGGAACATGAGCCTTTTTTTGCGCTGGCATAAATTTGCCTAAATGATTAGACCAGTTAACACCCGGTTTTGTTGTCTAGTTAGTCTGGTCTAATATTATAGACAGCGTTACACAGCAGTTTTACTGGATTATCTAATTTATGCCGTGTGACATTGATTGATCTTAACTTCAGTTCGGAACAGGTTAGCGAACATTAATTTGAATTGTTCCAATAATAACCGTTAGCTGGGCTAATATTGACACATTATCTGCCATATAGGTAGATTGCCAGTGGCTAATAATGAACAATATATTTGTTGAAATTAATTTATGTGTATCCGTCTGCACTACAGGCAGTGCATTGTCTCGCCACATCCCACAAAAATGTTGCTCTGCATTGTAAAGCTGCACGTCAACGCTTCTCTGCCATAGAATACTGTATAATAGTTGCTTACTACCGGGCAAAGTAAAATGGCCGCCCGACCACTTCCGCTTGCTTCAACCTCTCAACGCAGTTCTGCATCACGTCAGCAATCCAGTTATTCTATATAGATCAGGGCTAATGACAGGAGCGCCCCTGCCCAAACAGCTGATTGCTACAGCATGCAGTCAACTACGATGCGCCTCGCAGAGGAATACGTCAGTTGGTTAGTTCAAGAGCAATTTTGTTTTTTTTTTCCGAGCAGCTAAAGTGCTGTAATTTTTTTAAATATAGCGTACAATTGAAATGGTGTATTTTCAGGTAGGACCTCTTTTAGGCCGCGAAAATACGCTGTTTCTGTGTTTCCATTCACAACAGTGTATCGCTGGTGCAGCTACCTGGAGGAGATCAGAGAGCTTTCTATTGCATCTAATGTAAGTAGTGGCAATTCGTAGCTCATACAACCCCACGTCAAAAAAAGTGAACTATCCCTTTAACTGGAGCAGACCATTCTTCTCTGGAAGTGCTCCCTGACTCGCACAGTGAATACATACTAAGCTACTAAAATCAGACGGAGAGCTGAATTTATAAATCCCTGCAATGTCAAGTAGAGCAGAACCAAGCAGGTGGAGACTGGAGCTGTTGCCCCCTGATTAGTGTAGTTTGATGCAGATTTAGCCAGTTGCAGATGTAGCTGCTGTTGGCCGATATAGCCATACTATGACTTGAGTTTTCTGCCTGAACTACAAACCCATTTCCAGAAAAGTTGGAATGCTATGTGAAGTGTAAATAAAAACAGAATGCAATGATATGGACATCTTTTAAACCCTTATTTTAATCGAAAATGGTCCAAAGAAAACATATGAAATGTTGAAACAAAGAAAATCATTGTTTTTAGAAAAATATTCGCCCAGTTTGAATTCGATGCCTGCAATTGATGCAAATCTGGTTGAAAAGAAATGGCGTAACACTGTATAAGATTATCAAAACAATGCCACAATGAATGTGCGCAGTGATCAAAGCTTGTAAAATTTGCAGAACAAAATATTATACCGTGCAACTTTTTTCCTACGGGCAGTGTATAATTTGATAAACGCATCAGTGTTATCATTCAACATCCTTTATAGACATCCAATCTCGCTAACCAAGTCAATGATCAAGGAAAAATATCATGAGCTTCAAGAAAAATCAGCCATGGTCTGTTTGTCCGTCGTCCATCAACATCCCCTCCTCCAAAACTACTAGACCAATGAAGCTGAAACTTGGTATACATGTTCCTATCAATGAGGACACCACAATTTGTTCAAGGCGTTTTGATCAGAAAATCCCATATAGTGCCTTTATTCAGACAATTTTGCAGCTACTGGAGCAAAATTTAGTGTGTGCATAGCTACTGGTTGGGCTTCAGATTTATATGACAGTTTTACTGTATTTTGATTTTTGGCCTTAATTTTCCCTTTGAACTCTGGGCATGCACTCAAAGTCAGTTATATGGCAATTGTGATATTTTCTTGAAAATTTCTGCAGTTATGAAGCTGAAACTTTGCGAGGATGACAACAGTGACAGTAGTACTAAATACTGAAGTTTTCGTCACCTTTCGATAATTCAAAATGGTTGCCATGGCAACCATATCGTAAATTCTAGTTTTAGAATTTGTCACTTGTACTTGCGCGCGCATAGTGGTGGCAGAAAAACAATGGAAGTCACATTGTCACATTGCCAGAGAGAGACTGGAGGCATCAATGAAAACAATAAAAGACCTTAACTTTTATCGAAAACCGTCATCCAGGACGCTATTAGAAGCCAACCGTAGACATTTATGGTTGCAATTGAATGTAAGGGCGGACTGGGCAGATGACATTATCCGGAATTCTCGACTCGGACGTGCTCATTTCATATCCGGGGGGGTATACTATGAAACAAAAGTAATGGGTTAGCGAGGTATGTCAGGCTTAAAGCTAGGTATTTCAATGTCACAAAGGTGGGTCTCTCTTAACGAGGCTAGATCACCATGATAAAGTACGCGGCAAAATTAACCTGGATAGGAGCAGTTTATGTGCTGACTTTTGGCTTAAATGGGCAATTAATGTGCTGCTTTGTCACTATAAGCACCTCCTTTGAAGATGATATCACCTTTTTTAGATAATCCTGTGGATCTTGGTGCCCGAATAGGATGCAGTTCCCTTTGGAGGGAGAGAGTCTACAGAGACTGATACACTGATATAAACTGACTTTAACAGTTAAATTAATGTATTGTTTCATGGTTATTTGAACTTTAAGTGGCATCCTGCACGCATTTAACTGTGGTTTAGACTTAACATACATGGAACTCTGTTGTAAACTTACTGTAATATTACAGTTTAAATTACTAAAAAAGGTGCCAGTTGAATTGACTGGCAAAAAAAGGTGCAAGTTTATAGCAGAGTATGACCCGTTGGCTTTTTCTGACGATATTCTCAATGAACGCCACAGATTCTCAGCTGCAGGAATTCGTTACTTATGCGATCTACTGGAGCCACATGTTGGCAATGTAACCAACATAAGCCATGCGCTTACAGTTGCACAAACAGTATGCATAGCGTTGCAGTTTTTTGCCACAGGAACCTACAACATTCAGTTGGTGATGCAGAAAATCTGTGCTAGAATATTGATGCCGCGTTATACATTTGAAACAAATTACTGTAACCTTGTGATAAGATTACTTAACAGTATCTTTATACTTGTTAATAATCAGCAGTCAGATTGTAAAGTTAGATGTAAAAATAACCTTTTATTACAATTTTAGCAAAATATAAAAATAATTGTCCTATACAAATACCAAAACAGACATAAAAAGGAGACAAACTGGATTTTCAACAGCGTTACAATTACAGACACTATTGTTCATGGTCTCTAAAGTGCAATAGCGCTTTGATGTTCACAGGGCAAACTAAGTTCAGAGTAAATAAGCTACAGTGGACTGGAGCAGATTACTTGCTCCACCTCAACGATCACTGTCAGGACAAAAAAATAAAAACCAAAAATGAACATACAATGAATCATACAGTTAATTATAATAACTTAGATAGAAAAAGAAAATGAAATATAAATACTTCGCAGCACCAGAGCACGCTCACCTCCCTACGGTGCACTGATTGTAGGCACTTCAAAAGGCAACATAGGACCTGGGTCTGGTAACTCTCATCATACTGTGCAATTGAAAAGAATCACATCACAATGTCGCAATGCTTTAACTGCCAAGGGGGGCACCACTTCTTGTTCCAAGTCAACCGCCTGTGCCAAGCGGTCCTCTTGCAGCTCTACCTGCTCTGCGGCTTGCTTTTCCTCCTCAAGGTCTCCCTCTGCTCCAATAAAAGTTTCCAATATTATGCTCCCAGACTCCAAATCTTCCTCAGAATTGTCTGTATCCTGCCCCATGTGCATCGGCCTGTCCTCTGTACAATTTGCTCCAGGGGCGCAAAGCCGAAGCTCAGCTCGGTTGACATTCCTAGGAGGCTGTGGCATGACTGTGTATACTGGTGTATTCGGACTCAACTGACTCGCAATTTGATGGGGGTAGGAAGCCAATGGTCCTGGATATTATTCCTACCAGATGACTGTCTGTTCCCAATATAAACAAGCTGTCCTGGGGGGAGCTGTGCATCTTTGGTGGGTGGCCCCTGGTACTGCCAACTAGCCTCAGCCACTCTATGCATGTGCATCCCAGCCTAATCATACGCCACCTTGATGACCCAGCACCCATTCACTAACTCCTCAGCCAAATTGCTCCTCTCCGGTGCCCAGAGTGAGATCTAGAGTTGTACAGGGCACCCGTCCAAACAGGAGAAAATAAGGGGAATATCCAGTGCTTTGATGCTCTGTGGTGTTGTACGCATATACCACCTCTCTGAAATGCTCAGCCCACCTCCTTTTCTTCTCTGGAGGGAGAACACGTAGCAAGTTATGGAGTGTTCGGTTAAACCTCTCGCACTAGCTGTTCCCCTGTGGGTGGTAGGGAGTCGTTCTACTCTTCCTCATTCCATACAACTTACAAAGCGACTGCACCACCTCTGCTTCAAAACACCTGCCTTGGTCTGAGTGCAACTGGGCTGGCACACCACAGGGTTGAATCCACCCCTTAACCAGGCATTTTGCCACCGTGGTGGCCCGCTGATCTCGGTTGACATGGCTACTGTGAATTTGGAAAACACATCTGTCAAAATTAAAATATTCTCTCTCATCCGTAGTGGGTTCCATCGCTATAAATTCCATTGCCAACAAGCTGCCCATAGATGTCACAACCTTGGGTTGGGGCGCCTTAGAGACGATGCATCTCTCGCAGGACTTGCAGAATTTTTCAACATCTCTGTGCATTCTTAGCCAATAATAGCATCCACTCACCAGCTTGAAGGTTTGCTCGATCCATTGGTGTCCATGCCCCCAGACATCTGACTCAACACCTCCCCCTGCAGTGCTCGAGGCAAGATCAGCTGTGCAATATAGAGCGGGAAGCTGGTCGTGGATTCATTTTTGGTGGTGGACCTCACTGCCTGTTCATCTCACTCAATGTCATTGACCTCCTGAGGCAGTATGGCTCCCACCCCCTAGTGGCTGGCATCAATCTCTAGGATGAAGGGCTTGGAAAAATCTGCATACGCGAAACACTGGAGCAGACACTAGTCTCAGAGTCTGAAATGCCATTTCACACGCAGGGCTCCGGTGTTTGCAGAATAAGCAGCTGGTAGACACTGCCGCTGCCAGTCTTTCTTAAAGGAGCACAAGGCAGAGAGTGCATGGAAGGGAGTGGCTATGCTAGCAAAGTTCCTCACAAACCTCCGATAGAAGCTTGCGAAGCTAAGGAATTACTGCAACTCAGCCCCACAACGAGGGCTTCTCCACTCTACCACTGCTCTAATCTTCTCTGGATCAGTGGCCACACCCTGTGCTGAGATGACGTGACCCAGAAAGGACACCTCTGACTGGAAAAAAGGAACACTTGCTGAGCTTCAACTTCAGGTTGAACTGCTTGAACCATGAAAGGACCAGATCCAGTCGCTGCAGGTGTTATTCCAATGTTGACGAAAAAACAACAACGTCGTCCAAATAGAACAGCAAGGCTTGGAACTGCTGATCCCCCAAAATGTGCTCCACGAGCTGCTGAACATCTCTGGTGCGTTACACAAACCATTCTGTTGAATTCGTATGATCCGAACGGTGTGCAGAATGCTGTCTTCTGTCTATCTTTTTGGCACCTTCACCTGGTTATATCCGCTGGCTAAATCCAGCATAGAGAACCAACTAGCACCACTCAGGGAGTCCAGAGATTCTTCAATGTGCGGGAGTGTATACACATCCTTTCAAGTCTTCACATTCAATCGTCTTTAGTCAACACACAAATGAATTGACCCATCTTTTTTCGGAACTATAAGTACGGGGAAAGTGAATGGGCTACTACTTTTTCTTATCGATCCCAGCTCTAAAAGCTTCTTGATGTGATCTTTCACAACTTCATACTGGCTAGGGGGGATTCTCCAATATCTCTCACACACAGGTGCATCATCAATCACAGGTATTTCATGTCGAATAAGGTTGGTGCACCCCAAGTCACTATCAGAAGAAGCAAAAACGTGAATGTTTACACAAAAGTTGTCTGGCTTGTTCTGCCTGACTGTCAGAAAGCCCAGGGAAATACAATTTGACTATCTCTGGGAGTACTTCTCAAACTCCTGTTGCTACTTGCTGCTCCCTGATCATAATTTGTTCTTGCTGTGGTCCCATCCGCTCAAAACAAACTGAGATGTCTTCCTCAGCTGTGACTTCAGCAGACTGCAGCGACGCGAGGTGCGTATAGCTTTCAAGCTTACATTAGTGTTCCCAACATTGATAATCGAGACAGCTAAATGGCCATTGCTAACCTCCACGTATGCACTGGAGACCACTAGGCCCCTGGGCAAATCCCAAATCCCAATGGCTCGAATAACATAGAAGACCGGGAGAAGAACTTGCTATTGGGCGCAGACGCAGGGACAAAGCACACTGAACCAGCGGGGACTAGGGTGGGGGAGGCAGCAGAAATGTAACTCTTACTCACAACAGATACTGCCTGCTCATTAAGGCATGCTGCGTAGGCATATTCCCAAATCTTACCAAACATCGAGGGTGGCAGTGGGCCAGAACTCTTACCACAGAGCATGAGTTCATAACACTTCTTAATCACATTCATCCCAATTAGGCCTGGCACTATTCACTTGTTTGGGGTTGAGACTTTCTTGGCTACTCCCCCCAGTTGGTCATGAATAAATGCTGCCTATTTGCCACCAGTAAAGGGGCAATATCTCAGGGTAGCATTTAACTCATCTAACCAATCATACAATATAACACTTGTACCACCAGTGAAAGTTGTGCACTTCTTTTCTTTAGGGAGATACACAATACGCTCTCTGCAGCTCGCTGGTGCACCCCCAGTCCCTGCTGCCTGCCCAGTAAGAGCATCAGTCTTAGCCCTTAATTCATCTCTTAAAGTGTCATTGGCATCCTTCAGTTTCGCTACGGTTTCCTTATTGAGCTGAGGGAATGATTAGGAATATCGAGCTTATCGAGGTCATCAATCTTATCAAGATCATCAAGGATTTTAAAATTAGTCAAGAGATCACCTGAGTAAATAAAAAATGCAGTTTTTAAATGATGATTTCATTTATTAAGGCAGGGGTGTTCAATCTTATCCATAAAGGGCCAGTGCGGTTGCTGGTTTGTGAGACAGCCCAACAGTAATACATCCTCTTCTAATTATTAAGATCTTGATTGAACCTCGTGATCACTTAATCAGTTGAATCAGGTGCAGTAGCCCTGGGCTGTGACAAAGACCCTTCACAGAAAAGATTGGATACCCCTGTATTAAGGGGGAAAAAAGCAATCGAAACCTACCACGTGAAAAAGTAATTTATCCCTCCCCTTGTTAAATCATGAATTAACGGTGATTATCCACATTTTTTGAGGTTGATTTTACTGGGCACACCCAGGTCTAATTACTGCCAGACCTGTTGAATCAAGAAGTCACTTAAATAGAACCTGACTGACAAAGTGAAGTAGGCTAAAAGATCTCAGAAAGCGACACATCATGCCGTGAACTAAAGAAATTCAAGAACAGATGAGAAACAAAGTCTTTGATGTCTATCAGTTGAAAGGGTTAAAAAGCCATTTCTATGGCTTTCGGACTCCAGTGAACCACGGTGAAAGCCATTATCAACAAATTGAGAAAACTTGGAAAAGTGGTGAACCTTCCGAAGAGTGGCCGGCTTACCAAAATTACTCCAACAGCAAATCAACGACTCAGCCAGGAGGTCACAAAAGAACCTAGTACACGCAAAAACTGCAGGCCTCACTTGCCTCAGTTGACGTCAGTGTTCATGATTCAACAATAAGACAGACACTGGGAAAAAATGGCATCTATGGGAGAGTTCCAAGGCGAAAACCACTGCTGACCCAAAAGAACACAAAGGCTCATCTCATATTTGCCAAAAAACATCTTGATGATCGCAAAGACTTTTGGGAAAATATTCTGTGGACGGATGAGACAAAAGTTGAACTTTTTGGAAGGTGCATGTCCCGTTACATCTGGTGTAAAACTAACACAGCATTTCATGAAAAGAACATCATACCAACAGACCTTTAGATTGCCTGAATTCGGGCACATCAAGATAGCGCAGCAATTGAGCGAAAATTTGCATGCAAATACAACCCCAACTTCGAAATAGTTGGGACAAAGTGTAAATTGAATAAAAACAAAATGCAATGACTTTCAAATCACACCAGCCAGTATTTATCCATAAAATGAGATCATTTCAAATTTGATGGCTGCTGCAGGTCTCAAGAAAGTTGGGACAGGGGCCTGTGTAGCATCCCCTCTTCTTTTTTAACACAGAGTGGAGGCGTCTGGGTATTGAGGAGGTAAGTTTCTTGAGTTTAGCCAATGGAATTTGACACCTGATGGAGCTGGCATCAGGTGTGTAACATGATTGGCTATAAAAGGGATGTGTCAGAGAGGCTGAGTCTCTCAGAAATAAAGATGGCCAGAGGCTCTCCAACCTGTGAAGGCTTGCGAAAAAAAATTGTGGAATACTTTAAAAACAATGTTCCTTAATGACAAATTGCAAAGGCTTTGAAGGTCGGATCATCAACAGTGCATAACATCATCAAAAGATTCAGAGAAACTGGAAAAATCTCTGCGCGTAAAGGACAAGGCCGAAGACCTTTACTGGATGCCCGTGATCCTCGGGCCCTCAGATGCCACTGCATCACTCACTGGCATGATTCTGTCATTGACATTACTAAATGGGTCCAGGAATACTTCAAGAAACCACTGTCTGTAAACATAGTCCACCGTGCCATCCACAGATGCCACCTAAAACTGTATCATGCAAAAAGGAAGCCATTGTTGAGCATGATACAGAAGCGCCACCGTGTTCTGCGGGCCAAGGCTCATTCAAAATGGACTGCAGCAAAGTGGCAAAGTGTCCTGTGGACAGACGAGTCCAAATTGGACATTCTTGTTCGAAATCATGGGCGTTGTGTACTCCGGGCTAGAGAGGAGAAAGACCACCCCTCCTGTAATCAGTGTTCAGTTTAAAAGCCAGCATCTCTGATGGTATGGAGATTCATTAATGCATAAAGTGTGGGACACTTGCATGTTTTTACAAGCACCATGAATGCTGAAAGATATATTAAGGTTTTACAGCAATATATGCTCCCCTCCAGATGACATCTATTCCAGGGAAGGCCTTGTGTATTTCAGCTGGACAATGCAAAAGTAGTAAAAGTAGACTCTTAGTAGAAGAGTATGTGTGCTGAACTGGCCTGCCAGTCCTGAACTTTCACCGATTGAGAATATTTGGCACATAATTGAACGCAAAGTCCATCAAAGGAGATCCAAAACTCTTCAGCAGCTGGAAGCCTGTATTAAACAAGAGAGGGATAAAATTCCAATGGCTAAACTCAAGAAACATGTATTCTCAATGCCTGGACGCCTCCAATCTGTGTTAAAAAGCAGAGGGGATGCTACACCATGGTAAATAGGCTCCTGTTCCAATGGTTTTGAGACCTGTAGCAGCCATCAAATTTGAAATGAGCTCATTTTGTGGAAAAAATTGTAAAATTTCTGTTTCAACATTTGCTATGTTATTCAAAAACGAGAAGGCAATCCAGGCACTCACATGTCAAAGATGGAAGGAAAAAGTAATGAAAAAGCCATTATTATAGTGGCTAGAACATTAAAAAAGCCAACATGTTTTGACCACAACAGGTCTTCATCAGGGCTTCGAACAGAGACAATGGGTGTGGTCTCACCTATATACCATACACAGCCAATGAAAGAAAGTCATCTGACCCAACACCTGACAGGTAAGCAGAAACGTATGCATAAAACAAATAAATACACATATCCACAAGACATGCATACACAATATGCACATACATATATATCAAAAAATCACATAAATAATACAGACATATAAATACATATGATAACAATACATGTGCACAGGAGATGAAAAAACTACAGAGAAGAAAGTCCATCTGTGTACACAAATATAAAAGGCATCACAAATAACAAGTAAAATCAATGTCTTCATTTAGGCCGGGATAGCGCAGCGCACCTAGTCGATGAATCCAGAAAACTTCCTTTTGATCAAGTTTCTGGATTCTGTCACCACCCCTGACCAAAGGTCTAATGTGTTCAATACCCTCAATACGCAATAGAGAGTCATTGGCGTTATGAACCTGGCTAAAATGCCTCGCCATAAGATAATCACAGTTCTTAATGCGAATTGCGTATTTATGCTCAGCAAGGCGATCCCTCAGGCGTCTTTTAGTGCGGCCAATATAAAAATAACCCTCCACACACGGGCAAGACAGGCGATAGATGACAAATGTGGTATTGCAATTAATAAAATCCTTCTGTTTATACACTTTGTTGGTATGAGTATCAACAAAACTTTTGGTCTGCAACACATTGTCACAATGGGGGCAATGCATACATTTAAAAGTACCAACTGGTTTTGTCAGCCAGGTGCCGTTTTTGTCTGGCGGAAGATAGGAGTGCACGAGTTTATCCCTAAGAGTGGGGGCGCGCCTATGGGACATAACCGGATTTTCAGGAAAAACTCAACTCAGAAGTGTGTCACTCTCAATAATGGACCAGTTTCTTTTAATGATCCGTTTGATTTTTTCGGCATATGTACTGTAAGTTATGACGAGATTGGCGGGACTGTGTAGGTCTAGATTTGCGAAGAAGGGTATCACGCTGCAGTGACTGTGCCCTGTTCCGTGCCTGTTTGATGAGCTGGGGTTTATAAGCTCTATCTAAAAACCTATTGGACATGGCATCAGCGTGTGCTGCAAAATCAGAGTCCTGGTCACAAATGCACCGAAGACGTTGAAATTGACCAAAAGGAATGTTCTCAATAAGATGGCGAGGATGAAAAGAGTCAGCCCGCAGGATGGTGTTACAGGAGGAACTTTTTCAAAAAAGACTAGTATGTATACGTCCCTCAGCCCCCTTAGCAATTTTCAAGTCCAAAAAATGTATACTGTGCTGACAGTAATCAAGAGAGAGTCTTATATTGGGGTTAATTGAATTCAAGTATTTATGAAAATCCAGAAGTTGAGTCTCGCTACCATCAAAGATCAATAGCACATCATCAATGTAACAACCCTTCTAAGTACTACAGTGGTGGAAAGGGTTGACAAAATTCAAAACATTTTCCTTTGCCCACAAGCTCAAATATAAACAGGCATAATTGGGAGAAAAACAAGAACCCATAGGTACGCCAATGTTCTGTACATACACCTCATCCATAAATAAGGAAACATTATTGTGAATAACCCAATCAGTCAGTTTCAATAAGAAGTCAAAGCGTATATAGTGTCCACTATCGGGTGGTCAATGTTTGTATGCAAACTTTCTACATCCTTAGTAATGAAAAATTGAGAGCGAACATCAGTCAGAGTGGCAAGACTATTTAGCACATCAGTAGTGTCCTCGATAAAGGATGGAAGTTTCCTCACTAAAGGTTTAATCCAGAAATCAATATATTTAGATGCCGGTTCAGTTAGGGTACCATTGCCCGATATAATGGGCCGACCAGGAGGGTTGTCCTTGGACTCTTTATGCACCTTGGGGAGTAGGTAAAACGTTGCCATAACAGGGTGATCAACCGTTAAAAACCACATACATTAGCTTCAATGTAGCCCTCGTCATAAGCCTCCTTAATTAGAGCATCGAACTGTTTTTTCATGTTCAATAAGGGGTTGGTGTGTAGTCTTTCATAGTACTTAGTGTTAAGTTGGCGATGAGCCTCTTTAATAAACATATCTCTGGATAACACAACTACAGCACCCCCCTTATCGGCTGGACGAATGATGATATCAGGATTAGTCGAGAGTTCATTTAAAGCCATGCGTTCCTTGCGAGACAGGTTAGATTTAGGAGTAGATAGGTTTTCATTAATTAGTCTATCCACCTCAAAGTCCACCTTTTTCGTGAAAGTAATGAACGCAGAATTGGACACAATGGGCGAAAAACGTGATTTAAGTTTGAAATTGAAAGAGGAGTCAATAGTTAAATCAGAAGTATTCATATTTGACAAATCATGCATGTGTCCCGCATTGTGGAAATACCAAGTTTTAAGATGAAGGTTGCGATAAAACCGGAACAAGTCCACCCTAGTATTGAAGGCACAGATACTATTGGTTGGGGAAAAAGATAGCCCTTTGGACAAAACGAAGAGGAGTTCACTATTTAAATGAACTTTAGAAAGATTAATCACCGCGGATAGCGTCTCGGAGTCCTGCTCCGCAACGTGTTCAATGCCTCTCTCAATTGTGCATAATATTTCCAAAGAGCCTTTGTTGATTCAGCTCTTGAACTTCAGCAAGTACATGACAAAGATTTCAGTGTGAGTTTCACATCTGTATCACGGAACACCTTTCCCCACCTGTGTGTTGACGAGGCACAAAATATGTACTTTGATTGCAGAAAGTCAAAGAAACGGCCAGCTTCTGGGCTACTGTCAACAGCATTGACACCGACTAAATTCAATGAATGTTCTGCACAGGGACATAACAAATCAATGGATTTATTTGTTTCAGATGAGCTTGGACTCCATTGTCCTTTCCTGACATATTACTTGCATTGTCAGAAGACTGGCCTCGACAGTTAGTTAAGTCTAGGCCCCAGTTCTCAACCATTGCAACAACACACTGGGCCAAACTGTTCCCACTATGATTTTCAATAGGCTCAAAAGCCAGAAAACGCTCAACTACTTCTCCATCATTATTTACAAACCTGAAAATAAAAGTGAGTTGGTCCACATGAGCAAGGTTTGGAGTGGAGTCAACGATAACAGAGAAGTATTTGGCCTCTTTAATCTCGCTGATAATTGCTTCTTTTGTTCTTTCTCCCATTAAGTGGATAAATTCCTCACAGATTGTGAATGAGAGGTGGGACACAGAGCCTTTGCCCTGGCCTCCAAACCTTTGGAGATGGTCAGCTAGAAAAGGGTCAAATTTGGCCAACAGTTCGACAATGCCCAAGAAATTACCAATTGTGAGGTGATCCCAACCGCTCATCATCTCCCCTGAAAGCAAGGCCCCTCTCCCCCAAAAACTGAATTACAGCAACAACTCTTTTCAAAACTTCCCGCCAGTATTGCCTCTCTGCATCAATTTGTTTGACAAGATCAGAATCAACTCTTCCTGTGTTTTTGGAGCGACTGTGTAATGCTAACATGCAAGCCCTATGCTCCTCACTCCTCTCATGCTCACCGATACGCTCAGAATGTTTCCAATCAGAAAACCCGTGGACAAACGCATTGTGCTTACTTGAAAACAGTTTGCAAGCAAAACAAAAGATGCAACCAGATGAAGGGGAGTAAAGTAGCCACTGCCTAGTCACAGACTGGCCATTAGGTAGAGAGCATTTGATTAAGGAGTTTTTTTTTTCTTTTTTCTTTCTATCCCGCCACCACCCCCCCACTTTGGAGGACAACTTTATTAATTTAATCAGTTATATAATTAAGTATGAATCCTCCTACCATCACCCAACAAAACACACACCCACAAAAAACAAAAAAATAAAAAATAAATTAAAATAAAATAAAAAAAAAACTAAAATAAAATACAATACAATAAGGATTACATTCACAGAGTTTTATATTTTTGGCATTTGTAACCATTAGCACATCCATTCCATCTCTTTGTTATTCCCAGCCTTCAGCCTCCCGAATTTTATCCCATCTTTTGGCATAAATTACAAGACCCGTCTCATAGGCCATCGCACACTCAATTCTACTGTAATACATGACAAAATTCTTGAATCTCTCAAGTCTTAACTCCCCAACAGATGTCAACCTGAAAATAAATATTTTTGCAAGATATACAATTATATTACATATTTGGTGTTTTTCTTTAGTTACATCACCCAGTAATACCTTAAATAAATCTAGTTGTATACTATTATACTGAGATATCCAATTTTGCACCTTTATCCAAAAAAGGGCTGTTACAGGACAATACCAAAACAAATGGACTACTGACTCCGCTTCCTCTTGACAGAATCGACAGAGGGGTGACGGCTCAATTCCCCAGATATTTAGCATCTTTTTTGTTGCTAGAAACTTATATATTAGCTTATATTGAAAATATCTTATCTTCGGATCAAGTGATGTATTGTAAAGAATTTTGAAGACTTTATTCCATGGAATTGGTGTGTCTAACAAATTTTCCCAACTATCTAGAATTCTATATGGTATCTCAACTAAATTCTTTGTTCTTAAGTAAAATGTGTATATATGTTTATTAATCTTTATTTTCTTTAACCATTGTACCATTTTCATTTGAGGCAGACAGACTAAATGTCCTCCTGGTCTTTTAATAATTTTTGATTTCCAAGTATTTGGTAAAGCTCCAATAAGTTGATTATATTGTTGCAGTGTGCAGACAGTTCCAGAAACACTAGTTAATTGTCTGTAGGACATAATTTTATTTTCCTCATTCACTATATCCTTTAAAAAAATAATTCCGTTATCGAACATGCGTTTCCAGAAAATCATTCTTCTATCAACAAGTATATTGGAATTTAACCATATTATTTGTTGTAGAACTTGTTCTGTATTTTCTGGTGGATGAAACTGAAATTGCAACCAACTCTGTAGAGCTTCTTCCAGAAAGGTGGAAACACTAAAAAACATGTCAGTAATTAACTTAATATGCACAGGTTTAATCTGCAGGAATGGGAAGAATCCTTTTTCAAACATAGGATGGACACTTTTAAGTAACTTACTGGAAAACCAGTTTGAATTGAAATAGAATTTTGGAATAAGGGAGGCCTTCAGTGAAAGATTTAAAGCTTTTAAATTTAATAATTTTAGGCCACCAGATACATAATCATTGTAGAAATACACACGTTTAATTTTATCAGGTTTGTCATTCCATATAAATTTAAATATCTTCTGTTCATAAATTTTGAAAAATGATTCTTTAGGAGTTGGTAATGCCATGAATAAATATGTAAACTGGGATACAATTAATGAATTAATCAGAGTTATTTTGCCATAAATGGTCGAATGTTTCCCTTTCCATGGGAGCAGAATTTTTTCAATTTTACTCAGTTTATTATTGAAATTAACCGTTGAAATTTCACTAATATCTTCTGGAATGTGTATACCGAGAACATTGACCGGTCCATCTGTCCAGTGAAGTGGTAGATTGCATGGATGAGTGAAATTTTTATTTTTCAAGGAACCAAGTCTCAGTATTTGACATTTTTCGTAATTAGGGTTCAGCCCAGATTGTTTTGAGTATTCATCCAGGTCTTTTGTAAGACACTGAAGTGTTTCATAATCAGAATTCAGTAAAAAAAATGGTATCATCGGCATACATTGAAATTTTTGTATTTCTTGCATTTCTAGACCTTTGATATTATTATTTGCTCGTATTTTTATAGCAAGTACTTCTATTGCCATAATAAACAGATACGGTGATAACGGGCAGCCCTGTTTTACTCCCCGAGAGAGTATAATGGGGTTTGAGAGATAACCATTATTTATAATTTTGGAGACGGAGTTATGATACATTACTTTAACCCACTGTATTAAAGATTTACCAAAGTTAAAAAATTCTAAACATTGGTAGATGAAATCCCATCTGATTTTATTTGATTAAGGAGTTTGTGAAACTCCTAGTGATGCCCCCCACGGTCCTATCCCTACTTGAGGCAGGGTAATTTTCACTTCGATTTTGAAAATCAGCTGCTCCTCTACTAACCAGAATCGACTTGACCTGTTCAGTAATGGCACTTGGCCATAAAGCAGGGTCATTCACCGTTTCACACCAGGAGTTTGAGCCCCTAGCTCCTAATGTGATACTGGTCTCAGTGTACCCCTCCTTGTGGTTGTGGTTAGTGATGTGACATTTGAAGCGAGGCGCCAGAGCCTGTGTCGAGCAAAAAGGGGCGTGCCTGATGAAGCCCTGATTCGAGGCTTGCGTCGTTACCGTAAAAATCACGTGACTGATGACAAACGAGGCCTCGGTTTGTGGAGAGTACGTCATTGGTTCGTTCAACGCATCGCCTCCTCATAAATACGCTTCGAATCTCGCGCCAAACTGTGGGTGTTGTCGGCGTTGGCATGGTGTTACAACCCCCATGGACCTAGGGGTGCATGGGGGTAGGTAACTGGTTGTGGTGGAATGGGCCAGAAGGTGTTAAAATGGGTAATAGGTGGGAAAACAGTAAAAATAATAATAACACAAACAATGCAGAGACTAGTGCTCAAGTGTTTACTGATTGTGGCTGGATATACAGGGGTTGGATACACAAAGACAGTCAAGACACACACTACCAGAGTCAAAGGACGCTGGATGTTGCCAAAATAACCAAAACAAGCTAACTAACACCAAGAGTTTTCTACACTAATGTTACAAACAAAAGCCTAACTACTCTGTCTAGCAATAACGTACATCGGTTGGCAACCACCCCTAAAGACTAGTGTGTCTATACATTAACATAGCCTACGGGCATATGTATAGGAGCTCCCAGTCTTACCTGTCCCAAGGCTTGGCAGTGTACATAAACAACAATGAAACATATAATGGATAACACAACTAAGACACTGGATCACAAGACACGAAATGGCAATTGAGAAAAACCAAAGCAAAAATCTCCCGAAGAGCAAACAGTCCAGGTCTTTTAAAGGAGGTGGCGGGTTCTGGTTGGTTGATTTGAATGATGAGGTGGCTCTGGGACTGGTGAAGGCGGGGCTTGAAGGGTGTGGTCTGGGAGGCAGGACTTGGTGGATGGTGATGGCAGGGGAAAGGCAGGGAAGTGCAAAAGAAAGACAAATCCCAAACACACAGCACATAACACATGGAGAGAGGTGTACTACGTTGGAGAGTTGTAGTGAGTTACATATTATTTTCCCCATTGTTGGACATTGACATGAGAGTGTCAGTTATTTCGTTTTTTTCAATAATGTCACTCCCGTATTTGTGTCTTTGAATAAAAATGATTTAAAAAAGCAAATTATCGCGATTGTTTAATTGCTATTTTAATTATGAACAATTATAGCTACTTACACATGAACATGCTGAGGAAATATATCCATTGTTACTGCACACAAAAGTTTTTCATACATTTCCGCTCAGGTCATGGTACTGTTCATTGATTGTCGTATGTTGTTTTGCCCAGCAGATGCCAGCATTCAATGTCTCATTGAGGCCTCGAGTTCTGAACCTTTTGGTGAAGCAATGGGCTGGAAAGCCTCAGTGATTCAAGAGGCTTAATTTGACCATCACTAGTTGTGGTATTTGGCCATAAAGCAGGGTCAATAAGAGGTTCATGACTGGAGTTGGTGTCCCCAGCTTCTGGTGTGAAACTGGGCTCCGTGCAATCCTCCTCACATGGAAAGATTTTCTCAGGTGATGCCTGGTCTGAGTGTGGGCCTGAGTCCTGAGCCTGATAGGCCTGTCTACGCTTGATTGGGTCTGTGAGGGCTCCGGTATGATCAAACCAGTGGTGATCTCTTCATTGCTGCAACTCGGGCAACTGATGACATTGTCAATATTTGAACCTTGGGTCTTGTCAAAAAAGTTAGAAATCAAAGGCACATTTTTTAAAAAATCGGCCTGCTCTTCCTCCCTATTTTTTTTTTTTGGCTTTTCGTTTTGAAGCCCCACTTTTTTGTTTGCAATCCATACTACTGATGCCAAGTGTAATGTTAGAGTGTTATATCGATTGGATTCTCACGGGGGCTTTCACAACTGATTGTAATAATATAACAATAATATGATACAGTATAAATGAGTACCCACAATACAGGGCAACAAGCCTTAAAAAAGGGCGTTGGAAATGCGTAAGCCTTTTACAAAGGCTTTGAGCCTTTGAAGGTGCAGTGTTGTTTCTAATAATATAATATAATATAATATAATATAATATAATATAATATAATATAATATAAATGGAAATAATCCTTTGAAAAGGCTGTTGAATGGCTGTTTAAACTGCTGAACAAGTCAGGTTGCACAGGTTGAATACAAAGCAAGTTGTCAAGATGAAAGGTCAGGTTGTGAGGAGTAGTGAAGCAGGGGGCTATATATAGAGAGAGCCTAAGTCTCCGCCCCTTCATTCAGTCCATTGGAAAATCGATATTGGAATTCCACTTACACTTCCAAATTTGTTCACTGAAAATACAGTAGCCCTTACAATGGCTTTAAGTCTTAAGGTACACTATTATTACAATACAATACAATACAATACAATATAATATAATGTAAATGTCAATGAGCTTTTTAATAGGGTGTTGGATGCTAAATCTGATAGTCTAGGAAAGGTTTTAATGTAAGAATGTTGTTTGGAGTTTCGATAAATGGATTTAACAATATTGGATTTTCATTTAAACTTCCAAAATTTCTGCCATGTGAGGAGTTTCGATAAAAGCAATGCCAAGTGTAATGTGGGAGTGTTGTATCGATATTGGATTTTCACTTGGACTTCACTTTGTGGGCATTGGTGTGTACAGTACACCCCTTTACGGTGGGGACATATGGAAGCAAAATCTGCAAAGTGAAGCAGGGTGAAACTCAGTGTTCTGAAGGTGAATATCTCCCAGTCTACTACTCTCCTCGAAAATAACTACAGGTTATAATGACACGTGAATCTGCTGTGTATCGTGACTGGACCACTGTACAGCCCGCCCCTGAGTCTAGCTCGGCTATTGGACACTTGCTTCACGACATGGTTGTGACGCACGATAAATTTGCATGGAGTTAGAGATTTCTGAACTTTTGGACGTGTCGCAATGACAGTTTCGATGCACTCCAAGGACCTTGTCGTATTGAGTACACACAATACTGTGCGGGAGCGAAATCACTTCTCATAGAAAATTGGTCCAGCTTCTACTAGCTGTCTACGGGGGCCAGCGTTAGGCCCAGGATATGCTTGCTGTGTGCACATTTTATGCCTGAATGCGTTGCCATGCGTATTTTATGTCGATGTTACGCGTGGTAGCACACCTGAACACAAGGAACGCAGACATGTGCGCATGTTGCAATATTGACACAACCGCGAGTGGCGATCTTTCGAACTTCCATGTTGAGCTCGTGGTAGAATCAAACAATGGTGGAAAATATTAATGAGAGCCTGGTTGGCTATCTGCTCCCTACATGATACCGCCAGTATCCAATGTTGCCAATTTAGCAACTTTTGGCCTTCTCTGGCGACTAAAACCTCATCTAGCGACTTAGAGGCTTTTTAGGTGAATCTGGCGACTTTAATAAAACACATCTCTCAAGTGTCAAAATCATTGTTTTTCAATGTAACTTCAGCTCTGCACCACCACCAGAAGCTTATTTCATGGTTAAGTAGCACTGCACATTAGCCCCGATCTCGAAACTGTACCCTTTGGGATTGTCAACATAGCCATGCAGACACATTTTCTTGAGATCAGTGAGTCGTGCGTGACGTTATGACATCATAGTAACGTCATGACGTAATCTAGCGACTTTTCAGATAGCCAATAGCGACTTTTGGTGATTTGTTTTTGGCGACACTACCAGTATCGTGCATAGTGCTCTGATCATTCTGCTGCAAGTATGTGCGGTTGTGCACGTAAATTAAGTCACACAGCAAGCATATCCTGGGCCTTAGGGCTCGCTGAAAGGACTTTTATTCAAAACCCTTGGTAAATCAGAGGCCCTTTGTAAGAACATTTGTAATCAGAGGGCTCTCTTAACAGTATGCTGTCCCATTAGGGCTCTACCTAGGGCCCCCACATAGCCAGAAGTCGCGACCATCGGCAGGGGCTTTCATAATCATAGGGCTCTCTGAAACCATTCCCCCCTACTTCCTTGAACCCCTAGTTGGTAAACATTAGGGCTCCCTTAGGAGTATTCACGAGAGGCACTACAGCAGCGCCAGCCCAGGGGCCCTCTGACTGCCATCCCCCATGGCCCAGGGACCCTCTGGCTGCCGTACCCCATAGCCCAGGGGCCCTCTGACTGCCGTCCCCCGTAGCCCAGGGGCCCTCTGAGTGCCGTCCCCCATGGCCCAGGGGCCCTCTGATTGGCGCACCCCATAGCCCAGGGGCCCGACTGCCGTCCCCCATAGCCCAGGGGCCCTCTGACTGCCGTTCCCCATAGCCCAGGGGCCCTCTGATTGCCGTAGCCCATAGCCCAGGGGCTATGATTGCCGGCCCCCATGGCCCAGGGGCCCTCTGATTGCCGTCCCTGTCCCCCCTGCGCAATTCATATCACCCTTCTCTCTCGGTTCTCTGCAGATATGCCCTATAACAGTGTGAGTAGTCATAGGATCCTAGAGAATAGAGGCCCTCTGACATCGCAATTGGCATCGGCATCTGCATTGCTTTGCCCCCCCCCCCCCCCCGGGCCCCTGGGTGCCTGCCCCACTGGCCCGGTCCGTAATATGGCCCTGACACAGACCCGCCAATCTCATCTTTTTTTTGTCACTACTTACAGTACATATGCCGAAAAAATCTAACGGATCATTAAATGGATCCATTATTGAGAGTGACACACTTCTGAGTTGAGTTTTTCCTGAAAATCCGGTTATGTCCCATAGGCGCGCCCCCACTCTTAGGGATAAACTCATGCACTCCTATCTTCCACCAGACAAAAACGGCACCTGGCTGACGAAACCAGTTGGTACTTTTAAATGTATGCATTGCCCCCATTGTGACAATGTGTTGCAGACCAAAAGTTTTGTTAATACTCATACCAACAAAGTGTATAAACAGAAGGATTTTATTAATTGCAATACCACATTTGTCATCTATCGCCTGTCTTGCCCGTGTGTGGAGGGTTATTTTTATATCGGCGGCACTAAAAGATGCCTGAGGGATCGCCTTGCTGAGCATAAATACGCAATTTGCATTAAGAACTGTGATTATCCTATGGCGAGGCATTTTAGCCAGGTTCATAATGCCAATGACTCTCTATTGCGTATTGAGGGTATTGAACACATTGGACCTTTGGTCAGGGGTGGTGACAGAATCCAGAAACTTAATCAAAGGGACGTTTTCTGGAGTCATCGACTAGGTGCGCAGTATCCCGGCCTAAATGGAGACATTGATTTTACTTGTTTTTTGTGATGCCTTTTATATTTGTATACACAGATGGACTCTCTTCTCTGAAGTTTTTCACCTCCTGTGCACATGTATTGTTATCATATGTATTTATATTATAGTCTGTATTATTTATGTGATTCTTTGATATATATGTATGTGCATATTGTGTATGCATGTCTTGTGGATATGTGTATTTATTTGTTTTATGCATACGTTTCTGCTTACCTGTCAGGTGTTGGGTCAGATGACTTTCTTTCATTGGCTGTGTATGGTATATAGGTGAGACCACACCCATTGTCTCCGTTCGAAGCTTTGATGAAGACCCGTTGTGGTCAAACATATTGGCTTTTTTAATGTTCTAGCCACTATAATAAAGGCTTTTTAATTACTTTTTCCTTCCATCTTTTACATGTGAGTGCCTGGATTTCCTTCTCGTTTTTGAATAATTATTTTCCCCCTTTTTCCAAGAGCACCCAACGTACTTTTTTTCTATTTACTATTATTATTCAGAGCAACCGGTCTTCTCTGTCTTTTCCTTTTTACTATGTTATCTCTGTTCCATCATGAATAAAATACTGGTTGGTGTGATTTGAAAGTCATTGCGTTTTGATTTTATTCGCAATTCACTCTTTGTCCCAACTATTTCAGAATTGGGGTTGTACAAAGCCTGCGTTTGAGGCCAGGTGTTAGTGCCATCTATTATCAGCGGTCCTGCTAGCAACCCGCAACACGTTAGTTTCACTTACATTATTTGCGGATATATCGTTACCTACAGCTTGTGGCTCCAAGAGCTTCATCGATACAACAGCTCGAGGTTTGAGAAGCAGCTGAGACGCATATCTAGGATTTATCCTCTATTGACAAAGCTGTCTTTGGTGAAATGCTGAACACAAACAGCTAATGTTCCCTATGACTCTGGTTGTTTGCCGCCAGCAAACAAAAAAGCTACCCACTGATTTATGGTGGCATTGTCTTTCGGAAGACATCCCCCGCCAATCGTGCACTTCTTATTTTCAAACTCGATCAAGGCTTTAATGGTCTGAAGCTACACACCAAATTTGGTTACTGTATCTGTAGTAGTTTCTGAGTAAAGCTGTCCCCTTTATCTCGGACGAACGGACGTCAAACCTCTATCCCCCTCTCACTTTGTATTGGCGGGGGATAATAAACCGACGAGCAGCTTTGGGAGACATACTGACAAAACTGCACCTCAAATGATCCACAATTCTTCTTCTAGCTGGTCTTTCCTGAAGTGTAGACGCTACTAAGGCTAATATGATCCACGGTTGTTTGTACCTGCTAAAATAGTTTCCGGGGTGGGCAGGTCCACCGCCGTGATTGGCTCTGGCTAGGTCTGTACTGATTGGACGGTACAACCTGACGCCAGGTTTTGCCCAGATCTTGTGAGCTGTTCAGAGGAAATCACGTTCTCAGATTACAGCAGAACCCCTGTATTTTATGTTTAGAAACTTCAGAGGTGGAGTATGGACATCCAACATTGTATGAAACATTACTTGCATGTATTAAAAGGAGGATCAGCATAATAGGTCCCTTTTAAATGATTCACAATTCACCGCATTGATTATTATTTACATTTAATGCAGCATTTCAACTTCTTTGAAAATGGGGTTGTAATTTAATATTAGAATTTGAAACAATCCCTGTCACCACAGTCCAATTTCACTATAGCATCAAAGTACACCACCTCAGCACGTTACTCAGTATTGAGACATTCTGACGTGGCATTTCAAAATTAAAAACCTGAATATTATCGTTCATTTTCACTGTGTTCCCTCCATTTTTAAATTGGACTTAAAAGCAGCATTTCAAAATTAAAGCCCTCTGAAATTTTTTTTTTTTGTCATTTTCTTCTTGGAATCTTCTAAATACATAATGGACTGTTGATATGGAGATCCTCAAATCCGGGCAATTGCATGTTGAGAAACGTCAACCTTATTCTATTAAATCATGCTGTTAGGGTAAAGAGGACAGCCTCAAAGCATCTTGTTTGTAAATGACAGTGACCTTTGATCCTTTTGACACCTGAAATTGAATCATCGCCTAGCATTCACCAGATTACAAGTGGAATACTCCAAATAGGGCATTTTTTCTGAAGATTCCATTGCCTTTCCTGTGTTTACATTCCCCTGTCCCAATGTTTTAGAGTACGTTACAGGCATAAAATTTGAAATTCAGGAATATTCACAAAAATCAATACGGTTGAGATGAAACTCAAAGATATATTTCTTTTGCAGTTTCCAACTAAATGTGGGTAAGAATTTAGTAGTCACCAAATTCCGTTTTATTTGCATTTTACATACTGTTCCATATTTGTAATCTTCTCGGAGACTGGGAGTGAATTTCCTTCTTGGCATTATGTTTTCAGAGTTGTATGGCTGTTCATTTGGGGACAGCTGCAACAATAAGTCAAATTTTCATGAAAAACCACTAGTTTGACACTACAACTTTGATATATGGTCAGCATGTCTCATACTCAACAGCACAGCGATTCAGACTTTGGATTTTTACAATAATTCATACAAAAGTTGATGACAATAGAACTCAAAATTTCCCACATTTCTCATCAGAAATAACCACAGTAAAAGATTATCCAAGAAGTTCTTTATTATAGTACAATATACAGTTTAGAGATATTAATAAATTACCTATAACAACAATACAGAAGCACATTAATTTAACATAAAACAAAGTAAAACATCCAAGAAGGAAACACAGCAGGCTGACATTTCTCGTGTTGGTGTAAATATTTTTGGACATCTTGAGTGCGGTAAAGAGGAAATGCACCATTATCACTGAAAGGTTCTTGGTAGACAATCTCACAGCTCATAAAATGGCACATGAAGTCAAACGTGAGACAAATTCAGAAAATCAAAGAATGCATTGATTTCCATGGTCCCTCAAAACAATACTTTGAGATTCACTAAGCTTTACTAAAGAATGAACGTCGCCCAAATTTACCACTGCACTGTTTTTCAGAAGATGCCGCCTGGGGTGAGATCAAACAGGACAAAAAGTAATAGAATGTTTCATAGAGGCACAAATATGAGAAGTAAATGATTGGTTATAGAGCAGTTCAAAACCTTCAATGCTCAACTTATCCCCATAAACAACATAATTCCCATCATGTCCGGAGCCTGAAACAAGATGACGGCCATTTACTTGCTGACCCACTCCTAAACTGGCCCTCAAAATACAGTATGACATTTATATTGGGAGTGCTTTGTCATTTTAAACAATGGTAAATTTATAGTGTTCTTTTTTTTTTGGACAAGCCTGCCGATGTTAATCAAAATCAAATAATAAGAGGGGAATGGTGCAGTCTGTTTCACTCAACAGCAATGGAGGTCCACCCAACTCCATCATGGCAGCATATCACCACAATAACTACGGGCGCACCTATGCAGCCTCTGAAGTTAAATGCCACTGTGCTTCAAGAGGACAGAGTCAGAGAGAGGAAGGAGCGTGACAGTCAGTGGAGGAATGCAGCATCATGTATCGCCATTATCCATCAGAGCTGGTTTGAAACGGATCAGAATTTGCATTCTAATGTAACTCACTATAGTCTCCTCAATGTTACAGGCACTACTATAAAAAACAAAACTATTCACTAGATTTGCAAGTGTCTGATTAGACTACGGTCTTTCAGATAGCACAGCACGACTTTGATTTGAGGTGTACATTGGGAAACTATAGTACCTAGACATGGCAAGAAACTCAAGCAAGAAGGTAAATCAAGAATTTTGTGATAAATGATGGAAGGGCAGCCAACTGTCTGAGGAATAGACACAACTGCCAAGCTGCATGAACATGGCTTACAGAGAGGGCTTTAACCGTAGGTCACTACCATGAGCCGTTCTGGCTATAAACTCCAAGACCATTCCCCTAAAATTGACTCCCAATCTTTTCCTTCATGTGACCACATTGTTTAAGCCATCACCCATTATTAGTCAGTATTTTTTTATTATTTTTTTTAAATGGCTGATGAATTGGTAAACCACAGCTCATCCGCAGCCAAGGTCCCTTCACCAATGCCTTGAAACCCCCCACACCCCTTCTCCCCATTTTCAGAACAGAACGAAGAGCTGAAAGTTGTGGTCCTGGATTTGCCTTCCAGAATGAGGCTGGCTTCTTGCGTTTCAGCTGTTACATAGACATGTGTTCTGGAAGCACATAGGAGATGTCATCCCATGGATGCCTGTAGAGGCCCTGCTTCAGTCTCTTCTGGTCCAGATAGTGCCCTGAGATAAGAGGAGAGATGGAGGTCGCTTAAAGTTCTGATTTGCCCTTTGTAACTACCAGATACAAAAGTCGCCAGTAGAGGACTCGACATTCATCATTTTCACTGTCCTGACCGACAATTTAAGAAACTACTCTTGAAAACAATTCACCGCGGTATAAAAGATTGTCAGCCGCATCAAATAATATATGACTGCTGTTCAAAATACAGATCCTTACCCCTACGTCACTGGTCTGTCCTCAGGAGTTCAGAAATGCCCAAAATAGGTGTGCTGATATTAAAACTGCTGAGTATGCAAGATATATATATATATATATATATATATATATATATATATATATATATATATATATATATATATATATATATATATATATATATATATATATATATATATATATTTTTTTTTTTTTTTTTTTTTTCTTGGTTGATGGCATACATTAATGCCATGTTCAATGTTCTAAACCAGTGGTTCTCAAAAATCCCGGGGCCTCCCTGTTCATGCTGGTTTTTTATTCAAAGCCCAAATGCAATAATAGGATTTTAACAAGCTGTTACGACAAATTAATTAGGTGCGTTCATTTTTAGAGCAGTTATATTTCTTCTTAAGACATATCTTGACAGATATGCATACATGCAGTCAAGAATAAATTCAACATCCACAGAGCGATATGAGTAACAACTGCATAAAGACGGAAAAATAATGTAATGAAAGTAAACAATCAAGGGGTTCCTAACTGGTGAAACTGCAGACACATGGTAGAAAAAACTAACAATTTATTAGACTAGCAATGGACAGTCAAACCTAATTTGTGTTATGTTTTTGTTAAGTGCAAGAAAATTATTTTCAAACAAACCCTAACTGTGTTCAGGAACCTAATTTGAAGCTTACAGGGGAGCTCAGATTTTTTGTAAAAATAAGGAAATTCTACATGGTAGGATATAAAAATAAGGAAATATTGACATCGCCTTCCTAGAGGGGTCCAAGGGTCCAACTTTGTACGAATTACAGGGGTCGTACAAAGTTGAAGGTCAAAGCAAGGTCAAAATTCCAAATAGGGAAAAAGCCATATAATATGTGATGCATCTTGCCACGTACTGACTACATAGCAAATTTCAGCTGAATATGTGCAATAATAGCTTTCAGATAGCCAATTATGTGATTTTCAATATGGCCGCTGTGGCGGCCATGTTTGAAATCGGATCGGAATGCCTTGAACAAACTTTGGTGTCCTCATGGGTAGGAAGGTACCTGACAAGTTTCAGCTTCATAGGCCCAGTGGTTTCGGGGGAGGAGATGTTTACGGACGAGGAACGACGACGAGGAACGACGGACAAACAGGCCATGACATAAGCTCATCTGACTTCGTTGTCAGGTGAGCTAAAAATGCCATTCCCGGAAATTGCTAGCTATGTTGGGGGGGGGGGTGGAATGTACAAGGGTCTTTTATTCTTCATGGCATACGTGGAAATTTCTATTGAAACATCCAATAATACCTTGAAGGACAGAACGCAACTAAATAGGACAAATTACCAGCTTATTGAAATCTTATAATGCAACTATGGCAGGGACTAAACCCAACATACACAGGGATGCCCTTCGACAGAGTTTGGGAACCACCGTTCTGAACCATCTGCTTAATTTTCTTTTAACTCCTTCAGTCCCAGGGTAATGCTATGGTACTACACCCAAATCCCATTGGCTTGAAAAAGAAACAAGATGATTTCTGTGTGGTAAATAATCTACCCTCTCTCTTTTTATTTAGGCAATATTAAGTCTTGGTATCGTGATTAATGAAATATACACACACATACACGCACAATTACACCATTACAGTCTACCTATTATGTAAGGTCTCCAATGTGGATCACTGAATACTGAATGAAGTCGTATGGGCGCAAGGCGTGATTTTAGAGTCAAAACAAAACTTAGGTCCTCTCCTATTGGCTTAAGTACAATAGAAGGCACTAGGATGAATCTAACAATGATTTTGAGTGGTGTGAATCACACAAGGTCGAGAGTGCCGAATGGCACTCTTGGGATTTTAGTGCAGTCACGTCTGAGTGCAATATGTCACTCCTGGGACTTAATAGACCATGGGTAATGTGTGGAGCTGCTTTGGACAATCAGTCATCTTCCACAACCAGTCATGGCATATGTGTTACACGAACTGCAACCATAGAATTGGAGGAGGCCCAACGCTGTAAGCTGGCAGATGGGTCTGCAGGAACTTCGACTCCATCTTGCATGTGTCCTCTCTGAAACTTACCAATGAAGCCCATACTACGACCCAAGACAAATATTCCATTCAGGGCTCCAATCTCCACAAACTCATCAGCTTCATCCCTGGAACACACAGTCACAAGCCATATCAATACTGGACCACTTCAATGGAGGAAAAAAGAAAGCATTTCAAACAGGAATGCAAGCGTAGCACTGTCGCAAAGCCAGTCATTCACGGACAAGTGTATATGCCGACTGACATATTCGCACCTTGTGAATCCACCGCAAGTCCTAAGCAGGTCCACAAAGGCCACGCCGATGAAACCATCCACATTTAGGATCAGGTTGGGTTTCTGTGAAACACAGTCTCAATTCAGATTAATTTCACTACAGAAAATATGGTTTCCCAAGGAGGATTTACAAAACACCAATTATAAGAGTAAAATGGAGTAATAGCAGGATAACAGGCCTGTCTGCCGATGAAAGCAGCTCAAGGCCATGAGGCCCAAGTACCACACGAGGTTTGAGGCGGCAGGTACCTTGGAGGTCGTGATCTTCTCTACATCCAGAGCGTAGTCCAGCAGCTGTGTTGCAGGAAAGTGCTGCTTCACAAAGTCCTTCAGTATCTGGACTCTCATGTCTGGATTGTTTATCTGTAGGTGCATCGAATGTAACGAAGATGACATTTATGAATTTCTTTGACACTTAATAATGTTCCAGCTCCATTTTCAACATTTCATCATTTTTCCACAAACGTACATTTTACGAAGGTCCACTGGCACCCAAGGTGAACTATAAATAAGTGCAAGAATCTGTACTCTCTATTCTGCATTCGGTAGGGTTTGGTTTCCCTGTGCAAGACTGTGTGCACAAATTTGCAAACCAAGCACAAGAGCTGCAAGGAAAAGTATGTGGATTGGCAAATGCAGGGCACAGAACACAGACCTGAGATTCCAAAATGGAGTGCATGAAATAAGAGCATCTGCTCCCACCAAGGGTGTCAAACAGGCCTCTGCAATACAGTCATCCATTCATCAAAAAACTAGAGGCACTCGTAGAGTGCAAACCTCCGCCAAGGCAGCACAATCCAAATGTGCATGAGTGGGAGCAAAGTTGAGTTATCGCATGTGACAGGATTTCAAGATGTCTGCCAAGGTGGCCACATTGTTTCACTGATTGCGGTGAAAATCAATAGGGTCCATCCTTGATGTAATAGCAATGCACCCACAAAATTTCAGACAAATCCGTGCGTAGCTTTTTCAGTTATGTTGTTCACAAACAAACAAACAAACAAACAAACAGGGGCGAAAACATAACCTCCACCCCAACTTCATTGGCGGAAGTAATAAATAAAAAGTAATAACAGAATAAAGTTTTGTACATAAAAGAGAAGATGGAGTTGTAGAAGATCAAAAGAGGTAATTCCACATCAAAGTCCCGACACCTGACACCCATCATCTCAGATGATACAGAAAATGTGCTTCGCAGGAGCAAAGGCGGTACCCCTCAGCCCAACATTTTGAATGAATGGCCCAGGACAAACTTTCAAAGGTCACTGAGCAAAGGTCAAAGGTCATTTGGGTACAAAACCTCAACGAGGCACAGCTACCCACCAAGTTGAGTCAACATATGCTAAATGAAGTACCTAACCCAAGTGATTACAGGGAAATGGCCTGGACAATGGCTTGATGCGCCCTTCTGCCCATCTGCAAAAGGGACGACAATACCCTCTGCCCCTTAGTTTTTACCCCTCAGCCCCATCTATCAGATGGTATACTCTGATGACAGAAATCTACGAACATTTTTTGTAAAAATGTTTTTTGGTTTCATTAATAGTAATTAATTTATATGGGTCAAATCAGCCATTTTGACAGCAGATTTTTGATAAATTTACTTCAAAATTAAAGACTCCGATTTTTGTCCCTAGCTGATGAAGGGACAAGAAATGAAAAACAATGACAACAGCCCTCATTGTCTCTATACTCCACAATTTGAAGACTTAACCATAATGATATGGTAAGCAATCGCAGAGGTGGGGAAAGAGTCTTCTCCAGAAAAAGTCGTGGTGGGTGCAGCTTTCATACCAACCAAGCTGCAACAAACCTGATTCTAATAATCAACCTCTGGAATGTTTAAGGACCTTGATTAGTAGAAATCAGGTGTGTAGCAGCTTGGTTGGTATGAAAGCCTGCACCCACAGTGGATCTTTCTACAGAAGGTTCCCCACCCCTGTTTTAGAGAAAAGTTTAAATAACACTTTCATCTGTGTACACAAACCAGCTCATTAAGTTTCAGCAACATCTGAGATGGAGGGTGTCAAACCTTGTTTCTTGAAATGGTTCGACATAGAATAAATGACGACTGACGGCGCAGGCACATAGATGCACCATTTACTCTGCTGTATGGCCCTCGGGAGCCAAGCAGGGACATGACAAGCGTGTGCGAGAGCAGGAGGAGGTATTCACTGACTTCTACAGGACAGGAGGAGCGTGTGCGAGAGCAGGAGGAGGTACTCACTGACTTCTACAGGACAGGAGGAGCGTGTGCGAGAGCAGGAGGAGGTACTCACTGACTTCTACAGGACAGGAGGAGCATGTGCGAGAGCAGGAGGAGGTACTCACTGACTTCTACAGGACAGGAGGAGCGTGTGCGAGAGCAGGAGGAGGTACTCACTGACTTCTACAGGACAGGAAGAGCGTGTGTGAGAGCAGGAGGAGGTACTCACTGACTTCTACAGGACAGGAGGAGCGAGAGCAGGAGGAGGTACTCACTGACTTCTACAGGACAGGAGGAGCGAGAGCAGGAGGAGGTACTCACTGACTTCTACAGGACAGGAGGAGCGAGAGCAGGAGGAGGTACTCACTGACTTCTACAGGACAGGAGGAGCGAGAGCAGGAGGAGGTACTCACTAACTTCTACAGGACAGGAGGAGCGTGAGCGAGAGCAGGAGGAGGTACTCACTGACTTCTTCAGGACAGGAGGAGCGTGAGCGAGAGCAGGAGGAGGTACTCACTGACTTCTACAGGACAGGAGGAGCGTGAGCGAGAGCAGGAGGAGGTACTCACTGACTTCTACAGGACAGGAGGAGCCAGAGCAGGAGGAGGTACTCACTGACTTCTACAGGACAGGAGGAGCGTGAGCGAGAGCAGGAGGAGGTACTCACTGACTTCTACAGGACAGGAGGAGCGTGAGCGAGAGCAGGAGGAGGTACTCACTAACTTCTACAGGACAGGAGGAGCGTGAGCGAGAGCAGGAGGAGGTACTCACTGACTTCTACAGGACAGGAGGAGCGTGAGCGAGAGCAGGGAGAGGTACTCACTAACTTCTACAGGACAGGAGGAGCGTGAGCGAGAGCAGGAGGAGGTACTCACTGACTTCTACAGGACAGGAGGAGCGTGTGCCAGAGCAGGAGGAGGTACTCACTGACTTCTACAGGACAGGAGGAGCGTGTGTGAGAGCAGGAGGTAGTACTCACTGACTTCTACAGGACAGGAGGAGCGAGAGCAGGAGGAGGTACTCACTGACTTCTACAGGACAGGAGGAGCGAGAGCAGGAGGAGGTACTCACTGACTTCTACAGGACAGGAGGAGCGAGAGCAGGAGGAGGTACTCACTAACTTCTACAGGACAGGAGGAGCGTGAGCGAGAGCAGGAGGAGGTACTCACTGACTTCTTCAGGACAGGAGGAGCGTGAGCGAGAGCAGGAGGAGGTACTCACTGACTTCTACAGGACAGGAGGAGCGTGAGCGAGAGCAGGAGGAGGTACTCACTGACTTCTACAGGACAGGAGGAGCCAGAGCAGGAGGAGGTACTCACTGACTTCTACAGGACAGGAGGAGCGTGAGCGAGAGCAGGAGGAGGTACTCACTGACTTCTACAGGACAGGAGGAGCGTGAGCGAGAGCAGGAGGAGGTACTCACTAACTTCTACAGGACAGGAGGAGCGTGAGCGAGAGCAGGAGGAGGTACTCACTGACTTCTACAGGACAGGAGGAGCGTGAGCGAGAGCAGGAAGAGGTACTCACTAACTTCTACAGGACAGGAGGAGCGTGTGCCAGAGCAGGAGGAGGTACTCACTGACTTCTACAGGACAGGAGGAGCGTGAGCGAGAGCAGGAGGAGGTACTCACTGACTTCTACAGGACAGGAGGAGCGTGTGCGAGTGCAGGAGGAGGTACTCACTGACTTCTACAGGACAGGAGGAGCGTGAGCAAGAGAAGGAGGAGGTACTCACTGACTTCTACAGGACAGGAGAAGCGTGAGCGAGAGCAGGAGGAGGTACTCACTGACTTCTACAGGACAGGAGGAGCGTGAGCAAGAGAAGGAGGAGGTACTCACTGACTTCTACAGGACAGGACGAGCGTGAGCGAGAGCAGGAGGAGGTACTCACTGACTTCTACAGGACAGGAGGAGCGTGAGCGAGAGCAGGAGGAGGTACTCACTGACTTCTACAGGACAGGAGGAGCCAGAGCAGGAGGAGGTACTCACTGACTTCTACAGGACAGGAGGAGCGTGAGCGAGAGCAGGAGGAGGTACTCACTGACTTCTACAGGACAGGAGGAGCGTGAGCGAGAGCAGGAGGAGGTACTCACTAACTTCTACAGGACAGGAGGAGCGTGAGCGAGAGCAGGAGGAGGTACTCACTGACTTCTACAGGACAGGAGGAGCGTGAGCGAGAGCAGGAAGAGGTACTCACTAACTTCTACAGGACAGGAGGAGCGTGTGCCAGAGCAGGAGGAGGTACTCACTGACTTCTACAGGACAGGAGGAGCGTGAGCGAGAGCAGGAGGAGGTACTCACTGACTTCTACAGGACAGGAGGAGCGTGTGCGAGTGCAGGAGGAGGTACTCACTGACTTCTACAGGACAGGAGGAGCGTGAGCAAGAGAAGGAGGAGGTACTCACTGACTTCTACAGGACAGGAGAAGCGTGAGCGAGAGCAGGAGGAGGTACTCACTGACTTCTACAGGACAGGAGGAGCGTGAGCAAGAGAAGGAGGAGGTACTCACTGACTTCTACAGGACAGGACGAGCGTGAGCGAGAGCAGGAGGAGGTACTCACTGACTTCTACAGGACAGGAGGAGCGTGTGTGAGTGCAGGAGGAGGTACTCACTGACTTCTACAGAACAGGAGGATTGTGAGCGAGAGCAGGAGGAGGTACTCACTGACTTCTACAGGACAGGAGGAGCGTGAGCAGGAGGAGGTACTCACTGACTTCTACAGGACAGGACGAGCGTGCGCGACAGCAGGAGGAGGTACTCACTGACTTCTACAGGACAGGAGGAGCGTGTGCGAGAGCAGGAGGAGGTACTCACTGACTTCTACAGGACAGGAGGAGAGTGAGCGAGAGCAGGAGGAGGTACTCACTGACTTCTACAGGACAGGAGGAGCGTGAGCGAGAGCAGGAGGAGGTACTCACTGACTTCTACAGGACAGGAGGAGCGTGAGCGAGAGCAGGAGGAGGTACTCACTGACTTCTACAGGACAGGAGGAGCGTGTGCGAGAGCAGGAGGTAGTACTCACTGACTTCTACAGGACAGGAGGAGCATGTGCGAGTGCAGGAGGAGGTACTCACTGACTTCTACAGAACAGGAGGAGCGTGAGCGAGAGCAGGAGGTGGTACTCACTGACTTCTACAGGACAGGAGGAGCGTGAGCAAGAGAAGGAGGAGGTACTCACTGACTTCTACAGGACAGGACAACTGTGCGCGACAGCAGGAGGAGGTACTCACTGACTTCTACAGGACAGGACAAGCGTGTGCGAGAGCAGGAGGAGGTACTCACTGACTTCTTCAGGACAGGACAAGCGTGCGCCGGAGCAGGAGGAGATACTCACTGACTTCACCCTGTGGCCGATGCCCATGATCAGTTTGCCCTCCTTCTTCATCTTGTTGACAAACTCCATGGGCAGAAGGCCGCTGTCAAAAGCCTTGCTGAACATCCTGGCGGCAGCATCTAGAGCCCCTCCAAAACGGTCGCCCTGAAACAGACATTTCCAACGCCTCAGAGAGATAGCCGGGCACCTGAAATCTAAACGCGGCACATTCAGGTCACAGTAATATCACGTCTAAATGGAGTCATTTTCCATTTGCTCTATTTGCCCACAACACTGAACAGACTCAGACACGAGAGTTACAGTTGTACTTTCAGGAGACATTTGCGCTTTGATGCCTTTATCGATACACAAACTTGTTTGCGGCCTCTAAGGCCGTAGTTACCCTTAGCTTTTCAATGCAACTTGTGATTGGAGGCAGTAGAGCAAAAAGTGAGTATGCAGTGTATGCAGTGCATCGGGGCGCTACGCGAAGGAGTGTGCCAAAACAATTGGCCGCAAGTACTGGAAGACACGCGAATGAGTGCGCAATATGAACGACAGGAAATGCATCTCTCGCCCCCCCAGCGTCTCCCCGCTCAAGAAAAATAACCTGCCTCTCTCCACCTCGCAAAACAGCGCCACTTACTGCCCGGTCATTGAAAAATTAAGTGGAGAACACTGGGTGTAGGTGTTAAGGGGGGGCTGCATCGTTGCACACCCCCCCCCACCAAAAAAAAATGGGTAGCTGCGTTGCTGATTAGACATGCCAGATCAAGTGTATCAAGCACAATTAAAAACACCCTTATGCTCGAACACGGTTTTTTATTTAAATCACAAAAAGACATTATTGATGCCCCGGACAGAGTGTCAGGGGGTACTATGGATTTGCAGTGGTCGTGCGTTTCTTTCCTGGCCCAGAAGTACCTCTGCATGAGGGAAATGATAGAAGTTAAATGATAGTGATTGAAGAATAACAGAATGAATATCATGTCAAATTTTTGCTTCAGAAAACCAATTTTTCATAACTACTAATTTGAACACCACTATAAATGAAGTGGTTGGTACAGAGGACAATGAAGTTCAGTCACAAGAGAGCATGTTTGAAATTGCGGGATAGATAGTACGGGCAAGTATATTGAGCAGTTTGCACAGGAGGCTTAGCTGGGGAGTTTCATTCATGCAAGTCTTCAAAAACAGGGATGGGATTGAACTCGCCAATATTGTAAACCGTGTTCGAGGTCGGCTTGCTGGGGAATATTCAATAACTGGTCTGGGTGTGCCATTTAGTGAGAGAATAGTGTAACTGCATGCATAAATGGAGCAGCTGCATGTCTGCCGGCATCAAATGGGTTATGGGTTGGACACGAACGAACGAACGAACGAACGAACAAAGGAACGAAGGAACGAATGTAACGAACGAAGGAACGAACGAAGGAACGAACGAAGGAACGAACGAAGGAACGAACGAACGAACGAACGAACGAACGAACGAACGAACGAACCTCCAATTCCGAAATAGTTGTGACAAAGTGTAAATTGTGAATAAAATCTAAATGCAATGACTTTGAAATCACACCAGCCAGTATTTTATTCAGAATAGAACAGAGTTGACATTGCAGATGTTGAAACTGAAACATTTTAAATTTTTATCCACAAGATGAGCTTATTTCAAACAGTACAAATGTAATCAATTGTATTTCATTGTGATTCCACATTAGTTCTTCGTAAATTTTCTTGATACAAATGAAATTACTTCAGTTCATTTATTCATGCACTCATTATTCTTCGTAAATTATGTACAGCACGACAGGCTGAGCCATTAAGTTATGTACACGAATATTCCTCGGAGGTTTAGCTCATCTTAATGGTAACGCTGGCAAACAGATGCTGATGACCTAGCGAGCCCGCATTGTAATTAGTGAAGATATAACATTTGCTCATGAACCTTGCATTAGGCAAACACTAGCTTCGCTCAGCAGAAATTCCATTTAAGGTAGACTGCAAACAGTGGCATATCGCATTCAAGAACATATGTTGCTCTTTATAACATTACATTTCTATCAAATGCTTCTTTGCATTTGATTGTTGGACAAAGAAAGCAACGTTTTAAAATAGTGTCAAATTAGCTTAGACCTGGCAGTGAAAATGAACAGCCTGGAAAATGAGGTAGGTTGCAAACTGGGAATTGGTAGCATTGGGCAAATGTCAATAAGCGCAAAATCGCTGGCTAGTTTAACTTTGTTCTGATGACACGCGGAATGCACACTTGTCCACTCGCTCACTCACTGTCTTTATATTGTTTTCAATGTAGAACATTCACAACCTAATGCTGTACATAGTGGCTGAGGGTACATTTCGAACAGGCCCTATTCTAACCAAATCATATCCACGGTAACTCAGCTGAGCTGTTAGATTTCAAACCAGCCAATCACAGAGGGCCATGGCAGGACTGGTTCCCCATGTACAGAGAATCGCTGAATCACTTAGTGAAATAAATCCTTGCTCGGGCACACCTAAAACTCCTGCTTCTCACGCAAAAAACATTCATCTTGTCACAAATGTAACATCATCAGTCAAGGCGCAAGACTTTGCTGAGAGTGCAGATGTCTTTATCATCTCTCTGAGTGATATAATGTTGGAATTACAGCGATCTAAAAACTCTGTGCGTTTGCTGTTCTCTCAAAAATTATTGGGTGATTTTTGAATGGGAAAGGTAGAGTAATTAGACGTGCCTTATGTCCTCTGATTGGTCCCTGAGGCAAAATTATGTACTTCAGTGCTACAAAAACTATAGTACTGTGACAACAAATGATGATGGGAAATTTCATGAGTTTTCCTATGATTTTGGGAAATTTCATGAGGGATCCAAATTTGTGGAAGTTTATAGTGATAAGAAAAGTATTTTTTGCAGCCTCTGTGCTCCCAGCTCCCACTCTAGGTGTGACATCATATACTCTAGCAATGAGTACACAATTCCCTTTCTTTCCAATGGGAGAATTTCTGTTGGTTTTTTGGGAATATTTCGAACACCGTGTGATGAAACTTCAAAATTGATAGGCTTCATCCTCCAACCACTATCAACGTACGTGGATCGGAGAAGAACTGCAGTCTGTAGCGCATTCACAAGAAAATCTAGACAGACGCGAATCCACGACAACCGCAAATCCATAGTACCCCCGGACACTCCGTCCTGGGCTACAATAAAATAACATTAAATAATTTTGGTTCAGATCAGGGAGGGAGTTTTCTTCCAATCACTCCCCTCCAAGCGTCTCCATCATTGCCCAAGTGAGAGCTGAAGTCTCCCAGCAGAACTATGGATTCCCCAGTAGGAGCCTTTTCCAGGACCCTGCCCATGTACTCCAAGAAGGCTGGATACTCTGAACTGCTGTTTGGGGCTTAAGCAGAAACAGACAGAATATTCCCCTCTGCAACCGGCAAAGCGCATTGCGGAGACCTTCTTGTTCACTGGAGTGAACTCCAACACGGCAGTGGCATTGACAACACCGTAGTGGCGTTTCATGCCACATTCCATTCGCCAGCTTCCACAAGCACGCATTGTTATTCACTGCACTGCATGAATCAAACGCCCATCAACGCCATTAAAATGCTCTACCAACAGTCTCCCAATGCCACTTACCACAAATTTAAACAAAAGTTTTAGAAATTCCGCCGATCGCTGCAGCGGGACATCCGTCCTACGGCAGCTGTATATAGTGTCAGAGTAATGGATCCGAACGGACGCACCCACAGACAGATACACTACGGCTCAAAGTTTGGGATCACTAGGAAATTTTCTTGTTTTCCACGGAAACACACATGAAATTACAGGACAGCAAATGAACCGAACATGCTGACATTGTCTGAGTTAGAAATAATGATTTTAATGGGAAATGATGAAAATGTACTTCAAACTTTGACTTCATCAAAAAAAAAAAAAAAAAAAACCACCCTTAACTATTGATGCTGAAACTGGTGTTTGACGGAACTATTTAGCGCAGCTGCTGGTTGACAACCTGTGAGGCGTCTTTGTCTTAAACTTCTCACACTCAGATTTTTGTCTTTTTGCACAGTTTTGCATCAGGGCCTCCCACTCCTTTTTTCTGTCCTTGTTAGTGCCCGTTTGTGCTGCTCTCTAAAGGGAGTAGTTGACAGCATGGTAAGAGATTTTAAGTTTTCAATTTCTCGCATTGAGTAGCCTTCTTTTCTAAGCACAACAATAGACTGATGGGTCTCTAAGGGAAGGTCTTTCTTTCTGGCCATTTAAAGCCTGTAAACAAACAAACAACAACTGATGCTTCAGGTACTAAACCAACCTCAAGAATGCCATGCTCCTTTTTGCGCTCCATTATTAGTTAAACAGTTTTCAGCTGTGCAACACATTTGCAGAAGGGCATTCTAATAATCAATTGGCCTTATAAAATGCTTAACTTGGATAAGCAGCCATACCAGGAGACTGATGCAGAGGACTGACAGTTACTGATAATAGGCCTCTATGCAAAAATGTAGTTCATTCTTTGAAAATCATCTGATTAATTTTAATCGTTTGTGAAATGGAAAAAAATGTTTGTGAAATGCATGAAAATGTATTTCTTTGGAAAACAAAGAATTTTCCAAGTGAAATTTTGACTTTGAAGCGGTAGTGTATTAATATTAGTGAATCAATATAACCCCGATTTACCCATCGGATGGAGGGGAACTAATAAAACTGCACTGAACTAATGTTACTTGATCAGGAGAACATGAACAAACTCCGCGTCAGTCTTCAAACTTTCTGGGCTGTAGGATTCTCCATCTTTCAAACGGATCTCCAATATTTACCCAAATTGCATCCTTGGTTGTGGAGCTTTTTAGTTTGGATGGCAACGCTTCTAAGGTCAAACAGAATCTAGTGTTAGCTCTGCTGATCCAGTTTACTTGCTTGACAAAATACTGTGTTAGCCCTCATATTTGAGTCATTTCTGGCAACGCAGGGTGTCAGCGGGATCACACAGGCCAAAGAAAACGTTTTAGGACCTGAAACCAAGTTTCAAAGGAGAAAATAATGGCTCTAGCCTTGTTGTCAGAAAAATCTGGATTTCAGCTTTCCTTCATTTCTCAAGATATTTCTTACCCAAGCCAGTTAACATCAAGATAAATTAATTTTAGTTTCATAAGAAATGCAACTAATTATGATGGAAATGTATTTGTCAAAAATGTGATTTGACTAGACAAATCCTGTGACTGCTAAATGGAAAAATGGCAGGTTTCAGTCAACTGAAGAAGAAGTTGAAATACTTCAGAACTTTTTACATGAGAAGTACAAAAATAGTAATTTTAGACAGAATGGAGCAACATGGCTAGTACACCAAGAACTGAAAACTGCTGCAACAAGTTAAGGCAATGAATAACTCTGAACCATTTTAATGGAAGAGTTCTGAAAAGCACTTGACCAGAATTTAATTCATGGCTTATTTATTCCAAACTTCAAGACTAAGTTTACCACAGAAGTTAACCACTTGTTTCCCGTATATTTACATTACCGCAACTCACGCCACACACACTACCGCAAGTCTTATCGGCTGGCTCATCGAACAAGCCTGGGAATGTGTGTAATCCTATTACTGGCGACCGGCTCGAGTCCCGGAGCCGCGTCTTATCACGTTGCTCGCTTTGCATCTAAACACACATAATTGTTATCATTTATGCTTTTTCCTTTGTGTCTAAACACAGACAATGGTTTGAGTTCATGTGATATTATGATTCGTCTTGGGCGATACAAGTAACACGCATACATTCCATTACTTTCAGTTTGTAAATTTTGTTTCGTTCATTTTCACCATGATCACATGGTGACCGCCAAATGAACTGATGCTGGTCCTGCTGTGGCAGGACAAAAAGCTTGTGAAGATGCTGTCAACCCGCGGGCCAGATGTGTGAAACAGTGAAGAGGAATCGTCAGGGTGAGCGAATGGTGAAACCACATTGTATTGTTGATAGCAACTACGGTATGAGCGGTGTTGATCGCAGTGATCAACTGGCTAGTTCGCACCCACCGACTGCGAATAGGTTGAGACTACTTTGCCAATCTTGTGTAGTTAGCGCCAAGAACGGTGTAAGGAGTCACGCTACATGTGTGTGAGTTATGAGATTCCATTATGCCTCGAACTGTGCTTCCGAAATTAACATGCTGTCAAAAACTTTATGCAAGTTATTTTTTCCTCATGTCGCCGTCATTCTGTCATCTCGCAATCTGTTTCTTTGTAAATAAAGATGTATATAGCGGAACTGATTGCATCCTTATCGTATACTGCATGAACTTAAGACAGTGTTTGGATGGTTAAGATGCTAAACAGAGCAGTTCTTATCACCCATTATGCCAACGACCATCAGTGAAAATAATCACTGCTGCTCTGTTAAACACGACTCGTATGAGCTATCGTTCATAGACGGATCCGGGACTCAAGCCCGGCGATTGTTTGCGAGTAAACACGGCTCCGAGCGCCAAGTGGTTCATTTAATTTGTTTTATTATTCTCCTGAGTAAAGCTGATGAAAATTACTCACTAATTGCATTTAATTTTTTTTTGTCAATTAAAATTTCCATCTAAATTTTTGCTCTAAACGGAGAGGAGTGTACAGTTTGAAGCATTTACATGGGGTAACAAGGCAAGTTGACGGCTGGTCAGTAGTTCTTTCTACAGCCCTGGTCCTTACGGCCTGATGCTCTAATTTAATTCTAAGTTTTAGACAAGAGGCAGGTTTAGAGCGAGTCTGGCATACTGTATGCTGAAAGCAGGCTTCCCTTCTGCTTGCACAACAGTGTATCAATTGTGCGCGCCTCTTTTAATGCAACTCCCACATTCAAATGCAGCAAAACTGTCACCTCAGGAATGAGATCAAGTATGTGTCAGAATCAATGGTGGTAAACTTTTAACAAATAAGCGTGTTTGACGAGTGGATTTCATTCACTACCAGCACCTAAAAAGCCGAGAAAGTGCACCCTTTTCCGAGAAATTCCAACAAAAAATTAGAATACACAGAGGTTTGCTGAAGATTTGAGGACAACTCTGTAAACCTCAGAAAAATTTTGCCGAGTCATCCTGAAGTCTGCCCAGTTTACTGAAGTCTGGACAACACCTCGGTTAAATTTTCCCAAGACACACCGAGGACTGTCTGGACTGCATCTAGGGCCTGGCTTAATTACCCTATAAACTCCTTGAACAGGCAGTACAGGTAATTTGCATAATTGATTGGTGTTTGGACTGCAGTACAGGAGGGAGGTCTTTAACGAGGCATGTGTTTTGATTTGTATTCACACCTCCCCTTAATTCTGGGGTGAGCATAGGCCTAGGAGGCAAACTTCAGTCTACCTCAGTGGAATTTTCCCGAGGAATACCTATGTGGTCTCTGAGCTTCAGTGGGCCAGTCAAGCCGGTGTGCCATCGGTTTTCTTCTTAGTTGCTGCGTTAGCAGCGTTTACAGCACTCAGCACTTTTTTTGGAGAGGAGGGGAGCGCTGCAAATAATTCTGCTTTAATAAGTGAACGTTAGCTGGCTGAAATAACTTGCTGACTGATATAATGATGCTTGACAATGACAATAACGACAAGGAAGGGATAATGAAGGAGTAGCGATTCAAAGTCAGTGTCCACAAAAATACCAAGAACAAGAACAAGAATAAGAACAACAACAACAATCCGAGTGAGTTTCTGGTCCTCGGTCGTCCCGAAGACAAAAATTCTATAATATGTTGCATATATTAGTTTATATGAATTATGAACGACATTGATATCACCTAAACCTTTTTATGGAAGGTGCGCATTTGTGAGTGCGTGCTTAAAATTGCATTTGAGATTAGTAAAAATAAAATGCCGGCCTAAGGCTGAAAAGAAAAGTTTACAGGTGAAAATATTTGCGCACCTTCAAATTTTTCAAGAAAATGCCTGCTAAATCTATTCATCGCTCGCAAAAAGCGCAGGTTGCGTTGTTCTCAGAAGGATGTATTTATTTACGGAAGGATTTAATATTTTTTATTCTTATTTTCTTACTTGGCGACAGTTAATATACCTGGGCGGCCCGCCCAGGGAAACCCGATGAGAGGGAAACTTTCAAATTGATTCTCGCCTTAGCTTTTCTAGTCCATGACATCCAAATAATGATCAGAGGATACCTTGCAACAGCTCAGCAATTAACACGTTGCAACAGCACAGCAAGCCGAGGCAAGATACAGCACAGAAGTAGCATTTTCCAGCATCAATGCAATATTGGGTGGGGCGCAAACAGCCCTTGATATTACAGTCAAGATTCAGCAATGGAGGGTGGAGATGAACAGGGCACTTACGATGGTGAGCAGGCCTGACGTCAGGCTCGATATGAGGTCCTTGCCAGCCCGGGCGCAGACGATAGTGTTGTGAGCTCCGGACACTGCCGGCCCATGATCCGCAGTCACCATCAGACACATCTCGATGAACTGACAGGCGTACCGCGGCAACCTGGGATGGAGTACCGATACAAGCACTCAGCCACCATGAGGCTGAAAATATCCATCCCTACATGGCATAATTCACACAGCAAAAGCATCTCGCTTTTAACAATACAGAGTAACTCGCTTCCTGCAATTCCACTTCAGCTGCAAGTGGGTTTCAAGCACCCATCTCACACAATCCAACTTCGCAGCCACACTTTCTCCAGCTATATGGGTGCTGTGGGTGATGGTGTACAGCCTTGGCCTCAGCATACGGCTTTCCGGTTCTCAGCAGCCTGTAATTACTGCGCTGCAAGATGATTCTGTAATCCAACCAATTAAAGTTTCCAAGTTTGAAAATGTGATGCGTCCTTTCAGAACACACACATGAACACACACACACACACACACACACACACACACACACACACACACCCTTGTACCTATATCTTCGTGAGGACATTACATTGACCTCCATAATCTTAACAATAGGCAATGTCTACCTAACCCAAACCCTTACCCTAATCTATCCCTAATTCTACCCTAACCTTAACTGATAAGTCACAATTTGCCTTTGTAGTTGTGAGGACCAGCCAAAATGTCCTAACTTCGCATAAATGTCCCCAGTGTGTAGGGAAAAATGTTTTTTGGTTGTCACTTTGTAGCAAGTACAAGAACACACACACATGCACACGCACACAAGAATACTTCATACGTTCCTCCAATATTTTTTCTTAAACCAAGTTCTGAAAAAGATATAAATGAATTCATACTCATAAACAGCAAAAAACACAGAAACATCCGGAGAATTAGCCAAATGAGGCTCAACAGGTGCAAATTGTACCACCAGGTGCTTCACTGAACAGAATGTGAGGCAGTCAGCCCAGCTCACGCTGAAGAACCGAAAACACTATGGGCCAGTTTGGCCAGCTGAAAAGTAAGCTTAGTCCTGGGTCTAACTCTGTTTTGGATGAGGAATCTCTGCACCAAACTCACCTTCTCTGGAACCACAGTAGTCCCAGCACCCCCCCCAGGCCCATCTCCTCTTTAAAGACCTCTGTGATGGGCATGCCGGCGTAGATCAGCTCCTGACCCCTCTCGTCACAGATGCTGGTCATGAAGGAGGCTGGCTTACGGATCAGGCCCAGCTCCTGCGGCAGGGAGAGTGCTTGTTCTAGTTTGTTTACAGAGTGTGGGCTCTCTATATATCGGCGACTGGCAAGACTAATAATTATGAAACTTGGGCTGTTCAAGTAAAACTAACTGCAATGTCAATAATTAACCAAACTGGACAAAAGCCCAGACACCCATGGATTTGCTGTATTCAGTGACAGTCCGAGACTGGGCGGAGTAAAAGTCACGCTTACCCTCGCCCACGAATAGTCCATCGGCACCGTTGGCGGGGGCACCTCCTGCGCAGGAACGATGGTACCGTCGGCAACAAGATTCTCGTACACCGATCTGCGGATTACAAAGACAGCAAAGTGAAGATGCGATGGGATACGAGAAGCTCTATCGAATGGCTTTTCCTGTGCCAGCATGCTAAATGAGATAACGGCAGGAGCAAACCATCTAGAAATATCCTAGCTGCTCGTTTTCGGCAGAGGTGTGAAGTAACGCTCTCACATAGTCTGAGGCGAGACTTGCCTGATCACGTCCCCCAGCTCGTCAAAGCTTTTGGGGACGAAGACCCCTGCCTCCCTCAAGGCCTGGTTCTTGGCCACTGCGGTCTCAGATGCCTGGTTGGCACAGGCGCCCGCATGGCCAAACTGGACCTGTGTGAGCAAGCAACTTGTGACGCCATGTACCACTCTGCACCCAGTGCATAATCCCGCACTCTGTCCAAACAAGCAATCAACCTTTCAGTCAAACATTATGAAACATAACAATATCATTCAACAGTTTCGCATACCATCTCAATCTCTACGGTTGGGAGTTTGTGGGAGAAATGAAGTACTGAGTCAGAAAGTTAATTCATACAGCGAGACAAACTTGCAGTGACCGATTGCTTCACACGCAAATGAGCGCTTAAATTTACCTCAGAGGAGAACATGGTGGCGCAGGTCCCAATGCACCAGCACACGACTGGTTTGGCGAGCCTACCGTCTTTGATTCCCTGGCAAATCTTATATTCCTCATCTCCTCCAATCTGCACCAAACAGACACAAACTATGAATGAGCACTCAACATAAAATTAATTCAAAGAAAAAAGAAAATATCCAATTTAATTTCTGATTTTACTAACTGGCTACTAAAAGAAAACAATCTTTTACAATATTTAAATGTAACCCCAAAAAATAATACTGTAATATCTTTGTTAATTAGCCAGCTTCTGCAATCATGAAAACAGCACAAAACCTTTGAGTAGTTAATTGGCCTAAGAGCAGACAGAGAGGTGCAGCGTCTGTAAGCATGACCGACAACTCTGTGTTGGCACAGTTTGCTGCTCATGCAGCACTTGCCTCTCCCAGCACCACGATCATCTTCACTCCAGGAGTGTCTTCATAGCGCAGGACATGGTCCATGAATGTAGAGCCAGGGTATCTATCATCAAAAAATGAAGAAAAGGCTTGCTTTCAATTTCCCAAAAAACCCAAAATGAGATCATGAGATTACTGAAAAGTGATATAAAATTACATAACATAATAACATGAATGGCGAAAACAGGCCGTTCAGCCCAACTACGCTCACCAGTTTCTTTATGCAATTGTGAATATATCCCTTCAGATACTCATTGACTCAGTGGTATCCAGCTTTAAGTCAAGCCTGCTCTTGAGAACTCCCAAGGTCTCTGCCTCAACTATATGGTCAGGCAAGCTATTCCACATTGAACTTACTCTTTGGGTGAAGAAATATTTCCGACTATCAGCGCTAAATTTACCTTTGGTCCACTTCCATTTGTGTCCCCGAGGTCTACTCACAACACTTGGTCGAAGGAATCCTATATGATTCAGTTTGTGAATTTATTTGACATATTTAAAGACCTCAATCAAATCACCCCTTAGTCTTCTTTTCCTAAGACTGAAGAGATTTAGGATCTTCAGCCTCTTCTCATAGTTTTCATCTTTTATACCTTTAATTGCTACTAAGTGCTTTCGATTTAGAAAGGCAGAAAAATACTGCATTAAATATTTCTTTGTCAACTTAATTTAATTGATAAATATATAACCATTAATGCCATTCAGGCCAGCAACACAATCCCATACAATGTGAGATGAGTAAGGACTAGTAATGAGAAAAACCATTTGAATGATGTCATTTGAAACCGCTCATGTCGCAGGTGTTTGCAACTAGACAAATGCTGTTGGTGGACGACAGCGGGGTACATCCTGCCTGTTATTATCCCTAAAGGCAAAGCTTCTTAGATGGGCCTAGACGGGGCTCTACAGAGAAGGTTGTAGCGTCCATAAAATCAACAGGAGAATTGGAGGAGAATTCGCTGACTTCAAAGAAGCAGGCGACAGTCGAGGACCTAACATTTAGCCCTTTAATGAGTCTTGAAGTCGCCTACTTCAGAAGTCATAGTCATAATATTGTCATGATAGCACAACATACTGAACCAATTGAAAAAATACCACACATTGCTTATTTTCGCATTGCCTTGATGTTGGCCTGAGGGTCGCCGTATTGGCCCGATACAGAGACCCTCAGGCCAATAGCAAGGCAATACGGAAATAAGCAATTAATAACATAGTACTGCACAGTTGTATTGTACTGTATTTCAGAATATGCCTCTCTGTGCAACATGAGCTTGTCTTCCAAATCAAGTTTCTAAAAGAGGTCTTTTAAATAAATTACCTAATCAAATATAATAATTTGCCCGTTTTTTGATTTCTCAATACATGTCTACTTTAAGAGGGTGTACTCTCCACAAACCAGAAGACACCAGAAAACTATGAAACGTAAAATTTTATGTCTGCATGTGTGTGTGGGGGGGGTTCACTTCTAAATATCAATTGAGAATTCAAAAATTCAGCGATATAGGCCAGGCTTTAACAAACACTACAAGTAAACAAAAAGTGTGGTTTGAATTCCTGACAGGGTTCTTTGTTCAGGACTGTGGGTCACTGTCTGACACTGATGCAATAAAACAAGTCTGAGATTTACTTCTCTATCCCTACATGTTCATCGATGTGACATGCAACCGAATCGCAAACCGTGGGAAGCCCTGTGAAAAGATATCGCAGTCAGCCCTTCTTGTACTGTAGTTCCTAGAGGCTCACTTGCCTGAACAAAAGTTTCAGCGGTCCAAGTCTGATTGGTAAAGGCCTCGTCCAGACCAGTTCTCACCTGTCGCCGCCAATGGCCACGCCTTCGAAGACGCCGTCTGTAGTACGGGAGATGATGTTGTTCAGCTCGTTGGACATTCCTCCAGAGCGGGACACATAGGCGACACTGCCTGGACGGTAGAGTTTGGAAGCCAGGATGTTGTCTAGCATGCCCCCAGTATTACCGATTTTAAAGCAGCCAGGCTTGATTCCACCCACCTGGTTAGCAATGCGGAAGCAAAAAAAAAAAAAAAAAAAAAAAAAACCACACACACACAGGAATGCACCTCTGAAACTCAACAATGGAGGATTAATTAACATAATATAACAAACCAGGCCTACGCTGTCGGCGGCCGAGGGCAAGGGGTATATCCCAGAGATTCCCCAATCCTCGAAGCCCCCTTTATTAGATTGCCCTTTACTAGACCTACAATGAGGCAAATTTGAGGTCTGTGTAAGTAAATTTTCCAGAGATATGGTCAAAAAACAGACTTTTTTCAATATATAGCGCCACCTGGTGGCAAACCTTGGAGTGCATACTTGCCCAAAATCTAATCAGTTCATCCTCTCTACCTTATCTACCAATATGCTAAAAAGGAGAAGCCAATGTAAAGTATTTTGTGAGTTATCGTGCTAACGGCTAAAATCTGCGGATGCGGCGGGTGAGTGAAACCATGATATCCTCAAAACTCGTATTTTGACGATATAATTATGTTTTGGATATTTTCTGTTAGCGTCATCAAATTTATGGTAGCCACGACCCACAAAGGGAAAATGAAATGGGACCCCACAATACGCAACATGGCCAAAAGTATGGAACCTCCCACTCATACCTCATTTCAATCATGAGTCCATTAATTTGGAGATGGGCCCTTTGCTGCTGTAATAGTCCTTAGGCCTCCAGAAAGATTTTCCAAGATGTTCGAACAATACTGCACATAATTTCTTCTGTTCCAGCCAGAGAAGCGCAAGTGAGGCTGGGCAGTGACTTTGGGCAATTCGAGGCCCAATGTCAGTGGCTAATAATGGGGTTAATGGAAACAAGACTATCTGGAAGCAATTCAAGTTCTTCAACATCGATTTTGACAAATGCTGCAACTCGCACCGTTAGTATGGAGGTCAGTAAATAAACTGACATACAGAAACAGGAAATATTCTTCCCCAAACTGATGGAAGTAATTTTGTGTGAGATTTTCTTTCAGCAGAACTACAAGAACTTGACCCCATCATGAAACTGGCCCCAGACTAAGGAATATTTTCAAGGTTTCTGCTATTTTGTAACAGTATAGGAAAAGTTTCATGTGGAGATGTCCTTACTGTCGCTGGGCCAATGATGGTCACGCCTCTCTCTTCAGCCCTCTTGATGAGCTTCCGGGTCAGGGCCTCAGGGATGCCCTCAGCAATGATGGCAATGGTGTGAATCTGGAAAAACAGTCACTACTCATTACTAGTCTGGAGCACACTGGACAGTTTAAGCAAACAAGAGCCATCATCCTCCAGACATCTGCTAAACACTCAAATTCAAAATTTTACATGGGTCCATCCGATAGAGCCACATAATTGCTAACTGCCACCAAACTTTGAAAGCCTCAGCTTCTCGCCCTATAGATTTAAGTTAAGTAGACAGTTCGCGGCTCTCCTCCGAAGTACGTGCATGTCAGCCGCTGCGTCTCTACACTCATAGCTAGAAACTTCGCAAATTCAGAACGAGGGCGGAGGATATCCGAACATGAACAAGCTTAGAATTTTTCCGCAGTCTTTTTTGAAGAATTGTTGTCATTGTTGTGACCATCTGAGGTCATGACATGCCACCTTAGTTGGATTCAAGTCAGGACTTTGACCAGGACACTCCAAAACCTTCATTTTGTTTCTCTAGAGACATTCAGAGGCTGACTTGCTTGTGTGCTTCAGATCTTCGTCCTGCTGCATTACCCAGCTGCGCTTTAGTTTTAGGTCACAAACTGCTGACCAGACCATCTCTTTCGGGATTTTCTGGTAGGGAGCAGAATTTCATGGTTCTATCATTTTAGCACGCCACCCAGGTCCTGAGACAGCAAAACAGCCCAGACCATCATAATAACACCACTGTGTTTGACTTTTGGTTCCATGCCAATTTAAAGGATTAGAAATATACTCTGTATAATGTATATATATATTCTAAAGCAAATAAGGCCTATCTGCTCAGCACCTGCAATACCCAGTCTGTAGGATGAATGTTTTTCTCTTCAATTCTGAGATAAGCCAGGAACAAGTGCTCAGTCAAACCTTATTTCGAAGCCAAAACCATAACATGACGAGGTCACTGGACTGAGTGTCTCCTGTGATTACGGGGGGGGGGGTTTTCGAGACAGTCTGGAGAGATGGAGTTCCTCCATTCTGCTGTTCAGTTTGTAAATGAATAAAAGTCTTTTTTGGTGGTTTTGCAGTGGATCTGGGTTTAATCCACACAATGATCAGCCGGGCATGAATAAGGGCTCTTCCTCAGACGCATGTTTTTTGACTACACATTTTCCAATCATCACCAAAATCAAGAAGGATCGTCACTGAACCACGAAACGAAAATGAACAGAATCCAACAAAAACTGCTGTCTGTAGAGTGAGAACAAGACATTGCGGACGGACCAATTGACCAGACGGGGGCAATTGCAATACAAGCGAGTGCGGTGGAGTGGGCGTATAAAAACGACATTTTGGGCCTAATAGGGTAGTCATTGTGTAATATTAAAATCAGTTTGGTGATCAGAGACATGTAATTGTGACAACTTTGCAAAAATAGAAAAAAAATCCAGAGGGGGCAAATACTTTTTTCACAGCTAGCTAGCATTTAAAACTGATGTATAAAGATGTGTTGTTTGCGGAAACAGACCAGTTCAACCAGTTCATAGCTCGACAGTAGTAATAATGGCCATATGAGAAAGAGGCACGGTGATGATGTCTGACGCTGCAGAAACCAGTCTCTCCTAATGCATTTTTCCAGCATCTCCCCCAGAACAGACCTGTGATGCAATCGCATGTTTTCGTTGGACATATAGATACCAAATTTTGAGAAAGACAAGGTCATCACCTAAATTCCACATTAAACAAGAGTTGTCAGAAAGACAACAAAGCTCGCTGGGGGGCAAGGTTAAAGTTTTTCTGCACGCGGACAGACGCGGGCGCCGGGGGTACGACAATAGCTCTCCGGACGTTATTCGTCCTGGCGAGCTAAAAAAAAAAAAAAAACCCAAATAGTGGACATTGGTGGTTTCCATCAAACAGTGATGGTTTGCTGCATTCCTCTGCGAGGCTTTGCAGCAGCTGACAGTTTACCGCAGTTCATGATTGCACTGCAAATTGGAATATCTAAAATAAAATGGAGTGTCTTGAAGCTATATTAACATTTTTAATCACTCTTATCATAATTATGTAAGGAATTATGCATGACTGATATTGTTCAATTTAAAATTAAAAATAAAATAGGACAGAGGGTCCTGCAGCTTACCAGTATGGAACTTAAGATAACTGAACCCCGTGGGGTAATTTGTCCTCTGCATTTGACCCATCCTATAGTTAGGAGCAGTTGGCAGCCACAGAGCAGCGCCCAGGGACCAACTCCAGTTCTAAAGCCAGTTCCTTGGTCAGGGGTACTGGTTGGAGTGTTTCTATAATGCATGTTTTTCTGGGTGGGGGAAACCGGAGTACCCGGAGGAAACCCACGCGAACAAGGGGAGAACATGCAAACTCCACACAGAAAGGCCCCAGGCCGGATTCGAACCCACAACCTTCTTGCTGTGATGATGCAAGTTATCAAAATCTTGCGAAGTTCAAGGTCTCAAACTGAAAGTTCACATACATGTCTATGACTTCAACGTCTCTAATACAATCCTAAACTCTGAAGCAGTTTTGGTGATAAGTCATTCAATTCACTATGTCAATTTTGAATTTTAAAGGTCACCAAGAATCCCCAACTGAACTTCATATACAGTACCAGTCACAAGTTTGGACACGCTTTGCTAATGTCACAGTACTCTGTTTTAAGAGAAATTTAAATGGCTTAACTTCTCAATATAATCTCAAATGGAATCTTATAAAAAAAATAAATAAATAAATAAACAGTTGGAAGTGAAAGAAGAATAATTTGCTTGTTTGAATAGTGTCCAAAATTTTGGAATTCTCAAAGAAGCCATAATTTGCAAAGTAAACAGACAAATAAGCTCAGACAAACAGACAAAACTGGCTAATTAAAGCCAAAGGGTTTTGGGATTTATTGGGCGAAAAGGTTGATGAAAAGCACGTATTGGGGATGTTGGACAGCCGTGCAGCTGCAAATTCATTACAGACATATGACTGCCCTTAAAAAAAAAAAAAAGTGCGAATGCACTGCAAATATGATAACAAATTGTGCTTAGTTTGATGGATTTAAAAATTAGATTTTTTTTGCAAAATAAAGGCTGCTTATATCTTTATTGAACATAAAATGTGGGTGTGTCCAAACCTTTGACTGGTACTGTATGACTTTCTCAATGTCTCTTATAAAAACCTAGTCTCCATCTGTGACAATGTGATACAAGTCCTTGTAATTTCACTGTGTCAAGTTTGACATTTAAAGTTTACCAAATTAGTTCATATAGAACTTCCTATGTCTGTAATACAAACCTATGGTCTATCTGTGACGAGTTTGGTGTTAAGTCATTGGAATATCACTGAAAAGTTTGACCTTCCGAGGTCACCAAAAGTCAAGTTTAAGATCATCAAATAAAGGTTCATATACACATGTGTACCTCAAGCCAAGAATACACTTTGCTTGACCTAAGGTTTGACCTGCAATCATTTGGCCTCCACGTCATTTTGTGAATTTTCCATATGACCCACGTCAATGTGCAGCGCCCCCACTAGACCCACTTCCGTCACTTCAATGGAAATGGCACTTGCACTATACATCATGGGTACCAAGGTGAGTTGATTGGTTGATGAAGAAATAAGACATAATTTTGTAAAAAATTTTTGTACGCTTAAGTCTTGCCTTTTAAGATTGGGGCCGAAAATTTCAAAAGCCCCATAAAATGGGCAAAAATGATTCAATCAAAAATCCTAAAAAAAAAAAAACTGGATATGTTGTCTAGTATGTTATGGCAATATAACAGGAAACTTTTCTCAGCCATAAATGAAACAAGAAATGGTTTTTACACGTAAAAACAGATGGCTCCCCCTTCCCCCATTTCACATTTTAGAGTAATGGTCAGGAAACTAGTCCCACCCTTCAATATGCCTAAGTCCAAATTGTTGCCATGGAAACAGAAAAAATGACATTCAAAAGCAGTTCAAACCCTCAAAAGGCACATCTACGTGTTATGGAGAGACACTATATCAAATTTGGTGAGAATCGGTCGAACAGTTTCAGAGTTATGCTCTTGAAACAAACGGGAACGCCGACGCCGACGGGAATTCAGGCAAAAACAATATGTCTCCCCCCCTCAGGAAGGGGGAGACATAATAAAAAATGTTCCAGACCACAGACAGAAAAATATGGCAAAACTCAAGTCCTCCTTGCAGTACTCCAAAGTACCACCAGGGATATTCATACCCTCCAAATGAGAAACACAACCTTATGAGACCTATACAACAACCTATTCAATCCACTACCAGAGTCCAAATTCAACAATATGCAGACAAGGTAAATTTAACTAGATAAACTAGAAATTAAACTTGGTTGCCACAGGGACAGAGTTATGCATCTCCCTGATCCCCAAATTTCAAACAAAATGGCCCCCACCAGCCATATAGAACGTCCAAAATTGATGAAAATCGGTCTTGAGCATTGTCATTATGTTCCAGAGCCTGGAACATAAAATCTTTGTGGCGGCAGCCGCGGCCCCAGAACTAAGCCATAGTATCTCCCGACTATAGTCATCGGGGAGATACAATAATCCCAGTTAAATCACAACGCAAGGGGTCATCTATAGAAAGTACAAGAGCAAATGAAGAAATATAAAGCAAAGGAAGGCTCACCTGCGGGTGCTGCATGGTCTCCATGGTGCTGTCGAAGGCGGAACGCAGTGAGGCGAAGCTGATGAGCACGTCCACTTCTGGGTGCTTCTTCATGGCGTCGTCCATGTTCTTGTACACCGGAATTAAGATTTCCTTGTGACCCCAGTAGAACTTCTGCTTGTGGTCGCCACTAATGGTCAGAAACGTTCAGCACCGATTAACAAGTGCTTTCCGTGCGCATTCTAAGTGAAAAACACGGTTCTGAAAATTGACAGAACTATTTTCCCTGACCATGTTCACTAGTTCTGCGAAATTTACACGAAAATAGTTTCAAAAAGCACAAAGTAAGTTCAACACTTACGTGAAGGGGTAAACCATGGCTGCCACGGATGGCTCATCGCGGGAGCAAATGTAGTCGAAGTCCAGCATGCCCTGCACAGCCCGGGTCTGCATTCCCCACACAATGGACTTGGTGTGCTTGTTGAACAGAATGGTGGCTTTTGCTGTGTGAAGTGAAAGGAAGGGGAAGCAAGAGACATCGGGCAAAAGAGACGGGAGTCATTAGATTGAATACACCATTCCCTTCCAAACACCAGTTACTGCCCATCTGCAATACCAAACATCTAAATAAACAAGGATTAACATTTGGACACAGTTAGCTCTTGATTCGGTACCCGGTGATGGGTGTTGCTGCTGAGAAAATACTTCAGTAACAGGACACAGTGACTAACCACCAAAGAGGAGCGAGGAGAGGTCCCACAGGCAGACCCAGCAAATAGTGTTAGCATCGAAGACCATTCTAGAATTTTCCTTAAAGTCAAGAGAGGGCGTTTCCCTCACCAGCAATCACCGGATGAAAAATAGTTCATAACTCAGTGGTATTAGTTCAGGCAGAGCCAAGTTGATAATGCACACTGAAACTCCAAGAAGAGAATTCACCAAACTTCACCAAACAATAGCAAACTCTAGCCACAGCACACATTACACCTACCGCACATGTCCTCATGCAGCAAGAAAAGTACAGATAAGACTTCACTCATACCCAGTTTAAGTATACTCTAAAAATTATCCCATTGGATAATAGGAGCTCGAAAGATCATGCAAATAGGTTTGTCCAAAATGAAGTTTTAAAAAAAGAATCTAATGACCATCTCCACAAATATTGACTCATCAAATCTAAATCAAGCTAACGGGCCTGATTTTTCTGTATGCACTACGGCTGACAAGGGCACGAACAGAATCATATCTGAAATGAAAAGCAACACATTTCTGATTTCACCAAAATTTGCAGGCAAACTATATGCGTCCTGTAAATAAAGCTATTAATATAAATAATGTATCATGATTATATTATGCCATTATGAACCCTCATTTACCTGACTTCATATCAGCGATGACATCAACTCAGGTATCACAATGTTGGCCTTTATCGTTAATGGTTAGAATGGAATTTTTATAATAGTATTTGCCGAGGTTTCAATGCATAATTTGACATGTGTTTATGCAATATGCAAAATGTTTATATTTCACTCTAATTACAGAAATAAGTGAAGTTTAAAAGCAATTTTACAGCCTTCCTAGAGTTTTTTTTACTAGCCTCATTGTCATTAGCTTCTCGATAGCAGCACCACTCTATGTATGTCAGAGCAGTTGCATCAACTGTTTTGCAGTATTTTCAGCCTGAACGCTACATCATGTTGACCCCAAAAGAGTGTGGTGACATGTAAAATATCGTCCACAGTACAGCGGGGTACGACTTTGAAAATGAAATGTCAAACAGCTTTTCCATTGTCATTTTAACATGATCAAGAATGTCCGTGCGAGCATGTGGAAATGAAAGTGATAATTGGACTAATGCATTTTCATTTTAATCTTTACTCAAATAACACATACGTGGTAAATTACAATATTAGTGTGGAATTACATTTTCATTTTCAAGTTTACATTATCATTTTAATATCGTCTCTATGGGTTAGTAGAATATAATGGCAACACCACATCAACAGTGGAAAATGGCAGACTGCGGGTGGTAGTACAGCGACTGATACAGAAGGGTGGAAATTGATAAGAGCAGCTTGCGGAGAAAAACATGACCTCATGAGGGAACAGCACAGAAAGACCCCAAAACATGATCCGCATGAGCCGGTCTCCATGGGTGGGGCAACATTAACAATAATGCAGTTCAGTCACTGATGACTTCATTCTGTGCAATGAGGAGGCCAGATCAAAAATTTGGTCACTGTTCCAATGTGGAAACAGTTTGAGGCATGAGTCATGTGTGCTTGAGGTCACAGTATCGGACCTCTAGTATTGAAGTGTAGCTCAGAAGCCACCGCTATGGACCTGGGGCAGCACAGAGCCATCACTGCAGCTGTGCAGAGAACTCCTGTAACATCAGTCACTGTGGACACCACCCAGCGGCACAGAGAGGCAGAGGAGCACACCCAGCGAGGTTGGAAAACCTGTCACCGAACCCCCTTTCCTACCTCCGTCTCTCTTTGAGGGGACCTGCTGTTCTTTACCACCATCAAGCCATAAAACACAGCAACAAGAGAACAGTAACAAAAGATTACACTTCATCAAATGCTTTGAAATCAAAACTGTAGGCAAATCTGCTCTGATTTACAGTGGTAGCAAAACATTTTAGAAAAGAGGAGGCTGTATTTGATAGAAATGTAGAAAGCAATTAATCTCAACAGCCTTGCAGGGGACCCAAGTTCACGCGTCAAACAGGGTTTGCTGCATTTGCTGCAAAGCCGATTAGACGGAAGCAAAATTGCAGCCAAATTCACAGAATGCAGTCCAAGACTTTCAACAACATCAGCTTTCCTGAAAATCACCACAACCCTGAAGTCTTAACTGTGCCATTTTAGAATCAGTGATCATGAGTGACTGGAGCAAAAGGGCGCTGTGAAAGACTACGCAGAGGAAGGATGGGCTTGTACAGAAGTCAGAGAGAGATGCTGCATCTCAGATGGAGCTCAGATCTGAAGCACGTCAGACTAACAGGTGCACAAAAAGTTTAAGCGGAGAGCAGAGAGGCCGTCCTCTCCACTGGCTAATAATGTTAGCATGGTCTCTGGCTGCTAACACAGAAACATGCAAGAATTGATACATCGGTATGACAATATAGCGCACTCATCACTTTGGTTGCTAGACTACCTACATAGGGAAGCTGTGAATCCTTTGAGGCGTTCTGCAGACACAGACTGGCTAGTATAGGTCATATTCTCAAAAAATAAACTAGGCTTATGCCGTCGGAGGCGATGGCTGTGGGTATATCCCCGAAACGCCCCCAATCCTCCAATTCCCCAATCCTTGAATAGACTTTCATTTGAACTTAATTTCAGGTCAAATGGTTCTGAAGATATGGCCAAAATGGTCATTTTCCATCACAAAGCGCCACCTGGGGGCAAAATATTGAACCATACAGGTATGATGTCATCATGTGACATGTTGTGAGGTCATGACCTTGCAGTTGCACATAGTTTCATGTCAATTGGAAAAATAATTCCAAATATATAGCAAAAAATGAATCTTATGTGACAAAGCTCCACCTTGTGTCAAAATCTTGAACCAAACAGGTATAATGTCGTGGGACACATCCTCAGGTCATGACCTTTCATTTGCACTTGATTTGAGGTCAATCGGACAAATATTTCCAGAGATATGATAAAAACAGTGATTTTTTCAGTTTTTGCCCCCTGGTGGCCAATCTAGAAATAGTAAATAGTCCAAAATCGAATCAGTTTTTCCTCTTTATGATACTTACTTATAAGCAAAACTTGGAATTTCTAATTGAAATACAACTGCAGTCATCGCGTTAACAGTGAAATCAGTTTTTGGCCTCTGGTGGCCAATCTAGACATCGTAAATTGTCCAAAATCGAATCAGTTCTTCCTCTTTATGATACTTACTTATGTGCAAAATTTGGAATTTCTAATTGAAATATTACTGAAGTTATTGCGTTAACACGTAGAGCGGCGGTGGCGGCCGGACCAAAAACATAATATCCCCTGGAACGCCATTTGGCGTTCGGGGATATAATAAACAAGTGAAGAGGTAAGCAGAGCTTACTAATACACCTGATGTCCCTAATCATGCTTTTTCTGTTGGTGATTATAGAAATGATCACATTCTGAAAATCAATTTTTACAAAAATAACACATCTATGACACTTAGCACTGCACCTTTCCATATGTTATAAACTATGTGTGGCAAATTTGAAAAGAATCCATTAAATAATATTTGAGACATCAGAAATTGACATTGAACCCACTAGAAAAATTCTAAGTCCAAAAATAGGAAAACGGCAATATTTGGTGAAAAATCATCCCAGACAGCCGACACTTTGCACTGCACCTCTCCCTGCGGTAGAGAATATGAATAATATTCCAGATATTGATCAGACAAATAATGTCTTCGGACGGAATGATGGACCGACGGAATTCTTGGTATATGACTATATACCCCCCCACTTTTCTTCGTCGGGGTATAATTAAAACCTTAAAAAGCCTGAGAAAAAGATGACTGGTGATGACTTAAGCGCGGATTCTCACTAGAAACCTGTGTTAGTATTCTGTCTCCTCCTATTTAAGTGCTCTTCAGAGACCAGGCAGGTCAGTAGGCATTGGGTAAAAATTTGATTGTGAAAAGTACATGGTCAATAGACTAATTTGGCATTTCAATGCGCACAAAGAGCACGTTGGTATCGGTCAAAGTTCTGGACTACCCAAATCTCGTCCTCAACAGGAAATAAAGGCGAAGGTGACAGAGATTGAATACTTTGAGCACTGTGAAGTCCATGTTTTGAAAGATTTTTGTAAGAAACAGGGCTACGCTGTTAGTGAGAAGAGAAAAAACAGAACCCGTAGCCCTCGCTTGGGCATTGTCACTGCAAAAGGCCCCCCATAGTGTTTACAAAACAATAGGAATGGGAGGTCGTCAACAGAAATCAGGGAGAGCGGAACGCATGCCTTTAAACATGATGAGATCCCATCCGTTTTCAATCACTTTCGTTGATTAAAGATTTGGTAACTCTTAGAACATTCAGCTATTTCACGTGTGATAAACTCACCTCTTTCAGGTAGCTGGAGTAAAGAAATGAAATGCTTCATTGGGATGTGAAATATATTTGCTAAACTGATCATGAAGCGCAAGTTTGATAAACTGCTTTGCTGGACATGCCAAATTAACGCGCATAATCCATAGAAGTTTAGTTTTTTTGCATTTATTATTTACTCGCCTTGACATTGCATTAAGAGGGAGGCTGCATGTTTTTGGCTCATTGATATCATTGGGAAAATGGGCGAAAGACGATTATTGGAAACGGATCAATAATCAAATGCGTCAAGGGAGATTTTCCGCTCCTTCCGTTTTCTGTTCGTTAGCCGCCACTGATATTTTATATATAATACAAGTCAGCCCACTTACGCATTTACATCACGCACGTATACATACAGCTGTACAGCTTAAGGACTTATATATGGGTCACTGACACGTACAGCACTACCTACTACAGGCTTGGGAAATGGCACATGCAATACACATGGATTCTTAATATCTGTTACAAATTGCATTATGGATTAGTGAAATAAAAGATTTTAAATCAAACTTACTAATACTCCATGGGTGCATCACACCACCCAAGCAACAATAACCTCTCAGACTAGCCGTGAAAGGGAAGAGCTCTGATGTTTCGTAAGAATGAAAGCTGATCTGTGCAGAGCATTGGTGGAGGGTGGAGGTTACGGGTTCCCCCCCCCCCCCCCACCGTGCGTCCAGGCGAAAGACAGGGACAGACATTCAATCTGAGCAACTTTACAGTCAGAAAAACACGACGGCCTCCATTTTCATGCCTTCGCAAACGGAGAGGCACACGATGGTGACATTATGCACATTTTCGCCGATCGCAATTGGCACATTTATCACCCAGTTTGGAAGCTTTCTGCTCTAAAACAAAGTAAAATGAAAGTGTGTGTCTAGAAGGTTTGGACAATGCAAAAGGAGACATGGTACTGCATAGAGCTGGCGCTGTGCTATTTTTGTGTCACAGTCATATTGCGTTTTGACTCACCCTAACGGTTTCCACACAAACACCAATTCATGGGAACGAATCCGGTGATGGCGAAATTAAGCTTTCTGAAACGTTTGGGTGAGCGAATGAGTTTTAATGTGATGCAGTGAACTGAAAACAGCAACTTTTTGGGAGATGGCATGTACGCATTGAACAGAAATCATGAGTTTATATGAGTCAAGTTCGACTATAAAATGAGAGAGCGTACAGTGAATTGCGGGTTCTTAACCTGACTTGTTCAGTCCACAAGTAAAATTGTGTGTGCAGGACCCATTTTGAGATTAACGGGGACAAAGTTCAACCAGTTCCATTTAACCGAAAATGCATGCATGCGCAAAGCTACAATTTCAAACTGACAAACAGAAAAAGAGCTACCGTTCTCAAAATGAAAAACTTGGATCGTTCTTTGATTTTGTTGGAAAATCTCAATTAATAAAATGACCCAAGTGACCCCTTTTCCTAGTCCTGCACACACATTTGCCTTCAGCAGAGTCAGAATTGAGGGAGCAATGACACCTAACCGTAGCACTGCAGGGGCAATTGCCCAAATCTACCCCCCATAGTTGGCGCCAGTGGCTGCATGCACGATAGACATTGAAACTCTGACCTGTCCCACTTGTTCTTCGGGAAATTTGAATAAACTAAAACCCAGTGATATAACATGATGTTCCTCAAATACTAGCCAAAATTACACCTTTTAAGTCTCCCGTTTCCTTTTCCACATTATCCTTTGCATCTCAATCTAGACTCTGGCTATGGCCAAGTCAACAGATTGTCAGGTATAACTCTGTCGCCACAGGGACCTAGTCGTGAATCTACCTGATCCGCAAATTTCAAACAAAATGGCCGCTGGCAGCCAGCCATATTGGACGTCTGAAATTGACGAAAATCGGTCTTGAGCATTGTCTCATAACCTGTGTAAAATTTGAAAACATTCCTGTAATAATTGTGCCTTCCAGAGCCCGGAACATAAAATCTCTGCGGCAGCGGCCCCGGGACTAAACCGTAATATCTCTCGACTATCGTCGTCATGGAGATAAAAATAATTTTGTTTACAGAATACTGACTGTACTATCCACATGACTGAGTAATACTGCGGCCTAAACCTGTACAGAGCACTTCTCAAAAATACGGTTGCGGTCTAACAACCGTAAACAGCCCATAATCACAGTGGTGAGCCAGCACACAAAAATTTAACTGCAGAAACCCCAGCATCACAATGATGATTACCTGGTGGGATGCCTGGCTTCGACTTCTTTGCAGGTGCGGAGTTAGTGGGTGATTTGGCCTCAGAGAAAGAGGCAGTCCTGCTGGTGGTTGGAGTCTTGGAGAAAGAGATAGTGGAGCAGAGAGTGAATACTTCTGAACAGACAGGGAAAACTACACACAGTCAATATGGGACATGGATTAAAACGGCCTACAATCAGCAAATGTTGCTCCAAAACCAGTATGTGCCTTGCAGACGTGCAAGTTACCCATGCCATGGGCACCAACACATCCCCACACCATCACAGATGCTGGCTTTAGAACTTTGCACTGATAACAATCTGGATGGTCGTTTTCCTCTTTAGCCCGGTGGACACAACGTCCATGATTTCCAAAAACAATTTGAAATGTGGAGTCACCAGACCACAGCAGACTTTTCCACTTTGCGCCAGTCCACCTCAGATGAGCTCCGGCCCAGAGAAGCCGGCAACATTTCTGGGTGTTGTTGATATATGGCTTAGTAGAGTTTTAAATTGCACTTGTAGATGTAGCAACAAACTGTTAACTGACAATGGTTTTCCAAAGTGTTCCTGAACCCACATAGTAATATCCTTTCCAGAATGATTTCGGATTTTAATGTAGTGCCATCTGAGAGACTGACAGTCACGGCCTTTCGACACTGGCTTTCGGCCTTGCCGCTTCTGTGTAGAGATTTCTCCAGATCCTCTGAGTCTTTTGATATTATGGACTTTAGATGATGAAATCCCTAAATTCCTTGCAATTGCACGTTGAGAAACGTTGTTCATAAACTGTTGGACTATTTGCTGACGCAGTTGTTCTGGTGAACCTCACCCCATCCTTGCTTGTGAACGACTGAGCCTGTTTCCAATTCACCTTTTCATCTGTGGAATGATCCAAACAGGCATTTTTTTGAGCATTACTCAACTTTCCCAGTCTTCTGTTGCCGCTGTCCCAGCTTTTCTGGAACGTGTTGCAGGAATCAAATTCAAAACGAGTGAATATTTCCAAAAAAACCAACAAAGTTTATCAGTTTGAACATTAAATACCCTGTCTTTGTAGTGTACTCCATTGAATATAGGTCAAGGATATGCATATATAATTGTATTCTGGTTTTATTCACCTTTTACAGAGCGTCCCAACTTCATTGGAATAGTCCTCTTGCCAGATGCATACACCTTGATCGCCAGATGGCGCCAAATCTGTATCCGGGGCGGTTCGGACCCGTGCGGCAGATCGTCGTTTGTCCGGATCGCATAGAGACGTATAGAGGAACACTGTCGATGAGCGAACCCCCCAGGATTTCTTGGATTGTTTGGATAATTTTGAATGCACAGCACGGCAAGATCACCAAGTATACATTAGAGATAACAGTTGTCAATGTAAAGTGACTTAAAACTGAAGGATTTTTATCTGTATGCTCATTTTTGGTACATCCCACCCTAAACAGAAAATATTATTGCTTTGTTTGGAATAAATATTAACAATAGATCATTACATTATCCAAAATCACCACTAATAAGGCCATTTACTTCGGGAAATCTGCAATATTCTGTAGCCTGTAGACCGTGTGTAACGCGATGTTTACACATTCACTTGGCTGTTTACTATGGCTGGTGTGCATTGAGCCACGAGTCTTTGCTTCGGGGACCATATCAAAACAGGGCTTGCATACACAGTGGTGATATCTGGACGATTTATATATTTTACGAGACGTCTTCGAAAGTCTAAGCTTGATAAACCCATTACGATCCTGGCCTGCCATTGTATACAATGAGCAGAACCAGGGCTACCAGGGGGTGTTCATCGGCGGCGAAATGCATTGAATACTCCAAAATACAAATTTTTCTGCCCAGAAGTTGATAGTTGGAGTCTTTATCCAAGTATATCTCACTTACCACATGCCTCTGTCACACGAACAACGACAGAAAAGTCGATGAAAGTCAACAAGAAATTTCACGCTTTGACATGTAATGGCAGTTCATACAAGCTGGACGGCCGACCGCCCCGGATATCGTGAAGGAAGGTGCCGACATCTAGTGGCAGAAAGCTCAACCGCGCATCTGGCAAGGCAGCTATTGGGGTTTATATTACAAGGCAGGGTGCCTTACCTCTGGGCAAAATTCAAGCAGCCCAGTAACTACACAAATACACAGAGAAAACGGCTTGAATAACCTGCCTGCCACATATTTACAATGGGCTTGGCCCAGCCTGAGGACATCTGCCATCATCAGGAAGCTGTATTTAAAGTAAAACAAACAGAAAAAATTGTAATTCAAACACTGAACCGGTGTTTAACACTCAAAATGTGTTCAACATTTTCCCTACTGGGTGGACACTGATGGCATATATGCAACAACCAGCTCGAATTCTGCCTGAAAAAAGCAAAATACATTTCTAACACTCGATGCCCCAAGAAGTCGTCAGCTCACAGCTGTTTGCACTCAATTTCAGCTGCTGTAGTCAAACTAGAAAGGCCACAGGCATTTCTGTGGAACTTGGACCACAATCGTAACCTCTGCGGCCGTACCGAGATGCTGCCGCTGGAGTTCAGAAGGAAGTTGGCAGTATGTGCGGCTGTCGGGGGCTGGTTAGGTATGCTCCTGTGGCCCAGCGCCATGCCAACAATGGCGGTCATGTGGGTCTCTGTGCCGAAGACGTGGATGGGGATCCCAGTCGTCTTTCCTGCAGTGGAATAAAACAGTCAAGGCCCAGGTGACCAAGGGGCGAAGCGGAAATACTTCTGAGGTTAAGGAACACACTGAGGGCTAACACCTCCAAGCAGAACACGCTGCTCACCACAGCAAAACATATGGATGCCTGGATATTCACACATTTAAAAACATATACAGTATCTCACAAAAGTGAGTACACCCCTCACATTTTGACAATTAATTCATTATCAACGTTACAGTAATGAACCTGAACCACAACCTGAATATTCCAGAGTAGTCATTGTACAATATGTATAGCAGTGTAGATTTACTGCACTGTCCAAACTGAACAAACAGTCACCATTTCAAAAATGGGTAGCGACAAAAGTGAGTGCACACTTAAATTGGTAATGGTCAACCAAGCAATGAAATGTGTCTTAGGCCATGTACACACGTAGCCGGGTATTTTTAAAACGAATATTTCCCCCCCTCCATTTATTAAAAAAAATGTATCCACACATTACCGAACATCTGCGTTTTCAATAAGCCTCCAAATCTGTAGATGGCATTATTTCCCCAAATCCTACCCAATCACATTAGAATAGCCCTCTGTTGGCGTCACACCGACTGCAATGTTGTCCGTCGCCTGTGCTCTTGGAGCAGTAGTTGGGCTTCTAAAATTAAACATGTATAAAGCGCCTGCACAATAATTAACGCTATCACAGCTTTCAAGACACTACTCCGATCCATTACTCTTTGTCCATGCTTCTGCTCTGGCTTCTGCAGTAAACAAAGGTCGCACGTTTTGACGTCAGAGCAGATTTGTTGTCATTTTGGCGCAGATTGTGACGTTCGAAAACCAAAAACTCTGGTTATCTCTGTCTACACGCAAATGCATAAACAGAGTTTTCAAAAATCTTCTCTTTGCCCGGAGTTTTTTTAAACATTCGTTTTTGACGCGTTGTCATGTGGATGACAGGTCAAAACGTAGGAAAATATCCTCGATTTAGTAGATATCCGGCTACATGTGGACAAGGTCTTATTCATCATGTTCATGCTTTTGTCTGTTCGACTGGGCCATATGAGGTTGTGTAACGTGTTGAAGGTTAAAATTGTGGTGCTTTGGGTGCAGTGCTCTCATTCTGGTCACTGGATGGTCAACATGGCACCTCATGGGAAAGAACTCTGAGGATCTGAAAAAGGGAATTGTTGCTCTCCACAAAGATGGTCTAAGCTGCAAGAAGATCCGTGAAACAATGGCACTGAGCTGCAGCAGGGGGGCCAAGGGTGTCCAGCAGTTTTCCAAGACGGGTTCTGCTCGGAACAGGCCTCGTCAGGGTCAACCGAAAAAGTTGAGTCCTCGTGCTCTGCATCAGGTGCTCAAGTTGGCCCCAGAAAACAGATGCTGGAGTGCTGGGAGCATTGCTAACGAGGTTGCAGCAGTGGGAGAACAGCCTGTCAGTGCTCAGACCGTATGCGTGCACTGCGCCAAGTCGGTCTGCATGGCCGTCGGCCAAGACTAAAGCCTCTTCTGAAGCTAGCCCACAAGAAAGCTCAAAAACAGTTTGCTGAAGACAGCCAGTCCAAATACATGAACCACTGGAACCATGTTCTGTGGTCTGATGAGACAAAGATAGACTTGCTCGGTTCAGATGGTGTTCAGCATCGTGGTGGCGCCTTGGTGAGGAGTACAAGGTCACACTTTAGGTGAAGTGTTGCTCATAAGGGCTCTATACAGCATGTATAATGCCTTCACAGATGAGACAATGTCTTCATAAATCGTACGTAAGCAAATGTCATGCTTTGTAAAGTGTTATTTGTGTTATCGTTAAGGATGTGTTATTTCACCCATTAAAAAGCATGATATTTGCTTATGTATGATTTATTTCTCATTTATGAAGGCACTGTACATGCTGTATAAAGCGTTTATGAGCAACAGTTCATCTTAAGTGTGACAGAGTACCAAGACAAATGTGTACTGCCGACAGTCAAACATGGTGGTGGCAGCATCATGGTCTGAGGCTGCATGAGTGCTTCTAGTCCTGGGGAGCTGCGCTTCATTGATGGAATAATGGATTCCAACATGTACTGTGACATTCTGAAGCAGAACACGATGCCCTCGCTTCGGAAACTGCCATTTTCCAACATAACAACCCGAAACACACCTCTAAGGTGACATCTGCCTTCCTGAAGAAGTCGAAGGCGAAGGTGATGGTGTGGCCAAGTATCTCTCCAGACCTGAATCCCATTGAGCACCGGTGGGGCATCCTCAAGAGGAAGGTGGAGGAACAGCAAGTGTCCAACATCCACCAGCACTATGATGTTGTCATTGAGGAGGGGAGGAGGATCCCAGCAACAACCTGTGCAGTTCTGGTGAATTCCACGCCTAGGAGAATCAAGGCAGTGCTGGACAACAATGGTGGTCACACTAAATATTGACACTATGGACACAATTTGGCATGTTGACGGTGAGGTGTACTCACTTTTGTTGCCACCCTCTTTGGAAATAGTGACTGTTTGTTCAGTTATTTGGACAGTGTAGTAAATCTACACTGCTACACATATTGTACAATGACTACTCTGGAATATTCAGGTTGTGGTTCAGGTTCATTGCTGTAACGTTGTCGCTTGAAAAGATATCATAAATTAAGAGTTGAAATGTGAGGGATGTACTGAGTTTTGGGAGATACTGTAAATACCACATTAATCATTAAATGGATTAGTTCACTACCACATCATTACTTCCCAAATACCAAATGAGAGAAACTGAAATGAATCTGCACTCCATACACAATGCCGCAGCCCTTAGGCCAATTTCTCATGCATCTGAATGTTGACTAAATGAGTTTTTGGGTCTGTGTCGCTTACCGACTTCTCCCATCACCCTCAGCCCCTCCTGATAGTTGGGGCCCCCTCGCCGCACGAAGATGGTGACCTCATGTTCCATCAGGGGGGCCTGGTAGTCCTTGATGGCTCTTACGATACCCTGAGTTGCAGAGAGGTGTCAGTCAGCTCTGTAACAGAGCGCTGATAATGAATGAAAGACTCGACACAAACCAGTATCTCCTAGAAGCTGTACCTTGAAAGTGGCAGCAACATTGGTGAAGTTGGCAATGCTTCCACCGATGATCAAAACTTTTCCTGGATGCAGAGAATAAGGATTCAAAGGTGAAAGAGATGACTGACCCATTGAGTATCTGATGCTCACTGCTGCAGCTAATACACATACCTGCAAACTCATGAGGGTTAAAAAAGGTGACAAACTAATCGTGGACCCCCCCCCATTACCAGATTACCAGACGCAGCATGACACAGGAAACACTGCTCAAACTATATGAACATAAACTACAGCTTTATAATCAAGTTATATTGTTAGATTGGTAGGACAAGAGATCACAATATACATCTGAAAGATAAAATCCACTGAACTGGCTGGAAAGAAAGTCATTTTTAGACCTTTTGGCCTGAACAAGGCGTTCACGGGCACGTTTGCGCAGTTTTGCCATGTGCCTCTTTCGGGCCATCCTCTCCTTTTCCGCCACCTCTGCCCTATTACCAGCAGCACTGGTAGACGGCTGGCAATCAAATTCGGCCCTTATGTATTCCCTCAGCGCATGACATTAAATTACATTACATTTGGCAGACGCTTTTTAACCCGAAGCAACTTTTCTTATTTTCTCTCTCTCTCTCTCAGATGCCAGTTTACATTAGGGGGTGTTCAGACGTGATGCTTTTTTTTTGCAGCCGCCGGTGGATGCTTTGCATTATTTCCCTATGGTACCCAGTGTTTTTGGATAAAAAAACGTCCTGGACGCTTTTTATACCACCGCCGCTGGATGCTTTTTCAAGTTGAGAAATTTCAACTTTCCCAGATTAAAAAAAGCACCCGACTTGGGTTACTTTTAACAGCTGACCAATGAAAGACGACAATGAAGTTAGTCTTCAGAAAAAAAATGGCAACCTATAGATCAATACCACACAAATGGTAATGTTCGGTGCCATCTTCGTTAGCTTCTAACGCAAAAACAAGGTCTAATTCGCTCATCCTTGTCAAGGTAAATAACAATAACAGTTACTAGTTGACGCTGATAAAAGTTAGCCAACTCCAAGAAAAAAAAGAAAAGAAAAAAAAAAACACTCGACGTCAGGGGCTTTTTTGTAGCCTGGTAAACCCGCCCCCGTGAATTACGAGGGGCGGGTTTCTCAGGCTACTTTTTTGATAGCTGACCAAGAAGATAGTTAAGTTCTTCCAACAGAAAAAATGGCAATCTACCGCACTCCGTTAATGACATAAAAACACAAACAGTAATTGTCATTCTCGCCAAAAACAAGGGCTAATCACTCGCCCTCGACGTGGTAAAGAACAATATTAGTTGCTATTAGACGCCGATAAAAGTTTGGCGAACGTCTTTGATACGATGACTTGTTCATCTACTGCCGCTACTGCTGCTCGTGCAACAACTGCTAAAACAAGTGGTTGTCATGGGGATTTGAAAAGACTCTAGGTTGCTTATTTTAGAAAAAAAAAAAAAAAACCTGTCTGCTTTCTGTCTCTCAAAAAACGCTCTGATCGAGTGCTTTCTTTTTTTCAATGTGACAAGGGAAATTCAGGGTCACACTACTGAGCTTATTAGCTGTTAGTTTTCATAACTGACGAGTAGGATATCATCTTCAGACGTCCGGAGCCATCTGACATATTATGTCTTAAACTTGATGTTTAGCATGTATAAGGTTAAAATATCATTTATGCACATATTTCTGGCACTATACAAGACTTACTCAGCCCACGTAACAGCAACAAAATCCTTTGTACTTCATCCCAGAGCAGTTGTTCAGGTTGGCACTACAAAGTCGATTAAAAGGCGACTTTGCCACAGAGACAGTGAAAGTGACAGTGGTTTGTTTGCGGTCTGAGTCTGAAATATTCGTAAGTAACCAGAACTCCAATGGAAAGGAAGCGCGCATTACTGCGCGAGACTAGTTTCTAACTTTGTAACTGGCAGTAATGGAACGACAGGCAGAGCAACATTATAGAATGTTGCTCAACAATAACTTCCGTAGTCTGTCTGTCTGCCCGCCTGCCTACGCCTCCCCCCCCCCAAAAAAACTCTTCGGATCTACACGATTCACGTAAGTGACCAATTTTGGGATCAAAACGGCGAATTTCGCCGAAAGGTGACTAGTTTGCAGGTATGAATACAGTGCCAGAGTGTGTTCACCAAAACCTCCTGAAACACAGTGACCCTAGACAAAGGCATCAAAATGATGCTTAAATTTTATTAGCCTCTGGAATGCATAACTATTCAATATTCATGAGGAGGTAGAGCCCCAGAACTGATCAAAAGATGGGAGTTTTAAGGGGAAATGGTGGAATAGATGTTTCAAGAAACATATCTGCTACCAGCCAAGCATATCTACAACATTTCAGTAGCTGAAGCAACCAGGAAATATACTGGGGGCCATTAAAAACGCAACGGTGAGGTATGTTCTGTATTTGCATCAAATTGGAGAATCAAATGATTTTTATTGCTTTTCCCATGTGAAGTGGAAATAAAGAAAATAGGCGTGCAATGCACGAAATACTCCTCAGCCAGATGTCGAAGTTTTTGGACACGCCCGCCCACCCGCCCAACTGCACGAAGGATAGCAATACCCCGTCAGCCTTGAGGGCTGAGGGGTAAAAAGCATGTGGTATTGTAATCCTGACACGCGCCACGTGCACACACCAAGCACTTAAGTAAAAACAAACATTGAGCTATTTGTGATGTGCACGGTGAGGTGACACTTCACTAGTTCTTTTTTTGTGGTCAATAGCCTACATAAAGCCAAAAAAAAAAAAAAAACGAAAAATGCTACTGCATCAAGAAAATTGAACGTCTTGAAACATAGGAGAGAGAAAAAGAGCCTTTGGCATGTTACGGCCAGGTCTCAGCCAGTGGTGCGTCTTTTGCACAGTCACCATTCAACTATCAGTCGGCTGTCTATCCGAGGATGGAAAATGGACACCGTCACCGACCGACCCAGCCACGAGTGACTATGGTAACTCAAGAGTGTCACATCTGGTTACAGCCTGTACGTGACAGATTCCAGACAGCAATCCAAACTGGTCATGAGACGAGGGGTCTGGGGGGGGTGGGAGCACAGGCACCGTTCGACGCAGTCTACGTGAGCAAAACATGTGTGCACACGTCCCCTACAGTAAACTCACTTTTTGCCTATTTGCGCATGGGCAAGAAGTTTGTGAACCAGGATGTTGTTTTGCTCCCTATACATTTTTTGTTTCGCGGTACTCACTTGCGAAATTACTGCAGTGTTGAATTTCCCAGGATTTTCTTTGTATTTGTAAGTTATAACTCATGGAAATTTAAATAATTCTGTAGAATTTGTGTAAACACTACCTAGCGAATGCATGGTTACTGCACAGATTATCAAATCTGGTCCCGAGAGTCCAAATCCAGCCATTAATCTATTCTCTAAGTTAATTAGTAGAACATTTAGTGCTAATGATTGGCCAAGACCTGCTTCACGATCATGTCGGACTCTGAGGTACTTCGAGGGAGGAAAACCCGGCGTTTATGGCCCTGAAGGACCCTGATTTAATGAAGGGGGTGTACCGTCTTTGTGCTTCTCCCGAGTCATCAGTGACAGGATGGTTTTGGCGTAGTCATATGTCTGCTGCTCACTGGGAGCCCCTGAATACTCGCCATAGTTAGCCAGCTCATCGACTCCACCCAAGTCACAGATGGTGTCGCTGCGAAATATGGACATTGAAAAGTCATGCAGCAGTTTCAGCAAACAATCGCCTGGTAAAATGTATAATTTCAATTTATCACATAACTGTAGTACTGTTCCCATAGCCCAGCTCACAACATATTTTTGATATTGCCCTGGATATATATCGCTCTAGCAAAAATTTCTTTGGCTGGGAGTGTGGGCAGGGAAAGAGAAACAAGAAAAAAAAAAAAAAAAAACAGCTCCTCGGTATGTCACGCGGTTAAACAATAAGTCTTACATTGGGTAAATCGGTATGCCTCAGTGGTTTCGGAAGTCAGCCAAGTGCCTTTCCCTTAACTGAGCACGCATTACTTAGCTAGCGTGCACGCAGTACTGTTTCATCACCATCATGCAAAATTAGTTTAACTAGCGAGCCAACGTTAGCTTGCTGCTCAGTTGACTGAATTTACTAACCATTGCCAGTTCAAACGCTAAGGTCTGCAACTCAGTGACTGATTAAAATAGCAGAGCAATGGCGTTAGCTAAATGCTAACATACTGGGCGCTAACGGGAATTACGTTTCTATTAAATTATGCAATTCAGTTATTATTCAGTTATTCGTGTCATAAGAAAGTTATAACACTCGTTGAGTAAATTTTGCACTGGTGGCGAGCTAAAATAAAATAATCGAGTATTGATAAGCCGGCAGATGCTTTGGGAAACCTGTATTTGGGGTTATGACTCTTCATTTCGTAAAAACCTTCAAATGAACATATGAACAGCTGAGACAGATGCGAGCACCATGCTGAAGGAGTGCTGCCTGTGACGTCAGTTGGCACACAGTTAAGTACCTGTATACCACAGAAGCCCCTCCCCCAGCCACCATGGTCCATATTCTTCCTTTCGGGTTCAGCAGGGTGAGCTTTAAGCTGGCTCCACTCTTAGAATCCAAGTCTGCAATGTAGGCTTCCTATTTAAAAAATAAGTTGATAAATAAACATAAAACAGGTCAGAGGTACTGTAATCTGATCCAGCAAGACGGGCCTCCCTCAGCCAAAATTACAAAGCAGTTTTGACAACCATCATTTCATTTAAGTACAACTACAGACAGATCAAGACAGATCAGCTGAGCAATGCATGAGAAAAATATACTTTTCAGTCATTAACCCCTTTGCGCAGAAGCCAAATCTGGCTTTTTAGGTGTTACCTGATTGAAGGCTTTATAATTCAAGATTGCAGCTTCACAGAGAAAAACTTTGGCTCAATTGAGTCTAGACACTTGAAGCATTTAGACTCCCATCGTATTTCAGTTTATTTTTATGATTTTGGTGGAGAAAAGGGGCTGCAAACACAAAAAATCTTCATGAGAATTCACCATTAAAATAGCAAAAAAATAATACTGACAAATGAAAAACTGCTGGGGCTTAAATCCATACATTTCTGGGATCATAAACTTCTTGACAACAGGTACAATTCATCCTGAACATTACATTCTAGATTACCCGCTTGCTATGAGATAAATTAGCTAAATTAGCTAGCTAATATAGATAGCTAAATTAGATAGCTATCCAGGTGTCTCCCCAAAGTCTGAGATCCATCAAAATGGTTCACTGTCAAATCATACATTAATCATATATTTAACGCAAATTAACTTTTGGGGCATGAAATTCAGCATGAACTAATGATTTTCTGGTTGAGTTTAGCATGTATTTATCAATATCAGTGCAGTTTAACATCACTGGTCACCAGTAACCTCTCCAAACACAAAACATGCCTTTTCTCCATGATAAAGTTAGAATTATTGTCCATTTTTCTTCGAAGTCCCCCAAGCATTAAATAAAGTGCTGATTAAACAGATATAACATTCACGCTGCAATGAAAAGCTAACCCTCTCTCATACAAAAGCTCTCACATACAAGCTCATAACCTTACACCTTATAAGGGTAAAAACTCACTAACTCAGTAATATCTGAATTCTGAAATGCACCTTATTTTAACAGAACAGAAATTTCACCTTTAGGAAAAATCAAATGAAAGATGCCTCCATATTCAACAGAATGGTGTAATGAATGTACCGAGGGGTCTACAGACGCGTGTGGGCTGCATGCATTTGGAGAAACGAAAACCTCAGCATTCGATGTCTTTAAACGCGGTATAAATTCTACAACAAAAAGCCATATTGAGCAAAATGCAAACAGAGAAGTATAACCTGTTTTCTGCATTGATGCCCTCCTCCAGAGACAGATGTATCGGGTAGAAAGAACCCTCCAGTACCATTTCCTTCGGAATAATTCCCATTGACCGCGTCCATACAACATTTATCTCGTAAATGAAACTGAACACTTCAGGCCAGTTTCGAGTGTCTTTGTTTCTTTGATATCGCATCATTTTCAGCTGCGCAACCATGGCCAACATTCGAAGAACACAACCGACCTTACTTTTACGCTTAGCTTTGTATCCTATTCTTATTGTCCGATCAATGTATTTCAGTTATTGAGGAAAGTTTAAACACTAAGGAATTGGATAAGAAACGAGTCTATCAATACATCGTTACCGGGGAAGCTTCACGAGGGCCTGAACTATAACTGTAGAGTTACGCAGATGAATCTGAGTATATAATTGAGTGACTGGCTATCAACACCAGTACTTGGGTGGATAGAAGGGAGTGCAGAATTTGTCAATGGAGGAATATACGCGTTAGTCCATGGGAGGGAACTATGCATATTTTATGTGTGATGACTGTAATTGACAGTGGAATGTGAGAGAATCAATACTATGCCAGATTTTTTGCTTCACAAAAAGTATTTTTTTTAAACCACTAATTGGAATACTGTTGGCTCACTGTAGCTAAAATGGTTGCTACAGAGTACTTAGTTTTTTTCTGTCGGAAGTGATAATTTTTTAAAACTACTGGATCGATACTATGGGGAAGAATATTGACCAGTTTGCACATCAGGCTTAGCTGAGGAGTTTAATTCATGCTAATCCTGAAAAACAGGGATTGGAAGGAACTTCTCCAAACTCTAAATCGCGTTTCAGCTCTGCCTGCTTGTGAATATTCAATAGCTGATCCGGGGGTGCCATCTCATAGTCGAGTACTGTAACTAAGTGCTTAAATTTGCATATCTATAGACGCGAGCGTCTACATCTGCAGAAAGGGGTTAAAAAAAAAAAAATCTGGTAATCACAAGGATAGCTGGCAGTCTACTGCCAAGCAAAAATAGAAGTTAACTTCTGCTTTGATTGCGCACAATATCTGATAACTGAAGGAATTTAAACCACAAAAAAAAAAAAAAAAAAAAATCTTCTAACATTATTAGATGAGACAACTGGTTTGTGATAAGTTTGAGGTGCGCTTTCGAGACAGTGGGCTAAAAGGACTTTTCCAGTGTCACATTTGCCCCCAACCACAGTAACCCCACCAAGGGGACAATTTGTAACAGTTTACAATTGCCCCAACCTCACAGCGGAGCTGGGGACTGTGCTTTCTGCTGAAATTCCCCATCTGTTTGGGGCTAGTGGTGCAACCTTACGTATTGCGCCTTAACTCTTTTCCCCATAATGACTACATATGGCATCTACACATACGTATCTCAATGAACCTTTTCGCTCGTCTCCCCTAGGGCCGTCATCTGTAGTCATTATGGGGAAAAAGAAAGGGGGTGGAGTCTGGAGGGAAAAGAGTTAAATCATTCGACCAATGTCTTCCAGCAAAGTTGCTACTGGATATATCCAATATAAAATATTATGGTGTGCAATAACATATATTATACAACAACATATCTTATAATTTTACTGACATGACCAATCTGCCCTTTATGGGAGAATGATGCAGATGTGGAAACACACAATAATTTGAACAAAATAGTGCCACGGGCCCTGTAGCTCACCTGACCACTCAAGGGTGTGTAAGAAGCAGTTTAACTAAAACTAGATATGTAATGTATCTTGCCACGTACTGACTACATAGCAAATTTCAGCTGAGTATGTGCATAAATAGCTTTCAGATAGCCAATTATGTGATTTTAAATATGGCCGACGTGGCGGCCATGTTTGAAATCTGATCGGAACACCTTGAACAAACTTTGGTGTCCTCATGGGTAGGAAGGTACCTGTCAAGTTTTAGCTTCATAGGCCCAGTGGTTTCGGAGGAGAAGATGTTTACGGACGACGAACGACGACGACGAACGACGGACAAACAGGCCATGACATAAACTCATCTGACTTAGTCAGGTGAGCTAAAAATACCTTTCATCTAAAAATTACCATAAAATTAAAAAACTGACAAATGCAGACAATGGGAAATTCTTGCTCTTAAAAAAAACCCAATTGTTGTCATAGTCTATGAAAATTAAACAGCCTTAAAAAAATGCACCATCATTACAGAACATTCATCAGCTGATTATCGCACTCCAATGCCCACCTCAGGATAGGCCTCCCGCCCAAAGGGGGGGGGAAACTCCACATCGCCCCACTTCGCCTTGCAAATGTAGTCAGCTGTGGCATCGATTTTAGCAGCCATATCCAGTATGAAGACACCCTCTTCGGTGACAACTGTGAAAGATCAGACAAAACAAATTCACACATTACAGGACAATCCTGCTAATCCTGCTTCACAACATAGCATTACATACATACATTACAGACATTTCCCCATCACTTAAAGATAAAGCAATAATTTGGAGACTAAATGGGAAAATAACTCATACAACTTTTAAACAAAAAAAAACCCAGAAAAAATAGGACCAAGGGTCCAGTAGCTCATCGGAAAGCAATCTTATAGCGATGATACAAGTTATGAAAATTTTATGAGAAGTTTAACCTTTGAATTGTTTAAGGTCAATCTCAAGGTCACTGAGTAAAAGTGCACATACATTTCTAAGACCTCCTGCAATACAATCCTAAACTCTGAGGCAGTTTTGGTGATACAAGTCACTGAAAATTCAATATGTCAATTGTGAACATTTGTCAACATGGTCAGATGGTCAAGTTGAGGTCAGCAAATGGACTACATATGACTTTCTAAATGTCTCTGTACAAACCTTGGCTCAATCTGCGACCATTTTCGTGATACAAGTAATTTCACAGCCGAGTTTGACACTCAAAGGTCACTGACAGTCAAGTTGAATGTCACCCAATGAAAGTTCATATGTGACTTCCTAGATGTCAGTAACACAAACCTAGGCTCAATCTGTGACCATTTTAGCAATACAACTCATTGAATTTTCACCAGGTCACATTTGACCTTCAAAGGTCAATACCAAGGTCACCAAATGAAAGTTTAAATATGACTTCCTACAGGTCTCTAACACAAATCTAGACTCCAACTGTGACCGTTTTGGCAATACAAGTCATTGTCATTGTATTGGGTGAAGTTTGACCTTCAAAAGGTCACAACAGTTAAGCTGAATATCACAAAATGAAAGTTTATGCGGTCACCAATTTAAAGTTCATATATGACTTCCTATACGTTTCCAATACAAACCTCGGCTCCATCTGTAACGATTTTGCTGAAATAATTCATTGGAATTTCACAGTAATGTTCGGCCATTGAAGGTCAAGTTCAAGGTCACCAAATTAAATTTCAAACATGACTTCCGGGTTCTAGCCAGAAATTTTATTGAACGTACCGGAGCGATACTTCTCGTGATATCACGGACCTGGTCATGTGGGTTTGTTGACCACCGCGGTTGGCAAAAAGCCACATCATCACAACTGATTTTGTAGGTGAAGTAAAGTTGTCTTCCACTTTTTGCCATAATGCCAGTCAGTTGCAGCGTGATTAACTGCACAAACCTCCTTGTGAAGCGTTTAGGAATCCGTTTCCTATGTATTCCTGATCGAGAATCGAAAAAAATCTACTTGGATTGATGCAATTCGATGCAAGTACTGGATGCCGTCGACCCACTCGCGTTGTTTGTACGATTCACTTTTTGTCGGCTCAGGTGCAAGTTATTTTCCATCATTTCTACCATGACATTTTGCCAAGTTTTCACGTTTTATTATTCCGTCATGGCAAGGGAATGATCTTTTTGAGTTGGGTGATTCGTTAGGTTCCTTACTTTCCGATTGCGAGTATTTAAGTGACAGTTTGGATATTAGTATTGGAAAGAGTTCCCTTTTCAACCCTCATCAGTATCGACTAAGATCAGTATTTTTTCGACTTTCATTTTGGGTACCCAGAGAAACATTCGAGTGTGTACAAACATCCATCGTACATCCAGTCAAGAAAATCTAGAATTAAATGTCTACTGCAGCTGTAATGGCGGCAGCCTTGTTACTGATGACTCACCAGGTGGCTAGGGAATGCGCAGTATATGCATTGTCGATAGTAAATATTAATCATAAATTCTAAACCCTGTTATCACGAATAAAACCACCCAAAATATATTGGCGCCCCTTTTACAATTGTTCTGGTAAACATACAAATGTTATTTACTTTCACTGATCAATGATGATCAACAAACATTGAATTTCTGTTCGATGTAGGAAAATTAAGTAATGATCCAGCTGAACCAGACACAAAGAGGGTTGTTCCTCCAACTTTTCAGCTCTTAAGGATCCAGAAGCCTACACAGACCTTCGTTGTACAAAGCTAAGAGAAATATCTTGCCTTCGTGGTACTGTGAAGGTTTTGTACATATTCAGAGACCGCCGAATCGGTTCCACCACTGCAGGATGCCATACTTTCCCCGTTTTGTTGTATTGATTTACACTTGTTCTTGCCAAGCACGCTAATGCGTATGGTAGAATATGACGTCAATGTTTGTAAACAAGAAGTATCGCACGCCGAAGGAGTCAGGAGGATCTAGTTGATGAATAATTAACTCTGTGTTCTTACGCATCTGTGAGATCACAAAAATTATTTCAAAGGCTAAAAGTTTCATTCCCTTTCCCCTGTAAAGTTAATTTGGGTAAAAGCATCATGCTGCATTACTGGTTGATCTACAAAACCCAAAACCAGTGAAGCTGGCACGTTGTGTAAATCGTAAATAAAAACAGAATACAATGATTTGCAAATCCTTTTCAACCTATATTCAATTGAATACACTGCAAAGACAAGTTACTTAATGTTCGAACAGGTAAACTTTGTAATTTTTTTGCAAATATTAGCTCATTTGGAATTTGATGCCAGCGACATGTTTCAAAAAAGCTGGCACAAAAGACTGAGAGTTGAGGAATGCTCATCAAACACTTATTTGGAACATCCCACAGGTGAACGGGTTAATTGGGAACAGGTGGGTGCCATGATTGGGTATATTCAGCTTCCCTGAAATGCTCAGTCATTCACAAACAAGGATGGGGCGAGGGTCACCACTTGGTGAACAAATGCGTGAGCTGATTGTCGAACAGTTTAAAAACAACATTCCTCAACGAGCTATTGCAAGAAATTTAGGGATTTCATCATCTACGGTCCGTAATATAATCAAAAGGTTCAGAGAATCTGGAGAAATCACTGCACGTAAGCAACAAGGCCGAAAACCAACATTGAATGCCCGTGACCTTCGATCCCTCAGGCAGTACTGCATCAAAAACCGACATCAGTGTGTAAAGGACATCACCAGGCTCAGGAACACCTCAGAAAACCACTGTCAGTAACTACAGTTCGTTGCTATATCTGCATGTGCAAGTTAAAACTTTACAATGCAAAGCGAAAGCCATTTATCAACAGCACCCAGAAATGCCGCCGGCTTCGCTGGGCCCAAGCTCATCTAAGATGGACTGATGCAAAGTGGAAAAGTGTTCTGTGGTCTGACGAGTCCACATTTCAAATTTTTTTTGGAAACTGTGGACGTCGTGTCCTCCGGACCAAAGAGGAAAAGAACCATCCGGACTGTTATAGGCGCAAAGTTCAAAAGCCAGCCATCTGTGATGGTATGGGGGTGTATTAGTGCCCAAGGCATGGGCAACTTACACATACGTGAAGGCACCATTAATGCTGAAAGGTACGTACAGGTTTTGGAGCAACATATGTTGCCATCCAGGCAACGTCTTTTTCATGGATGCCCCTGCTTATTTCAGCAAGACAATGCCAAGCCACATTCTGCACATGTTACAACAGCATGGCTCCGTATTAAAAGAGTGCGGGTACTAGACTGGCCTGCCTGCAGTCCAGACCTGTCTCCCATTGCAAATGTGTGGCGCATTATGAAGCGTAAAATACGACAACGGAGACCCCAGACTGTTGAACAACTTAAGCTGTACATCAAGCAAGAATGGGAAAGAGTTCCACCTGAAAAGCCTCAAAAATTGGTCTCCTCAGTTCCCAAACGTTTACTGAGAGTCGTTAAAAGAAAAGGCGATGTAACACAGTGGTAAAAAGGCCTCTGTGCCAACTTTTTGGCAATGTGTTGCTGTCTTTAAATTCTAAGTTAATGATTATTTGCAAAAAAAAAATAAAGTTTCTCAGTTTGAAAATTAAACATCTTGTCTTTGCAGTGTATTCAATTGAATATAAGTTGAAAAGGATTAGCAAATCATTGTATTCTGTTTTTATCTACGATTTACATAACTTGCCAACTTCACTGGTTTTGGATTTTGTATTTTTACCATTTCAGCAATGACGTATAATTTTTTCCCCTCAAATAAATTTTCTAACATATACAAAACACTGGCAGTGACAGCAAAAAAACAAAAATCACTTAGCTCAGTGCCCTATTAATAGCTTACCGTTTCATGATCATTTAATTGCCTTTTCACCCGCTCAGAGAGTCCAGTTTTGGCCCAGGACCCAATCCCAACAATAACGATTTTCCTCCTCCATCCATGGGTATCGCGCATAATTGCTGGTGTTGAAATGCCTCTCAAAAGCCTTGGTTTTCTGCATCAAATTGAGGTCTGGCGTAGGTTTTCCCATGCTGGTCAACTCAAACTTCTCATTGAATATCAGTCTAAAAAAACGTTCTTCATAAACTCGAAACGTTACAGCTATCACAAAGCAACAAATCAGGTTAACTGGCTAGGTTGTTTACTGCCGCTTTTTATTTATTTATTTTTGCTTGCTTGTGATTCTCCTGGGGTACAGCGAATATTATTGCCACAATATTAGCGATAACAAAGCCCTCCCATTCATAGAAATATGATCGGACAATTTTTCGGTCATTTAAAATTACTATTGCTCGAAGCAAAGCCCTCTGTAAATGCACAGTGGACCCGCCCCACAGCATTTCCTTCCTAGCAACTGCGGGGGTGGGGGGACAATTCAAAATATTTAGGTGTAAGAGAGACGACTTACTTCGACCATGCATAAAGACGAGCAAGAACTACTAGCGAACGGTATACCTACATTCCTCGACCATGTCATGGAAAGGTCGCTAAACACATTACGAAGGCGGATTTTTCCAGCGTACTGGCATGCGACTTTAGCATTCGTCAGCGTACCGGCCCGGCACGTTAAAATGGCCTGCCTAGAACTATGGACTTCCCATATGCCACCAATACAAACCTAAGCTCTAAATGTAATTGTTTTGGTGATAGAAGTGATTGAAATTTCACTATGTGAGGTTTGACCTTCGAAGGTCACTGAAGGTCAAATATAAGGCCACCAAATGAAAGTTCATATAGCACTTCCTCAGTGTTCAAAACACATACGTACACAATCTTCAATATTTTCAAGCCTTGAAGCCACTGAAAATTGTAACATTTTGCTTGACCTCAAGTTTGACCTTTCAAGGTCATCGGAGGTCAACTTTAATATGGCCAAAATACCAGTCATATATGACTTCCTATATGTCAATAATACAAACGTATTCTCCATGTGCAACCATTTGGCCTCCACAGGCCGTCTTACATATTCTCTTTTGGATAGGGTTAAAGTACAGCGGCCCCACTAGACCCACTTCCATCGATTCAATCAAAATGGCACTCGCACTAAACATTCACGGTACAAAGGAAGTTGATTGCCCGATTTCGAAAAAAATTTCAAGGGACTATAAAATGGACAAAAATGATTCAATCAAAAGTTTGGGGGGGGGGGAAAAAAAATAACGTCTGGAGATATGGTCTAATAGTATGTTATGGCATATTTACATGAGAATTCATCGGGCCATAAAAAGATTTTAAAAAATGTTCCGGACGACAGACGCCACACCACGACAAATGCCTCCATACTGCTCATGTGGTGTAATCCAGCTCTCCGTCAGCTCCAGCATTCAAATTTGACTTCAAAAGACGTTGCTTGCGCCGTGTGTTTATCCTGAATGTCCACTGTAGCCAGATAGCTGGGAGTTGCCCTCTCCACAGGCAAACAGTGTCAGAAGAAGCGGCGCAAAACAAGCTCAAGCAGAACTCCGTAAACTAAAAAAAAAAAAGATTACTTCCAGTAGCTACGCACCTGTGTTCACATACTAGCCAGAACCATTGCCGCATACAACAGAGAAATCTGCTCACACAGTGACTCCTCATGCATACCATTTACTTTGGAAACGTTCAGACAATGAAGAAAATGTCCAAGGACTTCAGTATAGAAGAGGAACACCATTTCTTTGCTAAGCCTGTCTTGTTTGAGCCAAAATAAACAGAGGAGGAATACAGATAGATGGACAAAAGAGCTGCAGCTAAACCAGACGCACAGGCAGCCGGGGACTGGAGAGAGATCAAAGCAAGCCTGGTGGGTGTAGTAGTACAAAATGCACATCAATGCTCCATTGTCGTGTTTAGTTGAACAAACAAAACAAAAATTCCTGAGCAAAGAAATTATGTTCCTCCTCTATACTGAAATCCTCAGACATTTTCTTCAGTCTGAAGTACTGTTGTGAGTAGCAATAGCTTCCTCAAGCCCTCCTCGTCCTCTCTGTTTAGTTTATGGAGTTCTTGTGGAACTTGTTTTGTGCCGCTTTTGAGGATTAACGGAGAGAAGCAGCGACTTCAAGCCAAGTGGCTACCGGGGACATTTGGGCTAAGTAAATGGTGCAAATGATGTCTTTTCAGGTCATATTTCAATGTTGGGGTTTACGGGATGACGCCACACAAGCAGTAGGGATGCATTTTTTTTTATTCTGTAGTTTATTACATTTGAAAGAATGCTCACCATTACTTAAATTGCATCGGATTCGTCTGCACTGCTCTTTTCCGCTGAAACTCCAAGAGTGTCTGGTGGTCTAAATAAACTACATCTACCCTTCCATCACCATAATGGTGAATAGATGAGTGAATTTTCATTTTTGGGTAAATTGTCCCTTTGTAGCCTCGATCACGGTTCCCCTAATCATGGTCTTCAAGAGCCATCAACTGCTGGTTTCAAACTCTCCTCTTACCGGAAAGTCAGGTGTGATGACTGTCTGGCCCACCAGTGGCAATTCAAGCAATCGTCAATATTTTAAAAAAAATAAATAAATAACTGAAAATGCCCTGAGGTTGCAGTCACACCACATCTCAGATGTTGTATGGGATAGTTAAGTGGCTGAGTCGCTTCCGGTCTCGCAGAGCAGCTGAAGGTTACATATGCATGCTTGTTTACAGATACTTGGTTGTGCTTTTTGATGATTGCTCTAGTTACTTTTTCTTAATTTCCCAAGAGGAGTGAAAATCAGAGCGTGATTTGGATTCGATGGCTGGATTTTGGAGCCCTGCACTAGATGGTGTCTAGCACTGCACCAAGCCTGGTCTCGAAAAGTTCCAGAGTTTCTACCACAACAATATGGCCAAGCAAGCTATTCCACACTGTGATCACACTCAGTGTGAAAAAATATTTCTCGATATCAGGGCTAAATTTCCCCACAGCAAACTTCCATTTGGGATCCAAAGTCTTGATAAATGAGTACTTGGCCTAATGGTTCCAGCATAGTCAATTCTCCCAATTCCTTTTACGCATTTTAAGACCTCAATCAGATCATCCTGTAAGTCTTCTTTAAAGGAAGATAAAAGTTATGAGGACAGATCTTATTACCTATTATACCAAGAAGTAACTTTGTAGCTTTTCTTTGAACCTTTTGTTATCCCTCTATATCTTACTCATGTGATCCCTAGAACTGCACACAATAGTTTTTTTGTGTGGTCTGACAAAGGTATTGTTCAAGAAAAGTACTACCTCCTTATATTTGTACTCCATACCTTTCGATATAATGCATATAAAAGGAGGAAAAAGAAAAGTTTGACAGGATACTGGAGCCTGGGTGAAAATACAAGTCAATCTTGGTTGGTCGTTCAACAGACTCTAAGAATTGTGGAATTTGAAAATATTGATTCTGTGCCTGCAGCCTCTGAAGTTTCCAATGCCGCTGTCATTCCTCTCAAATCTGCCCTTTCCCTGAGTAAATGCCCACCTGAGTCTGCATTCTCGTACACCAAATTGGTATAAGACAAACATGTCTTAATTAGCACGGTGGGTATTAGCAGTGGGGAGCACTGCTGCCTCACTGCAAGAAGATCATGGGTTCAAATCTGGCATGAGGCCTTTCTGTGTGCAGTTAACATGTTCTCCCTGTGTTAGCGAGGATTTCCCACTACAGTCCAAAGACATGAATACGAGGCCACTTAGAGACCCTAAATTACCCATTGGTATGAATTAATTTTATGTTAACATAACTTAACTGAAGTCAACAGTTGCTGTTCAACAGTTAAGAATCAATCAATCAAATATTATAGGGGCACATCTCCCCTATAAATAGCGCAGGGCCTGAGGAATAATATTTGACTCAAATCCACATTTTGCAATATCAAAACTCATAGCCACTGCTCAGAGCTACATTCTCAACCAGAGCTGGAACACAGCTGGAGGACAATTTTATGATAATTCCTAGAGGGTGCTGCAGCTACACTGAAAGAGCTGGTTCCCATCCTTCTGTTTCTGCACTACCCGCAACGCTGCATTGTGGTTTGTTAACTAGCAGTTCAACCTGTCATTGCTTGAAACAAATTTAAGCAAAATATCCTCGGTTTTTTCATGTGTGTATGCCTCAGTGGCATTGCTTAATTGGGCAGAAACTTTGTAGAATTTGTCATTTTCTTCCATTGATGGATTTAATTATAAATAAGCCCCTGTAAAGAGGCATTATTCAATACAAATTAAATAATTCTCCAATTATTGAACACAAATTAAATGATTCTCCAGCAGGCAAATTTGAGCATCAGCTTGCTCAAACATTCATTTTGTGATTTTGATTAGATTTATGCCCACATATTTTTTTCCCCCTGGTAGTTACACTCCATCTATGCAATTTTAACACAGCACCCGTGGCTCACATATACTGTAGCCAGCAAGCAGCACACTGAATGTCTAGATATTTGTGAAGTTTAACGAACAGTGCGGTTTATCCACTGAAATGGAGACTTTTGCAAGTGCACTCTTAACTGGCATTTCAAATCAATGATTCCGATATTAACAATACGGAGTATGGATATGGAACCAACTGCTCATGAAAAGTTCTTGTACTGGTTGAGCAAAGACCAGCCTGCTAGCTGCTTAGACAACCTAAATATGATGTATGAAGTGTAGCACAGAATTTGTAACCTTAATAAGGAATGCAATTCCTGCACTAGGTCCCCAAACCTGCAGCTCCCCAGGCTGACCTTGAATTTCCCCAAGCAAGCCGGTCTTGCTCTCTGTAATACTGAAGAACTAAGCAGAGAGACTGTCAACCTTAAACAGGGTCATTACATATAAAATAAACCAAATCTGAAAGGTCCACCTGACCTCCTCAGAATCAGCAAATTTTTATAGCACAATAATTTCCTGAATCCTAGCCAAATTTTAGATTGATCTTGAAAATATTTTTTTTTGAGTTACAGGTTCTAAAAGTACGCAAGGGTAGGTTCTAATTTTGAGCTTTCCAACTTTCTTGCAATTTTGAGCCCTCATAACTTCATGTGCATTAGAGATAGCCAAATAAAATATTCAGAGCTAAAAGACGTATTGGAGCAATGTCAAAAACTGTAATTAAATCAACTGCATGACTATTCTAGGTGTCATAATCTTCAGCCAAAATCTGGGTTTTCTTCAATGAGATTTGTTTTGTAACCAACTTCAACCTTCAATATCATGGGAACTATGGAAGTTTGCTACACTAATGTAATAACTATTTATATGTATATATAAAATTTTTGATATGGAGTAGCAAAAACAAGTATTGGAACCATGGATGTGTTTAGTGATTTCTTGTCATTCACAAGAGAAAACTTGAAAAAGTGCAATTTAGGAAAACTTCAAGGGTTTCGAGAAGACTTCAAAAACACATCATTGTGTGGGATAGGCTGATCATCAAATCAAGTTATGGCATATAAAAGATCTCATTTATATCAAAATACAGATACAAGGCTCATCCTCTAACCATGATTCCTACTGTGTCAACAAATACTTTTCACGCTCGTTGATGCAGAACTACATTCCCAATGTAGAGCTTGAACAGACTGCAGCCCAAATGTTTATCAGGCTTCTCCGTCACTTAATATTTACTGAATATCAGGATATTTCCCTCCAGTGTCTGTTTATGATGGTATACCACCTGCAAATGGTACAATGGTCAGAGATTCTGACTAAAGACTAAAAGCTTGGCATTGTGCTTCTTCATGCTAGGTGAAGAGGGGGCACTTACCCAATGGGTTGATCTCCAGGTAGGTGAAGTACAAGTCCTCGTACAGATTGAAGAGTCCCACAATGAAGCTGGCCAGTACTCTGAGGGATAAAAATGAAGTTAAACCATAAATCACGCATTAAAAGGATAGTTTGGGTATTTTGAAGTGGGGTTGTATGAGGTTTTAATCTCTAGTAAGCGTGTTAGCCGCAGTAGACGGTGCTCAACAAACTCCTAGTGCTCAACAAACTCCAATACACCACTGTGGACAGGGACATCAGTAAAATACGGTGGCCATCTACAAGGAGCCCAAAATAAAATAAATCAATATTGATTAAGTGTAAGTTTTGGGATACATTCAGCAGTTTTGCATTTCTGTCCGACATCCCTTTACTTTGGTACTGATGTTATATTTTCTCAACTGCAGAACTAGTACTACACATTCCTATAACTCGCGGATGAGAAACTTTAGTCCCAAAGGAAAGACCTGTCTGACAGCAGGGTAAAGCAGCGAAAATATGCCAAACGGAGTTAACTTACAGACAGATATTTTGACGGTGGCCCTTATTTTAGGTGGCCAACACGCATTTCACTGCCGTCCCTGTCGACAGCAGTATTTTGCTCTGCTTCTATGGCAGCACTACACTCTGCTCCTACAACCTGGGAGCCTGCTGACCACTGTCTACTATGAGTAGTAATACACTTAATAGGGGCAAGTACCTTATTACAACCTCACTTCAATAAACCAAAAAAATCCCTTTAATGTCCTTACCAAAGTATAGTTCTCTTTGGATAGTTCATTCTTACCAAGCATTCAAGGCATGATTAAAAAAAGAAAAAAAAAAATTTGTTTAAGATTATTTTTCTGGGAATTTTTCCTCTATTTGACAGCCGTACAGTGTAGAGAGACAGGAAAGCCAGGGAGAAGAATGGGGGAAGACATGCAGCAAATGACCCGACCCGGAATCGAACCCAGGCCGCTGCGGGAAGGACGAAGCCTCCACAATACGCGCATCTAGACTGATGAGCCACCAGGGCGCCCCCAATAAACAAATTTTTTTTTTTTTTTTTTTTTCTTTCTATCCCGCCACCACCCCCCCACTTTGGAGGACAACTTTATTAATTTAATCAGTTATATAATTAAGTATGAATCCTCCTACCATCACCCAACAAAAAACACACCCACAAAAAAACAAAAAATAAATAAATAAATAAATTAAAATAAAATTTAAAAAAAACTAAAATAAAATACAATAAAATAAGGATTACATTCACAGTTTTATATTTTTGACATTTGTAACCATTAGCTCATCCATTCCATCTCTTTGTTATTCCCAACCTTCAGCCTCCCGAATTTTATCCCATCTTTTGGCATAAATTACAAGACCCGTCTCATAGGCCATCGCACACTCAATTCTACTGTAATACATGACAAAATTCTTGAATCTCTCAAGTCTTAACTCCCCAACAGATGTCAACCTGAAAATAAATATTTTTGCAAGATATACAATTATATTACATATTTGGTGTTTTTCTTTAGTTACATCACCCAGTAATACCTTAAATAAATCTAGTTGTATACTATTATACTGAGATATCCAATTTTGCACCTTTATCCAAAAAAGGGCTGTTACAGGACAGTACCAAAACAAATGGACTACTGACTCCGCTTCCTCTTGACAGAATCGACCGAGGGGTGACGGCTCAATTCCCCAGATATTTAGCATCTTTTTTGTTCCTAGAAACTTATATATTAGCTTATATTGAAAATATCTTATCTTCGGATCAAGTGATGTATTGTAAAGAATTTTGAAGACTTTATTCCATGGAATTGGTGTGTCTAACAAATTTTCCCAACTATCTAGAATTCTATATGGTGTCGCAACTAAATTCTTTGTTCTTAAGTAAAATGTGTATATATGTTTATTAATCTTTATTTTCTTTAACCATTGTACCATTTTCATTTGAGGCAGACAGACTAAATGTCCTCCTGGTCTTTTAATAATTTTTGATTTCCAAGTATTTGGTAAAGCTCCAATAAGTTGATTATATTGTTGCAGTGTGCAGACAGTTCCATAAACACTAGTTAATTGTCAGTAGGACATAATTTTATTTTCCTCATTCACTATATGCTTTAAAAAAATAATTCCGTTATCGAACATGCGTTTCCAGAAAATCATTCTTCTATCAACAAGTATATTGGAATTTAACCATATTATTTGTTGTAGAACTTGTTCTGTATTTTCTGGTGGATGAAACTGAAATTGCAACCAACTCTGTAGAGCTTCTTCCAGAAAGGTGGAAACACTAAAAAACATGTCAGTAATTAACTTAATATGCACAGGTTTAATCTGCAGGAATGGGAAGAATCCTTTTTCAAACATAGGATGGACACTTTTAAGTAACTTACTGGAAAACCAGTTTGAATTGAAATAGAATTTTGGAATAAGGGAGGCCTTCAGTGAAAGATTTAAAGCTTTTAAATTTAATAATTTTAGGCCACCAGATACATAATCATTGTAGAAATACACACGTTTAATTTTATCAGGTTTGTCATTCCATATAAATTTAAATATCTTCTGTTCATAAATTTTGAAAAATGATTCTTTAGGAGTTGGCAATGCCATGAATAAATATGTAAACTGGGATACAATTAATGAATTAATCAGAGTTATTTTGCCATAAATGGTCAAATGTTTCCCTTTCCATGGGAGCAGAATTTTTTCAATTTTACTCAATTTATTATTGAAATTAACCGTTGAAATTTCACTAATATCTTCTGGAATGTGTATACCGAGAACATTGACCGGTCCATCTGTCCAGTGAAGTGGTAGATTGCATGGATGAGTGAAATTTTTATTTTTCAAGGAACCAAGTCTCAGTATTTGACATTTTTCGTAATTAGGGTTCAGCCCAGATTGTTTTGAGTATTCATCCAGGTCTTTTGTAAGACACGGAAGTGTTTCATAATCAGAATTCAGTAAAAAAATGGTATCATCGGCATACATTGAAATTTTTGTATTTAGATCTTGCATTTCTAGACCTTTGATATTATTATTTGCTCGTATTTTTATAGCAAGTACTTCTATTGCCATAATAAACAGATACGATGATAACGGGCAGCCCTGTTTTACTCCCCGAGAGAGTATAATGGGGTTTGAGAGATAACCATTATTTATAATTTTGGAGACGGAGTTATGATACATTACTTTAACCCACTGTATTAAAGATTTACCAAAGTTAAAAAATTCTAAACATTGGTAGATGAAATCCCACCTGATTTTATCAAAGGCTTTCTCAAGGTCTGCTATAAAAATCAAACCTGGTTTTTTTATTTTATCATAATATTCAATAATTTCAAGTAATTGTCTTATATTATTTGAAATATTTCTACCTTGTATAAAACCAGACTGGTCATGATGTATAATATCATGCAGGACATTCTTTATACGCAATGCTATACATTTTGCTAATATTTTCACATCATAGCACTGAAGAGCGAGTGGCCTCCATTTTTTTGAGTGGACTGGATCTTTATAGTGGCCGCTAGCTTCTTGTTTTAAGAGCAGAGAAATTACACTTTCTCGCTGAGTCCCGGTGAGAATACCTTGATCATATGAAAAATTAAAACATGTGAGCAGGGGGTTTTTAATCTGTTCATAAAACGTTTGATAGAGTTCTATTGGGATACCATCTAACCCTGGCAATTTCCCCCGCTGAAAGGACATGATTGAATTGTAAAGCTCAGTTTCTGTAATTAGCCCCTCGCATGTTGCTTTCTGTTCCTCTGATAATTTAACTTGATTTTGAGGGAAAAATGAATTACTATCAGTATTACATAGTGAAACAGTTGATAACTGGGGGGAGAATATCTCTGTAAAATATCTCTCTTCCTCATTCAAAATATCAGTAGGAGAGATGAGAATCGTCCCATCAATCCTTTTTAATTTCTGTATATTTTTCTTTGCTGTATTTCTATATTGGAGGCTTAAAAATAGTTTATTGAATTTCTCTCCCTTCTCCATCCATTTTGCTTTATTATTATAGTGCATTATAGTTGACCTGTCAAAAATTAATTGTTCCAATTCTTTTTGCTTTCGGTCTAATTTGTCAGTTACATCGCAAGTTGCTTGTGAGCTATCCAGTATTGATGTGAGAATCTCAATTTCTTTTTTAAGATTTTGTTCTTTTAATCTTAAAAGTTTTTGTCTTCGTGAAGCAAACTGAATTGCGTGGCCTCTAAAAACACATTTAAAAGTATCCCACACAATATGCGGGTCTGCTGATCCTATGTTGTGTGTAAAAAAATCTGTAATAAATTCTTTTGTACGCTCTACAAATGTCTGGTCCTCCAGTGACTTTTGATTAAATTTCCAATCGCCCCGTCCTCGTGGATATTCATGTAAAACCAAATGTAGCGATACAAGTTGGTGATCAGATTTAAATTTGTCTTCAATAATTGTCTTTTTTATTTTAGGTAACAAAGAAAAGGAAATAAGAAAATAGTCTATTCGGCTTGCCTGGTTCTGTCTTCTCCAGGTATATTTACGTAATTCCGGATTCCTTAATCTCCAAACATCAACCAGATCCATTGTATTCATTATTGATGTGATTTCTGCTGAAGCATGTGGGTGATTACAAATATTTTTAAGGACTAATGAACTAGACAGTCCGGTAAGCCCCGACCCCATGGATGTAGCCCCCCAAAGCCCGCTTCTCCCTTTGTACAGCATTATATGGCCAATACGGTAACCTTGGGAATCAAAATCTATAGGTATAACATAAGTATAACATGTCCATAACAGATATGAAAGTAATCGGTCAAAAATTACAGCCTGCACAGCGTCCACAAGAAAGGGTCTACTGATGCGGACGTGGCGGCAGCGGAAGCGACAAGCATGAATCCATAGTAGCTGCCCGACTTTGTCTGCGGACTGCAATTAGAAGATTATGCCTTTAATAGTATACTAAAAATTTCAACATTCTAACCCCAAACGGGAAGAATTCTGTAGCTATTCTGTATTCTGAATTGAATTCTGTAATATCTCTTAGCATACCATTTATAGCTCTTATTCCAAAATGGGTAAAACCCCTGCCAAAGAGGAGCAGTGACTTTAACTGCAGGCATCTCAATGATCCACTGATTGCAACTGTATATGGAATTCATAACTGTATGCTGAACTGTATATTGCAATTAATATGTAAAAAACCTCACATAAGTAGGAAGAGAATAAGAGGCATTCTCAACACCCTTTCAACTCGTGCACACCCCCCCCCCCACCCAAAAAAAAAAACGAGCAAAAACAGCCCCTTTCTGATGACGTAATTCGTGGGGGATGAAGACATATGGTAAGGAAGTCTAGTGCATTGACCTTCGTCTGCCTGTCGCAATTTGTTCATTTCTTGGTCTCGTTTCCCTATATCTTGCGGGTGGATTAGATTTAAGATTACGCAGGGCACACGTCCCTGTAATATCTTGCTGGCGGATTAGATTTGAGATGACGCAGAGCACACGTCCCTCTAGTATCTTGTTTTTGAAAGGTTTTTTTGCGTGACAAGCAGAAGAGTAAAACTTGGAAGTTAGTAAAAGTCTGCCTTACATTATCTCATGGAAACTAAAATGTCCTTAAAACCTTTAATATAGAGGAAGTTCATATAATTAACAACATATATCTGAAGTTTTATGTACTCTGGACGATTCCCAGAGTACTTTATTCGAATCCCAAACTCAGTGCAACTGGCAGGCGGCTATTCTGCATCAAAATTGTCTAGATTTGGACTTGCAAACTGCTTAAATTGTTGCTGTATAATACATTGTATATTTACACAATTGTCATAAAGTATTTTTTTTAGATGTCAAAAGGATGCCTTTAGGGGACTTTGGGGTTTTCTAATAGTGACTGCTCTATTTTGCCAGTGATCGAAGATGGTATTGATGGGATGTGAATTCCATTTATGGGCCCATTCGCCGGTTATGTGACCGGGATGGAGTCATGATTTCTTGCCAAGTTTGATACGTTTTCAGAAGTGCCTCTTGCCCTTCTATACTGAAGCCAAAAAAATAATGGTAACCTATTAAGTGGCTGGTAAAATTTGAACATTCACAGGCCATTTGGCTGATGGACAAAATAGTTAATTTGGCATCCGCACTTGTGATGCCCTCCTTCAAAATCCTGCCTTCTCACTCCAAAAGCCCCACCTCATGCTTGGATTTTCAGTGCTTCTGCTCGAACTGTAGGCTTACACACAGATGTGTTGTTGATTGTACAGACTCCTCAAACTGTGTGTTGCGTTTCCATTGTCCTGTGCCTTTTGCCAGGACACTGTGGGGGTTTTTAACTGTTTATTGTACCAGGTTTCACAGTTCATAGTTCATGTTTTTGTGTGTTAATTTTTTGTCATGTCTTGTTTCTCGCCCAGATCATTCCCGGTCTACCCAGCCAATCCGCCTCCAGTGGCCGTATCCGTGTTTTATTCCCGCACTACATTCGGGATTGGCTAATGGTTTCAACCTTCCTTTTTACGTTTCTTTCTTCTGGGCTTCCCTAGCCTTTGTACTCGTTAATTATTTTAATTAATTACTAACCAGTCACTAATTAGTCAAGTGGAGTGTTTCATGAGACAGGCACATACTAATCCTTACATATTTAGGTAGGGGTTTAACTCACATGCTTCCTGCTTTCGCTGTAATTCTTACCTGTGCTTTATTATTTACTGGTTTAATGCTTTTACTGCTTATTGGGTTCTTATATGATGCAACAGGCTGATCTCCTCGATGAGCGATTCCTTGCTCTTATTGTCTCGTCTCGCCGCACGAGTTTTTCTCTCTTGACTTTGTGCTTTGTAATTAAACAATCTTGTGTCTCTCTTTCGTTCCGCAGGTGATCCTCATTGTCTCGTCACTCCTGTGCTATATCTGGGAGGGGCTGGAGTTGACTGGCAGGCAGAGTCTCCTCCCATGTTAATTTCTCGTTCAAATTCACCTTGTATCACTTTCTTGCCCAGTGTGTGTTTGCTTTGTGCATTCTTAGCATTTCCCATAGCCCTTGTTTTGTTTTTTGCATGTGCTGTGTGCCATTGCCTCCACCATTTATTTCTGTTCTTTGGCATTGTTCCCTGGAGGTTCTAGTGAGAATTTCATGCAAAATACTCCAACAAAACGCACCAGATCAGTTCCATTTTATGAAAATATCCTGGGGGGGCATTCCCCTGGACACACCACACCCCACCCCGCCACACACCACCACCACCACCCCCCCCCCAGACTGCTAGAACACTCGAGTAGCACCATTCTGAGGAAAAATCCAGGCTAGAACACTGCAGACTCTATGAATCATCAGAGATAGTCTTGCCTTTCTCCTCCCAGATGAGGTTCTGATTATTATGGAACAATTATATTAACACAACATGCAAGAGAGATCTCTCCCAGCAAACAACCGCATCTGTAAATCTGTACGTGTAAATCTAGCCAGGGTCACCTCGTCCTTAAGACTGTGTGCACTCTTATGTGAGGACCAATTGCAAATCCTGAGGGGAAACTGCCTTTAGAAACACGTTAAATGACCCTTCAGACTACATTGGAGATTTTATCTTTGAATTTCATCTTTGAAAAGTCAGTTTAATTTATAAACGGGTACCAATATTAGCTCCAGGCACCAGCTGAATGCTGGCAGAATACTCAAACCATTGGCTAATCCGCTTCACTCCCCAGGTAATTAGATTAGACAACGATGATCTATGGAGTGACTGGAACAATTTGAATATTCACCAGGAATTTGGTCAGTGGACCATTTCTGCAAAATTTCCAGTGCAAACCCAGCCACATTAGTCATGATAACGAGCGGATTGGTCGATCACTTACTCTTTCTTGTCAGGGGACACGTCTGTGAGCAGTTCACTCAGAACCATGTCCCTGCTCAGGTCCCCGCCCACTGGCACCAGGAGCTTCTGGGCCTTGGAGTCCACGTCCCCGACATCCACCCCTCCCTCGTGATGGAAGAGCACGTAGTCGCCCTCGCGCATGGCATAGATGCACACGTAGAACTCTTCCTCCTGAGAACAATAACATTGGCTGAGGATGGCCAGCTTCTGCACAAAACCTCTTCAAAACAGCCTTGAAGGAAGTGATGACCGACTCATGTAGATGTTCATGTAGATCTAACATCTCATTGGCTTTCACTCCAGTCCTAACGTAGAGCAATTCTTTCAGCAGCAACAAACCGTGTTGAGTTGACAGAAGTCAGGCGCGTCAAATTAGTGTTGTAATGAAAATTGATAGGATGGTAGAGCTCAAAGAACAAGTATGGTTACAGCTTTTACAAATCACGTGCAGACCTGGGCTACTGCCCTTCCCCACTCGCCCCGGCCACTTTTACTCAGGAGGACGTCACAAGGCACCGAAAGTAAAAAAAGCAGGCACTCATACTGTATGGAGGAAGAGGGACGAAGGTGCTGGACCTCACTTGTACTCATAAATTTGAGGGAAACTGTGGCAACACCAGTTACAATTGCTTGGGTTCTGTGCATGCGGGCAATTCATTCTGATTGTATAAATACTGTCCAGCCTATTTCAAATTTCTGGTAGTACTAATAACTTACAATGAGCTTGTACACTTAAAAATAAACTTCTCCATCGTTTTCGTTGTACAACCCCAATTCCAAAATAGTTGGGACAAAGTGTAAATTGCCAATAAAATCAAAATGCAATAACTTTCAGATCACATGAGCCAATATGTTATTTACAATAGAACATAGATAACATTTCAAATGTTGAAACTGAGACATTTCACATTTTTATCTACATTATGAGCTTATTCGAAATCTCTGGCTGCAACAGGTCTCAAAAAAAGTTTGGACTGAAAAATGGCTGAAAAAGCAATTAATAAGACAACCAGCTGAAAGAACATTTAGCAAGTAATTTAGTTAATTGGCATCAGGTGTGTAACATGATTGGCTATAAAAAGGAGTCTCACAGAAGTAAAATTGGCCAGAGGGTCTCCAGCCTGTGAAGGCTTGCGTAAAAAAATTGTGGAATATTTTTAAAACAATGTTCCTCAACCTCAAATTTCAAAGGTTTTGAAGGTCTCATCATCGACAGTGCATAACATCATCAAAAGATTCAGAGAAACTGGAAAAATCTTGGTGCATAAGGGACAAAGCCAAAGACCTTTACTGGATGCCCGTGATCTTCGGGCCCCCAGACGTCACTGCATCACTCACTGGCACGATTCTGTCATTGACATTACTAATTGGGCCCAGGAATACTTCAAGAAACCACTGTCTGTAAACACAGTCTGCTGTGCCATCCACAGATGCCACCTAAAACTCTATCATGCAGAAAGGAAGCCACTGTTGAGCAAGATTCAGAAGCACTACTGTGTTCTGTGGACCAAGGCTCATTTAAAATGGACTGTAGCAAAGTGGCAAAGTGTCCTGTGGTCAGACGAGTCCAAATTTGACATTATTGCAGGAAATCATGGGCGTCGTGTCCTCTGGGCTAAAGAGAAAAAAGACCACCCTAACTGTTTTCAGCCTTCAGTTCAAAAGCCAGCATTTCTGATGTTATGGGGATACATTAGTGCATATGGTGTGGGACACTTGCATGTTTTAAAAAGCGCCATGGATGCTGAAAGGTATAAAAAGGCTTTAGAGCAACATATGGTCCCCTCCAGATGACATCTATTCCAGGGAAGGTGTTTTTCCGCAGAACAATGCAAAACCACCTACTGCAGCTAATACAACAGCATCGATTCATAGTAGAAGAGTCCATGTGCTGAACTGGCCTGCCTGCAGTCCTGATCTTTCACCAATTTGGCACATAAATAAATGAAAGTTAGTCAAAGGAGACCCAAAACTCTCCAGCAGCTGGAAGTCTGTATTAAACAAGAATGGGATCAAACTCCACTGCCTAAACTCAAGAAACTTGTCTCCATAATACCCAGATGCCTCCACTCTGTGTTAAAAAGAAGAGGGGATGCTACACCATGGTAAACAGGCCCCTGCCCCAACTTTTTTGAGACCTGTAAGAGCCATCAAATTTGAAACAAGCTCATTTTGAGGATAAAATTTAAAAATTTCTCAGTTTCAACATTTGGAATGTAATTTCTGTTCTATTGTGAATAATATCTGGCTGGTGTGATTTGAAAGTCATTACCCTTTTGATTTTATACACAATTTATACTCTGTCCCAGCTATTTCGGAATTGGGGTTGTATTTTTTCCAAAATCTATGGTATTGATAGGGAAGACAGCACCACAAGTTTTTTAACAAGAAGCTTGGGGTTTCAGCGTGGCATTGGTGGTGGATTCATTGCTTCATGACTCCAGTGTAGAAAACTTCTTCCCATGAGCCAAATGGAAGGTGCGCGGTATTGCGGATACTTGCTTTCTTCACTCTGCATGGCCAATAGACTGGACAGCACTCCAATTGGCCAATGCACAACTTCTGGTTTTTAAAGGGATTCCCCAAGAATAGAAGTGGCGAGAGGAAGTGTGATGGGGCGTTAAAATGAGAATACTGGGGTGCTGCTCGAGACATTTTGGGACAAAGCCAGATATAAATCATAACAAAAAAAACACAAAAAACAAGAGACTTGCCTGCTTATGAGCTACAAATGGCTCAATGAGGAAATTCTTCAGGATGCCCGTCGCTCGGCCCACCTGGAAAACAACAAGGAAAAATGTGGAGCTATCAATGTAAGGTGACAGTGAAGATCATGGTTAGACACACATCAGTGAGGAGATACAGAAACCACATTAGAACACTGCTCACCTCAAGTCACTGGGAATGAAAGTACCAAGTACTAAACACAACCCTAATTACGGCAAGTCTTTACGTACAGGCATGCCAAGCTTAAATTGAAATTTCTGACTCCAAAAATTTTCACAGCTTAATACGACCTACTACGCCCATGGGGCATGTAACCAACCTTACGCCATTTCTTTTGCGAAAACATACGCACATATCCGGACTGGGTTTTATACTAACGGCAAGCAAACTTTAAATAAGGCGGCGGGTCCTGATGGCTTATATCCTAGACCGGTCTCCACCATCTTCAGACGGTCTTTCAAAACTGGAGAAATACCAAATGATTGGAAGCAGGGCAATATAATCCCAATATAAAAGAAAGGGGACTGTACTGAGCCAGGAAATTACAGGCCAGTCAGTTTAACTTGCATTGCATGCAAAACACTAGAATCCATCATAAAAGATGAGTTGGAATTATTCCTGGAACGTAATAATATTTTGAGGGTTAGCAAACATGGTTTCTGTTGGGGAAGGTCATGCCTAGCAAACCTTCTAGAATTTTTTGAAGAGGCCACCAAGACTTATGATCAAAGCAGGGCTTATGATATCATATACTTGGATTTTCAGAAAGCATTTGATACAGTATGCATAAGAGACTAATTTTTAAAATGAGCTCCATTGGAGTTTCAGGAGGTATTTGGAGTGGATTAAAGACTGGTTACAGGACAGAACACAAAGAGTGGTGGTCAGTGGTATCTCATCTGAGCTAGGTATGGTGGGGAGAGGCGTCCCACAGGGATTGGTGTTGGGACCCCTGCTGTTCCTCATCTACATTAATGACCTTGATAGAAATATTGAGAGCAAATTAGTTAAATTTGCAGATGATACTAAATTGGGAGGTTTGGCAAATGGTTTAGACTCTACTAAAGTGATCCAGGAGGATTTGGATGGAATCCAGATTTGGGCAGAAATATGGCAAATGAAATTTAATTTTGCAAAATGTTAAGTTGTACATGTAGGTAATAAAAACATTAGACAGGATTACTTCATGGGAGGTTTAAAACTGGAATGTGTTCCACATGAAAAAGATCTAGGAATGACTGTTGACCAAACTCTCACAGGTTCTAGTCATTGTGCCGTAGCAGTTAAAAAGGCCAATCGGATGCTGGGATACATTGCCAAAAGTATTGAGTACAAATCCAAGGATGTGATACTTCTCTTGCACAACACATTCGGCGGGCCACATCTGGAGTATAGTGCACAGTTCTGGGGACCATACTTTAAGATATAGGGGCTCTAGAAAAAGTTCAGAGAAATGCAACTAAGCTGATTCCGGGTATAATAGATGAAAGCTATGAGAAGAGGCTGAAGATCCTTAATCCATTTAGTCTTAGGAAATGGAGACTTAGGGGTGATCTGACTGAAGTCTTATATGTTAAAGGGATTAACAAAGTGAATTACGTAGGATTCTTTTGGCCAAGTTCTGTTAGTAGAACTCTGAGTCATAAATGAAGTTGACCAAGGGTAAATTTAGCACTGATAATAGGAAATATTTTTTCACACAAAGAGTAGTTAAGTAATTTTGATGTGGAACGGCTTGTCTGAACATATTGCTGAGGCATAAACCTTGGGAATTTTCAAGAGCAGGCTGAACTGAAAGCTAGATACCATTGAGACATTGAGTATCTGAAGTGATATATTCACATTAGTTAAAATAAACTGGCAAGCCTAGTTAGCCTGAACGGCCTGTTCTCGCCTGTCATGTTATGTTTAGAGGCCAAGTGAACTGCTTCCAGGGGACATTATGGAGCTTACCACACGTTTAAAACTGAAAAGTAAAATTTATGCCAAAAATGATTAAGGTGCACTGTAAAGCAGTTGTGCCATGCATATGCCCTATTGCAAAATTAAATTGAAGTAAACAGCACTTAAAAGCTGGGCGCAGAGCTTCCAGGTGACTCACAGCAAAGACATCTGTCTGAGAGCCTTGTGGTTGGCTGTTCGAATCCCAGCCGTGCCATTACCTGCTGTGGCTGGTCTGCATGGGCAAGGCAACTTACTTCAGCTCATTATATATTATGCAGATGATTCTCCGTTTTCATCAATACCACACACTATCCACATTGATTCTGGTCCTATAACTGATAAACACGAAATCTGTGGTCTTTTTAACCAACATTTTATAGTGACCGGAAACCTTTTTGAAAATTTTATTAAATCAGTCCTCTACAGGGGATATGTCTGACCTCAGCTCTAGTTCTTTCACAAATTCTCAAAAACCTTGTTTTCATTTAGGGAATTTCAAGTGAATGAGGTCCTACAAGAATTGAAATGAATTGATGTAATTATTTCCACTGGAGAGGATCATCTAGTTCCGAGTCTTTTGCATTTAGCAGCCGCAATGAATGCACATTCAATAACTAATATTTTTATCTTGTCAGTATCAATGGGGACTACTCCCAGTGTATGGAAAGCTGCTCATGTTTTTCCATTATTTAAGGGTGGTGATCCCAGTTCTGTGAACAGCTACAGATCCATCCCAAAATTGCCTTGCCTGGCTAAGATTTTAGAATCTCTCGTTAAGCAACAAATGTGCAGCTTTTTTACTTTCAACAACATTTTCACTTCACAACAATCTGGTTTCAAGCCTGGTCATAGCACCATCAAAGCAGCCTCAGTAGTCACAAATGATTTGATATCAGCTGTGCATAATACACAAAAATGTGCAGTCCTACTTATTTATTTAGCAGAAGCTTTCAATGCATTAGACCATTTTATTTTTTTTTAAAAAGTTGTCTTCCATTGGTCTTGATTGTGATGCCTGCTTATGGGTCCAGGACCATTTCTCTAATAACACACAAGCCATTATGCTTGGGGATGTGAAGTTGCAATTTTTAAAAGGGACGAAAGGAGTACCCCAAGGATCCATACTTGGACCGATTTTATTTACAATTTATATTAATAATATTGCAAGGTTCATTTTTATACAGACGACAATGTGGTGTACTCCTCTGCACCAATGTGCGCCCAGGCCCTTATCTACCAGCAGCTGGCTTTTAATCTAATTCAACACTCTCTAGCGGATCTGAAACTTGTTTTAAATATGGATAAAACTAAGTTCATGTTTTTTTCTGCTCGGAATGCAACTATGCCAAATGACTCAATTTTCTCGGTGACTGGTGCTAAAATTGAGCAATTTCAGTCTTACAAGTATTTGGGTATCTGGCTGGATACTAGACTTTTCCTTTAAAACTCATGTCTAACTTGTCCAAGAAAATCTGAATAAAAATTGGGTTTCTTTACAGAGACAGGTCCTGTTTTTCTTTAGACAGTAGGAAGAGGATAGTTCAACAATCTTACCTTTATTTGCCAATGGAGATATCCTGTACATGCATGCCTCTGATAGTACTTTAAGACCTCTCAACGCTATTTATCACAGCGCTCTGCGTTTTATCACAGGAGATTGTTTCCGCACTCATCACTGTGTGTTATGTAGTTCTGTTGGATGGTTTTCCCTTTATTTTAGAAGGAAGGTCCATTGTATTTTATTTATTTATTTATAAAGCATTTCTTGGTAAACTTCCTTCATATCTAGCTAGGCTTTTGTCCTTCAAAATCCGAAGCCACCCAGGACTAGAACAAATCTGGGTTGTTCTGCTTTTAGCCCATTTGCACCTCATGTCTGGAATAGATGCCAAGACACTCTGAAGCTTGATTGTCTCATTCCATATGAATCCTTTAAGATTAGACTGTGGGAGACGTTACTTGAGGAGGCCAGATGTACTTGCCTTTAGTTTTAACTTTGGACTTGTTCTCTGTCCTGTGTACTTGAATGTTTTACTTATTTTATTTATTTTTTATTTTATTTTTCTTTTTAACTGCATTTTAAAGTTTGTTTTCCTCTATTCTTTTATATTGTTGTATGAAATTGTGTGAATTTTACTATGTTCTGTGTCTTAACCCACACTGTAATAGTTTTATTGTATTCAGGGCTCCCCTGAAAAAGAGATCTCTGTCTCAGTGGGACTTCTCTGTAATAAAGGAAAACAAGTCGACATGGTCTACAACATCCCCCGCCAATCGTGCGCTTCTCATTTTCGAACTCAATCATGGCCTTTATGGTCTGAAGCTACACACCAAATTTGGTTACTGTATCTGTAGTAGTTTCTGAGTAAAGCTGTCCCCTTTATCTCGGACGGACGGACGCACACACGGACGGACGGACGGACGGACGGAGGTCAATCCTATATCCCCCTCCCACTTCGTGTCGGCGGGGGATAATAAATTAATAAAATTCTGGAATTGTTAGTCTACTTAACAATAATGAGACAACACATAGCCCAGTCATTGACCAATTTGTACAGTGGGACCAATTTGTACAGTGGGGGGAGGAGTCTCATCTCCAGCTATAAATATCAAAAACCAAAGATATAGTCATTGATTTTAGAAGGAATACCCACTTATGCAAGGCCACTTCAATCAAAGGCCAGAGCACAGAATATGTGAAATTTTATAAATACCACTGACTCAAAGCTGAACTCTGAAAGCAGCAGTAAAGCTGTGCATAAAAAGGCTCATCAGCAGGCGTCCTGTTTAAGAAAGTTCTCTTACTTTCATATTCGCCAAACCATTATGACTTTGCTTTATCGGGGTTTTATCGAGTCAATTTTATCCTTTTTCTTTGGCTTCATTGTTTGGTCACACATCTCTAAAGGAGAAACACTGCTTAAACCGTATGATAAAATGGTCCAGTTGGCTGATTGGAGTCACAGCGTTATCCAGCGTGCCTGTTACAGGAAGCAAGTGAAGTGGATAGCTTCCTCCATTTTGAAGGATGACTTCCAGCCTTGGCACAGAGATTTTTTCCCAAGGTGTAAAAAAAAAAAAAAGCGATCCAAATCGTCCCTTTGTCCCTGCTGCCATCATTTAGTCAAATTAGCTGCAGCGGTCTTAACACACTTATTGATCTACTTACATCCTTCATTTGCTGTTAGTAGGTCATTTTAAGAGGCAATTTATTGTTATGTTTTTACTGATTGCTTTTCCTGATTTTTCATGATAGGTGGAACCTTGAGCACTCTTACCCTTTTATTGCTTTATTACTTTTAACTAGGGGTGTCAACATCTACACATGTAAACAATTACAGGGATAACAAATCATAACAGTTTAGAAAAACCAATTACACGTCACTTTTTTCCCCCCTCGTTCATTTCTCACCAATACATATAGTCGCCTATTTTTAGGGGTGATAATGTTGCCTGAAAGCTTCAGATAATAACATTAACTGACAATACACTTAAATGTTCCCACTAGTGCAGTTATCCGCATACAGATGCATGGGGCGCAATATTACATTGATATATAAAAATAAAAAAAAGAAAGAAAAACCCGCAGCCACAGCCAGTGTCGTGCCACATCAAGAATAGGCTGCGGAGGACTTGAGGAGCGCAGCGCTCATCATCTTCTCCATGTGCAAATGTTGTGCAGCTGAAAACAAAAACTGTTAATGGCTTGTTAGTTTAGCCTATATTGTTGCGTGTTGTTGTACATTATATTGTTGGTTGGTTTTCGGTCAGCTTTTCACGACCTGATCACACATCCTCACGTCTAAAGGAGGAAGAAAACACATTTTTTTCGCCAATTTTAGTGAATAATTGTGAGACTCCCCCTCTACTTTAGCTTTGTGGATATAAAAGTGAAGTTTTTTCCTCTCACTTCAGCTTAATTTGGTTTCTTTTTGAGCTGCTTTCTCTCGCCAATTCCAGATTACTTTTACTATGAGACGCATATTAAAATTCAGACGCAGCTCCCGTTGCGAGAGAGGGATGCAGTTTGCACTTAAAGTTTAAAAAAATGTACAAAAGTGAGCAATAGTTAAAACGATGATTAAAAAAGAAGAACCTTTTTCAGCTTTCACTTGTACGTTTTCTTATCTGTCAAAATGATGGAGGATTTGATTTTCAACTCATTTTACTTTCTGTGGTTATACAGCACAACTGCGATAGAAAAAGCTCATAAATCTCCGAACGTGTAACTGGGTACACGTCGGTTAGTAGTCCCATGTACACGTGTAGAAAAAATTGTACACGTTGACACCCCTAATTATAACATGTCTTGGCATGTTTTACTAGTACTTTTTCCATCTCGAATGCATGTTTTTATTTTAAACGTGTTGTACCAGAGTGATGACCGTATGAGGGGGTCATCACCTCACTGACTGCAAAGAAAATTTACCTTCGGGTACAAATAAAGTAACCCGTTACCAGTTACGCGTTACCATGCCTTGTCCACCCCATTAACTTCAATATCAGAGGCAACAAAGTCAGACACCGATGCAAAATTCAAATGCTCTCAATATGACATAATTTCCCTTCCCTCTTTTTGTAGTTTCACTACTTTTTGGTGCTCACAGATAATAGGGATGTGGCTAATATTGGAAAGAAATTCATTACCATGGAAACCAGATTTCTGTACCAGCATGTGTCACAGGCTTTTAATGATGCGTTGCCTCCTGCCTCTTTGCTTCTCAGTGGCATGGTGATAAATATCTTCGTTAACCAGCTAGTCATCTGATCTTTTATTTCACCGCAATTCTAGCATTAGGCTGAATAAAATAATAGGTGTGTTACCCATTACACAGATTTAAAAATAGGAAGGGTAGGTGGTAGGAATTTTTTTTTTTTTTTTTGCCGAAAGTTTAAGTTAAATTTTAAGGGTAGTTTAGTAATCAGTCATTTTTTTTCCCCCCTCCGTCACAGCAATATGTCAGGCATATGCCAAACCTAAGAGAGACATGCTACCAGTATATGATTTTGGTGTGTGCTACATTCTACATATAAATATACAACAAATGAAATACTTGTACAAAACTTCATTAAACTGAAAGAACAAGAAAACTTGTCATAAAAAGTTTAAGATAATGTACAAGCACTGTGCATTTCAATGGCACCAAGCTAGAGGGAGACAACCATGTTCTAAATTTTTGTCAGGGATATACTTTTCAACCCTAAGTCAAGGACTACAGGAATCACTTGGTGTTCAAATGTGTTTCATCACATATACAGCAATTCCAACTGCAGGTTCATCCAGCTAAACTAGTAACAAACAATAAAAACCATCTTTACAACAACAATCCATGACTCAAACTGAAAAACTAAACCACTAATGGGCAACATTTTTATTTTGGCAAGTCAGATAGTTTCCATGAACTCTGACCTTGAAAACTACCACTGAATATGAAAGAGGCTCACAAAAATTCAATTGGCTTTTTCATGGCGCTTCGCATGACTGCTAAACCAGCGAACGAGGGGGAAAAAAGTGATGCGATCAATCAATTACATCAGACATCGAAGGTCGGCTTCATTTCTTTTTTTATTTACAAAATTGAAAACAACGAAAACCGTTTTGGGACAGCCATAATGTCATAGGTAGGGTCGGGAAAGCTGCCTATTTTTTTTTATTTGGCCTCACAGCCTTCATTATATCTTGGTGCAGGTGTATATGTTTTTTTTTTTTTTTTTTTTATCTGTCCAAGTTGTACGTATAAAAGTCAAAATCATCAGCATCGATCTCTGAATGAACATTGAAACAAGTGTTGTCACTAAGGTGACATCATCCCCCGCCGCAAATTATCAATTGAAAATTAAAGAGGTATGAAGTGATAGTGATGGGTTAAGATGAAGCTAAATGTCAGCAGTAACATGTTCCAGTCAACATCCGATGATATTTTGCACTGTGGATGTTGAAACGCAAAAATATTTTCAAGACTTACTGTGACCATGACATGAACGTCACAGTGTATGAATAGTAAAAATAGAAAAAGAAACTGCTTATCAATAAACAGTCAACAGAATTCAGATGAAGCTTGGCGTCAAAAATATCAAAAACACGAAATGAAGGTCAAGGTCACCAAACATGACTGGCACCTTTCTCTTACTGTGATCAACCTAGATGTGAAATGTGAAGAGAATCCAGTCAACAGTTCTTAAGATATTACAATTTGTACGTATGGACGAATGGACGGACGGACAGAGCCTAGTACTACATCCCCCGCTTCGCGCTAAACTGGTGAAGAGTGAGGGGATTTAAGCTAAAATACCTTTGCACTAGGCCAAGAAAAGAGTCAAAGTCATCTGGCTCTGCTCGTGCACATAGAAAAGGCACCACCAGTCAATTTCATTTGCACTCTGAAATTATACAACAAAACACTGAAAATATCTACAGCCTTGTATTGAGCAGACTGATACCCGCAGAATGACACGGAGACAAACCGATTTAGTCAAAAAAAGACAAAAATATAAGCAATCAAAGGCTGCTACATTTTTCATGTACCTGAGAACAGTGAATACCCTTAGGTTTGTAAATTAATAGCAGCAAACTAATTTCACTGTATGTCCATTATTTCTGCTTCCTATAATAATAATGGGGACTAATATTCCTGAATATAAATGAGCACTCGCTCTGACATCAGTCAGGGGAGAACACTGTTCTCGCACAATTGAGCCATAGGCTGTTGCCATGAGGTAGGAAAGTTTGTCTGTCACTGTCAGAATGCCTAGAGTTGGCTTTTGGTGGCCATTCCAGTTAGACCAACCTCACCTCAATCATCATGAAAATGTTCTTGGGACAAGAATCACGGTTGTGAAATGAAACCTAAAAAACCTGCGGGCTTAACCAAAGAGGGCCGCTGATGAGCAGAAACACAAGAATGTCACTGATCCTGAAAGGATCAACATTAAGGAATGGCTCCAAATCTACTCAAATGTGTGCCTCAACCTTGTCAAACTGGAAAATTTAGTATTAACCCCTTTGTACAGAAACCAAATCTGACAGTTATGCGTTTCCCAATTTGAGGCTTTCAAATAAAAGACTAAAGTTTCAAGGGGAGGGGGCAAACAGCTGAAATGAAACAAGACGCTTGTAGCATTTAGAATACCATCTTATTTTAGTAAATTTAGTACAGATTAAGGGCCACAAACAAATCATGAAAACTCGGCACTGAAATTGTTTAACAAGAGCGAAGTCACTGAATGTGCAGGATCGCAGCGCAGGTGTTCTGTAGAAGTATGCTTTGGTAAATAAAATTTGTATTGATTGAGTGATGGTGAATTGTTGTGATGATGATGTCAACGATGATGATGATGGATAGATGCAGCCATATGGAAAAGATAAACTGGAAAGGATTTTGGCGTAGCACACTCATCTTCAATAATGACCTGCCTTGGGTCAGCCACTTATTTTGCAATTTATTTATTCATTTATTTATTAATCCTCCATCCTCCAACTAGCGTAGCATATATGCTACACGAAGTAAAAGGGTCAACAGCCTGGACATCCTGCTGATTTTGTTTCTTACTGCCAAATAAACATTTGAGAATAACTTGAATGGTCCGTCACTTTAATTTTTCCATTCGCATCACTAGCCAATGTGGCAGATCTGCTACATTTTGGAATGGTGGGCCAAAGGATTGAATTTTCTTTTAACTATTTTTCCAAATATTGGCCCATAATCAACATATTTGCCTAGGGAAATGATTTTTACACAATTGGAAATGGGTTTGGTTGATTACAGTGTTAAGCTTTATGGATACAAAAGTGAATTTAAACATAACATAAATGACAATTAAAAATATGGAACAAAAATCAACACAATATAAAATAAGTTCAGGTTCAATACAGAAAGTTGTATCCAAGGGGTACCCACAAATGATAAAACCTGTATCAGGGGCTCCCAAAATCATAAAATCCTAAAAAAAAAAAAGAAAGTCACATTTAGGCAGGCCTACATTTTGAGCAATGACAATAAGTAACTAAGTTACAAGAATGGGACAAATCAACAGAATCAACTGTTAATTTATACATTTACATATACAGATACCATTCCATAGGCTGCAGAGAAGGGATTGCTGCATAATTTAGTCTCTAAGGGAGGAGAATTGAATAATATGTGCCTAAATGAGGGAAGAATAATAAACTTTCTGGGAATATCTGAAACAGGGGCGTTGTGCACGTACTAATATCCAAGCAAAGGAAGAATTCCTTTGTCCTTGTTTTGCATGTAACTTGGATCCTATATGTATGAAAGTAAAGGACTGAATTCTATTGACCATCCGTCATCGAGTGTTTTCTTACAGGAATAATTAAAAATTTCCATCACAATAACATGTGATCCCCATGTGTGCAACATCTTGTATTTAGAAGTTTGGTCTGATGTCAACAGCACCTGTGCTTATGGGGACAGCATCCCCCAAAAGAAGTGCACCTCCCCTTCCCTAGGCATTGTGGAGGTCAGCAACCATACATATGTATTCACTTTAGAAACCGACAATCAAGTGGGCTGCTCTGTCATGAACTTCAGCGACTCTTTCAGACTCCGGTATCTGGAAAGCATCAACAAACTCTCCAAGTTGCTGCACTATATTTGCCGCTTTGTGACATTGTCATTTTAGCCGTCTCAAGCACATCATTGATGTGTTCCCAGTCTTCTGTATCAGATGGACTGGTACAGTCATACTCTACCGCTCAAAAGTTTGGGATCACTTGCAAATTTCTTTGTTTTCCAAAGAATTATACATTTTCATGCATTTCAAACATTTCATCCATTTCACAAACGATTAAAATTAATCAGATTATTTTAAAAGAATGATCTATATTTTTGCAGAGAGGCCTATTATCAGTAACTGTCAGTCCTCAGCATCAATCTCCTGGTATGGCTACAAATCCAAGTTAAGCATTTTATAAGGCTAACTGATTATTAGAAATCCCTTCTGCAAATGTGTTGCACAGATGAAAACCGTTGAACTAATAAGGGAGCGCAAAAGGGAGCATGGCATTCTTCAGGTTGGTTAAGTACCGGAGGCATTAGCAGTTGTTTGTTTGTTCACAGGCTCAAAATGGCCAGAACTTCCTTTAGAGACCCGTCAGTCCATTTTTGTGCTTAGAAAAGAAGGCTATTCAATGCGAGAAACTGAAAAGTTAAAATCTCTTACCATGCTGTCAACTACTCCCTTCAGAGAGCAGCGCAAACTGGCACTAACAAGGACATAAAAAATATGCGTGCAATGCACGGAATACCCGTGGCATTGACCATCGCAATGACCATCACAATCACAACCACAACCGCAATTTCCCTTTTCCCTTTTGTTCCAGCAAAGGAATCCCCTCCCCATCACCTGCTCCAGGGTTCGTTGGCTTGTCGCAGGCGCAGTCTGCTGCAAGCAACGCACCCATGTTTTGTAACACTCATAAACTGACTGATTTACATATTTCACTTCTTAACATTATTTTGCTACTCCTACGTGGAGTACGCCTGTTTATTCATAACACGTTTACCATGTTGGATACTAACAATTTAGCCATCAGCCTAATGGATGACAGTCTCATTTACTACTTAAGCTAAGCAGAGCAAATTCAGAACACTTACACCTCTCAAATTAGTTACCATGTTCGTTGAAAAATGATAGTACACCAGTTTCCCCTTGAATGACCGGCACCGCACTTTTTGGGTCTAATCATACCTCTTAAAATGCTCCCAAACCGCTGATTTCTTCAACATTTTGCCTTAGTCCGTTTAGAGTCCTTGACGCACATGATAAGGACCGATATTTGACTAAATCGGTTTGTCTCAGTGTCATAAGGACCGATTCGATGACAAGCGCCATCACCAAATAAAAGCAGATACAGTCAAATGTCTTTTATAATAAGTTGAATCGGCTACCAAAGATAATACTGTTGGAGCTTAAAATGATTTTATTCACTGTAGTTCTATAACTACTATAGTTCAACTGCACTCTAGTTCTACAGCTATGCCAGCAGCCATACCACGATTCAATCTGCTCCAGCCGCGTGGCTGAAGCAAAGCAGGTTGCTGCTGGAAGAGGTGTCACCAGTAGGTTGCCATCTTCCCTCTAGGGGAAAAATTCCCAATGCCTCAGTGCAGGGACGGGGACACTTTTTTTTTTTTTTCGAATGAGAGGTTAAACAGAGATCCTGACTCTCTGTGGTCATTAAAGATCCTATGGCACTCTTCAATAAAAGAGTAGGAGGTTCCCCAGTGTCATGGCTAAAGTCCCAACCTGGCTCTTTCGACCTGCCATATATATTCAACCTGCTATATCATCCCCTAATCTAATTGGCTGTGTAAATTGCCCTCTCCCTCCCCACCTCAATCCCCAAGCCTGCCTTGAAAAACGGGACTTCCCTGGTTAAATAAAAATAAATGATCGTACTGCTGTTGCTGCAGACTGCCTTGATAAGGTGTCAAGTGCGGTGGGAGAGCATAAAGCGTTTCACTGCTCAGTGAAAATGTGGTTTCTGAGGGGCCAAACGCAAACAAATATGAACTGAAGCAGAATAATTTGTTAGGTAAAAATGTTGTGGATTCAGAGTGATTACATCAATTGGACTGTTGGACTTTATAATGATCAGGAGTAATTGGAACTTAAAAGTTTGGATTACAGGATTACTTTACAAGTAAAGTAATGATTCATCTCCAAATGTGCAATAAATAAATAAAAATAAACCGGTTTAAATGGAGTGAATTGCTGACATGGGGAAAAAAGTTGCGTGACTCATACCGCATCAGAGTCTATATTTAGAATTCAATTGTGAATGTCAGGATCGATGGTTCGATATTTCAAAGTGTTCGGTACAGCCCGAGTAGTTTTTTCAAATTAGATTAGTTAAAATAATTTTTGACTCAAATAAGAACACCAAACTGTGACATTAAAAATTAGTTTTTATCAAAAAGAATATGGGAAATTAAAATGAGTATCATGTGCATTTGCCCACAAGTTATTTACTTGACGTCCATTGAATAAATTCCACTTTGTTACAAAAGTTTTCTGGTCAGAAATATCAGACTAAAAGAGGATATCAGAGGATATCGGACTGAAATTTTAGGGTTCCGGTCGTTGCCTAATGTGTCCACTGTGCTCACTACTGTTACCAAGGCTGGCAGGTTAGTGGCACTGCTCAAATGTACTGCTACTCCACAGAAGAACTGACTTTCCTTAGGCTGATAAACCAACTTCTTGAGCACGAAATTCCGTCGATTTTGAAAAATATTAAGTAAAACGCTAGAAATCATGTCGTGTCCAGACAGAGCTGTTATCTTCAACAAATTTCAATTTTTATAATTTGATTATACGCATCAATTTATTGATTTTTCTATGGATTGACTCTGTGCACACTTTTTATTGACAACAAAAGTTTTCCAGTGTCTTACTGAGAGTCGGCAGATTTCCGCAACCATACCTTTCGTGTCCACAATTCTGTATGTCGCAATGACTGCAATATGAGAAGGGAATTATGATGAAAATCGTCTGCATTCATCCTTATTCTTGGACATCGTTCAGCAATTGGCCATCCTCCGACGAGGTAAGACGTAACTGACTGCCATTTTAATCACCTTTCCGTACATTTTGCGTTCGTGATATCATATTTTAGGATCATAACACGATTTTTCATCATGCATTGACCGATTTATTCGTAACCATTTCCTGTCCACCGTGATGAAAGTTTTGCTTCAAGAATCCTCTAAAATATTCCATAAATTAAACAGTTGACGTTACTCGTAAGCAATGATGTCAACTTTCGATATTCAATATGAATCAGCGTTTTCTTGCTCGTTTCCTGGTCTACCAGACAGCAGAAACGGCCCGATATTTTAGTATATAACGTTGTGGACTCACCGTGATTTCCTGCATGAGGCGTGGCTGCAGCCATTCCTTCACACCCTCCAGGTCCAGGTCAATGCCCACCAGGCCGAGCTTCCCTCTACGCTTTATTAGCTGGTCTGGCTTCACCACCAACCGCTGCGAGATGTGCAACAAAAAGACAAAACAAACAGTATGTCTTACTGAATATTACAGGATACAGAAAAGCACACCAACGCAGGCTATTACAGAACACTGAATCTAGCAACATCAAGTGTGGCTTTACCAGAATGACGTACAGAGAACCCATCAGCTTGATAAAACGCAGGTCCAGAAAATCATTGAGGTCATGACTGCCGGTCTGGCCTTCAATTCAGTGACCTTGATGAGACGAGGCCTATCTCAAAGAGAACTCAAAATCAAAGCTGCAAAGTACAGTACCGTTTAAAAAAAAAAAGATTTGCCTCCTTCCCAATTCCTTCTAGTTTTGCTTATTTGTCAATTTTAAAATAACAGCAAGACAATGTGAGTAAACAAAATTGAGCTTTTTAATGAACCTTTTTAATGAAGCACAAAGAGGAGGTTCTGAAGAGTTTATCGAATGATCAGAAAATAAAGGTCAATTGTCAGTCGACCAAGATTTGTTTAGGTGGGGGACGGCACTAGTTTGATGAGTAAAATATTCAACCATGGCACGGGCAAAAATAGAGGAAATCAGGAAGGGGGATATACCATTTCACGGCACTGTACATGAAGCCCTCTCGCCAAACAGAATGTAATACAAATGTCATTTTTTTTCCTGACCACAGAATAATCGATTCAGAGAAGGCCAAAGTGCAAGTTGCTTTGAAGATGTTAGGCTATTTACAATGAATGAAGCAGTTTTGCTAGTGTAATTTTGGAGATTAGATCAGGTAAAGAACAGTGGGTGCAAAGTTATTCAGAGTTTGATGACCACAAGCCAAAAGTGGCAAGTGAATAATTATGCAATTCAAATCAATTTGATCAGCATCACAGTACCCCACCTGTCCAGTAACAAACCAAAACCAAACCCTGGAACAGATTTATTTCCCTGTTATGGCCAGCAGTTCTGTTCTTCAATGATAATGCAGGGCTGTCCGTTAAGTTTTTCTGCTCATAGCACTGGTGCTACAGAGGTTCATAGTCTTGTAGCACAAGACAAAAACAGTAAAAGCATCCGTTACATCTCTAAAACCGACCACTATTAGTGCAGTTTATCATTTAAAGACATATAAAAAATTTATATAATCTCTTTGGAAATTGAAGTACTTTCAATATCTTGGGATTCTTTAAATTCATACAATTTTAAGTAATTTCCAGCACTTGTCAAGCAGTCTTGACACAAACAATGTACACTTCAAATATAATGCAGGCACATAACTCACGTACTATACCTGATTGACGATCAAAACCATTAAATCAAAGCCTAGAGGAAGCCTATATACCAATAGGTGATGACGACAAAACGAGTCATTGGCGTATACGCTTTGATTTAAGACAGCAAGGATGGAAATACATTTAATCAACAGAAAAAATCTCAGCTCTCTCGATAACTTCATGTAATTTTTTAACCTTTTGTTAATCAGATTATGAAAGAGACTGAAAATCAACAGCCCATTTTTTTTGATTGGGGTTAAAAAAATGCGCATTTAAAAGGAATATATTGCATATTGATCAAGCAGTGAACTCTTTGTAAGAACTGAAAGGCATTACTTGCTTCGGCTTCCCGTAAGCAAGTATGCGCAAATCTGCAGTTTCGTGAGCATTTCTGGTTTGATATTCTGAGTGAAAACGCTGCGGAAACTTAAACTGGCCTGTCATTCTACCGAATAGTCTTACTTACTTAGTTAATCGTCTGATTGTTAATCAAGCAAAGGGGAGTAATCGTTTGCTTTACAGTGAGGATTTTGCCTCGCCTAACTAACCTCTGACCGCACGTCACTGGTGTATTCAAGTGGCCTCACAGCCTGTTAGCGCTTTCATTAACCTGAGCTAGCCCAGATAAACACATTTTAAAAATTGCGCTGAAAGCGGAGAAATTGCGGGAAATTGTGTTGGATAGGCAGGTGGGATATTCGGTCTCGGATGGAAGTGAACTTTCTCTCTCAGAACAAAAATAAAGCAGAGATCATCTTATTTGGCCAACATGACCATAGATGGCTATGACAGTGCCATTGGCACCCATGAGTCCTACTGTCATTCTTTTGCAAGGTACCTTTGGTGTAATTTTTGTCGGGGACTTTAGGTTCAATAAGCAGATCAGCTTTGTAGTCAAAACAAGTTTCTTTCAGTCAAGACTCCTTGCAAAGGTTAAGGCTAATCTCCCGAGGAATGATTTTGAGAGAGTTATACATGCCTTTGTTAAATCACGCTTAGACAACTGCAATTCTTTGTTTGTTGGTCTTGATCAGTCATCTCTGCGCCGTTTAAAAGTAGTTCAAAATGCAGCCGCCCGCCTGTTGGCGGGAAAGAAACGGCGTGCTCATATTACTCCTGTCCTTGCATCGCTGCACTGACTTCCTATCAATTTTAGGATCCAGTGTAACGTTTTAATATTTGTTTTTTAATGGTTAAATGGCTTGACGCCATCTTGTTTATCAGAGCAGCCTCACACTACTGGCCTCACACTATTGGCAGGGTCGTCAAATCAGCTGCTCCTGTTAGTATCTCGGCCCCGGCTCCGTACTCGAGGAGACAGAGCCTTTTCAGTGGGGGCCCCTAAGCTGTGGAACAGCCTACCTTATCAAGTTAGGGCTGATCAGTCTCTTCAGCGCTTTAAAACACTGCAGATAACTCATCTCTTCTCATTGGCGTTCAGTCCCAGCTAGACATGTAACCTTGGCTTTTTTTATTCTTTGTTTAATTGTTTTACTTTTTTCTTCATTTTATTCTTTTACCATGATATTACTGTTCCTTTTATTGTTTTTATTTATTCGTTTTACTTATTATATTTGTGTATGGTGATTATCTTGCATCATAATTCATGAGCAGCACTGAGGTTGCTTTAAAAGCGCTATATAAATAAACTTTGATTGATTGACATTCCACAGCATTAACACCAGCTGGATTTTCACCATGACCCTCGACTCAATCTGAAGCAAAGGGTTTAGCCTGGACTGCATTATGTGGAGACTAAGAGGGAGCTAATGTAGCGATATAAGCAGGTGCCATTCTGGAGCGACAAGGCCTCACCTCTGTGAGCAGCCAAGGGTGGTCCTGAGTGAGCCGATCCCAGTCGGTGTCATGAGTCACACAGGCATACTTGAAGCGGTTCTGCACGGCTGCGGAGGTACAGATGTACTTGAAGAGAAATTCCTTCCCCGTTTGCTCTGATATGGCTTTTGCGGACATGGCTGCTCAGTCCTCAGAAATACTCTGGGGGAGACAAAGGATGGGGGTTTGGAGGCATTAATTGCATATTTGTAAGGAATACTATCAAACACTTTCAACAAAAGATATGGTGGGGATTGAGGAAGACAAAGCTGCTTTTGCAGACACACCAAGCAGCCCAGTACCCAACTGACCACACCAGCTGAACTGAGGCCTAAAATATTCCAAGCTTGATGATACAGCTAGACACACAGAAAAAAATAATTTGACTACATGATTAAATGCTGCCGTGCGGCTCCTGTGAGGTGGGATGTATAGAAAACGGCCCATGAGAACATGACATGACGCATTGAAAAATCTAATTTAAAATCTCATTCAAAAACAGAGCTATAAGATCTATACATGCAAGAACTAGGCCTACGCTGTCGGCGGCCGACAACAGGGGGTAAATCCCCGAAATTCCCCAATCCTTGAAGCCCCCTTTATTAGATTTCCTTTTACTAGACCTGAGGCAAATTTGAGGTCTACAAAAGTAATTGTTCCAGAGATATGGTTAAAAAACCTGATTTTTTCAATATACAGTGCCACCTGGTGGCAAACTTAAGCATGCATACTTGCCCAAAATCTAATTAATTCATCCTTTCTACCATATCTACCCATAAGCTGAAAATGAGGAGCCAATATAAAGTATTTTGTGAGTTATCTTGCTAACGGCTAAAATCTGCGGGTGGGGCAAAACCATGATATCCTCGAAACTTGTATTTTGGGGATATAAATACACGGGCCTAATTACAGTAAGTTCAAATGCCAAAGGCTGGAATAATATGGAAAATGCACATAAAAGCAGAAAGTCCCGATTCCTAAATTTAGTTTGACTAGCATTTCATTACAGCCAGTGGTAAGACAAGATTTAAATATTTGGTCAAGTAAACTTCTGCAGAAATAAATGCATTCCTGCCATTCAGACCAGCAGTGCGCAGCAAAGAAAGTTGGGATTGGGCAGCTTATCACCAACACAGAGGTAAAAAGTTTATATGATTTGAGACAACTCATTATATCCCCGAACGCCGAATGGCGTTCCGGGGATATTTTGTTTAGATCCGACCGCCGCCGCCGCGCTGCCCAACATGTTAACGAGATAACTTCAGTAATATTTCAATTAGCAATTTCATGTTTTACATATAAGTAAAAATCATAAAGAGAAAGAACTGATTCGATTTTGGCCAATTGACAATTTCTAGATTGGCCACCAGGGGCCAAAAACTGAAAAATCACTGTTTTTATCACATGTTTGGAAATATTTGCCCGATTGACCTCAAATCAAGAGCAAATGAAAGGTCGTGACCTGAGGATGTGTCCCACAATGACAATATACCTGTTTGGTTCAAAATTGACACAAGGTGGAGCTTTCTCACATATAATTTACCATTTTTGCCATATCTTTGGAACCATTTTTCCAACTGACAATAAACTATGTGCAACTGCAAGGTCATGACCTCACAACGTGTCACATGATGACATCATGCCAATATGGTTCAATATTTTGCCACCAGGTGGCGCTTTGTGATGGAAAATTACCATTTTGGCCATATCTTCAGAAGCATTTGTCCGATTGACCTGAAATTAAGTTCAAATGGAAGTCTATTCAAGGTCTATTCAAGGATTGGGGAATTGGAGGATTGGGGGCATTCGGGGATATACCCCAAGCCGTCGCCTCCAACGGCAAAAGCCTAGTTTCATTAGGAGACCACAATTATGACTTGTTACAGAAGCAGCACCCAAGAAAGGCCTAATTTTTCAGTAGCATAGATGGCCCAGCTGTTCACCACTGTGTGATTTTACCAAAGTGTTCTGCATCAAATCTAATCAATGGTAAATGAACATACAAAAATGGTGTATTAAGAGCCATTCCATAAGAGAGGACATTCGGTGCGCAGTTGAGCCGCCTGAAATTGAACAAAACTCGGCACAGAGGTAGATATGGGTGCCTCATGGGGGAAGATGAAAAAAACAACTACATTTTTAGGTCCGTATCTCACTTTGCCTGCTTGTGGCGCCACCAGGAAGCCACTAAAGTGGCTCAGTTTTGCTGTTGACACTACATTTTACAGCAACTATCATGACTTAAGGATACACAGACCTTAATATGTCACACTTCTATCATGACCTGTGACACTTCAGCACCAAGATGGGTAACTCCGTTATTTCTGAAATAATTCTGGCTCAATAACAGTTAAAATGGGAAAGGGAATAAAATAACATCCTAGACATATACCAATCTACAATAGCTCAATGTGTTTACTTCCAACAAGACTATGATTTTTGGTGAATAGTCTCAGATTTTCAATTTTCCACAAATTTCAATCAAATGACATAATTTCCCACTCATTGATATCACTCAAGTTCCCCGTCTATACGAGCCACATCTCTAGAGCAAAGTCTGTCCACTTGCAAAGTGGCGGTCACATGATCCTTTGCTGGATTTAGAAAAATATGATACATGACAGGCTGTTTATTGTCATTTCCCGTAAAACAGGTAGAAGGAAAAAAGTTTGCCACTTTATTTTTTGAGTTGGAAACTCAACAACAAATCCTCCAATTTCAGATTAAAGGCATCAAAATACTTTATTTTACTTCTTCTTGCTTTTATCTAATGAACGTTTGCGAACCCTGAGGTCCTCCGGCACTGGCCTTTTAGTCATTCCCAGAACTACCACAAAAACATACGGTGAGGCAGCTTTGCAGCATTACGCCCCACGCTTATGGAACAGCCTGCCGGAGAACCTGAGGACTGCAGAGAATACAGAGATGTTTAAAAGCAGCTCAAGACCCACCTTTTTCATAGAACAAAATCCCATTTTAGAAAAATAAAATTAGGTCTATGCACTGGCACTCAGCGGCCTGACTTTTTTTCCAGCGAGAGCGGCATTTCAGAACTCTTCAGCAAATGCAGGTAATTCTGATGACAAGTGCGCACACCTGTTTTTGCAGCACGGCCTCGCAACTTGCTGTAAGAAAAATAGACAGCTGTCTGATTGGAAGATATAAACGGACGAAATCACGTACTTGACACCAGAATTACCTTCATTTGCTGAAGAGTTCCGAAATGCCGCTCTCGCTGGAAAAAGTTACGTCGTTGAGTGCCAGTGCATCGACCTAATTATAACTAATTATTTTTCTGAACTGAAAGTAGCCCATTTGTCGCTGTTCGATCGCATAGGGGGAGAGAAGCAGTGTCTTCAATCGCCAAATGGGTGGTTTGAGGACCCGCTATAACGCTTTCCCTAACCTGTGTGGTCAAGATAGCAACTGAAGGGAAAGCGCATAAACACGCCCGCGGCCACACCTCCAGGCGCAAATAAAGGATTCGGCCGAATGTACATTTGTGCCCAAAATTATTCATTCCCATTTTTTGACAAATCAAATTTATTCTTGCACAAATGACACAGCAAGTTGACATCAGGCTGTAAGAAGTACAATAAACAATTTTTCTAGAAATACATTACTTTTTGGTATTTTATTTGACAGATTTACAAAAAATGCCATGTCCAGAATTATTCATACTCTTTTCTCAGTAATTGATGGCAAAGCCTTTATTCATGATTACAGCCTCCAAACGCTTCCTGAATTTGATCACAAGGTTTCTACACGTTTCCATGGAGATTTTGGCCCACTCCTCTTTGGCAAACTTCACCAGGTCCTTAAGGTTTGAGGGTTTCCTTGCCATGACCTTGGTCTTCAGTTCCCTCCACAGATTCCAGATAGCATTGAGGTCGGAGCTCTGGCTTGGCCACTCCAAAACGTTCACTTTGTTGTCCTAACTATTTCTTGACGGATTTGGCCGTGTATTTAGGATCATTATCATGTTTGGAAGATCCACTGTCCCACCAGTCAAACACGGTGGCGGGAGTATCATGCTCTGGAGTTGCTTTTCAGTGAATGGGCCTGGAAACCTTTTTAAGGTTAATGGCACTAAGAAACAGTGCCAGTATATCCAGATCTTCAGTAAAAACATCAAGCAATCCGGCAAATAACTTGATCTTGGGGAGGAACTGATCTTCTACAAGGATAATCATCCTAAACACAAGGCCAAATCAGTCAAGAAATAGTTAGTGGACAACAAAGTGAACGTTTTGGAGTGGCCAAGCCAGAGCTTCGACCTCAATGCTATCTGGAATCTGTGGAGGGAACTGAAGACCAAGGTCATGGAAAAGAAACCCTCAAACCTTAAGGACCTGGTGAAGTTTGCCAAAGAGGAGTGGGCCAAAATCCCCTTGGAAACGTGTAGAAACATTGTAATCAACTTCAGGAAGCGTTTGGAGGCTGTAATCGTGAATAAAGGCAATGCCATCAATTACTGAGAAAAGGGTATGAATTGTTCTGGACATGGCATTTTTTGTAAATCTGTCAAATAAAATACCAAAAAGTAATGTATTTCTTGAAAAATTGTTTACTGTACTTCTTACAGCTGGATGTCAACTTACTGTGCCAGTGCGAGAATAAATTTGATTTGCCAAAAAATCTCAAAAAAACTCAAAAATCGGTAATGGTATGAATAATTTTGGGTACAACTGTATAGCGGGTAGTGTGGCCGCAAGATACCGTGTAGGGATAGAGGTAGCTGCTAAATGCGTAATTCACGGGTAGCGGGTAATGGCAACAGGTAGGGCAGTGTGAAAGATAGGGCTCTATGTATCCAGAGAATTTCAGACATCCATCTTGTTGGGTAAACAAAGTAATGCCACCTAAACATTAGCACAACCTTCTATGAAACAGTCCTTTTTGAGTTTTGCTCCAACTTTGGTTCTGTTTAGCTTGAAAGTGTAGACACTACCAAAGAAATGCTATTCCCCAAAATAGGAGCTCCAAAAGCACAACAAACAGCATTTCCCAGCACAGTACACATCTGGGTTACTGAGACAATAAACCGCAAACATGCATCAAAAATCAATTTCAACCATCTATCTGGCCGTCTGCTGCACTAACCCAGCAAGATACCTAAGTACTATTCACTGAAAATGACAGTCTTGTTGTGAGTAAACACATAATGAAGCATTCTATATTGGTACACATCTCTGATATCATTTCATTCCAATTTTCAATTTTTAGCAATTCTGTAGGACTTCAACTCAAAGGCAATAAATTTCCTCTGCACTTCTTTTGTGATGGTCCATGTTTCACATAAGGGTCACAGCAGGAAAAATTCAGGTTCTGAGGATATGTAATTTGGCGTCTATTCCACAGTTCTTCCAGACATCGGCGGAACCAGACATATTTTATTGGGGCACGTGCCACAGTATTGGTCAGCAGTGCCCCAGTATAATATTTCCCCAGGGGATTTAAAAAAAAAAAAAAAAAATCACGTTTTAAGTCTACATGTCCACATAATCTACAGTAAGCGAATCTACAGTTATAGAAAGTGCATAGGCACACAACTACTTAATATGATAACTGTACCTCATTGCTACTTTATTCACTTCACTCCGTATAGTACACAATGGCGTGTGGCTACTTAATATTCACGTGGCTTTGGCTGTGACTCGGCTAGTGCTCACTTCAGAACACAAGGTCACACACACAACGGTGTCTGTCAGTGCTGACTGCTCTTGCTGTCATTTTTTCCACCTGTCTTCAGGTTAATGCTGGGAAACTGCTTGTCCTTATTGTTCGTTTTCTCCTCTGTGTCGCCATTTCCATGGGAATTTAAATGTCACAACTTTACATAAACTTTCAGCTGCCGTCTTGCCAGCTAGCTCTGGCTGTAAATTGAAGTAGCCTGGTGCAGACGTTAGCTGCTGCCTTATAGCTAACTGGCTCATCATAGGCATAGCGTTGATTCATAATGGTTAGCCTAGCACTTTCAACTCAGTTTCTGGAGATTGCTATCAATGTTTAATGAGCATATATGAGCCAATTCACGGTAAAATATGGGTAATCTGACATGAATATATCATTTGAAGCACTATTTATGCTTTTTTTAATGATAAATTAGTGCTAAAAGATTTTCGCGCTCGCACTGTTTGTGCCCCAGTACAGTATTTAGGTCTAGTGACGCCCCTGGACACAACTGGAATTTTCGGTAGCTGCCTTCAGCGAAGTGTGGTCTGATGCCTACTTTGGAGAGGGGTGAATTAAGGGTGCAAGATGGCACCCCTGGTGAACAACATGCCCTACACCAGGGATATTGAACATTATCCATAGAGGGCCAGTGAGGATGCAGGTTTGGATTCCAACAAAGTAGTTACACACCTGATTCTTCTCATCAACCCCAAGACTCTTTGCTGAAGAGCTTGATTGGCGGAATCAGGTGTATAACTGCTTGGTTAGATTGAAGGCCTGTTCCCACACCAGCCCTTTCAGGATAATGTTGAATAGCCCTGCCCTGCGCTCTTGCACCCCTTAGCGTGAACGTGCAGTACAGGGGCACAAGGGCTGAAGTGCGAATATTGGGACTGGACCTGAATCATTGGTTCCGAGCATCATGTGTTACGTCATCTCTAAACGCAGGACCCCGTTTAGACATGATAAGCCGAGCACAATACGATACCGTACATGTTCGTTTGAGAGGAAGGTTCCTTGCTTTTCACATAATTCCAATGTAGCCAATGACTCCGTCGGTTATCCACTGTAAACTGTTGAGAATGACTTTCGCGCGGCATTCATAAATCTCCATCTCATTTCAATTGTAAGCCGTCAGGAGGCATGATATGAAGCAGCAATGAGGACCCAATTTTCTGCCGAGAAAATTACTCACTTCTGACGGAAATCCGTCCGTGGACGAAGCTCATGCACCAGTCTTAACGTGTAGCTAGTCACTGTGAAAAGTAAAACGAAGTTTTCCCACGACAGATGACTTTAAACGTAACTTCGTTTCGCGTCCAGTGTGAAAGCGGCTTTGGGATGGGTCGCAAATAGAACTTGATCCGAATAAACTAGCCAGCTAGATCAACGACACACTGTATAGCTGACGTATAGGCGTCTTGACCCTGGTGCCCCGGCCTCAGCGGGAATGAACGATGTACAGCGCACCGCTCACTGAAGGAGCGTGAAAACCAGTGAGCCTAGCAAGCAAGCAATCAACCAACCGAAGCAAGGTCCCGGGCAGTTTATGTATTACAGTCAGCTGAGCTTAGTTTTGAGGTTAAATAAATAACACGTAGCGGTTCTTCATTTGTGAAGTCGTCCCATTCAGACAGAAGCAATCCATAAGATACCGCTGTAATGTGTAGCAACTGGCGCCTCGCAAACTGATGGCGTTGGCCTGTCAGTAGCTATACAGCAAAGCAAATCGTAATACCTATAAACCAGATTCCGACTCAGCAAATTGAAGTGTATGGCTACAATATTTTTTCAGCCCACATTTTGGGGTGCGACAGTCGGAGAAATTCAAACTTAGTATTACCGAGGAAGTTTGCCTAAGTCATTTCGCTGCCGAGCTAATGATATCACTAATGTTACAGCACTGTGCGCCAGATGTTTCGCTCGATCAGGAGTAAGTTACCCACTGATCCAGAAGGGGCCAGCGTGGGAGCAGGCTTTCCTTCCGACCATGCAGTTACATACATGATCGTACAAATCATGGAAGGTCTCTAGCAAAAACTTTTACGGGTCGATCAGTAGAATCAGGTTTGTAACTGCATGGCTGCAATGAAAGCCTGCACCCACGACACTGGCTCAGACCGCTGCGCCAGACCAGTGTAAATTTAAGACGGCCAGCTGGCCTAGACCGAGAGTGAGTAACCCGGCTACTAGCGCTAGCTTACATCTAACGCTCACATTTTCACTGAAATGCGAGTCGTATTGATTTTACAAGGCACGTAGCGTGCCACGCTGGAGCTCCGATAACAGCTCGCTAAGCCGACTAAGTTATTGGCTGAGATGATGGCTAGTTCGCTAAATTACTTAGCGAGTTAGCCTATAACTTGGGGACCAGACCCCGTTTAGCCAGAATACCGTGTGGAATCGCGTTGTGCTTTTCTGGTGAACTGATAACTTCGAAGTCACGCTCGCAACCACCCGTGATAGCTTGCTATGGTAGGAATCGTGTGCTTACCTCACTCTCCCGTAAAAAAATGAGACGTCCAGCAAATCGTGCCCAAAAACTCTGTCCAACTGAAGTGATGTGGTGCGCAAACTGTCCTGAGCGCTGTCTTCCCACGTTCCTCACAGCAGGACTACATTCGGCGTGACTTCACCGTCTATTCTCTGGATTTCTATTTCCTAATGATCTGCCGATACGATTACCTGACCCATCACTTCTTCCATTGGCTTAAAACGAACGGTGTGATGGTATCGGCCGTTTCCGACTGGTAGTTGCCGAGATGTAAAAACTGATCCCCGCCCACCTGCGCAGTGACAGCTTGCTAATGGTAGCAAGTCCGCCAGCCAGTCGAACGAGCTTTGGGATATGCATCTCAAAGCCTAGGCTGCATCCTCCAAAGGCTGCAGTTTAAGGGCTCGTCTTATACTCCCGTCCACCGTACGCACATTTCAGGTTTGAGATAAGGATAAATTTAGGGTTAGGGTTAGGTTTGGGGCCAGGTTTACGGCTAGAGGTTAGAGTTAAGGTCAGAATTAGGGAAACCACAGACAACTAGCTTAAACCAAAACTGTTTAACAGAGATGAAATGATGTCGTGTCAGTTTTACGGATGGAATTTTAGTGACAACCCCTAAAATGCAGCCTTTGAAGGCTGCAGCCTAGGCTTTGAGATGCACCTCTAGACAGTAGTGGTGGTCTTCAACGGAATAATCTCCCAAGAAAGAGGAAGTACAGAAAACAGGCGTTGTGCTGTAATAAAGGATCAAGAAGCGAACAGAAGGGGATGGTTTATGTATTTTTCATGGTCTGCTGCAGTTTGCGGTAATTCCTCATGCAAATCACACACATTATTGCCCACCATAAAATTTCAATCTATTTGGAAGATCTTTTGAGGCAGCACAATCACCTAGTCAGGATACAGGTACTTGAATATATTTTCTTCCCCATGCTACCCTCGATACCATTAAAAAATTGCATATGTGACATCAAATTACCCAACAACTTAGGCCGCCATTCAAGTGCTTTCACAACGTTTTCTGCTAACTTAAGGTTTCTCGCTGGTGAATATAGTAAGCACATTTCTGCACTTCTAATACCAGCCAAGTCATTCAGAAACACTGACAGAAAACAATTACTTTGTTAATGCACCAGTCGATTGCAGCCATTGCTTGATGATGCACAGGCCCACATCCTGCCCCTGCAGTATGAGACGTGTACGATGGTCATGTACGTATGGGAGTGATTCAAGCCACCACAAGCAGATACAAGCAAATTTCATACCATGTTATGGAGATCAATCTGAAATTATCACACAGATTGTGCAGTCGGCACCTACCTTCCCACTTAAACACTCAGTAAGGTTACCATCTGCAGAGTAAATGGCTGTTCAAATCCCATAGTTGGTCATCTACCTAGTTAGGTGACTTCTGTGGGTTGCAAATCAGATGGCTCAGTGGGCCTGGTATCAACTGAAAAAAAAAAGGTGCCATGGGCACTGTTGCTCACTTGGTTTATTTCAGGCTTTAATGTTATCCCAGATAGCAAAAAGCATTAATTCAATGTTGGATTTTGGTCAGATTGGTTAATTTTGGTAGAGATTGAAAAATCTATGTTGACTCAATGTTTAATTACAGTTACCATGTAACCGTTTAAAAAACTGTTGTTGAATCATTGTAGTATAGATGATGATTTTTCAATGTTGAAATGCCTCACAATGATTTGACATCATATCAATGGGGCTGATGGGGGGGGAGGGGCTTCCCTAAGGAGCTTCCTCCACCAAGGCCAGACAGGAAACCTTAAAGGAGGACTATCATAGCTGGGAAAAGTGGGTAATATTATTTCAATGTATCATGAAAAAAGCTCAGATGAATTTTTTTTTCTTTATTTTGCAATTTCTTTAATTTTTATGAACGATTTTACAAAACTAGTGCCTACGCCATTTTCACCACAGCAGACGAAAATTCACCCTTGATCCACATGGGGTTCCCCCGAATTGTGACATCAATGCGGCTGCCAGCGCCAAGAATGTCCATTGTCCTGCGGTCCTGCATTTTGATTGTTGAATGCCCGAGATATTCCTGCTTCCTCAATTAGGCCACGTACTAAGGCTCAAAATATGATGTTTCGTTCCACCATCAGGGGAATACTTTATTTTTGCATAATTCTTACCAGAACCACATACTATTTAAGTAAACAAAACTTCTCCACTGAAAAGTATGCAGTTTTTGCAGAAAAAACTACCATTTCAGGGGCAAAGGGAAATAGAGTAGGGGTCGAAAATCTGATGTCATCGGATTGTAACAAGTTTGGTATCAAACTGTAGGTCTATGAATATGCTTCAAGGACCAATCCGCTGGCCAGCCCCTGTGCTCCTGCAGAGGGGGTTGAAATCTGAGAAAATGAGATTTTGGCCCCTTACAATGGGGCCCAGGGGCAAGTGAGGAGGATCAAATATGTTGTATTCAAGTATGTTTAGTTAGACCTTTCAAATGACACCCATGTCGCTGGAGTCCACAAACTCATTGCTGCCCAGGGGCAGGGAGCCCCCTAAAATGGGGCCAAAATGCATGAACATTTCCCCTGAGTGAATGGGTTTGTGGACCCCATTGACATGGGTGTCATTTGAAAGGTCTAACTAAACATATTTGAATACAACATGTTTGAGCTTGCTCACTTGCCCCTGGGCCCCATGGTAAGGGGCCAAAATCTCATTTTCTCAGATTTCAACCCCCTTTACAGAGGCACAGAGGCTGGCCAGCGGATTGGGACACATATTTCCTTGAAGCATATTCATAGACCTACAGTTTGATACCAAACTTGTTACAATCCGATGACATCAGATTTTTGACCCCTATATTTCCCTTTGCCCCTGAAATGGAAGTTGTTTCTGCAAAAACTGCCAACTTTTCAGCGGAGATCTTTTGGTTACTTTGATAGCATGTTTTTCTGGTTGTAATTATGCAAAAATAAAGTATTACCCAGTCGTTGGAACAAAAACCATTTTCTAGGCATATTTTCTGCCATAGCACATGGCCTATATGGGTCAGACAGACGAGCTTGATTATTAGCCACCTTTCTCTATCCACCACAACTTTAATTTAGAGGTGAACTTACATCAGTGGCGATTTGAAATACTTCTGGAAAGAAAAGTGCGATTTGAAGTCTGCTAATTACCAGTGAGGTTGGACAGCTGCCGTCACCTTTGCATAATTAGCTTACCTTAAATCAATTGCCGTGTACTTTGCCTAACTTGTAATCATGCCATTTATTCAGCCACCTGACCAATCGAAACCTAGATCAAGCCAATAATGATTTAGAAGAGATAATGAGAAGCGGACCAACTGAACTAGGCTACCGTGCTAGACTGATAAAATGTCAGTAATCTGAATAAATAGCAGACCTCTGAATTCCATCATCTGGAAACTTTAACGTATTATTAAAAAAGATTTCTTAAAAATAAAATCATGTTAAGATGGCCCTGGTTTTTAAGCGTCTAAAAATAAACGAAGTAGAAAACATTGTGTGAAGCGCATCAAAAGTGAATGTGAGAGAGAAATTATTTTCGCATTGCAAGCAATGGACAAATGCACCGAAAACTGGAAAGCACATTCAGGCAAATCTGTGCCACAAATTTTAAACATTTTTAATTTAATAATTGAACAAGATTTGCACACATCGGCCAAATGTAATAATAAAGCAAACACATTCAAGCAAATTGCGTGCTGAACTAAGCAAAGTTAAGGTCTTCAAAATCATCCTCCTCTACTCAACAATTGCTTTCACCCCCTTCCCATTGTCCCATTTACTTTGCTCAATTTACAATCAAACAATTGATTCACTCAATGAACAATTTTAAATTGGTTGGTGGTCTAATTTATTTGGATATCCATGTATTCAGACATTTTGACATTGCATGCATCATGCACATGAATGCGTGTTGCTGCCACAGTGACGTTATGTTCTCGCAACTTCACATGCCAGGTGTGGCGTTAATGGCGGCCTCCTGGAAACAGCAATTCCGACTAATTATTGGTAATTTAAAAGAACAAGGGGTATGTATGGACAAATAATCGACCGTAGATATTATGTTGGAGTTAATTACTATAAGATTAAAAGATCAAAAGAAATGGTGTGTGCTAAAATGTACAAAAGAAGTACAAAAGTATAATTTCTTTTGAATCTTTAATAAATAACTAAATGAACAATGGTCTGCTTTATTGTTTTTTGTTAATAGAGCATGTTGTTGAGTAAAGCAGTTGTTCTCAACCTTGGTTTCTTAAAAAAATGGAAATAGCCTATCTGTAAGGGTTTTTGCCTTCGTCTGTATGTTTTTCATATGCCTCATTTAAATAATTAATCATTTTACTCTATTTGGTGTTTTAAAGTTCTGGGGGGTGGTGGTGGTTCCAAACTTGTCTATTAGTGACATCACTGCCATTCAGGCATATGGCAGTGATATCACTGACTAGTAGACTACTTTGGCATGCTCCTCGTTGAACTATACCATAAATAGAGTAATAAAGTGATAATTTTTTGATGAGGCATATGAAAAACATACAGATGAGGGTTGAAAAGTGTTGAAATGACCCTTTAATAATAACACTGTTTCAATGTATAATGCAATGCGTACTTAAAGTTGAATCAATGTTGATGCAATTCTACATTCTTTCAATATTGATCATATCATTGTTGAATCAAAGTTGATTCATTGTCAGAATTGATTAGAAATTCAATGTTATTTCCATTGTTAAGAATATTTTTTGCCGTGGAGTCAAGTTGGGACCGATGAAGTGACACACCAATGACCACTTTCCAATTGAAAAGGCTTTTATTACAATGCGCAAGGGAGGATCCTAGCGTCCGCCGTAGCAGTCGCAGAGAATCCTGAGACACTGTTCACATCTCGGGGTTTAAGTACAAGATCCTTGGTAGAGCAAGTGGTGGATGTAACACCTTCCCGTAGACATCCAGCCAAACTTACAGGATGTTGATATTACCCTTGATCATGTACCTTCCTTCTGAGCACAATACAGCAATTACCAAGTGTGACCAGGTGCCAGGCGCCCCTCACTGTGAGAGGATATTGATGTAAGTGTGTGTGTGGGGGGGGTCTGGGGTAATCAAGGGGAGGTGGATGGGAATGGGTGTGTGTGTGCGTGTGTGGGGGGGGGGGGTCTGGGGTAAGCAAGGGGAGGTGGCTGGGAATGTGTGTGTGTGCGTGTGTGCGTGTGTGGATCTGTGTGTGCTGAGGGAAAAACCTTCATTCAGAAGCTCAATCCTATCATTCCCTCATTTTGTATTGGTGGTGAGCTAAGGTCTCACCCACCATGATTTAGATACCGGTTAGGCCACCATTTGCAAGATAATGGGTCATGATTAGCAAATGTTAGACCGTGCTGTACATTCCTGGTTAGCCTATTTAATTTATAATACATGTAAATAACTAAAACAAAACATTAAATACTTAGTCCCCAGACACCCTGGGATAGTATCATCCAAAGTCGTCCCTAGGGGACACTAATCCCAGAAATGTTTGTACCTTTTAGTCAGTGGGTCACAGTTGTTGCCTTTTTTGCTGCAGTATGATATCCTGTCAATTCTGTCAGAGACCGCCATGAGAGCTCTCTCAAAATAATTTGTGTGGTCCAGCACCCAGTGCTCCAAGGCTGGAACAGAAGTGTTAGTGGTGACATCAGGAGCGACTAGAATGGAGCCGATAGTAATAGAAGTGCCAGTAGGGTTAATGCAGTAGGAAATGTTAGTCATTGCACCAAGCTTTGGACCAGAGTATAAAGGCCCAAACCTGCAAAAAGTGGTAGTGTTGGTTCTCACTGCTATTGCTCCAGTAGATTCAGGTAATAAATGTATTTGTAGTTCAGGTCCCACTGAATGTGACAGGGCTTGTCCTGACTCAGTTGAGGCTGTGCATAGTACCCAGCCTCTGACAGTAGAGCATTGGTGTTTCAAAAAAGCAATGTTTCTGTCGTTGTCAGTGATGATGTATTTGACATTGTGCACTCGGCAGACATGTCCGTTACATGGGAATGGAAGCGGGTGTATGGTTTGTGCTTTCACTATGGGCTTCCATCCGACTGGAATTAGAACACCACCACAGATGTCCTGGCCATCATGACATGCCCCAACTATCGATAGGGACCCCTCCCCGGCCGCCACCCAGGTAGTTGACTCAGCCTCCAGAAGGACTGCAGACCTTACCCACCCTGGTACATGTGACGCGAGCAGGTCACCTATCAGAGCTGCCACCTCCATGCTGAATGCCAGATCGGTAACACAACTCCTCCATCCTCCTACGCACATGCTCTACCAATAGAGTCTTTTCGTAAGTTTTAGTATTTTCAAGTAAATGCTGGAGCAAAACAGTGATCACCTCCCCATTCTCATGCATAGCGGAAGCAAGATAGCGAGTAGTTTGGTTAGTAAGTAGTCCTCCCTTTGCCACTGATATTGTGCCTGTTGCCAACAGATTGTCAGCTCAATCACGGTTATTAGATTGTATAGCCATTGAAATGGCATTCACTGTTGAGCCAGTGGCTCCTACCCATCCTGCAATATCTGATAGCAGATCTCTACGTTTCCTATGTACAACATATTCATAACATTTTGGCAACTGTTGTAACATAAAATTGATCAGGGTTTGGATAGATTGTTCTAATTCTGTAAAAAGTGTGCAATTGCTAGGCCAGACAATATGTTTCACCTTAATAATTAAATGAGAATGTTGGGTTGACACACCAACCAGAGCAGGCAGAGGCTCTCCGTCAGCAGCTAATCCAATTTTTGGTCCAGGATACAATACAGGGCTTGTGCCGGGCTTCCCTGGAGGGCTGCATGTAGCACAGGCCTCACCTCTCAATTTAAGGGCATACTTATGTATGGCCTTCGGAGTGGGGCAACCATCTTCCTCCAGTCCCGCTGCCGTTTATACCAATTGATATTAAACATTTCATCCACTCTAATAGCCTCTTCCCAACCTAATCTTGTGTCAACCCACACTCTCAGATCCTTCCAGATTAATACATCAGATCCATTACATTCAACAACACAACAACATAGATCTACGTTTGTACTAATTTACCAGGGTTCCTTATACCCCAAAAATAACAATCTGTCATCTTCCAAATGTCCTCCTGAGGTTGTCCCAGGTCCAGCTGCAGCCTGCCGAGTTGGTGCACATTTTGTACTGTGGAAACGTGTGTCTGCCTTCAGACACGAAACGAAAAGAACTGGCTCCCAGGAGCCAGAGGGCGAGACGGGGATTATTGTGCCCCGTGTTGTGTCTTCGCCCGATATTTTTTCAAACGTGTGATATGGATCCACACTGGAATACCAGTCACCCGAGCAGCCGATGGGGTTGTGAGCAGGACAGTGTGTGGTCCGGACCAGGCAGGATCAAATGTCTTCTGATCTATGTTTTAATTGGCACGTTTCCACGTTGTCCTCTCCTGCGTCTGGTTCTGTCATGTGATCCTGTGAGACATACTGGGACAAATTTCTGCTGTATTCAACAAGACGGTCACTCATTGCATGCAAATCACCACCACCAATGCACAGATCTCCAGGAGTCCTCGTGGGTCGGCCTGTGAGCATTTCAAAGGGAGAAAGTGAGTTAGGGTCAGTTGGTCCTGCTCTCCTAGAGAGGAGAACCGATGGTAGCTGTGTCACCCAGTCTTTCCCTGAAAAGGTTGGGTGGGTCAGGGCTGTTGTCTCATCCTAGCCTTAATGGTGGGTCCTGGATTGCATCACGCACACGTCATGCACCCTGCAAACATAATTGTAAATGTTAACACTCAATTTAGGAATCCAACATGTTTGTGCCATCCTGTGCCGCATTCGCTTCACTCCATCATGCCCTACTGTTACCCTCAGAGTGAGGATCAGACCCATTGGTGTGGGCTTTTACTTTCAATACTTTTACCAGTTTTGGTCTCTGTAAAGACTCGTGTAGTTTGTTCACTACCCCCTCATTTTGTATTGGGCCTGATATGCTGGTCTTGAGCCCCCTATTTTCCGACAAACTCAAATAATCATGTACAACCCAAAAGGCAAATCTAGAGTCCGTATAGATATTCACATTGTAGTCAGTCATTGTTTCACAGGCTTCAGCAAAAGCATATAATTCAGCAATTTGAGGAGATTGCCATGCTATAGTACATTCTACCAAAAGAAAGCTGTGGGATTGCTCAGAAACAACCTCCTGATATTTTAATTGCCTAGTCTGTTCCTTTTTTTTAAATCTTACATGGATCATTATTCTGACATTTTCACAACACATGTAATTCCAACAATGAACACCATGGTTCTTAACAGTCTCTCAGAAATGATTGTAGTTTACAGTAATATCCTCTCGCTTCTTTCCTCTCTTATTCACACGGAACCTACGTCCAGCTCCATTTCACCACTTTCCTACTTACATTTTGCTGTCAGTCTCACAGGCTTATGAGCAGTGCACCACTTCCCTCGTTTCTGAGCAAGGCCCTACATCCTCCACTGTACCGTATCCCAGCACCTGGCGTCAGAACCCCTCTTCTCTATTTAACATTTCCATCCGTTAGTTCAATCTAAATCCCATTCGCAATCCCTCTGATGCTACATTCCATTTCCTCCGTCACAGGCATATTTACAAGGCCTCAGTAACCCCTCAGCCCTATGTGTTAACCTCATCACCCTCCAGTCTCCTATCATTCTAGGCAAATTACCCTTTTGTTCCTCAGCATCCTTTGAAATTCAAGCTCTCAGTGATCACACCTTCCCTCAGTTGTCGTCTCCCGCTCATCAACACTTGGGGGACAGACACACCAGTTCCTCCACTCTACCAAACCATCCATTCTGCAACTAAGATGTGCCTGCATTTATTTTTCTACTTAAAAAATACAAAGGAATACGGCGAACACTTTAAAAAAAAACAACCCACATTATTGCCACATTAAAACAGTGCTCTCATAGCTCAAGACAAAACACATCACAACTTCCTCACTGCCCTCTTTATGACTGTTCCACCATTCATTCACAGCCTCAGCTAAAGTTTAATCTGCGTTTGCTTTCAAAGGGAACAGGGATTAGCTTTAATTGCTTTATATCTCAGTAAAATTGCTTCCAGAGCGGCCTTCTAAACCGCTTCGGCCAATATCTCCTTCTCAATTCCTTTTTCAGACAGTTAAAACTCTTATCTATTAGGGAATCAGGACCATACCATAATAATATTATCTATTATTATCAACTACAGACCCTTACACATATTATTATTACTAGTCGGTAGCTACGTCCCCATGTGTAAGCGTGTTCAAAGGATAAAAAGTAAACTATGTGCTTGTACTTTATCAGGTCGAAAGGGAATGGTAGGGCAGTGTGTATTTAAAATTTTAGTAATTATTAGGTTTATTTTATCATTACCCCCTTATCTCGGGTTCATTGTCTATATAAAAGTCCCTTATTTTGGGCTCATGGACTATCAAGAGTATTTGGGCTCATGTACTGTTCGCGGTCCTTATCCTATGGAACCGGAACCTCAATAAGTTCATTATAGTACATACGCAATTTATATCATTTTCTATCTACAAATATATATGTATATATACTGTATATCACTAAAATGAACAATGCAGGGTATATTATGTACTCGTATAACCCAGCCGAACACACAAACTATAACAATGACAATATAACAAGTCCGCTGCAGACATTCACATGATTCAGCAACTTTACACACAGTTATCAGACCAAGTACGAAAACGGAATAGCAAAACAAACAACAATCAGTGCACTTTCACCCATTCAATGACATTGGCAAATAACCAAGGTTTCTACTTAAGCATTCCCGCTCGCCACACAGCCCAGTTTCACACAATTCAAAAGTTTACCAAAGCAAACTCCCTTTTTAAAACAATGGCAAAACGGTCCAAACAGTTCTTCGAACAACTCTATTTTCCTAAAACTACCGCAGCGAGGCTCGTCAGCACTCGCTAACAGCAGGCTATGCAAATGCCAATGGTAACGACAATGTCCTCTTATGGGGAGTCCAACCCGACTCCACTGGGGCCACTGACTAATGACACCGCTGTGTCCTCTTACGGGGAGTACAACCCAACTCCACAAAATGTCAGTGGTAACGACAAAGTCCTCTTGCGAGAGTCCAACCCGACTCAAAAACCCAATGGCAGTGACGCTTCCGCGTCCTATCATCAAATGCCCGGCAATGCTATCAATCTTTCTATCAATGCTATCAAGGTCTGCAGACCTCCAAATGCATAACACGTCCTCTTATGGGGAGTCCAACCCAACTCCACTAGGGCCACTGACTAATGACACCGCTGTGTCCTCTTACAGGGAGTACAACCCAACTCCATAAAGTTCAGTGGTAACGACGTCAATATGCCAAAAGATCATCAGTGATTCAATCACAACACCGTCCCATTCCACACTATTTTTTTATCAAAATAATAGGAGTCACTCTAATAATTGGCTCAAGGACAATCAACACCTAATGAGGATGGTAAAATAAAAAATACTCACCCTCAAGTTGATTATCGTTGGTCCAACCAGGAGATGTTTCCTATCCCATCCTCGTCGCCATCTGTTAAGAATATTTTTTGCCGTGGAGTCAAGTTGGGACCGATGAAGTGACACACCAATGACCACTTTCCAATTGAAAAGGCTTTTATTACAATGCGCAAGGGAGGATCCTAGCGTCCGCCGTAGCAGTCGCAGAGAATCCTGAGACACTGTTCACATCTCGGGGTTTAAGTACAAGATCCTTGGTAGAGCAAGTGGTGGATGTAACACCTTCCCGTAGACATCCAGCCAAACTTACAGGATGTTGATATTACCCTTGATCATGTACCTTCCTTCTGAGCACAATACAGCAATTACCAAGTGTGACCAGGTGCCAGGCGCCCCTCACTGTGAGAGGATATTGATGTAAGTGTGTGTGTGGGGGGGGTCTGGGGTAATCAAGGGGAGGTGGATGGGAATGGGTGTGTGTGGGCGTGTGGGGGGGGCGGGGGGGGGAAAGCAGGGGGAGGTGGCTGGGAATGTGTGTGTGTGCGTGTGTGCGTGTGTGGATCTGTGTGTGCTGAGGGAAAAACCTTCATTCAGAAGCTCAATCCTATCACCATGTTGATCAAAGCGAGCATTTTCAATGTTCTTTTCAATATCTGACATCAATGTTGATTGCAGTCTTCAGCCTGACAATATCACAATGTTGATTCAATCAGTCTTTGGTGTCTGGGATGTAAGCTTACAAGTGGTAGCATTTTTTATGCTTGGTTCCAACATTGGGAAAATGAAGACACATTTTTTAATATGTGTGGGGAAAAAACAACTTTCAAGCAAAATGCAGCATCCTGGTTTGATGTTTCGTCAGGTAATTTTTTTTTTTTTGCAGCTGGGTATTTTTTTCGTAATGCACCTCAGTTGAAATATCAAGCCCCAGATGCCAGATCATTGTAGTCTACCCAGCATTATACACTGAAAAGTTAACCAGTTGGCTATTGGGCTTTAGTGTGTTGTCCAATGGAATAACACTGTTGCAAATTAGGAGCTAAGCTTTTTTATGTCCTCAAAAGTATATGTGTACAATGTTTCAGCATTCTAGTTGCTTTCAAGCGCTCTAAAGCATGAAATGGTGCAATTTTAAATATGGCCGAGTGGTGACCATTTTCAATGTTGAGTTTCCATGCCTCAAACTAATTCTAATCAGTTCATCCATATGTACCTCCCAACCAAATTTCACATTGATCCCTTCAGTATAGTGCGGCAGAAGAAGATCAAAGTTAACGCAGATGCCGATGGCGCCACGTAATACTGTAAGGTCCCTTCGGTCCGTTGGACCAAGTCAGCTACAAATAAACATCTGTGAGATTTAAATTTTGTGAGGACGTTTTTGATAGTCGAGTGTAAGGTTACCTGAATTACCATCGTATTACCATTGGAATATTTAAATTTGTTGATTTCATTGTTCAAACTCTATTATGAACTTTTTAGTTCTGTGGTACATAGTTAAACGTTTGAAGTTGAACATGCATTAACTTAAAAGCTTGAGTGAGATTTGCAGTTTTGAATACTGCTGTGGCTTATTGGAAATCAGGTAGTTGATTTCAACAAATTGTTTTCTGAAGTTATAATAGCTAATTGTTTAAATATAATAGAGATATGTGCAGTCAGAGAATATCTATTAAGATAGGGAAATGATACTGACTGCGGCTTTGGAGGGAGAAATAGGAAATCCTGTTACTGAACGCTATACCATCGTATTTCATCAGAGGAAAACAGACAAGTCCTCATATTCGCGAATGAAAAAAGGCATTGCACGCATTCCATACTGCGAGACTGAAGTCACAGAAAGCCTATGGCCAAAATGATCCCCAAACCTTCTTCCACTTCATAAATTTATGGCGGATCCCATCTGTTTTACGTGTGAATACCGCCAGCCCCAAGGTACATTTTCTAATGTGTGAATTAATTTAATTTTACCTCTCTTTAACCACCCTCATTCCTAAACCAAACTCTTTTCTGCACATTTTACCTCGTTAAAATCTGACCACCACCTAATCTACTCTCCAAAATTCTCTGTATATCTTCCCTTTTGACATCCAATACCTCCAAAAATCCCTCTTCCTGCATCCACCGCCATCTTAATTCCTTTTCACATTCAATCTCACCGGCACAATTTAGTACGATTGAAATAAAAGCCAATAAACTTCTGCCCTTCTTAATATCATCTTCCTCATTCTCCTTTTGTTTCTTCTCAGCTGCCTGAACTCTGGCCTGCTCTTTCCCCCCGCTGTTTCCTTTTCCGCCATCACTCTCTTTGGAGCCTCTGCATCAGACATTTTATCTCATAACCTGTTCCTTTCCACCTCTCTCTCCATTTTCTTTCGCTTACATTGCAGTGAGCACATCTTGTGATTTCCTCCAAAGTGAAAACTTTCTTTTGCCAAAGTACACTCATCCTCTAAACACGCCTCTTTCCCACACCCTCCACAACTGTGATTTTCCCTTCTATAAAAAGAGTCACCTGCGCGTACTTCTGACAACAGTAACACCTAAGTGATCCCTCTAAAATACCCTGATCCTGGAACTACTTAAAAAAAAAAAACAGGAGCCTAAAAAACTTCCTGGTAGTTTATTGTTGGACTCAAGGAACACATACCACGTTCCTGTACCTTTCCCTCCCTATAGCTCTTCAGCTGATTTGCCCTGCACATATCCTCCACCTACAAAAAAGAATCGGAATCTTTTGACTGTGGAATGCCTCTTATCACGCCCTCAACGGGTTTTTTTTTCCCCTAAGTGGGAAACCGGTTACTCCAGTAAGGTCAAGCATGTTAATTTTCAACAATTTATCTTGCTGTTTCAGGGTACGGCATTCCACAGCAACTAGCCCTCCCTCTAACACCCTCACTGCCCTCATTATCTCCACTTTCTTCTTTCACAAATTTCCCTGTGCAGGAGCATTACTAAATAAATGATTTGCTTTAACACCCTTTACAGCTGCCGTCACACCAACAATGAATATCTTGCTCTCATTTCCATTCTCAATTCTTTTTTTTCTTGTCTTCTATACTACCTCCACCACATCGCAGTCCATATTTCCAAATCCATTCATCTGTGATTACCCCCCCCAAACATTTTTTTCTTCTTTTGGTAACATGTCGGGTGTAACAAGTCACTCATCAGTTGCATACTGCCACCCACTGCACCGGAGTATGCAGTATGAATGACTGTCCTTGGACTGCTTTACGTCATCAGGTAAATAAAGTAAAAAAAATGATTTAATTAAAAAAAATTAAACCAAAAAAAGTCTTGATGAATTCTACGACATAATGCTAGCAATTTCCTTCAAATATTCCACGATCGCTTTCTGTATATCCTGCACGCCTGTTGCTCCCAGAATACCGATTCCCTTCCTGCCGTACTGAATGTTTGAGCCAGTCTTAGACTTTCCTCCCCATTCTTTTGGCAGTACATTACCATATGTTAACATTCTCTGTAACTTTAGTTGTTGAACTTTAATTTGATAGACTTTTCCCTGACAGAAACAGTGTTTTATTTAATCCTCTGTGGTCAAACCTCAGTCTCCTTCTGTCAGTGTCCTCTCATCACACCGGGTGCATTAATGGTTTTCTGCACACTGTAGTATTTCCGTCTGCTGTTATGCTAGTCCCATCTGTCCTGCCATTTCCTCATTATTTCTTTCATGATCATCGCATTAACTTTTCCTTTACCTAAAGGTATATGTATGACCTCTTTTGTCCCTTGAGCTTTTTTGGCTATTTTGTCTGCACCGTCATTCCCTTCTGTACCGACAGGAGTGGGTATCCAACAGAATCGCATCCCCAGCTTGTGTAAACTGAATAACTTTTGCTTAATTTCCAACGTTAAATCTTCCATATTGGATTTAATATTTGCATACTGAGAAAGAATGCTACCGAGTCAAAACAGCATTCCACTCTTCCTGGTCTTACTTCCTTGACTCACTGTAGGGCTGTGATGACTGCCATCATTTCTGCTGTATAAACTGACCGGTGATCAGGTATACTTTCTCCTACTCTGCCATTCATTAAGGGTGTATAACCCATCTATATATATACAGTACCAGTTAAAAGCTTGGACATACCCACATTTTTCTTACAATACATGTTCAATTTAAAGAAAGCCTCATTTTTTTGCAATAAAAAAAGATCTAATTCTTAAGGGGGACAGGAAACACAAGGACATGTCGAACTTGACGCATGTCGATGGTGTGCCATCGCAAATTTCCGCGGTCTGCAACGAATGTTATGGGAGTAGTAGCAATGTGTCAGAGGGCAATTCACTGAACTGGCATTCTGCTGTACAAATGATGATCTGCTTGTTGCAGTGACAAAGCACTGATGCTGATCAGAGTTATAGCAATATGATGTACACTGCCTTGCCAAAAAAAAAAAATGTCGCACACTCAATTATTTAGTTGGAACCCCTGTAGCTTTGATTACAGTGCATATTTGTCTTGTCATTGTTATGACAACTATATGCAATGCCAAAACATTTATTTTCGATCAGAAATGGCATAATTTTTGGCCGAGATCTTGTCTTCTCAACATAATGGTTGAACCACTCGGTGATCTTTCTTGAGCACATCCAAATAACTTTTAATGTGTTTAAGGTCAGGACTTTGTGGTGGCAAATTTGTTTGTGAAAATGATTCCTCATACTTGTTTTTGTTATTCATGGTTTTACTTTGCTAAATACAGGCCAATAACTTGCCTGTTCTGAAATACTGTAACATCTTTTCCACCATCAAGGGATGCGTCATCCAACATGATTTTTAAAGAAATGAGTAGTGACGCGCTTCATCAGTCAGGGTAAAAATGATTATTGCCAGCTGAAACATATTAATAACAGCAATAATGATCCAATTATAGAATTTGTTCATTAATTTCCAAACAACTACTTTTTTTTGGCCGGGCAGTGTAGTTGGTTAGTTGGAAAGAGTACTTAGTGGCCAAAATATAAATCAAAGGACGGCAATTTTTGGCATGCGGGATGCAATCACCAAGATACATATCCATAACAATTTGCAGCCTTCTACGTTGAGTAATAACAAAACGTGTCATCCCGTGTCATTTCTACGATTGGCACACCTGACACCATTTGATCTAGAAAACGGTCAAAATTAGATCGAGTCAAAAATCTGTCTGATATGTGATGAAGGGTCATCCCATGCACCTCTCATAAAAATTTGAGCATCCTAGGTCAATACATAAGGTAGATTTGGCCATTTTTATTTTTTTCATAAAATGACCTCTAGTGGCCAAAATATGAATCACAGGACAGCAATTTTTGGCATGCAGGTTGCTATCACCAAGAATCATATCCATACCAATTTGCAGCCTTCTATGTTGAGTAATAACAAAATGTGCCATCCTTTTCAACAATTGGCATACCTGACAACATTTGACCAAGAAAACGGCCAAGCAAACGGGTCAAAATTAGGTCAAATCAAAAACTCGTTTAATATGTGATGACGGGTCATCCTATACGCCTCCCAAAAAATCTAAGTGTCCTAGCTCAATGCATAAGAAACTTATGGCCATTTTTCAATTTTCACAAAAAGGCCCCTGGTGGCCAGAAGAGGAAATGAATTTAAATTCTAAATGTGTTGTGCACTCCTCTGGGCCACTACCTTGCACACACCAAAGTTTCAGGTTGATTGGTCTAACTAGGAGGAGTTACTGTTTCGTACGGATGGACAGACTGACAGACAGACGCCGAACTGTATTACGAGATCTCCTCGCTTTTTCGGAAGCGCGGAGATAATAAGTATTGTAGTAGTGTTATTTTTTAAATAATTTCGGCACTGACAAAAAGCCATAATCCCCTGCATTTACCCTGCATTTTAATTTCAAATTTTCCGCAAAACAAAGCCCCAGCACCCAACTCGCGCGATGACGTCTGCGGTTGGACTCGTTTCAATGCAATTACATGCCAAGGCCGAGACCTGCGTGAAAAAAGGCATGAAATGATGCATTTTAACGACAGTGAGGTGGACGATAACATTAAAGACCTTGCCAAAGTAAATTTCTGCAGCATGTAGAATTGTTGAAGTGTCTAGAACACATTGTTGTATACATTTTAATTTGGTGATCATCTAGTCAAGTGCAACGCATTTTAAAGCTATTCTTACCATTCTGGAATTTTTACACTTTTCTTCTGTAATCTTAGAATGCTACTAATAAGCATATGGCACACTAAAATGTAAAAGAAATCCACCAGGTGTTGAAACTCATCGACATTCAATTCTCATATATTTCTGGTAAAAGTCTGACCAATCATTTTCTTCGGTCTGAATTAAATGATTTGCTGAGCTTCCTGTCTTTCATCCGTTGCTGAGCCGCTTCCAGTTGCCTACCGCTGTCACCGCTTGTGAGTCGCGCGCCTCTCTGGCAGAGCAGCAGAGCGGTAGAGACAAAGCAGGTAGCTACTCAACAAAGTTAGCCTGCAAACAAAGACTGACTGTAAACAAACAGGCGCTGAAATGCTATAATTACTAACGTTAATGGTAGTTTGTCAGACATTACGAGGGCATTTTATTTCATACCACATATAGAATGGAATATTATGTAATTACTGTTGGTTAGTTTTCACTAACCGGTGCTTCTGAATCTGACTCCATTGCCCCATTTCAAGATGCTTTCACACCGGACGCGAAACAAATTTTTCGTACAACAGATTACATTCAAGTCAATGCAAAGACGGGAATGCGCATGAGGTTCGCGTCTTTGCATTGACTTTGAATGTAATCTGTCGTGCGAAAAGTTCGTTTCACGTCCAGTGTGAAAGCAGATTCATTCTCGCTGCTCACTTTCTCACCGCACGTGTCAGGGGAGACACCCTAACCCTGATTTTTTCAAGTTTTAGAATTAGTTTGTCAATATTAACAATGAATAGGATGGGCGACAACACACCACCCTGCTTGACACCATTAGCCACATAAAAAAAATCGACATTTACATGAATCCCATGACACATAAACTTTTTGACGACTGTATCCATCCAGTAGTAACTGAACAATAGGTAATGGGAGACCCCAAGATATTAATAACTTAAACAATTTACCGTAATGTACCTTGTCAAGCGCCTTACTGGCGTCCAGTCAGCAACTATAGACATTACTGTTTTTACTCAGGTAATACTGGATGGTTTCTTTATAGACAGCAGTACATAAAGTAGTGGACAAACCATTTTTAAAACCAAACTGTAAATCAGATGTATACAAAACATCTCTATATATATCAATAATTACGTTATCTAACACTTTACACAAAGAACAAGAAAGGGATATACCTCTGCAATTTTCCATTCGAACACAATGATATACGTGAATCTTTTGGTATCGATATAATGGTACAATACAATAACTCCGCTGTATGGCCATAGACAATCATACAATTGAACAATAAACACACATATTCAAGTAACTTAGTCGTACAATTGAGTTGACGATCTGAATCAAATCCCTTTCCGACATCTTGTTTACCTGACTTTTATTTATTGACACATTTTTCTATAACTGTTTGAGTAATGACACAAGACATATGATTGCTTTTCAAACCGTTATCAATGATACAATACAGTTAATTAAGTTCAAGACTACTAGTAGGAACACTATTATATAAGTTTTTGCATTTGGTTGCAAAATGATCAGCAATATCCTCAGGACTACAGGCGTCATCTACAGAAGTTGGGATAACCTTTGACACAGGATTAAGTTTCTTCAGTTCTCTCCACACGTCAGTGCTACCTGTCACACACGCAGCAAGTTTCTCTTTCCGTATGGCCAGTTCGATCTGTTTGACCCGTCTGTCTGCATAGTGGTAACCTGAACGAATACGGCGCATTATCTCTCCCAAAGCTGCCCCAGATAGCAAAAAGCATTCATTCAATGTTGGATTTTGGTCAGATTGGTTATTTTTGGTTGAGGTTGAAAAATATTTGTTGACTCAATGTTTAATTACAGTTACCATTTCAACATTAAAAAAAACTGTTGTTGAATCAGTATAGTATATATTATGATTTTTCAATGTTGAAATGCCCTACAATGTTTTGACATTGTTTCAATGGTGCTGATGGGGGGAGGTGCAACTAGATGGCCAGATAATTCTCTAAGGTGCTTCCTCCACCTAGGCCAGGCAGGAAACTTTAAAGGAGGACTATCATAGCTGGGAAAAGTGAATAAAATTATTTCAAAGTATCATGAAAAAAGCTCCTACGACTTTTTTTTCTTTATTTTGCGATTTCTTTCATTTTTATGAGCGATTTTACAAAACTAGTGGACCGCGCCATTTTCAACACAGCAGACGAAAATTCACCCTGGATCCGGTTGGGGCGCCCCTAATCGTGACGTCAGTGCGGCTGCCTGCGCCATGAATGTCCATTGTCCCGCAGTCCTGCTTTGAGATTGTTGAATGACCAAGATATTCCCGCTTCCTCTATGGGTCAGAGAGACGAGGCTGATTACCTTTTTCTATCCGACACAACTTTAATTTAGAGGTGAACTAACATCAGAGGCCATTAGGAATGCTTCCGGAAAGAAAAGTGTGATTTGAAGTCTGCTAATTAGCAGCAAGGCTGGACAGCTGCCGTCACCTGGGCCTAATTAGCTTACCTTAAATCAATTCCCGTGTACTAAGCCTACCTTTTAATTAAGCCATTTATTCTGCCAACTGACTAATCAAAACCAAAATCTAGCCAATAATTATTAAGAGGAGATAATGAGAAGCAGACTGACCTAACCAGGCTATGTTAGATTGAAATAATGTCAGTAATCTGAATAAATAGCGGACCTCTGAATTCCACCTCTCCTCAGAAAACTTAAACGTATTATTCAAAATGATTTCTTGATAATAAAATCATGTTAAGATGGCCCTGGTTTTTAAGCATTTAAACATATACGCAAAGTAGAAAACATCGTGTGAAGCGCATCAAAAGTGAATGTGAGAGAGAAATTATTTTTGCATTGCAAGCAATGGACAAATGCACAGAGGACAGGGCAAGCACGTTCAGGAAAATCTGTGCCGCAAATTTTAAACATTTTTAATTTAATAATTGAACAAGATTTGCACACAATGGCCAAATGTAATAATCAAGCAAACACATTCAGGAAAATTGCATGCTGAACTAAGCAAAGTTAAGGTCTTCAAAATCATCCTCCTCTACTGAACAATTGCTTTCACCCCCTTCCCATTTACTTTGCTCAATTTGCAATCAAATAGTTGATTCGCTCAATGAACAATTTTAAATTGGTTAGTAGTCTAATTTATTTAGATATCCATGTATTCAGACATTTTGACATTGCATGCATCATGCACATGGATGCATGTGGCAGCCGCAGTGACGTTATGATCTCGCAACTTCTCATGCCAGGCGTGATGTTAATGCCGGCCTCCTGGAAACAGCAATTCTGGCTAATGAATGGTAATTTAAAAGAACAAGGGGTATGTATTGTTATGGCCCCAATTTGTTATTACAATTTACAACACAACAGCAACAGCAAGGGATGACAGACACAATTTAAAACTTTAACACATTTAATTAAACAGACAATAACAAATAACTAATCTACTATCAACAACTAAGACCAAGATTGATTTACAACAAAAACAGAAATATTTACAGTCCCTTGTTTTGGTGGGGTGGCTTGGTGATGTCCTGGGTGAGGAAAACGCTCAAACACAGGCAAAAATCCACAAAAGAAACTTCACAGGTGTTGAACAGAAATGACAGGTCTGGTCACATGTATCCTTCTCCTTGCAATTTCTCCTACTACTTTACTGTCTCAATTCTACTCCTTATATACTCTTTTGCAGACCCCACCCACATTTAGACCTTTTTTTTTTAATTTTCGGGGACTTGCCTCAGACATGTCTGAAACATGTCCTAACATAGCTCCAGTCTGAGCTGAATAAAAAAAGGTAAATAGTGGCCTATATTCACATTAAAGTATGGACAAATAATCGACCGTGGATATTATGTTGGAGTTAATTACTATAAGATTAAGTCAAAACATGTAGTCCTCCTTTAAAAGATCAAAAGAAAAGGTGTGTGCTAAAATGTACAAAAGAAGTACAAGAGTGTAATTTCTTTTGAATCTTTAAGAAATAACTAAAAGAATAATAGTCTGTTTTATTGCTTTTTTGTCAATAGAGCATGCAGTAAAGCAGCTGTTCTCAACCTTGGTTTCTTAAAAAAATTGAAATAGCCAATCTTTCTCTCGCCTCCACCTTAATGAGCTGCACCTGTTGCTCGTTAAGGTGCAGGTGATTATCTGAAGTATATAGGGCTGGCAGTTGCCAGCTCATGTTGGAATCCAGAATGGGTCATCAAAGTCCAGACAAGACATCATAGTGGATAGTTTGCAGTTGGTGCGCAGGGTGCAATGCTCTGGGGTTAATGGGGCCTTTGTGTGGGTGCCAGCTCACTTAGGAGTAATAGGAAATGAGCTGGCAGACAATAATGCTAAAGAAGCTGCTCTGAGGGTAGTCTAAATATTAGAGTAAATCAGAAATAAAAAAAACAGTTAAGTCCAAGCTAAAGGAAAACTGGCTATCGGAGTGGGATAGAGCAAACACGGGGAGAGGGTATTATAACATTCAAAGGTATGTGGGCAATGCTAGAAGTACCTGTAGGACAACGCAGGAGGAGGATATAATATCCAGAATGAGATTTGGTCACTCTGGTTTAAATAATACATTTTCTTTAATTAAAAAACACGGTAATGGCTACTGTAATGAGTGCAGACCTCAGACATTAGAGACTATAGAACATGTGTTAGACTCATGTAGTAAATGAAATCAGGCAAGGCAACAACTAATTCAGCAACTTCAAAAAGAGGGAGTATCATTGAGGACTAGAGACATACTGCAAAAAAAGTTTGGTGAATTATGTTTTAAATTCTTTATGTTTTGGAAGAACTGGGTTAAGCAAGAGGCTGTGAGGTAGGAATATCCAGACCCACACTCCATTTCAGAAGTAGGCAGTAATGCACCAAGTGTTGTTTGTAAACTGCCAAATAAATGGATGTTCTCGTCGGAGCTGGGTCATTCCATGCCAACTCACCTAGGGGTCCCCAGTTCACCACCTCAGATTTTGCTGGAAAAACTCTTAAATGTAGATCTATATGGCACTTCTCACCTTGCAAAAGATTAGCTTTCAATTCCTCATAGTTTAAAAAATACAGGCCTTTGAAATTTGGCCCTAAAAATGCCACATGTGAAAACGCATCTTTTTCCAACTTCAGGGGCTTACAATTTTATAATGGACTCTTCTTGAAAGCTAATATTGCAAACATTTACTAAATGGCATCCAGTTTTTTCAATTACGGCATCAGATAGCCTCCGAGATGCATATTAAAATGATTTTTTGATTCATTTTTGACCAAAATGAGCTAAAATTAGGTGAAACTATAGGAGCCCTTCTGAAAATATAGAACAACTTAGAATTTTTTCCTCATAACACAGAGATTATAGGGTCATTATCTATTCACATGTACATTGCTGCCAGGATAACAATGTTAGGAGATGAATTATAAAAGTTTTAACATAAGCCCTTGCCTCGGAGGGCTCGAAAATGGGCCAATTTTGTCTCCTGGTTTGACCGTGTGTGTAATCTCTGTGTTATGAGGAAAAAATTCTAAGTTGTTCCATATTTTCAAGAGTCCATTATAAAATTATAAGCCCCTGAAGTTGGAACAAAATGAATTTTTCACATGTGGCATTTTTAGGGCCAAATTTCAAAGGCCTATATTTTTTAAACTATGAGGAATTGAAAGCTAATCTTTTGCATGGTGGGTAGAATTATATAGATATACATTTAGGAATTTTTCCAGCAAAATCTGAGGAGGTGACCTGGGGAGGTTTTTGAAATTTAGGTGAGTTGGCACGGAATGACCCTTTTATCATTGATGTGTGTGATTTAAACACTGATGACATGTTGATGCTGTTCCCTGTTTTTATCTCCATGTGGTTTTTAACTATTTATTAAATCTCCAGTTTGTACCAGCCTGGCATTTGTGTCCTGCATTCTTTCAGGTCCATGGTCCTAGCTCCTGCTAGTGATGGCCAAATGAGGCTTTATGAAGCTTTGGACCCTTCTGGGCCATTGTATTGAAAAATCACCACTTGAAGCTTCATTCATTGAGCATGTGGATGATATCTGCTGGAACAGACATTGTTGTACAGCTTTGCAAAGGTGACGCAGACGCACCCTGCCTGTGCATTTCGAGTATGTTGTATTGTGAAAAATACTAAAAGCTGAAATCTAACTTCATCTTAGGTGGGTGGGTGTGGGGTGTTAGGGTGTGTGGTTGCGTGTTGTGTGTGTGTGTTTTTTATTTTTTCCTTACCTTAATTCGTATTATAACATTAGTTACATCCACAGCCTCATTGAATCCTGTAAATATTTACTCTGTCCAAAAAAAGTTTGGTTTTTCTTTTGGTTTGTGCTTGGTGTACACTGTGCTTGAGCGACATTGGCATGATTTTTGAATGAAAATGTCTAACAGAGCGCTGTTTCATCCATTGTAAATACACTTGAATCGCGCCAATATCTCAAAGCTCCACCTATCGAACCAAACCGGTCAGCTGATTCAGTCTGAAAGAAGCAGTGAAGTGGTTCGAATGTTATCAGTCACGTGGTTTTTTCCTAACATGAAGCAAGCTTTGGCACAGTGCTTCAGAAAAATACACTGTTGAGTTTGAGGGGTGCTTCGGAGTCTTGGTATCAGCGGTAACATTACTAGCTCCCGCCGGACTGCAGTTTATATCCGGCAGGGGGGTGGGAGGGGAACCATGACACAATCTACAAGCTCACAACACATTTTTGAATATTCACCTATGAAATAATTATAATCAAGTGGGCTCTTTTTATACAAAGGTTGAGAACCACTGCAGTTTACCATACTTAATGGACCATTTCAGATTATTAACTTTTGTCTGTATGTTTTTTAATATGCCTCATTTAAATAATAATAATTTTACTCTATTTGGTGTTTTAAAGTTCTGCGGGGGTTGCTCTAAACTTGTCTATTAGTGAAATCACTGCCATTCAGGCATGTGGAAGTGATATCACTGACTAGTAGACTACTTTGGCATGCTGCTTGTTGAACTATACCATAAATAGAGTAATTAAGTGACTATTTTTTTCATGAGACATATTAAAAACATAGGAGGGTTGAAATGGTCCTTTATTAATTACATTGTTTCAATGTATATATATATATAATGCAATGCAATCAATGTTGATGAAATTCTACATTCTTTTCAATGTTGATCTTAACATAGTTGAATCAAGGTTGATTCATTGTCAGAATTGATGGAAATTCAATGTTATTTCCATGTTGATCATACCGAGCACTTTCAATGTTTGTTTCGATATCTGGCAATGTTGATTGCAATCTTCAGCCTAACAGTATCACAATGTTGATTCAATCACTTTTTTCTATCTGGGGCTTGTCCATTTATTTTTGGACGCAAAGAAAAACACCTATTTCTCTTCAAAAAGATGATGCCACCAGAAATCAGCGGGTAGCTTTTTTTTGTTTGCTGGCAGCAAATAGCTGTGGCCAAAGGGAATGTTAACTGCTTGTGCTCAGCATTTCACCAAAGACAGCTTTGTTAATAACAGATAATTCAACACAGGATAAGCGTTTCAGCTGCTTCTCAAACCTGAAGCAGTTGCTCAAAGCTACAAGCTGTAAGTAACGATATAACAGCAAATAATATAAGTGAAGCTAACGTGTTACGGGTGGCTACTGGCTAGCAGGACCGCTATCGATGGTTAGCACTAACAACTGGCCTCAAGCCCAGGCTTTGTAAAATATCTGAAGATAAAGCCTGGATCAGTCGCGACTGGCTGTGACTCGCAGAAGCTGTAAGTTGCTTTGTAAGTTGACATGATAGCCAGTTGATTGCGGCTGTAGCACTGTGGCTAACATAGCCAAATTACTGTTGCTAATGTTTGTATCCTAAATATGCAAGATAAATATAAGGGGTAATACTTCAGGAGGTGTGTGAACGTAAACCTCATTTGAAGCTGACTTTTAATACTTGTTTGTAATTTGGGTCCTTGGTACAACTGTCCAAGGTAATGGAACTTGCTGTCTGTAAAAACTGTATTGCAAGGGTATGTCTCTGTTGTTGTTTTGACCGCTCGGTTACCAGCTACTGCATGCAAGTTTAATTAGTCGTGCTAATTTAAAATGCTCCTGGTTAACTGATATGCAGTAATTCTGATCGGTATGCTTGTGTTACTTCGGTAAGCATCAATGTGGCAGTTTCATCATAACGTTGCCCGATTTTAGCCACTACAGTTGAAGCTAACTAAAGAGCTGCTGTATGTGTCCACGAAGTTAGGCTGAAAAGCACAGTTAGACCAGACGTAGGTTTTGCAGAACTTGGAATAGGTGTTTGGGTTTGTTTATGGCTGCTTTTGATCGCTTCACTAATCCATGACTGGGATCAGCCGAATACTTCACAAATGTCTGGGCAGCTCTATGGTGCTGCAGTGAAAGCAATGCAAAACGCAGAAGCTCTACTGTGTCTGTTATAACAAATGATTTCTCTGCACTACCGTAATATAATTTCATCCCCCTTTAGAGGTTGTGGCCAATAAAAAGTAAAAAAAAGGCAGGGATTAAATAGGAAATCATTTTCTGTAGAAGTGATCAATTCGCTAGCTCCACATAAGCAACTTGTCCGAGCTAACGGAACCTACGGTCTGTATAACCTGTATTATTTTCATAACATAACCGATCTCTCTCTCTATCTGTTGCGTACTAGGCTATCCATAAAGCTGCTGTCACATCGGACACGAAACAAATTTTTCGCGGGACAGATTAGCCTACATTCAAAGTCAATGCAAGACGCGAATACACGCGTTATGAACGCGTTAAGCAGCTTTCACACCGGATACGAAACTTTTCGCGCGACAGGTTACATTCAGGTAACATGACTTTTCATGACCGCTTATCAGCTACTGCATGTTAGTTCACATGCTCTGCTAATTAAAAATGCTCCTGGTTAACTTATATGCAGCAATTCTGATCGATATGCTTGATGCTTTATTTCAGTAAGCATCAATATGACAGTTTCATCATAATGTTGCCTTATTGTAGCCTCTACAGTTGAAGCTAAGCAGAGAGGTGCAGTTAGACCAGACGTAGGTTTTGCAAAGCTTGGGGTGCGTTTTTGGGTGCTTTTGAAATGATCGCTTTACTTATCCATGACTGGGGTCTGCCTGATACTTCTCCAATACCTGGGCAAGCTCTCTGATGCTATCCATAAAAGCAATACGGAAGCACACTGGCTATAACGTGTCTGGTATCACAAACGATTTCTCTGCTCATTGCTATCGATTGAATAGGAAATTATTCTCTGTAAAAGTGATCGATTCACTAGCTCCACATAAGCAATGGTTCACGCAAACAGAACTTACGATCTATAAAACCTGTATTATGCTCATAACATAACCGGAGCTCTATCTAGCTCTCGCGCACTATCCATAACACGCACATTCTTCACGAGGAAATGCTAGTCATTCCGATGCAGTAAGTAAACCATTACCATGGGCAATTTCCAAAAAGACTGTTTAGCCTGGAGCTTTTGCCCCTGTCAAGGGACGATCTGAGTCTGGACATACAGCGCATGCGCAAAAACGTCGCCTATGTTTTAAGCGTCACTACGGCAACATCGCTTAAGACAAATCAATGGGGACAATTTGAGTCCTATAAAAAGCAATGTCGATAGATGGGAAACTCCCAGTGAAACGGCGTAGAGTCTGTCTCTCAAACTTTTTTATTATAGAAAACCTCGGAACTTACAGCTTTTAAAATTAACACGACTCGATGAAATCCAATGGAGACCTCTTGAAGGTAAAGTTTCTGTATTCGTGGGCTTGCTATGAGTCAAATTGTCTGGGAACAAACAACTGTTATTTGTCTTAGCAATGTTGCCTTAGCATCTATCGACTCCATCTATCAACATCGCTTTTTATAGGACTCAAATTGTCCCCATTGATTTGTCTTAGCGATGTTGCCGTAGTGACACTAGTTATGCACACAAACCAGCAGGTCCTTATAATACGCACCGAAGCAGTCCATAAGCTGTTGGTCCTCTTTTAGCTGCTCCTCACTGTCCATGTTTCCCTCAAAACTCAGACCCACCGGATTTCTACAGTCTCCGGTCTACACGTGGGTACGTTGACCCGTTCTACAAATGTGTCTATATGGGGTGGATTCTAGCTTTCCCTGCATCCTAGCTATAGAGTTGACAAGCCGCTGTACTCACCACTGTTGCCGTAGCAAACTGTAGCCGATTGCAAATTTGAGCTTGAGCTGCCAGATTTTCGCACTGCGTCCTCCACTTTCGCCGCTGCGTTTATTACAACAAGTTCATTTCATTAAATCTATGTTCAAGTATAGCGTTAGACTTCAGAAATTTCCCACCGCTTCTTTATCAGATGGCAGACGTGTTTCACGTTCCACTGCGTTCTGCAGCCTCGTCCCGCCCAACTCCACCCTCCACAGAGCTGGCCAGTCAGAAGAAAGTGGGCACATGGGGAGTGGGGGCCATTGCAGAAGAGCCACCACAATGAGGCGTTTCAGGCAGAGACTACAATGGACAACAAATGGGGTTTTTGAAGATGGCAGTATGAGCTAAATAAGGACCCTGTTTTGGACATTGAATGATCAGGAGTACTCTAGTGGAGTCCAAGTACAAAATATTACCTTGGATTGGAAATATAGCAAAATAGGTCCCCTTTAACATAGTTGTATTTTTAACAAAATGCAGTAAAATTAGAATTTAACAATGACAAAGAAACAGCTTTGCAATCTCAATTAAAATAAAATTGGTGACTAATTCTGCACAAAATTCACACAAATCTCGATCTTCACATTCACTTTCACAGCACTTGCAGACACCCCCCAAGTTGGTGTTACTGCCACCGGGTGGGGGGGGGGGGGGGGGAGATTATATTTGAAAGACTACCAACAAATGCAACCAGGATATTACATATAACAGTGTTGCCTGTCAACACAAGCTTCACAAAAAATTCAAAAATAGCACTAAAAAAGGACAGACCTGCTGTTTTACCGGTCTCCTCTTGAAGGCTGATGTTCCACATTAGGTTTCTAAAGGGTAAAAACCAGAATAAACTTAGGCTAAATTTGTAACATAACTCCTTTTAGTCAGTATGAGCAATCCTAACGGTTATTCACTGTGTCAAAAATAAGAGCTCACCTACAAAAACAACCCCTCATTCGACAAATTTCCTTTTTTCCAGTGAACAGTGAACCCCAGAGGATCAGGATGGAACAACTGCATCTATCACTTCCAAAAGAGCACTGCTAAACCACACAGGATTTAGCAAGATGGAAAGCTCCTCCAACACTTCAAGTTCTCCATCAACCAGTTAAAAAATGCACATTGCTGATAATCTGTGAAGCAAATATAAACAATTAATGTAACCAAGGAAAAGAAGTGAAAGAATAATACAAACATAACAAACCTGCTGCTGAACCTTCCTTTTTTTGGGTGCACCAAACGACTGCTAAAGTTTCCCAGGATGGTTCCACTGAAAACACAGATTTTTAAAAATAGTTTCTTCTATACAAACACACACACTTTGGCCATTACTTCGGTAATATGCTTAAAACATATATTTTTTAAGTCTCAATCACAGCTAAAATGTAGAACCATAGACTATAAAAATACGGTAGTGTGCAGTGATGATTATACACCACCACTTTTGTCTAATATATTATTATTTCATCCTAATATATTATTTCTCTTTAATTTTTGGTGAAAATGTATTGAAAAATACTACTGTAGTCAATGAGAAGAAAAAAATCATTCCCCCAAGTATTCTGAGGTGAAAATATGGGTAAGAAACAAAAACACTGAAAACATTTTTTTATAACAATGAAAAGGTATCACAAATTTTATTTTTTGACTCCTGATTAGCATGATCGCATGTTTGAAGGCTTATTGCATGAATATAGATGCTAAAAAATGTGTTTTAATTGGTTTGAGGCAACATTATTTTGGAAAAATTATCTCCGACGGTCAGTTTTTCCAGCATATAAAGTGACATGAACTGTGAGCAGCGTCAATGTGTTAAACAAAGGCCGGTAACCTTTTCAGAGTGATGCAATATGCTTTATGCTGCAGGGAAATAAATTGGGAGAGACTGCTGGCTTGGGATCATAGCATTTGTTCATTGCTCAAGCACCTCCTGTTAGCCAGCCAGGTATTCATCAGTAAAACTCTAAGCCTTCACATGCTTGAGGATCCTCTGCCCTCGTTGTGAACTTGTGAAGTTTCGAGCTATGAGTGTAAGAAAAAGCAGCATCTGACAGGCGCATGCTTCAGAGGAAGGCCTTGAACTGTCTCATTCTCCTGCCATGGCATCATGGGGTTGTACGTAGTTCACTAATTGGGCGTTCCAGATTTGGGTGGGATTGTGGAGGCCTGATTTAAAAAAAATACCATGGCACGATGGAAGATCTCCTAGATTATTCATAGCCTTGCATGATGCTGGTTGGTCACTTGAAAAAATTTCTGAAGACTTTAAATGCTGCCATGGCACCATAAAAAACACAATCAAGCATTTCAAAGAGTCCGGTTTGCTGAAAAGTAGTGCCACTTGAGGTGCAAAACGGAAGTTAAGTGGGTCTAATGTTCAATATCTGTGCATGACAAGTAAAAAAATCAGCGGTGGACTGAACGACAACTGCATGATAATATTAATAGCACCAGAAGCGAGGAAATGAAAGAAATCAAGATCTACTATTTCCAAACACCTGTGTGAAGATGGTCTAATTAGTCGCGCTGCAGCCAAGAGCTGGCAACATCAAAATAAAACTTGAGATGCCAAGAAATTCAAGGATTGGGCACCAACAGACTGGGATTGAGTCATTTGGACCGATGAATCAAAATGTGAAATTTTCTCACCCAAACGCTGAACTTATGTGCACTGAGAACATTTAAAAATGACTGTTTAACCCCTTCAGTAAACCACGGAGGAGGTAATATTATGTTTTAGGGTTCAGTCTCTTCTTCTGATCCATGATCTCATAAAAATGGATGAAATCATGGATCAGAAGAAGAGTCACAGGATCCTTGTGAGGCATGCATTGCAATCTGGAATGAGACTGATTGGTCAAGGATTTTATGTTCAACAACATAATGACCCTAAATATGATTCAAAGTTGTGGAGGAATTATCTTAGTCGCAAAGAATCATATCGTGACATAAAAGTTATGACTTGGCCTGCTAAAAGTCCAGACCATAATCCAATTGTTTGAATCTATTGGAACATCGAAAGAATCTCTTCGGAGTGAACCTCAAACTATATGGAATGGTTTTAGCAAATGAGGGAAAAACGAAATGCGTAAAAACTGCTGTATGCCTGAAGGATTAAATGCTGTAATCAAAGCAAAGGGGGGCCACACAAGATGTTGACCTTTTTTCTCAAAAAGACATTATTATTTTTGTTTTAACGATAAATTGTTATCTGTTTGCTTGTTTTCATCTACATGATCCCATATTACATGAAATAAATACTTGAATAGTACTTCTGTTTATCTGATTTACCTTCATTTTGATGAGTGTATAATCATCACTGCACACTACTGCATAGGCCTACACTAAATCATCACTTTTGTCCCAGTTCAAGTGAGTGATGATGACTTACTGCAGAGATCCTGCCTTTGCCTGTATTTTCTTTCTATTTCCTTGTGTTTAGAAGCTTTTCTGAGGTCAATACTTCAGGAAAAGGATAATTGACTTTTGAGTCTCATTAGCAAGTCATGAAATCCCGAAGCTCGGGTTGGTGGCTCACCAGGCCACATCGTCAGTGTTTGACAATCAAGCCATGAGTCTCAATCAACTATTTTTCTATCTTACTACACCTTAGAATGGCGTTTACAAATGAAAGACAAATGTGGCATAATATGCCTTTATATTATGATCTTAGTATTAGACTCCTGGCGCAGGAAATTCTGCTGAGTCGCCCCCATGTTCAGGCGCAGAGCAAAGTCCAGGACAAACGCCGGTACAAAACGACAGTCCTTCATTGCAATAGGTATTTTTGCCAGAATGCCACTTATACCCATTAAAATAACCTTTGTTTTAAATGAAATAGTTGATATGTATGTTAGGAATCACTCAGCTGTTTACCTTGTACTATTAGAGGCATCTAAAGCATTGACAGGGTCCATTATGGGTATGTCCATATCTATGCATCCAGATCCTCCCAGATGACCCCCTCAGAAATTTCTCAAAAAATTCATATGGCTACCTCTGGTGGACTTATGACATAATACCAAGTATTAGACCAATATCCCTTATAGTTTTGAAGTGATGGCCTGTCACAATTTGAAGTATTTTTTTTTTATTTTGACAAAATTGTGTTTCGTCCAACTTTGGGCTTCCACTGCTCCTCTATTATTTAACCTACAGATCAGATTTTTGGTTTCCCTGACCAAATTTTCCCCTAGAATCAGAATTTCTGGTCAGATTACGTGTATCTACCTTGGTTGCTCCACAGTAGGGCTCCAAAGTTGGCTGAAAAGCCAAAAATCGCAAAAAATGCTGTACTTTTTAAATGCTACAGATCGGAAAGTTTAGGGAATTCAAGCTTGAAATTTTTTTTTGTGACCATTCCTGATACCTCTCATGGGTAATTTACTTTAATCTTGTTTGTATCTTGGCAGGAATGAGAAGAAAAATTAATTTTTTTATTTTGCTCATTTTTCATTTTACAGAAAAAATAGCAATTTTGAAGTCCATGGTTCACCATATGCGCAATTGACCACATCCTTCAAATCTTTACCATAGATTGCTATAGTTGTCAACTTCATCTGACAAAAAAATTGGGATGGTGTTCAGCTGTTTATTTTATGTGAATTTTTCAATAGACGCACCATATTGGCCATTTAAACGCTCAGTCATAAAATGCTATAGATTTGTTGAAAGTATGAATATTAAGTAATGTTCAGTTCATCATGTTAATACTTGAAGAAATAATGAAATCTTGAGACAAGCACGAGCTTGTTTCATCTTAAATCATCATTAAATCTGCAATCTGAGGTAAGTGAAGTGTGATGACTTAATCCATAATTCGTCTGAACTTATTTTGGTATTGCATAATAATGACCAGTATAAAAGAGGTATGAATATTTCCTGGATCTGCACATGTACGCTGTTCACTCATGAACCAAGATAAAAACTTCTCATGATGAAAACAAATTTGCTCAATTTCCTCAAGCATAACTCCAGATTTCCAGGTGAGTAATTCTTGATCCTCATTGCTTAAGGTATCCACCCTGAAGAAGGCAGTTTTTCTAGCCATACGTATATTGTGACATTCATCACCCAATTTGGTGCCTAAGTCACACTGTGGTAAATCCTTTTTACCCTCCATGGTTTGAGTGATTATGATAATCTGATCATTGGAGCTCTTTTATACTGGTCATCATTACGCAATACCAAGACAAGTTCAGATAAATTATGGATTAAGTCATCACACTTCACTTACCTCAGATTGCAGATTTAATGATGATGTAAGATGAAACAGGCTAGTGCTTGTCCCAAGATTTTATTATTTCTTCAAGTTTTAACACAATGAACTGAACATTACTAAATATTCATACTTTCAACAAATCTATAGCATTTTATGATGTACGATGGTGCGTTTAAATGGCCAATATGGTGCATCTATTGAAAAATTCACATAAAGTAAACTAGGCTGAACACCATCCCAATTTTTGTGGCCTCTGGCTGAAAGCTGAAGATGGGTCATCACTGGGTCTTTCAGCCAGAAAATGACCCTGAACATATGGCCAAATCTACACAGAAATGGTTCCCCAGACACAGAATCAAGCTCCTCCCATGGCCATCTCAGTCCCCAGACCTCAACCCCATTGAAAACTGTGAGCTGAAGAGGAGAGTGCAGAGGAGAGGACCCAGGTCACTGGATGATTTAGAGTGATTGTGCAAAGAGGAATGGTTGAAGATCCCGCTTTCTGTATTCTCCCATCTTGTGAAACATTATAGGAGAAGAACAGGTGCTGTTTTGTTGGCAAAAGGGGGTTGTACAAAGTATTAAAATCAGGGGTGCTAATAATTGTGGCACACATGATTTGATGCAAAAGAGTTATTTCTTAATGTGGGATTCTTTTTCCCACTGAATAAACGCACTTGAATTAAAGGTCGGATTTTCCTCTTTTTATTCATTGTGGTCCTATATTATTTAGAAAAAAACTGAGTTTATAAGAAGGTAAAGAAGACATCTTAACCAGGGGTGCCAATAATTATGGACGGCGCTGTATTGTACCTCTTTTTATGGCTCGGTGCTGTGGAATTTGAATAGCAGTCATATTCAGCGTTTCTATGTTTCATGGCGTAAGATGTCGCGGAGATTTCGGTGTGTCCCTTATAACACACACTGCAGTTTGCTTCCCTCTCTATGTCTGTTCCTAGCATTGAAAATCAGTTACTATGTCGGTTTGCCTTGTTTATGTGCAATACTGCTCATGGTGTTAAAAATTAAGTTTGTCTGTTTTACAAGGGGTTTATGTTTAGTTAATCATCAGCAGCTGTCAACATGAGACATCATATGTTCAGATTAAATGTCAATACTCTGTGCTGTGACCGATCTGCTTTCGAACGCAGTTTAAAAGGTGATTATAATGATGAAATTGCCATGTGTATTTCCAAACTTTGTGATGTAAGGAATAGCCTGCGAGTATGTGACTTCGAAATAAATGATATTGTATGTATGACCACTTCATTGGCATGTATGTAAAGCTTACAACTATATTACTTGATTAATGCTTCTTCTCCCTTTGCTGTACTTCTTCCTTGTGAATAAATTATTACTATTATTATTATTATTATTACAAATATACTTTATGAATAAAATAATAAATTATTATTATTATTATTATTATTATTATTATATATACACTTTATCCCAAAAACTCATTCAAACTCAATTTTAGTACTAAATAATAATAATAATAATAAAAAAGTATATTTCTATCTTAGGCCAGCAACCTCAGATACTAACTAGGAGCATGCAAAAGTCCGGCCCTGCCCCTGTATGGTCCTGCTGGCGGTCAAGTCCTTGCTGGTGGCTAAAAGACAGACTGCATCATGCAGTCTGTCTGGAACAACCAGACTAAAAAAAAAAAAAAAATGACAATCAGTAATTATCTCTCCGGTCAAGTATGTGGTTCATTTATTGTATGTGATTTGATTTGATGTGACAAAATATAACAGTACACAGAAAATACAAAAAAAAAAAAAAACGAATAAAATGTATCCATGAAAGACACACAATATGAATACCAAATGAAATGACCCAGAAATAAACCTTGATAACACACAATATACCTTCAAATTTAATTTTTTAATTGGTTTTGGCAATTTTTGACATTCAAGTGTACTATTTTCACTCTGTAAAACAATAATACCTTCTTGTTTGGAGACTGAGCTGGAGTAACCAACTTGTGGCTACGTCCAGTAAAGGCTGAGATTGGCCATTTTCACAGTGCAAGTTGGAAACCTGTGCCATGGCCTAGAAACAGACAAAAAAAAAAAAAACACCAAGATAGACTTGAGGAAACTATACAAATCATATAATATGAAACAGAACAATTACACACCTAGCTGCTAAGCTAACTCTACAACACATCAGGACAAAACAGTTTATAATTTACACTGAATAACAAAACAATTAGCTACATACCTGCACAACAGGCATCACAAGCCTGCTGAGGTTAAATGGCCTCAGTCTGTCCTCCAGCCATACTCCTCCTGGCGGCCTGGGAGTGACAATGGGACTTACCATGAGGCAGCTGACAGTATGTAGGCACAAATAATTTAAAATAGGGTTACAAGACACTTTTAGCCTATGATAATATCACAAATATATTTTACATACAATTATAACCGAATGCCACATCAAATTTGAATGCATGTACTAAAATTTAATGCATTATGCATCAAATTTAAAAAAAAAAACAATCACTGCTAGCTATTTCAGTTATGACACACTTCATATTGGATATAAATTACAGCACATATTCACAACATGACATTTCTTGAAATAAGGGTGTATGCAAATAGTACCACTATAGATTATAATCTTGCTTTAGAGGAATCCACCTTCCGTTCAATTTGTAATGTGAAAAGAAGCCACTAGATAGCAGTATTGACTTTTTTTTTGTTAAGCCTAGACTGGAGCTAGGTTTGGGCATGTCCTGGGCATGTCTGAGACGGAAAGTCCCAGAGAATTAAAAAAAAGTCGAAAAAGTGGGAGGGGTCTGCAAAAGAGTATATAAGGAGAAAAATTGAGAGAGTAAAGTAGTAGGAGAAATTGCAAGGAGAAGGATACATTTGACCAGACCTGTCACTCTTTTCAAGACCTGTGAAGCATTTGGTGGATTTTTGCCTGCGTTGGAGCATTTTCCTCACCCGGAACATCACCAAGCAACCCCATCTCAAGGGACTGTAAATATTTTTTCTCTTGTATATTATCGATCTTGGTCAGCAGAATAAATTGTAGGTTAGTGTTGGTCTTTGTTTAATTAAATCTGTTTGAGTTTTAAAATTTTGTCTGTCATCCCTTGCTGTCGTAAATGTCATAACAAATTGGGGCCATAACACATTCAATTTCATTTATATAGCAATCTTCTCAGACAGACAGTCGCAAAGCTGCTTTACAGAGGAAAAAGGGCAGTACCCAGCCCACTTCATATGTACCGATGGAAAAACAGTTATTCAGCCTTGCTTGCACTAACAATATCCAAATAGAAAAGTCACCGATATCAACAGGACGGATTTTAAATCACGCAGTGGTAAGCGTTGCGGCTCTGCAGACACTATTATTGGGCTGGGCCGAGCAGCGGCCAGGCCCCGATAAACGCAAATGTCGCTGAGTGAATGAGTGATCAAGTTCAACAATTGGCTGCCCGGCAAGGGAAGAAGTTCAGCGATTGGTCGGTCGGCGGGGAAGAACTTCAACGGTTGGTTGGACGGCAATTGGCTGGCTGGCTGTCCAGCGATTGGTCGGCCATCAGGGAAGAACTTCAACAATTGGCTGGCTGGCAGGTCATGGAATTGAACGTACCACACACATTTATGCTTGTGATTATCCCGTCCTATGTTAAACATCCTGCAGTCCAACATGGTAAGTAACTTACACGATGTTACAAAAATTGATACTGTTACTGTGACTATAGCTGGACTATTTACGTACACTAAAGTGGCACCAGCACTATAATGTTTCAGCATTTTCAAGAATACCGGTATAATGCCCCAACTGGTTTCCAAATTACCTTATACCCTTGCGCATTCATGAGCTGGTTCGCTTGAACGGAAGCGGTTACGGTGACCACTTTAATTGTAGCCTATATAACAGCAACTGTAACCGACACCAATGAAAACAATAAATTTAAGAAAATAAATAAAAGATGGCGCCAAGCTGGATTGGACACCCCGTCATTGAAGTAGCTACTTCTTCACTATGTTGTTGTACTACGCCAATGTAATACGACCAGTAACCTACTTGAATCCAGTCTAGCAACAGGCTGCAATAATCAGACAAATGGACTGTTAAATTAAAACACTTTTATGTACATATAGAATGTTCATAATGTGCAATTTTTGATGCCAGTGAATGTTTCTTGGTGGCATTGGTTGCCATTTTACAAAAATTAATGCGTATTTTCTTCTAATGGACAGCAAAAGGTGGATTAAATACTAATGTAGCAGATGCATATGCTGCCCTTGACCAAGCTAGCATCCAGGTTGTTTAAAAAGTTCCATTTGATTTTGTTGCATTACAAGCAGAATCTGACCATTGTTAGGCTAATCTTCTTTCACGCTAGATTGGCTCAGTTTGTTTAAGTTACTCCATGCTTGTTTTCTCTGGTACCGGTTGCGATTTCCATAGAGATAGAGGAATGTAACACATCGGACCTATCTAGCGTGAGAGAATCATAACATTGGTCGGAATGTGTTTTTCAATTTCCCTTTTCAATCTCGCAACCGATACGACAGTTAACAAGCTCGGAGGACAGTATCGGTTGCGAGATTGAATGGGAAATTAAAAACATGCTCTGACCATTGTTAAGATTCTTTCACGATATATTGGTACGATGTGTTACATTCCCCTATTTCTATGGTGTTAGAACACTGCCAAAAATCGTGCGTGCGAATGAGACCTGCGCACAACATCCGTGCGCGTGAATCAAACATCTGAGGAGAAATACATGCTCCCAATACTTTTTACGAGCTCTTTGAAAGCACTCGCAAGCTATATTTGTTGAGGATTATATTTCAATATTTCTTCATCAGTAGATCAATTGCCATGTTGAATAACCATAATCAATAGCCATATTATGCAGGCAGCAGTAACACAAACACATCACATGACACACGCACACATACATGAACAAATAGTCCCCCCAGGAATCCGCGATTCCGCCATCGTGGAATTTACCGCAGATTTCACAGCCCTCCGCGGAAATCAGAGCAGTCCGCGGAATAAAGGGCGAGGTGCAGAAATTTATATTTTACATGTATTTTTCATCCCGGCCGCTAGATTTTGCGGTCAGATAAACGGGATCTAAGACTCACAGCTGGTGCTGCCGGTTACGGAAATTGATTTTTTTCTGCTGTATGCAGCATAAACTATATACAAAGATGGACGCAGCACCCTGATTTAAAAAAAGAAGCCCGAGTGGAAGTACCGTAGAATGGCATTCTATTTAATGGCCAGCAGATGGCGACGTCAGTGGTTGCAGAAAGAAGTTCAATGCAATAGAAGTCTATGAGAAAATGATCCTACTTTCCGACCTGATTTTTAATTTAAATGATGATTTTTCCACATCATTTTATGTTAGCTATAGCAAGTTTCAGGTCTCCTTCGATATATCATGACATTCATTTTCGTGAATTATGGTCCCATATAAACTAGAATAAAGTATAAAGCCAGAATATGCTTCTGGGGCGTCGCTATCCTCTGGTCCTCGTCCGATACGGTCAGATCTAGAGCCACGTTCCTCCCCGGATCTTCGATTCACTTCTTCATCTTCGAACCAGTGGGTGACATCACGGTAGCTTCATCCATCTTTTTATACAGTCTATGGTATGCAGTAACGTTTACAATATCATTAGGATACAGTGAATAGTGTACACTTTGTTTAAATCTTTACTTTGATCTTTGGCACTTGTTCAGTTACTAAGCCTCGTTCACCCATAGTTTGGTGAAATGTTTTGCACTTTATAAGTTATGCAAATAAATCTGCTCAAGAGGGACAAAAAGAATATTGATGCTGCTTATTTTATAACCACAATGTTTCGCAGTGTTTTGGTAATGCAAATAATTTAATAAGAGAATTTTTGCTTCATTATTACATAAATTTGCTTTATAACTGGTCATTTTAGGGTTTTTTTTAATGCCCGCGGAAAATCAACTTTCAAGCCGCGGAATCAAGAATTGCCCTCCGCAGAATCAGGAATGTTCTCCGCGGAATCAACACTTTTTCTCCGCAGATTCCTGGGGGGACTACTTAACTCTTTTACGCCGAACGTGTCGTTGCCGACACAGATATGCGCGTAATTTTGAAAGTACCGTAATTATTGTAAGTTTTGCGCAATGGAAAAAAATTCCAACTGTTCCTGAAAGCTGAGAAGCTGTGCTTCAGCCCAAATACCGGTTACTATGGTAAACACGGCAGCATGATTCTCTGCTGGGATTTTTGCATTAGGACTTAACGGGTTAAATCACTGTTTTCCATCCAATTTGCCTCCCATGTGTTCCCAAGAATGTAAGCTTATTTGTGTCTCTTTTTGCATTCCTTTGACTTAAAGTTGTATTCTAAGGTAATTTTGATTCAATCCAGATGGTAATTGATTCTTTAATGTTTAGTTAGTTAAGTTTATTAATTATGTGTTATCAATTGTTTGCACTGCAGAAACCATGGCTTTTTGGGATGGAAAATAAACTCCAATCAATCTTGGAATTTGCACCAGTTGTGAAGTCTCTTTAATTTGGGATCTTCAGGCATTCAGCTAATGCCTAGAACCTTTACAAACAGACAACTAAAAGAAATACAAAAGTATGAAACAGTTGTGATACGTGGCTATTGATATTCAGTGCATATTTTTTACTTCTGCACAATAAACAAAAACATAACTTATGGTTTGAGTGTTCTAGGATTTGTGATCCTGTTGACTGTCCCCTGTCCATATTATGTTGCTCCTCAGCTGATTTTGGATTGATGGCAAAAGGAGAGAGAAGCTGGAGGTCCAAAAACAAGATTAAAAACAGAGCTTAAGTTCAAAATGGGCATAACAATTTTGAAAAATGAGGCATTAAATGCTTAGAGGGGAATCATACTAAATACAAAAAATATTAAGCTATTCTGTATTACATGTCTAAAAAACTACAAACAACATGAGACAACTTCATACAAATTCCTGTCACATCAGTAACTGATGCCACTCACCATACTTTACGAAACATCAGCAGCTGAAGCTGTTGATCACAACTACTGAAATTCCATAACTGAACATTAAGCTTCACAATTGTGCGGTCTTTGGTCGTGAAAAAGTGCTAACGGTGTGTCTGAACACAAAAAACTTTTTTTGTGGTAATTTTCAATTATTGTTGGACTGCATCTGCTGACTTGAGCCAACCTTTTTTTCTCCTGTGCACGTCATTGAGGATATGAGTATATTTGAGTATATTTGTCTTTTCCTCTACCAGCAATTGGAGCATCCCTATACAGTGCAGCAGACCATGGTAGAGGCAATATACAAGGACAACACAAAGGAAAAGGGGCAGACAAACTGCTTGTCAGTTTATTCATTTCTCTGAATTTATTCCATATTTCTCTAATGAATTCATTGCAGTACATGAGAGCACAGTAAAAGGATACATGTATGTGCTCATAAGTGTGTAATTACGTTATATAAATGTATGTTTTAATATGTCCTATACTGTCAGGATGTGATACATTTCAATCATGAAGACTTCGGATTTAAGAAAAGGAGATTTAGTAACAATTCAATGACGTGAAATAAATTCAGTATTTGGCGATGACTCCGTCCTCGAGGATCCTCATGCGAGGTGGGGCGCTGATCTGCCTGGGTAGCAGGCAGGGGCGAAGCCATCCCCTGTTAGACAGAAGGGTCATACGGATGAAGAAGACGCTGAAGAGGCTGGAGTCAGAAGTTGGTGGTGGTGGGGAGGCGGTGGGCGATGCGTATTCTCTGCGACAGCAGACAGGAGCACCTCAGAAGCATACATATATAAAGAAGACCGAAGGCGCCGATTGGTTTAGTGCAATTGCTTGAGAATCCTACAAAACCCAAAACCAGTGTAGTTGGCACGTTATGTAAATCGTAGATAAAAACAGAATACAATGATTTGCAAATCCTTTTCAACTTATATTCAATTGAATACACTGCAAAGACAAGATGTTTAATGTTCAAACTGAGAAACTTTATTTTTTTTTTGCAAATAATCATTAACTTAGAATTTAAAGGCAGCAACACATTGCAAAAAAGTTGGCACAGGGGCCTTTTTACCACTGTGTTACATCGCCTTTCCTTTTAAAGACACTCTGTAAACGTTTGGGAACTGAGGAGACCATTTTTTGAAGCTTTTTAGGTGGAACTCTTTCCCATTCTTGCTTGATGTTCAGCTTAAGTTGTTCAACAGTCCGGGGTCTCCGTTGTCGTATTTTACGCTTCATAATGCGCCACACATTTTCAGTGGGAGACAGGTCTGGACTACAGGCAGGCCAGCCTAGTACCCACACTCTTTTACTACGGAGCCATGCTGTTGTAACACGTGCAGAATGGGGCTTGGCATTGTCTTGCTGAAATAAGCAGGGGCGTCCATGAAAAAGACGTTGCTTGGATGGCAACATATGTTGCTCCAAAACCTGTATGTACCTTTCAGCATTAATGGTGCCTTCACATATGTGTAAGTTGCCTATGCCTTGGGCACTAATACACCCCCATACCGTCACAGATGCTGGCTTTTGAACTTTGCGCCTATAACAGTCCGGATGGTTCTTTTCCTCTTTGGTCCAGAGGACACGACGTCCACAGTTTCCAAAAACAATTTGAAATGTGGACTCGTCAGACCACAGAACACTTTTCCACTTTGCATCAGTCCATATTTGATGAGTTTGGGCCCAGCGAAGCCGGCGGCGTTTCTGGGTGCTGTTGATAAATGGCTTTCGCTTTGCATTGTAGAGTTTTAACTTGCACTTGCTGATGTAGCGACAAACTGTAGTTACTAACAGTGGTTTTCAAAAGTGTTCCTGAGCCCATGTGGTGATGTCCTTTACACACTGATGTCGGTTTTTAATGCAGTACCGCCTGAGGGATCCAAGGTCACGGGCATTTAATGTTGGTTTTCGGCTTTGCCGCTTACGTGCAGTGATTTCTCCAGATTCTCTGAACCTTTTGACGATATTACGGACCGTAGATGATGAAATCTCTAAATTTCTTGCAATAGCTTGTTGAGGAATGTTGTTTTTAAACTGTTCGACCATCAGCTCACGCATTTGTTCACTAAGGGGTCTATTCTCCCATGCGCTTAAGTCGAAAAAAGCGCGTAGCTACGCGCTTTTCAGCCTACGCGTATTCTCCCCTCGACTTAAGTCTGTGCATTACGCGCCTTGAAGGCACTTACGCGCTTGGGGCGGAGCAAGGCCAAAATCTGGGCGTTTCCGGGCGTTTCTCATGCAAATAACACTTACGCGTATTCTCCCCCTGGCTTACGCGCTTTTTCTGTTAAGCGCTTTTGAGGGCTGTATTAAGGTCAAGCGCCAACATTAGGCGAAATTGAATATTGCGTTTGATGTCGGTTATAGGCCGAATTTTAACATTACTTTTATTTTATTTAACATGGTAAAGGTTGAGACATTTAATATTCGATTGTTCTTCCTTATTTCTAAACTACATTTCACAAAGCCATGATAATTTATCAAACGAAATCATCACATGATATTACGCATCAGCCTCTTCTCCAATCAGTTAAATTACAAACGCAAAACTATTAATTAATACGAGTATACATAAGACCATCATTCTACCATGCCCTCAAAATCTAAAGGCAAAATGCCAGTCCTGCATTTGCTTGCACTTTTGCGTGATTGGGAAAGAGTAAGAGGAGCGCGCCGAGCTTGAAGACGAACACACATATATCGGCTTCGTTTGGACATTCTGGGACAAACAAACATCGAGTGCATCCAGCGCTTTCGCCTGGACCGTGCATGAGGCAATCATCTATCTTTGCCGACTTCTGGATGAACAACTATCCAGCCGCAGCAATTATCCACGAAACATACCCGTGGTCATCAACGTCAGAACTGCGCTGTCGCTCCTGGCATCTGGGTCGTTCCAGAGTGTGGCTGGTGATGTCATTCACATCACAGGCGTCTGTGTCAAGGTGTCTGACGCAGTTCATTGGCGCTTCAAGTTCTTCTCCATGCACTTCCACTACAGAAAGAGTGGATGCCATCCCCTCCTCCTGTGCAGTGAAATGCACGGGGGATGATGGTTGCCCACTGTTGCGTGTACAGTTCTCCAGAGAACCTGGCTTTTACAGCGCCCCGCAGATCTCTCCATTTATGCTTTATATCGGGGATACTGCGCTTACATCTCACCACCGAAGCCACATCCAGAACGATTCGCAGCTTAATTCCTCGGATCAGGCTTCATTGCTTGCTTGCCATGCAACACCAACATCTGTGAAATTTGGTTTTCGGCTTTTGCTCGACGTCGCCATCATTGTCTTCCATGTTCTATTAACTAATGCGACTGCCCTATATGTTCGTGATAATCTAAAAATTTGTGATATTCTCACGAGTGAGGGGGTTGATTTTCTAATTGAAGATATCTGAATTAACTAACTCGAGTCCTTGTAATTTTTTACCATTGGTAATACTGTGTAATTTAATGTGTGAATAAAGATATTATTAAATAGGCTACTCTAGATTGAGAACTACCCTGGCAAATACCAGAGCACTATCCATTTGTTAATCAATTATAGCCTTTAAAGAATAGCCGACATGGAAAGAATCGTTATCAGTAAATGGGATAATTGATTATAATAAAGTATTAGTGTCAAGTTCAAGTGAATGTGTCGCTCAAATCAAATAGGATGATAGGCTATGGATATGGAATTCCGTCGTTACTGAGGCGGTTTCGGGGCGGGGAGATGACCGCGTGCGGGGTAAGAATCCTTGTTAAAGCGTTTCCATGTCCTTTAGTTGCAAACCTGACATCGGAGTAGTTTTCAAGTGCGCAATTTCATAATGAGATCATATAAACTGTCTTTGATTGTCTTTGTGTGACTAGAATGTTCCCTTTGTCTTCTTCCCTGTCTTCCACGGAACAAACAGGCTGGTGTAGGAGGGGCACATTTTCAATGATCTGATTTCGCTGATTGAGAAGCGCTAAATTCTTTATTTATTATTTCATTATCGCGGCAATTTGTTTGTATGCATAGCTTTAATGCCATGGTGGCTAGAGTAAGAAATAACAAGTGTTTGTCACTAACATATTCCCCGCCGCCGCAATTTTGTGTGTCCGAACGGACGGAGCCCAATGCTATACCCCCCGCTTCGCCTAATCGCGCGGTGGGGGATAAATAAAGAGATGTCTGAATTACGTCTTGTACTTGGTACGGCCTCCTATTACAGCGGCATACAAAAACCTCGTAACTTCACAATGACAAACTTCACAGGAAAATAAAAAAATAAATCTAAAATAAAATAATATAAAATAATAATAATTATTATAATACAAATGGATATATATAGTTCAAAATAAAAATGTTTAATTTTGCATGCAAGAATAGTGGACATACGAGTTTTCGTTTCTTATCAGTTTGGAGATACGAGGTTTTATCAGCAGGCCGACGATATTCAAATTTAAAGTCTGGTTTGCGTTTTCCATGGACCACAAATGCGTTTTCATTGTTAATCAGAAAATCCTTTTTCCATGTTTTCCTGATAGCCATAATCAATGAGCTTTGTACAGAGTCTGCCTCTCTTTTGGATCAGTCACACCTCTTTCATAAGGCCGCCTACATTCTGAAGTTAAGCGCTGTGGGCGTGATCGAAGCGAGTAGGGGAGAATACGCGTAACTCAAAAGCGCTTAACTCGAAGCGCGTAAAAAAAGACATACGCGCTAATGGGAGAATAGACCCCTAAGTGGTGACCCTCACCCTATCCTTGTTTGTGAATGACTGAGCATTTCAGGGAAGCTGCTTTTATACCGAATCATGGCACCCACCTGTTCCCAATTAGCCCGTTCACCTGTGGGATGTTCCAAATAAGTGTTTGATGAGCATTCCTCCACTCTCTCAGTCTTTTTTGCCACTTGTGCCAGCTTTTTTGAAACATGTTGCAGGCATCAAATTCCAAATGAGGTAATATTTGCAAAAAATTGCAAAGTTTACCTGTTACATTAAACATTAAGTAACTTGTCTTTGCAGTAAATTCAATTGAATATAGGTTGAAAAGGATTTGCAAATAATTGTATTCTGTTTTTATTTACGATTTACACAACGTGCCAACTTCACTGGTTTTGGGTTTTGTATGTCTCGTGATTGAACTTTCGTTTACACTCCCACTTCAATCACGAAGACTTCGGATTTAAGGAAAGGAGATTTATTAACAATGCAATGACATGAAATTAATTCAGTATTTGGCGATGACTCCATCCTCGAGGACCCTCAAGCAAGGTGGGGGGCTGATCTGCCTGGGTAGCAGGCAGGTGCAAAGCCATCCCCAAAAAGAAGATCTGCAGGACTGAGTCATCATGGTGAATAGCCCTGGAAGACAAATATGCTTTTGAGTAAATAAACAAGAGTTTCCACAAGCTGCGGATGAGTAGTGACACTGCTAGTGGATGAGAGGTCGGCACTAGCAGAGTATCTGTGATAGCGCCACTATGAATAACCTCCCTGACGGAATCATAGCCTGCACATTGCAAAACTACGTGAGCCACTAATGACAGTAATGCTTGTTTAGTAATGCAAGTCAAATACAGCCTAGTAGTAGGTATGTGAACATCGAACAGGGCAGTACCGGTAATTTTTCGCAAGATTGCCGTTCTGCACAGAGTTCCAAGAACTTTGATTTGGTAGAAAACTCGCATCTCGTTGGCTTTGGTTGGGGAATGCATAGGAAGTCCTTGGGTCTAGAGTAGCCGGAAATTATCTTCTGAGCCGCAACTTCGAATTTTAGAATCTGCGCAAATGATCTGTTTTGATAAAGGTTGGAAGCATCATTTCAATGCGCTTAATTTCTGTCAAATACCGATTAAGCACCAATAATCTGTCAGAATCAGTTGGGTCCCTAAGTCTAGAAACTTTAATTGAGATATTTAAGTCTGTTGGATTGTAAACATCTGATAAGAAAGTAAAATTTTCGCATTAAGAATTTTCATAATGGAGTATGCACATTTGGTGTCTTTTAGATGCTGGAGTGCTTGAATTGTCTTCACTGACGCTTAGTGGTTTTCCTCTCTTACGCTTTTCCATGTGGTGGAGGGTAGATCAGTGGCCCATTTCTAAAGGAATATAAAGCAAATAGTTAAAGCAAATCATCATCTAATCATTTTATATTATAATGTAAATGAATGTATTCACAAAAAGGATTGCCTTAATGTGTTGAATGTGAACAGCTGCGTTTTGTTACCGGAACTGTTACCGGAAGGCACGGAAATTTTAAAGTTATCAGAGGGACAGACTTGTCTGAAATGAAAAATCTCGGTTTATTTTTTTTTTAAGCCAGCCTCCAAAATGTTCCTCAATTTGCTAATAAGTTTGTTCAGCTCACTTTACAAATAAAAGGCCAAATCATCAGGATATAGTACCTGTCCAGAGAACTGAATTTTTGACAAAAATAGGAGGTATATGTGCATGCCTTTTCACACAATTATTTTCGATTGAAATGAACAAATGGTACACCAAAGTATTTCCTTCTACTGTAGGAATGTTTCTGTTAATTCCTAATGCTATAAATACTGAATATAATGTATACAGAAGTTACAAAATGAAGAAAAAGTTAATTTTATGATATTTTGCGGAAACTTTGATATTCTAATTAATATTCATAAATGAGTTAATTAGCATAAATGTACCATTTTTACAATAGAAGCACAGTGTCTATTCTTCGAAACGATACCAAGTTTGCAAAGCTTAGTTTACAAATAAGGGGAAAAATCTTCTGAATCTACAGTAGTATCTCTCCATAAAATTGCATTTTTGACAAAAATAGGAACTATTTATGCATCTCGTTATTACTCTAAAAATGTCTACTCAAAATAAATAAGTGGTACACCAAATTATTTCTGTTCATTGTAGGCTTGAGTTTCCTGCAGGGCAGGCAGAGTCGTAGGTCCAGACTCAATCCCCTGGCTGTTACTTGGAGGTTAAGTTTACCGGCTGGCAACTGTCACGGTGTTTTGGTGATTGCGTATGAGTGCTTGCACATCACAGGCTAGGTGAGGCCACCTGTACTTTCGGCTGATGATGTGTGTTGTTCTCTCGGCTCCAGGGTGTCCAGCAGACAGGGAAATATATGCCCACAGAATCACTCGAAAAGCAGAGGGAACAAACCTTTTACCCACTGGCAGCGAGGTGGCAGGAAGATTCTTCCTGGTCTCCTTCGCTATTTCCTGGTCCAACTGCCACTTGATTGGGGCCAGGATGCAGGAGGAGGGCAGAATCGGCTCTTCTCCCTCTGGATTCCTCTCTAACTTGTACCCTCAAGATTGAGCGTCTGCTTTGATGTCCTTGGAGCCTGGGAGATCGGTTATTGAAAAATTGAAATGAGCAAAGAAAAGTGCCCACCTGGCCTGACGTGGATTCAATCGTTGAGCCTTTCACAGATATTCCAGGTTTCGATAGTAAGTCAGCACAAGGAATGGATGACAGGCCCCCTCCAACCAATGTTTCCACTCCTCAAGCGCTAACTTAATTGCCAACAGCTTCCAGTCCTCTACATTGTAGTTAGCCTCTGTGGGTGTAAGCTTGTGGGAGAAACAAGCATAAGGACACAGCTTTGCAGGCACCCGATGTCATGGTTTGTGAGGTGCATGTGTTGTTTGGACCTTTCTTTGTGGCTCTCGTCCCGGGACGATATCAAATTCCTGGGTCATCGAATTCTACACCCAGCTGGTTGACTGGGCTGGGGCGGCGCTTCCCCAGAATCTATATAAGCAGGAAGTCCGGCACGCCTCCTTCGCTAAGGTGTCTGTTCTTAGCTTCGCACTAGAGCCGAAAATATCTGTAGTCAGGTTTTGTATAACTTTCTATCTTCTTATTATTGGATTTTCTTCTTCCTTTTTCTATCTCGCTTTGCTTCCATGGTTCGGGCTATTATACGTGCTTTGAAAGTGCGAGTACTTGCGTTTAGTCTATATTATTCTCTGTGTTTGTACTGTGTTTGTGCTACTCTCTCTCTCTCTGTTGTTGTGCGTGGCCTCCGTTTACTACCGGCCATTACACCCCATGCCTCTGGGAGAGGATTGCTCCCTTCCCCATATTGGAGGCGTTGGCTTCCACTACATAGGGCGTTGCTGGGTCTGGTAATTTGAGAATAGGAGCAATAATGCACAGGCTTTTGTGTGTGTCAAAGGCATGTTGAGCTTCTGGATTCCATACCAGGTTTTTAGGTTTCCCTTGAACCGATGCGCCAGAGGGTGGACAACCAGGCAGAAGTTTTTAATGATGCGTCCATAAAAGTTTGCATACTTGCAGCGCAGTATGATCTAACAAGTCTAACAAGTCTCAGGGAAGACAACCCCTCCAACAGCCTGTGTAAAGGCCCTAGATGGATCTGACCGAGACACACCAGAACAACAGCTGGAACACTGGCGGGAACCCTTCTCTCTTCTGCTTTATCGGCCCCCACCACCTCCTTCTCTACAGCTGGATGCCCTAGCTGCCCTTGCTGCAGAAGACAACTCCATCTCAGTTGATTGCCCCACCCCTGATGAGGTAGAGAAGGCTATACGTAAGTTCCAGCCAGGTCGTGCTGCAGGTGCAAGTGGCATTCCCTCAGAGCTGCTAATATATGGAGGCCCTGTTGTACTACTTTTGTAGAACGGCTACACTCCCTGATATCCTCTGTATGGAGAACTTAAACTGTCCCCGCAGACTGGTTACATGGATTTATATCCCGTTCTGGAAGAAGGGCCCGAAGGACATCTGCAGCAACTACAGGGGCATCACTCTGCTAAGTGTTCCAGGGAAAGTGTTCGCCCATACAGAGCCGTCGCAAAGGCTGTGCGAAGTGTGGGACCGTATTCGGCCTTGCGCCTTTAAGGGGCCTCGCAGCTGGTGTGTGATTTATTTTTTTAATAAATTAATAGCCTACATATTTTACATCACTGCACTTGACTCATGATGCTCCTTAAATAGCAGTTCTCTGTGTCAGTTTCATTATTTACCATTTCATCTCAATAAAAGCGTCTCCTGATTTTTTTTTTTTTTAATGTCGTCATATGTAACATGCTCTGTCTCGCTGCTCACTCGCCTCTCCTAACTCTGAGATTGCACTCAGGGTCTTATTGACGAGATCAATAATTGGTATCGGGTAGCGAAGCTTATTTAAAACTATTTTCGGACCTCCATGTCGCAGGAGAGACTATGCGGGCTCGCCTTTCTGTCTATTGAAAAAGTTGCATCCAGGCTGGATTATACGGATTTTATTGCTGAGTTTGCAGCCCGAAAAGCAAGGAAAGTGACCATCACCTAATCAATGAATTGTGAGTGGGAATCTGATGTTTTAAAGTTATAGCCTACTGCAGCAGAGTGTTTGTCACCGACAAGCATGAGAAAATATACTGCATTGTAATCAAATGTTAAACTGTCGCGTTTGTCAGCGGATACTATGCCTTTGTTAATTTAGTTTTTTCCATAGAAATGAGTCAAAATAAGCGATTGTCACCAGTGAGTGTGAGCCATTAGGCATTAGTGTTAGTTGAATAGTAATTTGTGACACACTCTCATACTTCAACATGCTAATATAAAGTGAAAGCTGAGCTGATTTGATGATACAAGCCAATTGTTGTGCAGTTGATTTTTTTACCTTTGAAAAAGTATGATATCCATAAACTCATATTTGAAATTATTGCCACAATAATGCTGTTTTAGTCTAAAAATGCATGTCATTTCACCGGGAATAACTAGAACGGCTATGTGCTTACAGCGTGAGATGATTAATGCGCATGCACGCGAACAGGGCTTCGTGCATCAAGTTGGCACACCCCTGAGACAGCCCTGTGCCCATATCATCCTCAACAGACTACGCCCACTCCTTCTTCGGAAAGAATGACAGGAACAGAGTGGATTTGCTCCAAGTCGCTCTACAGTTGACAGAATCCTGACACTCAGGCTCCTGTCAGAGATGAGGAGAGAGTACAGGAAGCCTCTCTATGCTGCCTACGTGGATCTGAAGCAGGCCTTTGACTCTGTTGACAGACAAGCCCTACGGAAGATTCTTAAGATCCTGGGAGTGCCAGCAATGCTCGTGGACCTGCTGTCACTCCTCTACTCCCATACTGTTTCCTGCGTTAGAGTAAACGGGTCATGGTTTGGAGGCGTTGAGAGCTTTCTTTGTTGCTCTCGTCCGGGACGATATCGTTTTGCTCCCAATTGGATTCCTGGGCCGGCAGGCATTAATTGGGGGTGTCACCTGGATTCTATTTAAGCTCTAGTTCTACCTCACTTCCGTTGCTAGAGTGTCAGTGTTATGTTTGCACTTTAGCCGGTAAGGTCTCTAGTAAGAGAGTTGGTAAGGGTTTAGTTGGATATTTGAGGACAAGTTCTAGTCAGCAAGGGAATCTTTCTGTTCTTTTCCCTTTCTTTTCGTCCTCTCGAGCTCGCCTTGCTTCCTTGCCTCAGACGACATATAGCTCCGTTGGAAGCGCGAGTCTTGCTTTCTTATTCTATTCGTGTCTCTCTCTCAACTGCTGTCTCCCCTTTTATTCTGGCCACTGCATTTGGCATCTCTAACTCATCAGCCATCACAAAACGGGCTGCTGTCAGCTGTCTTTGACATCAACAGTGGCGTCAGGCAGGGGTGTGTTCTTGCCCCAACCATCTTCAATACTGCCATCGACCATGTGATGAGAACAACTGTGGCCCAGAGTGCATGTGGAGCCAGCTATGGGAATGTGACCATCTCTGATCTGGATTATGCAGATGATCAGGCTATTCTCACCGAGCTAATGCAAGTGCTTCACCTCGCTCTCCAAGTCATGGACGCAGCAACCCAACCACTTGGCCTGACTATAAGCTGGTAAAAAACAAAGATCCAAAGCCTAAGCGACTTTCAACCTCCTCCAGCAAGCCCAGTAATTGGCACCCAGTAGGTGGAAGTAGTGGACAAGTTTTGCTATCTTGGCAGCACGATAACTTCTGACTCCAAATTATGCACCGCAGACATCAAGATCCGTATAGGCCGTGCCACCAGAGCTATGGCATCCCTGGGCACAGTCTGGACAAACAGTCGCCTTTCCAGTGGAAAGTTTCCACCCACACTAAGGTCAGACTGAACAATAGCCTTTTCTTCTCCAAACATTGCGTGTTGTATTGTTGCCGAAAAAGTTCCATTTTTGTCTCATCTGACCACACTAGCCTACATTCTCTCAGAAATCTACTTTCGTACTTGTGTAACCGAGGCTAGTGTCAAACGGCCTATCCCGGTGTACATGACAACATGTTAACGCAACTTCCCATTTTCCCACCCCTTCTGCCAATTAGGTAGAATTCTATAAAAGTGACACGTATCTAATACTCACCACGTTTCCGGTTTTACGTTCATTCCGTGCTGTTGTGGACGATCTGGTTTGCAGTGGGGTGCCGGTGAAAGTTTGAGTTGTTGGTGCCCAGTGTCATTCTGTGGATCCTATCAGACTAGCGTAGCGGTATTGGTAAGCCGAATAATTCTAGGCTCTTGGCTGAGATAGCGTACGGTAATTTCAGTCCTGCAAGCGGATCAACTCCAAGGCAAGTCTTGAGGTTTTGGGTGTGCTGCTGTTCTGCCTCTTAATATAGTATCGAGCTTGCGCTCAAAAGAAATGTAACGCGCAATCTGGTAAAGAGACTATATTCGCAGGGAGTCGTGTAGGCTGCGATCCTCCCGTGATTGTAGGTGTCCTGAGTGATCAAGCTGAGCTATACTGCCAGCAGTTAGCCAACGGACGGTTCAACTTGCTTTGAGTTTTACGAATTGTTCTTTGATCTGTTTTTTATGAGAGTAATTTTACCATGTCTTCTATAATAGCTTGCGGTGCGCCAGTGCTGCTCAGGTAAGGGGGGTTAGCTGGGGATTGTGTGTCACTGTTTGATCCTGTTAATGCTAAATCGCACTGAATCATGAATTTGCTGTGCTTTCTAGATGAGGCGGCACGCGTGGTGGTAAGTTGAAATCACTTCCGGGAGCAAATGTTAGCATACCCCCCACTGAGTTAGTTCTTGGCTACCTGTTATCGCCACCCAGTGGCGAATTGGGTTAAGTTAAGTCAATGGTCTGAAAGTTTTAGTGTGGGGAAAAGGTAAATCGTGGCAGTGTTTAACTAACTTAGTGTTTTAAATGAGTTTTCTGGACGTCTTGGTATTTTCCAAGTAAATAAATTAAGTGCTTAACTGATGTCAGTCTTATTGCTCTATTCTGGTTGCTTTCCCCCTGATACAGGTAATTTTACTCTGATTGGTTGTTTTTAATAATAAAAATAATAACTTTGTTTCTCTGAACTGCGTCTCTGTCTCTATTCAATAAAAGAACCTGGGGAATATTTTCTATTGAGTGGTTGTACTGATTATTTCCTTCGGTGAAATTCCCAAGGTGGCGTAATCTTGGCTTATCGAAATCCTACCCCCGCCTGCCACATTTGCTTCTCCAAATGTTGTTTAGCAAACTTCAAATGAGCTTCAACATCCCTTTTCTTCAGTATTGGAGTCTTCCAGGAAGATAGCGCATGAAGACTTTGGTGGTGGAGTGCATTGCCTACGGTTTTCTCAGTGACAACAATACCAGCTGCTTCTAGTCTTTCTGGAGCTCTTTGTGAGTGGTCCTTGGCTCTTGAGCTACTTTTCAGACTAACTTTCTGACTGCTCGGTCAGAAATCTTGCGAGGAGCTCCTGTGCATAGCCGGTTGATGGAGGAGTGACATTCCTTCCACTTACGGATAATGGCCCCAATGGTGCTTGTGGGAACATTGAGGAGCTGAGAAATCAGTCGGTAACCAATGCCATTGCTGTGTTGCTGGACAATATTTTTGCGAAGGTCTTGGGAAAGCTCTTTGCCTCTACCCATCATGAGAGATTTCTGGCCTGATAGCTTGGAAACAAATTGCAACCACAATTCTGAAATAGTTGGGACAAAGTGTAAATTGTGAATAAAAGCAAAACGCAATGACTTTTAAATCACACCAGCCAGTATTTTATTCACAATAGAACAGAGATAACATAGCAAATGTTGAAACTGAGAAATTTTTCAATTTTATCCACAAAATGAACTCATTTCAAATTTGATGGCTGGTACAGGTCTCAAAAAAGTTTACCATGTTTACCATGGTGTAGCATCCCCTCTTCTTTTTAACATAGAGTGGAGGCCTCTGGGCATTAAGGAGACAAGTTTCTTGAGTTTAGCCATTGGAATTTGATTCCACTCTTGTTTATTACAGGCTTTTTGTTTTATTATGCGCCAAATGCTCTCAATCGGTGAAAGATCAGGACTGCAGGCAGGCCAGTTTAGCACACGGACTCTTCTATGATGAAGACATGCTGTTGTAATGGCTGCAGTTTGTGGTTTTGCATTGTCCTTCTGACATACACACGGCCTTCCATGGAATGGATGTCCTCTGGAGGGGAGCATACGTTGCTCTAAAACCTTTATATACCTTTCAGCATTCATGGTGCTTTTTAAAACATGCAAGTGTCCCACACCATATGCACTAATGTATCCCCATAACATCAGAAATGCTGGCTTTTGAACTGAACGCTGATAGCAGGAGGGGTGGTCTTTCTCCTCTTTAGCCCGGCGGACACGACGCCCATGATTTCCGACGAGAATGTCAAATTTGGACTCGTCTGACCACAGCACACTTTGCCACTTTGCTACAGTCCATTTTAAATGAGCCTTGGCCCACAGAACATGGCAGCGCTTCTGGATCATGCTCAACGATGGCTTCCTTTTTGCGTGATAGAGTTTTAGGTGGCATCTGTGAATGGCACTGCGGACCGTGTTTACAGACAGTGGTTTCTTGAAGTCCTCCTGGGCCCATTTAGTAATGTCAATGACAGAATCATGCCGGTGAGTGATGCAGTGGGGTCTGAGGGCCCGAAGATCACGGGCATCCAGTAAAGGTCTTCAGCCTTGTACCTTACACACGGATATTTTTCCAGTTTCTCTGAATCTTTTAATGATGTTATGCTCTGTTGATGATGAGACCTTCAAAGCATTTGCAATTTGATGCTGAGGAACATTGTTTTTAAAGTATTCCACAATTTTTTAATGCAAGCCTTCACAGATGACCTCTGGCTATCTTTTCTTCTGAGAAACTCAGCCTCTCTAAAACATCCCTTTTATAGCCAATCATGTTACACACCTGATGCCAGTTAACTTCAGTACTTGCTTTGCCAGCAGCCATGCCACTATTTCATCTGCTCCAGCTGTGTGGCTGAAGCTAAGCAGGTGTGGGCTTGGTTAGTACTTGGATGGGAGACCACCCAGGAAAACCAAGTTGCTGCTGGAAGAGGTGTCGCCAGTAGGTTGTGATCTTCCCTCTGGTGGAATAATCCCAATGCCTCAGTGCAGTGACGGGGACACTGTACTGAAGAAGACGCTGTATTTCGGATGAGACGTTAAACCAAGGTCCTGACTCTCTGTGGTCATGAAAGATCCTATGACACTCTTCGATAAGAGTAGGGGGTTCCCCCGTGTCATGGCTAAAGTCTCAACATGGCACTTTTGACCTGCCACCTAATCATCCCCTGATCTAATTGGCTGTGCAAATTGCCCTCTCCCTCCCCACCTCAACCCCCTGGCTCCCTTGAAAAAGAGATTTCAATCTCAACGGGACTTCCCTGGTTAATAAATAAATAAATACATGTTCTTTCAGCTGATATTCTTATATATTAATTGCTTTTTCAACCCTTTCTTGCCTGTGTTCCAATTTTTTGTGAGAGCTGTTGCAGACAGAAAATTTGAAACAAGCTCATTTTGTGGATGAAAATGTAAAGTGCCTCAGTTTCAACATTTATTCACAATTTACACTTTGTCTCAACTATTTCAGAATTGGGCTTGTAGTTGTTTAGAGAAGGGTAACCCTTTTTCAAGGAGTGCACTATCCCAGCTGACTGTAATGTGCACAGGTGGGGGAACTAATTGGTGGAATCAATTGGTTAAATGCTCTTACTTACTGTGTTCAATATTTTTTTTCCTCTGTCATTACACTTAATTGTGCTTTTTTTTTTTTTTTTTTTTTTTGGGGGGGGGGGGGGGGGTTGGAATGCTATGATTTCTTTATCGGTGAAGTTTTATTGGGCTAATACCAATATCTGGTCTGAATTTCATGCAAATATCTGCATTTGAAATATGTTTTATTGAAAAAATGTTGATGTGTTCAATACTTATTTCGCCCACTGTATGTACCTCCTGCTACTTTGTTTTACATAAGCTTACACTTAATAATATCCACACATCACCTACAGTATTTGTAAACGTGAGGATTAATGTAACCAGCTCAGGTTACCCACCGTGAGAGTACAATAGAAAGGGTCAGCCTGGGGTTTACTCCCTCTACTACCTGGTTATAAGTGTATGGGCTAGGTATTTTGTTTCTGTATTGCACTGCATTGATCGCTGGGTAAGATCAGTTTCTGGTTTATACCTTGCAGCGTACCACACGCAGATTTCAAACATTCCCTCGACGCTTTATTTCTATGAAGCAAATTTGATTTCTCTCCGGTGGTCTGTTTGTCTGCCTGTCGCCCGAGCCATAAAACCTCGTCGATGTGTTATCCCAATTCATAAATGTCATGCTTTGGGCCGCACAGGTGAGTCCTAAAATGGCTGAGGTGGACAGGGTTGGGCTTGTTTGCTTACAGAGTTTAGAGTTTAGTGAGTAAGTAAACTTTTGAGTTTAGTGGCTTGCCTGTGCTTGCCTAGTTTGACAAACTGCAGAATGTGGCTACATTTTAGATAACCATATCTGCGTTTTATCTCACTCACTGTTATTTTTCTTTTGAGTAATACATTTGTAATAGAAGCTGAGCTTCATTTACTTCAGCTACAGTGCATATATACATTTTAACACATCGTTGAGCCTGTAATGATTGACAGTGCTGTAACAACATAACCATGTTTGTCAGCATACAGGGGATGCATCTAAGATCTTTTGCAACTTTGACAAGAGGTTTATCTCTTTTGAGAACAAACAACAAAAATTTGTCATTACTTTTTTCCAGAAATACCAAGGTCAAAGTAAAGGACAGCTGTCTGTTGAGTCGATGGTGACCTGGGTTGTTCCAGCGCTAAAACGCTCGTTCTCCTGCTAATGAGTTAATCTGTTGTTTCCTCACCCTTGCCACGCGCGCTGTGACTGGGAGTCAGAGCAAGAGTGGGAGGAGCCTCATTTGTGTGGGTGGGGACAGGCTAGAAATGTCTGGCTAAAGTAGAGGCTATATCAGCCGTGTGAATCATGGAGCCCAGGCATTCTGGGTGTCCCCTTACAGGCCATATAAGGACCACCAGGGCCAGGGTGCTATTGCTTTCTGCAGAGTCGGCTATTCTTAGGCTGTCACTTCGGCCCGTCCGAGCAGGCAAGACCTCTATCTCTACCTTTTTTCTTTTATTACAATTCTGCCAATCTCTCTCATTTCGGAGGGTTTGTATACAGGTGGTAGTTGGTGTGGTTGCGGAGGGTATTTGATGTGTGCTGGTGGGTTGTGAGAGGATAAGTAGGCTTGGGGCTCACGTTGAAAAGGTTTGAAATTTCTCTTCATCCCTTCTGTTGTCTGTTCCCCTGCCCTGCTTTCATGCACAGGATTTTCTTTGTTTTCATTTCTTGATTTCCTTCCTTGCAGTGGCTCCCTGGTGCACATTGGCCCCCTCACCCCGGTTTTTTTCCCCGGACGACTGGGAGGAGAGTCAGGAGAAAATAATTTATTTATAAATATATATATATATATATATCAATATTTTTTATTTTTATTTTTTTGGAAAATGAGCAACTACACTGTATGTCTCAAAGGACCTGCACCATGGGGCTTCAGACTGCAAGGGGGCAAGGACTTCAACATGCCCCTGACTGTCTCCCGGGTAAGACTAAACCACACCTCAACCGCAACTCTGCCGCTGACCGCTAACCTCTATGCTTGTGCACTGCTTCTCTAACGTTATTCTAACTGATGATGGGCATCAGGTCCTCTTCTATGCTCTCTGAGTCTTCAGTGACCAGTTTTTTACTTGTGCTGAAATTTATCAGTTGAATCAAGTTGCGGCTATAAAAACAGTAGCAAAGGGTTTTTTTATTTGCATCATTCATGATATCCTGTTCCTCTCAGTTTTGTTCCTGCGTTTCCTGCAATTGGACTATCTGTAACGTGAATTAATCTCCAAATAGTTCCCCTCCTATCTCTCCCGCCCAAGGCAATGAAATAAACAGTGACACCTTACGATGCATTTGGAGAATGTACGGCTATGTATAGTCTCCAGAGTAACAAACTTTGTGAAAAAACAGTATTTGGAAGAGGATATGCAGATGCTAGGCTTCTTTACAAGTTATATATAGATATATTTATTTACTTTCTGGATTATGTTGTCTTTTCCTTCGGCTATTTGTGCTACTTTTGAGTTTAGTGGCTTGCCTGTGCTTGCCTCGTTTGACAAACTGCAGAATGTGGCTACATTTTAGATAACCATATCTGCGTTTTATCTCACTCACTATTATTTTTCTTTTGAGTAATAAATTTGTAATAGAAGCTGAGCTTCATTTACTTCAGCTACAGTGCATATATACATTTTAACACATCGTTGAGCCTGTAATGATTGACAGTGCTGTAACAACATAACCATGTTTGTCAGCATACAGGGGATGCATCTAAGATCTTTTGCAACTTTGACAAGAGGTTTATCTCTTTTGAGAACAAACAACAAAAATTTGTCATTACTTTTTTCCAGAAATACCAAGGTCAAAGTAAAGGACAGCTTTCTGAATTCTAGTGTTGGTCTGATAGTATAGTGGCTACCTTTTTGACCATTGTAAAATTATGGCTGATTGTTTCAAGAACTGATTGACATATAGCAATGAATAATAGGAAGTGATTTATTTGCCTCATGAGGCTATGTATGTCTACAGCATTTAACATGATTTAAAGAATGTGTGGATGAAAACGATGCACAGTTTTAAATATATACTAGATAGTGCACAACAATGCACTTATGCTGAAGCTTTGCTAAACCTTGGATTCCACGTAGTTAAACTGAAGCAATGTGGACTAGCTACCTTTTTTTGTTCACCAAGATAGAATCAGCACTGTATGACCTCGTACCTTCTGTGTTGTAAGGGTGATATCAGTGGAAAATTGTTTGACACTCTTTTCTTGGAAGCTTTTCAGAATTTGACTGGGGGCTAAAAATGACTGGCTTGACTGTGATTCAAGAGCTGTAACCCTTTGATTACTGTTAACAGAGCCTGCAAATGCAAAAAGGAGGGGTGTGCAGTATACAGGGAATTCTACCCGCTGGATTCCTTACCTCTATCTCAGCTGTAGTTTCTGCAACCTCGGCATCGCTGAAATCATTGAAAATGAGTCTCATAATTTGTACGACAATGCTCATGTATAAAGGGCTTATGTTGATTGGATTTTTCAAAATATACAATTTAATCCTGCAGCCCCTGATTACTGACCCCATGCCCTTCTTACAACCTCTAAAATCCATCAGCCTCTCGTTTTTGTGGTTTCATGGAGAGAGTATAACTATAGATTGTTGTAGACGGGTTGGATATGGGTTCAAATTTGGCCTGGGGCTTTCCTGTGTAGAGTTTGCATGTTCTCCCCGTGTTTGTGTGGGTTTCCTCCAGGTACTGCAGTTTCCTCCCACAGTCCAAAGACATGCATGTCAGGGTAACTGGAGACTCTAAATTGCCCATAGGTATGAGTGTGAGAGTGAATGGTGAGTGTATGGTGTGTGCGCCCGGTGGTGGATTGGTGAGCTGTCCAGGATGGGTCCCTACCTTTCGCACAGAGTCAGCTGGGATAGGATCCAGCTCTCCCGCGATCCGAGCAATGAGGAAGCGGAACAGATAATGAATGGATGTATGTTACTGGGGTAGAGCATAGGAAATTAACAAAAAAGCACACTTAAATCATACGCTTTCATACTATTAACCGGTTCCTTGCACGGATGAGGTTTCAACTATGCATGTATGTTCCCATATCATCATATAAAGTGGGCTCAAAAACTACTGGCACCCTTGACTGGCAATGCGAAAAAATATACTCAGCAACAAAAGTTTCTGTGACACCAATATTGTTAATTATTTTTCATAACGCAATTATGAAATTGTCATACATGGTGATATCAGACTGAAACAGTACACGTAAACACAACATTGAAATGGAAATCATGAAAATGCGAGAAAATGACTTTGCACGTGAAAATGTGCGTAAATCATGCTTGTGGGATGGCAATAAAAGAGGAGAATTTTTGGAATGTTCACATTGTGCCTGATGAACGACGGAAGCATCACTTATCGAAAACACAGCCATTTCGGATCAGGAACTCTACCCTCTAAATGCCAAGACTGTCTGAAAATGATCGGTGGAGGGCCATTGGGATGATTGAATCCGGAACCTCGCAGAGGGAAGTTGCTCATCGCCTGAATGTCCACCGAAACACCATTTGGAACTTATGGCAGCGTCATCAGCAGACAAGACATGTCAGAGACCGTCCTCGCAGCGGCCGTCCACGAGTAACCACTCCCAGACAGGACAACTGGATTCGAACAACCCATCTCCGAAATCGATTCCAACCTGCAACCATAACTGCAAGAACGATACCTGGTTTGAGGCGACTGTCTGCACAGACAATCCGTCGCCGTCTTCGTCATTTTGGCATTGTCCCACGTCGGCCAGCAAGACGTCCAATACTCACAGTACAACACCGACGACTGCGTCTACAGTGGGCACAACAACATCGACGGTGGATCCAACGTCAGTGGGATCTTGAACTCTTCACTGATGAATCAAGATTCATGCTTAACCGATGTGATGGTCGTTTACGTGTATACCGTCGACGTGGAGAACGTTATGCCAACAACTGTGTTCAGGAATTTGATCGTTTTGGAGGTGGTAGTGTCATGATTTGGAAATGGATCACGGCTAGAAACAGAACAGATTTGCTTGTTATTGATGGAAATCTGACAGGTCAAAGATATCGCGATGAAGTGCTACGGCCATTGGTGGTACCGTTTTTGATGCAACATGGTCCCGGAATAACGCTGCAACATGATAACGCCAGACCACACGTTGCAAGGATTGTACAGCAGTATCTGATGCAACAACATGTCAATGTCCTGCCATGGCCAGCCAGATCCCCAGACATGTCCCCAATCAAGCATCTTTGGGACGAGATGGATCGACGTTTGCGGCGGTTGGATAACCCGCCAGTTACACTCCAGGAATTGCGACAACGTCTACGTCAGATTTGGAATGACATCCCACAGCAATTTCTGGCACATCTGATTCGGTCCATGCGCCGGAGATGCGTTGCTTGCATCATGGCACGAGGAAGTCACACCCGGTATTGAAGTGTGAAGGTCACAATTGGTTAGACGTCAGACAAGTGCTTCATGACGCATGAAAATGACATTTTTCGTTTTGAGTGACGTTGGCACTGAAAAGTCAGTGTTTCTCTTGTTAAATAAACATATTGATTGCATTGAGATCTTTGCGTGTCATTTATAACATACACATAAATGGTGTCACAGAAACTTTTGTTGTTGAGTATACTTTAAAAAATTCTAAAAACTAAATTTATGGGGAAACTCTAAACAACAATATACTATTTAATGTTCTAATGGAACCAACGAAAATCATTCACTGATTTAATTAATTTCCTCTTAAACAAGGGTTCACAATAAATGGCACCCTTGAAGACTATTGTAAAAAACATCGACCAAAATTAAACCAGGTATTAAATTCCACTTCTTTTTCCATGAAGAAATCAAAACGGCTGTAAGTTCAAAAGAGGCAGATGGTCATAGACCTTCATAAATCTGTTAATGGCTACAGGAAGATTCACAAATAATTGAATATGCCACTGAGCACAATCAGGGCAATTATTAAAAAACTCAGAAGACATGGAACCGTTGAAAACCTCTTGGGTAGAGGACGCAGCTGCATTTTGCCCCCAGGATATTGAGGAGGATCGTGAGAGAAGCAACAAAATCCCCAAGAATCCCTGTGAAGGAATTGCAGGCGCTGGTGGCATCTTGGGGTCACCTGGTTTCAAAACAGCGCCATCAAGTGCCACCTCCACAACCACAGGCTCTTTGGAACGGTTGCCAGAAGTAAGCCTTCTCTGATCCGAAGACACAGAAGCAAGCGCTTTGGAGTTTGCCAAACGTCATTTAAATTATGACTGGAACAGGGTTCTTTGGTCAGATGAGACCAAAAACTGCAAGTTTCTGTCAGATTTAGCATGGGCATCTTTGGCTTTGAAACAGAGATGCATACAAGGGGAAACACCTCAAACCCATGGTGAAATATGATGGTGGATCAGCCGTGTTTTGGGTCTGTTTTAATTGAAGAGGTCCAGGGGCACTGGTTAAGATCAATGGCATTTGAATTCCACCAAGTATCCGGATATTTTGGCTGACAATCTGGTTCCCTCCACCAGGAGGCTGGGACATGGCCATAGGTGGACTTTCCAACAAGACAATGACCCAAGGCAAACTCCAGATGCTTACAGAAATGGTTCTGTGGCAACAAAATCAATGTTCTGCAAAGCCCATCTTAGTTGCCAGACTTCACTTGAATTGTAAATCCGCGGGCTGAGCTGAAGAGGACAGCTGATAAACCCAAACCCAAGAGTGTGAAGGATCTCGAAAGGATCTGCTCAGAGGAATGCTCCAAAATCCGTCTAAATGTGTGCCTTCACCCAGTCAAAAATTACAGGAAAAGACTCCATGCTGTTATCCTTGCCACTGCAAGTTACCACTGGTGGTTGCACTAAGTACCAAATGAAGAGCGCCAGTGTTTATGAAACCTTGATTTTGTTGAAATTAATTTTGTATTAAATGATTGTTATGGTTTAGGTTGTTTTCATTGAACATTAATAAGGTGAAGTATTTCACACATGTTGGCATATTCTGTTTCTCTGTGATTATATTGTTTATGTTATTATACCCACGGCATATAATGTAGAGGGATATAGTCGTCAGTGTGGTCGTCTGTCCGTCCGTCCGTCCATAGACATTTTGTTTCTGGTGCAGAACTCAAATATCATTAAATATTTTTTTAACGAAACTTGTGCGTATTTATCAGGTCCTTGACTGGTACCTTTTGATGTTTTGGGATTTCTGAGATTAGATTGCGGGGGCTGAGGGGATACGTCATTCTGATAACTCTTGTTTTTATATTGTTTGTGCATTGCCAGTTATGGGTGCCAGCAATTTTGAAGTCAACTGTAAGCTGTTGAACAGAGGCTGTGAGCTACCATGAAGAAATGTTTGCTCTTAATTCAGAAATGAAATACATCTCACAGCAAAAGCTTTCAGATTGTCTCGCTGTAATTGGTTTCGCCTCTTTAGTGTGTCTGCATATTTGTGTTCTGATGAGATTGCAGATAATACAGCGGAGTCACACCTTTTCACCTCAGGCTGTGATGCACAGCGTACTCTCGCTGGGAGGAGAAAATGATACAGCTGAGTGCACGATTGCTAATGCTGTACTATATTTTTATTAATGTCTCCATTCCTTGTCACAGAGCGTGACAGTGCTGTCATTAAATATGATCAAGCAGTTGCAAACAAATGTCTGACTTGGCAGAAGAGGCCAAATGGAAATGATTTCCTGGTTTTCTTCTGCTAGACCTTATTTGCACTGTACCTACGGCTGTGGAGAAAATAAATTTTGTGCTTAGAGACCATTGTGCGCTCACTTAAGGACAAGTTAACATTGTGTTCGTCAATTGAAACTATTGATACTAATATGAGTTGGTTTCTCATTCAGTGAATAAATATGACTCTGGGGCATGGGTAAGCGACAATTTAAAGTTGATTTGTTCAGCATTATTTTCAAGTGGCTAACGAAATGCTCGCAAGTCACTCTGCAATTTCCATTGTTCTTTGAGTCACTCACAAATTATTCTAAGATATTAATTGTTATTTATTATTCAAATAATCAAAGTTTTTGTCAGTTTTTTTTTTTTTTGCAATGAATCATTTCTGGCTGAAACCCGCACAGATTGAGCTCAGTGACTCTAATTTATATAGAATATACATTTATTTATTCATTTTACTGTAATTTGAATATGATGAAAATTCACTTGCAAGGGGCTCATTTCCCCTGCTTATTGGGGTTATAATAAATTCACTCAATGTGCCGTTTCAGTTTTTTAGGATACAGTAATTTGCTTTACTATATTGCAGGCATTATTGTCCTTTAACTTGTTGTGACATTCTGACAATGTGCTAATTAGGGTTTACATTTTGTCATTATGACATTGCGGCAATGTTGATGAGATTACATAATTGTATTGAGCAACTTTGCAATTATGGTCAATCCATCAACTCTGAATTACCGGAAGAAATATTTCGAAAAAAGAAATATATGGCACACTTTAAACTTTACACTCGGCAATTGTTGTATGTAGCAAATGTCACCTAGCCGGCTGGGTAGCGTTAGTAAAGTGGCAGTGACTCCTGAAATCAAACTTTATGCGGCATCGCTAAAAATAAATTTAAAATATCTTGTAATCAGTCTCTTCTCACACCAGCATCAGCAGTTTGTACGTTTGATTTACAACAGCTCTAGCTGGGTATTAATTACCCCAGGCAGAGAGGGAGCTTCTGAAAGCTAAAATCAAAAATAGTGTCAGGATAGTCACATTTCATCTGGTCAGTTTCACAGGAAAACAGCTCATGATAAAGTTTGTAAATCAGACAGTTTGCTGCTCAACGGAGATGATTACTGGAGGGATACTTTCAGTTGTTGAAACTTTCTCTGTGTCTTATAGACTCCAATTAATTCAAGGACGAAATGATACATGCATCTTGTTGACCTCCAAGAGATTAAGGGAGTTAATAGAAAATAGGTGCAACTGTGTGGTTCTTAAAATGCTGGGGAGATAACACTGGTGCTGCTTATAATTACAGTCAAGTCACCTTCAGCATGATGCTTTAGTCTCACAAAGACAAATTTTGAGCTGATTTCATTGGCAGCTTGAGATTGGATTGCAGTTTTTACTCTCCATTATGTAATTTCAGAATGTTTCACAGGTTTGAGTAATCGGATGGATCAGTTGAATGAGGCATTTTAGTGTTAGAAAAGAATAAAAAGCTCCACCTTCTATAAGAGACAGCACATGCAGAAAACAGACGCTTGACATGGCATTTAAAAAAGGGAAGTTTTCCTGCAGGGTGTGATCGCCGTTATGTCAGTGTTGTGGATAGCCCTCATAAATCACAGAAACAAAATACAAACTATTTTTGTTCATCTTCAGTTTACATCAGGCTTTGCAGTCATAATTTTAACCCCATGCTTGGCTGAGGGTTTGTTGCCGCTCCCAGTGCACAGTAACTTGTGGTTGTACACCTTAAGAAGAGACTAAACTAAACTATATACAGGAAAATTTCTGCTTACTTTAGAATTGTTATAATGGCTTGTGGACTTAGCCAGTGATGCTATCCGTGGCCTTGGAGGGGTCACACTGATTCATAAGACTCTAACGTGGGATCGTTTTGCAGTTGATTGGAGGACAAGTGAAGTTCTTACTTGCTTGAGTTGAGGAACACTGGTGATTGATTGGAAAGACTATAAAAAAAAAACTAATGGAGAGAGAGAGAGAGAGAGAGAGATTTTTTTCATTAATACAAGACGGATCCTATTTTTCTGGACTAATTTTTAGCGTCAGGTGTCATGCTAGTGCACAATGAATTATCTTGTATATGAAAATGCTTTGCTAATTTATGACGAGATGTGTCAACCGCAGTCTCTACTTAACCAGAGCAAACTGTACCTTTAAAAGTATGTCTGCTGTACCAAGAAATTCCTGGACTGATTACAAATCATGCTCAGCTGTGCATGCCTGTAAGGGAGGCCGCTGCTGTCTATGGTCCTGATAGTAGCACAGGCCTTTGGAAAAAACTGATCTGTCAGCAGCCAATAAGGGGGCACTGTCTTCTTTGATCCCTCCCCCGCCACTGTGGAAGAGCCAGTTACTACTGACATCTGTATGGTATTTTTATTGTTAGAGTCAGTGGTCCATGCTGCAGAACTACAGTGTTTGCTGGAGAATTATCCCACCATCAAGCAGCTTAAATGACCCTGTTTCTAAATGAAACATATCGAAAAGAGTAAAACAATGACAAAATCACAAATATGACAACAATCACATGAACATTTTACTTTTGTGGAATGACAATGATTAAAAAAGATTTCTGTGGATCAAAACACAATTAAGCGGTTTTGGAATTTATTCAAACCAGCAAATTTGTTAATCAAGCGAAGTATACTATTTTCATTAAATACATTTTACTGATAATTTTATATTTGTGAATATAGAGATTAATTAGGGGCACGAAAGATCACAAATTGTGCTGTCTTTTATTTATTTATTTATTATTTTAAGTTTTTGTATTCTTGGATTTCCAAAAGGAAAGTTCATAAACTTTGTTGCAGAAGAACCAATCGCAACCCATTATCTTTAGACAGCTCACTGCCAGTCATTCTCCCCTCTCGGAAGAACAGGCTGCTTTCAGTGAGCCACCGCAACATAATTATGAGCTCCATTCTGATTGGCCAGCAGACTGAGAAAAAAACTATCCGCAAATGGCCAGTTTGTGGCATAGAATACAGGAATAATTTCAGTCTGCTCATTTCAAACCCTCCTGTGGAGATAAAGGGTCAAATGGCCGAACCAAGGCTTCTCAAAGTCAGCCTTCTTTGGGCTTTAAGATGTAGTAGAGACCAATGTACTGGTAGACTAAACTGGGAAATAATATCTTCCTTAATGTTAACCATTTAGCTCTCACCAACCCATGCACTGCCAACTACAAGAAAACAGACAAGACCCTGGTTTATTCTGGGTCTGTCTTACTCACTCCACTCCAAACTGATATTGCAATAGTGAAGTACACTTTAAAGGGCTCCTGTCGTGTCACCAGGTGCACAGTCAATCAGCCAGTAAAAGCCATTTTAAAATCAGTCCAGTGTGACATCATAAGGGAGAGCGATCATGCAGAATAATGAAGGAACTGATTAGCTGGTTGGCAGATGTTGATCAATCCTTGCAGCTTCTGGGCAGTCACTTCACCATGTGATATCACAAAGAAAAACATTTTTAAATGGGTTGCAATGACTAATTGCCTATGCACCTGGTGCAATGATGTGGGACCTTTAACAGCGGCTAATGGCTGCATCTGAAAAAAATAATAATAAATAGCGTGACACACATAGACATGAAGCAGTGATGGTCATGCACTCCAGAGCGGCCATGTCAGGTACTGGGGCAAATTGGGTAACTGGGGGTAACAGAAACCACCGACCCCAATTTCTTATCTCGCCTGCAGAAGCTTGTGCGCTAACTGTGAATTCAGGAGAGGAAATGATCATCTTTTCAAGTATCATAGGTAATCACACCAGCTGGCTGTCCTTTGAAGATTAAATGGGAAGTCCAATAATTCCTTACATGGGAAATATCAACAAGACGAAACCACGCAGATGTGGCCTGCCAGCAAAGGCTTTATGTTTGAACTTACTGATGGTAGCTTTTTTCATGGAGGTTGTTGTTAAGTAGTGACCCTGTTGCAGACCTTTCAAATAAATGGGAAGGATGGTGAAAGTGGAAAGAATTGCACACAGAGGAAAATAGAATTGTCCCCGAAGGCTAATGTTGATGTTTGAGAGGGTTTTAGAACAGTCTCCAGCTGCTTTGAAAAGGGTTAGCCGACGGCTGTAGCCCCACTCTGTGCAAAGGGCTGGAGTGAGATAGCATATGTCACTAATGTTAGCCCTATTAGCCCCTGCAAGCACTGGCATTCCACTCTAACCCCCCTCCTCTTCAGCCTCCATGTCCAGGGTATTAAAGGCAGCCGCTACACTGCTGACAGGCAGAGCTGTTTTTAGCTGGCAGTTGAAGGTCAGTGTGCTTGTAGCAGATCGGGTGGATCACGGATCTGGCAGGGTGCTCGGTTTTTTCACCCTGCTGTCCAAACACAAGGCACCAGCTATGGATCTGGCTGAAGCTCATTACATTGTACTTGACGTAATCAGCAGATGTTTTTTTTCCAGAGTGGCTTTCATATTTTCCTGATGCACTCAGTCCATGTATACAGCTGGATATTTCATGAATTTGCGCGGGGTAAATAACTAGTTCAAGGGGTCAATAGTGATGCAACCATTTCCAAGCCTCTGTTTGGCCTGGCCTATTGATTATGGATAGATTTGCTGGAGCTGAACCACTGACATTTCTTGATTGTAATAGCAACCCACTGTCGCCGGGCACACACACAAACACATACACACACAACCCAGAGGAATTAGTCAAAATTCAGAACAGTCAACGTTTTGGTAAGGATTTTTTAAGTACTCTAAACAGGTCATATTTATATCATGGCCACTGTAATTAGTTGTGGCATACTGCACCTGTACAATATGGAGGAGAGCATAATTGTGAGGCTTTGGAATTGCAAGAAACAAATTTTCTCACTCAAGTACATAAGCAGGAAAGTGAAAATAAGTGTTCATATATGCATGTTTTGCTCATTAAGTGAGTTGGATGCTTGAATTCTTAAGTTGGTAGGCTACAGTTTATTTCTTTGCTTTTTGATGTTTGCTCATGAAATCAGACCGCATGCTATGTTGAAAATTTATCTCCTGGTTACAAGTTAGCATAGATTTGACTTTATGGAAACATGAATGAGCAACTAAAAAGGAAGACCACCCCCTTGCAGCACAATTGTAACACTATGACTTGATGGATATGCAGTACTGAGGATTTATTAATCTGTTTTTACTGGTAGCAATCAGCAACAGCAAACAGCATTGGCTAGCTGAATATTTAATGTGACTGAGATTTCACATTTGTAACTGATGAACTCCAACAGATTTTGGCAAAGCAACCCCAAATTCGTATTGTAGGCCTATCAGCAGGGATCAAAAATGATGGATTTTTATTAATTTTATGGTGAAAAAGATAGTAGGTGTCTTCTAGATATAATATCTAATATATAATATCTTAAAATACCATTATTTAGGACATTTAATGCCATTTAAAAAATAATTTTCAGCATCATATTTTGGATAGTATTTTATTTGAAGCTCATTCCCATTTATTTCTGCGGTTGACGGTCTGTATTTTTTAAGTGTATCCACTGTGCAGGCTTTTCTCAGGAGCGCTCGCTCTTCCATAGTCTTTGGCATTACATCCGTAAGTTTCTAGATTTTATAAAAGAATTGATTCATTTGAAATAGAGGTACAAAGCATTCACTTAATATTAAACATTGTAATGCGTAGAAACGTGAAGGGTGATGCGCTGAGTTAGTGCTTGTGCACACAGAGTGTCGAGGGAAGAAATGCAACTGAATTCCGTCTAAAAGTGATACCCCGGGGGATATCACCACAAATGCCTCTACTTCTAAGGCAAACCAAAAGGGAACGCAACCAAAACCAAGGAGAGGAAACCTAAAATAAGGACTAATGTGACTGCGACCAGGCTGAGTCGCAAAAACTAAATATACTGAAAACGCCAATGATCCTCCCACGGAAAAGACCGTGCAGGGAGGAAGAAAGAGGCAAATGAGAAGAAAGGGACTGACTGCCGGTACCCAACTTGGGCAGCCAGCAGAATAATACTTATAGAAAAAAGAACCAAAAGGCTTAGAAGCCAAAAAATATATATAGAACCTAAGTAGCAGAAAAACGATCTTAACCACAGGCATGTAGACTTTACACTGAAGTGCTGGCCGGCAAAACCGAAGGGATTAAATACGCTCAGCGCAGCTGGCACCAATAAGCCAGACCACGCCCCCCAAATCAGCCCTCCGATAGCCGATTAGCCACCATAGCAAAGGAATGCCAGACCTAATAACCTTAACCCATGACAGGATCCCCTCCCTCATGGAACAGCTCCAGAGGTTCCCTTGGCAATCCGTTGGTGAAACTCTGAAATAAGATTCGGGTCCAAAATATGTCTAGCAGGAACCCAACTACGTTCCTCTGGGCCATAACCCTCCCAATCTATCAAAAATTGAACACCCCGACCTACACGCCTCTCAGCCAGGATGCGCCGAACAGTATAGACAGGACCCCCATCAACCATTCTGGGGGCTGGAGGCGGCCTATCGACGGGGGCCAGCACGCAGGTACTGACTGGTTTAAGGCGAGAAACATGAAAGGTGGGATGAATTCTCATGGACTGAGGTAACTGCAGTCGCACGGTCACCGGGTTTATCCTTTTAATAATCTTAAACGGACCGATGAACCTAGGAGCAAGTTTCCGAGACGCGACTTTAAGAGGGAGATCCCGCGTAGAAAGCCAAACGCGTTGGCCCAACCGATAAGAAGGCGCCGGACGGCGCCCCCTGTCGGCCAAATTCTTCTGTCTCGAGGACGACTGAATAAGTGACGAACGTACTCTCCTCCAAACTGCCCGACATCTACGAATAAAATGAGCAGCTGATGGGACATCCACTTCCCTCTCTAAATCAGGAAACAACGGAGGCTGATACCCCATTTGGGCCTCAAATGGTGACATACCCGTGGAGGCATTCCTTAATGAATTATGGGCGTATTCAGCCCAAGTTAGAAATCGACTCCAAGAAGTGGGATTGTCGGCGGACATGCAACGGAGCGTATTTTCCAAGGACTGATTAGTCCTTTCTGTCTGACCATTGGTCTCAGGATGAAATCCCGATGACAAACTTACCGAAGCCCCCAATAATTTGCAAAAAGCCTGCCAAAACCGTGCAGTGAATTGGGGACCTCGGTCAGATACCACATCCACTGGAATGCCATGTAATCTGAACACATGATCAATCAACAACTGCGCCGTCTCTCGCGCAGACGGTAATTTAGCCAAAGCCACAAAGTGCGCAGCCTTGGAGAATCGATCAACCATGACTAAAATTACCGAATTGCCCTCCGAGGGTGGCAAGCCAGTGATGAAATCTAGAGAAACATGGCTCCAAGGACGACTGGGAATGGGCAAAGGTCTTAACAGCCCAGAAGGGGCCTGAACAGAGCTTTTATTGCGGGAACAAACCGAGCATGCGGCCACAAATTCCCTGGTGTCCTTGTCCATCCCAGGCCACCAGAATCGGCGGGAGATAAACTCTCTGGTGCGATGAACCCCTGGATGACACGCTAATTTGGACGAATGGCCCCACTGTAGGACCCGTGACCGAACCCTAGTCGGGACAAACAAACGATTAGGTGGACCCCCTCCAGGTCCTGAGTCAGAGACCGACGCCTTACGGACCTCCTCCTCAATGTCCAACAAGACTGGTGCCAAAATTCGATCTGCCTGAACCACAGTATCTGGCTCAGGTTCATTATCACTGTGCCCAAACATGCGAGACAAGGCGTCAGCTTTAGCATTCTTAGATCCTGGTCGGTAGGTCAAGATGTAATTAAATCGATTGAAGAACATGGCCCACCTGGCCTGCCTGGAGTTCCTTCTCTTGGTCTGCTGAATGTACAGCAGGTTTTTGTGGTCCGTCAAGATAGAAAAGGGGTGCTCGGCTCCCTCCAGCCAATGACGCCATTCTTCCAGCGCCAACTTGACCGCTAACAACTCCCGGTCCCCTACATCATAATTCCTCTCAGCAGACGAGAGTGACCGGGAGAAAAAGGCACAGGGATGGAGCGTTTTATCGTGCCGTGAACGCTGTGAGAGTATGGCGCCCACCCCCACCTCTGATGCATCAACTTCAACCACAAATGGGAGGGACGGGTCGGGATTAATCAAAACAGGTCTGGAGCTAAAGCTCTTCTTTAACTTGACAAATGCTTTGTCTGCCTCTGCACTCCAGGCAAACCTAACCCCGGCATTCTTTTTGGTTAATGCAACAATAGGGGCAACAACAGAGCTAAAATTACGGATAAACCTCCGATAAAAGTTAGCGAACCCCAAAAATCTTTGTACCTCTTTAACAGATTGTGGCACAGGCCAATTCATTACTGCGGAAACCTTTCCCGGGTCCATTGACACTGATCCCTTAGAAACAATGAACCCTAAAAAGGTCACCGTCTGCGTGTGAAAGACACATTTTTCCGCCTTGACAAACAAGTTGGCTTCAAGTAAGGCTTTCAAAACTTGTCGCACATGATCTCTGTGCTCCATCAAGGAAGTCGAAAAGATTAAAATGTCATCAAGATATACGAAAACGAATCTCTCCAACATTTCACGCAGAACGTCATTCACAAACGCTTGGAACACAGAGGGGGCGTTAGCGAGGCCAAAAGGCATCACGAGGTACTCATAGTGGCCGTCGTGGGTGTTAAATGCCGTCTTCCATTCATCCCCCTGCCGGATCCTAATAAGGTTGTACGCATTCCTGAGGTCCAACTTAGTAAAGAAAGACGCTCCCTGAAGACGTTCAAAGGCAGAATTCATTAATGGTAAGGGATACCGATTTTTAACGGTGATGTTATTTAACCCTCTATAATCAATACATGGCCGCAGGCTGCCATCTTTTTTGGAAACAAAGAAAAATCCTGCACCAGCTGGCGAAGACGATGGCCTTATAAAGCCATAGCCCACTGCTTCCCTAATGTACTCCTTCATAGCTTTACTCTCCGGAATAGAGAGTGAATACAATCCGCCTCTAGGGGGCGTAGTACCCGGCAGGAGGTCAATGGAACAATCGTATGGGCGGTGTGGTGGCAAGGCCGTAGCCTTTTGTTTACTAAAAACTTCTGCCAAATCGGCATAGTCTGCTGGAACATTAGAGGGTAAATCAAAATTTAGGGTAGCACCCAGCTTCCAATCATCAGAGTCTAAACCCTCAGAAGAGAGACTCGAAGCAACCTCCCAGTCCAATACCACCGAGTTGCTAATCTCCTCCTCATCACTAGATGGCATGATGAAATCAGTAGGGTCCACCCTCAATCTGATTCCCTTGCCGCGATTAGCTCCCCTCTCAGCCGTAGAATTCACCGATATCTGCTCAGATTTAGGACTTTGCCAATCAAACTGAGAGTCCCAATCCAAACTTTCAATGTCATCCAAAACCCTTGAACCAGCCATATCAAAATCCACCTCATCTCTCCCCTGAGATGAATTACTCCCCTCATCCTCAGGTATAACTGGAGAGGAGGTAAGTGAGCAATGATCCTTGCACCTAGGACCCCAGTGAATTATGGGACGGACCGAATTGCCCCAATCTATCAGAGGCCTATGTTTAAGGAGCCAAGCATGTCCCAAAACCACAGGTAATGCGGGCGAGTCAACCAAAAAAAAACGGATACGTTCCAAATGTCCATCAGGATCAATGGACATCGACATTATGTCAGTAACTTGTGAAATCAACCCCCGCCCCAAGGGGCGCCCATCTAAAGTGGTAACCGGATGAGAACCCGGAAGAGAGCAAATCGACAGACAATTCCTCCTAGCCCATTCAGCATCCATAAGGCAATCAAACGAGCCCGAATCCAAAAACGCTTGAAGTTCCATTTTCCTCTCTCCCCAAAGCAAAACGATAGGAAGAAAAGTGCGAAAGGGTTTCAAAATATGTCCCTCCAGTTCCTTTCGCTCAATTAAAGGGACTGGGTGTTTAACTTAGGACAAGCAGGTCTAATGTGCCCCGGTTTGCCGCAATGATGACAGATTATTTTAATCTTCTTTTTTGATTGGCGTAAAACTGCGCCATCTACTTGCATGGGTTCTAGATCGGAATCAGCTAAAGGAGTAGGCAGGGCTAAAGTTTTAGAGAACTGTGAAATCGGAGAAGCATGTACAGTTTTGTCTCCTTCCTCCCTAGCGCGCTCTCGAATCCTATTATCAATACGAATAGCAGTTTGAACCGCTGCATCGAGAGTCTTAGGAAGCTCAATCAAAGAAAATGCGTCTCTTACAGACTCTGAGAGAGAGCGAATAAATGTAACTATCAGAGGAGAATCCGGCCACCCGGTCGCATTAGCCACTGATCTAAATTGGATGGCGTACTCTGCAGCACTCTTACCCCCCTGCTTCAAGTTAATTAACCGAACAGCTGCTTCCTGATCAGTGGCATTGTGATCAAACACGGAAATTAGTTCTCTCTTCAAGTTATCAAAGGAGCGGACAATTTCAGAATTCCTTTCCAATAATGGTGCCGCCCACTCAAGGGCTTTTCCATCGAGCAACGCAATAATAAAACCAACACGTTTATTTTCTGTGGAAAACTGAGAGGGCAAAGTGTCAAAATAATTCTGACATTGAATCAGAAAGTTTTTACATTTACCCAGTTGACCAGCGTAACGAGAAGGCAAAGCCAATTTCGGTTCAGAGTCAGCTGCAGCTGCTGCAGGAACTGAATGACTGGGAACAGCCGCGGGGCGTGCCGCTAATTCGTCCGTAAGTCGAGTAACTTGATTAAATAACGCCAACTGATTGCTCTCCTGAGCTGTCAAACGGCCAAGTAATTCATCTTGGGTCTTTTTGAATGCTTCTAAAATTTCCCTAAAGGGTTCCATGACTGAAATAAAGTCGCCTTCCCTCAGATTTCGACTTCAGTGTACTGTAATGCGTAGAAACGTGAAGGGTGATGCGCTGAGTTAGTGCTTGTGCACACAGAGTGTCGAGGGAAGAAATGCAACTGAATTCCGTCTAAAAGTGATACCCCGGGGGATATCACCACAAATGCCTCTACTTCTAAGGCAAACCAAAAGGGAACGCAACCAAAACCAAGGAGAGGAAACCTAAAATAAGGACTAATGTGACTGCGACCAGGCTGAGTCGCAAAAACTAAATATACTGAAAACGCCAATGATCCTCCCACGGAAAAGACCGTGCAGGGAGGAAGAAAGAGGCAAATGAGAAGAAAGGGACTGACTGCCGGTACCCAACTTGGGCAGCCAGCAGAATAATACTTATAGAAAAAAGAACCAAAAGGCTTAGAAGCCAAAAAATATATATAGAACCTAAGTAGCAGAAAAACGATCTTAACCACAGGCATGTAGACTTTACACTGAAGTGCTGGCCGGCAAAACCGAAGGGATTAAATACGCTCAGCGCAGCTGGCACCAATAAGCCAGACCACGCCCCCCAAATCAGCCCTCCGATAGCCGATTAGCCACCATAGCAAAGGAATGCCAGACCTAATAACCTTAACCCATGACAAAACATATTCTAGAAAAAGGATTGACTCTCAAGTCCTGGCTGTATTATATGAAAATGAGTTTGAGTTTGGTTTGTGATTTAATGAGAATGTTTTATTGAATCCTTTGCAGTGGTAAGGCTTTTTAAGAATTGTCCAGCTGACTTCATATGCAGGTCAAGATAATTAGCAAGGAACTTGTATCAGTTACAGTGAAATCATATTATGTCTGCAATATAAAGTACAGTACAGATTAGCTTAAAATTTTAGAGTAAGATTGTTCATTGATTATTCTAATGATTGAAAAGCATTTTAAGAAGGGAAAATGATTGAAAATGGGTCCAGACCAGATTGACAAGTCAATATTAAGGGCATGATGCACCTTGTAGTCAATATCCTGCTTAAATATTGCATTTACAGCTTAGGTTTGGATTGTTGAGTGATAGGATATCATACATGGGCTTTCTGTTTGACAGATCACAAGAGACCGAACGGTGACCTTGACAGGTCGTGATGCATCAAATGGTCAATATCGTAATAAATATTTCAACAGTTTTGTTTCTGTCCAAAAATGTAACTTTTCTTTACACGCAGTATTGTACATGACGTACATAGTTTACACCCGGAGAGCTACGGGGTCCATGGCTCTGTTTTATTTTCATTGTCATCAGGACTTCGATTAGAATTGCTCAGGATCTTACTGGTCTTCAGTTATCAGTTAGCTCTGACATTTACAAGTGCCAAATGAAGGCATTTTGTTTATCAAAATGAGAATGGTGAGAGGAGCTCACCATGGAAGCATTGCTGAGAGCAGAGGGTAGGCAACCCTCCAAGGCATGGAGAAGAGTATCTCTGGGCCTCATTTCACAATAGCATCTAAAAGCTAAGATGATTGTAGAATTAGTTCTATAAAGCTTCTTACTGACACGGTGAAGTCAGAACTCACAGGCACAGGCAGTCTTTCAGTTCAAGGGTTTCGTTCAAGATTTTGGTTGCACAATCCAGTTGTGCAACACACAGTAATAATGTAGCACATAATGGGCAAACCAGCTCAATATCCAATTACAGTCCAGAGATCAAAAACCACACATAGGGTGCATCAGGTTTGAAAAAATGCAAAATTGGAAGTCAAGAAAGCCAGCATGGATCACACACAGGACATCAAGGACTGAGTTGAATCTAAAACGAGGGACAAAGAAAGGGCCATAACCAAAGATCTAGAGATACTTGAAAAGGTCTGTAGGTGGGCACAGAGAAAACTGGAAAAACAAACTCACAGTGGATGGCTGTGAGAGCTGGGAATAAAAAGGGGAAAAAGAGGCTGATCACAAGGGGGAAAAGGTGAGTATGAGAGAACAGGGCATGAGGGGAGTTGTGGCTATCATTATGGAAACACGGTGCGCTTTGAGAAAACAGACAGGGGAGGACAATTGAGTGCATGTGGGGAACAAAAACAAAAAGCATGTGAAGGGTTGATTTCCAGAAGTGTGCAAGTTTGTTTTTGTCTTTTTAGAGAAATGAGATTTTAAGAATTTGACAACTTGTGGGGATCATATTACATATGTTAAGCTGATGTCAACGGAATGCAATATCAGAAAAGATGTCTTGAAACATATTAGGAGACCTTCTGGCATCTGACTTGATTCTTGGCCCAAATATTTTTATGCCAGTCTGCGGACTTGAGTACTTTTAGAAGCAAATGCCTCAAAATAACAAAAATTGAACTCAATTCAAAAAATTAGCTGCATTAAAGTTGATTATTTCAGAGTATTAAAGCAGAGCATCTTTTTGAAAATAAAATACACCACTTTCTAATGAAAATGACTAGCAAATATACCAGTATACTGTAGTCATGCATGTCAAAAAGGTTCTAGAACAAAATAAATGGAATATATTAACAGTGAAATGGAAGGTAAATGCAGCTGAACAAAGCTCATAATAAAAACCAATCTCCATAAATAATGAATGGGCAGTACAAACAGATTTAAAGACTTCATTTGTTAGCCACAGGGATGTGGCGCAGTAATAAGAAAGTTAAGCCAAATAATAAGCAGCTAAGAAAGATGACCTTTTGCCAGACTTCTTTTTTTCGCTTGTTTTTATCCCATGTTTCTGGCTGCCTGGGTCTTTTTTTTATTGCTCTTTTGGGTTGAGTCCACAAACAAACAAACACACACACACACACACACACACACCCTGGCCTCTAGAGTCAGCCATTTTGGGTAAGTAAGACAGCTAAAGTGGCTGCTATTGGCCAACCAATTTTCAAAGCGATGCTTTGATTGGCTGACTGAACTTGTGTACTTGTGGAAGTTTTAAACTGGACTTGGTCACCTTTAGAAGTAGCTTCTTGGGGATTTACAATTGATGCTGAATTTATATTGTACTTGAGTGCTTCTTGGCCAAAATTAGCTTTTGTGGCTTATTCCTAATTATGAAAGAATGGATTTGTGGTGTTATCTGATTTTGAATGAATATGGACTTGAGCACTTTTGGAAATAACCCCTTCATGTGCAAAGTGGCAGGTTAACGAAAACAAATTAACTTTTGCATATACTTTTTACACGATAGAGAATTAAACACTCATGACACTCATGTTTGAAAGCTAAGTGTGTCTTAAGACCTGCAGGGGCCACTGTGAAGCATTTGAGTTTTTTGTGCATGTTTCAACTTATTTATTTCCATCATGATGACTGGTGGTCCTCGTGAATAAAAATGGTGATCCATGGAACTTGAATTGTAATCTTTCAAATTTACTGTAATACAAGAAATCACACACCAATTATTGATGTAAATAATAATAATACATTAACAAATAAAGTACGGAATATATATGCGCCAACACATATGTGAGGGGATGGGGAAACGCTGATTTGTTACAGCTGCTGGGGAAAGCATGCACTTACCAATGAAATTAAACAATACATCTAAAAGACACGCAAGCTGCTGGATGGAAGGAGACCAAAAGGGATTCGCTCAAGGGTTGTGACCATATGCCCCCACCCCCCCACCACCACCACCACCACCATCAGCGGCGGCCCAGTGGTGGACCTCGGATGGCGGTGCAGGAAATCATGAATGTAACACTCACGGACCCAGGAACACTCCTTGGCCCAAACCCCTCCCTGATCTAACCCCTCGAAAATGTGAACAAACTAAGCATGGATGGCAAGGAGAAAAAAATCTGCCAAGAAGTTTTATAAGTAAGAAATATCTGCAAGCGTATCTCTAAGTGACAGTTACTGGCTTTTGTGGTTATTTATTACATTTAATACATGCAAAGTAGCTTGTATTTTAGATGAAACGTTGGCATAGAATTTAATCTATATATCTTAATATAGTTCCCGAGTTCCCAAGTGGTTTGCTAAAATGAATGGATAACCTTAAGATCTGGAATTCTCAGTCTGTCTTGTAGACGTCTTGGTCGTCTTATTAATAAAGGTAAAATAAAAATTTGCGGAGTGCCAATTGGAGGTGTCGCTTTCTTTCTGACCTGTAGTGGACCTTGCAAACTATAATAGTTTATTCAATGTCCGTGTTAACATTTTCTTATGTGCTTTCATCATGACCGATGATGCAGTTTGTGAATAAAAGTGGTGATTCATGCAACTTGAATGGGGATCTTTGATTATACCAAAACCTAATAAAACACTTACACACATTAAAAAAAACAATAATTAATATATTAACAGATAAAATAAAGAAATACATGGAGAAAACAAGAAATAACAATAAAAAGTTGTGAGTGTTTAAATTCGCTTTGCTAATTGCTGTCTTCAGGTCTGGGTTTGACTTTAATAAAAATTGCTAAGTTGCTTTTTATTAGGTAATCTCTCCCAGTTTGTGGTCCTGGTGAGTGGCTTCCCTTCTACACTCTCTTCTATTCCTGGTCACTCTCTTCTACACCAGGCTGGGGCGCATTTCCCAAATTGCATAGTTGCTAACTAACTTAGCAACTTACGTAGTTCGTCCATTCACCATCAATGGGCCCAACTATGTAAGTTAGCATCAGTGGTTTTGGGAAACGCACCCCTTATCGACTATGCCTTGCCTGAACCCCTGTGATCCAGTTTGCCGTCTGACTTTGAACGGCCGCCTGACCAAACCTTATTCAGCTTTATCGGTGATTGTGAGGGTACATGACATACACCTCATTTTATATCAGTGGCAGCTGCTGAGCTGAAAATCCCTTTTAACTTCTGATTAGTCTTTGCACGTTTTCAATAATCTTCTTCTGTTAACAATGCGTTTACTCCAAAAACGCTCAATATTACATGGTGTTTACATGCATGTGAAATTTGGCGCAGTATAATTTACATCGCCCTGAAACAACCTTTGGAAAGAAACTCTGTGTTTACCTGTTCATTGATTATTCTAATGATTGAAAAGCATTTTAGGAAGGGAAAATGATTGAAAATGGGTCCAGACCAATCATCGGTTAAAAGTAAAGGATATTTCTGTGCTTCCCCTATTTTCAGCTGAGCGTTCATCACCGCTTTATATTCTAGGCTTCCATTGTGTGGTATGTTTGAATTATGCTTTGTATTTTATGTATTTTAACTTCAACACAGGGGTTACGTAGGCTTACCTACATCAGTTTGCATAGGCCTACAGTAAAATTGGTGACTGTGGCCTAAAATCAGCTCATCAAACTTCTCAGCAGCGTTCAAGTGGACAGAGCCACTGCAAAGTTAAGACACACTAAACAGCCATGAGCTTTTGCCCCCATTCTAAGCGCTGCTTTGGGAGATGTTTGTGAAAAATGAAGAACTACTGTACTGGCGGATTGCAGTAAAAAAACTCTCTGAAGGCTCTACGATTGACTGTTATTGGGATGCCAGCCCTGGATTGTCCAGATGTGGGGTCTGCAGCTTTGCTTGAACTTCAAGAGATCTCGCTGAAAATCTGTTCCCAGGGGGGTGCTTTGTGGGAACTTACAGTTGTAGAGTACTCAAAAAAAATTCAGCTGGTGGGACTAAAGCAATAGTCAATGAGGGGACTCAACATTCTTAGTTACACCCTTGTATGACTGTAAATGAGGGTGGTAAATGTAAAAAACAAAACCATTTTCTGTGTGTTGAATGTACCCCACTCCTGTATTAGCAGTACTCAAATGAGTTAATTTAGATGAACGGCCGCCAGTCCGTCCCAAATTTTGCAGTCTTGAGTATGCAGGGAAAAATGATCTGACAATACCAATTCTGTTGATCTTACTTTGAGTTACCGCTTAAAAACTGATCATAAGGATTTTTTAACGGATGCTGTGATGATTTGCATGGAATTTACAAAGTGCTGTCTTGGTTTGATTGATTGAATGACCCAGTGATTGATCAACTGACTGGTTAATGAGTGGGGCTATGGCTTTTATTTGATTGAAATGCCCTTTTGGACACTTTATGACCATGTTTTTTCTACAGCAGTGGTAAAAACAGTACAGCTGGGCAATGTGCAGCTTCCCAGAGAGAAATATCCAGTAATGTGACTTTGAGTTTGTTGATACACAGGTCTTGCCGGGCACCAAAGCCTCACAGGCCAACATGACTGCTGGTGACATCATCTCCGCCATTGATGGGACTAACACTGAAGGCCTGACCCATCTGGAGGCTCAGAACAAAATCAAGGCGGCGAGTCACAGCCTCACACTCAGCATGCAGAGGTGCCCAACTCACATACATATGTGCACACGCAAATATACACACAAGCGCGCGCAGGATTTTCAGCCGATTCAATTGAGATGCATTTGACTTTATCTGTGTTTCAACAATGTAATGAAACATGGCATTTTTAGGAAGGTTTAAAGTTTAAATTAGTTTTCAGAAATACTGTTTATCAAAAAGAGCAAAGCTCTCAGCGGCAGTTCAGTAATGCTTCGCTCTGCCATTCTAATGAACTCATTCCGCCTGGGCAAACCATGAAGACCAACTTGGCATAATTTCATCGACCAAAATTCAACCTGAGACTCCACAATGTCAATATCAGGTATCCCAAGAGTTTACTGTGGGTCAATGCTGTGTATTTACTCCACATGGCACTTAATATGGTTTACCCTCTCAGCCACCGATCTATTGGGTTCAGTTTGCCTTGTATCAACTAATCTTCTGAACGGACGGGGAGCGTTAGTGTGGTTACATAATTTCGTGCCAGCACTTTAGTGAATCAGTCTTTAATGTGGTAACACTGTTGTCTAATAAGCAGCAGGAATTCAGTTAATCTGCAATTGTGTGTCCAGCAGAGGTGCAATATATGGGTGCACAAGCTGCCAGAGGAATATCTTAACTTACAAAAATGTGTCACACATGTGAATCACATGCCTCATTCATCCCCCGCTCTAAAAAACCCTTTTTGCTATTAGTCTACTTTAAAATGACAAATTATTACTTTATTACTTACTACTTATTTATTACTTTATTATCCCAGGTGAAAAAGTATTACACTTAATTATATTAAAAGTATATTTGTTGCATAAAAAAGTTATTACAAATATGCTTTTGCAAATTAAGCACAAAAAGTAATATATTTAATATATACTTTTAGAAAGTGTACACTTTAAGTGCACTGAAGTAGTACACAAGTAGTATTCAATGACTACTTGAGCGCACTTAATTACACATAAAGGGGGCGAAAAAAACATACACCATACTTAATACAGTCTGTAAAAGTATAATTCAAGTATAGTATTTTTTCACCTGGGATTACTTACTAATTAGTAATTATTATTATTAATAATTACTGCGATGACAGTAATTGAAATGTGAAATGTGCTGATGCTGACAGAAAACCAGTGCAAGACTGAAAGAAGGAAGAGAAATCAAATGAAAAAATTGGCGATTGAAGATGGGCAAGCAAGAAGTACTTGTATCGCAAAAAAAACACGAGATTTTGAGAATCAAAGTTTTCAGAACATGCTGCCGATTAATTTTTGTAATGGTGGGATCAGCCTTTTGCTGTTTCCTGGGGATAAACAGAGCTGACGAACCTTTTTTGAGTAAAAATACAAACGTATTGCAAATTAAGAAAATTTGGTTTAGACTTAAGGCTGCAGCTGATAACTTTGCAGAAAAAAGCAAGTGAGAAAGATTTTGATCTTAAACACCACCACCCCTCCCCCCAGCTCCGTCTCTCCCTCCTGTAGGCCCTTCATTCGAACATTCACGCTCGTTAGCGAGATCAGTTGACCAGCGGTGTACAGAAATACGTGAGGGGCTCCAGCATGTCTTTTTTGCAAAGTTAGAAACCCTGGTAAAAAGAAGAATACAATTAGCATTTACATGTTATACACAGAAATGTACCATGCCATCTATAAGTCATTGCAATTTTGCTTGGTAATCGAAACAGGATGGAGAAATAAGGCTGTATTTCGGCCTAGCAAGTTAATAAACAAATGTGACCTCAACGATATAAGCATTACTTATCAAACCCAGTAACTAACTGCACATATTACAAAAGTGAGAAATAAAATAAAATCTCTTTTTAACATTACGGCAGTGTACAAGATGAGAGCCTTGGTTCTGGAGATTACTACACTCCAGGTCCAACCATAGGAAGCTGATAGACGACAAAAAGACTAGCTAGTTTTCCTCCCTGCACTCTGCTTCCCGGCTGCAAGCAACCTACTGATCTGGCTTAATGTGGACTGTTATTTCCGCTGCCTCATCGGCCTAGGCTATGCAAAGCTATGATGCTATGCTTGGCTATGGAAGCACCAATTATTACAGCTAACAAGCTGCTCACCTTACACAATGCCAGAGGATCTGTGGGTTGCAATTATTACAATCGGACTCCACCTTTTTCTTGATTGACTGCTTTTCTACTACTGTCTTCTGTCTTTTTTTGCCTGCTTGTATGACAGTTATGCAGTTGTTGATAACAGAGCAACTGGAAGTGTTGATGGAGAGATTTCATTGTTTGTGTATTTTCACCATCTGGGCTCTCCATACAGAGACCCAAATTTATTCTCAGACCTGAGACAGTATTATGATATTATCCATCCATTTTCTATACCCGCTTATTCCTCACTAGGGTCACAGGGCGAGCTGGAGCCTATCCCAGCTGACTACGGGCAAAGGCAGGGACCCACCCTGAACAGCTTACCAATCCATCGCAGGGCGCACACACCATACATACACCATTCACTCTCACACTCATACCTATGGGCAATTTGGTGTCTCCAATTAGCCTGATATGCATGTCTTTGGACTGTGGGAGGAAACAGGAGTACCCGGCGAAAACCCACACAACACGGGGAGAACATGCAAACTCCACACAGAAAGGCCCCAGGCCGGATTCGAACCCACGGCCTTCTTGCTGTGAGGCAGCAATGCTAACCACTGTGCCACCGTGCCGCCCTATTATGATATTATTACCAAACAAAACCCAAAGTTACCGTCTGCAGCTTTCAGCTCCTCTGGGTACCCAGCACAGGTAGTATTAGTCTTGACCATGGGAAAGAGCATGCACGGAGGAGAGGGGCTGAACAGCATGTGCACGAGAAGTGATTGACGCTGCGTTAGAAACTGCTCTTGGCTCTGATTGGTTCCTTTTTCTTGGACGCAGTGAATTCTTGCCAGTGACATTTTAGAAGCACTGGGAGGAGCTAAATGAACCCAATTTTTTACTTGCCTCATTTACCACTGTAAAATACAAGTGTGTATAAGTTATTTTTAGAAAAGTTACCAGCTGCAGCTTTAAGTGCTTTTATCATCTAAGTAGCTAGACTTAAGAGCATTTCCGCACTTAGCTCCTGAACTTGAGTACTTTTAAAACATGAAGCCAACTAACAGTCTTTTTTGATTGCCAGTCACTTTTGCCTCATTTTCTTGCCTTTATTGATGATTTGGCATTCTTCATTTTCTTTCTACACTAGTTTCAAGTTCACTTTTCCTTTTTGTTTTGCCCCTGGGTTCCTCGTTAATACCATGCTGTCCAGCCTCCATGGTTGCCATTTTCTCAGCAAATCACATGACACATACGAGCATCCTGACTGAACAGTCATAGACTCGTACTTCTTCCTTTTACTTATAGACTAAGGTATTTCTTGTACGAAATTTGAGTAAAATTCCATAATGACTGTCCACTAATACATGCAACCTAAGTATGTTTTATGAGAAATCTTTGGTATTGATTCAGGCTCTGGAAGTCTGTTGCTAGCTCATTCTTTGCAAAATGTTTTTGAACTACTCCTTGCATGGATTTCTTCAATTACAATCTCCTCTGAATTTTCAATTTAAGTAAATTTTTTTAAGTAAAAAAAGTTAGAATGTTATGAGAGATGTAGTCAGTGGGCTGTGCATACTGAACCCTCCATTAATTGCGGCACGCTCAATTAGTCAAAACAAAAGTGATCGTGAATAAATGCATTTATTGTTTAACCATTTTAGTTGTAATTCAAAATTTAGACAAAAATAAAACCTATAATTAAAAGACAATTGACCTATGGCTAAGCCCCGCCATCTCCACTGACATGGAGAACAACGCAGCCAGGAGCTCATGTTCAGCCAACATCCGTCAGCACTGAAGTTAGCCATGGACTTTACTAACTTTAGCTAACATTAGCTAATTTAGCAATGTAAAAGATAACTTTACACTAATCTCCAGCAAAGTGACAAGATGTTAACTTAGCTTGTAGCAAATTTAGACATCCTTGTTGACTTTTGTTAGCTACGTTGGGCTGAGAGTGGGGTCTTCCACAAAGCCTTATCCAGAAGAGACACTTCTCTCGGTTACAATGTGGCTTTGGGAAGTGTATAAAATACACCCCATCACCCAGCCTCTTGGGATACCTCGTATCGGAGTTATATTCACCCCAAGTACAGCGTTTGACCATTTTTTTTTAACTTTGAAACATATTAAAACCCCATAAAAGCAAATGATTCCGATTTTCCGTAATGCATTTCAATGGAAGTTCAGGCTCAGAATTTGCGAGTATATGGGGAGAGAATGCGCACTGTGATTGGCTCATCGCATTTGAGGGCAGGGCTTAGCCATAGGTCAATCACTGGAAGAAAAACTTATTCATCATCATAGATTGAATGCTCTCAAAAATGTGTGTCACAATTATGGGATTCCCACATTTAATACTTTGGGCAGACTCCCTTTGCCTTGATAAAAGTATAAAGTGTGTAATTATGCCTCGGTGGCCATGCGTGCAAGCGGGGCATATGGTAGTTTGTTTGTGTGTCTGCCTGTCATTTATTCTGTCTATTACCGGGATAGCCGCTACGCTGGTCAAAATTAAGTCAGAGAATATGGCTCTGTGGGTTAAATGCCATGATATCTTGGATTAAAATTTGCCAGATTTTTGAGATAGAACTTTGTTTTCGACTTATAGCACTATTTGATACTTCCATAGACTCCAATAGGAATTTAGGAATGCGAAAGTAATGCGTGTCATGGGGAAAGCAATTGTTCGAAACAAAGTTTAGTTCCAGCACTGACCTCCATTCATTTTCATTGAAACACGCTTGCAGGTAAGTTTATCAAATGACCGCATTTTTGGGAAATTTTTCGCATTAGCTGACCTCAAATGAATTTTGTTAGCATCATTTTCTGTACCCAGCTTTAGTTTATGTTGATCGTCAGACAACAACCTGCTAAATTGGTATTGAGGTTAAAGTAGATGACATGAGCAGCTCTTAATGATCTAGCATAACTAGATGTCATTTGTCGTTCATTTAGCTACCTTAAATTACTTTGTAATTGCAGTTATTGAGCACAAAATTTATATTTTCGTTTGAGTACAAAATTTATAATCGCTTATTAGATTCGCTGATAGTTTCAACCGCATTAGCGTATCTGATTTCGGGACATACTTGTCACTGCTGTGAGCACCGGAGCATCAGCACCTTCAGTGCTTTCATTAGGTTGGCAATGTCATGGAAAGGTATCTGAGACCATTTCTCCAAGCAGAACCACTCCAGATCCATCAAATACCCTGATTCACATTTATGGACTCTCCACTTCAGCTCATCCAAAATGATATCTCTTGGATTCAGGTCCGAGGACATGGCAAGGTCATGGACTAACCTTGACTTTCCAGCTGAAAGCCATGGAGTTTTTTTACCCCTTGAACCTCCCTCACAGTGCATGCGGGTGTCTGCCAATGTCCATGCAGATTTTTAACATTGCCATATAATGGCATATGGCATATACAGCACCCTCCATAATTGTTGGCACCCCTGGTGAAGATGTGTTCTTTAGCTTCTCATAAATTCAGTTTTTATCTAAATAATATAGGACGACAATGAAAAAAAAAAGAGGAAAATCTAACCTTTAAATCGAGTACATTTATTCAGTGGGAAAAAAATCCCACATTAAGAAATAATTCTTTTACATCAAGTCATGTGTGCCACAATTATTAGCACCCCGATGTTAATACTTTGCACAACCCCCTTTTGCCAAGAAGACAGACAGAACCTAATCTTCTCCTATAATGTTTCACAAGATGGGATAATACAGAAAGAGAGATCTTCGACCATTCCTCTTTGCACAATCTCTCCAAATCATCCAGCGACCTGGGTCCTCTCCTCTGCACTCTCCTCTCCAGCTCACTCCACTGGTTTTCAATGGAGTTGAGGTCTGGGGACAGAGATGGCCATGGGAGGAGCTTGATTCTGTGTCTGATGAACCTTTTCTGTGTAGATTTGGCCACATGTTTAAGGTCATTATCTCGCTGAAAGACCCAGTGACGACCCATCTTCAGCTTTCGGGCAGGGGCCACCAGATTTTGATTTAAAATGTCCCGGTTTTTCAAAGCATTCATGATGCTATGCACCCTAACAAGGTTCCCAGGGCCTCTGGAAGAGAAACAGGCCCACAGCATCATTGATCCTCCCCCAAACTTCACAGTGGGCATGAGGTGCTTTTCTGCATACTCATCTTTTGTGTTCTGCCAGACCCACTTAGAGTGTTTGTTGCCAAAAAGCTCTATCTTGGTCTCATCTGACCAAAGCAAACAGTCCCAGTTGAAGTCCCAGTACCGCTTAGCGAACTCCAGACGTTTTAGTTTATGATTGTAAGTGAGAAAAGTTTTTTTCCGTGCATGCCTTCCAAACAGCTTGTTGGCATGTAGATAGCACCTGATGGTTGTTTTGGAGACTTTGTGACCCCAAGATGCTAGGATTTGTTGCAATTCTTTAACAGTGAGCTTTGGAGAACTTCTTATGACTCTTACCATCCTCCTCACTGTGCCTGGTGGCAAAATAACCTTGCGTTCTCATCCAGGCTTGTTTACCACTGTCCCAGTTGTTTTAAACTTCTTAAATGATTCCTCTGACAGTAGATATGGGCAGGTGCAGGCGAGTGGCTATTTTCTTGTAGCCATTGCCTGACTTGTGAAGGTCGACACACATCTGCCTTACTTGAATGGTGTGTTCGTTTGTCTTTCCCATGTTGAAGAGTGGATAACAGACATGGCCTCTGTGTCACGTCATATTTATACCCAAGGGAAATAGGAAGTGATGATTTACTAATTAAATGTTTCTAGATAATCTGATCAACTTTGTAAACTACTGTACAAATGACAGAAATACTTCAATTACATTTCATTCCTAAGGGGTGCCAATAATTGTGGAACAGGTGATTTTATGAAAAAAAAAATTTTCCCCCCCTTAAAATTCACTTGAGTTGAAGGTTACATTTTTCTACAATTTTCAGTGTGAGAGTATGCTTCTGCAATAAAAATTGAATTTATTTTAAGGCTTTTAACAGATCTTAACCACGGGTGCCAATAATAATAGAGGGCGCTGTATATGCAGTATGCCAGTCTTAATTCTTCATTTCAGAGCTTCAGGCGAGGTCCTAATTATGAATTATAGCATGGAATAATAGGGAAAGCATTAAAGTTAGTCTCATCATGTTCAGCAAATATAACTTGAAAGTTAAAATATCCTGACCAACTTTTCCTCAGTGGGGAAAATTAAAGAGACAAGTTATTGTAAATCGTAAATCTAACATGATCCAGTCCAATAAAGTGCTCGGTTTGTGGCTTGTCCAATTCACAGATCGTCCATGTTCCATTTTCAAGTGTTTATCTCGGCCGCAGTCGTGTTACCACACAGAGAGATGCTTAATGGACATACATTGCCTATAACAATTTTAACATGCTCTAATTATAAAACATAACATTATGTAATTAAATTGGACCTATTTTGCTATATTTCCAAGGTTATATTTTGATCATGGACTCCCCTTTAGTATCGTACAAAGTCCAAAACTGGGTCCTTATTTAGCTCATACCGCCATCCTCAATAAAACCCCATTTGTAGTCCATTTTAGTCTCTGCCTGAAATGCCTCATTGGGGTGGCTCTTCCACTATGGCCCCCACTCCCCGTGTGCCCACTTTCTTCTGAATGGCCAGCTCTGTGGAGCGAGGAGTTGGGCGGGACAGACTGCAGATCATAGTTTAGCGGGTCAGTCTCCCCAGAGTGAAACGTGAGACACACCTGCCATCTGATAAAGAAGCGGGGGGAAAATTCCGCAATCTAATGCAGTACTTATCTATAGATCTAATGAAATGAACTTGTTCTAATAAAAGCAGCGGCGAAAGTGGAGGACACAGTGCGAAAATCTGGCAGCTCAAGCTCAAATTTGCTATCGACTACAGTTTGCTACGGCAACAGTGGTGAGTGCAGCGATTTTTCTACTCTATAGCTAGGATGCAGGGAAAGCTAGAATCCACCCCATATAGACACATTTGTAGAAGGGGTCGACATACCCACATGTAGACCGGAGACCGTAGAAATCCAGTGGGTCTGAGTTTACAGGGAAACAAACAGTCAAAAGCGGCTAAAAGTGGACCAACAGCTGATTGACTGCTTCGGTGTGTATTATAAGGACCTGCTGGTTCATGTGCATAACTGTGGTGTGTAATTTGCGTGGAGAAACGAACAGATTCTGCGCTGGTATATGACAGAGGGGCGAAAGCCCCAGGCTAAATGGCCTTTTCGGAAATTGCCGAATTTCGGAAAGTAGTAATAGTTTACTTATTGTGCTGGAACGACTAACGTTTCCTCGCGGAGAATGGGCGCATTATGGATAGTGCACGAGAGTTAGCTAGAGCTCCGGTTATGTTATGAGCATAATACAGGTTTTACAGACCGTAAGTTCCATTTGCGTGAACAGTTGCTTATATGGAGCTAGCAAATCGATCAGTTTTACAGGAAAGAATTTAATATTCATTCGACAGCAATGCAGAGAAATCGTCTGTGACACCAGACACATTATAGCCTGTGCGCTTCCCTATTGCTTTCACTGGTAGCATCAGAGAGCCTGCCCAGCTATTGGAAAAGTATTGGGCAGACCCCAGTCATGGATAAGTAAAGCAATTGTTTCATAAGCGCCCAGAAACGCACCCCAAGATTTGCAAAACCTACGTCTGGTCTAACTGCTCCTCTCCGGTTAGCTTCTATTAACTGTAACTAACTGTAGTGGCCATAATCAGGCAACGATATGATGAAACTGTCACATTGATGCTTACCGAAGTAACACAAGCATACTAATCAGAATTACAGCATATAAGTTAACCAGGAGCATGTTATGTTATGAGCATAATACAGGTTTTACAGACCGTAAGTTCCATTTGCATGAACCCGTTGCTTATGTGGAGCTAGAGAATCAATACTACTACAGAAAAGAATTTCATATTAATCGCCTTTTTCTGCTTTTATTAGCCACAACAACTTCTAAAGGGGGATGACATTATGTCACGGTGGTGCAGAGAAATCATTTGTTATACCAGACACGGTTGAGCTTCTGTGTTTCGCATTGCTTTCATGATTGCACCAGAGAGCTTGCCCAGACATTTTTGAAGTATTCGGCTGATCCCGGTCATGGATAAGTGAAGTGATCACAAGCAGCCGTAAACAAACCCAAACACGTATCCCAAGCTCTGCAAAACCTACGTCTGGTCTAACTGTGCTTTTCAGCCTAACTTTGCGGACACATACAGCACCTCTTCGGTTAGCTTTAACTGCAGTAGCTACAATCGGGCAAGGTTATGATGAAACTGCCACATTGATGCTTACCAAAGTAACACAAGCATACCGATCAGAAGTATTGTATAAGTTAACTAGAACGGGCACTCGGTAGAGCGCATACCTTCGCCGACGCCACTGAATCCCTCGCCACATAACTCTGAGGACCAATTTTTATTTTTTTAAATGATCGATGATTGACAAGAGTACGATATATTTTTTTTTACATCAATACGCCTTTAAGTTCGAAAGGTAATGACCCCCCTGACCTTTGACCCCTAACCGCTAAGAAGGGTATTGACCCCATTGTACCGTGTTTCACATCACAGGATCGGGTATATAATTCTGCACATTTTGGCGTTGGTTTCATGCCGATCGGATAAAAATTGACAGAGATATGGCCGAAAGTCGGTTTTGACCTTTTCGTGGCCTTGACCTTGACCTTTGACCCGATCACTCCCAAAATCTAATCGATTGATCCTCAGGTCATGCCAAATCAACCCACCAAATTTTATGAAATTCCGTTAGGTACTTTTTGAGTTATTCGATACACATACATACACACAGACAGACAGACAGACACACAAACAAATAAATACACGGGGATCAAAACATTACCTTCGTCAGCGAAGTCGCTGGTGAAGGTAACCAGGAGCATTTTTAATTAGCATGGCACACAAACTAACATGCAGTACCTGGTAACCGAGCGGTCATAACAAGCACCGAGACAAACCCTTGCAATACAGACAGCAAGTTCCGTTACCGTGGACTCTTGTACCAAGCATCCAAATTACAAACAAGCATTAAAAGTTAGCTTCAAATGAGGTTTATGTTCACACGCCTTCTGTAGAATTTCCCCTGATATTACTCTTGCATATTTAGGGCACAAACATTAGCAACAGTAACTTGGCTATGTTAGCCGCTGTGCTACAGCCACAATCAACTGGCTATCATGTCAGGTTGGCTTATGCAGTAAAAGCAGTAAAAGCTTCTGTGTCTGTGAGTCACGGAGAGTCGCGACCGATCCAGGATTTGTCTTCAGATATTTTACAAAGCCTGCATTTGAGGCCAGTTGTTAGTGCTAACTATCGCTAGCGGTCCTGCTAGCCACCTGTAACACGTTAGCTTCACGTACATTATTTGTTGTTATGTTGTTACTTACAGCTTGTGGCTCCGAGCGCTTGATCGATGCAACTGCTTCAGGTTTGAGAAGCAGCTGAAACGCTTATCCTGTTTCTAATTATCCTTTATTGACAAAGGTGTCTTCGATGAAATGCTGAGCACAAACAGCTGACGTTCGCTTTGGCCGTGGCTGGTCGCTGCCAGCAAACAAAAAAGCTACCCACTGATTTCTGGTGACTTCTTGTTCTGGAAGAGAAATAGGCATTTTTCTTTGCGTCCAAAAGTAAACGGACAAGCAGCTTTGGGAGGGATACTGACAAAACTGCTCCTCAAATGCGGTTCTTCTTTTGTATTTCCCAAAGTGTAGACACTACTAAGGAATAGTATGATCTGCCGTTGTTAGTGCGTGCTAGAATAGTTTCCAGTGTGGGCAGGTGCAGCGCCGTGATTGGCTTTGGCTAGGTCTATACTAATTGGACGGCACAACCTGACGTCAGGTTTTTCCCAGATCTCGCGAAGATCTCGGGAGGAACTGTTCAGAGAGGAAATCACGTTCATGAAATTATGTTCTTGGATTGCGGCAAAACCTCTGTATCTTATGCTTAGAAACTTTTCAGAGGTTGAGTATGGACAACCAACATTATAACGATATTAATATGTATTAAAAGAAGGATCAGCATAATAGGTCCCCTTTAAGTAATTTCTGAATTGGGAAGAGTATTTCAATTGTTCGATATTGCTAACCTTCATAATAAATGTTTATAGCATTAGTTACAGTTGTAAACTTGTTGTAATGGCTGGTAAAATAGAGAAGCCAGGTGCAGCGGCCAGGGAGAGAATGAGCAGCACAGAAACAAAACAAACACAGAGAATCACACAGACCACCAGAAAGTACTTGTGCTTCCAAAGGACGTATAATAGTTCGAGAAAACTGAAGCAATGCGAGAGAGAGAAAAGGTAGAAAAGGGGAAATTTCTAAAGAGGAAGGAACTCCAAAAATTACTGGAAGATATAAAGCCACACAAATACTGCCTAGAGATATCTTGGGCTATAGTGCTAACTACAAACAGACACTCTAGCAAAGGAGGCATGGCGGACTTCCAGCTTATATAAAGTCCAGGGAAGCGCCGCCCCAGTTCAATCAGCCAATTGGATAAAGAATTAGATTGAGAAGGAATTTGATATGTCCTGGGACGAGTACCTCAAAGAAAAGTCCAAAACACACACATGCCTCACAAACCATGACACTTGTATTCAAAAATCCAATCAAAGGCATTTGGTTGGCAACAAAATAGAAACTGAAGTTTATGTATGTGGCATCTATCTATGAAGAGTATGGAAGCACCTTGCTTAGCATCATAAAAAAACTAAGAAACGCTCATTTGGATACTCCCTGTGTATTGAAAAGGCACTTAGATTTACAAAAATTTTCTCGCACGTGGGCTATGCGCACTCGCATTATGTATGTGTGACTACCAATTCTCACATGAAACCTATGCCCTTGCTACAGTCAAGGCAGGACCTTCCTTTCCTTTTGGAGTTCACAGATTTGTGTGGTAGTGCTCAGAAGTCCAATGCAGCGTGATGACCAGAGCCGCCCTACTAAGTGGCTGTGTTACTGTGTCGAAAATTGCCACTTTTGTTCATTTTGGGCACCACGGGCACTTGAAAAAAGGCAAACCAAACTGGCAGTTTGAGTCATAGTGCATTACGGCCACAGAGGGGGGCAACTACTCCACTTGGGGTAACAACTCAGCCCTGACTCAGAGGGGACAATCCACCTTTTTCCGGCAGAGAACCGTGACCTCGGATTTGGAGATGGTGATTTTCATTCCGACCACTTCAAACTCAGCTGCGAACTGCTCCAGTGCATGTTGCAGGTCACAGTATGATGAAGCCAACAGGAGCCCATCATCTGCAAACACCAGAGATGTAATCCTGAGACCACCAAACTGGCCTCCCTCCAAGCCTCGACTGCACCTTGACACTCTGTCCATGAAAATTACGAACAAAATCAGAGACAAGGCACACCCTTAGCGGAGTCCAACACCAACTGGAAACAAGCCCGACCTAATCCTGAGAATGCGGATGCAACCTCTGCTTTGATTTTTACAGGGATCGGACGGCTCAAACTAATGGCCCAGAAGCACCATACTCCCTCAGCACCCCCGACAGCATACCTTGTGAAACACGGTCATAAGCCTTCTCCAAGACCACAAAACACAGACTGGATGGGTGAACTTTCATGACCCCTCCAGTATCCGTGCAAGGGTAAAAAGTTGGTCCACTGTCCCATGACTGGGAAGGAATCTGCATTGCTCCTCCTAAATCCAAGGTTTGCCAACCGGGTGTAGTCTCCTTTCCAGCACCCTGGCATAGGCATTCCCTGGGAGGCTGAGCAGTGTATTACTCCTAAAATTGTAGCACACCCTCCAGTCCCCTTTTTTAAAAATGTAATCCACCACCCTAGCCTGCCTCTGCCTCTCCAAGGAGGGCATGTCTGTTGGATTCAGTAGTTCTTCAAAGTGCTCCTTCCACCACTAAACAATATCCCCAGTTGAGTTCAGCAGTTCCCCACCCCTGCTGGAAACAGCCTGCGTGAAGGCCTGCCTCCCCTTCCTGAGTCGTCTGATGTTTTGCAAGAATCTCTTTGAGGCCACCTGAAAGTCCTTCTCCATAGCCTCCCCAAACTCCTCTGAAGCCAGAGTTTCTGCTTCTGTGACCACTGCAGCTGCAGTCTTTCTAGCCTGTCAATACCAGTCTGCTGAGTCAGGAGTCCCCTTACGACCCCTTAAGAGTGAGTTATACAACAACGTAGCTGCGGGATAACTCACTCAGTTAAAGCACCGCATTGCGGAGGAGAAGTGGCTATCGCAGTGTGGGTTTGAGCCCCGGTTGTACCGACCAGCACTGGTCGGCTGCTTTTCCAAAGTAGCACTTCAGGGATGCAAATTGGGAAGGGTCTGATGGGTAGGGTAATATAAAAAAAAATGGTTCCATTGTTCATTGCTCAAGTGCCTCCTGTTGGCCAGACGGGCACTCGTCAGGAAGATTCTAAGCACGTTCATGTTCAGGTATCCTCCGCCCTCGTTCTGAACCTCGTTCTGAAGTTTCCATCAATGAGTGTAAAGAGTCAGTTGCTGACAGGCGCGTGCTTTGTAGGAGAGCCGTGAACTGTCTTCGCTCTCCCAAAGTTGGGAACATGGGGTCACATACGAGCAAGCCTTGTACATAGTCCCCCAATTGGGCATTCCAGATTCAGGTGGGATTGGAGATGCCAAATTAAAAAAAAAAAAGAATATGACAACGCTGTGTGGGGTTGTTATCCTACAAGGCTACATTCCACCAGCTTGAGAAAAATCAGCTCACATTATGTTGTAAGCACAAGCAATAAAATACTGTTGGTGTAAGTGAGGAGTCGACTTGCAAAACCTGCTAAGTCAAGTTTTGAAAATAAATGAGTTATCTCCCTTAGCCTGCACCTCAGGCACCTGCGCATGTCCCACTGATAGCTCCACTTTCAAAACCTATTAAATCATGTCATAAATTGAAATGGAAAAAGCAAAACTCTGTCAAAAACCTGCCAAGTCAAGGAGGAAAACTTTGTCAAATTCTATTCGCTAGAAGGAAGCAGAGGTCTGTGCGGGTCAAAGAACTGAACCCACACCCGCCCCACACCCGCAACACCTGAACCCGTACCTGCCCCACACCCGCACCTTTTTTTCATATTGGACCCGCACCTGCCCCAGACCCATGATACATCTGTTGTGGGCACCCTAAATTGTCTGCAGCCGCAGGCTGCCCACACCCGCTAGGGCTGCCCGCACCCACGCTGACCTATGGAAGGAACCAATCACGGTCAAGCTTTTATAGCCTGTTCAGCTTTTGCTTTCACTAAATCTAACTGGTTTGGGCAGTTCAGAAAAGTGTGATGATAGTGATACCATAAAATGGGGATTTGAACCCATGGACTCATGTTTATGTTATCATTGTCATAGCAGCTATTCAACCACTGTGCTGTCTGTAGCATTGAGTTGCATGTAGAGTGGATCCTGAGTCAAATACCTTCACCTATCAGGGTTGGTTCAAACACTGTCAAAACCTGCAAAGTCAAAACTTTCTGTTGCAAAATCAAAGTCATTTCTTTAAAAAATTAGAGAATAGCCTCATGGATTATGTCTGCAAGGCTCATAGTTTCAGTATAGTGAAAATTGGTATCAATAGATGATCATTTTTATGCCTACCAAAAAATCTGATTTTTCTAAAAAATGGACCAACTTGACTTAGAAGGCTTTGCAAGTAAACTCCTGAAGTATAGGTGTGTTTTTGGGCTGGGTGAAAACAATAGTCGTATAACTATCCTCGACAGAAACTGAACTTTGAGAAGGAGCAAGAGAGAGCGTTCACAAACAGTGTTAGCCTGAGCAGAGCGTCCAGTGCGGAGTGCCCAGAATATTTGGTGTTTGTATTTGTATCCAGTATTCGTTCTCTCCAGTCCAGAATGACTGCTCAGCAGTAGCAGTCCGTCGGCCGTAACAAAGTCCCTCTGAAACCTCATTTTTTAATGCTTAATAACCACTCACAGTTTACTTCTCCAGCGTAGCAACAGTTGCTCAGACTAAATGGTAGAACCAACGACAGTCTCATGGATTTTCGATAGCATCGTTATACATTGCACTATAAAATGTAAGCATTCTTTTCCGCGCATAAATGACAACGTAAAATATACATGTCTTCTTAATTTCAACACTCAAGTTGTGCTATGCGAGGCTCATTAAGCAATGAACCATAAAAATCCATTGTATATCCTGAAAGGACAGTGCCGTGAAAAAGTATTTGCCCCCTTCCTGATTTCTTCTTTTTGCATATTTGTCACACTTAAATGTTTCAGATCATCAAACAAATTTTAATATTTGACAAAGATAACCCAAGTAAATACAAAATGCTGTTTTTAAATGATTATTTCATTTATTAAGGGAAAATAGCAATCCAAACCTACCTGGCCCTATTTGAAAAAAAGTAATTGCCCCCCAAATTAACTGTGATTAACCACATTTTTTGAGTTCAATTTCACTAGCCACACATAGGCGTGACTACTGCCAGACCTGTTGAATAAAAAAATCACCTAAATAGAACCTGTCTGACAAAGGGAAGTAAGCTAAAGGATCTCAGAAAGCAACACATATTGCCACAATCTAACGAAATTCAAGAACAGATGAGAAACAAAGTACGGATCTGTCATCAATCAGTCTGGAAAGTGTTACAAAGCCATTTCTAAGGCTTTGGGACTCCAGCAAACCAAGGTGACAGCCATTATCCACAAATGGAGAAAACTTGTGAACAACAAGAACAGTGGTGAACCTTCCCAGGAGGGGCCAGCCTACCAAAATTACTCCAAGAGCACATCAGATGAGTATCCAGGAGGCCACAAAAGAACCCAGAACAACATCTAAAGAACTGCAGGCTTTACTTGCCTCGGTTAAAGTTAGTGTTCATGATTCAATATTAAGAAAGAGACTGGGCAAAAATTGCATCCATGAGAGAGTGCTAAGGCAAAAACCACTGCTGACCAAAAAGAACCCAAACGCACGTCTCACATTTGCCAAAAAAACATCTTGATGATCCCCAAGAATTTTGGGAAAATATTCTGTGGACTGAGGAGACAAAAGTTGAATTTCTTGGAAGGTGTGCATCCCATTAAATCTGGCATAAAAACAACACAGAATTTCATAAAAAGAACACCATTCCAACAGTCAAACTTGGTGGTGGTAGTGTGATAGTCTGGGGCTGCTTTGCTGCTTCAGGACTTGGACGACCTACTGTAATTCATGGAGCCATGAATTTTATTCTCCTCCAGAAAATCCTGACGGAGAATGTCCATCCATCAGTTTGTGACCTCAAGCTCAATTGCACTTGGGTTATGCAGCAGGACAATGATCCGAAACACACTAACAAGTCCACCTCTGAATGGCTTTAAAAAACGAAATGAAGGTTTTGGAGAGGCCTAATCAAAGCCCTGAATTAAATCCAATTGAGAGGCTTTGGCATGACCTTAAACAGGCCATTCATCCTCGCAAAACCTCCAATGTGTCTAAATTAAAACAATTCTGCAGCCAACCAGAATGTGTTTGAGGTTTGCGGGAGATGGACAGAGGGGGCACCTAGGGTCTTCTTCGTATCATTGGTTGAGGTTAGTGGGGGAAGGCAGGACATCATATGTGACATATAAGATGAAGCTGGTGTGTAATGCCTCCATTCTCCCTCCAAGAGAACTTTCTCCTCTCAACTCCCTCTCATCTCATCCCCTGTCCTTGCTTGGCTTGTGAGACAGCCTTTGTACACCTCGTTGTCTGCTCTTGCTGATGCACCTCCTCAATGACCAGACACCGGCGTTGAGTTGGAGATGCCCTATGACATGATTTAGATTTAGATTTATTGTCCCCTAGGGGAAATTTCTCATCACAACACTGTACACCTGTACACAACAACAATACAAAACATATGATGGTCTGCTCTCTCCAAGGCCAAGGCCTCCTCTCCCCTGTTGCACAATGCCAACGATGTCTCTGAGCCTTAGTTCTGTCTTCACCCGCTAAGTAGCCGCAGTTGGGGTCCATTTCCGTCTGGTCACCAGGGTAGGAGCTGTTAGGAATACACACTGGTCACGTGATTCCATCAGAGTCATTTCCAACCTCACTTTGGAATGCTTGAACTCCTCTGCAAGGCTGGAAACCGGAATCTCCAGAATGCCTCTTCCATAAAGCCCAATGTTGCTAAAGCATTTGGGGAGCCCCAGCCACTTTCTGGCAAATGAGCTGACCAACCTCTCCAGTTTTTCAACCTTTGAGTTTGGGACCTCATAGATGGTAAGAGGACGCGGAACCCACACACACAAATCTGGAAAAGGATAGAGAGAGAGAGAGAGAGAGAGAGAGAGAGAGAGAGAGAGGCCAGCAGAGCAGGGGCCCAGAAAATTACAAAATTCTTTTCAAAGAAAGGTGAGAGTATTTAAGTAGCTTTGCTTTGTTATCTGTTAAGGGTGGCTATTCAGCTGCTAACGTTACGTTAATGTAACATGCGGTCAGCTAAGTAAATAATCGCCTGACAATAATGACATTTCTCAGTTATTAACGGTATCATCTTCTGAAAAGATCGGTAAGGTTGTCATTCCCCAGCCATTATAATATACCGTCAAAAAATCTGGTAGCAGCAAGACACATTCCTCCATCCTTATTATGAGTGGTTACTGCATACTTGGCTCTCGTGACTGTACAGGCTAGGTTTGGATAGCGAACTACATGCAGTCTGTGTGGTAACCTTAGGTGTAACTGAAACAATCGCTTGACAAGGCAGACATTTTACCTTCTTACAAAATTGTTCACTAAAACTAAACTGCTACTTTATTCTGTTGCCTAAAGTCTTGTTAACGCGGGGGGTAATTTTACAGTGCTTGCCCTCATACAATATCAAAGTGAAGCTGTGTGCTTCGAGCTATGGTACTGAGAGAGAAGCCCATCTAAATTTGGTTTATTCAAAGACTAGGTATGTTAGTTCTTTATTAGTTGGTCCATAAAATATAATTTTAAACGTTTACAAAAGCAATATGAAATAGAATAATTAAACCGTTATGTACTGCCAATCCAGAATCACCTGTGGTCACTTCATTTGAACCTGACCCAACAGTAGACCCTCACCACCAGCAGTCTGAAGATGTTTTTGATGGTGAGTGAATGAGTGTGGCAGAAACTGGTTGGTTGTTTAGACTTAGTGAACTGCTGTACCAATGGCAATTACTTACATATTGGTCAATCTCTCAGCCATTTGAATTATATAATTAAATGGCAAAATAGGCTGGATTTATTTATAAGTCTACTTAAGCCACTATCCATTCTGTTGACAGAGCCAGGCCCATCTCCCTAAAGCAAGGCTGCTTCAGATAGTGAAGGGATCTGTGAACCAGATCATCGCTGTAGCCTACTGCTAAACAACCCAGGAGAGGCTTAATAGCCTTGCCAGACTTTTGATTGCAAGTCAGTTAGCAGATAGTTGGACTTCGCAATCGATACGAGAGAAGACAGGTACAATGAAGGGACTTGGGATACACTATCATTGTTATGATTCCGTATGTGTCTGTTTCTGTATTTATTATTTTTCATGTTTATTTATTCATTCCATTATTGCATTGCACAGTGTCTCCCCTGTAATGTCTGATGTGATTTGTGTTAGGGCCGGTTCATACTCTACGCAAGGTACGCGAGCTAACGTGAGCACAGGTCCGTTCCATTCCATTCACAGAGGAGCCTGAAAGCGCGTCCCTTGCTATGCTGTGCCTCGTTAAAAAGCAGTACACTGCTCGTGCAATAGGGGGCAGCAAAGTCTTCTCCTCCTCCTCCTCCTCCTTTTTTCTTTTTGGTGCGTTGAACACAGTGTATGGTGCATTATTTACTTTATCTCCCCTTTTGGAAATACACGCGTCGCTGTGTCGCATTACAAAAATTTGGATGACACACTTTGCAATGCAAGGACGCAAGATGGCTACCTTGCGTTGCTCAATGTGTTCTCTTGCGTTCGTACTCGCATACCTTGCGTAGAGTATGAGCCGGCCTTTATCATGCCAGTGCACTCCCCTGTCTGCGTGCAGACACTATTTGGGTGATTTTGGAAGTTTTCCGGTATTTCAAATTTATTTAACTTCCTTCAAGTCTCGCTTTACCTTCCTTCCTGCTTCTCTGAAATTACCATATTAATTAACTGCTTGGCTGTTTAGTTAGTACTGGTAATTTTACTGTAGAATAATCCCATTATCTGTATATAAACTAACCTACTAACATTCACGTATTTTGATTGGGTGTGTAGATAACACTGTTTACTAATATAACTAATTCTGCCCCGATCTGCTCTGTTCTGTAACTCCGCCCCTTTTGCTTTCCCTGTACTCCGCTTTGATAACAGCTCACGCACCTCAGGTGCACCTCTCTCTCTGTCCTGGAATCTTAACTGTGCACTTAGAACTCCTTGACCGGAGCTGTTTATCTGTCGTAGGCTGTCTGCGTGGATCCTGTCCGCATTTTGGTTTTTTCCATTGTTTATGGTTTAGGACTTCCCCATGTGTGTTTACCTCTGTAATTAGTCTTATCCAATTCACCTGTTCCCTGCATAGCATGTGACCTCCCTCTTGTCTATTTAAAGTCTTCACTGCAGTTCTTTCCTTGTCAAAACGTTGATCAATTTTGTGTGCAGAGCTCCTCGTATACCTTTTGTTAATTGCTTCTTCACGACTGTTTTGTCCGACCTCCAGTTTGGAATTGCCCTTCTGTTCCTGTTTTGCCTTTTTGGATTTTGACCTTTTTCTGTCTGACCACGTTTACTGTTTTTGGATGTCCTGTGTATGACCCTCTGCTCTGGATTACGATGACGATTTTGGGCTATTGTCTATGTATTGTCGCACTTCTGATTTACTGGTTTTGACCCAGGCCTATCTAGTCGACTTTGCTTTTTGGATTTCATTTTTGGCTTGGTAATCCTTGTGTCTTCTGGTCCTTACCAATTTTGTAATAAAGGCTTACAATTTTTGGATCATCCCTGAGTTGTGACTGGTTCCTCTGAGCGTATCCTGACAATTATCAGAGGTGTATAGTAACGAAGTAAATACACTTCATTACTGTTCTTAAGTAGTTTGAGGATTCATACTTTACTTGAGTTTGTTTTTTTTAAACCTGGACTTTTACTGTACTACATTTTAAAGATAAAAAGTATACTTTTACTTTGTTAATTTGACACTGGCCACTTTTTTACTCGTTACAAATTAAAAGATTAATGTAATTTATCATTTAAGGATTATCTGGATTTGACGAGACGAACAACGGTGCTCGGCAGGGTATCTGTGCAGATGTGGCCGCAAGCGGACGTGGAGCTGCAAATTTATGCGCGCAGTTACAATACTCTACCACTGGATGCCACTCTCGGATCAGTTATTGAATATTCACAAGCAAGCTGAGTTTGAACACGGTTTAGAATATGGACGTGTTCACTCCAATCCATGTTTTTCAGGAGTTGCCTGAATATAACTCCTTAGCTAAGCCTGATGTGCAAACTGCTAAATATACTTGCCCAAAGTATCTATCCAGCAGTTCCAAAAAATATGTATATATATATATATATATATCTTGCTACAGAAATAATCGTCCGCTGCAGCAACCTTTCAGCTACAGTGAGCAAATGGTATCCCAAGTAGTAATAAAGATAAATCAGTTTTCTGTAGCAAAAATTTGACATGGCATTGATATCCTTGATGCAATTCTGATGATGTAATTCTACTTTTAATTATAGTCAATTATAGTGGTTTTTAAACTGCAAGTAAACTCAAAGAAGAAGTATATATAGTATAGACTGCCTGTTATTTTTTTTTTAATACTGTAGTTTTCATTCACCTGTAAATTGATTAGAGAGAACAAAGCGTGGTTGCTTTGCTTTTTTCTATGTGTACTATGAAAAATACTTTGTACTTATACTCACACGTTTGATACTTAAGTATATTCTTTCACATAATACTTTTGGTACCTCAGTACATTTAATGTGAGCTACTTTAAGACTTTTACTCAAGTAATTTTTTTATGGGTGACTTCGACTTTTACCAAAGTAACTTTCAGTATTGGTACTTCTATGTTTACTTAGTTATTTTTTCCAGTACTTTATACACCTCTGATTATCATAATCGCTGTGTGACAAAGTGCAATACTTGGTCAGGCTATAACTGTCACTTATGAAAATCGTTCATGCTTTCTTTCCTGAATTTTTGTATTTTATTTCATTTTCTTTAAGCATTGATTATATAATTTTTTTGACTGTCTACCATATTTGAGGTAAAATTGACCTAAATTGCTCACTTGGCAACACACTTTTTTTTTCTTTATCTGCAGCGACTGAAATAAATACCAAACAATTCGCTATTTTGGGGGCACTATAAAATTCCAGGACTTTCTTATTTCTTGGCCAATTCTCATGATCTTGGTGTGAACTACAAGGCCTTCTCGAGAGCTTTCAATGGGTCATAAATTCATTAAAATTAATTGCATTTCAATTTCTTTGGTCACATACTTAACCATATTCAACAATCACCAATATTTAATGCTTTATGTAAACACATGGCAACTCCTTCACGCAAACATATTTAATAAGCGGTTTTACTAAAAACTGTGGATTCTTTGTCCATAACATGCCCAAAGTAGAAACATGGGGGAAAAAAAGGAAACTTTGCCGTTCGTTCTTACACCCTCACTATATAGGAACTGCCATGTGTTCACGAAAGTGACGTCACATCTAGATTGGCACAATTGTAATCATAACTTTATTGTTTAATTGCAATTCAGGAACATACATACATACTTTAACTGCTGTCTACATCTGCTGCTGTTGTCTCTTTCAAATTGACATTACCGAATCAATAACTGCTACCCTTACTCTAGTCTATTGAAATGTATAACTCGCTTTTGATATGTTTTCCTTACTCAAGACTCCTCCCACCTCCCACTTCCTCACTCTCACTACCTCATTCAAACACTCTCACTCACTCTTTCACTCTCTCCCAATCCCACACTCTCCCCACCTACTTTGTAAATAATTTATCAGCTCCAGCTCATTACTAAACTTGCACTTATTATAATTGCGTGAGCTTTGCCTTTTTTAGCACCCTTTTCTTGGGCCCACATTCTCATACTGTCATAACCTGTATTTTCTGGCTTTGTTATGTTCATCATTTATTGTTTCATTTATCATTCATGTGTTTAGGGTTGCACCTCGTCTGCCCCAGTCGCATCATGTACGTCTTCTAAATGATTTAAGCCATGCTCTACCCTGGTCCACGTTCGTGCACCTATTTGGGTATTTCCGTGGGTTTCCGAAATTCTTCCTTCACGTCTCGTTTCCTTTATTTCCCACTATTCACGTATTAACATATTAATTAAGACTAATACTTCATGTTACGTTATGTCATTACTAACATAGACTAATATACTCATCCTGAGTACTTTTGTGTATTAATATTCTGTTGTGTCTTCTCGACCAGATGGACTCAGAGTTTTTGTTTCTAAAAGTCCTCTTGTTTTGGGAAATAAGTGGAGAGAGACAAGATCCTCAGAGTTATCATTTATTCCAGCCTTGAATTGTGCAATAATCCAAATCCTGAGGGTAACCCCTGGCCATGAAGCTCCAACCCTGCAGGCTTTACAGAGCAATATTTATTGGGAAAAACAAACCAACTCTGCTCCAATCGCAATACATGGGCTGTAACCATCTTTTTTTTTTTTAACTCTCCAATTTTGTTTTGTGAAATAATGGTGGAAGATTTTTCAATTGGATTGAAAAAAATAAAAGGAATATATACTAAAATGGTCTGGAAAATTACAGGTTATGAGTGGAAAATCATTTTTAGATGAGTAGGTTACATGCAGATACATAAATGGTTCATTTGATTATGTTCTTCAGTCACAACTAATGATTTTACTGAACAAATATTGATCAAAGCTACAGAAATCAAATACTCTCTCTGATTATGTTTTAATCAACTACACAGAAGCTTGCTTACTAATCAAAGCTACAAAAGCGCGCTGCTTATGTGCGTGTGTGAGCTGCTCATGCATGCAGAATTGAATTACTTGTATGTATGTGTGTGTGTGTGTGTGTGAACTGTTTGTATGTATGTCATGTGTATGCGTATTAGCACTACTCATCTGTGTGCATGTGTTGCTACTGCTTATATAATATGGTTATTGATTATAATTATTGATGGCTAAATATTATCAAAATCTAATCGTTAGTTTATTAACTAGTATGAGTGATAAAATGAGTAAGTTAATTTATTAGTAAATATAATGAGCCAATATCAGCAAATATAATGAATAACTGGAAATATGAATAACTGAAAAATATTTGTAAACATAATGAATAACTGAAAAATATTCCACAACAATTCACCTGTCATGTAATGGTGTGTAAATATCACATTGTTCATTTTTTACTTATACTCTTTGCATTCGCTCTATTCTGTAAACTCCGCCCTCCTGCCTATCCCTGACTCTGTTGAATACTGCGATCTCCTGCACCTGTTTTACCTCGAGCTGCCTCCCGTTCTATTATGCACTTAGGCAACTCCCTGATTACCTTCGCCAGCGACTTCGCTGACGAAGGTAATGTTTTGATCCCCGTGTATTTATTTGTTTGTGTGTCTGTCTGTCTGTCTGTCTGTCTGTGTGTATGTATGTGTATCGAATAACTCAAAAAGTACCAAACGGAATTTCATAAAATTTGGTGGGTTGATTTGGCATGACCTGAGGATCAATCGATTAGATTTTGGGAGTGATCGGGTCAAAGGTCAAGGTCAAGGCCACGAAAAGGTCAAAACCGACTTTCGGCCATATCTCGGTCAATTTTTATCCGATCGGCATGAAACCAACGCCAGTGGCGAGGGAATCAGTGGCGTCGGCGAAGGTATGCGCTCTACCGAGTGCCCATTCTAGTTGCAGTCTGTTTTCATGTATAGGATTGGTTTGTCAATTGTGATGCGTGATCATGGTTTGTCTTTCCCTCGTGTGCTTATTAGATTTGATTGTTTAGCAACTCCCACCTATCCTATTCCCCGCCTAGTTTAGTATTTTCTTGGGTATATTATGTCACAGTTCACAGATTTCTGTTAGACCTTCATTCCCTTTTGCCTGTGCTTAGTGCTAGTATTCTTGTTTTGATTCCCATGTACAACTGTAGCCTATGTCTGACTGATTACTCTTTGGCCTAGCTCTTTTGTTTTGATTGCTGCAGTTATTGATTCTCGTCAGTAGCATAATTTGCGTGGGCTCTGCGAACCCATGGGCCCTCTCAGGAGGATGGCCGGGGAGAAAGGTCGGCTGAGTTCAGCGATTGAGGAAAATGAAAGCAGGGCTGTTGATTGAGGGGGGGGAAAAAAACGATCAATTTTTGGAACACAATTTTAGGGAAACGTTTGTTCTATTAAACAGTCTTCAGAAAGAATCCATCGATTTGAACACCGCGCTTGAGCTTATTGACCGCTGCGCAAATAATCTGTAAAGCTTACGGCCAGAGGTGGGCTTTGCAAATATCGAGGCTTGTGCACAACAAAAATCGGGGCTAGGGAAGTCTTAGGCATTCTGCGTGATAGACCGTATGACGTTCATCGCTAGCGTTTATTGTTGTTCTCCACATCTGGGTGGGGGGACATGACACTTTTTTAAAAATTAAGTGAAAAATACATACAGTGCCGTGAGAAAGTATTTGCCCCCTAACTGATTCATTATTTTTTTGCATATTTATCACACTTAAATGTACGGAAGCCCTGAACCGCACTGTGAAAAAAAAAATTTTTGTGGTGAAGTAAAAGTGTAATTTTTTTCCTTTTGTTATTTTGCGATATTATCTCGTTATTACGAGATATTATCTCGTTATTACGAGATATTATCTCGTTATTTCGAGATAAGGATCTCGTTATTTCGAGATAAGATCTCGTTATTACGAGATATTATCTCGTTATTTCGAGATAATATCTCGTTATTTCGAGATATTATCTCGTTATTTCGAGATAATATCTCGTTATTACGAGATATTATCTCGTTATTTCGAGATAACATTACGCCCTGTCTGGGCTTGAATCAATATAATCGCCCATTTTTCCGAGGATGCATCGGCTGGTAACTTGTGTGAACATGACAGCAGGCATATAACAGAATTCCTTTCGGCATCTAAGCGGGAGCGGGACGCTCCTGAGAGAGAAGGGCAGGGTTACGTTTCCCAAAAGCATAGATGCCAACTAAACAAGTTACACTAACATGGCAATATTCCCCGCCGCCTCAATGTTTTGTGTCCGTAGGGACGGACGGACGGAGCTCAATGCTATATCCCCCGCTTCGCGCTAATCGGGGGATACTTAGCAATGTACATCGTTCGTCCATTCACAGTCAGTGACTGCGTTTACGCACCATGTTCCTGTATTTGATTGCGTACCTGTCATGTAAACGAGTTCAATAACCCGATTAAGGTCATTTTCCGATTCGAAATATTCCGAATAAGACCCCTGGCATATGCCTGTTTTAATCGGAATATTGGCTCATGTATACACCTTAATCAGAATATGCCCTCGAACTGAATATTCAACCACGTCTGCGCCTGTTCACTTCGCAAGGAATTAGTATTTTTGGAGCAAAGAGGAGACGACTGTATGCATAATGAAAGACATGAATATATTGTAATATATCGATGGGCGAAAGCACCGTAACAACGATATAATTATGGTGGGCGAAAAGTGGAGAGAGACTGGTTTTGTGTTGACTGACTAGCGCCAACCCGATTCAGCATCGCTGGAAAACTCTGAAGGCAGCATATTCCAAAGCGAAAAAATAAAGGCAATGACTTTTTTTTACGCCAGTCGTAATCTTGCTCCAATTACCCATTCTTAAGATCTTCCGTATGTTCATGCACAATGTAGGAAATCCGGACTTGGAGCCATAGACTGATTTATACAGTCTGCTTATACAACGGCATTAAGGATAAAGCACAATTAATGCATCTTGTATGTTACCATGTATCTTAAAAGAATGAAACAACACCAGCATTACGTTTTAACAAGTTTAATAATACATGTATGAATATTTAGGTAATAGAATTATGTATAATTAACATGAATTAAGCTGCTTTCACACCGGACGCGAAACGAATTTTTCGCAAGACAGGTTACATTCAAATTCAATGCAAAGACGCAAATACGCGTGGATTCGCGTCTTTGCATTGACTTTTGAAAGTGATCTGTCGTACGAAAAATTCATTCGAGTCCAGTGTGAAAGTGGCTTTATTGTAAACATTCACAGCGATATTTTTGAGTAAAGAAATACAGATTCAGACCGACAAAAACAATTAAAAACATCTATTTTGATTAATGCACATTCGGATTCAACATTTATAGCCTAACAACATAACCATATGGAATATCTTATTTATTATGAAATAATTAATCGGAACAATGACACGGATTAGAAAACAATAGGAAGGTGCTGAACTTTTTTTTCTGATTACCTTTTTATTTACGCAATGCCCTTTCAATATAACTCCGTGTCCAACAGTCGATTATTGTTTTTAATCTCTTAAAATCTGCTGAATCTTTTAGATATTAAACGTGAATGTTTTGATCAGAGGGCTCATTTCTTCAAGATGTGTACCGAAAATTTCAATCAAAAACAATCAGGACATCCAATGTGCTCTGCAATCAATTTATTTGGGCAATTTTTATAAATACAATTCCGTACAATGCCTGTCGTATATTAGGCCTAAATGCAAAATACTCCGTGTCCGACAGCCTAAAAAAAGAGGACGATTAGAACAGATTGATAACGAAATAAAGAATAAAAAACATTTTTACAACAAACAGAACAACCAATGAACACTGCAATTTATTTATTTGCGGGCCATCTTGTTTGGATGTTCTGTTTGTTGGTGATATATTTTTATTCTTTATTTCCACAGTGAACGTCCCAGTGTTAACTGAACTCCAGTAGAGTTTATATGAGACCAACCGGTCTCAAATAAACACTACTGGAGTTCAGATAACACTGCGATTTTTGCTGTGTCGTTATAAATCTGCTCTCATATCAATACTTTTACTTTCTGTTGTCTACCAGACATGGAGTATTTTGCATTTCGCGTCCGACAGTCTTGATCGAGCATGCAATATTTAATTCACACTGTCAATGGTCATGGAATTGATTTGCTCAATGACTACAAGTACTATTTTATCTCTGGTGTGGAAATGAAGTGTGAATCTGTTTGATCGATCTGACTAATTTTCAAAAGAGAGACCGAATAAAAACTGTTGTCTATCTTCAACGAAAGAAAACAGACGAATAAAAAGATCAAGAAAAGTGGATAGATATCAATTTGCATTTTGTGAAGGTCGAACACAAACATGGCCAAGTTTCTACGTCCAATGATTGCTGGAATACTCGAAAAATTAAAACTCTTATAACTTTCGGACACGGAGTATTTTAGGATCTCTGTCCGTCAGACGCTAAATTCGTCATAAATGCACTAAGTCCCGCGCCAATGTCGACCCACTTTATTTAGCAGAGCAATAAACAGACACATTGATTGAAATTCTCGGTACTCATCTTGAAGAAATGAGCCCTCTGATCAAAACATTCACGTTTAATATCTAAAAGATTCAGCAGATTTTAAGAGATTAAAAACAATAATCGACTGTTGGACACGGAGTTATATTGAAAGGGCATTGCGTAAATAAAAAGGTAATCAGAAAAAAAAGTTCAGCACCTTCCTATTGTTTTCTAATCCGTGTCATTGTTCCGATTAATTATTTCATAATAAATAAGATATTCCATATGGTTATGTTGTTAGGCTATAAATGTTGAATCCGAATGTGCATTAATCAAAATAGATGTTTTTAATTGTTTTTGTCGGTCTGAATCTGTATTTCTTTACTCAAAAATATCGCTGTGAATGTTTACAATAAAGCCACTTTCACACTGGACTCGAATGAATTTTTCGTACGACAGATCACTTTCAAAAGTCAATGCAAAGACGCGAATCCACGCGTATTTGCGTCTTTGCATTGAATTTGAATGTAACCTGTCTTGCGAAAAATTCGTTTCGCGTCCGGTGTGAAAGCAGCTTAATTCATGTTAATTATACATAATTCTATTACCTAAATATTCATACATGTATTATTAAACTTGTTAAAACGTAATGCTGGTGTTGTTTCATTCTTTTAAGATACATGGTAACATACAAGATGCATTAATTGTGCTTTATCCTTAATGCCGTTGTATAAGCAGACTGTATAAATCAGTCTATGGCTCCAAGTCCGGATTTCCTACATTGTGCATGAACATACGGAAGATCTTAAGAATGGGTAATTGGAGCAAGATTACGACTGGCGTAAAAAAAAGTCATTGCCTTTATTTTTTCGCTTTGGAATATGCTGCCTTCAGAGTTTTCCAGCGATGCTGAATCGGGTTGGCGCTAGTCAGTCAACACAAAACCAGTCTCTCTCCACTTTTCGCCCACCATAATTATATCGTTGTTACGGTGCTTTCGCCCATCGATATATTACAATATATTCATGTCTTTCATTATGCATACAGTCGTCTCCTCTTTGCTCCAAAAATACTAATTCCTTGCGAAGTGAACAGGCGCAGACGTGGTTGAATATTCAGTTCGAGGGCATATTCTGATTAAGGTGTATACATGAGCCAATATTCCGATTAAAACAGGCATATGCCAGGGGTCTTATTCGGAATATTTCGAATCGGAAAATGACCTTAATCGGGTTATTGAACTCGTTTACATGACAGGTACGCAATCAAATACAGGAACATGGTGCGTAAACGCAGTCACTGACTGTGAATGGACGAACGATGTACATTGCTAAGTATCCCCCGATTAGCGCGAAGCGGGGGATATAGCATTGAGCTCCGTCCGTCCGTCCCTACGGACACAAAACATTGAGGCGGCGGGGAATATTGCCATGTTAGTGTAACTTGTTTAGTTGGCATCTATGCTTTTGGGAAACGTAACCCTGCCCTTCTCTCTCAGGAGCGTCCCGCTCCCGCTTAGATGCCGAAAGGAATTCTGTTATATGCCTGCTGTCATGTTCACACAAGTTACCAGCCGATGCATCCTCGGAAAAATGGGCGATTATATTGATTCAAGCCCAGACAGGGCGTAATGTTATCTCGAAATAACGAGATAATATCTCGTAATAACGAGATATTATCTCGAAATAACGAGATAATATCTCGAAATAACGAGATCCTTATCTCGAAATAACGAGATAATATCTCGTAATAACGAGATCTTATCTCGAAATAACGAGATCCTTATCTCGAAATAACGAGATAATATCGCAAAATAACAAAAGGAAAAAAATTACACTTTTACTTCACCACAAAAATTTTTTTTTTCACAGTGCGGTTCAGGGCTTCCGTATAAATGTTTCATTTCAGCAAAAAAAATTTAATATTAGAGAAAGACAACCCGAGTAAATACAAAATGCAGTTTTTAAATGATGATTTGATTTATTAAGGGGAAAAAGCTATCCAAACCTACCGGGCCTGGTGTGAATAAGTAATTGCCTCCAAAACCTAATAACTGGTTGTGCCACCCTCTGTGACAACAACTGCAATCAAGTGTTAGTTTGCCTTAACTGGCAATGAGTCTTTCACATCGCTGTGGAGGAATTGTGGCCTACTAATGTGTTGCTAGTGTGTCTGGGAATTGTCCTGCTGCAAAACCCAAGTGCGCTTGAGCTTGAGGTCACCAACTGATGGTTGGATATTCTCCTTCAGGACATTCTCCTTCATCAGTTACAACAAGTCGTCCAGGTTCTGAAGCAGCAAAGCAGCCCCAAACCATCACACTACCACCACCATGTATGACTTTGGTATGAAATGATATGTTAGTTTTACGCCTGATGTAACGGGCTGCACAACTTCCAAAAAGTTCAACTTTTGTCTCGTCAGTCCACAGAATATTTTCCCAAAAGTCTTGGGGATCATCAAGATGTACACTCAACAAAAATATAAACGCAACACTTTTGTTTTTGCTCCCATTTGTCATGAGATGGACTCAAAGATCTAAAATTCATTTCAGATACACAATATTACCATTTCTCTCAAACATTGTTCACAAATCTGTCTAAATGTGTGATAGTGAGCACTTTTGCTTTGCTGAGACAATCCATCCCACCTCACAGGTGTGCCACATCAAGATGCTCATCAGACACCATGATTAGTGCACAGGTGTACCTTATACTGCCCACAATAAAAGGCCACTCTGAAATGTGCAGTTTTGTCTCACAGCAAAATCCCACAGATGGCGCAAGCATTGAGGGAGCGTGCAATTGGCACGCTGACAGCAGGAATGTCAACCAGATCTGTTGCTCGGGCATTGAATGTTCATTTCTCCACCATAAGCCGTCTCCAAAGGCGTTTCAGAGAATATGGCAGTACATCCAACCGGCCTCACAATCGCAGACCACGTGTAACCACACCAGCCCAGGACCTCCACATCCAGCAGGTTCACCTCCAAGATCGTCTGAGACCAGCTACTCAGACAGCTGCTGAAACAATTGGTTTGCATAACCAAAGAATTTCTGCACAAACTGTCAGACACCATCTCAGGGAAGCTCAACTGCATGCTCGTCGTCCTCATCGGGGTCTTAACCTGACTCCAGATCGTTGGCGTAACAGACTTGAGTGGGCAAATGCTCACATTCGATGGCGTCTAGCATGTTGGAGAGGTGTTCTCTTCACGGATGAATCTCGGTTTACATTGTTCAGGGCAGATGGCAGACAGCGTGTGTCGCGTCGTGTGGGTGAGCGCTTTGCTGATATTAATGTTGTGGATCGAGTGGCCCATGGTGGTGGTGGGGTTATGGTATGGGCAGGCATCTGTTATGGACGAAGAACACAGGTGCATTTTATTGATGGCATTTTGAATGCACAGAGATACCGTGATGAGATCCTGAGGCCCATTGTTGTGCCATACATTCATGAACATCACCTCATGTTTCAGCAAGATAATGCATGGCCCCATGTTGCAAGGATCTGTGCACAATTCTTGGAAGCTGAAAATGTCCCAGTTCTTGCATGGCCAGCATACTCACCGGACATGTCACCCATTGAGCATGTTTGGGATGTGCTTGACCGGCGTATACGACAGCGCGTACCAGTTCCCACTAATATCCAGCAACTTCGCACAGCCATTGAAGAGGAGTGGACCAACATTCCACAGGCCAAATTTGACAATCTGATAAACTCTATGTGAAGAAGATGTGTTGCACTGCATGAGGCAAATGGTGGTCACACCAGATACTGACTGGTTCTGAGTCCCCAGACCCCCATTAAAGCAAAAACTGCACATTTCAGGGTGGCCTTTTATTGTGGACAGTCTAAGGTACACCTGTGCACTAATCATGGTGTCTGATGAGCATCTTGATGTGGCACACCTGTGAGGTGGGATGGATTGTCTCAGCAAAGCAAAAGTGCTCACTATCACACATTTAGACAGATTTGTGAACAATGTTTGAGAGAAATGGTAATATTGTGTATCTGGAATGAATTTTAGATCTTTGAGTCCATCTCATGACAAATGGGAGCAAAAACAAAAGTGTTGCGTTTATATTTTTGTTGAGTGTATTTTGGCAAATTTGAGACAAGCCCTTGTGTTCTTTTTGGTCAGCAGTGGTTGTTGCCTTGGAACCCTCCCATGGATGCCATTTTTGCCCAGTCTCTTATTGTTGAATCAGGAATACTGACTTTTACTGACAGTTCTTTAGATGTTGTTCTGGGTTCTTTTGTGACCTCCTGGATGGTCGTCAATGCGCTTTTGGAGTTCTTCTGGTAGGCCGGCCACTCCTGGGCAGGTTCAGCACTGTTCCAAGTTTTCTCCATTTGTGGATAATGGCTCTCACCATGAGGAGTCCCAAAGCCTTAGAAATGGCTTTGCCACCCTTTCCAGAGTGATAGATGTCAATGTCTTTGTTTCTCATCTGTTCTTGGATTTCTTTAGTTCGCAGCTTGACATGTTGCTTTTTGAGATCTTTTAGCCTACTTAACTATGTCAAACAGGTTTTATTTAAGTGATTTCGTGATTCAACAGGTCTGGCAGTAATCAGGTCTGGGTGTGGCTAGTGAAATTGGACTCACAGTTAATTCATGATTTAACAAGGGGGACAATTACTTTTTCACATAGGGCCAGGTAGGTTTGTATTGTTTTTTTCCCTTAATAAATGAAATCATTATTTCAAAACTGCATTCTGTATTTACTTGGGTTATCTTTGTCTGATATTAAAATTTGTTTGATGATCTGAAACATTTAAGCGATAAAAATGTGCAAAAAAGTAAGAAATCAGGAAGGGGGCAAGTACTTTCTCATGGCACTGTAAATTATGAATTGGACGTTTCCCGCATGTAAAACTTGCACATTAATGAGATTTTTGAATAAAAAAAACATGCATCAGCTGATCATTTGTAAGTCAAAACAATTTAGCGGAAGCGGAAAAAGTAACAAGTTTTACTCGGTTTTATCCGTGCTTACTTCTATTTTAGGAGTGCAGTCTTCAATTGTGAGTATATTTATTACTTGTTTGTTTTAGCGCAAAATAAAATCCCAAAGGCGATCATTGAACAATGATCAGTGCATTGTCTATATAACGTTATGATTCTGATGTTGTACGCTGATGAGCATGGCTAGAAAATATACTAGGGAATAGGGATTACATCCAACAAATTGTGGCTACTATTTTAATTGTTTTTAAAAGCACAGGGGTTCTTAAACTTTTATTTATGTACAGCTATTTTCTTTTTCTTTTACTTTATAACTGCAGCTGTGCAGCTTATCCAACAGGTTAATAAAGTCTGTATTTTAAACATTATGTTGGAATTATTATGCATTTTTTAACTATGTTTTTGTGTTCAAACTGTATTGCAGTGTACGAGTATTGCTGCTAATCTAAATTATGTTCTAATGAAGAAAGAGATGTGGGTCTATAAGCACGATGCTAGCAGCACCTATAAATAATGGAACTGAATTCATATCAGAAGATCAGAATGAACAGTACAAGCTGAGAAATAAGTGTAAATATGCAATGAAAAAGAATCGACAAACTGGCATGAATAAAATTTATTTCACGTCAGTTTGTCAAGTCTTTCTCACTGCTAAATTATGTTCAGTAAAATATGCTGGAAATTCATTAACAATAAATTTTGGGTAGGGAATGGGGAGGGAAATGCTTATGTAACTATTTGATTAAAACTATAAGGTCATTGGCATTTTGCAAGTCTTTGATCCTGTTTTTATCAAGAATTACTTGACAATTGACATGCTTTTGGAGGAGTGACTTTATTTACTACATTGGCTATCACTGCTCCATAATAGTTTTGTATTGTAATGTTAAATCTTCTTGAAGCCTTAAGCAATCCATAATTAGGAAAATGCTATTTTACATTGTACATAAATAATAACACAAGTCCTGGAATATACCACATTGTGTTATATTGTAAATATGCTTTATTTAGCACATACAGAAACCAGCTGTCATAATATAATATAGATTTACAATACTACTTTATGTTTTCATAGTTGCATAATGAATACTTTATTTGAGTTGTGTCATTTATTTTTAAACTATTTTTTCATCACAGAGATCTTGGCAGCATAAAACATGTCTCTGGCAAGGGTGAATATTCTTCTAGGAGACTTGATTTCCTTCCCCAATTCTGTCTAGCTTGGACAAGACATGAGTTAATGTTTTGTATTATGGGAAGAAAATTATGAACTTTCAAATTATATTAAAATATATTCTCGCTTCAATATCTCAAAGATTTCTAGAGCCAGCACAAATTTTGGATAAGTGGTTAAAAGTTACTTCAATACACAAACATGGTATAACTGAACATAAAATAGATAATCAAAAAATACACCACGCAGTTTGATCTTAATACACTACTTGTTACTTATATGCATTTGCATCTCCTTTGAAATGCATTACCAGGTTGGAAGTATATTGGAGTTTTGAACTAGAACTCAGTGCATGCATGCCTGTTAAATGGAATTGCTTTTTAAAAGCACTTCTTGTTTCACTGTAAAATTTAAATTATCAAGGTCAAAAGTTAAAGACATCCCCAATTAATAACACAAATATATATTCCAATGTTGAAGTGGACAAAGAAGATGGTTTTAACTTCAACTCTGTGCATACTTATTTTATGGTAGTTTCCTTTAAAAAGCACTTCTTGTTGAACTGTAAAATTTAAATTCTCAAGGTCAAAAGTTAACACACTTCTCCTACGGATTGTACAGATACACTTTCCAATGTTGAAGTGGATAAAGTGGATGTTTTGAAGTAAAACTATATGGGTATCTGTTTTGTGGAGGCATTTCCTTTTAAAGCATTTCTTGTTTAACTGCCAAAATTTTAAACGTCTATTACTCATTAACTTGCAACTTTTGAAACTGGGAAATAATATATCATTGATAAGGCATATAAAAGCAATAGTTTCATGCAAAAAACATCCTCCCCCCCAGAATAGGAGAATGAAAATAGCTTTCCAGAGCAGATAGCAAGGTGGGTCCTATAGCCTATGAGATTTAGTGCTTCACTCACGCTCCCGTGCTGTAGTCAGCGTGGGATTCACGATCGTTCAAATTGATTAATGAAATAAGATCATTTGAAACATTTTTATGCAATTCCATTGCCTCCAGCCCCTGAGTGAAGAAAAGCGTGAGAGGTCCAGAATAATAAATGATTTCCATATTACGAGTGGCGAAATCCACCGTAACTTAATCAAATACGATATATCTACTGATTTCCAGGAGGACAGTGTGAGAAAGGGAAAGCGTTTGCCCGACGAAAAAACTGCAGACGAGCCGATATACAACAGTAGAACACGTTTTAAAGTGGACTCATTCTATTATATCCTGGACGTTTTTGACCAACAGTTTGACACGTTTCACAGACCTTCGCAAAATGCCGAGTCATTTTCAAGTCCTCAACGAATGGCACTTAAAAAAAAAAAGAAATAAAACTAATCCAAATTCAGTCGAGAAGATCAATGATCTGGCTCAGTTCACCGAAGATGGAGAGTTTTATACGGGCCAAATTTTGTGTTTCCTCATCGCCAATGACATGCACCGAACATTTCCTAGCATCTCAACTTTATTTTGATTTAATTTATTGAGACCTCATAAGAAGGAGAATAAAAGATATACCGATTGTACATATTACATAAAGTACAACAGCATAATAAAACAAACTTAAAAACATTGATCACAAAAAGAACTGAACTCACTCTCAGACCAGTCAAAAGGCCTTCAGAATAAGTTTGGTTAATACACGCTCAGCGGAATCCGCCCTGCAATAGCCATCGCTGAAGATGAGGGACCTCAGAGTATCAGTCACCCCATCCTCAGGGACAGGCCCATTGCAGGGCAGATCCCGTGCGGAGCAGGGACCATACCTAGAGAAAGCTGCCTCAACTGGGCACCACCCACCCTTAACAACCACACTTAAAAGGGTGCCCTGAGTGATGGAACCATTTAGGAGATTATTAGCTAACAGGACAGAGTTCAAGATCCTGACAGGTGAGGATGTCGTAAATATACGGTGAAAAAGTTTGACCTTACTATCCATAACAATCGATGAGATAGAAGGGAGGCCCAAAGCCTTAAGTAATTTACTATGGTGGCTTCTTTTAGGAAGGCCAAGGGTATTCTTGATTCTATCAGATTGAAACAATTCAAGTAATTTGAAATCCTTGGCACTTAAATCAACACAGTTACATCCATATAGCAAAATTGGTTTGATAGCAATATTCCATAAATATTTCTTTACATCAGTAGTTAGACCAGGATAAACAAAACCATCTCCCTGAAGACTAAACACCCTGCTTCTAGCAGAGGAAATCCTCTTTTCAACATGGCATTTTGACACAGTATTGGACGTAAAGAAAACATCAAGTACTTCGACAGCATCAGTATTTGCAATGTCCCTACACCCCAAATGCCATGCAGGGGGCTTCTGTAAAATCCCATTACCTAAAACCATACACTTAGTTTTCTCTATACCAAAAATAAAGCACCATTTATTTGCGTAATTATAGCACTTAGTGATAAGATTCTGTAAACCTGGGGCACTGGAGGCTAACAAAGTGATGTCATCAGCGTAAGCAAAATGATTGAAAATATATCCTGCAATCTTCAGACCAGATTCAGTCTTAGATAGATCCTGCAGCAAATCATCAATAAACATGGTAAAAAAGATGGGAGACAGAATACTACCCTGCTGGATACCCCTCGTTACCCGGAAACGGTCACTTAAAATATCATTCCATTTAACAACAGCAACCAAATTACAGTACCATTCATACAATAATAACCGATTGTTGAGGGGAATTCTAGGCATAAGATGATAAAACAGGCCATCATGCCAGACCCTATCAAAACATTTAGCAGCATCAAGGCTGCAGGCATACACTGGACTACCATTATTAGTAAAATATTTGACAATATCATGAAAATACGAGCAAGCATGATCAATTCCCCGACCTTCTCTAAAGCCAAACTCTGAGTTACCGCAAACATCCGCCTCGGGCATCAAAACCATCTCAAGCATTTTGGAATAATTATTACTTAAAGTGATAGGCCGATAGCAAGAAAGGTCATTTTGATTCAACGTGCCTTTCTTCAAAACAGGAACAATGACACCTGTCAACATGTCAGCCCCTACGACATGCCAACTCATCATACAAGTAAAAACATTACCTAAAACAACACACAGCTGTTCAGACATACCATAGAGTAGGTGTTCAGAAGTCACCCCATCGACGCCAGGGGCTTTCCCTTTCTTAGGCAATAAGATAATTTCTCTAATCTTTTCTTTAAATACACTATATCGGATCTATGTTACTACTGTCATAAGCAGCGCACTGGCTGAGCTTAATTTCATTCGTCTAAATTAAAACACATCTGCGGTCTTCAATGAGTGAGAATCATCTCTCAAATCCGGCAATGTTTTTTATTGAGAGAGAAATGACTGAGGGTGGACTACAGCAATGTAACTGATAGCCTACATTTGTGAGGATGAAGAAAATAAGTTCATATATAAGTTCACATTCAAACAATAGGCCTACTTATTTTTTTATGCGCTTTTCATTTGTTCAAACCTTTTTTTTAGTAGCCCACGTCAGATTATTAGGCCAATAAGCCTTTACCATGACATGTTGCCTCTGAACGAATTGATTGAAGCTAAAAAAAAAGTAAAAGGCAGTAAATTGGAAACGGATTCCTGAAACTTTATTTCCAACATTTTAACATCATGCAGCTGCACTCTATATAGGCCTATTATCTTTGGCAAAAACATTTGCCTAAATTAATACATTTATTTGTGCTGCTAGCTACATGGTTCAGTTGGTATAAATTCAATATTTTAATGAATACATTAATAGAAATATACATTTTGATTGACTGAAAGACGGGCTAATCAGGGGCCCCTTTGGGGTGAAAAAAACCCATGGGAATAAAAGTGAGTCTACGCCCCTGATTCTCGTCTACAGACCTTGCCTGCCTGACTATGTCTCTGTGCTACCCCTGACTTCCCGACCCATTGCCTGAATAAACGGCTACGGTTTTGGATTTTCTGACTCGCGTTTGGTTCCGCTGTCAGGCATGACACATACAGCACATGGCAGCCCAGCCATGTTAGGTTACACCTAATCTTGTTTTCGATGCACCGGTGGACCGCAACAGCCTAACTGCGACATTCGTTTAAATTTGTGAAGACACAAATATTCAGCCATTAGTGTAGTTATTTGTATAAAAAAGCAGCATTAAGCACTGTTTAACTCAGTTAACTGTAATGAATGTGAAATTAATAAATAATGTGTAGATGATAATGATGACTGAAAAAAGTAGAATATGGAAGAAGTGAATGTTTTAAACCAGAAGAAGGAGCCACAAAACCCATTATTCCTCCCGAAATTCTGTGGAACCTGAAGTTACTGAAAAACCTCAATTTATTTCCGATGCCTTAAGCCATGGGACTCATCTTAAACTAATAAGCCATTTCAGTATTTTTCAGTCACAAAGAAAGCGTTACTCAGTTGCCTCCAGAAAATTAGATCAGAAAGTTGATAGTTAAGTGCACAGAGAATATCCTAATCATATTCAATGAGCACCATAATTCAGTGGACAGTGGCGTGTGTACTGTATTATATTTCACTGCCATATAGGGGGAGCGAAATACACTGTTTTAGCTCCATTTCTTGTTCTTCTGCTGGCTTTTTGATCAAATGGGCGCCACGCTTTCATTTGTTGGCCAAATGACCTGAAATTTGGAACAGGGGTAGCTTAGCAAAATATGCCCAGACATTTTTTGGATGCTAGCCTTAAAAATTTATTTAAATAAGCTTTTTTGGGTAATATTAGCTTGGAGATAGCTAGTTCTAGTACTTTCCTGCTAGTACTTTTTTGCTTCCTTTCACTAAAAGCTCACTCATTGCATAATTTGCAATCAGTATGGATGGCATTGCAATGTCATCTTGTTACTGCATGTCACACCTCCACAGCAGATCACGCCAACAATCACCGCTATGAGTTCAAAATAATTCACTTGCAGCTGAATGAAATTCTAGAATATCAGTTTTTTCTTTTTAAAGCGAACAATTATAAGATGTCGACAACTCATACAGTTGAAAAGAAGTCTAGCTCAATTCATTGCGAAGCGCACTATGGGGTCTATTCTCCCATGCGCTTAAGTCGAAAAAAGCGCGTAGCTACGCGCTTTTCAGCCTACGCGTATTCTCCCCTCGACTTAAGTCTGTGCATTACGCGCCTTGAAGGCACTTACGCGCTTGGGGCGGAGCAAGGCCAAAATCGGGGCGTTTCCGGGCGTTTCTCATGCAAATAACACTTACGCGTATTCTCCCCCTGGTTTACGCGCTTTTTCTGTTAAGCGCTTTTGAGGGCTGTATGAAGGTCAAGCGCCAACATTAGGCGAAATTGAATATTGCGTTTAATGTCGGTTATAGGCCGAATTTTAACATTACTTTTATTTTATTTAACATCGTAAAGGTTGAGACATTTAATATTCGATTGTTCTTCCTTATTTCTAAACTACATTTCTCAAAGCCATGATAATTTATCAAACGAAATCATCACATGATATTACGCATCAGCCTCTTCTCCAATCAGTTAAATTACAAACGCAAAACAATTAATTAATACGAGTATACATAAGACCATCATTCTACCATGCCCTCAAAATCTAAAGCCAAAATGCCAGTCCTGCATTTGCTTGCACTCTTGCGTGATTGGGAAAGAGTAAGAGGAGCGCGCCGAGCTCGAAGACGAACACGCATATAGGCTATCGGTTTACATCTCCCCACCGAAGCCACATCCAGAACGATGCGCAGCTTAATTCCTCGGATCAGCCTTCATTGCTTGCCTGCAATACAACACCAACATCTGTGAAATTTGGTTTTCGGCTTTGGCTCGACGTCGCCATCATTGTCTTCCATTTTCTATTAACAAATGCGACTGCCCTGTATGTTCGTGATAATCTAAAAAGTTGTGATATTCTCACGAGTGAGGGGATTGATTTTCTAATTGAGGATATCTGTATAAACTAACTCGAGTCCTAGTAATTTTTTACCATTGGTAATAAATGTGTACCACTGTGTAATTTAATGTGTGAATAAAGATATTATTAAATAGGCTACTCTAGATTGAGCCCTACCCTGGCAAATACCAAAGCACAATCCATTTGTTAATCAATTTTAGCCTTTAAAGAATAGCCGACATGGGAAGAATCATTATCAGTAAAAGGGATAATTGATTATAATAAAGTATTAGGCACAAGTTCAAGTGAATGTGTCGCTCAAATCAAATAGGATGATAGGCTATGGATAAGGAATTCCGTCATTACTGAGGCGGTTTCGGGGCGGGGAGATGACCGCGTGCGGGGTAAGAATCCTAGTTAAAGCGTTTCCATGTCCTTTAGTTACAAACCTGACATCGGAGTAGTTTTCAAGTGCGCAATTTCTAAATGAGATCGTATAAACTGTCTTTGACTGTCTTTGTGTGACTAGAATGTTCCCTTTGTCTTCTTCCCCGTCTTCCACGGAACAAACAGGCTGGTGTAGGAGGGCACATTTTCAATGATCTGATTGCGCTGATCGAGAAGCGCTAAATTCTTTATTTATTATTTCATTATCGCGGCAATTTGTTTGTATGCATAGCTTTAATGCCATGGTGGCTAGAGTAAGAAATAACAAGTGTTTGTCACTAACATATTCCCCGCCGCCGCAATTTTATGTGTCCGTACGGACGGAGCCCAATGCTATAACCCCCGCTTCGCGCTAATCGCGCGGCGGGGGATAAATAAAGAGATGTCTGAATTACGTCTTGAAATTGGTACGGCCTACTATTACAGCGGCATATAAAACCTCGTATCTTCACAATGACAAACTTCACAGGAAAATAAAAAATAAATATAAAATAAAAATAATAATTATAATAATATAAATGGATAAATATAGTTTAAAATAAAAATGTTTAATTTTGCATGTAAGAATAGTGGACATTCGAGTTTTCGTTTCTTATCAGTTTGGAGATACGAGGTTTTATCAGCAGGCCGACGATATTCAAATTTAAAGTCTGTTTTGCGTTTTCCATGGACCATCCTCATTTCTTGCTAATTTCAGGCACTTCTTGCTTTCAGTCTCCTCTTCAGTGTACCAAATGCATATTCAGTTGGATTCAGATCCAGTGTTTCATTTGAGTTTAACCAGTAATTATCAAAACATAAGGTGGAGTTAATAATGAATTAATTTTCAAGTCCTGTGACAATGGCCGATAACAGGGGACTACGCTGAGAGTAATTTGACATTTTAATTGAATAATGGGAGGACAGAATGCATGGGTGTTGACAGCGTGTAGAGGTAGAGTGATTGGAGTTGGGCAGCTGTCTGTGAATGAGGGGTCACAGATGGAACAAATCATGACTGAGCTTCACTTATGAGCGGTTAGTCACAGGAGGGCACACTGAAGGCAAACTCATTGTGTGCTTTACAGAGGCCATAACCAATTACAGTGGCAGGAAATTCAAATGTAGGTCACGTGTGCAGGGAGACCTGATTACTGATTCAGGGCCAAGTCTGGCCTATGCTATGCACTGCCACACTCACTGAGAATTTAAAAGCCTTGTCATAAACTGTCATGCGCAGACCTGTGCAAAATCTGAGTCACCCCTGGGGGCATTACATGCGCAAGTTGAATCAGAGTGGGGTCATTAGTCACAATGTCTGCTCTGAGGTTTCAGCGATTTAACATTTTGTGAGTTTGTCAATCCCACCGCTGACTATTTTGTCACTTTATTCAACATGCTTGGCTGAATTAGCGAACACAGGCCTTACCAGAGCAACTTAGGAAAGCATGTGCTTGCAAGTTGCAGACCATGTATGGCGAGCTCTAATGGCATGTGCGCTGAAGGACCGAATCTTCCTGAAAAGGAGAATTTGATCAGAAACAAGAGAAATGGGTTGTGAAACACTGCTGTAAATCCAAATAAATCTTCTATCATGAATAAAATGTTTCTGATTGTCCATTAGTACTGCTCTTGAGGTTTAAGTTATCAAGACCCTTGTTGATCGCTTTTCACTGAGTTTTTTTTCCTTCTCCTGTTTGGTATTTCAGGTCAAAGCGCCCCGCTCCAATCACCACATCTGCCCTGAGAATAGACTCCCCCATGCCAATCATCCCACATCAGAAGGTAAACAGACTGTGCCACACCACTTAGTTTGTGCTATTATCACAGCCTTGCAGAATGTTTATGCCTGGCCATCAGATAGTGACTGAGTTAGTGCAGGCCTCAAATGGAGGCACAGGAAGTTATCTATTGATGTGACCTGATCCCTGTCATCAATTGCTGTCAGTCTCATCATTAGTGTTTATTTCTCACATTCAATCATAACATGTCCCTGACTGCTTATGTGGTGTGTAATTCCCTCTTGTGGCACTGAAGTTAACACACAGCATCTAGGAATATCTATTTTTCCCACTGGCACCAGTGCCAATACCCAGTGGATTTTCTATCACAACAGTCATTGCAGTATACAGAGTTGTCCTCATTTTCAGAAATTGCCAATGTGTTTTAATGGTTATGCTCTTCTTCTTCCTATAGAAACACCATAATATTTGGGACATACACATTTTTGTGATTTAACTTTGTGCTGTATAATAACTGATTCCTAATTTATTTTCTAATTAAGCAGGTGTGTTGAATTGCTTCCTCATTATTGGTTTAATGAGCATTAGTTATCTTAATTTTAGAATAAGAACAAGGCAAATAAGAAAGGGCAAAACCATAGAGTTCACAATGAGATCCAAACTAAACCCCTGGAACAGAACAGGCAGGTTGGATTTTGCTGAAAAGCTTGTTTAAAAAATCGTAGCGTGGATAATAAGTGACGGAAAAAACGTCTAGTTTGTCTTGATTCATCATATAACTGTCGCAGTAGGATGAACTTGCTAAAATACTGAAGTATCTTATGTGGTCAAACCAAACGCCTCGAAACCATTGAATGATATTAACTTTGCAGCAGAGCGATAGTCCCAAAAAGTTTTTTTCTGGGTTACCAAAGGGTGTTTCACTGGGTGAAAGCTAACACTGAAGAGAAAGCGTATGAGAAGCAAACAGTAACTGAAGATGGCAGTATTACTGGCCAGAGAACCTACCCTTGGGTAAAATCAAAGGGTCTTAGGGCCTGATTTTTCTGCATGCACTCCGTCTGATGACGCACACACTGACCTACATCTATTCCTATTTCCTCCACCCACAAGAACTAACTGATATTTTTCTCTTGGGACAGAGAAATGAATATCAAGGATATCATTGTATTTCAGAGGATGTTTTCCAGGTATACCGGTTCATACTGGTGGGAGTGTCACTAAAATGAGGTCATGCAAGGCAATATTTTGTGTCTTTTTGAACCTAAATCCACTTCACACATGACTTGGGAGAACCATGTCTACACTAAAGCACAACCTATTATAATTTTACTGGAAGATGCCAAATGGAATAATTCATCTGTAATGAACTGTATTAGTAATATTAGCAATGTATAATGGTTGTATCATGCTTCATCACATCAGCAGTGTTTATTACAATGCCATGAGTTGAACATGAATTGTGGTCAAAGGGATTTCATCCGAACTTGGCACTGTGGGACGTCGGGTACGTAAGGGGCCAATGTTGGGACCCCTGCTCTTCCTCATCAACATTAATAACCATGACAAGAACACTGAAAGCAAATTAGTCCAATTTGCGGATGATACTAAATTGGGAAGTCTAGCTAACAGTTTTAAGTCTACTAAAGTGATTCAGAATGACTTAGATAGAACTCAGAAGTGGGCAGAAATGCGGCAAAAGAAATTCAATGTGGCCGAATGTTTGCTCTATGTGTCGAAAATAGAAATATTAAACAGGATTACTTTACGAGAGGTTTAAAACTGCCATGCACTGTACTGTGGGGTGCAAAAATTTGGGCTCCCCTGCTTCAAATGTCTGTAACAATTAATCTCCAAGTGATTGAAAGCAAACCTGAGCACTAAATGCTACAAAGTTAAACATAACACATTTCATCTCATTTTAAAGCAATTTTTATTTATAACTTTATTTATAAGTTTCAAAACTAGAGCTGTGCCCAGAGAGAGCAAGCACCTCCGCCAATGTACTCGCTGTTATTTTTGCCAGTATTAGCTAGCAACCCATGTTTATGCAGTCCTGTAGTCTTCATGCAAATATGTTTTTAATGTGTTTTTGACCTTTTACATGCCCTTGACCTTGACCTTTGACCTTGATCTCCCAAAATCAAATCACCTCTTCATTGAACAATACTTAATCATTCCACCAAATTTGAGGAAAATCCATCCATAACTTTTTGTGTGATCCCGATTACGAACAAACCAACAAACCAACCAACAGACAAACGGTAATGATCACATAACCTCCTCCAACTTCATTGGGCGGAGGTTTTAATTGAACAAGGAAAAAGACCTTGTGCAAAGGTTTGGGAGCCCTATCAGAAAGAACTTTGTAACTCCTCCTCGGGCAGCTATAACAGCTTGCAAACACTACCTGAAGCCAGCTAAGAGTCTTTCAATTCTTGTCTTTAGAATTTTTCCCCATTTTTCCTGACAGAACACCTCTAGCTCAGTAATATTCTTCGGCCTTCTTGCATGAATGGCATGTTTGAGGTCTCTCCACAGATTTTCAATAATATTCAAGTCTGGGGACTGTGATGACCATTCCAAAACCTTCATCCGTCTTTCCTGGAGGTACTTCATGGTGGATTTTGAGGTATGCTTTGGGTCATAGTTTTGCTGGAATACCCAACGTCTCTTCAACTTCAATTTCTGGACTGAGCTTTGAACATTAGCCTCTAGAATGTCTTGATATTTGGTGAAATCCATTCTTCCTTCCACCCACACAATATTGCCTGTGCCCCCAGCTGCTACACAACCCCAAAGCATAATGGATCCACCTCCATGCTTAGCAGTGGACAATGTGTTCTCCTCTACAAATGCCTCACCCTTTTTTCTCCAAACATACCTTCTTTGGTTGTGGCCATAAAGTTGAATTTTGGTTTCGTCAGTCCAAAGCACATTGTTCCAATAGGCTTGAGGTTTCACAGGGTTTTATTTTGCATACTTTTGAGTTTAGGTCGTAGGAAAGGCTTCTTTCTTGCAACTCTGCCATGTAGGTCTTTGTTGTTCAAGGTATGCTGTATTGTTGTCCTGTGAACAACTAGACCTGTGTCTGCTACTCTTTTTTGCAGCTCTGTAGCAGTGATGTTTGGGTTCTTCTGAACATTTCTCACCAGATCTCAGGCCATTCTATCTGAAATTTTTCTTGGTCTTCCAGATTTTGCCTTGACCTCAGCCCTCTCCTTGTTGATGGAACTGATTTATCTTGATGTTGACATCCTAGGACAACTGTTTAGAGGAACACATGGTTTTTAACACCAGACACAATGGCCACCACAGTTGGATACATTAGAAGGCAGACGAAATCACCTGGCTCTGAGCCTTAGTAATTATCTTCTTAAAAGGTAACAAAGAATAATCTAAAAGGGTTCCCAAACTTTTGCACAGGGCCTTTTTTCCTTTCTCATCATTTAAAAACTCAGAAAAATTAAAATAAAAAGAAACCTTGATTTTATATTTGCAGAAAGGTGTCATGTTTAACTTTGTAGCATTTAGTGCGCAGGTTAGCTTCCAATCACTTGGAGATTAATGGTAACAGACATTTAAGCCAGGGGTGCTCAAATTTTTGCACCCCACTGTACTTGGAAAAAAAAAACAAAAAAAACAGGGAGTGATTGTTGACCTAACCCTTACAGGTTCTAGCCACAAAAAAGACATAACAGCTTTTTTAGGAGCCACAAAGTTAATTCCTGGTGTACAAGATAAAAGCTATGAGGACAGGCTGAAGAATCTCTTCAGTCTTAGTAAAAATAGATTTCCAGGGAATCTGTTTGAGATATTACAATATGTTAAAGGGATTAACAAAGTTAACCATACAGGATTACTTAAGCTAAATTCTATTTACATTACTCAGGGTCACAAATAGAAGTTGACCGAGCATAAATTTAGCATTGATATTTGGAAATATTTTATAGCACATAGAGAAGGATTGTTGATTGCAATGAATAGCAAACACAATTGTCCAGAGGCAAAGATGTATTTACACAGTCAGGGAATATTCCAAACTTAATGGACAAAGTTTGCTAGAATAATCTTTCACTGAAGGTGGTGGACATCTTTGATCCAAGTAATCCAAAAGACTTCCTTGTTGCAGTCAAAATAACAATTTCCCCAGCCTTATATTCCAATTTTTAAGTTACATTTACAAAGTGATTATTACAGAGTGATATAGAATTGCATTTTTGAAGCAAGTTCCACTGAATGCACTAAAAAGAGCAAGCCAACGAGATAAACAATTTACAACGTATTACCACACCAAAGATGCTCAAGTGACAGAATACAAATTTCACAATGTGCGATCAGAGCCATGCTGTGTAGGCCCACTGTATTCCACAAATTACAGCAATCAGACATAACGTCCCAAAAAGACTCATCTGTGATAACTTGATGGTCTGCTTGCTAATACACAGCATACTCCTTTGTAGACAAGCATGATGTATGTGGTATACAATATAGCCATATGTTGTAAACAAGTTGCCCATATGATTTTGAACACAATTGTTACCTTAATCATCACTCTGCCTAATAAATAATACAATTAATAAAATGCTTAAATAATGTCCTCTAAATAAAGGCGAGCACCATAACAACAGTAAGCTGAGTAAATTACGTGTGCACCTTCCACTTTTCAGTACAGCAGAGCCCCAACCTTAGGTGGTCGTCCTGGTGTTGATTGAGCTGGCCTCTTTGGACTGATCACTGAAATTCATACACGTCGTACTTGCAGCCTTTGCATGACACATGCATATGTTTAAATATAAACCACTCTTATTGACGAAGTACGGATGAGGTTGTGATGGTTGATGCATGAATCGCATATGAATGGGAAAACCAGGCCCTTTGACTTAAAACAATCAGAAACAAAGAATTTGCAACAAAAAGCTAAGTCTGATGACCACCTTAATTTTTCCACTGACTTATGCACCTGGAGCGAAGGAATTTGAAATTCATATGGTGATCAGGTGATATGGGTGTAAATTCTAACAGGATAAGTATACTCTTTAGCTTCATATCCAGTGTTATTTCAAATCGAAAGTGCTGGAGTACAAAGCCAAAGCAAGAAAACCTGTGAAACTGTCTACATCAGGGGTTCCCAAACTTTTCCAAATCAGGGCCCACTTGAAAATCTAAAAAATGTCCGCGGCCCACCTTTGTCCTATAAACAGTACATAGACGAAATTATGCATTCTCAGAACACTTAACAGCAACAATAATTGTTGTTGTTGTTGTTGTTAAGACAATAAATAAAATAAATAAAAAACAACAACATTAATTGTTGTTGTTGCTGCTGTTTTTTATTTATTTCTTATTATTATTATTATTATTATAAAGATTCAGGATCGAAATAAAAGCAGGGGGATAAAGGCAGGGGTGAAGCTAGAACCGGGAATTGGGGTGGCACAGACACGTCCCTTTATGACAATTAGGATAGTCCTGGCTAGTTCTCAATTATTTTTCTTTATTGACGCATTTTCAAATTATTATAATCGGCAACTGAAGACACGGTTTCTCATGCGATCTAACAGCGATGAAGTCATGGGGTAATTTCGGTAAAACTGAGAATTAGGGTGGACGTAACATCTGTTTTAAAGAATTATAAGTCCTGACCTGTTCGCAATCATTTTCATGATTAACAAAATGTTCAGTCCGAGAGGCTCCGCACTTAACAGGTGCTGCTTGTTCTCCCCGATTAGGTAAGACGACAATAATTCATCTGGACGCGTTTGCATAATTTAAATCAAAGTCAAATAGAGCCGCATGCTTTTTAACGCCAAGTGCCACTTTTTTTCCCACTCAATACCGAGATTAATTTTGAATAACGTTGATTTAAATTAAGCAAACGTTTCCAGATGAATTATTGTCGTCTTACCTAATCGGTAAAGCACAAGCAGCACCTGTTAAGTGCGGAGCGCTCTCGGAGTGAACATTTTGTTAATCATGAAAATGACTGCGAACAGGTCAAGACTAATAATTCTTTAAAACAGATGTTACGTCCACCCCAATTCTCAGTTTAACAGTATTTACCCCATGACTTCATCGCTGTTAGATCGCATGAGAAACCGTGTCTTCAGTGGCCTATGACGATAATTGGAAAACGCGTCAATAAAGAAAAATAATTGAGAACTAGCCATTAGCCTACTAATTGTCTAATTGTCATAAAGGGACGTGTCTGTGCCACCCCAATTCCCGGTTCTAGCTTCGCCCCTGGATAAAGGAAGCCCAAACTTTTAATCTGTGGTGTACCCACAAGACAGAATTAATTATCGAGCACAGTACGTGCTCCTCCGATTATGACCCCCGGTCATGATGACCAGAAAGCTACGTTCCGATCATAAACTACATAAGGTTCCTAAAATATTGTGAGGTCAATAACACTCAATAGGTTATTACTTCTAAATATTTTTTTAAATCGTGCAACAAATATTTTACAATACAAATAATAAAAAATCATATTTGCAAAAATGAATCATATTTTTAATGACCTCTCACGGCCCACCTGCAGTACCACCACGGCCCACCAGGGGGCCGCGGCCCACACTTTGGGAATCACTGGTCTACATGTATTTCCATTTAACTGATAATACAGTGGCCCATGTTTTGCCCAGATGAAGAAATACCAAAACACATTCACATCAGGTAGGTCAGGAAACCTTCACCCCACCTCAGTGGGCACTGACTCAGGTTTTTGACTTGCAGGATGTTGAAGCTGGTATCCCCTCTCCTTCAAAGAGCGTGTCAGACCCCATCACTTCGCTCTCAGCTTTACTGAGTCCCGTTAGAAAGCAGACCAGCAGGCTAAGGCAGCAATATAACTCCCCTATTGGCCTGTACTCTGCTGAAACGCTGGAGGAGATGGCTGTGGCCCAAGCGTTGAATGGAGGCGGGGCTTCTCCCACTGGTGGTCCTGTAGGGTATGTGATGAAACGTGCGTTCAGGGAGTTATGGCCGGTGTCAAGGAAATGGGAGAAGACTTAGCTCGGTAGGGTTAACCTGCAGGGGTGAGGACATGTCTTTAACAGGCAGGCAATGGAAACGTCAGCAGATTCACTCTTTGGCTGAAACCCATTAGATCGCACGTCACTATATCGTTTTGCTAAGGTGATTTAGTCATGCGGGGACCAGGGTTTGCTCTAAGATTTTGGGGACAAATTGATCATGCACTGGGCGGTAGGGACGTATTCATGGCCTGGAAACCGTTGCGACTGACATTTTAATTACAATACTATATAGTTAAAATGCCTTTCCACATTAAACTTCCACCAGACTCCAATTCTGCTGCCCAGGGGTGGTTGGGACCCCAAAATGCGGTGAAAACTGTTTTTTTCAGCAGCTGGCTCTGTTGGAAGCAGAGACTTGGGCTTTTGGTAAAGTGCTGTGCTCTGGATAAAGTTAACTAGCCCTTTATAATTCTTAGCTGTCTCCTTGCAGGTCAGTCATCCTCACACTCCGCCCAATTCGGAGAACTGGATTCCGCTCGCGAGGGCCACATTAATGTTCCCTCCCACAATATCTTATTAAAGCAGAGGTGTAAAGTCTGGGTTCAGAAAGTAAAAATCCTCCCCAGAACTTTATTCCAACCACCTGGATTTACTTTGGACAGGAGACAGAGCCAATATGATGATCAGCTCATTCTGTGGGAGGGAGAAAAGCTTGGCAGGACTTTTAGTTTCTGACCCCTGGATTTTACACCTCTGGTTAAAAGGATTTTATTTCACCCTCATGTAACATTCCATCACTTATTTTGGGTTTTAGAAAAGTGAGTTCTTCATTCAGTCAAAAAAACTGGTGTCATTTTTGTCTCTAACTCAAACTCATGTGATGTTTAGCTGCTCGAGACTGCTAAAGTGAAGTCCAGTGTCTGTCCACTGTGAGCCAAATTATAAGTCTAAAGCCGCTTTCACACTGGATGCAGAACAAATTTTTTGCACGACAGATTACATTCAAAGTCAATGGAAAGACGCGAATGTAATCTGTCGTGTGAAAAATTTGTCCCGTGTCCGGCGTGAAAGTGGCTTTAGTCCCCCTGCCTAAGGCAAAAAAAGACTCCAGTAAACAGAGCGACCTAAAATGACGACAGAACTGGATTGCCTGGATCTGTATGCAGTCCAGGTGACCTCATGCCTGGCTGCAAAGTAGTGGGGTGCATCTCATGTCCTCAGCCCTGGGTGGTAGAGTTTCTCTCCCGCTGTGACAAAACAGGCAAGCACCTGCTCCGCGCGCTCCTTTAAAGGGCCCTGCAATGTCAGGGCTCAAGTTCTTGTGTATCCTAAACCAACCCCTGCCCTGCCCACACCGCCCCGCTTATCCTCTCGTAGACAGAGCTGAGAGATTCCCACTCTCACCGTGAAAGCACAGGACACAGTGCTGCTTTCAGGGGTAGATGACGGACACCCACTTGAAGCGACTGCACCATATAGTTTTAAACAAAGGTTGTGGAACAATTGAACAATATTTCAAAATTCTAGCACTATTATGCAATTATTGACCTCAGTTGAGGTGAATCCAATGATTTATCCACCTAGGGTAAGTGATATTCACAGATAACTGAAGCCAATAACAGTTTTATTATATGACCCTGACGTGAAAATATATAATAATTGATCCTCACTGTCTCGTGTCAGGGAGTCATCGCTTAGGATATCAGTTGCTCCATTGAATACATGTGTGACACGCAAAACGATCATAACTCTGGCACATAAAGGAGCTCCTGCAGGGAAGCCTAATCAATTTTTAGCTCAATGTTATTACATTGTTATATTCGCCTCTTGCGCACTTTCGCATGGTGAAAATCATCACTCACAGTGACTGGCGGCGCTTGCTTCGACCAATCAGGAGTGAGCGAATCCTTAGGTCATGTAATAAAATTAAATAATTGAATTTGATTCAAATGCCTCTCCAGGTACCAAGGTTGCTTTACAGTGTATAGGATTAGTCCAAGGCAAACAAACAGGCAACTGTGCACTCTGTGAAAAGCATGACAGTCAGTAATTAATGGTAATTACACAGAATTGTCCTGGTGAAAGGGGTGAACAAGTGTGTTTTTATCACTGAAAGACAGTCTCTTAAGATGATGTGTGACTAGGCATCCTGCATTTTCAAGTTCCAGTCTACATGAGAATGATATAAACACAATGCTATGAAAACTGGGGATTTGACATGCTTTGCAAGTGATTTGAAATGAGTGAGGGGGTCACAGAGCTTTGTGTTTCAAGGAGGTCCAGAAAAGGTGTCACAGCTACAATGATGGACTGCCACCACATTCCAGTCCTTTTTTAGCGTTAGCAGAGATGGACCAGCCCTCCTCCATGTCCCCTCTCTGGACGCGTTTACTCTGTCCACTCAGTTATTTCCTGAACTTTTGTTCCATAATTTGCCAAGAAACCTGTCAACATCCTGGTTGTCGGGATCAAAATCATAATGTATCTTTCCCAGGCTTTGTTATTCCCATGAATGATAGTTTACTAGCTGAGGAGGATTCTGCGAAGCACTCCTGAGCAGGTGTGAAGGGAAGCTGTGGGCAATAAGTCAAATTAGCCTGTCTTTCTGCTGCCCCGTCCTCTGTGCCCCCTGAGCCTTCTCTCCCTCTTAGGCCGAGAAGGAAATTACAGCTCCACGCAGAACACAACATAACAACAGAAACATATAACTCTTAATTTCTCTCTCTCTTTCTCTCTAAATGTTGTTCTTACAGGTTATTGCCAACACTCCTGCCGCGTTAGTACTCTCCCGACTTCTCTGTATTTTGGATATTGTGTGGTGGAGCATGGTTTTTGATCATGAACATGTGCTTTCATAAGCTTTTATGATATTGTTTTGGCTTGCTTTTTAGCAAAAAAACAAAAAAAGATGAATAAAAATGCAATCATGCCTGGTGAGCTAGTGAGCTGGGGCTGCAGTGCCTTCTGCATGACCACGCGAAAAACATGTGACCTTTTCCACTTAAGAGAAAGTGTACATTATGGGGTGTTATTTCCTCCGACATCTGTGATGTCTCAGATGAGCTTTTAATGTGTAGAAACATCAATAATTTTTTGATTTTCAGTGGCATCTTTGATGTTAACATCTGATGTCCTTGATTTTTGTGTGATCCTTTGATTCCATCCATTGTCTCTGTTGCTGTGACATGTGCTGACCTCTGTGATGCGTTTTTGCATCACAAGAGCTAATGCTGTGTCATTTGACCGCAAGAATATCAAGAGTTGGGTTTTCTGTGGTAATTCCGTGGTGACATCTAACTATGCATGGTGTTGGCTGAGTGATGGCATGATTGTCCAATGAACTGAATGATTTTATTCTCATGTGAAGCTAATTCATAATGTGCTTTAGAAAGCCTTATTATCTGTTCAGCCCACATATGCTTGCGTTGCTGTTACTTTGCCTATGGCACGGTTGATAGTAGATGCTCAAAGCTTTTTACTGGTTTCAGTGGTTTAGCCAAATTTATTTCTCATGTTGGTTGTTTTCCGTATGTATCCAGGGGTGACTATTCTAGTCTTTGGCCCCCTGGGCTTGGCTTCAGGCCTGCAGGCGTGTCCTATTGCTAACAAAACCTTCCATGCTACTGCTGTTCCACGCGCCAGAGTGCAAATTCCCCATTCCTGACAGAAGTGGGCAGTCCTGACCACTGTAGCCGTGTTCAAAACACGTCCATAATAAAACTTTAAATCAAAAGAAATTAAAATTTTAAGTTATGTTCAAATCCAACCAATCAGGAGCCCCTTGTTGTAGTCATCCCATGGAAGTTCGCACAGGGAAAGTGTGCAATGCTTTGTTAACTCTTTTAAGCACCCTAAATGATACTTCAGATACTGACCCCTTATATTGGATTTCATAAAAATTTCCAAATTATTGGAGTTTGTCTTGTCACTCAAAGAACCAAATGTGGATGTATTTTCCAAGGAGAAAAATTGCTAATTACCGTCATCACAAAATGACTGATTATGTGTCGATCCAGTAAGTTCCTTGACTGCAAACCAACCTGACATTTTCTGTTTTCAAATTGTGTTCTGTGGTCCATTCAATGAACAACAATCTTTCAGTAGCCGTGAAAATTTATAATTAGCTGGTTACTTTCATAACAAACTATAGCCCCCTTTCTCAAAAAGTTCAGACACTTTGTAAAATGTAAATAAAAACAGAATGCAATGACTTGTAAATCATTTAAACCCTATATTTATTTGAAAGTATTACAAAGACAACATTTAAAATGTTGAAACTGAGAAAAAAAAAAATTTTTTTGATAATACGTATGCATTCATTTGCAATTTGATGCCAGCAACACGTTTCAAAAAAGTTGGGGGAGGGGCAACAAAAGACTGGGAAAGTATGCAAAGAGCATCTAGAGAGGCTTAGACTCTCCGAGGTTAAGATTGCGAGGCCTTCACCACTCTGTGAAAGGCTGCTTAGGCAAATTGTTCGACAATTTATGAATAACACTTCTTTATGATAATTGCAAATAATTTGGGGATTTCATCATCCACAGTACATAATATCATGAAAAGATTCTGGGCATCTGGAGAAATATCTGTATGCAAAAGATGAGACTGAAAATCAGAACTGAATGGCTATGACCTTAGGTTCTCCGGTGGCGCTGCATTACAAATAGACAGGATTCTGTGGTGGAAATTACTGCATGGGCTCAGGAACATTTCTGAAAACCATTGTCAGTGCATTCACAGTTTGCTGCTGCATTCACAAATGCAAGCAGAGAAAGCCTTGCTTATTTCAGCAAGACTAGGCCAAACACTACACTGAAGACATATTACAGCAACATGGCTCCACAGTAAAAGAGACGGAGTGCAAAACTGGTCTACCAGCAGGCCAGACCTGTCACCCTCTGAAAATATTTGGCGTATTATGAAACAAAAAATATGACAAAGGAAGCTGCAAAGTGTTGAGCAGTTGAAATCCTACATCATGCAAGAATGGATAAACATTTTGCTGTCAAAGCTACAGCAGTTGGTCTCTTTAATGCCCAAACGCTTACAGTGTTGTTTTAACGATTAGTGCAGCACAGCTATGGGTGCTTCTGCTATTGTGTTATACTAAACTCTAAAAAAAAAAAACATGACAGCCCTCAAACAGAAAAATTGAGTAAGCCCAACAACTATGATTCTAATGGTGGTTGTTTTTAATTTAATAATTTCTTTAAAATTTTCATCTTTTTTTTTTTTTTGCAAAATAAAAGGTGTTGTTTCTTTTGTGATCTCTGCTTTTTTGTAAACATATAGGTGTCCAAAATTTTGACTGGTGCTGTAAGTGAAGTCCAAAACTGTTCTAATATCTTAAAAAGGCTCCTTATATCATAGGTCATACTTATTCACTGCATCGCACTGTCTCACTGCACCTTGGACTTGCAAAGCTTAATCACCTAAAATATTCCTCTCATTCCCGCCTATCTGTTCACTCTTATACCCTGATTTTTGTTGTATTTTTACATGTTTTATGGTCCTCACATATTTTCCTCTCCCCTTATTTCTATCCCCCACTCTCTCTCTTTGCATGTTCTCTCCCACTCTTTACCTTCCTGTTTACTTTCTCCACTCTTTTCAAATGCTCTTCACTGCCACCTGGTGGTCACCTCCTGTCTGCAGCTCTGAGTATGTTCCCAACTTCAACCCCAGTTTACTGAAGGACTCTGCCCTCTCCACTCACAAGCCAATCGAGGTCAAGGGCCCAGGCGGCAAGGCCACTATAATCCATGCCCAGTACAACACCCCCATTAGCATGTACTCCCAGGATGCCATCATGGACGCCATAGCTGGCCAAGCCCAGGCCAGAGGCAATGAAATGTCTGGGTAAGAGATGTCCCCTCCCCCTTCCAGCATGTATTCCCTGCCCTCGGTGAATGAACAGCTCTCGGATAGCTCTGTCATTGGCTCCTTCCACTGGTGGGAAGATAATCAATTTGGATGTTATTCTTTTCTTAAAATTTGTTGTCTTTCTCTGACACAATCAGGGAGCTTTACCCTTAAAAGACATGCATATTGTGTGCCATTTGAGCTTAGACGGTAAGGTATGACGTGAGATTAAAATCACATGCGGTCATCTAATGGGCTCAGATATCAGCTGTGAGCTCTTAGGTGCTGTAGAGTTACAGTGATTGGCTAGTTTTAGAGGGACAAAGATTGATGGCCTTCCTATGGCCCTGAGGCAGCAAGAAAATTCTTTTATATATTTATGTCATGTGAGGTCCCTGAGAAGCCAGTACTCATGTGCATGTTGCAAAGCAGTACCTGTTAACTCAGTCATTCAGTCACTGCCACTGCTGACGATACATCAAGGTGCCGAAACATTGCCTTGCATCACGAAGGTTTAGAGAAGATAGAAACTATTTAATATCTTCTCATTTATCGTCAATCAACCTTCAGTTTATTTTACAGCCTAGTCTCCTTTCAAAATTCTTTGTTCATTTGATAGTGCATGGAGAAAAATTAATATGGAAAACTTTTGAACATGTTTAGCATCCATTTATATGCTAGTAAATCACATTATATCAGGAAGAACCAGGCCCTTCTTGCAATCGTATTCTGTATCTGCCGTCTACTTACTTTTGACTGTCTGTATGGCTGCAAAGGCATACCTGTCCATATGTGTCTCTAGATCACGTATGCATGCATGTACATTTGCACGAATTACCTCACCAGATTTCATACTATGCTCATATAAGTTCACTATCAGGAATGTCATTTAATCAAAGATGTTCCATTGACAAACTCATGTCTACCTCTCCTTTTCTCCCCAACACCCCCAAACCTTCTGGCACTCATTTCCAAAACCAACCAACATCCAAACCATGCCCTCCATCTTACTTCTGCCCGCCTCTGCTCATCCCTTTACCCCTACACCCCTTCTGCGGTTTGGTCCCACCCTTACCCTCTCATGGTCTCTCAGTGAGGAAGGCCAAGCTTCTCCTCTGGCGTAAGTACACTGACGGTCATCTCAGACACTCCTGTGCTCTGCTGTCCTTAAATGTGTCTTCATCACTGCAGTTGGTAACCTTTTTTGTATTTTATTTGGTAAAAATATGCCTTTCAGCTATCGGTAATTAAAGCGGTCTGAGAGTAAATTTGGATCCGTTTTCCCCCTGCCTCTGTATTCAGGAGTCTAAAAATGCTACCGCTCCCGCAAGCTCTTTTCTCTGACCTCTCTGCCCTGACTGGTCGAGTTTCATAAGCGTTCAGGAGAATCTTGAAACAATAGCGGACAGTAAAAATTCAGAAGTGTCGTAATCTCTATCAGCAAATCCAATTCCACCATTGTCAACTGTTGCTTCATATACTAGCGTAAAATACTCTAAATGCCTGAGATACCAGCAGAAAAAAAAAACACTGGTGAAGCTGTCCAAATATGGGCGCAACCTCAGAATTTCAGACATTTGTATTTGGATGCTGAGGTTGCTACTTTTCTTCAGGATCAGCAACTGGTGATGTTCTTTCCCTATAATGTCTTATGAAGTGAAGAAGAGTTTGGATGATCAATAGGCCTTGTATTAGAAATTAGCTTGTTAGCCTGCTTCTACATTAGCGCTGGTATGCACTTTTTAGCAGCCACTGGGCTCCAGTAATAATATGTGGAGGCAGTTTGTAGGTAACAGAATACTCAACAGCATTTAATACTTAGAAACTGTAAATGTAATAATCAGGGCCTACGTGTGTTTGATAGCCCAAGGTTGCATTAAAGCTTTGCGCAGTGTAGCCCAGTGAGGCAGTGAAAATATAGTCCACATAAGTAGATAGGAGCAGGGGAAAGCAGATTTTATTCTGTAGTGGTCAAGGATGCACATGACTGTAGCCTCTTTCTGTAGAGGACCTCCTCTACTCTGCTTCAGTTATTGCGAGGTTAGACTTGAAGTGTAGGCATCACTGGAGCCAAGGCTCTTATCTTGTACACTTTATTAATATAATAATGTTTTAATATTATTTTCCACTAGGTAGGTTTGTAATATGTATGGCTAATTTACAGGCTCAGTTGCCAATGATAACATCGTTCAGGTAGCCAACATTAATCTGCTCAACTGCTTTTCTGACGCAGCCTCTGTCCTCCAGCATCTTAAAATCACCAAGGACAACAGAACATAGAAATAGCATGAAAAGCGTCTGTGAGTAACATGTAAAAGCTCAATGTTTACTATTTTGTGATTGGCAGTGTGTCTTACTTCCGAATCAGAAATACTGCAGTTCCTCAGGTGTTCTTGTTTACCGCCAGTAAACTGAAGTCGTGAATGAGCATGAGCCTTGTTTGGGACGGTAGGAGGGACAACGGGAGCAGCGAGGGGTGATGTTGTTTACAGTCAAAATATCTCTCTCTTTCTTGCTCTTTTCTCCAAAGTTACCAGCTGCTGCTTTAACTGTAATCTGTCCCTCGCACTGTCGCAATTACTCTATCTTTTCCTCCTCATCACTTCTCACTGGTCTTTCCTATTCTTGTACCGATGCATATGATTCATCGTCAACGTTGAATTCAACTATCTCCAGCAAAGTGACGTTTACTTTTCATCTCAGAGCAGTGATTACATCATAATACACTGGTGAATTTTCAGTATTTACAGCAAATTGTAGTAATGGAGCGACAGTCAGCTCAATTAATTGGAATTAGTTGATATGGCTGTATGGTGGGACTCCCACACACGCAATTTCATGCATGCATAGTTCTCTGTGGCAGATTACTTATAATTGGATTGATGAACACAAGAATAGAGTTGCCAGTCCGTCTCTATGGGTTTCAAACTCTAGTGATTGGACTTTGTAGTCATATGAGCCTGTTTCTTTCACTCCATTGATGTTCTGGTCAGCTGCAACTACTTTAATAACCTTAAAAGTCTGAAACTGGCATAAACGCATAACTAAGGACCGAGTCTCTATAGAGATCTGGTTTCATATGTAATCTCAGTGGAGCTCCCAGAATTAAATACAATCTGGTTTCATATTGTAATCTTGGTGGAGCTCCCAGAATTACACACAATCTGGTTTCATATTGTAATCTTGGTGGAGCTCCCAGAATTACATAAAACCTGGTTTCATATTGTAATCTTGGTGGAGCTCCCAGGTTTACACACATTCTGCTTTCATATTGTAATCTTGGTGGAGCTCCCAGAATTACACAAAATCTGGTTTCATATTGTAATCTTGGTGGAGCTCCCAGAATTATACACTTTCTGGTTTCATATTGTAATCTTGGTGGAGCTCCCAGAATTACACGTTCCATGTGCCATTCCAGTCATACAGCGAAAACCATTCAGTGAGTTTGTACAAAATTTGGCATAAATATTCCAGAGCCATATACCTTTAGATGTTTTACTGGCATCACTAAGATGCCGTCGCAGCTTTGGCATATCCATTGCACCTCAACATTCAAAATGAGGTCTAATTCAACAAAAATTATCCTGACTGATTCCATTGCCAACTTAAGCCGCTCCCTTGCAATCCTGAACCCCACGTATATATATATATATATATATAGATATATATATAGATATACATATATGCAGTCGCGGTCGCAGGCCACCGACTGGACTGCGTCTAGTTACACACGATCTGGTTTCATATTGTAATCTTGGTGGAGCTCCCAGAATTACACACAATCTGGTTTCATATTGTAATCTTGGAGGAGATCCCAGAATTACACACAATCTGGTTTCACAATGTAATCTTGGTGGAGCTCCCAGAATTACACACAATCTGGTTTCATATTGTAATCTTGATGGAGCTCCCAGAATTACACACGATTTGGCTTCCTATTGTAATCTTGGTGGAGCTCCCAGAATTACACACAATCTGGCTTCATATTGTAATCTTGGTGGAGCTCCCATCATTACACAAAATCTGGCTTCATATTGTAATCTTAGTGGAGCTCCCAGAAATACACACAATCTGGCTTCATATTGTAATCTTGGTGGTGTCCCAGTAATCTTGGTGGAGCTCCCAGAATTACACACAATCTGGTTTCATATTGTAATCTTGGTGGAGCTCCCAGAATTACAGATGATCCGGCTTCATATTGTAATCTTGGTGGAGCTCCCAGAATTACACACGATGTGATTTCATATTGTAATCTTGGTGGAGCTCCCTGAATTACACACAATCTGCTTTCATGTTGTAATCTTGGTGGAGCTCCCAAAATTACAGTTGATCTGCCTTCATATTGTAATCTTGGTGGAGCTCCCAGAATTACACACAATCTGGCTTCATACTGTCATCTTAGTGGAGCTCCCAGAATTACAGATGATCTGGCTTCATACCATAATCTTGGTGGAGCTCCCAGAATGACAGATTATTGGGCTTCTTATTGTAATCTTGGTGGAGATCCCAGCATTACACACAATCTGGCTTCATATTGTAGTCTTGGTGGAGCTCCCAGCATTATGCAAGATCTGATTTAATATTGTAATCTTGGTGGAGCACACTGAATTACCCACAATCTGCTTTCATGTTGTAATCTTGGTGGAGCTCCCAGAATTACAGATGATATGCCTTCATATTGTAATCTTGGTGGAGCTCCCAGAATTACACACAATCTGGCTTCATATTGTAATCTTGGTGGAGCTCCCAGAATTACACACAATCTGGTTTCAAATTGTAATCTTGGTGGACCTCCCAGAATTTGACACAATCTGGCTTCATATTGTAATCTTGGTGGAGCCCCCAGAATTACAGATGATCCGGCTTCATATTGTAATCTTGGTGGAGCTCCCAGAATTACACACGATGTGATTTCATATTGTAATCTTGGTGGAGCTCCCTGAATTACACACAATCTGCTTTCATGTTGTAATCTTGGTGGAGCTCCCAGAATTACAGATGATCTGCCTTCATATTGTAATCTTGGTGGAGCTCCCAGAATTTCACACAATCTGGCTTCATACTGTCATCTTGGTGGAGCTCCCAGAATTACAGATGATCTGGCTTCATACCATAATCTTGGTGGAGCTCCCAGAATGACAGATTATTGGGCTTCTTATTGTAATCTTGGTGGAGCTCCCAGCATTACACACAATCTGGCTTCATATTGTAGTCTTGGTGGAGCTCCCAGCATTGTGCAAGATCTGATTTAATATTGTAATCTTGGTGGAGCTCCCTGAATTACACACAATCTGCTTTAATGTTGTAATCTTGGTGGAGCTCCCAGAATTACAGATGAACTGCTTTCATATTGTAATCTTGGTGGAGCTCCCAGAATTACACACAATCTGGCTTCATATTGTAATCTTGGTGGAGCTCCCAGAAATACACACAATCTGCCTTCATATTGTAATCTTGGTGGAGCTCCCAGAATTACACACAATCTGGCTTCATATTGTAATCTTGGTAGTGTCCCAGAATTACACACGTTCTGGTTTCATATTGTAATTTTGGTGGAGCTCCCAGAATTACACACAATCTGGCTTCATATTGTAATCTTGGTGGAGGTCCCAGAATTACAGATGATCTGGCTTCATACCTTAATCTTGGTGGAGCTCCCAGAACTACAGATTATTGGGCTTCTTATTGTAATCTTGGTGGAGCTCCCAGCATTACACACAATCTGGCTTCATATTGTAGTCTTGGTGGAGCTCCCAGCATTATGCAAGATCTGGTTTTATATTGTAATCTTGGTGGAGCTCCCAGCATTACACACATTCAGTTTTCAAGGTGGCTTTTTTTGAAGTAAGTTATGTTTGTCTGTTGTTAAGGACCACCTTAATTATTAGCGGACCCATTATTTCAGGCAGGTTTATTGTGATCATTCATGCTCATTTGAAGTAGTTAAGTCAACAAAGAGGTTACTGCTTAGTTACCTGAATACCCAGGAAGAAGAAGTGTGATTCCATAATTGTGGCAGGGTTTATGCTCTACTACTGTTGAATTCACAAATATACACATACTGTACAAGAGAACTTTTTCATAAATAATTTACCCCTCAGCCCGATGTCAAAGTTTTTGGAGACGCCCGCCCGCCCGCCCGCCCAACCGCACGAAGGATAGCAATACCCCGCACATTGATGACTCATCCAGAAGATAACAAAGAACTCAGAACAACATCTGAAGAACTGCAGGCCTCACTTGCCTCAGTTAAAGTCAGTGTTCTAGATTCAACAATAAGAAATAGACTGGGCAAAAATGGCATCCATGGGAGAGTTCCAAGGCAAAACCCAGTGCTGACCAAAAAGAACACAAAGGCTCCTCTCACATTTGCCAAAATACATCTTGATGATCCCCAAGATTTTTGGTAAAATATTCTGTGGACTGGTGAGACAAAAGTTGTACTTTCTGGAAGGGGTGTGTCCCATTATGTCAGGCATAAAACATACACAGCATTTCATAAAAAGAACATTACACTAAAAGTCAAACATGGTGGTGGTAGTGTGATGGCTTGCAGCTGCTTTGCTGCTTCAGGACCTGGACAACTTGCTGTAATTGATGGAACTATGAATTCTTCTCTCTACCAAAAAATCCTGAAGGAGAATGTCTGACCATCTGTTTGTGACCTCAAGCTGAAGCGCACTTGGGTTATGCAGCAGGACAATGTTCCGAAACACCACACACACACCAGCAAGTCCACCTCTGAATGACTTAATAAAAACAAAATGAGGGTTTGGGAGTGGCCTAGTCAAAGTCTGGACTAAATTCCGCGTGAGATGCAGTGGCATGACCTTTAATAAGCCGTTCATGCTCAATATCCCTCCAATGTGGCTGAATTAAAACAATTCTGCAAAGAAGAGTGGGCTAAAATTGTTCCACAGCAATGTGAAAGACTCATCTCCAGTTGTCGCAAACATTTGATTTCAGTTGTTGTTGCCGAGGGTGGCATAGTTATTAGGATTTAGAGGGCAAATACTTTTTCACATAGGGCCGGGTAGGTTTGGATAACTTTTTACCTTAATAAATGAAATCATCATTTAAAAACTGCATTTTGTATTTACTCGGCTTGCCTCTGTCTAATATTAAAATTTGTTTGATGATCTGAAACATTTAAGTGCGACAAATATGCAAAAAAATAAGAGATCAGGAAGGGGGCAAATACTTTTTCATGGCACTGTATTAATTACTTAAAAAAGAAGATTTTGTCATGTTTAACTGTATTGATTGTGTTGACATAATATTTTACAAGCATTTTACCATTACTACCCTGATAAACAGCTTTGAACCAGTTTATTGGGTGACCTGACACTTTTGCTTGGTAATGTGTATGCAATAATATGAAAGATGAGTTAAGACATTTAACTTAAGCTGTTCTAATGAGGAATTCTTCTTGTGGGAGGCTGAAGGTGGACTGTGGTGTGGAGATTGACAAAAGAAGGCAGAAGATCAGGGCATAACGGGTTAAAAATCTAATCTATAATATATTTGAGGTCGATGTCTGTCTGCCTGTGTGTATGTCCACGTTTTTCTCCTACATTTCTCAACCGATTGTCACCAAATTTGGTGTGAATATCCACTTGGACACCAGGAAGGACTTGACATCACCCGATTTTTGAAAAACAGTCATGCGCGCAAAAAAACATGGCAATTTCACTCCGGGTAGCGGGTAGCAGCAAGTGTTTTAATATACGCAGGAATTTCATCTTTTACAGGCTGTTTGTGGAGATATATTTTGACAAATGTTCAGCTTTTACTTACCGAATTTTTTATACATTTATATTGAGGATGATAATGAACTATTTACCATGCATTTAAAAATGATATTCACATAGTTGCAGAAGTTTTGGTTACAGGGCTGAGCAAAATGCGACCATGTTTTATTGGATTCAATGTTAAAAAGGGATAAAATTAAAGTTTTAAGCAGACAGAAATCCCAAAGCAGGTCAAATTATACCTCTATCGAAAGTTAAGGGTATACTGAACATGATAAAAGTACTTTTACAGCACCACCTGAGCCCAGAAAAGAAATATAATCAATAAAAGTCACCCTTCCATTCACCCTCAGCAAGTCTCAAGTTGGCAACGAAATGGCTTAATTTTGATGACGTCACAAGTTGTACAATTCGTACAGTACTCAGATGCAGCCCAGAAACGACAAGGTATTTACACCGTCCCTCACCCCTCGTAGTTTATGCATCGGAATTCTGACTTCCATCGCATAATGCGCTCAATTTGTGTCATCAACGCAGTACCCAAGTATTCTCGGAAATAATTACGTCGACAAAATAAGGCTACAGTTTACGTGCGCTGTCATTCTCGCTAGCGAGTAAGTTGGCTACTTAGAATTCCAAAACCAAAGAAAGATTTACTTTTCATTGACAATTGGCGTCCAATCTGCTTACTAAATAATGATTACAAGATATTTGCATTGATATTTGCTAAAAGATTAAAAAATGCTCTAGATTTCATAATTGACGAGACTCAATCCGGCTTCATGAGAAATAGACATATTTCTAACAATATCAGATTAGTACTTGACTTAATTGATTATTCAGATTTATGCCCTGACGAAAGTTTCATTCTGTTTTTAGATTTTTACAAGGCTTTCGACACAATAGAACATAAATTCATTTATCATGCCTTGGAAAAATTTGGTTTTGGTTCATATTTTAGCAGTGCTATCAAAACAATGTATACAAATGGAAACTGTTCAATTAAGCTGCATGCTGGTACTTCTCCTCGATTCTTCCTTAAACGTGGGGTTCGGCAAGGCTGTCCAATATCGCCTTATCTTTTTTTGCTCTGTACTCAGTTACTCACTGACTTTATTAAGCTTAGTCCATTAAAAGGTATCTCAATTGCAGACAACGAAGTTATCATCAGCCAATTAGCTGATGACACGACATTGTTTTTAAAAAATCTTTCTCTGATACCTTTATCTATTGACTTGATTAATATTTTCTCTGCTGCCTCAGGACTTTGCTTAAACATAAATAAATGTGAACTGCTTGCTCTCAAATATTGTGACACCCCTTTTATTTGTAATATACCTGTAAAAGACCGTATTACTTATCTCGGTATCATTATCACCAAAGATGGAAGGGCCAGAGGCAACTTGAATTTTGATCCAATTATTGACAAAACACAGAAAAAGTTGAACCAATGGTTGCAGGGAGACTTATCACTAAGAGGAAGAATTTTACTTACTAAAGCTGAGGGAATATCCCGTCTTACATATGCTGCTTTATGCCTTGAGGTAAACAAAAAGATTTCAAATGATATTGACAAGATGCTATTCAACTTTATTTGGAGGAACAAAAATCATTTTGTTAAAAAATCAGTAATAATGAACTCGTATGATAAGGGTGGCCTTAACTTTTTAGACTTTGATACGTTGAATAATACATTCAAAATAAATTGGCTTAAACAATTCATCAAGAATCCATTTTCAATTTGGAACTTAGTACCAAATTTGATTTTTTCCAAATTAGGAGGCCTAAATTTCCTTTTATTTTGTAATTATAATATAGAAAAACTCCCCGCAAAATTATCCAACTTTCATAAACAGATGCTTCTCTCATGGTCACTGATTTATAAACATAATTTTTCCCCGCATAGATACTACTTATGGAACAACAAAGACATCATATGCAGAAACCAATCTTTATTTTACCCTCTTTGGTTTACAAATAACATTCTTTTGGTTGGTCAGCTGTTTAATTCAAATGGATCATTTTTGACATATCAAGACTTTATGTTGAAATATAATATTAATATTCCTGTCAGAGAATTCAATACTGTTATAAATGCAATTCCTGCTGGAGTTGTTATGCTTTTCAAAAATACAGCAGGACAGGTCCCAACTTTATTATCTCTTGATCCAACCGAACTTGAAATTGGCCAAATTTGTTTCTCCTCAAAACGTAATAATCGTCATTTACGTGCTTTATTTCAGAAAGATGTTGTATCAATTCCATATGTGGTTGCTTATTGGAACAATTTTGTTGATGATCTTGACTGGAAAAAAATTTGGAATTTACCAGCAAAATACTTGATTACTAATAAAATGAAAGAAGTGTCTTTTAAAATAATTCACAGATTTTATCCTTGTAAAGTTTTTTTACAACGTTTCAAGAAAGATATAGATGTTAACTGTGGTTTTTGTGAAGGATCCCATGAAGATGTTTTTCATTTATTTTGGAATTGCCCATTCTCTGTCAAACTATGGAAAGATATTTGTAATTTGATTTCTTATTGTATTGTACCACAATTTTCATTTTGTTTTGAACATATATTGTTTGGCTTCTTTAATTATCCATCTGTAAAAAAAAACCAATTTGATACTATTAATCTTATATTACTATTAGCTAAATGGCACATTCACAAATGTCGTTATACTAATCAAAACCCACTCTTCTGCATTTTTGAAAATGAAGTCAAGCAATATATTAGGACCATTAGACATTCGACAAATGCAAAAGCTTGTAAAACTCTGAATTTATTTGCTCTTTTTAATATATTTATGTAATATGATATTCTGAAAGCTTGTCCTTGAAAGTATGTCACCCCCTGGCGATTGTCTCTGTATTTAAAAAAAAAAAAAAAAAAAAAAAAAAAAAAGTTGGCTTCTTAGCTAGCAAGCTAAGGTGATATTGAACTCTATAATGTTATAGCTGGCACACCGATGTAATTAGCTAGATTGCCAACTGGCCGTTGAGCTAAAAAGGATATTACACCGATAGCTTGTATTTAGCTAGCTTGCTAGAATGATTATTCACTCATGTGAAATTGACGCAGGGGCAAGCGATCCGGTGTTGTGCCCGGATAGAACGTGTTTCCTCTTCATTCAATAGCAAGACGTGCGCGCTCCCGCGGACATGGGAAACACTTTCTATCAAGGGTAACTCCCCGATAGAAATGGTTTCCCCTTCATTCAATAGCAAGGCGTGCGGACCGGTATTCGGGGCTAGATAGAAGCACTGCGTTCAATACGGCGAAACACTACAAGAGGGACCTCTCTAAACGGACATTTCGCGGCACACTATAGAGAAGTCTATCTGAGTAGCATTATTTTCTAGCTTTCCTTCAGATTTTTCCACTACTAGGAGTAATTTCTGAAGAAGGAATGTGAATATTCTTACTACCTGAGAGTTTTTCTGTGAATTTAATTGAAATTTGACCAAGGTGAAAATCAATATATTTCCAGTGTAATTGTGAAAAACCATGGATCATAAATGACACCACAATCATAGAATCGCCCAGGAAGAGATTTTGAAGTAAGCTCTTAAGTGACGCAAAAGTTTTTTAAAATGATGCACAGAGGTTGACTAGAATTCTAGTGCATAGATGTGAGAAAACAGCAAAAGAAGTTATTCTACATATAATAAAATGTAGCATGCAGTATTTAAGACAAACTATCTCATCAGAAGACAGCAAAATGGTTGACAGTCTTCCATAACACAGAACACACAGTTTTACTCTTTTTGTGGTTACCTGAAGATAGGCTGTTGTGGTAACATTCCAAATTTGCCTTCCTGTTAAAGATAAAGTTGAACATATACAATTTAGTCCAACAGAGCAGATGAACCGGCTACCAAGCTATGCTATGAAGTGATGGTTTTCATTATCAAGGAAAACTGCATATCACGGCAAACTCGGAGGTAACTGTGTTTAGAGACATTTAAATGATGTTCTCTTCTGATAATCAGAACCAAGTGATGCTACATAAAGTCACAGCTAGCTCCGAATCACTGCCGTACGTGAGTGTTTATGTTTCAGTTGTGAGTATAGTAAGTGGTGCTCTGTGCAGATTTGATCCATGGGGACTAGTTTTGGAATTAAGGGTCATGCACCTGACACTGGCTCTCAATGTGGTTGCAGTACACTCCCCGTTAAAGACCGTCACATAGATAGTGCCTCCCCAGTGTACCAGGCTGTGATTAAGAATCAAGATAAGGAACCAGACCTGTCCGAATGGGCTCGACGTGCTGCCAACCTGCAGTCCAAGTCCTTCCGCATACTTGCTCACATCACAGGAACGGAGTACAGTGAGTCCAGTCCTATTCTCTCTCTCTCTCTCTCTACGTCTATTGTGTGAAATCAGGTAATTTATTTTTGTATAACTAAAATTTCATTATCTGGGCTCAGGGGCGAAGCTAGAACCGGGAATTGGGGTGGCACAGACACGTCCCTTTATGACAATTAGGATAGTCCTGGCTAGTTCTCAATTATTTTTCTTTATTGACACGTTTTCCAATTATCGTAATAGGCAACTGAAGATACGGTTTCTCATGCGATCTAACAGCGATGAAGTCATGGGGTAAATTCCTTAAAACTGAGAATTGGGGTGGACGTAACATCTCTTTTACAGAATTATTAGTCCTGACCTGTTCGCAGTCATTTTCATGATTAACAAAATGTTCACTCGGAGAGCGCTCCGCACTTAACAGGTGCTGCTTGTTCTCCCCGATTAGGTAAGACGACAATCATTCATCTGGAAACGTTTGCTTAATTTAAATCAACGTTATTCAAAATTACTCTCGGTATTGAGTGGGAGAAAAGTGGCACTTGGCGGTGAAATAGGCTATAAAAAGCATGCGGCTCTATTTGACTTTGATTTGACATGACATCATGACATGACATGACATTGCTGTTAGATCGCATGAGAAACCGTGTCTTCAGTTGCCTATTATGATAATTGGAAAATGCGTCAATAAAGAAAAATAATTGAGAACTAGCCAGGACTATCCTAATTGTCATAAAGGGACGTGTTTGTGCCACCCCAATTCCCGGTTCTAGCTTCGCCCCTGTCTGGGCTGACAATTATGCACCAACTGGAGACCTGTCACAGTTACAGTATTTCAGGGCTAGATTGTGGGTGTTTTAACCTCTTGAGAGCAGCAACCATAACTGGAAACTTCTGTTCTTCTACCTAAACAGCTTATTATATCTCCTAATCCACTCACTCCTAATTTTAAAACGATAAATCACGTGGGATGTAGAAGCATCATGAATGTCTCCCAGTTTCTAATTTTTTATTTTTTTTGTCTCATCTTAGTGCAAGACCCTGATGAAGACGCTTTAAGGAAATCAAGGTGGGAACTCTGCTTCTTTGGCTTCAGGTTTTATGTCAGTGGGAGTCTTAATGCATGTCGCAGTGTTTCTCTATAAGGCCTAGTCCATACGTTATCGTGTATTTTTAAAAACAGGATTCCTCCTACAAACAAAAAAATCTCTCTGCTCATGAAGATGCAAAAACACAATTAGAGTGCTGTCAGGGGCATACCAAATCAACGGCGGTGATGATATAAATTAATATATCACCATGTAGGCTGATAACAAGCCTCAAATGACTCACTACAAGGCGCACGCATCTAGGGGAAAATGGAAATGCAGCATAAAAACGACCTTCTCCGTTGTAACTCCCACCGAACACCGGACACAGAATATGCAGTCCACAACTTCCGATAGAAAACGTCAGGGAGAGCGCAGGCCGCAGTAACACATGAAACCTTCCTCTACCAAACTCAAACTCTTCCCTCAGTTAAAAAAAAAAGAGAGAAAAACAATGCATTCACCTTACTACCGTACAATAAAAACTGGAGAAAAAGCTGCATAAAATAAAGTTGGCTCTTCCATTTTGCATCGTCAGAAAAAGAAGTACAAGCTGCTGACATTGTCAAGCAATATCCCCCGCAACTGGCATTGCATTTTTGAATAGAGAATGTTTATATGCATTTAGATTTCTAAAGAACTGTACTAATCGCAAAGCTGTTATTATCCTTGCAAAAAAAATTGGCCAGAGAGTATGCATCAGAAAACTCAGAAAATTATTCCAAATTGTTTTCACCTTTATGTGTTTTTACACCTTGATGCCAAAAATGATCGCAATCGGATGATTATTTTCAAAGTTATAGCCCGGACACGAGACATTACAGATTTCCCACAAATTTGTCGCTTTTTGCCCCGAAACGTGAGAAATTACAAAATTATTTTCAAAATAGTTTTTCATGGCACACCTTTATGAGGTTTTACACCTTGATGCCAAATACGATCAGAATCGGATGATTAGTTTCAAAGTTATAGCCCGGACACGACACATTACAGATTTCCCAGAAATTTGTCGCTTTTTGGCCCAAAACGTGAGAAATTACAAAATTATTTTCAAAATAGTTTTGCATGACGCACCTTTATGTGGTTTTACACCTCGATGCGAAATATGATCATAATCGTATGATTAGTTTCAAAGTTATAGCCCGGACAACAAATGTGTCGGACGGACGGACTGACGGATGGATGGACCCCATATTTATATCCCCCGCAACAACGTTGTTGCGGGGGATAAAAATAGCCTAGAGGTGGAGTTAGATGTCCGTGTGTGAGGGTCTATAAATTGGAGAAAATTATAAAATCGGGTGGGTGGTGAGTGTATAATTTGAGCGTATGTGACGTGAGAGCCAATCAGTGAATCTCTCACGCACACGTGCACAATCATTTACCTTTCCAGACTTTGCACATAGTGCTCAGTGTTTCCCACAGACCAAGGATCTATTTGTGGTGGTTAATTAATACTTCTTCCAAAAATTTTTTATTAAACCTTGCTGCTCATTAGGCTACTTGTGGACAAAAGAGAAACAAAAATTCAAGTGAGAATTCAAGTTTAGAAACTGTTGTCAGGTAAAGTGCGAATATAAATAATTAAACAGATTCTTTCTCTGATCACCAAGGACAGGCAGCAGCAGCAGCAATAAAAAAAAATTTCCTCCAATTAAAAAAATCTGAATTTTGCGAACAATATTCTTTGGTCTAGAGTCTCTGATATTAAACCAGGTATATCCAGAGATGTATAAAGCACTGGAAAAAAAAACTACTAAGTAGAAGTACCATGACTGAAAGTAACTTAGGTAAAAGTTGAAGTCACCCATAAGAAAATTACTTGAGTAAAAGTAGCTCACATTGAATTTACTGAAGTACCAAAACCATTTTGTGAAAAATATACTTAAGTATCAAAAGTGCAAGTACAACCTTTTTTTCATAGTATGCACAGAATGAAGAAAAGCAACCACTCTTTGTTATCTCCTTGTGCTCTTTAATCAATTTTCAAGTGAATGAAAAGTACGGTATTCAGTATTCGGCGTGCTTGTGAATATTCAATACATGATCCTGGAGTGCCATCTAGTGATAGAATATTGTAACTGCGTGCATAAATTTGCAGCTCCAAGTCCGCATTATCCCGTCGCTTTCCTTTCTCCTCCCACCGGTCGCATTTGCGCAGGCGTGACTGAGAGTTGCGAATTAAGTCAGATGGCTCACTCTGCGGCTGCCTTTATCTCCAGGTCCTGTGAAACGACGTTTAGTCCAGTTCCAATGCGTGGAATACTTTTGCAATTATGTAACGACAAATTATCGATTAATAAATTAAACAACGAACTTTTTTATCGAATTTTGTCGACAATGTCGATGAATCGTTGCACCCCTACTATATACGTACATATATAAATGCTATACAAATGTACTTGAATAGAAATATTTACAGAATAGAACAACAGATTAATTATGTACAAGTATTGATGAAAATAGCCTGCATTCATGAAATTTTTACTTAAGATCTACATATATAGATATACATTTTAACAAAAAGGTGCGCCAGCGGCGCAAGCAGTGGCAGCATGACGGCAGATTTAACAGGAGGAAACGAGAAAAGATTTTCAATGCGACGACACAGATATCCTGGTTCCAGAAGTGAACGCGTGAGAGCGCGCAATATATGGAGACAGGTCTCCTCCTTCATGTGTAAATACTTTATTTTACATGAACACCTGCAAAAACTATTACAACAGATGAAGTGCAAATGTCATGCAGATTTGTTTTACACTGAAGCACCCGCTATGAAACAATCAGAAAGAGTTTCTGAAGTTTGAAGTGCGCAAAATTACGCACAGATATATCCAAGACCACTTTTTTTGTTCAGACCACTTTTGGGCTTAATTGACCACTTTGTACTGGCACGTCTTACCTTCGTTGTTCGAGCCACGCCTCTTCCACCACGACTTTTTATTATTATTATACGAGCGTCTTAAGACGGGACGTATTATGTCATCACCCCCATCCGTCTGTTGTCTGTTAGCAATTTCTTGTCCGGGGCATAAGTCCTGAGCCGCTTGAGCTACATTCGTGATACTTCACATACACGTGCACCATCACTAGGCGCTGTGTCGCGCACCATGATTTTGTTCACCCGGTCAAGGTCAAGGTCACTGGCAAAGGTCAAAGGTCACGTGGCCCAGATGGGGCTTGTCCGGAGCATAACTTCTCAACCGCTTCAGATACATCCATGATATTTCACACACACGTATACCATCACTGAGGGGAGTGTCGCGTACCATGTTTACGGCCCTCCCTCCAAGGTCAAGGTCACGGACAAAGGTCAAAGCTCACATGGGGCTGTTGTCTGTTGGATATTGGTATCATGTTGTCTGTCCACTTCCTGATCCATGTTCATGACGGGCGTATTATGCACCGTTGGCGGTGCTCTTCTTGTTCTTCTGCGTCTTCTCAATTTATAGGCCCACCACGACTTCTTCTGCGTCTTATTAATTTATAGGCGGCCTTACAATGCATACCGCCACCCAATGTGCCAGAATTGTAACGACACGCGACATTCACAAAGCAAACAGTCCTTAGGCGAGGTTGAGTCAAAAGCCGAAAAATGTATTCGTGGCGGCCAAAATTTATTCGTATTTTATTTATTTATTTTGTTGAACTTTTTTTTTTCAGTGAAGAATAAATTTGTTTAAGTTGTCATTGCTGGTTGTCTTTTTTGTGATTTTCAAGTTATAACACTTTGCAGAACTTTCCAAATCAAAGTCTATTGTTTTAATGCAGTAAAAGTGCCAACCAGAAATGTGGAGAGAAGAAAAAAAACAATAAACCTCAAACTTACCTACTTTACCCAAAAACAGTGCCCATGAGAATGGACACACGCCCAATTTAAGCTACGCCCAGCCTAGGAGGAAACCAGCATAAAAGCGTCCTTCTCCTTCCTTATTCCCACGGAAAAACACTAAAAGGAATATGCTGTCCACAACTTCCGTCTTATTTTCGAAACAAACAAATGAAGCAAACGTCAGGGAAAGCACAGGCCAAAATAACAAACAAAACATTCTTATACATAACTCAAAATCTTATCTCAGTAAAAACAAAGCACTTTTCTAACTATCCCAAAACAGGAGTAAAAGTTGCGTAAAAGAAAGGCGGCTTACCCATACCCTGCTTCCTGGACTGCTGTAAGTTTACCGTTTTTTTTACAAGCTCTTGCAAGAATAAACTAATTACACAACAAACTTCATGATCGAGTTCACAATTTTTACGAGCTCTTACAAAGATTAACACACTATGAACTTCATGATCGGGTTCACGATTATTACAAGCTCTTACAAAGATGAACACACAATGGACTACATGACCAAGTTTAATTCTCACAACTTCTTAAAAAGATGAAGATGCGACAAGGCGCAAAGCCACATTGGAAGTAAGGAAGGAGGTGGGGCCAAGTTTGCCACTGCAGCCTCCATGTAAAATGTGCGCAATTATCTGCCATCCAGTCACCAGCAGGCAACCTGCAGCACAGCACTGAAAGAGAGAGACACACAATAAACAAGAAACGCCCGCTTTTGAACACCCTCGGCCTGATTTATGAAGTGTCCCAGAACAATTACACAATAAGTAGAATAAGTAGAATTCCACAGAACATACATTTATAAATACAAAAATGCCCAAAGTCCCGCAAAAATTTTGGAAAATTCAAATTTTTTTCACTAATCTAGAGCCCCTCGTATATATGATTGTTCCCCCAGGTATAAACCCCCTAGCCCAAATGCTTCATCAAAATCAGCCCACGACAAAGTTTTTTTCAAAAGCGCCAACAATGCCATTTTTCCCCCAAAAAATGGTCCGATCTGAAAAATTCTGAAAAACTGAAAAAATCGGAAAAACTAGTTTATTGATGCTGACTTTAGAGGTGCACACACGGACTGACAGACAGACAGACAGACAGACGATGAACTGATGACAATACCCTTCGGCCTGAAGTCGGGCCGAGGGTAAAAACAGCTACAACCCCAGGCAGGGCATCAGAACAAAACATACAGGTATGTATGACTGGGTCCTAACAGCTCTCTGATGTCACCAGCCAAAACATCAGTTTTCCCTGCCCGCACATAAACAGTGAAAATGGAGTTTCTAGATATTTTCATCCTGGAAGGTGTTTTCCAACAGGTCCATTTTCAGTGACCAAGAATGCAGTTTGTGAGTGGCCGAGAGGCCAAAACACAAAGAAAATGCTGCATTTTTTTAAAATACCTGTGTTTGTGTGGACGAGTAAGTAACTGCAACAATAATACATGTGGTACAGTTAACTATTAATGTAATGTGATGTAATTTGATAAAATGGAAAATATTGCATTTAGGATGATTTACTTGGACAGGATGCTATATCCAGTCGAAGGGCCTCGCTGCCAATGTGCAGCCCACAATCAGTAACCCATCTTCATCTTGATTTTTTTAATCTTCTCATTCCAGGGAAAAGTTTGAAACGGAACTGAGAGGCCCACGATTTAACAAACTAAGAAAGTGGCATCATGGCCTATCGGCACAAATCCTCAATGTGCAGGAGTAAGTCCTTCGAAGGTCCAGACGGACAGAGCAAGGACAGTGATGCAGACAAGATAAACAGTATTGCAAGAAGAGGAGCAGAGAGGGGAAGACTTCAATAGAGGCAACTGGAACGTGTGCTAGAGTGGTAGAGTAGCTCAGAAGAAAACATGAAACGCTGCCCTGAAAGTGCTTGTTCCTCACTTTGTTTTGTGTTTCTTTTTTTTGTTCATAAATCCTTCCGCCACTGTGAGAACACATCTTTCAGCCAGTTTAAAAAATATAATAATGTTCCGCCACTGTGAGAACACATCTTTCAGCCAGTTTAAAAAATATAAAAACATAATAATGTAGTACTCAGCTCTGTCTTTTTGCTTTTTCTTCTTTTTCTTTTGGCTGTTCAGCTGATCCTAAAAGAAACATATTAATACTGTACAAAAAAGAATTATGAAAAACCTTATTGTGTTTCTCCCTTATTACATTGTGTTGTATCCAGTATAATAAGAGTTCATTAATTTAAATAAACACCACTTTAAGTTTAGCCTTCTCGCCTTTTTGTTCATGCTTCGGCTGGAGTTTTTTTTATATAGGTATATATTTTTAACACGTTTTACTCATTCTGCTCCTACAGCTGCTTGTACCAGGGATTCGCTGAAGTACAAGAGGAGAAAATAAGATTCATCACATAACTGTCACAGTTCTTCTTTATACCAGCTCATTACATAATTTTGATTTTACCCTAGGTGCATAACACTTTTGCGAAAATTTGATATGCTGTATCAAGGGACAAAAATCACCCCACGTTATGTCGTGCTGTTAATATGCAGCCGAAAATGATTTATGTTATTCTGAACCAGAATTTTAAAGCATTCTCACAGATGATTCCTATTTCTTTGAATATAATAATTAGCAACATTAGTCTATAGACAGCATGCATAAACAACACTTATACCTTCTCAAATTTTTATTGCAGGTGCACAATTCCTAATCTCAGAGTCAGAAATAAGGAACTCTTAGGCTCACTTGTTTTGCTACAGTTGCTGCATTATATATGGTGCAAAACTGTTTTGCACACCTGTATCCAAGAATGCAATTCGTAAAGTTATTTTTTTCTCCCATAAACATGACTCTGCTGTTACACCTTCTCAAATTCTCTCGCACAAATGCAAGTCACAAGTCTCAAATGACAAGTTCCACGCGCACTTTCTTTTGCACTGATCCAGAATTGAAGTGATGATGTCACACTGGTGTCAGAAGTAAACGTTCCCATTCATTTTACACAGTCTTTTTTAAAATGTTCACTTTTGATGCACTTTCCATTGTTTTCAAGCCTCCATTGATTTTCAAGATTTTGCGTCATGTTTCTGAGTAACCAGAGTCAGCTATAATTTAAATCATTTACATTTTTTGCCACCATGCTAATCCTCTTTGTAGTCTAAAAACTACATGTCCCTTGATCCTCCTGATTCCTGGGCAGAGCGAGTTGACAATGTGTGGAAAATTTCCAGCATCTTACCATGGCTGTTTGTTTGCTTAGCCTGGTAAGACAATGCTAAGGTCTAGACTGGCCAATCCATGAGTGAAAATGATGTCTCATGCTCCCTGTATTACTCTTTCACAATTTGAGCCCGATGAATCCTGACATTGTCTTCTGCCCTTATCAGAGAAGAAAAAAAAAATCTATTGAAGGAAAAACCTTGTCATTCAGCATATTCAGGTATTCAGCTGACCTAATTTTTTGGACTCATATCATTGCTAAACCTAGACCTGACAAACTGAAGCATCCCAAGATCATGCTCCTTAGAAAATTGAAGCCTTTATTTCTCAAGCCTCACTGATAAGTGGTTTCCTTGAGGCTACGCAGCTGTTTATTCCCAATCCCTTGAGTTCCCTTGGCAGTGTGCATGCGGAAATATTCTTACTTTCACTATTAAACATAGCCGTGAGTTATACTGTTGACTTTTAAAATTTGATTCCACCAAACTTAAGTGATCTCTGATCACGGCCAATCATGGTTTTTTTTTTTTTTTTTGACCAGGTGATGGTTCACCACTATCTTTATAGGTTTCAATGATGCGTTTCACAATACTTCATCCAGTTTTATTGGTTTCAGCAATCTCCTTATTTGTTTTCTTTGCTTGATTCAGTGAAATAATTTGACCCTTCTGTGACAAAAGTAACGTATTTTCCATAACCACAGGATGCGTTTTTCGACATGTTGGTTTAAAAAAATGAGAAGCTGCTCACTGCTTCAGTTAAAGTTAAATAACTTGTTGCCAGCTGAAACATATTAATCACTGCAATAATTAGCCAATGGAAGGCCTATTTGCTTAGTCAGATCCAGCTGGTGACTTTTTTTGCCAGGCAGTGTATAAGCCTTTAATTATTAAGAACTTAAGAAATAAGAGATCACCGATGAGCGACATTGAAGACACACTCAATAGTGATATTGTAAGGACGGGGAAAAAAAACGAGTAATTAATCCAGCTCTTAACTGTATCTCCCATCTTACCATTTTTAGCAGTGTAACCCATTTTAAATTACACAATGATTTCAGTGTTTTAAAGAATAGGCTACATTTGCAAGGAATCACAGTTGCACACTCACAGCTGCTATGCAATAATAATTGTAGCTGCAGCGCCGCAACGGTCAGGGCCAGGCAATTTTAGGCAAAATTCGGCCATTGTAGCAACAAGCAGAGTGTAGGTAGATGTAAAAAATGTGGCATTCTAATGTGCATTTTACATCAGTTGAGGCTTGAACTCACAATTTCTGGCACAAAAGACTATGCTCTATCTCACTGAGCTAATTGGCAAATAGAAATCTCACATGTAGCTTCCCAAATTGACCAAACCAGTCAATTGTGTGCAAGACACCAGCTGCTAGCGTGTAAAGGCAGATTTCAAACGGCTGTCAAAAATTCAGTTAAGACAAAATCTGAAAATACCCAAATTGCGTCTGGAGAGCATGAAGATGTTGGTAACTTTTTAAACAATGATTTATTGGCTCCATAAGTGAAAAACAGATGTTTGAAAATGCCATTTTTGCATTGACTCCAATTGTTTGCATGAGTGAAATTCAAAATGCGGTAAAAATTCAGCTTTTGAGATAAAATTCTGAGATTTTCCAATCATCCATAACAATAGTTTTATTTTTTTTAATAAACATTGAAAATGTATTTAGCAAGAATTTGCAAACAATACCGTTTAGTCAAACATTTTGATGCACTGTAGGCTCAATTTTTGATAACGTGTACGACAGTCTGAAGATGCACTTTAGCAAGTTTGGTGTCAATTGAGCAAAAATTGTGGGAGGAGAGGTTTAATAAGTGTAACCCCTTTTTGGACGGGTGTTAATCACCCAGCACAGTACAGGCTACTTATAGTTACCCTAAATCACAATAAATAATGGCGCAACAGGATCCGAAGTTCTCAGCGGTGGAATGGTGAGCTGGCTGAGATTCCTTATACCACAAGCGTAATTGAATAACTGTGTAGTAGTAGTAAATAGGAATATGAATACTTATAAATGATTACAAATTTAGTAGCGCGGTGCCTCCACTGTGGAAAAACTACACTTACCCTCAAGCCAGTGCAGGATGTATCTCCCCAGAATTCAAATACATTATGTTCAATCTATTATAATGAATGCTCTAGCTATGTAACTGTAGTGTATTCAATTACAATACACTCATTAAGCTACCTAAATAGCACTCTTCATGGCAATACCGTTAGCCAGGTGAAAAAAATGAGCTGCCAACACCCCAGATAGAATTAAATAATAATGATTATATTTATTAATAAGCAATAATAATAATAATAATAATAGGAAATATTATTGATATGTAACCATGAAAGTGAAAACATTTAATATACAACACATTAAGTGATTTCCCGTATGAATAACAAGTACAGCGATTTATAATTAACAAAGATCTAAAAAAAACAAAACACAGCGCACAGTTGGGGCCCGTATGTTGGTGCACAAAGGTTACGTCAGCTTTTGAGCAAACGTTAGCTCCGCCAATGATCCACAGCTCTCTGAGCCGTAGGCAAAGTAGCAACCGCGACAGTGCCCTTGCTTCGACTCGCTCGTAGCAAAATGTGTGGTGCGTAACTCACGAACAGTCTTCCCACTCAGTCCTGAAGCTTACGGCTGTGTCTTTCTACCAGCCTCCAGACTAACTGCATGGAGGGGGGGGGGATTAACCGATCGCTATCTGCTCTGGCTCGCCTAGCGGTACACGCAGCTTGGCGGTGCCACTACGACCCCTGTTGGTCCAGCACCGAGTCCTCCTCCGACGCGGAGCACTCACGCCGCCAGTCCCAGGTCTTCAACAGCCCATAAAGTTCACCTTAGCCTGAAGAAATCCGTAACCCTATCGCTAATATTTAGCGAGGTTATCAGAAACTTCAAGGGAAAAAAAACAAGCTTAACCGTTGAATCACACCAGGCTCTGTCGCTGTCTCCGCTCCAAAAAAAAAAACGGCCAACGTACCAAGCTATGTCCCAACGGTCTCCGGTAATCAGCACGAGCATAAAACATGTACTAATTATTATTGGTGGATTATAAAATTCAAATAAAAACAGAAGAAATACATCTGATTAGCTAATACAGTTTGTCACATCAGAACAGTGAAAATATTCCCAAACACAAAGCATTATGGTAAATGGAGTTTTGTAAAATACACAGTACACAGTATTGTTTTAGAGGACCTTACATAAGGTTTACAGTTTTTGTGAAAAAAAAGGGGGGGGGGGGGACTTCATAATTTGCAATAGGTTTAAATGTTCAAAAGTTTCTGCAGTATTGGGGCTACAATTTGGTGACAATTTGGCTACAATTACAAGTTGCAAATCTGTAGCACATATGGTTGACTTGTGAATTTTCAAAGTTTTGAAATTTAGAGGCTTGCTCTAGCACCACCAGCAGGACTATTGGCCTGTTTCTGCAGCTGAGGCAATCTGGCATGGGACTGGACCTTTGTGCAAAGTTTGGTGATTTTTTGGGCATGGGAAGTAGGATTTCCTCCGAAGAAGAAATTACATGGAGGACAATAGGGTCCTGGCAGCTTAGACTGCCCGGCCCCTAATTATTAAATAACCCATGCTTCTTACGAAGCATTGGTAATTGAAAAAAATAGCCCGATGTCGAAGTTTTTGGAGACGCCCGCCCGCCCACCCACCAACTCAACCGCACAAAGGATAGCAATACCCCTTCAGCCTTTAGGGCTGATTGGTAAAAATTTTGTAAACTGGTTATTGTTGTGACGTAGCGTTCAGGAACCCCATGCAAGAGAGAAATCAAAGAACAGATGCCTTGAATGAGGTCGGAGTCAAAGCCAAAACAATTGCCAAGCCACAGTACAAAATCCACTAACATGGTTCACTAGACCGGCAGGGATCAGAACCAGGAAGACAGATGAGCGAAGGTACATAAGGCAAAAAGTTGTAGTCGATGAACAAAGCCAAGGGTCATACACAGGGCATCCAAACACAGAAATCGTGGTCATACAAAAATGGGTCAAAATCCAAAACAATACAAGAAGAGCAATGGCAAGAATCGTAGTCAGACAAACCAGTAGAAGAAAAACAATTCTCAATGGCATACACGGCACTCTGCACAAAGAAATATTGATCAACGTTCTGACAACGAGCTGGCTGTGAAAAGACTGCTTAAATAGACGAGAGGAAACCCACATGCTATGCAGGGAACAGGTGAGCTGGATCAGACTAATTACAATGGGAGAATCACATGAGGGAAACCCTAACCACGAAAATTGGTGAAAGTGGACGGGAATCACACAGACAGCCTATGACATTTAAACAGCTCCGGAGTTCTAAGTGCACAGATAATGAGTGCAGGAAAGTAATTAAACACGTGTGAGAGATCTCGCAGAAAGGCAGGGGGAGACAGATACAGCTGAGCAAGAGGCGAGACAAGAACAGGGCGATTGCTGAGAGGGAATTAGTAATAATTAGTAGCGGTGCAACTTTACAGATTTAACTAGAGTGCTCGTTAGTAAGTTAGTAATCTACGTAGATACTACTACTAGAAGGATTAGTAATAGTAGTAGACTGATACAAAATACAAATTTTAGTTTTGTTAGTAATCAGAACAGTAAGACGAAGGAAGTAAACGAGAATAGAAGGAATATATTAAACACCAGAATTCATTTAAATCACCCAAAGTAACTGCGCACACAGAAGACGAACTCAACCAACTAGATCAAAAGACAGGGGAGACGAGTGCAATGGAACTGAGAAATGGAATGAACTAAAACCCTGAGAATTACAATAAGCAAAAAGAATAAAAAAAAGACCAAATCATGAACACTGAACTTGAACATAAACATGACAAAAACTATAACCATGACAATTGTTGCATCATGGTTGTGTGTGTGCGCAACAGTATTTTTTTCTCATTTGTAATTTTACCGCGGTCAGCAACTCTCCAACTAAGGTGTGCGTTCATTCTCTTGAACAAAAAAAAAAAACATTTTGAGAAGAATTCTCTTTGGCTTATTAAACCCAAGGCTTAAAGAAAATTGGCACAAAGGGAATTCAGAATCTTCAAAAGGCATATTTCCTTTTTTTTAATTTTTTATCATTGACATGGATGGGAAAATGCCTGATAACTAGCAAATGAGATGCAATGTAGAACTAGGCTTATGCCATCGGAGGCGACGGCTGGGGGTATATCCCTGAACGCCTCCAATCCTCGAATTCCCCAATCCTTGAATAGACTTTGAATAGACTTGCATTTGAACTTAATTTCAGGTTAATCGGACAAATGGCTCTGAAGATATGGCCAAAATGGTAATTTTCCACCACAGAGCACCACCTGGTGGCAAAATATTGAACCATACAGGTATGATGTCGTCATGTGACACATTGTGAGGTCATGACCTTGCAGTTGCACATAGTTTCATGTCAACTGGAGAAATAGTTCCAAAGATATAGCAAAAATGGTGAATTTTATGTGACAAAGCTCCACCTTGTGTCAAAATTTTGAACCAAATCGGTATAATGTCATAGTGGAACACATCCTAATGTCATGACCTTTCATTTGCACTTGATTTGAGGTCAATCGGACAAATATTTCCAGAGATATGATAGATATTTTGTGAACAGTGATTTTTTCAGTTTTTGGCCCCTGGTGGCCAATCTAGAAATTGTAAATTGTCCAAAATCGAATCAGTTCTTCCTCTTTATGATACTTACTTATATGCAAAACTTGGAATTTCTAATTGAAATATTACTGCAGTTATCGCGTTAACAGTGAAATCAGTTTTTGGTCCCAGGTGGCCAATCTAAACATTGTATATTGTCCAAAATCGAATCAGTACTTCCTCTTACGTGCAAAATTTGTAATTTGTAATTGAAATATTTCTGAAGTTATCACGTTAACACGTAGTGCAGCGGCGGCGGTCGGACCAAAAACATAATATCCTCCGGAACGCCATTCGGCGTTCGGGGATATAATTATAAAAATACCATGGTGTAGGCCCCTATTCACATAGCACGCATAATTTGATAAACAGCATTGCACATAATTATAGGCCCTAACAAAAAACGTGTTAAAGTCATAAATTTAACAATTCATATTAAGCCCAATTTAGCTTCATCTGTCCTATTCTGTTCTCAGAATGCACCGAGCCCGTCGTGTCATCCCTGTCTGCCTAGATGACCAGCTGAGATAAATGAACTAGGCCATTAACTGCATAGGCGGGCGGGCCGGGGGAGCAGTGAAGGGGCGCCGGGGAGGGAGTGGCGCCGGGGCAGGGAGGGGCGCCGGGGCAGGGAGGGGGGGCGCCGGGGCAGGGAGGGGGACAAGCCGCGGCCAGGAATGCGGACAAAGCGGGAAAATTTGCGATGTTCAATGGCTTCTCGTGAAAAAACGGCGGATGGAAACATTCCAAACTCACTTGATCCAGGAGGCTGGACATGTCGGCGATGTGGTCTGCAAATTTGGTTAACTAACTGTGAGTAGTTTGAAAGTTATTAATTTTTAACAGACCACCCTATTGGAACGCTCTGATCCCACCTCGACTAAGACGGTAAAAAGTACCCGTGCTCACTCGCGATTTCTGACAAAACCGTTGGCCGGACAGGTATACATGTTGTGGTGCAAATGGTCTAAACATGTTGCTCTATCATCCTATGAAAGTCTTGCGTCTGTATCTTAATGAGGAGAGAAATGGCTGCCTCCGACCGATGTTGATAAAAAACACAAATTCCCGACTTGTGAGTGCACTTTTGGCACGGCTCCCGTTGGCGTTAATAACGCGAAAACTATTAATTGTAGAGATGCACATCCGATTAGAAAGTTGTTGAAAAACATCTGATCTATTCGTGTGTGAAATTTTGTGAAGATTCTCCCATGGGTTAGCGCGTGAAAGCCCCCGGCGGGTTCAGCGGTTTTCACAAATGTTAAAAAATTCACAAAATTGGCAAAATTATTTGGCTTATATCTCCAAAACTATAAAAGAAAGAGGTTTACAGAAAGTGGTGCAATTGGAGCTGAAAGCATGGGCTATCCAATAGTGCAAGAATCACGACCGTGCGACCAGGGATTTAGGAGCTATTAAGCCAGGGACATGATAGGGAACTGAGTCGCTGGGACCCGTTTCTGGGTGATAACGTCACACATAGGAACAAAGAGAGAAAACTTCTGACGCTAATAACTAACTAATTAAGATAAAGAAAAAAGCAGAAAAGGTATTCACCTGGGGACCAAGGCCTACAATCTGGCACAAACGGCATGTCTCTAGGCCCAGTAGTCTTCTCAACCTACTCTTTCCACCTCCATGGCCTGACATTTCCTAACCGAGTATTTCTGTCTGTACCTCGGGGCCTTAAGCCAGCGGGCCTGGGTTTTGAGCGGCTACGCTGTACACTGCTCCGGCAGGCGGCCGGAGGGGGCCTGGGCGGGCGTCCAGAAGCGCGGTTGAGGTCTTCTCTGGCATCTGAGCTATCTGCGATGGACCATCACACAGTGTATCGTCAAAAGACAAATCAATATTTTTGGTCTTTTTTGGGAGAAAGGGGTGCCGTGTGCTCTGGGTCAAAAAAGAGAACAGCAATCCAAACTGTTACTGGTAACAGGTCCAAAAACCTTGCTGTGTTATGGTATGCGGTTGCGTCAGCGCCTTTGACAAGGTTAACTTGTACTTCCGTGAAGGCACCATTAATCCTAAAAAGGACACTAGCAATTCGCAGTGACACATACTGCCATCAAGAAGACATCTTTTCCAGGGACGCATATTTCAACAAGTCAATGCTAGATTGCATTACAAAGCCATGGTTGAGTAAGAAGTGGGTGTGGTTGCTGAATTAGCCTCCCAACACTCTGGAGTTATCCCCAATATAACGAACATGTGGTCCATTTTGAAATCCAAATTGCAAAAACAAAAACCTGGTACTCTTGCACACTTTAAGACTAGTTGCACAAACAATGGGACAAAAGTACACATGAAACACTTGATCGCTCGGTGTTCAGTCCCTAAATGTCCATAACTGTTGTGAAAACAAATAGCAACATGACAAAATGGTAAATACTTAACTATTCCATTAAAAAAAAAAAAAAAAAAATATATATATATATATATATAAAACCCAAACCAGTGAAGTTGGCACGTTAACAGAATACAATGATTTGCAAATCCATTCCACTTATATTCAATTGAATACACAGCAAAGACAAGATGTTTAATGTTCAAACTGAGAAACTTTTCTTTTTCTTTTGCAAATAATCATTAACTTAGAATTTAAAGGCAGCGACACATTGCAAAAAAGTTGGCACAGGGGCCTTTTTATCACTGTGTTACATCGCCTTTTAATGACACTCAGTAAACGTTTGGGAACTGAGGAGACCAATTTTTGAAGCTTTTCAGGTGGAACTCTTTCCCATTCTTGCATGATGTACAGCTAAAGTTGTTCAACAGTCCGGGGTCTCTGTTGTCTTATTTTACGCTTCATAATGCGCCACACATTTTCAATGGGAAACAAGTCTGGACTACTGGCAGGCCAGTCTAGTACCCGCACTCTTTTACTACGGAGCCATGCTGTTGTAACACGTGCAGCATGTGGCTTGGCATTGTCTTGCTGAAATAAGCAGGGGCGTCCATGAAAATGACGTTGCTTGGATGGCAACATATGTTGCTCCAAAACCTGTATGTACCTTTCAGCATTAATGGTGCCTTCACATATGTGTAAGTTGCCCATGCCTTGGGCACTAATACACCCCCACACCATCACAGATGCTGGCTTTTGAACTTTGCGCCTATAACAGTCCGGATGGTTCTTTTCGTCTTTGGTCTGGAGGACACGACGTCCACAGTTTCCAAAAACAATTTGAAATGTGGACTTGTCAGACCACAGAACACTTTTCCACTTTGCATCAGTCCATCTTAGATGAGCTTGGGGCCAGCGAAGCCGACGGCGTTTCTGGGTGCTGTTGATGAATGGCTTTCGCTTTGCATTGTTGAGTTTTAACTTGCATTTGCAGATGTAGCGACGAACTGTAGTTACTGACAGTGGTTTTCTGAAGTGTTCCTGAGCCCATGTGGTGATGTCCTTTACACACTGATGTCGGTTTTTGATTCAGTACCGCCTGAGGGATCGAAGGTCTCGGGCATTCAATGTTGGTTTTTGGCCTTGTCACTTAAATGCAGTGATTTCTCCAGATTCTCTGAACCTTTTGACGATATTACGGACCGTAGATGATGAAATCCCTAAATTTCTTGCAATAGCTCGTTGAGGAATGTTGTTCTTAAACTGTTCAACAATCAGCTCACACATTTGTTCACTAAGTGGTGACCCTCGCCCCATCCTTGTTTGTGAATGACTGAGCATTTCAGGGAAGCTGCTTTTATACCCAATCATGGCACCCACCTGTTCCAAATTAGCCCGTTCACCTGTGGGATGTTCCAAATAAGTGTTTGATGAGCATTCCTCAACTCTCTCAGTCTTTTTTGCCACTTGTGCCAGCTTTTTTGAAACATGTTGCAGGCATCAAATTCCAAATGAGCTAATATTTGCAAAAAATTACAAAGTTTACCAGTTCGAACATTAAGTAACTTGTCTTTGCAGTGACTTCAATTGAATATAGGTTGATAAGGATTTGCAAATCATTGTATTCTGTTTTTATTTAAGATTTACACAACGTGCCAACTTCACTGGTTTTGGGTTTTGTATATATATATATATATATATATATATATATATATATATAATAGTCAAAATGAAGATGCGTTTATTCTGAAAACTCAATTAAATTCATATGATGAAACATGAAATATGCTGTTGAATTGTATTCAGTATAATACTGGCCAAGGACAATTAACAAATTACTGTTTTTAGTGTCAATTTTAATTAAACCTGCCGCTCAAACTTTTTTGATTTGTGTTTGCTAATGTGAGCGTAAGCTGAAAGACGCTACACATCAATTCACAGACTAGTTATTAATTATTTTGTGCGTCCAGCATTTTTTTAAACCCCACTAGGAGGCAGTCTTGGTCAACTTCTGATTCATGGAGTCGCTATGATATTCTTACTGTGGCAAAGGCAATCCAGTATTATGCTATTAAGATAAATGAGAAAATTTATCGCTAAAGGTAGTTAATACGGTAAATGAATTTAAAGCCTGAATCAAAATGTGTCGGAAGGTTTTACTCCCCTCTGAGTGATCAGTTAACCTCTTAAAAAGGCACTGAGCCACGCAGGTTCACAAAAAATATTCCATCTTGGACCTATATAGATGCCATAACGTGCAAATATTCGTGCTTCATCCAAACTTATGGTTTGAACAGGAAATCCCATGCCCTCCCTTCTTGTACTTAAGTATGCATAATTAGGAGAAATATGGATGCTCACAATCATAGTATGTAAGAAGGATTAACGCCTTTATTTTCAATTCACTTGTTCACTAGTAGTTCATTTAAGAATGACATGTTAATTAAACGTAGATAGGGTATAAAAACTGCACTCTTGTCTCTGCAGTCGACAGGCAATACGCTGAAAACATCAGAGGTAAGATGCCTTCTTGATATCTATAATGCAAGATAACAAAATATGAGAAACACGGTAATAAACGATATGTTTGCACTTGGGGCTAAAAGAGTCTTCTGGGATTCAGAAAACACCAACGGGCGATAATGAAAGTCAGCGATGACTGCAAACGCGATTGTTAATCAAGCTCAGAAATATGTTGGGCCCCACAAATTTGGTAGAGAAATCGGAAGTCTCGTATATGATATGCGCAAAACATCCAAAGGCCCGAATTCAGAGACGACACTCACACTAATTGAGTGAGTACTAAAACTTAGTTAGTGTCAGGTTATACTAAATGAGTCAGAGGTTGTCCTAACCCTCATTTGCTTTCAGAGACCTCACTCACACTGAAAATAGCGTCTCTTTCTGAGTGAAGGTTGAGCGCAGGGAACACCTCCCTTAAGCCGCACTAACTTGCGCCGGTATTTCGTTGTCATGGCTTTCAGGTGGTTACAAACGTTATAAACTCTGGATCAGTTAAAGCCACGTGCTCGACGCAATGGCAACTATGCAAATTTTAACTCTAATAATGCCGGTAACTTACTAACTGACCACCTGGTTTCAGTGTTTACGAACTGCACTGTGGTGAACTTGAGGTTAGCATTTGTGTAACCACCAGTACCTACTGGTGAACTGGCAATAGGGGAAGCTAAAACCATACCTTGAAAACAATGATTGAAAAAAGTTCATATCCAATCATTTAATTAAATTTTATTTACTTGTACTCCAAAAATCCGAAGGATTATCATGTTTCGCCAGTTCTACTTGTTAAGTTAGAATGAGCACTGATAATTATTGCCCAGTTTTCATTTAATTAAATTACCATTGCAGAAACTCTGAAAACTCTCAACATTATCAAGTGTTGCCAGTTTTAATTTATAACGCATATCTGTCAACTCTCACGCATTCGGATTTCTCCTGCTTTTCTTTACTGATGGGTTGGAAAGTGGGGCGCGTGTGGATTGGTCTGCGAGGCTGTAAGTCACGAGAATCCATTCTTTTCTACATTCTTCACCGCTGAATGTATAAGGAAATGTCCGGCACGTTTCACAGCTTGTTGCTTAGTGAGCCTCGCGGGCTGTCCTCCGCCTTTCGCGAGCCACTCGACCAAAGAATTTATGAAGACATGCTGAAATTTACGTCGTCATTTATGTGCGAAAGAAACGCCTCCATTTTGTGAAGCAATGTATAACAACGCTATTAAAAATAAATTGCATTGTTGTTTTACCAATTAATCTGAGAAGCTTTCTAATCAAGAAAAGTAAACTGCGACAGGTTCAGTTCATTCAGCACTGAAGGGTGAGGATTGATCGTGCCTTTGCAGCAGCCGACGCACCGCCTGTGGTACTCAGTGCCCACGACTGTCAGTCATGCTCGAGTGGCGTTTATGAATAGAAATTGGCGAGGAGTGGGACCGCTGTCTCAGTTAGTGGTCGGTCGATCTCTTTCTCACACTCCAGTTACATTTCAATTGTTCTCACTATATGGCGAGTGGAGGGTGAGTGTCGTTTCTGAATAGGGGCCTAAGTGTAACTCCTAAGCATACTTGTCTAATTTTGTATAATAAGCCAAACTTGTGCTGCAGGCCCGTTGACCGACAAACTGCTTGGCTTCAGCCGTGAGCGTTTTGTAAATTGCATGCCCAAAATGTATTGAGTACATCTCTTTAACTACAAGGTCTATTTCAGTGGTTCTCAAACTCGTTCCTGGCGCTGTGTATGCTGGTTTTTGTTACAACCACAACTGCAATCTTGGACTTTTAACAAGGTGTCGATTTGTCTTAATTAGTTGCAATTCATGTTTAGTACAGTTATTTACCACCTTTAGCTGCATTTTATGGACATATCCACTGTGCCATGAAGAATAAAAACCCTCATAAAAAAAACTTGTTTTGCTTATTTTTCCATATTGTGAGGATTTGCCGTAAAAAAACATTCAAAACACATCAAACTAGATTCTAAGAAAATCGGTATGCTCCAAATTGGGTTGCTGCACACAGGTGTCTTGAATTCTTTCAAAATAATTTTCCTGAACTTAATAAAATGAACATGAAACGAAACAGGTGTGACTTTACTGTTTGCCAAATAAATTGTTCGTTTTTGCAACCATGTGTTGACAGTTTCACCAATGAGAAACATATTGATTGTTTATGTTGATTAAGGATTCAGTCAAATTGTTTCCCTCTGCAGTTATTCAAACTGGTTTCTAACATCTCATTGAGGATATGAAATTTTTATTCTTCATGGCATATGTAGATTTGTCAAATATGGCTTAAGAGGACAAATAACTGCCCTAAACATGAATGCACCTCATTAAGGCAAATCAACATCTTGTTTACGTCCTAAGATTGCAGCTGCGGTCAGAGGAAAAACCAGCACACACAGAATCGAGTTTGAGAACCACCGGTCTATTTGAATAAAGTTGGGATGATAATGATGGTAACACCTGTAGTGGTGTTAACATCAGTATACATGTTACTGGATCAGAGTAAATGAAGACAGAACACACATAAATGAAAAATTTTATTTCCACATTACAAAATTTAGCATTTTTAGAGTGAATACTCCATTGGAATCATGCAGTTTCAGCCCAAACCCTCAATAAAATAGCCAAACATCAGAAAATTACCTGTGCGAAGGCTGACGCTAATGAACTGTAGCAGGGCAAATTTAGAGAGGTTTCAGTAGTGACATGTATGGGCGCCATCTCCAAATTTGCCTTTTGGGCACATTAAAGGTATCATCCATACCATCTGAAATTTTAAGGTAATGAACCGTAAAACTCAATTTCACTTATTTCATTTCAGATATTCATTCCAACCTCTATTGTGATCAAAAGTTTACATACACTTGTAAAGACCCTAATGTCATGGCCCTCCTGAGTTTCCAATAATTTCTACAACTCTTATTTTTCTGTGATATTGTGATTGGAGCACATACTTGTTTGTCACAAAAAAAAAAAAACATTCATAAAGTTTGGTTCTTTTATGAATATATTATGGGTCTAATGAAAATGTGACCAAATCTGCTGGGTCAAAAAATGCATACAGCAATGCTAATATTTGGTTACATGTTCCTTGGCCACTTTTACTTCAATTAGGCGCTTTTGGTAGCCTTCCACAAGCTTCTGGCAAACTTCTGGTTGAATCTTTGACCACTCTTGAAAGAATCAGTGCAGTTCAGCTAAATTTGTTGGCTTTCTGACATGGACTTGTTTCTTCAGCATTGACCACATGTTCTCGGTGGGGTTTAAGTCAGGACTTTGGCAAGGCCATTCTCAAACCATAATTCTAGCCTGATTCCATTACCACTTTTGATGTGTGTTTGGGGTCATTGTCCTGTTGGAACACCAAACTGCTCCCAAGACCCAACCTTTGGGCCGATGATTTTAGGTTGTCCTGAAGAATTTGGAGATAATCCTCCTTCATTATCCCATTTACTCTCTGTAAAGCAACAATGCATTGGCAGCAAAACAGGCCCAGAGCATAATACTACCATCGCCATGCTTGAGGGTAGGCATGGTGTTCTTGGGGTTAAAGGCTTCACATTTTCTCCTCCAAACATATTGCTGGGCATTGTGGCCAAACAGCTCAATTTTTGTTTCATCCGACCACAGAACTTTCCTCCAGAAGGTCTTACCTTTGTCCATGTGATCAGCAGCAAACTTCAGTCCAGCCTTAACAGGGCGTCCAGCGGTCAGGGAAAAGTCAGGGAGAGGTGAACATTTTTCCAGGTCAGGGAAAAGTCAGGGAATTTTGAAAGTGGTCAGGGAAAAATTAGTATACTCCAAAAGTCAGGGGAAAAGTCAGGGAATTTTGATTTAACAACTTTGCGCGTGCTATTTTGATGACGGATTTTGCAACATTTTGCGCAGTTACATAGTTCGTTCGCAATGAAGGAAAACTGAGGGAAGCTTCATTCAGTCTCTAGCTCATTGGACTTTACAACGTGTAAAGTGCCCAATTGAAAGCTATTTTGGTCTTATAAAACTGGTGCTTCCCATCCTTAAATGTGATTGGCTGAGCCGCGTTCCATGCCAGTATAAAATTACTGTAACCCACTGTGGCAGGCCGCAGCACAAAATATCCCTGCACGCAGCGAACTGCTGTGCGCTCAGCTGACTCATCAGGTTAAGTTTGTTTCAAGAGTTTAAGCTCGCGATTTCAGTGTCCGCGAAGTTTAGCCTTTAAACCAGGTAACCAGTTGGCTATCTACCTAGCTAGCTATTGCATTGCAAAGTTCGATATCACTTTTGTGTTGCAAGCTATGTTGCTAACTTGCTTGTTATTTCAGTAGCCTAAAAATTGTTGACTTTTTCTTGTGTTTATTTTATGGGCTGTGTGTAGGGTAACCACATCCATTGTAGTGAACGCTAGCTAGTTGACAAGCTGGCTAGCAAACTAATGCACAATTCAACATATTTTCCTGGGTACTGGCAAGTGTGGAGGACAAAAGTCAGTCGTTTCATACTCTCGCTGCTGAATGCAATGATTTGGCCGATCGGCGAAAGTTGAGAACAAGGAAACTCGAAAACCGAAACGCACGTAAAATTAATGAACGAGGTCAAGCTAGTTGACTAGCTGGCTAGCAAACTAATGCACAATTCAACATATTTTCCTGGACACTGGCAAGTGTGGAGGACAAAAGTCAATAGTTTCCTAAACGCTGCTGGTTGTAATGATTTGGCCGATCGGCGCAAGTTGAGAACAAGGAAACTCGGAAACCGACACGAACGCAAAAATTTTAACGGGGTCTTCGGGAGGCCGAAGGAGACATTCAAACTAGCCTGCTTTCATAGTCTATCTGCATTAGCGAGCCCAAACAGCCTGATGTGACATGATAATAGCGCTAGATGAATAAGCAATCTTAGCATCGGTGTTACTGGCCAACCAATCTGTCCACTCTTAATTGCTTGGTGGAAGAAGTTCTCAATTTTATTGTTGCATTATTACCGATAAATTGTCGATTTTTTTTTTTTTTTTTTCTTGTGTGTTCATTTAATGGGCTATATGTAGGGTAACCGTTTTATAGAAGGAATAAGCCCCTCGAAGCACTGGGTTACAGAGATTTTATTACGGCGGAGGGGCACTAAGGCACTCCGCTGCGTGTCATGCCTTAGAATGCCCCTCCGCGGTCTCGGGACTTATTCCTTTATTATGTCACTTTCAATGATGAATTATGATACACTGTATACGATTCACTGGAAGTTTGCCTGATTTTAACCATAGGTTCACATGATGTCATTGATGTCATTGGACAATGAGCGGAACAAGATCATCTGTCGCTATCTCGGGTCACAGTTTCTGGGCCACACCCGGGCTTCAGATCTATGCAGCAAGTTTCTAGAGGCTATTTCTACCCTCAACAGTGGAAAATTGCTGCAAATAGGGATGGATGGGCCCAACACCAACTTGAAGTTTCAGAAGGTCTTTGAAGAAAACCGAAAGAAACAGACAGATGCTGACGTTCCAGATCTTCTAAACATAGGAACCTGTGGACTACACACAGTCCACAATGCATTCAAAGTTGGAATGCAAGCATCGGGCTGGATGATTGACACCATTCTGAAGGCCACTCACAATCTGCTGCATGACTCTCCAGCTAGGACGGAGGACTACCTCAAAAGTGGTGGTAGTAAAGACAAGATGCCCAAAAGGTTTTGCCCTACACGGTGGACAGAAGATGATGTGGCACAACGTGCGAAAGAGATCTGGCCTGATGTCGTGAAGTACCTTAAGCAACTGTTGAGTGGACCTGAGAGCAAGATTCCCAAAATACAGTGCGTCAAAACACTGAAGACTTACATGAATGATCCGCTCATCCCAGCCAAGTTGGAATTCTTTGTGACGGTTGCGAACAAACTCAAGCCCTTTTTGGAAGACTACCAAAGTGAGGCACTAATGCTTGTGTTCATGGGAGAGGACCTTGAGAAACTGCTTCGCAGACTCATGAAGTTTGTGAAAAAGGATGTCTTGGATGCAGCTGACATACCAGCAAAGCTGGCAGGGATTGATATGTCAAACTCAGAAAACTTCAAACCTGCAAAGAACTGATGTAGGGACTGCAATAGACAACCTCCTCGCACAAGCAAAGGCAAGTGACCTCCAGCGGCTTGAATTCTACAATGGAGCACGGAACTTCTTGAAAGCTGTAGTAGAGAAGATGTTGGAAAAGAGCCCCCTCAAGTTCGACCTAGTGAGGTACCTGTCGTCACTGAATCCTGTGTATATGTCAACAAATGTAGCAAAGGCCACCTACAGGTATGCAGTTAGCTGATTGCACAAATGCTTCTCTCGATGGTCAATTGTAGTATTTTGTCTTGATGTTTTTTTTGTTGGTCATTGCTACATTTACAGATTTGGAAAACTGGCAGTAGTGCTTCACGCCAAGAAGTGGCTGACAGGAACTGAAGCTGACTGTGCTAGGGAGGAGTATGAACTGTTCTCAGCAAACATCTCGGAGTACTATAAAGATGAACTACAAGCACCAAGACACCAGAGTTGATGAGTTCTTGTACAAGTACCTGGGAGAGAACCAAGCTTACAGTCATCTATGGCAGGTGACAAGGATGGTCTTGACCATGTGCCATGGTCAGGCTGATGTGGAACGTGGTCTTTCCTTCAACAAGGACATTGTCAGCCATGGAATGCTAGATGACACAATCTCAGCCTACTGGACAGTGCATGATGGCTTGAAAGATTCAGGACTTTCACCACTTGACTTCCCTGTGAGCAAAGACATGCTGACTCACTGAAGACATGCTTACAATCGGTACAAGATGCACCTAGATGAGAAAAAGAAACAGGAAAACCTCACAACAAAAGAAACAGAATCAGAAAAGAAATTGAAAAAAGAACTATCTGAAATGAAAAAGAACAAGAATTTGTTGGAATCAGAGATTGACATGTTGGACAAGAAGGCTGAATCCTTGTACAAGGAGGCTGAAAACAAATGTAAATGGCATATGCTGACTGAGGCAAATGCTCTGCGCCAGAAGTCCAAAGACAAGTCTCAGGATCTCAAGAAACTTGACAATGAGATTGCACAATTAAATGAGAAGCTCAGAAAACGTTAGTAACTCTCATAAATCAACAGAACCCTGTAATTCTTTTGACAGTTGTGTGTTCTACTCGGTTCTACTGATGGCATTGATCACAAAGTTGTTTTGTGAAGCATTTGGTGTATACATGCGTACATGTTTTCAGAACTTATGCTAGTTAATGTATTCTTATTTTGGTTCAGTACTTTTCCTAGAGATGTTTCTGTACAACAGAGTTTTGTGAATGCCAATGGGTATATTTTTTCCCGTCTTAACAATGCTGATCTGTGTCGAGATCACTGTACTTGGAAAAGTTATGGTTAAGCTGTTCAAAATAATTCCAAATAATTCACAAATTTGTTTATTGATTGTAAGTAATGTTGGATATTGCAAAATTGGATCCGATGATTATATATTTGGTTCTTGTCACTATTTAGAACATTGATGTAATATATATGAGGGTCATAGTTCGCATTTTATATGATGACAAAGTTGTAAATCGCAATGAATATAGTGCGATATATGGTCAGGGAAATTCACAAATTGGTCAGGGAAAAGTCAGGGAATTTGTTTTCGGGGACTGCTGGACAACCTGCTTAAGGTGCAGCTTCTGGAGCAAGGGCTTCCTTCCTGCACGGCAGCCTCTCAGTCCATGGCGATGTAAAAGACGCTTGACTGTGGACACTGACACCTGTGTTCCAGTAGCTTCTAATTCGTTGCAGACCTGCTTTTTGGTGGTTCTCGGTTGACTCTTGACCATCCTGACCAATTTTCTCTCAGCAGCAGGTGATAGCTTGCGTTTTCTTCCTGATCGTGCCAGTAGTACAACTGTGCCATGCACTTTATACTTACAATTGTTTGCACAGTTGCTCTTGGGACCTGTAGCTGCTTTGAAATGGCTCCAAGTGACTTCCCTGACTTGTTCAAGTCAATTATTCGCTTTTTTCAGATCCTTTGACTTTCCCATTGTAGCGTTTCTGGCCGAGTCTACTGATTGTATCAAATGAGCCCTATTAAATGGGCTCAGAAAAGTCACCAGCTGTAGTCAATCATAATCACTCACAAGAAGTTAAGAGGCCATGCCACAAAGCTAATTTGATTGACACAACTTTCTACATCACCAAAATTGATAATCCATGTTGCTGTACGTATATTTTTGACCCAGCAGATTTGGTCACATTTTCAGTAGACCCATAATAAATTAATAAAAGAACCAAACTTCATGAAAGTTTTTTCTGACAAAGATGTATGTGTTCCAATCACTCCATCACAGAAAAATAAGAGTTGTAGAAATAATTGGAAACTCAAGACGGCCATGACATTAAGTTATTTACAAGTGTATGTAAACTTTTGACCACAACTGTATATACAACTGTTTTGGCTTTGTTTCTAAAAATCAACCAGACATTTGCACAGCTCCCCATTCAAATAAGTCCATAACAGAAAAAAAAGTGTTTCCATCTGGAGCAGATTTATATACAAGGACACATGCATTTAAACCAATGAGTAGAATCAAAGGTAAAAACACAGACAAAAACAACAATCACTTTGCAATTATTCAAGATGCTGGCAAGAGCTTGGAACACCAAATATATTTACACATAAGTCCATGATTCCACTGCAAAATAGTAACTATACCGAAACTCAAATAAATCGCCATTAACGGAACACTGCGCATAGTGCACCAGTGCATATTTGGCCTTCAGCATTAATTGGACACTGTATGGTACCCAGGGCAATAACTTGGGAGTCAGTTGGTCAATTAGTTGATATCTTTCTTGAACAGTCAGAGTCAAGACAATTGAGGAGCAGTCCCAAAATTCATGGCAGGAACACCATTCACCAATTGCAAGGAAGGGGATGCATGGTGTGCATAGCGAATACACTTTCCTACTCCCGAGTGGACAGCTCGTCCTGGACCTGAAGATGCCTGTCAGTCAACAATGGTTTCAAAGTGACAAAGAGAATTTGGAGTAAATATGTGCAGCACAGTTATGCACTAGAACACAACTTTGATTGCAAAACAGCAAAGGTAAGACATAAATGGTTGAGGCTGTACAAAGCAAAGTTTATTATTGCTGTTTTTCGGCAGCTAATTCAGCAAGTTTTGGTTGTAGAGAGATTAACTTAATGTGGATAGAATCCCTAGAGTTTCTGTTTTAGTACGGTATATCACTTGTGCCGAAGAATGACATTTCAGATTTGCTAGCATCGCAAATGTGACACATGCACCATTCGCTTGTTTTTGCTACAAAAAAAAAAATTTAGTTGCTTGGTGTTGGAATTGTTTCGTTTTGGCGTTTGGTACAAATTTTTACTATGAAGTTCAGTCGAGTTTCTTCCCGTTAAGTGGGTATATAATATGTCTATGTTGCTTCACAGTTAATATGCCCTTGTATGGTGTTTATTGCAAGATGCGTTGTTGTCCCCAGTACCGGGGCGTGAGGTTAAACTCTAAAATCACCTTCTGTCAGAAATGGCTGTGCATCCCATTAAAATGCCTCTTCTGTAGGCATATACTGCTTTTCGGATGAAATTTTAAACATTAAATTTCAATATGCTTATATTTACACGAAAAGAGGTAAATCATCTTTAAACAATGAAATTAAAAGCTGAGGTTGATAATTAAGTTCATTTTTGGCATGTACACCTGGCCATGAATCCTGACCATCTGGAGGTGACATCATGACAACTCAAGCCCACCTGCATCGCGTTTCAGTTCAACAAAAATAGCAAATTATTGTGTATTCAACTGTGTATTCAAGCTAAATTAATCTTGTAATCTTGGTTACTGGTCCACACGCAGTTTTTAAAGGGGCCTTTCCTCCTTTGTTTTCCAAAAAAAAGAAAAAACATACAAAGAAACAAACACACAATTAAAGCACTGTTCAAAGCACGCCAAACCATTGATTGAGTGTAAAGTAGGACGACTTAACAGCTCCCCAAGAGAAAAAAACAGTTTGATTACCATCTAGCGGCTGGTTGCAGTACAGGTTACAAGCCTGTTTTTTCCAAAAATGGCTTGTCATTTTAAGTAGTTCTTACCGCGCTAATGTATGTTCAAGTGTTAACTTTTTTTTATGAGTTTGGTTTCATCTGATATTATAAAAAGTGTGTGTAAAGTCATGATTGACAGCTGTGACTGACAAGCAACTCTCAGATTAGTGGTCACCTACTGATTCATTTCCAGGAATTGTACCGATCTTGAGTGCCTGTCAAAAAGAGATATAATTTTGATATAACACATGCAAGGTCCCAATACAACTGAGCTGAATAGTACTCTTAATTATTAGGAGGTCCAATGAAAATTGAAGGTAGACAGGTCTTTGCTCTAAATATCACTGCATGTACTGTTAGGAGCGGTACTATTGCCGAAAAGTAAGACTAGTTAGTTAGCTAGCTAGCAAGCTAGTAAGCTAGTGTAGTAAGATTCCATAACAGGTCACCGTAGATGGCAGCAGAAATTGATGGTTATAATCTCTTTTCTCTGAACATAGTGTAATGTACTGTTTGCAGTGATGCTATGGTCAAAACAAAGAGCTTTTTACCATCAATTTTCATTGCTAACTAAAGTCACCAATTACCAAATCTTGCTGGCTAGCAAACAGTCACCAAGCTTGCTAACAAATGCTTGTTAGCTAAATAGTTACAACTAACATTAAAATGCATTAGAGTTGGGAGTCTATTAACCCATAGACTGTATTTAGCTACCTTATTTTGAAGGGCTGGGTCAGATTTTTTATGTAGGGTTCATGAGGTACTTAGCTAATGTATTAGATACCTAGCCAGCACGTAGCTATAGGCACGAGTTTGTAGAGGCAGGTAGGAGCACTGGACATTGGCATGGGCGCTACGCAATATACTGCAAAGGACGAGGAAAGCAGCAAGGATGTGTTAGGCTCATACAACTCTACTTGGAAAAGATCCTAACCAGCGAAAACCCTTCAACATACTTTCCGTTGTAGAGCTGGTCTCTTGTCTGTGTAGAACAAAAGATATTTAGCACTAACACTGAAGCGGTCACTTAGCCTACGAAAAAGTTCAGGGGATGTGATTGCAACTGGGTCGGGCATTTGTGTGGGCAGGAACTTGATAACATGGCTCAAACCCCAAAGCACTACTGTGCAGACGCTGGCTCAACATGTGCAAGATGGCAGCGTCCATATGAAGGATATTTTGGCTCCATTTTTGTACAGCATTGGGAAGTGCAGACGTGTCATCCAACTTTATAAACAGACTACGCATGAAACCAATAGGCTGCGATTACATAATTTAACGTAGGCAAATCTCTAATCTTGATATCTCACTATAAGGCACACACACTCTGATGTCACAAGCCAAAACCTCTGTTTAACTTGTTCACATGTAAGCTGTGAAAGCTTAGTTTCTAGAGATCTTCACCTCGGAATACATTTTTCCAAAGGGTCTATTTTCACAGACTGAAATTGCAGCTCGCATGCATGTAGATGAAAGGCCAAAACACATAGAAAATGCTTCTATGCTATAGAGCCATAAGAACAATATGATATGGGATCTTTGTGGCATCGATAAATTACGATAACTTTATTGTAATAATGTGGATTAGAAAGGTAAATAATCAGTCTAAATATCAAAAGCATCTTATTCATGAAAATGTACAGCTTGTTACAAATTCTGAAATTGCAATAAAATTTGCAACAAAAATCAGCATACAAAGGGGTTCCCCAGGACCAAGTTTGAAAACAACTGCCCAATATTGCATGTATTGAGTGTTGGCCTTGTTATCTCACAATGTGTTTGTCTCATGACATGATGACAGGTCTTTGTCTATTACCGTGACGTAGAATGGGATGTAAATGGTATCTTGAAACTAAACTGATATGTTTCTTCTTTATACCTGTAGTCACTGGGCCTCAATCTCTTTAGCTGCATGAGTTAACCATCCCTGCACTTAGGGGGTCTCCTCTCTCAGTTTTGTTTTCCTTTCATTTGTTTGCGTCTTTCTCCCATCTGCCCCCGTCAGGGCAGCCCAAAGTATGCCCAGGTCCACCGTACCATTGGGATATGATGAACCACTCATGCTTCCAAAGACGCGGCGGAACACACGGAGATGATCCCCGAGCCTCCTGCCCAGTGCAACAGCCTCATCCTGCAGTTTTTCCTCTTGGGCTATAAGGGCATCAGTGTTGACTGCACTGCGGTTACAACAATCAGAGGGGAAACTCCGATGTTCCAGCTGCTTTAGCCTGGCCCTCAGCTTTTCCAACTCTCTCCCCTGACTCCAGAAGTCACTAACAGAATAGTCATCTGAGCCATATACCACATTGCTCTCTCTCTTGAACCTCTCTGAAGAGGAAAGTAATGGGTCTTTATTTGCAGCTGGACCTCCCAGAGCAGCCAGGGTCATGGCATTGCTCTTGATCTGATCTTCAGCAAGAAGAATCCTTTTCTGGAGCAGGAGCATAGAGTACTCCTGCTGCTCCTGGACAGGAAGCTCCTTAAACTGTAGGACTTCCTCCCCCAGTAGTACCTCCAGGACCTCTGAGTGGCGAATGGCATCCTGCAGCAGAGAGGAGAAGGAGCCTGAGAGGCGTCGTATTTCCTTAGTTTTCTCCTTGTCTCTCTGGAGCAAGTTTCGGACATCTTGCTGGATCTGGTGCTGAGTATCCTGGAGGTGGGAGATGTTAAGCATAGCTGCCTGGCCCTTGTCCTTCTCCTTATCCAGCGACTCTGAAATGTGCAAGAACCCCCGTCGCAGGTCACTTAATGAGCCATCCCAGTCCCCCTCCTGGTGATCTTCCCCCGTGACACCCTCCTCATAGGACCGCCGGTTCTCCTCAGCCACCTCAGTGGCACTGGCTAAGTCCCGCCGCAGCTCAGACACAGCATTAGCCAGGGCCGTGCAGTCACAGTCCTGGGGGGAGCTGTAACCATCAACCCGGCCCTGGATGTACCTCAGGTCAGTGTCGATCTCGCTAAGGTGATCTTTGTGGGTGGTGAGATTGTCGGCCAGCTGGGTCACCCTATCCAGCACGGCCGACTGCGCAGCCTCCACATCCAGTGCAGTGTTGGCAAAGTGGTCCTGGGTCTTGCGCCCAGTCAGGGCCAACTGCCCCTCCAGGCCCTTGAGCCCCCTCTGCAGGTTCTTAAGATGATGCATCGCCCGGTTTGATTTCTCCTCCAGGGTAGTAACCTTTGCAGCATTGCCCAACACCTTCGTCTCCAACCTCCCAACTGCCTGCCAAATAGCCGCTCCATGCCAAGACTCGCCTCTGCTCCCCTCAGCTCCCATCTCCTCCAGCCGGCGCTGTTTCAGCTTTAGCTCCGCCAAGGTTATGTTGACCAAATGAAGGCTGGCCTGCGTTTGAGACAATGGGACAGCGGTGCTCACACACAGTACTTCTCAGTGCTCTGATTAAGGGCCTGATTAACCTTCAGCATGTGAAACTAATACCACCACAAATTACTGGTGTGAAGCTAAAATCATAAGCTGTTATTTGACTTGTTTTTTGTTTTATATATGCTTAAAGGTTTTGCACCAACTAAACCCCAGTTCACACTGAGCTGCGACTTCAGGACGATCATCCCGATCAAGCCTCAATCTGAAAAAGTATTGGATCGGGCGGATCGGCGTCTAAATCGAGCAATTTGGCAAATTATGGTCTTCATTAGGTCCGTACTACGATACTCCGACGTCCAACGCGCTGCTAACACAGTTCTACTACAATGTTACGCAGACCGTTGCCGACCAGCGGCCGCGTTTACTGCGTTTATACTACGCTGCCACTACGACATTGAAGATTATACTACGACGCTACGCAGACCTAGAAGACTGTACGACTATATCGCTACGGTGGTGCCGCTCATATCACGCTTGTAGTTCGCTTCTAGTACGATTTTGGCGATAATGTGTATATATATATACACACACGTGTTTTGGCTGAAAACAAACCCTGATCCGATCAGGTGTCAGAGGTAGTGCCGCAACATCTCTTGTTTGACAAAACGGTACAAATACACAAAAGAATTATTTAATTTAGCCTTCATTATACTGAGGAGTCCCACTGAAATTAAAAAGTATACATATTGGGGGGAATGAAATCACTTCTTTGAGTTTAGTGGCAGTTATAATTATTCATTAACTGATCTTGATGTGCCATCTAGTGATAGAATATTGTAACTGCGTGTATAAATTTGCAGCTCCACGTCCAGTGGCGGACACATCTGCACAAAGATACACCCTCCATTTGTTCTTCTCGAATACGCCAAATCCAGATAATCCGTAAATGATGAATGAAATTAATATTCTGGTTTGAAATGAGTAACTAAGTTGCCAGTGTCAAAGTAACGAAGTGAAAGTAACATACTTATCTTTTAAATGTAGGAGAGTAAAAGTCCCAGTCAATAAAACGTCAGTACAAATCCTTAAAAAAAAAAAAAAAACTACTTAAATACTGTTACGAAGTACATGTACATGTACAAACTGCTGCCTGATAGGTCGTGGTATGATCGGCGTAAGGTCATGGCAGGTCTTCGTAGGATCGTCAGGAACGTAGAGAGATCGTAGTGGGGACGTAGTAAGAACGTAGTGGGAGTCTTGTAGGAGCGTACTCGATATGTTCCCGACCCTACTACGCTGTTACTGCGCTTTTACTATGATCATGAAGATCTCTTCACGATGCTTCCGTGCTGCTTGTATGATTACGGCGCTTCTATTACGCTCTTTCTACGACTTTACCCCGATTCTTGTTGGCCACGATCCTGCTACGCTTGTTTTGAGCATGTTCAAAATAAGCATGGCAAGAGCGTAGAGCTTCCCGATCATGAAGACCCTAACGTGATCATACTGCGCTTATGAAGACTCCACTACGTTTTTCCTGTGATCGGCCACGTTTTCGGCCACGCTTTGATCGTAGTAGAAGCGGCGTCTGTGTGTGAACGGGGGTAAAGGTCTTAGTAAATTTTTAACTCTATATTATTAATAATCTTCAAGCATTTCACTGTGGACGCACATTGTGCTGTTAATTCAGGGCCTAGACAAAGGTTAAATAACACCAAAGACATTGGGACAGATGTTCTGTATGAGGCGTATTAGAGTGATTATCCCTGTTTATGCCCAGCAGTTGCTCACCAGCTCTCAAGTAGCTTGGGTTCTCACCTGGTTTTGTGTAATCTTGCTGTCTGTGTCCGCCTTGAAGGTGGTAAGATGGTGATGGAGTGCTGCATGCTGGGATTCCAGCCGCCCCTCCAGCTCATTCTGCCTGCTAGTCAGCAGGGCCCTCACCTGACCAATCTGCTTCGTGCTCTCTTGTAGCCGAGCCTCCAGGTTGTGGGCTCTCGCTCCACCTCCTCCTTGTGGGGCTCCACCTTTTTGGTCTCTTTGGAGCTCAGCTAAGCCATGGGAGAGGCGCCCTACTTCTCTCGACAGCCGCTTCAGAGTGCGGTTGAAACTGTCCAGCACAGGAGAAAGTTGGGCCATCAGTGCTGCCGTGGTTTGGTCGAGGGGCAGGGTACCAGAGGCAGGCAAGACAGGAACAGGTGCGGAGGCCGCCCCTACTGTGCCCTCGTCTGGAAGACATGGTGAAAATGAGTACAAACAACACAGATTATAAATGCAATGCAATCTCTTCCACATTGAAGCTGCAGAGCGGTACTGCCTTATTGCTTTCAGCCTTCAGAAGAGTAGTTGCTTGTTTCAATACGGAATTGTACATTTCTGCTTCAATGAAACAATTTCCAATTTCCTGCTTAGAATTGAAACTTGAGTAGATGAGACGAGTGACATGTATATTACTGCTAAAAAGGATAATGAGAGAACACAGGATACCCACTAAAACAAACATAAATACTTGCACCCGTCTACACTCTTACCCAGGTTAAAACCTCACCATCTGAGAAGACAATCAAGTATGCATACCTTCCAGCTGACTTCAGAATGGAATAGGATGAACAAAGGGCAATTAATGAATTCCAGACCATACCTAAAATACCTCAATTCTGAAATAGTTTGGACAAAGTGTAAATTGTGAATAAAATCAAACCTCAATGACTTTCAAATCACACCAGCCAGTATTTCATTCACAATAGAACGTTGAAACTGAGAAATTTTACAATTCTATACACAAAATGAGCTCATTTCAAATTTGATGGCTGCTACAGGTCTCAAAAAAGTTAGGACAGGGCACTGTTTACCATGTTGTAGCATCCCTTCTTGTTTTTTTACACAGAGTGGAGGTGTCTGGGCATTGAGGAGACAGGTTTCTTGAGTTCAGCCATTGGAATTTGATCCCACTTTTGTTTAATACAGGCTTCCAGCTGCTGGAGAGTTTTGGGTCTCCTTTGACGGACTTTTAGTTTAATTATGCGCTAAATGTTCTCAATCGGCGAAAGATCAGGACTGCAGGCAGGCCAGTTCTGCACATGGACCCTTCTACTATGAAGCCATGCTGTTGTAATAGCTGCAGTATGTAGTTTTGCATTGTCCTGCTGAGGTACACAAGGCGTTCCCTGAAATAGATGTTGTCTGGAGGGGAGCATATGTTGCTCTAAAACCTTTATATAACTTTCAGCATTTATGGTGCTTTTTAAAACATGCAAGTGTCCCATACCATATACACTAATGCGTCCCTGTACCATCAGAGAAGCTGGCTTTTGAACTGAACACTGATATTAGGAGGGGTAGTTTTTCTCCTCTTTGGCCCTGAGAGCACAACGCCCATGATTTCCAACAAGAATGTCAAATTTGGACTTGTCTGACCACAGGACACTTTGCCACTTTGCCACAGTCCATTTTAAATGAGCCTTGGTCCACAGAACATGGCGGCGCTTCTGGATCATGCTCAACAATGGCTTCCTTTTATCATGATAGAGTTTTGAGTGGCATCTGTGGATGGCACGGCAGTCTTCGTTTACAGACAGTGGCTTCCTGAAGTATTCCTGGGCCCATTTAGTAACGTCAATGACAGAATCATGCCAATGAGTGATACAGTGGCGTCTGAGGGCCCGAATATCACGGGCATTCAGTAAAGGTCTTCGGCCTTGTCCGTTATGCACAGATATTTTCCCAGTTTCTCTGAATCTTTTGATGATGTTATGCACTGCTGATGATGAGACCTTCAAAGCCTTTGCAATTTGACGTTGAGGAACATTGTTTTTAAAGTATTCCACAATTTTTTTACGCAAACCTTCACAGGTTGGAGAGCCTCTCTAAGACATCCCTTTTATAGCCAATCATGTTACACACCTGAGGCCAGTTATCTTAATTACTTGTGTAATGTGAAAAGAAGCCACTACATGACAGTATTGACCTTTTTTTTTGTTAAGCCCAGACTGGAGCTAGGTTTGGGCATGTCCTGGGCATGTCTGAGATTAGAAAGTCCCAGAGAAATTTAAAAAAGTCTAAAAGGTGGGAGGGGTCTGCAAAAGAGTATATAATGAGGAAAACGAGAGAGTAAAGTAGTAGGAGATATTGCAAGAAGGATACATTTGACCAGACTTGTCAATCTGTTCAAGACCTGGGAAGTCTTTTTTAGTGGATCTTTGCCTGTGTTGGAGCATTTTCCTCACCCGGAACATCACCAAGCGACCTCATCTCAAGGGACTGTAAATATTTTTTTTCTTTTATATATCAATCTTGGTCAGTAGAGTAGATTGTAGGTTAGTGTTAGTGTTTGTTTAATAAAAATCTTTTTTGAAATTTTGTCTATCATCCCTTGCTGTCTTAGGTCATTACAAATTGGGGCCTTAACACTTGCTAAATGTTCTGATTCTCTTATAAATTGCTTTTTCAGCCCTTTTATGCCTGTGTCCCAACTTTTTTGAGACCTGTTGCATCCAGAAAATTTGAAATAAGCTCATTTTGTGGATAAAAATGCAAAATGTGTCAATTTCAACATCTGAAATGTTATGTATGTTCTTTTGTAATTAACATATTGGCTCATGTGATCTGAAAGTCTTTGCATTTTGATTTTATTCACAATTTTAACTTCGTCTCAACTATTGCGGAATTAGGGTTGTAGAAGTAAATGATACTTATTAAATGGAATGAGCATGGGAATTGTACTGATGAAAGACTGAATAGAGTCAAGTTAGAGACCAGTGCAGGTTAACAGGAAACCCCAAGCGACGAGACTCAGGGTGAGGGTCGCATCTCTTCTCAGAGTCATAAGGGCACTTCATGTCCCCAAAACAGCGAAGAGATTAAATGAGATTGTGCACTTGGTGGATGTTGTTACAAAAGAAGCATGGGTGTTCTTGTAATGGCATGAATTGGCTGTAAATCATCTGACTAGCAGGTGTCGCTACTATGCATTGTGTTTAACCCGCCACGAGAGACACCAACAGGTGGGAAGGCTCAGTGCTTCAGAAAGCGTTGCCATCAATAGGCTAAGTGGCTAGAATGGAAAAAAATAGTAGACTGGTATACAGTGCCGTGAAAAGTATTTGCCCCATTCCTGATATCTTACTTTTTTGCACATTTTTCACATTTAAATGTTTCAGATCATCAAACAAATTTGAATATAAGACAAAGCTAACCTGAGTAAATACAAAATGCAGTTGATTTGCATGATTTCATTTATTAGGGGGAAAAAAGCTATCCAAACCTATCTGGCACTGTGTGAAAAAATCATGAATTAACTGTGACGAACCAAATTTTTTGAGTCCAATTACATTAGCCACACCCAGGCCCGATTACTACCAGACCTTTTGAATCAAGAAATCACTTAAACAGAACCTGTTTGACAAAGTGAAGTGGGCTAAAAGATCGCAAAAAGCAACTTGTCATGCTGCAAACTAAATTAATTCAAGACCAGATGAGAAACACAGAAATTGACATCTATCAGTCTGGAAAGGGTGGCAAAGCCATTTCTAAGGCTTTGGGACTCCGGCGAATCACGGTGAAAGCCATTATCCACAAATGGAGAAAACTTGAAACAGTGGTGAACCTTCCCGGGAGTGGCCAGCCTACCAGAATTACTCCAAAAGCACATTTACGACTCATCCAGGAGGTCACAAAAGAACCTGGAACAACATCTAAAGAACTGTAGGCCTCACTTGCCTCATTTAAAGTCAGTATTCATGATTCAACAATAAGAAAGAGACTGGGCAAAAATGGCAACCATGTAAGGGTTCCAAGGCCAAAACAACTGCAGGCCAAAAAGAACACAAGGGCTCGTCTCACACTTGCCAAAATACATCATTATGATCCACAAGACTTTTGGGAAAATATTCTGTGGACTGACAAGACAAAAGTTTAACTTTTTGAAGGTGTGCGTCCCATTACATCAGGTGTAAAACTAACATATCATTTCATAAAAAGAACATCATACCAAAAGTCAAACATGGTGGTGGTAGTGTGTTGGTTTGGGGCTGCTTTGCTGCTTCAGGACCTGGACGACTTGTCATAATTGATGTAACTATGAAATCGGCTCTCTACCGGAAAATCCTGAAGGAGAATGTCCAACCATCAGTGGTGACCTCAAGCTCAAGCAGACTTGGGTTATGCAGCAGGACAATGATCCAAAACACACTTGCAAGCCCACCTCTGAAAGGCTTTAAAAAAACAAATGGAAGATTTTGGAGCAGCGTAAGCAAAGTCCGGACTTAAATCCGATTGTGATGCTGTGGCATGATCTTAAACAGGCTGTTCTTGCTCAAAAACCCTCCAATGTGGCTGAATTAAAATAATTCTGCAAAGAAGTGTTGTTTTCTGGGGTTCTGGCCTTTGGTCAGGACAGCATTTATGGTTTTAACAGTTTCATGTTCCATAGTTCATAGTTCAAGTTCATGTTCATGTCACAGTTTTAACAGTTTCTTATATCAGGATCAAGTATTTCATAATTCATGTTCATAGTCCATGTTTTTACTTTTCCATGTTTTTGTTCATGCCAGGTCTGCCAAGCCACTCCACCGCTTGTCTGCGTTCCGCCCCGTGGCTTCGTGGTTGCACATTTCAGAGCTCTGGTTGGCTTTGGTGTTTCCCCCTTCCTTCTGTGCTGTGCTGATTCGGGGCTCTCTAAGCTTAATTGACAATTAACTGTTTTTAAGTTACTAACATTTACTAACACTCACTGGGTGGTGTAATTCATTAGATAGGCACATTACTAATATTACTAATTTAGACAGGGAGTTTGTTGTCATGATTCCTGCTTTGCTATTTCAAGATCTTGCTGTGCTTTTCTGTTCTGAACATTCATGCTGCTTTCAAACTGCATACTTAATTGGTACTTAAGCTGAGCACGTTCATTCTTTTAATGATCAAGTCTTGTCATCCAATCTCTGTCCATGTCTTGATCTTGCCATGCCTCTTGTTTCTCTTTCTCCAGGTGTTGCCCCTCATGTGCCATGATTTCTAAGCCTTTATCTGGATGCGGTGGAAGTTGGCTGGCAGACAGTGTCTCAAGTTCTAGCTCATGTTCATGCTTTCAAGTCCTCGTTCATGGTTCCAAGTTTTGTTCATAGTCCCTGTGTATATAGCCCTAGTCTTGTTGTTTATTTTCGTTCTTGAATTTCTACCTGGAGTTTCCAGTGGTTTTTTTGTTCTTGCCATTTTTGCTATTTAGTTTCCCCGCTCTGTGTAGCGTACCTTAGTTTGTCTTTTGCAACCCTTTGGGCCAAGTTTTTCATTGGCCCTCGTGCCTGTTTTGTTTTGTTTTGAATAAAATCCTCATTCCCATCTCCCGCATCTGGTGTCTACCTGATTCCATATCAAGAAGAGTGGGCCACAATTCCTCCACAGTGATGTGAAACACTCATTGCCAGTTATCGCAAACACTTGATTGCAGTTGTTGTCGCAGAGGGTGGCACAACCAGTTATTAGGTTTAGGGGGAAGTTACTTTTTCACACCAGGCCAGGTAGGTTTTGATAATTTCTTATGGGTAAAAAAAACTAAATCATCATTTTGTATTTACTCCGGTTGTCTTTGAAATATTAAAATTTCTTTGCTGATCTGAAACATTTAAATGTGACAAATATGCAAAAAAATAAGAAATCAGGGAGGGGCTAAAGACTTTATCACGGCACTGTAATTGTCGAGGTTTGAGGTGTGAAGCTGCACCAAGTTACGTTCAGCAATTCTTCTGCTAGATCAGGGATTTATGGGAAAATGGCTGACTGACTGACAAGAATGAAATTTCAATTCAATTCGATTTCATTTGTATAAGCTTTTCACAGAAGGACTGATGCAGACACGATTATCAAAATGTAAAAAGGGCAGTACCCGGCCTGATCCCCAGGATAGCAAATGAGGCAAACAATATTCTATTCTATTCTACACTCCCAATAAGGAGAAAAAAACATCAAACAGTGGTGAGTGGTGGGGAGCCCATCCTCTGCAGGCAAGCCAATTAATTTCTTAATATAAAATTTCATCACATTTGCCGGTGCGAGTCTTTCGGGACGTGGACTTCTCCCATATACTGTATTGGGAGAGACAAGTGTTTTCTGTCCCTCCCCACTCAAAAAAAATGGGTAGTTCTTGAAACAGACGTTACGTTTACAGTAATTACCAAATGTTCATATCCGGTAGAAGACGTGTTACAAAAGTGCACAAAGAAGCATGTGTGTGTTACAGGGGGGCGAGGGAACATGGGGACAACGGGAAAAATAATTAGGGGCATGAAAATTCTATGGAAATTCGTTGTGTGCGATGAGATAAACCTTCTGAAAATTGGGATGGAATGAAATAATTTTGTGAGGAATGAGGAACGAGGGTTTGGCGGACGAGGGGGCATGACATTTCATTATTTGAATTTTTTCCAAATCTGTAAGAAAAAATGGACATTAACTCCATGGACAGATGAAGGACTGAAAGGTAAACAAGGGAGGAGGACGAAGAAACAGTGAGAACGAGGGATGAGGGAATGAGAAGGGGAGAGAAATTGGGGCGTGAAATTCGATGGCACTTGTCATGCGTTGTTGTAAAGTAAGGCTTCTGAAAATTGACATGTAATTAGATAATTTGTGTGAGGAATGAGGAATGAGGGATTAAGGGAATAAGGGGGTATCTTATTTGTTAAGATATTGCAAATCTGAAAGAAAAACTGCAATGTGGAGTTGGGATGAGGGGATGAAAGGGAAACAGGGAAGGGGATGAAGGCACAATGGGAATGATGTGTATGGGGATGAGTATGCGGGAGATAAATTAGGGCATGCCATGAACGTTTGATAGAATTTGATGTGCATTTATAAGTAATGCTACCGAAAATTGAAAAGCAGTGAAATAATTTGTGTGACGGATGAAGAACAAGGGATCAGGGGGATGAGAGGACATGATGTTAAGCTATTTCAGTTTTGCGAATCTTTGAGAGAAAAAATCATGTGAGGACAAAAAGCAAAGAGGGAAGGGGGATGAAGTAACGGGGGACCGGGGGATGAAGTAACGGGGGACCAGGCGATGAGTAAATGCGGAGAAATCAAATGATGGAAAGGAGAGGAGAGGAGGGAACAGAGATGCTAAGGTATTATATTTCAGTGTTGAATTTTTTTCAGGTCAAAGAAAAATGCACACGATGGACAATGAAAATGAAGGAGGGGAACAAAGTGGGATGAAAGGTCTGCAATTTCATTAATAGAATATATTGCTTTTTTTTTTTTTTTTTTTTTACAGATGCAACGTCTGCTTAAAATGTGTCAGCAATATGTACATCGTAAAATACATTGGGATTTTAGTCACAAGGGAGGGGCTGGGATGGGGTTAAGGGTGGGGGTTAAGGATAGAGTAGTCGCAAAGACAATTGCCAGATTTGTTCCTCTGTGATTTGGATTGCCTGCAATGCAATGCGTCTACGTTAGAGGCTGAAGGAGCCAAAGTAGCCATGTTTGATTTTGAAATGGTGAAGGAAGAGGAGGGGAAAGGGACAAGGGGACGACCGCTCGCATGTGCTCAGGGATTAAGTGCAGCCTGCAGAAACAGGGATGACATGGGGGAACTCAAGAGGTTGAAAAGACCGAAAACAGAGGGTGCAAGCCACAGGAGATATGACTTGACCCACTGACTGTGGGTAGCTGTTGCGGGATCAATGACGTTAGCTGTTGGGTGATGATGCCGTGGTTGATGCATACAAATGTTGAGACGAGGACCTGAAGCTACTGTATTTCATTAGGAATTTCAAAGTTACTGCATTGTCTTTGCTGGTGGAGCACCTGGAAAGGCAAGCAGCAAAACAAACATAGCAAACATACAGTGGGATTTTAGAGAGAAGAGAGTGGTGGGGAGGTGGAAGGGAGGGGGTAAAGAATAGAGCAGAAAGAGAACTGCAAGATTTGTTTTCCATGCTTTGAATTGACTGTACTGAACATGTTTAAGGCTGGAAGAGCCAAAGGAGCCCCGTTTGATTATTTACTATGCCAAAGGAAGAGGAGAGGAAGGGATGAGGGGACGACAGGACACAATGCGCTCAGGGATTTAGTGCAGCCTGCAGAGACAGGGATGAAAGGGGGGACGTGAGAGGTTGAAAAGATCGAAAACGGAGAGTGCAGGCATTGTGAATATATCTTACCCATTAGCAATCGGAATCGGTTTCACAGGCAGTAGGCGTGATGACGTTGTTGTGGCGCAGGAAATATGGTGAGGATCTAAACCCTCTGTAAGACGGAGGAATGGTTCTGGACGATGGACGATTGCTTCGCTTGCGATTGACGTGGAACACGACTGGGTTGCGTCGGTTGGGTTGAGTCACTGAATAACTGACGATGCAGGCTGCAAGCTATAGTCAGAGTCCTAACGCTTGAGAGTAGCACAGTAGAACCCAGATAACAAAATTCTTTTGGCCCATATCTGGCCCACACCTGACATGTTCATCCGGCCCACATACCGCATGGAGGTCCGCTCCTGTTTGCCAAAAGTGGGACACAACCAAGCCATCACAATGCCAGATGTCAACCAAAGACAGACCAAATAAACCAGCACTCGACCAAATGTGGCCCAGATACCAAAATTCTTTTGGCCCACATCTGGCCCACACCTGACATGTTCATCGAGCCCACATAGCCCATGGAATGATGGCACTTGGGAGGTTCGCTCCTGTTTGCCAGAAGTGGGCCACAACCAACTACACACCAAATTTGGTTGTCCTATCTGTAATAGTTTCTGAGAAAAGTTGTCCTCTTTCTCTCTGACGGACGGACGCACGCACGCACGCACACACACACACGCACGGACGGACGGATGGACGGAGGTCAAACCTATATCCCCACTCCCACTTCGTGTTGGCCGGGGATAATAAACCAGCACTCAACCAAATGTGGGCCACTGTACAAAATGCTTTTGGCCCATATCTGGCCCACACCTGACATGTTCATCTGGCCCACATACTGCATGGAATGATGGCACTTGGGAGGTCTGCTCCTGTTTGCCAAAAGTGGGCCACAACCAAGCCATTACAATACCAGATGTCAACCAAAAACCAAACAAGTCGACATGGTCAACAACATCCCCCGCCAATCGTGTGCTTCTTATTTTCGAACTACATCAAGGCCTTTATGGTCTGAAGCTACACACCAAATTTGGTTGTCCTATCTGTAATAGTTTCTGAAAAAAGTTGTCCCCTTTCTCTCGGACGGACGGACGGACGCACGCACACACGCACGGACGGACGGAGGTCAAACCTACATCCCCCTCCCACTTTGTGTTGGCGGGGGATAATAAACCAGCACTCAACCAAATGTGGGCCACTGTACAAAATTATTTTGGCCCACATCTGGCCCGCACCTGGCATACCGCATGGAATGGTTGCACTTGGGAGGTCCGCTCCTGTTTGCCAAAAGTGTGCCACTACCAAGCCGTCACAGTGCCAGATGTCAACCAAAAACAGACCAAATAAACCAGCACTCACCCTAATGTGGGCCACCACTGCAGTTTTATTCTGGCCCATATACCACATGGAATGATGTCACTTGAGTGGTCTGTAGTTGTTTGCCAGAAGTGGAACACAATCAAACCAACACAGAGCCAAATGTCAGTTAAAAAGAGACCAAATAAACCAGCACTCACCCAAAATTTGGGCCACGGTGCATTTTCATTCTGGCCCACCTAGCACATGGAATTATGACACTTGAGTGGTCCACACTTGTTTCTCACATATGACCCACAGCCTAGTCATAATGCTACATATCAACCAAGAGCTGAATACATTAGAACTCACTCCAATGGGAGCCATAGTTAGCTCTCACTCTTACCCAGAACTGGTTTACTGGTCTATGATCTTGTCTAATCTGCACTTAGGAGTCACAACCAAACCATGATAAAGTTGTATGTCAAATATGAACAAACAGAATAAACCAGAAATGGTCTGAATTTGTGGCTACATGCTATTATGGTACCTCCAGATACTGTGTTGAATGGCAGCATGCAGTTGACCAGTCTTGTTGGGACTCATCTCGGAGTCTAAGATGAAGAAATCTACTGAACAAGAAATAACCAGACACGAGAAACAACGGGTGAACAGTAGAGAACGTTGATTTTTTTATTTTTTTAACCTCTACCACAAAACAAAGGCAAAACAAAATTCAAGCGAAATCAGCGGAAAAGTTGTTGACCTCCAAGGGTCACTCCAAAAAAATCTTGCCTGGCCCCAACATCGTGGCTCGTCTTCTTGTGGCCCTTTAAGAAATGCAGAAAAGAACATATTTTGTTGACTCAGTAAAGCAGTACTATGGTTACTGTATATGGTTGCAGTGAAGTGCAAAACATCAGGAGACCAAACAAAAAAGGACCTGTAAAATGATGTAAAGTTATACAATATTGCGTTGATGTTTTTCAATACTTAAATCCATAGTCTGTTTTTAATCACAGTTAATCTGACGCTATAGTTTTTATTATGTCTGATCACTGACCCAATATCTGCTTGCTCCACCCCATTCTGTTCAGACAACAATGAAAGATGGCATTGATAACAAGCAAAGTGAGCTGGAGTAAAGCAACTTCATCAAATACTCAAACTTTACATTTAACCTAAAGTTACAGTAATAAAAAACATAAAATTAACTTAATGACAGGTAAGATACGAAATATTACCAGCCAAAATATGTTTTCATTGGCCACTGAACTGCTCACAACACAGCCTGCTTTTGGAGGAACATGTGAGTTCAAACATTGCATAAAAGTACAAACTGAATAAATGTAACTGTTAGCCATTTCAATGTTTTGCCATATTCCATATTAGATGTTGTATACAGACAAGAAAACAGTTATGTCACCTCTGCCTGTCCTGGGTGAGGGATTCCTTCTCTGTTGCTCACCCTGAGGTTCTCCTATTATTTCTTGAGAGTTTTTTCCTGAGTTGATGTGAGGGTCTGAGCAGAGGATGTTGTTTTGATGCTATGTAAAGCTATTTGAGACAAACTGTTTGCCTTGCCTTGTATACTAACCATTAGGGCTAAACGATTTTGGTAAAAATTGACTTAATATGCAATTTTAAAATTTATTTTTCATTTTACCCCCTTTTTTTCAATAAAACATAATGAATTATTTTAATATGACCAACACAATATCAGATACATTTTTTATAAATTGTTCTTTCCCATTGGCTGGGCCTGTTTGTTAGAATTTAATTTAAAAAACGTACATCTTGAAATAAATGACATTTTTATTTCATTGCGAATAACTAGTGCTGTCAATCAATTTAAAAAAAATTTTCTGACTCATCGCAGTTTTAAAATACAACAAATTAATGAAATCTACTTACTTCACTAAGAGGTTATTGAATTACTTTATCATTTACTGCATGTAAAAGTGATCATTACTGTAAGAAAAAAATTTTGCCTTACTTTATGTATTTGCTTTAGTGTGCACATAAACAGCCAGCCTAGGTCAGTTATTTTTGAGTTTCAAACCACCAAAAAAATAAAAATGCAGTTATAAGTCAGGTTCAGCTTTTCCTGCATTAATCCACATGCGTATTTTTGATTTTTTTGAGTGCCCCTCGCAAAAGACGGCAATATATGACATTTTAATGCATTTGCCGGTATACACCCCATAAAAATGTTGTGCGGAAAAACTAATTTATTTTCAATATAATATTAAAATGAATGTTAGTGGCTCTGTTACAAACAATCAAAATGTAATTATTGATCTATACAGATGCTAAACCCAGTTGCAGAATGTCAACACTAGAATTTCAAAAATTAGATATTTTGTCTTTTAAGACAGCTGCATGTTATTTGTCAACATTTGTTACATCTTTTTTCAATTGGTGAGGCAAAACTGCTTAAAAATCTGGCATATCTTTAGATTTTATTGGCTCTTCTTGATTGTGTTCATACACAATTTAACTAAATGGAGTATTTTGTTTATTTACTTCAAAATTAAGTGTTTTACTGCATGACATATTTTGTTTTGCCGCATGACATAGTACAACTGCATTAGACCATAACACATAAATGTAACAAGCTGAAGATGGCTACTTCTGAAAAATGCCAAAGATACTCAGGGCTTTCAAAGTGAACCTTATAATGACATTAAAATGTATTTTCCAACTGAAAATCAAGAATCATAATAACACTATTTATTTGGTAATATTCATAACATTAATCTGATACATGTATAAAATTTACTCATTAATAGTTCATTTATTCATATCTTTATTTACTGCAAGTCATTAAAGACAATTTATACTAGTGTCGATGATAAAGACTAATTCAGGCTTAAAGAGAATGCAGCCTGTGCTGACATAACTGACATGTATATGGACATTACTACCATCATATACTTTCACAGTTATACCTTTCCCTTCTCTTTTCTAGTCTCTAATCTCTAGCAGCAAGATCTGCCCTGATCTTTGCACGGAAACTTGCAACCCTCTCTTTACTGGAAAGAGGCATCTGTAAAAATGTACAACCCAATTCCAAAAAAGTTGGGAAAAAGTATAAATTATGAATAAAATCAAAATGCAATGACTTTCAAATCGCATCAGCCAGTATTTTAGTCACAATAGAGCAGAGATAACATAGCAAAGGTTGAAACTGAGAAATTTTACAATTTTTTCCACAAAATGAGATCATTTCAAATTTGATGGCTGCAACAGATCTCAAAAAGTTGGGACAGGAGCCCGTTTACCATGGTGTTGCATCCTGTCTTCTTTCAAACACAGAGTGGAGGCGTCTGGGCATTGAGGAGATGGGTGTCTTGCATGTAGCCATTGGAATTTGATTCCACTCTTGTTTAATACAGGCTACCAGCTGCTGGAGAGATTTGGGTCTCCTTTGACTGATTTTTCGTTTAATTATGAGCCAAATGTTCTCAATTGGTGAAAGATCAGGACTGCAGGCAGGGCAGTTCAGCACACGGACTCTTCTACAACGAAGCCATGCTGTTGTAATAGCTGCAGTATGTGGTTTTGCATTGTCCTGCTGAAATACACAAGGCCTTCCCTGGAATAGATTTCATCTGGAGGGGAGCATATGTTGCTCTAAAACCTTTATATACCTTTCAGCATTCATGGCGCTTTTTAAAACATGCAAGTTTCCCACACTATATGCACTAATGTATCCCCATACCATCAGAGATGCTGGCTTTCGAACTGAACGCTGATAATAGGAGGGGTGGTTTCTTTCTCCTCTTTAGCCCAGAGGACATGACGCCCATAATTTCCAAGAAGAATGTCAAATTTGGACTCGTCTGACCACAGGACACTTTGCCACTTTGGTGCAGTCCATTTTAAAGGAGCCGTGGCCCACAGAACACAGCGGCGTTTCTGGATCATTCAAAACAATGGCTTCCTTTTTGCATGACATAGTGGATGGCATGGCAGACTGTTTACAGACAGTGGTTTCTTTACGTATTCCTGGGCCCATTTAGTATTTTCAATGACAGAATCATGCCGGTGAGAGATGCAGTGGCGTCTGAGGGCTCGAAGATTACGGGCATCCAGTAAAGGTCTTCGGGCTTGTCCCTTACACACGGAGATTTTTTCGGTTTCTGTGAATATTTTAATGATGTCATGCACTGTCGATGTTGGAACCCTCAAAGCCTTTGCAGTTTGCCGTTGAGGAACATAGTTTTTAAAGTATTCCACAGTTTTTTTTTTTTTTTTTTTTTTTTTATGGAAGGCTTCACAGGTTGGAGAGCCTCTGGCCATCTTTACTTCTGAGAGACTCAGCCTCTCTAAGAAATCCCTTTTATAGCCAATCATGTTACACACCTGATGCCAGTTAGCAAGTAATTCAGTTAAGTGTTCTTTCTGCTGATTCTCTTTTATATTAATTGCTTTTTCTGCCCTTTTTTGCCTGCATCACAAGTTTTTGGAGACCGATTGCGGCCATAAAATGTGAAATAAGCTAATTTTGTGGATAAAAATGTAAAATGTCTCAGTTTCAACATTTGAAATGTTATCTATGCTCTATTGCAAATAACATATGGGCTCGTGATTTGAAAGTCATTGCATTTTGATTTTATTCACAATTTATATTACGTCCCAACTATTTTGGGATTGGGGTTGTAAAGTAAAATATTTAAATTTAAATATTTAAAGTTTAAAATATAGAAAAAAGTATTACAAATGTTAAATGTAATTAAGAATAATTGTACAAACTTTACAAATGATTAATTAAGAAAGAAAAAGATAATTCAGTTTAAATCTTCTGTGTCATGTGGTAAAACAGCATGTCATTTATAAAAACGTTTGTCCACATGACATATTTTGTTTGTCTGCATGACGGATTCCATCATTTTCATTCCTAACAGGCAGTTACATTGCCACCTGTTCACCAACCTTAACCTTGACCTATAAACTTTAAATTTCATTTGTAAATCAGTATTTATAAAATGTTCAACTTTATCAACACTTTTTTGACGTTGGACCACATGACGCTCAAATCTGGGAGGCTTTGTATGACCCCTGGAAAAGGTAATAATAACTTAAATATATAACTTAAATAAATACAACCTCCAACTCTGGTTGTCCTCAGGGGTCCTCTGAGTGATGTCATCACAGGTCACATGACTTGAGTCATATTTCTTAAGTACAAAATGGCTTCCAATCTTTGTTTTACTACATGACATTGAGGGAAATCTGTCTCTGCGGAACAAAGTGATTTAGATATTAATGAAATTTATTAAAGATATATCCTCTTAATACTTTGCATTGCTTTTCTGTACACTATAAAAAATATGCCAAAGACCAAAGTTGTTGATTTTAAACATTAAAACATTAAACAATCATTTTAAAAGCAGTTGTCTTTTTTTTAAATTAAGTGACTCCCATTTTACCGCATGACATTTAGCACTTTCATGGTGTAAAAGTCTAACAATTTTGTATTTTTCATGCAAATATGAATAGTGAGGAGGGAGAATGATGAAAGATTTATGAATATATACCATATCAAACTTATTTTATACAAGAACGTAATAGAAATTTCCCCTGGAAGCAAAAATCAGTATGGCACGTCTCACACCCGCCTGCGTTTTCTTTTTCTGCATTTTCTAGAATTTTGAACACATCATGATGAGTTTTTTTTTATTTACTATCGCCTAATAGTCATTTTTCTGAGCCGACCTTGAACACATCATAACCTTATGGCACCTCGTTGAGTTCGCCAATTAGTTTTTATTCTGCGGATTTCAACACGGATTTCAACATCAGATTATTATTTTTAACTAAAGGGGCTGGATACAATGTTTGAGTACACTTAAGGAGGCTGCTCTGAGCAGAAGACCTGTCCTGCAGCTGCAGCTAGAGGTGACGGATTTGTTTCATCCAGCAGACAGTGAAGGTAACGAGACTCTACTGGCGAGAGAAGTTACTGAATAGATTGACGCATGCAAATACTTGTGGCGATTTTTCAAGTGCCGGTTGTAAAGTTGGTTGTGTTTCCACTGGATGTTGCAACTTTAGCGCGACAGGTTTTGCACAGTACTCGTTTCCGGTGCACATCTGCAGCTTCAAACCCGGAATATTCCTGAATGACCAATGTGCTGTTTACTTAATTGGGGATTAAATCCTCTAACTCCACTTCTGGTTCCGCTGAAGCCATTTCATGACACGTTAACTTTACAAAGCACAAGGAGCAGGTTCATACGATTTGTTAACATAACCTGTCCACGAGTAGCATGCTGCTTCTAATTGGAAACCAATTTCTCTACAGGATCATACAATATTTCCATAGAAAAACCCACGGCAATCACAGCACTGGTCACTTTAACGTTCTATAAAACTGAATGTAACAACCTAACATTTTTTGCAGCACTGGCAACCTGACAAAACAATATGTGAAGTTTCAACAATGAGAGCTAAATGTTTTCCACAGATAGATTAATTCATTTATTAGGGCCCGAGCACCGACCCGTGCCAGGGCCCGAAACGGGTCCTGGCACCAAAGGTGCGAGGAACCTATTGTTTTTGATGGGATTTTTATTCTTCTTCTTCTTATTCTGCTGCGAGAACGCATTTTTGAAGGCTTTGCCATGCACGAAAACTTACAAAAATTTGCCCACACTTCAGCCGTGGTGAAAATTGCAAACTATTATTAATTTTGTGCTTGGACATGCCCCGGTGGCTCTATAGCGCCACCAAATACGCGACCATTTTGGAACGCACTTGCTCGGATTCTAATGAAATTTTATGGGGTCATAGTAGTCATCATAAATTTATTTGTCAATTTTTTTGAAATTTTTTTGCCACACAGGAAGTGAGCTATGATCCATTTCCTGCGTTTTTTCAGATTTTACTGACACATTTTTGATGGCCTTATCATACTCGAAAACTCACCAAACTTGGCTTATAGACTAAAAATAGTAAGTTCTTTGATTTGATTTCTCATTTGGCAGTAGATGCGACATGGTGGCTCTATAGCGCCCCCTAATACATAATTGTATTTTTGAGGGCATCAACATGCTCAAAAACTCACGAAAATTTGCAAACATATTAAGCTGGTCATAATTTTCACTAGGATATAGGGTTTACAGATGTTTGTGGCAAAATTGCATTACAGCGCCACAGCATGTTTAACCTACATATACAAAATTCGGTGGACATGTGTACTATGCCAAGACCTAAAAAAAAGTCTCTTGGTGTCATGACTTAGACTAAACAGGAAGTCCGCCATTTTTAATTGAATTTGCAAATGTTTTTTATTTTTTGCCATTCACAGGCGTCGTACTTTAACAAACTCCTCCTAGAGATTTCATCCGATCAACTTAAAATTTTGCATATGACATTTAAAGACCTTGTCAATGTTAAATTGCGAAGCTTTTTTGGATTCATCGAACTTTGTATCCGTGGCGTCGCGGCGAATTTCGATGTTCCGCCATTAAACTGGAAGTTGCTTTTATGAGCACATGCCCGAGATTTGCCCGAAACTTTAGAGGCTTAATAAGAGTCGACTTCTAAATATACCTTTATGTTGACATTGGATTGGGTGTGGTCAGGTAGCTCCACAGCGCCCTCTTGACACGGCCATGTTGACATAAAAGTGCTTGAATGTTCACGAAATTTGGTTTGGTCATTGCATTTGTCTTTTTGGGCCATGCTTATTTTTTTGAAATTTTTCGGCCAAACAGGAAGTGAGCTATTAGCCATTTCCTGCGTTATTCCAAATTTTACGAACACACATTTGAAGGCCTTAAGATACTCAAAAACTTGCAAAACTTTGCAAAAATAAATTTGTCTGATTGTCTTCAATTTGAGACAAAAATTGGCAGTAAATGGGTCATTATGGCTCTATAGCGCCCCCAATCAGATTTTTAAAAGAATTGCCCTTTTGAGGGTCTCAGCATGCTCAAAAACTCACAAAATTTTGTACAATTCTAAAAACCATCATTCCTATTACACTGATAAAAAATGTACTTATAGGCGTGGCAAAATGGCATTATAGCGCCTCCTGGAAAATTTCAAATAAGCAGCCCTCGCATCGTGGTTGACCTGCATGTATGAACTTCGGTGGACATGTGGAATATCCTGAGACCTAAAAAAAAGTCTCTTGGTGCCATGACCTAGACCCAACAGGAAGTTTGCCATTTTTAATTGAAATTGCAACTTTTGTAGATTTTTCGCAATTTGCAGGTGTCGTACTTTAACGAACTACTTCTAGAGATTTTATCCGATCAACTTAATATTTGGCAAATAATATCTAAAGACCTTGCTGATGTTAAATTGCAAAGCTATTTTGATTTCATCAGATGATGTATCCGTGGCGTCGCGGCGAATTTTGATGTCCCGCCATGAAACAGGAAGTTGGTTTTACTCGCACATACTTTGTGGGATTTGCATGAAACTTTCCAAGCTTGATAAAATTGTCCTCCCTAGTATAAATATATGCTAATATTAGATCGGGAGGAACCATGTGGCTCCACAGCGCCCTCTACATACGGCGATGTTAAGATAAAAGTGCTTGAATGTTCATGAAATTTAGTGTGATCATTGCATTAGTCATTCCGAGCAATGCTTTATTTTTTGAAATTTTTTGGCCGCACAGGAAGTGAGCTATGAGCCATTTCCTGCGTTTTTCCGAATTTTACGAACACACATTTGAAGGCCTTAGCATACTTGAAAACTTGCAAAACTTTGCTTAAATTTTATTTGTCACATTGTCTTCAATTTGAGACAAAAATTGGCAGTAAATGAGGCATCATGGCTATATAGCGCCCCCAATACGATTTTTAAAAGAATTACCCTTTTGAGGGTTTCAGCATGCTCAAATACTCACAAAATTTTGTACAATTTTAAAGACCATCATTCCTATTACACTGATAAAAAATTTACAAATAGGCGTGGCAAAAATGGCATTATAGCGCCCCCTGGAAAATTTCAAATAAGCAGCCCTCGCAGCCCGGTAAACCTACATGTTTGAAATTCGGTAGACATGTGGAATATGCCGAGACCTACAAAAAAGTCACTTGGTGCCATGACCTAGACTCAACAGGAAGGCTGCCATTTTTAATTGAAATTGCAACTTTTTTTTATTTTTTTGCCATTCGCAGGCGTCGTACTTTAACGAACTCCTCCTAGAGATTTTATCCAATCAAGTTAAAATTTGGCGAGTAATATCCAAAGACCTTGCTGATGTTAAATTGCGAAGCTTTTTTGGGCTCATCGAACGATGCATCCGTGGCATCGCGGCAAATTTCGGTGTCCCGCCATGAAACAGGAAGTTGGTTTTACTCCCACATACTTTGTTGCATTTGCCTGAAACTTTCCAAGCTTGATAATATTGTACTCTCAAGTATAAATATATGCTACGATTAGATCGGGAGTGGCCATGTTGCTCCACAGCGCCCTCTAGATACAGCCATGTGAAGGTAAAAGTGCTTGAATGTTCATGAAATTTGGTGAGATCATTGCATTAGTCATTCCGGGCAATGCTTAATTTTTTGAAATTTTTTTGGCCGAACAGGAAGTGAGCTATGAGCCATTTCCTGCGTTTTTCCAAATTTTAGGAACACACGTTTTAAGGCCTTAGAATGCTCCAAAACTTGCAAAATCTTGCACAAATAATAAATGCTTTTTTTCTTCAATGTCATGCATAAATTGACACTAAATGTGGCATAACAGCTCTGTAGCGCCCCAATCAGATTTTTAAAAGAATTGCTCTTTTGAGGGTCTAAAAATGCTGGAAAATTTACAAAAATCAACAAACTCGAGTGAGCCCTCCGAATGACGTAGGAGGCGAGGAGGCCCGTTCCGAGCGAGGGAGGGCAATAGAGGGACTTAGGGGGTGGGTTGTGTGAAATCAGATTGGAACGACCCTCGCCGCGTTTCTTCTGCACTTCGACATTTGTCAACAAGCCATCGGGAAATTGGCGTTGCCATGGAGCCGATGAGTTAGTTGCCTGTACGTTTTACCTCTTACAATTCTCGCGGAAGCGTATCGCATCTTTATGGCAAGTAGAAGACGGCGTGCTCGGTGGATTGCTGCGGCACTGGTGACTGTTTTATGAGAAAATAAAGGTGCTGTCACCCCAGACGCGAAACGACTTTTTCGCACGACAGATTGCTTTCAAAGTCAATGCACAGGGGCTGGACATACAGGGGCGCCGTATACGGGAGAAAAGTTAGGACAATTCCAAGGGCCCCTAACAGACAGGGGCCCAAAAAAATAGGTAAAAAATTTAAATGATTTTGCTATCTGGGTTGAGAAAGTATTTTTTTCAAATGTAGTCAGAAAATGATCAAAAACAATCTCTTTGGTTTTACTTGTTTTTGGCAGTAAAAAAATATCCACAATGACCAAAAAGTAAACATCCATATGGACCGGCCACCCCCCTGTATCTAAAATGGTTTGCTCCTGCCTGAGGGCACTTACCGGTAACGTCGCTTAGTAGCAGTCAGTAGTTGCACCAGAGTGTGGCAATGCTGCCTAGTACTAAAATAAAATCCGGTTTTCAGAAAAGGAGAGAGAAGTGAGGCAAAAGAAAGGGTGTCAATATGCGGCCTAGTTTTTCTCCAAGATAGGTGGGTAGCCTAGTCTACAGTCTGTGAGTAGTAGAAATTAACCTGTTCGCTTAAAGGAACCTGTTCTCAGTCATTTTCATAATTAACAGAAGGTTCACTCTGAGAGCACTCCACAGTTAACAGGTGAGGCTTGTTCTCCCCGATCAGGAACAGGTCAGGACTAATAATTGTTCTAAGCGGAAGTTTTGTGCAACTCAATTCTCTGTTCAAGTTCCGCAACTGGACTGAATTTAGCCCATGATTTAATCGCTGTTAGATCGCAGCGTCTTCGGTTGCCAATTACGATAATTGGAAAACGCGTCAATAAATGAAAATGATTGAGAACTAGCCGACTAATTACAGTCAGAAAGTGACGTGTCTCAGCACCCCCGCTGGCTACGCCACTGTTGGCAAGTACATGCGCCAAAATAAAATTATCTCTTTGTTCTAAAAATGTATAGAGATCGGTAATCAACATGGTATATCGATATGTATTTATAACCACAGTGACGTTTCATGACACCTCCTAGAAATATCAAAACGAAGACATTTCAATGATGAACCTACCTGGTCCGCCATGTTGGATTTACTTCACTGGAGGCCGCCATTGGGCCATTGTCACCAGGGCCTTAGTTTCAGCGCAAGCGGAACGAGGCACGGGCACCAGGTTGCGAAGATGGGCCCAAGATGTCCTTGTAGCCAATGAGGAGACCTTTCCAGCGACGTATGGCACTTCCCCTCACTGTCTCGGCAAGCCTGGGAAATTGAGTGCGCATTTCTCGCTGGATGCCAGGATTTGACAGCGGAAATCGATGGAACTTAACACCGCTCGGTTCGTTGTTTCGGACTTCCCGTTTTGTTCAGACAACCAAAGGCCTCGCACTGTGGCATCGTAGCTGGTTGTTCAACAGTACTTATGAAAGAATCATAGCTAATTTACTACTCAAAAATTTATGAAAATATCAATCTATCCACACTCTCAATTTCTATGAAATGCATATCTGCGACTGCCATCCCGGGGCCCACTTGACATGCGTCATGACCATGTGACCAATCCGCGGTGAACCTTGAACCTTAATTCTGTTCTTCTGATCGGTTGGATTATTTCTACCAGATAATATGGCTGCAATTACGATTTCACCCATTTTGTCGTATTTCTGATGTTTTCAAGGCGATAGCTTTGGTAGGATTGCACCATTATTTTTTTTTAAATGCCTAAATTATCCCAACACAATGCTCTTTCGCCTACAATGCAAGTTTAGCATTCCTATTCTTATCCTTTAAAGTTCAAGACCTCTAGCTACGGTGACCAACGAGGGCAAAAAATTCTGCAACGGCCCTAAACATCTCCAACTGGAGAAACGCAATGCAGTTTCGAATGTTCGTATTCACTGATTGAACAGCGCATTTTTATGGTCGGCCAACTTGGCGAGGTCAACTTCTTCCATGAAAATAAACAGGGCTCTTTTAGCCACGTGGCTAGATTGGATATTAAGGCTAAAATATAGTGAAAAGACTTCTTTATGTCAGCATACATGACAATCACTCCCATTATATGAGGGACATCCTATCCTGGCTGGACAAGGGCTCGATTAGTGACCAGCTTCTTCACCCCAATTGAGTGAAGGAGCAATATTGCAGGTCATTTCTGCTGCATCGTTGTCAATTTGCCCATCATGGGACTGAAAAAGGAATATCTACTCATCTTATTTTATATCATCTATTGTCTTATGTTTAGGTTTATTTATTTCGCACAAAAATGCATTAACACAGAGTGGAAGGAGGGAACGAAGTCCTCATGGACTTGTACAATGTTCCACCCCTATCAATAATACCAAGGAAAGACAAAGCAGGCAACCACAGATATAGACAAAAGAAAAGCACAAAAAAAATTAATAGAAGTGGGAGTTTAGGTGCGTAGACACAACTAGAAGCCAGGTATAATGGACAGAGCAGTTCAATGAGAGAAGCAAACTTAACCAAACTTTACCTGTCTTGTTTTGTCTTGTCCTGGCACATTTGTACTTCACAAAGTATTGACCCCACCATGTTATATGTGGGCCACTTTAGGCTCACATCCAGATTAGTTGATGCTAACTTGCCATATTTCAGCCAAAACGGGCCCAAATATGTTTCAGCAAAGGTGGGCCACGTGCCTTTTCTTATATCTGGGCCACTTTAGGCCAAAACTGGCCCACATATCATTGAGCAAAGGCAGGCCACGTGCGTTTTCTTATATGTGGGCCACTTTAGGCTCACATCCAGAGTAGTCAATGCTAATTTGCCATATTTCGGCCAAAACTGGCCCTAATATGTTTCAGCAAAGGTGGGCCACATGCGGTTTTTTATATGTGGGCCACTTTAGGGTCACATCCAGATTATTCGATGCTAATTTGCCATATTTCGGCCAAAACTGGCCCAAATATGTTTCAAAAAAGGTGGGCCACGTGTGCCGAACCATATGTGGCCCAGCCTTGGTTCACTTAGAGGTCTATTCTCCCATGCGCATAAGTCGAAAAAAGCGCATAGCTACGCGCTTTTCAGCCTAAGCGTATTCTCCCCTTGACTTAAGTCTGTGCATTACGCGCCCTGAAGGCATTACGCACTAGGGACGGAGCAAGGCCAAAATCGGGGCAAACAAAACTTACGCGTATTCTCCCCCCGGCTTATGCTCTTTTTCCTCAAGCATTTTTGAGGGCTGTATTACAGTCAAGTGTCAACATAAGGCAAAATGGAATATTGCGTTTGATGTCGGTTATAGGCCGAATTTTAACATTAATTTTATTTTATTTAACATGGTAAAGGTTGAGAAATTCAATATTTGATTATTCATCTCATAACCATAATAAATTATCAAGCGAAGTCATCACATGATATTACAAAACAGCCTGTTCTCCAATTAGTTCAATTACAAACGCATTACGGACAATTACAAACATCCCAGTGGTCATCAAGGTCACAACTGCGCTGTCGGTCCTGGCATCTTGGTCATTCCAGAGAGTGGCTGGTGATGTCATGCACATGTCACAGGCGTCTGTGTCAAGGTGTCTGACACAGTTGGTTGATGCTATGCTGCACCACATCAGCCACTTAATAAAGTTCCCCCAAAACACCAGCTGAAAGACGGAGAGTTAAGGGGAGGGTTCTACCAGGTCGCCAGGTTCCCCAGTGTTGTGGGAGCCATTGATTGTACTCACGTTGCAATCAGAACCCCTTCCACCAATAAGAATATGTACAGAGACCATAGACGTCGGCACAGCATTAATGTTCAGGTTGTGTGCAATCATGATATGCGCATATTAAGCATCTGTGCCCGAATTCCCCAGCTCGGCCCATGACGCCTAACGTACTGCACAACTGCTTGAAATACCAAAAAATTCAATAAATATTTGAAACCATATTAAGCTTGTTTTCAGTATCTATCACAGTGATACTTTGAGTATAGGCAAATAAAAATGACTATTTCACGTCACCCTCCTTCATCCGTTTCCACTCCAAGTTCTTCTCCATGCACTTCCACTGCAGAAAGAGTGGATGCCACCTCCTCCTCCAGTACCCTGAAATGCACTGTGGATGATGGTTGCCCACCACCTGTTGCGTGCACACTTCTCCGGTGTGCAGAGAGCCTGGGTTTTACACTGCCCCGCAGATTTTTCCGCGTGTGGGGTGAGAATCCTTTGTTTGTTAGAGCGTTGCCTTGTCCTTTAGTTGCAAACATGATGTCGGTGTAGTTTGAAATTTCAAGCAGGCAATTTCTAAATGAGATCATATAAACTGTCATTGATTGTTATTTTTGTGTGACTAGAATGTTCTCTTTACTTGTCTTCTTCCCTGTCTTCCATGGAACAAACAGGCTCGTGTTGGAGGGGCACATTTTCAATGCTCTGATTATGCTGGTTGAGAAGTGCTAAATTCTTTATTTATTATTTCATTATTTCGGCAATTTATTTGTTTGCATAGCTTTAATGCCATGGTGGCTAGAATAAGAAATAATAAAGAGATTACTTCTTTATTATGCATTACTTCTTAAGTCTGCATTACTTCGTGTAACTGGCCCAAACATACATAGGCCTACTATTACAGCGGCATATCGTCGGCCTGCTGATAAAACCTCGTATCTTCAAAATGATGAACCTCGCAGGAAAATAAAAAATAAATATAATATAAAATTAAAAAATATATATATTAATTGGTAAATATAATTGAAAATATAAATGAAATAAAACATGTTTAATTTTGCATGTAAGAATATTGGACTTGCGAGTTTTTATTTCTTATCAATTTGGAGATACAAGGTTTTATCAGCAGGCTGACGATATTCAAATTTAAAGTCTGGTGTGCGTTTTCCATGGACGACAACTGCATTTTTATGGTTAATCAGAAAATCCTTGTTCCATGTTTTCCTGATAGCCATAATCAATATGCTTGGTACAGAGTCCACCTCTCTTTTGCATTAGTCACACCTCTTTCATCAGGCCACCTACGTTCTGAAGTTAAGCGCTGTGGGCGTGATCGAAGCGCGCAGGGGAGAATACGCGTAACTCAAAAGCGCTTAACTCGAATCGCGTAAAAAAAGGACTTACGCGCAAATGGGAGAATAGACCCCATACTGAATAACCATTCCCTACTCTGCCACATATTTGCCTAAGATGGGCCATATTTGTTTTGTGATATTTGGGCCAAATGTAGCATTTACTACATGGGCTAGTTTAGGTTCACATCTGCTTTGTCCGGGCCAGAAGAATGCCTACAGTGCCAGATCGTTGCCTGAAGTTGCCCACATCCGTAAGCTATCTGGGAAGCGATGGCCAGGGTAGAGATAGGTAATGAGGGCCGTATCTATTCCTGGCTTTCTGGGAGATTTCTGGCCTCTAATTACAAAATAACCTTAATTGGCTAAACCAGTTAGCTGTTATTACATTTGAGTTGCCTTTTTTCTCTCTCCTTCAGCAGAATAATTAATGGAAATGACAAGTGGCTGGATGCAAATCCTCTGGGTCAGGAATGGCCCATCTCAATTGCGAACTGTAGCATTATTGGATTTCTGATGGGCAGGGTAATCGAAATGACGCCAGGCTTACGAGGATGTAGCAAACCTGGAAGTCTTGTTTGGTATTGCTTTAGGCGTAGCATTGCAAAACAAGCCAACTAGCATAGTTTTCTTTGTAAACACCTTGGCAAATTAAATATTTAAATCCAGAGCATGTTGTATATGACTGATTAGCAAGAGTAGTTTGATTTGTTTAAACCTCGGAAATAAGACGTCCTTTCATACAGACCGTGTTGCATATATCTTACTTACTAGGGTGGTTTAATTAGTAAAACCTTGGAAAATTAAATCCTTTAATTCGGAGTGTGCTACATTTGCCATGACAGAAGATCTCAAAAGGGGCTGCTATAGGCACATGTTGGAGGGAGTTGCCTGAGAGCAGAAGATGCTGACTGGAGCAGGTGATCTTGTAGCTTTGCCTGGGGAAAAGCCCAGTGAGATGTGTGGAACAGCTGTGTTTGATATGTTGTCTTGGAAGATGTTCTGTCTCATCTGGAACGAGGACAGCATCTGCATTGGTGGCGTTAGAGAATTTGTTGGAATACTTAGGTTCGGTTGAACGATTGAGTTTGAGACAAATGCAGCGTTTGATGTTTGAGCAAGAGTTTGGATTCCGGAATCCATGTTGTTAGGTAAGTAGAAACATCAGATAACAAGAGAAAAAGTTAACATCGAGAAGCTGGCATGGGAGAATTCGGGTCCAGTAGAATGCTGGTCGTGGAGAATACAGGCTTGTTAGAATGCAGGTCCGAAGCACTGCTGGTCGTGGAGAATGTGGGTCTGTTAGAATGCAGGTCCGATACACAGCTGGTCGTGGAGAATGCGAGTCCGGTAGAATGTTGTTAATGGAAAATGAGGATCTTGTCGAACAAGACAGATGAGGATTGCAGAAAGAAGGCGGTATAAATACATTGGCTGGTTAGGACTTGGATAAATGGAGTGACGTATTTAGGCGTGGTCTGGTTCACTAACTTGAGTTAAGAACACCATAAAAAAGGACTCCTACCGGTTGGTTTGACATCATGAGGAGAGACAGCAGTTAGTGGTGAGTTGCCTGGTGGGTCTTCAGGTATATGGAAGTCCCTCTGTTCCAAATGGTGGTCCTCTGCCTGCCTGGCAGTTCCTTTGGAGGAAGAGAGATGGAGAAAGAAAAAGGAAAGGAAACATATCTTAGTTCTGTGAGCACCTATTTCTTTCTTATCCTATCTTTTTTCTTTAAATCTACAAAATACAATTCCTGGTTTTCGGGATGACTCTATTTCAGTCTGCACTTGTTTTTACATGGTATGCCAAGAAGCTAATATTGTGTTTCTCGCTATTTTTTCCTCTTTGGTTTCATTAAAATTTCATGAGCCAGCAACAGCACATCATGTGCTTGCTCTTGTTTATTTATATTTTATTTTCATTTTTTGTGATTTTCCTTGCCATGTCCTTAGTGGTGAGAAGAGGAAAACATCTTGGCCTGGGAAAATAGCAGTGGGATGATTGACAGTTTCCTGCAGCTGGGGTGAGACCACCTTTCCCAGTTTCTGGTTTGTGGGAACGCGCCTGGCCTGAGAGTTTTGGTTTTGTCTCATGAAATCATTGCACGGACGGATCATTTTGTCATAAGAGTGAAAATCTTTTAACCTTATATCAAGGAATTGCCAGTTTTATGGTACTTTGCAGAGCACTCCAAATTTTAAAAAGTAGCAAAAATACTTACAATACAAGATACAATACAATACAAGAAAAAATTTGAGCTAAAGGTTCCAAAGAAATGGGCTGTTTTAGGGGCTTGCTTCATCTTTAAAGGAACACATTTTGAAATGGTTTGTAATAACTATTGGCTGGGCACCTGGTGATTTAAAAGTGGATTTTCAAAAAACAAAAGCTAGAAAATTCCTAAAAATTGGCTAAATTACATTCTCATAGATTCCTAAAGGATAACCTGTGTCTATAATAAATACCATTTTTCAAATGAAAAGCTGTCAGTCACCCAATGAAATAAACTGAATTCATAACTGGGTTCATGATTCAGGCCAGCTGAATTGAGTCTAAACATCACTTACATAGAAACTGTGTGGAATTGCGAAGTTGGCAAAAGGAGCATGATTCTGTGACCGACAGTAAGTCAAGAAGCGATGAGAAACAAAGTTCTTGATATCCATCACTCTATAAAGGCTTACAATGCCATTTCTAAAGCTCTGGGACTCCAGTGAACCTTGGTGAGAGTCATTTTGAATGGGGAAAACATGGGAAAACAGTGGGAAATCTGAGGAGTTTCCACCCTCCTAAAAATTCCTCAAAGAAAGCTTCGACAACTCTTCTTAGAGGTCACAAATGAACCCAGACTAAAAACTTTGAAAGAACTGCTGGCCCACTTGCATCAGTTGAGGTCAGTGTTTGAGATTCCTCAATAAGACAGAGATTGGTAAAAAAAGAAATGGCATCCATGGGAGAGCTGCAAGGTGAAATCCACTGCTGATCAAAAAACACGAAGGCTCGTCTCACATGTGCCAAAAAAACATCTTGATGATCCCTGAGACTTTTGGGATTATGGATTGATGAATCAAAAGTTAAACTTTTTGGAGATTTGGGTTCCCTTACATCTGGCGTAAAGCTAACACAACATTCCACAATAAGACCATCATACCAATCGTCAGATGTGGTGGTGGTAGCGTGATGGTCTGGGGCTGCATTGCTGCTTCAGGACCTGGGCAACTAACAATAATTGTTTAACTATGAATTCTGCTCTCTACCAGAAGATCCTGAAGGAGAATGACTGACCATCATCCAATGGCCCACAGCTCAAGCCCGGTTGAGTTATGCAGTTGGAGAATAATATTAAGCACACAAAGTATACTGACCAAAAAAGAAATGCAATTTTCTATTTCTTGATTTTATCGAGTGTAACTGTTATTAATCAACACTACATTGTTTTCAAATGAAAGAGGGAATCTCAGACAATAGAAATAACAGAAAATCAATTTGGAATATCGCCATGTTGGCTTTTATTTAACAAGACGAAGCTCGACATTATGAAACACAAATGACACTATCAGTATCTCGTATGTCCCCTGTTAGCCTCGCGCACGGTGGTACACCTGCGTCTCATAGACATCACCAGATGTCTGATTGTTGCTTGTAGAACGCTGTTCCACTCTTCGGTCAGTGGCTGTCTTAGCTGATGTACTGTAGCTGGCGGTGGTTGACGTCTCCGAATCGCTCTATCTAGAATGTCCCATAAGTGTTCTATAGGTGAAAAATCTGGAGAAAACGCTGGCCAGGGAAGGATTTTTACATTTTCAGCTTGATGGAATTCAATACAGATACGTGCCACGTGCAGACGTGCGTTGTCCTGTTGGAAAGTCAGTCGGTGACGTCGGACAAACGAAAGGACAACTGGACGGAGAATTTCATCATGGTAACAGACGGCGCTGAGAAACGCATCTCAGCGGCAGTTGCCGATCGGAAGCGATCCCGCAGATGCAACAAGCGGATACGATGGTCAGACCCTGGAGTCGTATCACGTGGTCAACCGGATCTAGGGCGATCGGACATGTGTCTAGTGGCATTAAATCTGGTTCTGAGGTGACTAATTGTTGCAGAATGCACGCCGAACTCGATCGACCGGACTTCTGGGCTGTAGCATCCCAATCGCGCTTTCTTGTTGAATTTCCTTTAGTCGTGGCATTATAACCCATCTGATTTTTACTCATTTTCGGTTGGACTTTTTTAGGCCCCGGTGTCTACGAGAAACTTAAAACAAAAATGGAAGTGTTAGGACAATGCCAGTACTTGAACCCAAGCACGAATGGTGGCTCCAGAATACGTACTATGACCGCAAAAATTTGTATGGTAGAAGTACTGACCTCCAAAAATAACTCAGAGCCGAAGCATCTTTCTCAATGGGTTTGTCGAAATTTGCGCCGGATTACGTAATTGCGTTTCTTTTTTGGTCAGTTTAAGTCCACCTCTGACTAAAAACATTGAGATGAAATAGGTCCTGAATTTGGTGAAAATTTAACTAATTTGGAAATATAGTTTTTTTTCAAAATTAAAACCAAATTTAATAAGATTTCCCATATACGTAAAGGGAAAAAAATATATATATATATATATTTTTTTTTTTTCCCCCTTTACATAGCAAAACCTGGCAAATTTAACGAAAATCTATGATGTATGTGTAGTCCCAACATTGAATTGGCAGGGACGACTTGAAAATCTCAGCGTGCAAGAAGGGCTTGGATGCCATAAAGCAGGGCAGCCCAACCCCGCTGCTGGAGAGCTACCATCCTGAAGGCTATCACACCAACCAAAACAAACCACACCAGCTTTACCATTTAGAGATCTTAACGAGCAGCTAATGAGCTGAATCAGGTGTGTTGAATTAGGGTTGGAGTAGAAACCTACAGGATGGTAGCTCTCCAGGAACAGGGTTGGGCAGCCCTGCCATAAAGCATTTCAGTAGCAGTATTTTCATTGTGCATGTCAAAAGCGAGAAAAAGGAAATGGTGGGCAGATCCAATGCCGAGCATGTGGCGAGCCTCGGAGGGGCGGGGTGGTTGTAGTAGATTTTGATCAAACCGGATAGTATTAGTCACCCTGAACCTCTGTTTTAGGAAGTCCTCTCTACATGGGTGTGGAGAGTGTAACTGTAATGACCTTGGAAATCCCCCTTTGCTTTTGACCACACTAAAATGATTCAAAACATTCCTATGTCCTGTACACACGTCCATGCCTGTGTGGGAGACTGCATGTGTTTGAGACTACTGTGTCTGCATGCAGGCAAGTCTGTGTACCATCAGATCCATAAATATTTGGACACTGACCAAAGAATTATTAGGCTTACTGTCTGCATCAGCATATTGAGGATGACATGAAATCAATCACATACTGACTTTTAGCTGTGATTTAAAGGTATTTGAACCCAAATTGGGTGAACAATGTGCTGCACTTTTTGTTCATACTCATTTCCTTTTGTGCTATTGAAAGTTATCTGTTCCATGGCCAGGTGTGGGTAATTCCCTCATTAATTAATTTACTGCTAAGCAAATCAGGATTGACTTCAAGTGTGGTGCTTTCTGTTGCTGATAACTCTCAATGTGAAAGAGCTGTTGCTGTCAGAGAAGCCAGGGTTCATCAAACAAGCCATCACATAAACAGCAAAAACATTAGGTGAGGCCAAATCAACCATCTGATACATTCTTCAAAAAAGAATGAACTGTGAGCTCAGGAACATTAAAAGGCCAAGAAGACCACAGATAAAATCTTTCCCTACCTAAGAAAAACCGCATTCAAATCAATTGGCCAGAGGTATAAAACTTTCCTTGAGATTTTTCTCAGTCACTGTCACAAGTAAAGATAAAAATTCATCAGCATTTTTTGATGATGTGACTGCAAACAGAAGCAGCAAGATTAATTCTGACTTGTAGGCCTATAGGGCTGCATCATCTGCTCTGGTTCAGCTAAATTGTCGAAAATCATTGGATGACGCTTTGCAACACTGACAGACAATGACCGGGAACACACTGAAAATTTTACCTAAAAATGTTTAAACAAACAAGAGGAATTTTCCACAACGACCAAGTTAATTACCCGCTCTGATTGGAGTTAATCCATTTCACTTGCTCATGCCAAAAATGAAGGCAAAACTTCTGACAGCAAAGAGAAACTGTAGACCACCACAGTCAAGGCTTTCTAGAGCATCAGCAGGGAAGAAACCCAGTGTGTGAAGTCTGTGGGTTCTAGACTTCAGACGGGGGTGTTCGCTATGTATAAAATGGCTCTAATTCCGACACAATTTGTTCAATAAGTATGGAAAAACCTTTGAATTAAAAGTCTACCCTTGTAGCACGTCTTGATTAATTTAAAAATGATGATAATAATGAAAACATGGTAGTTGTCCAAATACTATTGGACCTGACTGTATGTGCATGACTGTATATATGCGCGTGAGGGAGAGCAAGAGAGAGAGAGAGAGAGAGAGGGAGAGGGAGAGAGAGAGAGTAAATTTTGCCATGTCTGCATGTGAGTCCGCGTATGTGTCAGATGATTTGCCTGCTTAAGAGAGTTGTTGAAATCTCAAGAAGTCATTCTCTACTTTGAAAGCATGTTCATGCTTGTGTGCGTCGCAGAAAGCGACAGGTTTAGTGAGGGTGGGTCAATACTTCATACGTTATGGTTTCTCTTCTTCATATGCTCTCACGTAAATGCTTCTGGTCACCTTGTGAGCCAGCCGGCCCACCCTTTCCTTCACACGGTGGTATTTACAGGCCCCCGCGCTGTTTCTCAGAATTCCCCCTGGCGCAGTGAGCCGTTTCCTCCGTTTGTCTGAGGGGGTGCGGTGAGGGGCGGAGAAAGGGAAAGAGTGGCAGGCTGACACATGCACACCAGGGATAGGGCCGCCCTCGTGTTCTGAATGGATGGACATTAAACAGCGCCAGGGGACCCACCCTGCTGCTGGGCGCCGTCGAGGCCCTCCCGAGGGTCCCCAGGGGCCTGGCCTCCAGGGTCTGTGGCATGGGCATCGGCCTCTGTGAATCAGAGGGAGGGTAGGAGAAATGTTACTGTCATGGTCTTCCTGCTTTCTGAAGCAAAATTTAGTTGTGGTTCCCACTGCTGTCTATGCTCCCCATTCAAGGGTAATAGGCCCTTAAAGCCTTGCAGGCTATCTGTAACTTAAAAGCTGCAGCGTTGCTGAAAATGAGATCTTTAACCCTCAAAACCACCGCAAAAGGCTGTAGATTCTTCCATAAAACATAATTATTTGCCATTTGCTATAAATGCAGACAAATGTAATGTGTGGCCAATGATTGAATTATTTGAATTTACCACATACTGTACACTGTGTAGCCAAAAGTGTATAGACACTTTACTGAAATGTAAAGAAATCAGACTTCTTTGAATTCTACATAAATATCTGACATAAAAATAGAATTTTGAATTATCAGCCTGTATGGACGCATAGGATTTTCAAACAATTCTGCTCCACGATTCTAAAATTGTTGTCCCTGCCATACGTGCCCCGCCCCTCCACAAGTCTAATTTACAATTAGTTTTAATGGCACCCATTGGTAGGGGAGGGGGGTGAGGGGGCGCACAAAGTGCTACAGAATCCTATTGCTGTAATGGATTTTAATTGCCATATTCTTAAAGTGAAGCTAAATGCCTGTCCTATCAGGCCAGGGAAACAGAACATCTATTATTTCCCGAAACAATTTCAAAGATGAGCTTGTCAGACCATAGCACTCTTCGAAACTTTGCGTCAGTCAATTTCTGATGAGCTCAAGCCCAGAGAAGTCCTGGTTTTAGGAAATAATAGACTTAGGGCCAAAGAACAGAATGGTAGCTGGGTTAACTGTTATCATCTGTAACCATCAACATATTCATCAGCCAGCATCTGTAATGGTGTAAGCTGCATTAATTTTATTGTAATGTGTTGCAGCCTTGATATTTTGAAATAGCAAGCATTTTCAGAAAACAAAGCTAATGAGTAAAAGCTCTACTTTGTACTTTTTAAGCATATAACAGGAGTGGCGAGAACAGGCCGTTCAGCCCAACTAGACACGCCAATTTCTTTTTACTATTGTGAATATATCACTTCAGATGCTCAATGACTCAATGGTGTCTAGCTTTAAGTCAAGCCTGCTCTTGAAAACTCTCAAGGTCTCTGCCTCAACAATATGGTCAGGCAAACTATTCCACATCGAAATTACTCTATGGGTGAAGAAATATTTCCGAATATCAGTGCTAAATTTACCTTTGGTTAACTTCCATTTGTGACCCAAAGTTCTACTAACAACACTTGGCTGAAAGAATCCTATATGATTCAGTTTGTTAATCCCTTCAACATATTTAAAGACCTCAATCAGATCATCACCTAAGTCTTCTTTTCCTGAGATTAAAGAGATCTTCGGCCTCTTCTCATAGCTTTCATCTCTTATACCTGAAATTAACTTAGTGGCTTTTCTCTAAACTTTTTCTAGAGCCTCTATATGGGGTGTCAAACTCACCCGGAAACGGGCCAAGAGGCTTTCACTCCAACAATGCAGAAGCGCACGTGATACAACTAATCAGTTGTGCAGGCCTAGATCAGTTGATTAAATCAGTGCTTTCAGGTGAGCTTCAGCTTGGTAGGATTGAAGACCTGGAGCCTCTTGGCCCGTTTACGGGTCATTTTGACCCATTTTGACGGGTCAGATGAATGGGTAGTCCAAGAGAAGCATGAAACGGTTGGATTTGTACTCAATACTTTAATATATCCCAGCATCTGATTGGCTTTTTTAACTGCTACGGCACAATGGCTAGAACCTGTGAGGGTTTGGCCAGCTCTGTGGAGGGCGGATCTAGGCGGGACGAGGCTGCAGAATGTAGTTTTCCTGGTCTGGCTCCAGAGTGAAACTGACACGTCTCCCGAAGGACTAGGGGCATATTCTGCAATCTAACGTAGTACATGTGTATAGATCTAATGAAACTAACTTGTTCCAATAAACATAACCGCGAAAGTGGAGGACGCAGTGCGAATGTCTGGCAGCTCAAGCAAGAATTTGCTATCGGCAACAGTGGTGAGTACAGCGGTTTTTCTACACTGTAGCAAGGATGCAGGGAAAGCTAGAATCCATCCCATATAGACACATTTGTAGAACGGGTCGACATGCCCAAGTGTAGACCAGAGACCATAGAAATCTGTTGGGTCTGAGTTTTGAGGGAAACATGGACAGTGAGGAGCAGCTAAAAGTGGACAAACAGGTTATGGACTGCTGCGATGTGTATTAGGACCTGCTGGTTCGTGTGCATAGCTGTGGTGTGTTATCATGGAGAAACGAACAGCTTCCGCGCTGGTATATGACGGAGGGGCAAAAGCTCCAGGCTAAACGTCCTTTTCGAAATTGCCTGCGGTAATGGTTTACTTATTGCTTCGGAAAGACCAGCTTTTCCTTGCGGAAAATGGGCACATTATGAATAGTGTTTGAGAGCTAGACAGAGCTCCGTTTATGTCATGAACATAATACAGGTTTTACAGACCGTTAGTTCCATCTGCATGAACCATTGCTTATGTGGAGCTAGCGAATCGATCACTTTTACAGGAAAGAATTTAATATTCAATCGATGGCAATGCAGAGGAATCGTTTGTTATACCGGACACGTTATAGCCTGTGCGCTTCCCTATTACTTTCACCGGTAGCATCAGAGAGCTTACCCAGACATTGGAGATGCATCAGGCTGACCCCGGTCATGGATAAGTAAAAGCACCCAAAAAACGCACCCCAGTCTCTGCAAAACCTACGTCTGTTCTAACTAGCCCAACTCAGACACATACAGCTCCTCTCCGGTTAGCTTCAACTGTAGTGACTACAATCAGGCAATGTTATGATTAAACTGTCACATTGGTGCTTACCGAAGTGCCAAAGCATACCGATCATAATTGCTGCATATAAAGTTAACCAGGAGCATTTTTAATTAGCGGAGCACGCAAACTAACATACAGTAGCTGACAAGCGGTCATGACTTTGAATGTAATCTGTTGCGCAAAAAAAAAATTTGTTTCGCGTCCAGTGTGAAAGCTGCTTAACGTGCCCATAACCAAGTATTCACATCTTTGCATTGACTTTGAATGTAGGCTAATCTGTCCTGTGAAAAATTTGTTTCGTGGTTGATGAGAAAGCTGCTTTATGGTTAGTACGCGACTGCTAGAGAGAGCTCGGTTATATTATGAACATAATACTGGTTTTGCAGACTGTAAGTTCCATTAGCGCAGACAAGTTGCTTATGCAGAGCTAGCGAATCCATTACTTTTATAGGAAAGAATTACCTATTTAATCTCCACCTTTGTATTAGCCACACCAATTTTTAAAGGGGCATGAACGTATGTCATTGTAGTGCAGAGAAATCATTTGTAAACCGGTTGAGCTTCTGCGTTTCACATTGCTTTCATGGTAGCACCAAAGAGCTTGTTCAGACATTTGTGAAGTATCCGGCTAATCCCGGTCATGGATAAGTGAAGCGATCACTAACTGTCGTGGCTACAATCGGGCAACATTATGATGGAACTGCCACATTGATGCTTACCAAAGTAACACAAGCATACCGATCAGAATTGCTGCGTACAAGTTAACCAGGAGCATTTTTAATTAGCACGGCACACAAACTAACATGCAGTAGCTGGTTACCGAGCGACCATAACCACAGAAACAAACCCTTGCAATACAGGTTTTACAGACAGCAAGTTCTGTTACTGTGAACACTTGTACCAAGCATCCAAATTACAAACAAGTATTAAAAGTTAGCTTCAAATGAGGTTTATGTTCACACACCTTCTGTAGAATTTCCCTGTGTTGTGCGGCCCCCCAAAGAAATGCCACCCCACACCATTACTGACCCACTGCCAAACTAGTCGATATTGCAGGCAGCAAAACATTCTCCACAGCGTCTCCGAACTCTGTTACGTCTGCCACATGTGCTCAGTGTGAACCTGCTTTCATCTGTGAGGAGCACAGGGCGCCAGAGGCGAATTTGCCAATCTTGGTGTTCTCTGGCAAATGCCAAACATCTTGCAGTGTTTGGCTGTAAGCACAACCCCCACCTGTGGACATCGGGCCCTCATACCATTCTCATGGAGTTGGTTTCTGACCGTTTGAGCAGACACATGCACATCTGTGGCCTGCTGGAGGTCATTATGCAGGGCTCTGGCAGTGCTCCTCCTGTTCCTCCTTGCGCAAAGGCGGAGGTAGCAGTCCTGCTGCTGGGTTGTTGCCCTCCTATGGCCTCTTCCACGTCTCCTGGTACGGCCTCCATGCTCTGGACACTACACTGACAGACACAGCAAACCTTCTTGCCACAGCTCGCATTGATGTGCCATCATAGATGAGCTGCACTATCTGAGCCACTAGTGTGTTTTGCAGAGTCCGTCTCATGCTACCACTAGAGTGAAAGCACTGCCAGCATTCAAAAGTGACCAAAACATCAGCCAGAAAGCATAGGAATTGAGAAGTGGTCTGTGGTCACCACCTGCTGATCCACTCCTTTATTGGGAGTGTCTTGCTAATTGCCAATAATTTCCACCTGTTGTCTATTCCATTTGCACAACAGCATGTGAAATTGATTGTCAATCAGTGTTGCCTCCAAAGTGGACAGTTTGATTTCACAGAAATGTGATTGACTTGGAGTTACATTGTGTTGTTAAAGTGTTCCCTTTATTTTTTGAGCAGTGTATAATAATGGCTGCTGTGAAAGTCATTGCATTTTTATTTTACTCACAATATACACTTTGTCCCAACTATTTCAGATTTGGGGGTGCACATCTTTTAAAGATTCGACTTTTCTCTCAAGCTCCAACAAATAGCTGTGGTCATCCACTGAGGATTTTGCTTTTTCAGCTTACTTTTGGACAAATTTGGATTGAATTTGAATTGTGAATCAAGTAAAACCCCCTTAAATCTTTCCCACGTCTTATTTACAGAGTCACAGTCCAGGAGTATCTCCCATTTTATTTCACTTAAATATTGAGTGCATCCCGTCATTGCTCGCCAACAATTTACATTTTTGTTTTAACTTGCCATGAAACATCAACACTAACACTAGAGTGATCACTCATCCCAAGTGACTTCAGTACCTCAACATTGCTAATTCTATCAGGGTCATTAGAGAGTACTAAATCTAAAATTTCCTTCTCTCTTGTAGGTTTATTAACATACTACACCAAAAAGATTTGTCATTCATAACCTCTGGAAATTCTTCCTCCACTTTACCCTGTCCTTTCACCATTTCTAAATCGTTACCAGGATAATTGAAGTCTCCCATAATAATAGTCCCTCCTCCTCTACAAGCTTGCCTAATTCTTTTAAGGAGCATTTAATTGACAGTGCTGTCCAAAGCTGGCGGTTGACAGCACACTCCTATGTTTAAACCTGTCGCGTGTTTGCCAATGAGCCTGACCCAGATATCTTCACAGGGCAGGAAATGTTCAATTTCAAGAATTTCCTGCGCATTTTCAATTGAATACAAGCTATCAGGGATTTCCAAATTACAACTTGCACTACCTTCCCACATTATCTCAAATCTTAAGGAACAGATTTTGTCCATATTTGGACTGAGTCAAGTGATCTGGAGATAAACAGCAGTGGCTCACATATCATGGGTTCGTTAGGACTCAAGGTCCTTTAACTGTTTCCAACCATTTGTTTTCTTGGGAAGTCCATAATAGAAGTTTGTTGACACAAAATCGGTGGGCATGAGTTCATGGCAGCTGATTTTATAAAGAACCAAAATTTCCCCAGTTGATTGTTTACTGTTTAAAGAAGATGGGTGCCTGGCCCAAAATATATCTACTTATGAAAGATTTCAAGTCTAGCCCTTAAATGGATCGACTGTATTTAATTCAAACATGCCAAAGTGATATTTATGACCAAACTATTTCAAATCATATTTAAGGAAAGGCAAACTGGCATAAGAAGTGCATTATTTAAGGATGTATTTGTACAAGAGCAAATCTGGATGACTGTTTGTTTAAAAAGTGGTCGAACATTTCAAAAATACTTGTTCAGGGGATTTTTTTTTTTCATCACTATGCCTTCTCAAGTGATTAATTTTATGGAAGGTCATTTCAGTCAGTGGGAACTTAACTTTGATTCCAGTATGCATTCACCATGGCATTATTTTGATCAGTTCCTGCAGTATCGCAACATTTATTTCTGTCCAGAGTTGCATTCATTTTTCACCAAGATGTTGAATTGATGATGAGAGAGTCGGACCGCTTTGTAAAGTCTTCTCCAGCACTTCCCAAATATTCTCAATGGGCTTAAGGTCTGGACTCTGCGGTGGCCAATCCATGAGTGAAAATGATGTCTCATGCGCCCTTAACCACTCCTTCACAATTTCAGTCCGATTAATCCAGGCACTGTCATTGGGCATGATGATCGTGTCATAGAAGAGAAAATCCATTGATGGTAAAACCTGTTCATTCAGTCAATTCAGGTTGTCAGCTGACATTTTTTAGGTATATTTCATTGCTGAACCTAGACCTGACCAATGGAGGCAGCCCCTGATCATAATACTGCCGCCAAAGGCTGGTAATTTGAGCACTAAGCATGATGGGTGCATCACTTCATCTGCCTCTCTTCTCACCCTGGTGCACCCATCACTCTGGAACAGGATAAATCTGGACTCATCAGACCACATGACCTGTTTCCTGCTCCTGAGTCCACTCTTTATGCTCCCTACCAAATTGCAACCTTTTTTACCGTGATTAGACTCACTGACAAGTGGTTTTCTTAAGGCTATACAGCAGTTCAGGCCTAATCCCTTGAGCTTTCTTTGGATTGTTTGTGTGGAAATGTTCACACTGTCACAATTAAAGAGCCATGAGTTCTACTGTTTTTGAATAATTTGATTTCACAAAATGTTTACGTGATCTCTGATCATGATCACTTATGACCGCGTTTCTTCCTCAAAGATGATGGTTCACCCATGGAGCTAAGATGGCATTCTGGCTGCTATCTTACAACTGTGAACGTCTGGTTTTTGGGGTCAGTTTGACTCATTTTTCGACCCCCTCACAAAATTTCAATTTCACTCTTCTTTGGTGAGATATACCAATTTATGAATTTAAATGAAGTAAAAATCCTAATCCTTGTCTTTTCAAGTGATTTAATAGGGAGTTCCCGATAACGTAGGTTAATGAACAGGGCCACTCCCAATGCGCCTTGCTATTTGTCCTTACGCCTATATATACCACCTACATTCCCACAATACCCGCTAGTGTCATTTCTACAGCCTTCCCCTCTCCAAGAAGGAAGCAAGAAAGAGCCACCACCTGGGACCCTGGGGGTCTTAGGAGCCACACGGACTCCGATGAGAGACGCGAGCCCCACCCTGAGTCTCACTGCCTGGGGCACCCAATGTTCGCACAATCATAGACCAAGTCCATACAACATCACATTCGCTCCAATCTCCTATCCGTCATTCGACCGAATACTCTCCTTCTGGAGTTTTCCAAAATTCATTAAGTGCATCATAATACCTATGGGTACACAATGAATGTTACTACTCATGAAAGACCGCTTCTGGAACGGAGTGCACCAGAGCAGGGCCTAAAAAGTATGTTTTAACTCTCAGGCTGGTCATCTGACTTCGTGATTTGAATTCACGCCGAGTGCACCTGACAGAGCATGGTCCTGGCTGCACCTGGTCTTATAATGCTCATCCATGTAAATACTTGCAAAGCGAACGTTGTTAAGCAAAACTCTAAAAAATTAGAGCGCACTCAAACTTTGTTTTAGCAAGCTAGCTGACAAGTTCATAAAAGATGAGCTGAACTTATTTCTTGAACGTAATAATATCTTGAGGGATAGCCCACATGGTTTCCGTAAGGGGAGGTCATGCCTGACAAACCTTCTGGAATTTTTTTTGAAGAGGCCACCAAGACTTATGACCAGAGCGCAGTGACGGATCTAGAAAATTTTAAATGGGGTGGCAAAGGGGTCTGGGAGGGGTGGCATGGGACATCCTCAGTGCGGTATTAGGAAATCCCCAATTCCATAAAGTTGGGACATTGTGTAAAACGTGCATAAAAACAGAATATAATGATTTGCAAATCTCAATAACCTATATTTTATTCACAATAGAGCATAGAAAACATATCAGATGTTGTAAGTAAAGACAGGCAAAGATTCACCAATCTGCCAAAAACTGCATATAAAAATTGGGGAACAATTTCAGAAAAATGTTCTTCAATGTATTTATTTTACAGTGTGTCCCAAAAAAGGAAACCAAGAATAAATGGTTAATTCTAAAACAATTACTTAACATTCTTTGATTAAAAATGACATTTGGTGTTATATAACTATGCCTTCTGTCTAACGATGTCAAGTTAGCTGAGGTTGTGCCACACTTAACTGAACAAAAATGACTCTTTTGGAGTAATTCAGTAACCACTGCGCCAAATTGCACAAAATGATGACAGGCCTAAATATGGATGAACCTGGATGATCAGTTTCAGCTTTTCATTGTCGGGGCCATTAGTGCTTTAGGTTATGTAATGTGTACTGCTTTAACTGCAAACCCTACTAGCTGCATGACATGTGCACAAATCATGCAGCTGACAACAGAACAATGAGTTCTGACAGCGATGCCTGACTAATGTTGTTTTCTTTGAATGATGTGAAAAAGTACACAGTTGTGTAATTAATCGTCCTAATTAGTTTTATAGATACTAAGTTTCACCAGAATACTTCTCATTTTATTCCCAGTTTCCCTTTTTTTTTGGACGCACTATATTATCATACCTTCCAAGATGTAGTCGAGTGAATATTTTGGCCGAAGAAAATAAAAGTCTAAATAAATACAGCAAAAGTACTTAAGTCACAGTCCAGGACTGACATTGGCCATCTTTTTTAAGAGAGCTTCAGACGACAATTGTTCTGCCCAGCAGCAAAGCGTCTCGCAAACATATCCATATCTAGCTCTTTTGCACGCTGTTTCCATACTGAGAACAGCTGGATTTCTAAGACAATCGTCTGATGACTGTCAGGCTACATAGACCTCTAGTCGTGTGGTGGAATTTCTGCCAAGTCGGATATTGCTCCTCCCGCGAATAACTTACTTATGAGCTACGTCAAGAAACGGAACTGCCAGATCTATACAAACATATATACGGTAAAATGATAACAAATTCCATTGAAACTTGAAATATAATTAAGAAATTTTGCCTGGTTCGGCTGACACATGCCAAATTCATTAGGACATAGCTACCATCCATATGTTTGCAAAAAGGGCAAATGGTAGTCGGTACGGACCCGCCCGTACCTTTACATGTGATGGAATGAGACGAGAGGCTAATAATACTGCTGCAGGACTCTCAAGTTTCATTCACGCATTTCAGTAAGTTCACACGCTCTCATGCCACACATGACATTTCTCACGCTGAGAAGTGATAAAACTCACCTCATATTAGTAACATAAACTGGAAAAGAGATTAGTTCTCCATGAATGGATGAGGCGAAGGCAGGCGGCTCTGCTTAAACCAGCAACCTATCAGCCAATCAGAAAATAGTATTTCTAGTTGCCAGGTGAAATAGCAGCGCCATAATCACGTCTTCCACACGCGCGCGAATGCTATTGTGTCCACACGACAAAGAGCTGGAAGTGGAAATCCGAAATCAAGTAATCACTTCATCACTTTTTTTTATTCCAATAACTGCTTATTGAAGTCGAGGAACTATGTAGGATATTTGCTTTATGGGTCCATTTTTACCTCAATTTAACAGCTTTGGACGGTTATGGTTAGATGAATTGACTTGTGACTTGTTACGGGGAGAGTGGGGGCTCTCTGCCCTCCATGTAGTGTATTTTGGCTGAAAACAAACCCTACTCCGATCCGGTGTCAGAGGTGGTACCGCAACATCTCTTGTTTGTGACTGACAAAACGATACAAATACACAATAGAATTATTTAATTTATCCTTTGTTATAATGGGGGGTCCCAATGAAATCAAAAAAGCTCAGATATTGGGGGGTAATGAAGAGTCACTTCTTCTTATTTAAGTTCACTGGCAGTCGTGACTATTCAATAACTGATCCTGGTGTGTCATCTAGTGATAGAATATTGTAACTGCGTGCATAAATTTGCAGCTCTATGTTCACTGGCGGACACGGCTGCGCAAAGATACACTGTTGTTGCTATCGAAAACGCCAAATCCAGATAATGCTGTAAATGATGAATTATGGCATTGTCAAAGTAACGAAGTGAAAGTATACTACTTCAATACTGTAATGAAGTACATGTACATTGTTACTATGCACCTTTGAAAACGGGAGTATCATGCACCGCACCCCCCACAAAGAAAATCTCACTCTAGCCTGCATTGCATTCAAAACTTGAGAACCCTGCCGCTGCCTTACCTTTAGCATACAGGTTAGAGATACGGGTCTGTGCCCGTAGCCACTGCCTTGACAGTAAGGACCTGGTTTTATTATGCAGCCTCATTGTTGTGATATTGTTTACATAACATCGAAACTTAACAGTGACCCTCTGGATTCAAAGATTCCTGTTTTGATATCTAGCTAAATACATCATAAACTGTTGTCGTTTTTATTATAATCAAAACTAACCGAAGGGAAAAATGCGCCAACAAATCACACGGGAGTGAGTCACTTTTGACCAGCGATTAATGAGCGCATTGAACCATCGCCTTGGCTTACATTCCATCAATTACAAATTTAACTTAACTTGAACTTTGTGTGTTAAAACGTCACCGGGGGAAACAGATTTTACCTGGATAAATTTGGGTGGCTAAGTGGCTCCACTCTGCTGCGCTGCACGCAGACTCCAACATTGTGTCCATGACAACTGACACACGCCAACGCGCAGACTCTGCGCTGCAGGACCGCAGCTATTTGAGGAGCCGATTATTACATTTAAATGTATTTTTTTGGTGAATTCATCTTTTATTTCAATGCTTTGAGGGGCTTTTAGACATAATGGTGATTTGTTTTACAAGTATAGTTTTAAGAGCATTAAAGTTAGGGGGGCAGCCAGGGGGGCAAGGCTTTATGACATCATGTACTTGGATTTTCAGAATGCATTTGATTCAGTATCGCATAAGAGACTAATTTTTAAAATGAGCTCCATTGGAGTTACAGGAGGTATTCTGAAGTGGATTCAAAACTGGTAACAGGATAGAACACAAAGAGTGGTGGTCAGTGGTATCTCATCTGAGCTAGGTATGGTGGGGAGTGGCGTCTCTCGGGGATCGGTATTGGGACCCCTGCTGTTCCTCAGCTATATTAATGACCTTGACAGGAATATTGAGAGCAAATTGAATTTACAGATGATACTAAATTGGGAGTTTTAGCAAATAGTTTAGAGTCCACTAAAGTGATACAGGGTGATTTGGATAGAATCCAGAATTGGGGTGAAATGTGGCAAATGAAATTTAATGTAGCGAAATGTTAAGTTGTAAATGTAGGTAATAAAAACATTACATGGGATTACTTCATGGGAGGTTTAAAACTGGAATGTGCTCCACACGAAAAAGATCTGGAAGTGATTGTTCACCAGACCCTCACAGGCTCGAGCCATTGTGCCGTAGCAGTTAAAAAAGCCAGTTGGATGCTGAGATACAGTAACCAAAAGTATTGAGTACAAATCCAAGGAGGTGATGCTTCTTTTGTACAACACATTCGTCAGATTACATCTGGAGTATTGTGTACAGTTCTGGGGACCATACTTTAAGAAAGATAAAGAGGCTGTAGAGAAAGTTCAGAGAAGAGCCACTAAGCTAATTCTGGGTATAAAAGATGAAAGCTATGAGAAGAGGCTGAAGATCCTTAATCTCTTCAGTCTTAGGGAATGGAGGCTTAGGAATCTGACTGAGGCCTTTAAATATGTTGAAAGGATTAACAAAGTGAATTGTGCAGGATTCCTTTGACCAAGTGTTGTTAGTAGAACTCGGGGTCGAAAATGAAAGTTGACCAAAGGTAAATTTAGCACTAATATTCAGAAATATTTCTTCACCCAAAGAGTAATTTCGATGTGGAACAGCTTGCCTGACCATATTGTTGAGGCAGACACCTTGGGAGTTTTCAAAAGCAGGCTTGACTTAAAGCTAGATACCACTGAGTCATTGAGTATCTGAAGTGATACATTCATCATAGTATAAAGAAACTGGCGAGCCTAGTTGGGCTGAACGGCCTGTTCTGGCCATTCATTTTATGTTATGTAATGTAATGTTATGTTATGTTACGATATGCTTATGCATAACATCAACCCAAAGAAAAGGAAAAATAATTTTACTGCTTGTGAAATAAGAAAACTTACACAAAAGTGTTCAGAGAATAGAAATGTTCCCACAGCTGTATTCAACATCAGCACAGACGAAAACTATTATCATCACCAGTACCATTGTTTCTGTCCAATGCACGCTGTAGCTGAGGGGAGCGCTCCTCAATTAATTCAAACAGGGCTTGCTCACCAAAGTAAAGCCTCTAAATCAGCTCACCGTCTGAATGAAAGTTCAGTGGGTTTGCCTGATCGCAGACTTGTTCTTGTCTGAAGGCCTTCTTGTGATTTAAGTTCTGACAAGATAAATTGGCGACCTCACTGGACGTTTTCTGCCGCTGTCAGCCAATGTTGTGTCCAATCCAGCGTTTTTTATATCTCAATTAATTCACCACTATCCTTCCAGGTTTTAATGATACTTTGGACAGTTCTAACCCAGTTTTATTAGTTTCAACAATTTCCTCAGTTGCTTCTTTGCTTGATGCAGTTTAATAATTTGACCCTTCTGAAACAGAAATTACATCTTTTGCACGACCACAGGATAGGTCTTCTGACATGGGAAGCTGCATCAATTAGATAACTTACTGATATATATTAATCAGTGCAGAAATTATCCAATGGAAGGCTCTTACCCATTTGCTTAGTTGAATTCTGATGGTAACACTATATATACAACCCTATTTCCAAAGAAGTTGGGATGCTTTGTAAGGCCTGGAATATACTTGCTGCGAGACCGAATGGACGCGTACACCATATGCCTCGTGGGTGCACACACTTGCTGCAGGCACAACGCGTCCAAAACGCATAGTATTGGAGGTCTCCACTAGAAGCAGACAGCAGCATATCGGGCCCTGAAATCGCGAAAACGGCGGGCGGTATTGCCCGGATATCTCACTGTCACAATGGATTCATTCGCACAAGCGCCTCTAGCGGCCATGTCAATACTGCATCTCGCACACGCGGCATGTTATTTCGCGTCGAGATGAGCGACCTCTGTATCTCTGTAGAATACGCGTGGCAGCCATGATGCGTACGCTTTGTGAGCAGCAAGTATATACCAGGCCTAAAAATGTAAATAAAAACCGAATGCAACTCATAAACTGACATTTTATTCATGACAAAACATAGACAACATATCAGATGTTGAAAGTGAGACATTTTACCATTTCATGAAAAGCATTAGCTCATTTTGGAATCAAAGGCAGCAACACATCTCAAAAAAGTGGGGACAGGGCCATGTTTACCTTTGAGTAACATCCCCTCCTCTTTTAACAACAGTCTGTAAACATCTGGCAAGTGAGGAGGCCAGCTGCTGAAGTTTTGGGAGAGGAATGTTGTCCCATTCTTATCAGGTGTAGGATTCTACCTGGTCAGCAGTCCTGGGTCTTCTTTGCTGAATTTTTTGTTTTATGATGCACCAATTGTTTTCTATTAGTGAATGGTCTGGACTGCTGGCAGGCTAGTTCAACACTCAGGCATCACAAGCCATGCTATTGTGATGGATGCAGTTTGTGGTTTAGCATTGTTTTGCTGAAATATACAAGGCCTTCAATGAAAGAGACATTGTCTGGATGGAAGCATTATGCTGTTGTAAAACCACTATACCATTTTCAGCATTGATAGTGCTTTTCCAAATCTGTAAGCTGCCCATACCATAGGCACTAGTGCAACCCGATACCATCAGAGGTGAAGGCTTTTGAACTGTTCGCTGATAGCAAGATGGTTGGTCCGTCTGTTTTTTAGACCGCACGACACAGCGTCTGAGATTTTCAAAAAGAATTTCTCATTTTGATTCATCAGACCACAGAACAGTTTTTCATTTTTCTTCAGTCCATTTTAAATTAAATTTGGCCTTGTGTTTCTGGATCGTGTTGACATATGGCTTCTTCTTTGCATGATACAGCTGTAGCTTGCATTTGTAGATTGCATGGGGTACTGTGTTCACAGGCAATGATTTCTGGAAGTGTTCCTGAGCCCATGCAGTGTATTCCAGTGCAGGATCATGCCTGTTTTTAATGCAGTGCCCGAAGATCACGAGCATCCAATATTGACCTTCGGACTTGTCCCTTGTGCACAGAGATTTCTCCAGATTCTCTGAATCTTTTGATGATAGGCTATTACAAACTGTAGATTCAAAGTCTTTGTGATTTTACATTGAGGAGCATTTTTCTGAAATTGTTCCACAATTTTTAGATGCAGTTTTTTGCAGATTGGTGAATATACATCTTTAATTCTGAGAGACTCTACCTCTCTAAAATGCTCTTTTTACATCCAGTAATGTTACTGACCGGTTGCCAATTAACCTAATTAGTTGTAAAATGCTCCTCCAGCTGTTTTTATTAGTGCCACTTACCTTTCCAGCCTTTTGTTGCCCCTCTCCCAACTTTTTTGAGATGTCTTGCGGCTATCAAATTCAAAATGAGCGAACATTTTTCATGAAATGGTAAAATGTCTCTCTTTCAACATCTAATGTTGTCTATGTTCTATTATGAATAAAATGTGGGTTTATGAGATTTGCAAATCATTGCATTCTTTTTTTATTTACAATTTACACAGCATCCTGACTTTTTTTTGGAATTGGGGCTGTTTATAAACCAATTTAACTTATGTTATCAAAATGTAAACTTCTGTTTACACCCTTATTGTTTTAACATAATCTTAATCTTCGAGTTATGCCGCCACATTTTCCAGAAAAAAAGTGACAAAAGTGGCTTCATAATCATGTGATGTTTCCTGTGATTAGTGGTTTGAGTCCTAGTGACATCACCATACCTGTGACCTCACAGTCACGTCCTCCATAACCGGGGCAGCACCTCCATAGCAGAGACGTGACAATCTTCGGCCTTTCTTTATAAACAGGCCTGACTGCGAGCTTGTACCTAAAACGCATAGGAAAAATACACCATATAATTTAACAAGAACTGACAAGAAGTCCGCTTTTCATGTGGAGAGCAAACATATAAACAAATGCTTCTCTCTTGAATAAAGTGACATATTTAGGGTATTTCAGATAAAAGCAGTTGGTATCTGCTGACCCTGGAGTCTGATCAGTCCAATGATAAGGACCTGTACTATATTCCTATATGGGAACTTATTCTGGCTTAAAGAGGGTCTCCTGACCCCAAAATCAATCACACAATAACTGCTGAGTTAGACTAGGGTTGAAGTTGTGTATAAAACTGTCGTAGCAAACTTTCATGTGTAGAAGGGGCAGCACCTGACAGCCCCGCGCGGACGGTCTCCATCATTTACTGACAAGGACTGATCTCAGTACTCAAGCACAGACCGCAGATCCGTTCAGTACTTTTACTACAAACCAAACTTGTGGTCGAATAATCTGGGTCAGAGCCAAACAGACAGAATCCAGAACAATAAATGGATTTCAGATCAATATTCAGTCCACGGTTCAAAAGCCGATCAGGAGTAAGGCCAAAACTGAAACAGATCCAAACCATTACTGATAATCTAGCTGAAATTGCAACCAGTAATCTCAATATGTAGGGATCAGGCAGAATCTTAAACCACAGGACACAGGGAAATCGCAACCACGAATCAGAAAGCACAAAAAAAGGCTCGTAAGTAACTCTGCAACAAACTCATGGAAATCTGATTGAACATGCTAGAATATGAAAAGGATAATTAAGGAGAGAGTGAACAAGGAAAGTATCAAGGTGATGAATTAACAAAAAGGGAAGTGCAAGTGTTGGAGAGGGGAGGAAAACAAAAGCATGTGGAACAGAGTGGGAGCGACTGACAGGAAGGAAGCCAAATGTAAAATCTGAACAACACAAGGAAAATCATCAGACATGCAGAAAAATACACTTTAAGAGGTTCAAACACTGACATTAACTGATACATTAAACACAATGATAGATTCATTAGAACTGTTATTGGTTCTAACACTGTGACGTACTCACAGGACCAGCTGGCAGTCAGGAGGGCCAATGGGACAGGGGCTTCGTGACTTGGCTATGTACCTCTCAGTGCCCCAGTATACAGCGGTCGAGACCGTGCTTTGGTGCACGAAGCCACACCAGTTCCTGCACGAGCAGAAAAACGGTGAGTATGTTGACTGCACGTCCATCTTATACCACATTAAAGCCAGGCTGTAAGGACTAATGAGGAAAACTGGTTTTGATCTTGAACATGCTTCTTCATTTCTGGCGAGACAGTTGCATCCGGATACAACGTTTTGTACTGTTACAAAAGAGCATCTACCTTTGAATAGTACAAATATGCTTGCCCCTTTTTGACATCCTGTTTCAAAACCCACTACTCCATCTCTATTTTCAGGGGTCTTAGTAATTGTAAATATCTTCATATGGTTCTGCAGATGCGAGGATTTTGTGGTCCCTTTCAGGTCTGGAATACCACTTCCAGTTTTCCTGGTTTCACTCCCCATATAGAAAATGGTTTTGTCTGGCTGCAGTTTGGTTTAAATTTTTTGGTGTCCATGCACCATGACCATCTTTTATCTTAAGGTCCTTAAAATTTTCATGATGCATTGCAATGCATATAATGGTCACTCCTTGCTTCATTTGGCAATCTCATACTCTATATTTCCGTGCTTTTTGTGCCAAGGCTGTGAGCATGATTTTTTTTTTAGCCTGGCTATTTTGCCCAGGTGTTCAAGGTTTGCTTAAACAAGGAATTTTTAAAAAAATATGTCTTAAAAGGACATATAAAAAGGATTTTTATAAGTTTCATTTTCAAACTTATTAATGACAAAGTGGTACTGATTCCAATGTTGCTGCTGGTACTTCCTCATGCAAAATGATTTTTATTTTATTTTAATTAATTCATTTGCACCCTGTGATGTCTGCAACTGAGAATATACAACGTAAATTTAGCTATTTTTACAGTCCAGACCAGGAATCCAGCACAGAGTTAGAAGCACAGTACAACTGGTAGTTTTCTGACAGCAATAAGGTAGATTGGAGGTGGAACTCCAGGATGGAATAGCGGGGATGGGACCCCAAGGAGGATAGACAGTTCAGCACAGGAGTAATAGGCTAAGCTTTAGCTGCGGTGGCCGGCCAGGCCTGCGGGATGCTGCCGGTGTTACACAGGCTCTGTCAGCACCGAGCTGCTTCAGAGGAAGGAGAAGTTGCTTCAGGGGAACGCAATCCCAGTCCTGGCTCCAGTGCAGGATTGGAAGCTTGTTCCCAACAAACTGGACAAGGTAAGCAAACTGGGTGGATTAGTGCAGTCCCAGTCTTGGACCCTGTTTAAGTTTTTAAGCTTGTTCTTGATAACTGAAGTAGAGGAACAGGAACAGACTTGAATCAGGTTAACTTGAACTCGGTCCCAATCCTGGACCCTGATTAGGATGGAGAGCTTGTTTGAATCAACTAAGTGATTAGAATAACTTCAAGAGAAAAGGCTGTCACTAAAGATCTAGTTGCATTAGACCAGTGGTTCTCAAATTCGGTCCTGGTGTCCCCCTGTGTATGGTGGTTTTTGTTCCTGCCACAAATGCAAGTCTAGGATTTTAAAAAGCTGTTACTTTGTCTTAATTAGCAGCATTCCATGTTTAGAGTAGTTATTTACCATCTTAAGTCACATTTGGATGGACATATCCATTCTGCTATGAATATTAAAAACCATTGAACGTATTGTGCTTAATTTTCAATATTGCTAGGATTTTCAAGTGAAAACATTTTTAAACAGATCAAATTAGACTCTGAGAAAATCAATAAGCTCCAAATTAGGTTTCTGAACACAGGTGTTTTGAGTTTTTCCCAGATAACCTGCCTGAACCAAATAAAATCAACAGAAAACACAACAGGTGTGACTCCACTGTTTGCCAAGTAAATTGTCAGGTTTTGGCACCATGTGTCAAGAGTTTCACCAATGAGGAACCTTTTGATAAATTATGTTGATTAAATGTTTGGTTAAATTGTTTCCCTCTGCCAATATTTACAATATATGGCAATTGTGGATATTTGCATAAATGCACCTAATTAAAAAAAATCAACAGCTTGTTAAAATCCTAGAATTGCCGTTATGACTGCAACAAAAACCAGCATACACAGGGGGGCGCCAGGACCGAATTTGAGAACCACTGCATTAGACGAACACAAAAGAGTTTTAGAAGGCCATATTGACCAGGATAACTTGCGTGAAAGTAGGTTTACAATCCAGAAACTAGCTCATGAACTTGAGGGGTTGAATAGTTGTTATGCCATGGTTAAGCAAACAACCGCATAACGAGATTCAGCCGAGGGAGAGAGAAGCACAGGATGTAAACCATTCCAGAACGCATACACTTAATAGACAAGCAAGCTGCTGAACAGAGAAGAAACACACAAGGCATTCACACTAGGGGCGTGACAACCATGACCTATCGCTTGCCTTCATTTGTATTTCAGTTAATTTGCCGTGAGATTTGGAAGCATTTGCCATGCAACCAAACTTCAAAATGAAATATTTTGAAATGAAAATTGATTATTTGTGTGGACTGTTTTATGACTTTTTGTGCAGGTGTACTTCACATGGTGAATAAATCATTTTTGTACATTCATTTAGCCAACAAAGACAAGACTTCACCAAGATTTAACTGAATCTTATTGCAGTGATTTTGAGGGATATCACTCTTTCCTTGGCAAAAATGGGGTACAGAGCCCAGTCTCATCCCAAATCATCGTACAATAAAGCTACCTGACCAAACATTGATATACGAAAAAATGAGGCTTTTGGCATTCTCATTTGACTCCAGTTTAAAATGAACCCTAAACGTCAATTAATGGCGCAGAAAGCCTCCTGTTTTGTTGCATATTGACGCTTGGTCAGGTCACTATGGTCACTATGACGAGTCGGGATGAGATTGTGTTGGTTTACAGTGTGTTAATTGCTGTGTGTGGGGTGTTAACAGAAAGTCACTGTATTTTTGTGCAAGCTTAACTTCATATTCCACAGAGAGCATTGTTTGATTTTCAAACCCCAGTATTCTTGAAAGTGCATCTAAAAACCTTCTTCGTAATCATCTTAATACAACTGTGCTGTAGAACAGCCTGCACAATGTATCAACCTGATATGTATGTGGGTTCAGGGAGTACGTGTGTAATCCTATATGCGTATGTTGTGGACCAATTTATTGCCAAGGTGCAGGCTAATGGTCAGCAGTCATCGAGCATTAAGGGTGCGTTCGAGCGCATCTGCAAGTAAGCCGGCTGCTCGAGATTCCCGAAAAATTATACAAGAATCTTGCCGAAGTTGCGTGATAAGCCCACCAAACCCTGCGTTAGCTGCAAGATCCTGCAGCTACCGCATGGTTTGGAGGGCTTATCGCGCAACTTCGACAAGTTGCGGAAGGGGGACATGCAGGATTAAGTAAAGTGTATTAAAATACACTCAACAAAAATATAAACGCAACACTTTTGTTTTTGCTCCCATTTGTCATGAGATGGACTCAAAGATCTAAAATTCATTCCAGATACACAAAATTACCATTTCTCTCAAACATTGTTCACAAATCTGTCTAAATGTGTGATAGTGAGCACTTTTGCTTTGCTGAGACAATCCATCCCCCCTCACAGGTGTGCCACATCAAGATGCTCATCAGACACCATGATTAGTGCACAGGTGTACCTTATACTGCCCACAATAAAGGGCCACTCTGAAATGTGCAGTTTTGTCTCCCAGCAAAATACCACAGATGGCGCGAGCATTGAGGGAGCGTCCAATTGGCATGCTGACAGCAGGAATGTCAACCAGATCTGTTGCTCGGGCATTGAATGTTCATTTCTCCACCATAAGCTGTCTCCAAAGGCGTTTCAGAGAATATGGCAGTACATCCAACCGGCCTCACAACCGCAGACCACGTGTAACCACACCAGCCCTGGACCTCCACATCTAGCAGGTTCACCTCCAAGATCGTCTGAGACCAGCTACTTAAACAATTGGTTTGCATAACCAAAGAATTTCTGCACAAACTGTCAGAAACCATCTCAGGGAAGTTCAACTGCATGCTCGTCGTCCTCATCGGGGTCTTAACCTGACTCCAGATCGTCGCCATAACAGACTTGAGTGGGCAAATGCTCACATTCGATGGCGTCTGGCACGTTGGAGAGGTGTTCTCTTCACGGATGAATCTCGGTTTACATTGTTCAGGGCAGATGGCAGACAGCGTGTGTGGCGTCGTGTGGGTGAGCGCTTTGCTAATGTCAATGTTGTGGATCGAATGGCCCATGGTGGTGGCGGGGTTATGGTGTGGGCAGGCATCTGTTATGGACGTTATGCCCTTTTATTGATGGCATTTTGAATGCACAGAGATACAGTGATGAGATCCTGAGGCTCATTGTTGTGCCATACATCCATGAACATCACCTCATGTTTCAGCAAGATAATACACGGCCCCATGTTGCAAGGATCTGTACACAATTCTTGGAAGCTGAAAATGTCCCAGTTCTTGCATGGCCAGCATACTCACCGGACATGTCACCCATTGAGCATGTTTGGGATGTGCTGGACCGGCGTATACGACCGCGCATGCCAGTTCCCACTAATATCTAGCAACTTCGCACAGCCATTGAAGAGGAGTGGACCAACATTCCACAGGCCCCAATTGACAATCTAATAAACTCTATGCAAAGAAGATGTGTTGCACTGCATGAGGCAAATGGTGGTCACACCAGATACTGACTGGTTCTGAGTCCCTAGACCCCCAATAAAGCAAAAACTGCACATTTCAGGGTGGCCTTTTATTGTGGGCAGTATAAGGTACACCTGTGCACTAATCATGGTGTCTGATGAGCATCTTGATGTGGCACACCTGTGAGGTGGGATGGATTGTCTCAGCAAAGCAAAAGTGCTCACTATCACACATTTAGACAGATTTGTGAACAATGTTTGAGAGAAATGGTAATATTGTGTATCTGGAATGAATTTTAGATCTTTGAGTCCATCTCATGACAAATGGGAGCAAAAACAAAAGTGTTGCGTTTATATTTTTGTTGAGTGTAGTTAAGTCAGCGCATAGAAAACACCCAGCAAATGAATGGCCTGGGTCCATGCTTACCTTAGAGTTGATATCATTTCTGTACTCAACTTTAATTAACTGATCAATTATGTTATGCATATGGATGAAAACTAGCAGACTCTAGTTCTTCTAGGACTATAGGATTTACTATGCCTGTTCTGGATGCAGTTACAGGGATTCACTCCTCATCTCATTTGTCCTTAGGTGAAGTGTTCAATCACAAACAGACTGAGAAAAATGTAAACATGAATGACAATAATGACTTTGAAAGAAACATTTTGTTCTCCATTTGATCATTAGCATTGACTAACTGATTTTATTGAAGTACGGCATGTGGCTCATCTCCTGTCTCCGACACGCATGGCCCTATGTATGGCTTCAAAGTGCATCCTAGTGCTGGATGTCAGCAGAGGCATTGTCTTGAGGTCAGATCCGATCACTCGACACAGGAAATATACAGGCATTTTATTCTTCCCTTTCATCCTTTTGATTTGATTTTATGCTGACTGCTGGAAGGCAACTCAAGTTTCACAGAGGCAGTCGCACAGAGAATACAGCAAAGACCTGCAGTGTGAAACATTTGGGTTTACTGGAGAAAACTAGAGGAGTCTGAACAATTTGCTAGTTGGACCTACCATTTCCCTGGAACCTGAGCATGAAGTCACCATAATGCCTAATTTTCTTTTGGCATAAAATTAGGATGACATATTCATTTACTTTATAACAATAATAATAATATTGATAATAATTATTATTATGATTATTTTTATTATTGGGAGTAATTGAAGTAGCAATAGTTGCAGTAGAGGTTGTAGTTATAGAAGTAGTACTATGAAAAAAAAAGGCAAAATCAGTCTGCAGTCTTCCACATAATCTGCATGAATCATGTACAAAGCTAGCATGATGATATTGTTTTTGTGTCAAGAATGCCACCCACTTGAACAAGCATTTTTTTTTCTGAATTCTATACCTGACACACTATAGTGACACGTGGCGAAACATACTTGCGTATCTCATGATAGTGTCACGGGCATCCTCTGTTACTGCAAATATATCTCTCCCCATCAGAAAACCACCGCTTATAAGCACAGGTCACTCTGATACAACATTTGTCTGGTTTCACACACCGAGCAACAACAACAGATCTCCAAAACCTACCCTAATCGTGGGGCATAGTTCTGAAATTCCCCCGACTCCTCTGGGCTTCCAGTGTAGGAGTGTACTGGCGCTGGTAAGGGGTTATATCCGGAGATGGGGAGTCTGGTCCCATCCGTCCCAAACCTTTGGGGATCCCAGGCTGCACGACCCTGAATCCTGTCCTCCTCTACTTCAGGGTCACGGGCCCTGATGTCACCGAGTGCCCTCAGCAGAAACCCCACCAGGAGCAGCAGGACTCTTGCCATTGTGAGCTCTGTCCACTGCTCTCTATCTCAGGACTGTTTCAGAGCAGGCACTAGCTCAAGAGGTGCCCTTCCTAACTAATGTCGGAAACACCGACCCCTCCTTTTCCCTACCCCACCTCAGAGCACTTCTCCTCCTGCCACTCGCTCGTTTCAAAGTCCGTTTTCAACAATGACCGGAAACGGGCCGCCCACCCTGGGCAGACCGCTGTGTGGAAAGGTTACGGGTGCTGGGACAATGTCATCGAGCATCAGGGGGAGGGGGGAGGGAGCGACCGGGGAGGGCCTGGGTTTGGAGGACTGGAGTGCAAAACCATGCCTCAGTCTTCTCTCGGCTGGTTCCTGGAGATCTCCTGACATGTTCCCCTCTTCAGAGTTAAGGAAGCTGAAGTTGGAAAAAAGTGAGACTGGGTGCTACAGAACAAGTGAGGAATGTGACCTGAAATCGAGGAGGTGCAATCTGTTTTTCTCACACTAATGACAATCTTGGTCTAAGAAATGCACTGGAGCACAGAGGGCCAACATGTCAGGCATAGGCATACACTTTACATTCTACAGCACTGGTTTCTGAGGCTGCACAATATAAGCTATTACTGGACGTCACCTTTCTCCTTTGTAACTGACAAGTGGAATAAGAATTTAAGAGATTTGCAATTTTGGTCAAGATCTTCATTAGTGAAGCGAAATTGAGGACCCTTGATATGCCCGTCTGTAACATCAGCACAGGCATGGCAATTTACTCTGTCCTGGATGAGGCTTTGTGGCTTTTAATTTACATACTTTAATAGAAAGCTTTCTTAGGCTTTTAATCATATTTGAATGACATTTTTACACTCCATTTACAGTTTCAAAAATGAAAAAAAAAAAAAACTACTTTTAAGAGTCCATTTTTGAGAAGTTCAGGCTGATATTTTATTTTTGAGTTCGGTATGGTACCCAAACCTCAAAATCCAAACCCTTCCTCTGTTGACCCCTTCTGTCCTGAGCTACAGGGATCCCCCCTTATTTTTAGCCCTTTTTGGCCAATTTAACAAAATTGCAAGTTCCCTGTAATTCTACACTTTAATGGTGGCCCAGCTCAAAGTCCATTGAAAGAGGGTCTATAGGGGGGTGGGGGGCAGATTACCAGAATGTAGTTATCCACCTGGGGCACCCTTGAAGTTTGTCAATAGGGGGCGCTCAAAATGCTCAAAACCATTTTTATTCTTAAGTTCGTCACGGATTTTCTCTAAACTTCAAAGGTATCCCAGTTACCTTTTTGGAGGAACCTTTAGTTGGAAGGACCTTAATTCAAATCTAAAAAAAAAATCACAGTTCAAACAATATTAATGAGGAGGGAAGAAGAGGAAGGGAAATTATGATGGCAGAGAATGAAGTGCTATTTCAGCACGAGCAAGACACCAACGACCTACTGAACATGCCATTTACAAAGACAGAACTGAACTGCACTCTCAGGAAAACCAGGATGTCAGCACCAGGCAAAGATTTGGCAATATTTGGTTGCTGTTTTCTGTACACGAGACCATTAAAAGAGCACTAACCAAAAGCCTAACCATCAATGAAATTAGTTTCGAATGATTAAGAATAAATTAGAGGCATTTAATTGTTGCTATACAGAGCTGTGGTGTCATTACATCATATCTTCATGATAGAGAATAGCTCGAGTTTGGTGTGCAGCACCAGAAACAGAATACCAGCAGATAAGTTACTTTACATTATACAGTATGAATAAATACTGGAAATTATTATTAATTATAAGAATAACAAAGCTTTAATATGTATTAAAATTTGTGGACGTATTTAACACTCCATGAAAAGAATTAGCAGAAGTGTACAAAGTACTTGAAAAAAATAGCTAAGTAAAAATAGAAGTACCATAACTGAAAGTTACTTTGGTAAAAGATGAAGTCACCCATAAGAAAATTTTGAGTAAAATTTAGAGTAAAAGTCTCACATTTAATGTACATAAGTACTAAGAGTATTTTGTGAAAAAATCTACTTAAGTATCAAAAGTGCAAGTACAGAGTTCGCTTAGAAAGAAGCAAAACAACCACACATTGTCCTCTCCTTGAGATACCATTGGCTCACGGTAGCTGAAGTGGTTGCTACAGAGGAAAATGATTGTTTCTGCAGCAGGAGATATTTTTTTGAACTGCTGGATAGATATAGTACAGTACCTGTTTTTAGAGAAAGGTAAATGGCTTCACTTCTCAATATAATCTCAAATTGAATCTGGTGAACAGTCAGAAATGACAAATTACAATATTCTTGTTTGAATAGCTTCCAAAATTTTTGAATTCCAAAAGAAGCCATATTTTGCAAAGTAACCAGACAAACGAGCTCCATACATTTTCCAACAGCCAAATTAAAGACACGCTGTTTTGTAACTAACTGGGCAAAAAAAGCAAACTGCAAGTGCAGCACATCTTAGGCAACTTAGAAGGCCGCTCAGCAGCAAATATATTAAAGCCACATAACTGCATTAGTTAAAAAAAAACAAAACAAAAAGTGAGCATGCTCTGCAAATATGATGACAAATTGCTGGTTAGTAGGATGGATTTGAGAATTAGATCTTTTTTTTTGCAAAATAAAGAGTGCCTATCTAACATGTATTGTAAGAGAAATGTGGGTATGTCCAAACTTTGGACAGGTACTGTACACTGACCAGTTTGCACATCAGGCTTAGTTTTATTCAGGCAACTCCAAACGTTAATGATTAACGCCCTTGTGTCCGCTGGATGGCTTTGATGATCGCTCCCATCAGGGCGTTAAAGGAAAGCTTCCTCGCGGCGCTTTAGCCTCCGTTGCAGAAGTCTTGGTGTTCGGTTAATTTCCCTCAACCTACAACGTCTGCGCACTCGAGCGAGGTTTTGTGTTCCACCAATCAGAAACTAGCTCCTAAAATCCAGGAGCTAATTATATATGCAGAAATAGATAAAGCCAAATTGGCGGATGGTGGAGAACATGTTTTCTCTCGAGCTTTGGAGAAAGTCTGCAAAGCCTTCAATATTAAAAGTATGAATAGCTTACAAGAACAAGCAATGAACAACTTAGTTATCCAGAGGAAAGATGTCTACGTAAATTTGCCTACAGGATTTGGCAAATCGCTCATATACCAAGCTCTTCCAATCCTCGGGGAAGCATTTTCTAATAAAGAATTTGAATAACATAGGAGTGAAAGCAACGAGTTTAAGTCTGGTCGATACCGAAATGGAGAGGAGAAGTGTGGAAAGAGGATTGTTTTCAATAGTATACGGTTCTCCAGAGTTTTGGCTAAGTGAATGGTGGAGGAAGATGCTGCTGAATGCCGCATATTCAAACAATATTTATGCTGTTGCTGTCGATGAAGCTTACATAATAAATCATCAAGTTCTTTTTCAATTTTTTTCAAATTTTTTCAAGTAAGCGATAGCAGCCCGTTCGGCAGAAGAATAACTCGTTCGTGTATACCGCTGTGTTAACAGAGATGACAGAGCCTATTACTGCAGCGATATCAAGCTTGCTTTTTCCATGCACTCGTATCTTGTCTTTATTTGAGAGGATTTTTGTTTTACACACAAAACAAACGTCATTTTCTACAAGTTTTTTTAGGAGTTTCTTTTCCGCCATTTCAATATTTTTGACAAGCCGCAGGGAAAAGCCTTAGTAATGACAGAGATCATAACATATAATAAGCATTCTGATTGGCTCATCAAGCACAATCACATTATGTCACGGAACAAAAAACCTCGCCCGAGTGCGCAGACGTTGTAGGTTGAGGGAAAATAACCGAACACCAAGACGTCTGCAACGGAGGCTAGCGGCACTTCGCCTGAAATTTTTTGGCTGGACCAATCAGCAGGCAGCTTTGGTGTTGACGTCATTTCCTTCTTCCTGCAAACGCATTGTTAGACACTGTGTACCTTTCACTTTGGCGAGGCTTTGGTGGGAATTCGATATAAGAGGAATAGGGAAATTTATGTTGAATGAATCCAGTAGTTGGCGGTAATACACCAACAGGTCTGTCAACCGCCATAAAACCAAAGAGAAGTAGAAGAAGCCTCCCACTTATAACGAGGCCGCGCGAAGCACTTTGAGAGCTTTCGAAATAGGACGGGGGCAAGATGGCGACCTGATCAGACGCACCTGTCTCTGCTCTGTTGGCAAGTCCCTATTTCTAAATAAAAAAGAACGCTTCCTGAATTATAAGACCGGGTGAATGGCCATAAACCAACTACGAACATTTTAGGTTTTATTTCACCAACCAAAGGCCAGGAAAATGACATCTGCCGCGAAGAAAGCACTTGACGTACATGATTATGCTAGCTCAAGCATGGAGACCAAGGCTAGCACGGAGGGTTACAAAAGGAACCGCGAAACACCAACGAAGATCCCGTTGCCGAACACGAGAAGAAAACCAAACGATGGCACTCCCTCGTTTGACCGAGAGGAGGAAGAGGTATCTAATGCCGTCATTTTTGAAGCTGTGAAAAGTCTAACCTCCATGGTGGAAAGCTTTAACTCCAGGCTAAATGAAAACACGCTTGCAATTGCTAATTTGGCCAAGAGTCTAGATTTTAACTTCAAAGAAATCAAGGACTGTAAGGAAAAAGTGACAGCCCTTGAAAAACAAATCTCTGAGGTCACAGCTGAAAACAAAGACCTCAAGACAAGGGTACTGGAGTGTGAAAGATACAAGAGACGCTGGAACCTTCGCATTCATAGACTGAAGGAGATTGAGGGAGAAAATACCAGAGAGAGAATTATCACGATCCTGTCCAAAATCGCACCACAGTGGTCCGAAAAGATGGAGGAAATCGTTGACTCTACACACCGCCTGGGGAGATATGCCGACGGGAAAAATCGACCAATCATCCTACAATTCACCATGAGGATCCACCGCAACAAAATTTGGCGAGTTTCCAAGAATCACGTAACATGCAAGGAATACAGAATCCGCTTCACGGAGGACCTGACGAAAGCCGATAAGGAGGCGTGTGACGCAGTGTGGCCGAAAATTTAAGAAGCCAGATCGCGCGGTCCTATTGGTTTCATCAACAACCGCCCTGTTCCAGTGCCATAGGTAAAAGAAGGATAAAGCCTTGTAACAGTGCGTCTGCATATCTCTATTTCTTCTCAGGTTGGACTATTGATAACCAATTTAATCAGTGTTCTTTTCATGGGAATCTGAATATTGAATAACCATTTTATTTTTTTTGTAATTAATGACTTTTAATTGCTCAGATTAAGGTGTTCTTTCATGGCATTTAAAGCCATGTTACAGCAGTAATGTCTTAATTCAATGCCACGTAGGTTATGTGGATGTATCAAACATTGTAAGGGTTCATACAATATTTTTGTCTACTCCGGAAAAAAGAGAGAAAAAAAGAAAGGAAAATCTTTTAATTCAGAAAGTTTTAATTGAATTTTTTTTTTATTATGGGACACTGCCTTTTCTAAAAATATTTATATTCTAGTTTAGTTAGAAAGACTAGAATCAACACAACACTAACTTTTTGTTTGTATAAATCTGCATTTATTTATTTTTTTCTTCCATGTCTGCCTTTTCATGTCGGATAACGCTGAATAGTCTAAACACTAGAGGTCTACAAAGCAAGGTTAAAAGAAAAGCAATATTTTTGTTCTGTAAGGGCTTAAAAGCGCATATAACACTCCTACAAGAAACTCATTCTGAAAAAAATGATGAGAAGTTCTGGTCTAATCAATGGGGGGATAGAATTATATTTAGCCATGGTTCCTCTCGCTCAAGTTGCGTTGCTGTGTTACTTAACAATTGCCCAGGAAAAGTCATATCTCACAAAGTAGATATAAATGGTCACTGGATAGAGTTGGTCATGAATATCGACGATACCCTTTTTATCATCTGCAATTTATATGGTTACAATACAAGTTCCAAGAATTAGGATTTGATGGCAACTATCTGCACTGTGATTAAGAACTTGAAAAGTATGTATCCTACTGATTATATCCTTGTTGGAGGTGACTTTAATATGACCCCAGACAAATGTAAAGATAGATACCCATCAAGATTTGATACTTATCACTTTAATAGCACGGTCACAGATTTTTGTAATACACTGATGCTAGAGGACACTTGGAGAGTCGAGACCCCTGAGGTCTTACAATATTCTTGGTTTAAACCAAACCAAACATGTAAATCCAGAATTGATTATTGGCTACTTACATATGGTTTATCACAACATATTTCTGAAATATCAATGGATATCGCTCCCTTAACAGACCACAGTCTAATACATTTGGAGCTAAAACCTAATATTAATGGTAAAATGAACAAAGGCTTTTGGAAATTTAATTCAAATTTGTTAAAAGATGAGGAATACTGTGAAAACATCAGAGCCATGATGAACGCATCTATAAATGATCCTGAAATTCAATAATATGCAAACAAATGGGAATTTTTCAAAAACTGTGTCTGAAAATACTCAATATCTTACAGTAAAGAAAAAGCTGTTAAAGCGAGAAAGGAAGAAAAAGAGCTTATTAAGAATCTGAACACATTGTTTAATAGAAGCAACCATAGAGAAGAGGATAAACAGAAAATGATAGAACTACATAATAAACTTGATAACATCTTCATACACAAAGCCAAAGGAGCTTATATCCGTTCAAAGGATAAATGGATCGAACAAGGAGAGCAAAACACTTCGTATTTTTACAAACTAGAAAAAAGGCGTCAAGAAAGAAATGCAGGAAAAACTTTATTGATTGCAAATGAAGAGTGTTCAGATCCTAAAATGATTTCTAATGAAATCTTCTCTTTCTATAATCATTTGTATAAAAGATCATACTCTGAACAAGATTAATTAAATCAAAAAAAGTGAAGCAAAGAAAAAATTCCTACAATTAACCAAGATTATAAAGAATTTTGTGATGCAGAAATAACAGTTGATGAGTTAGACAGTGCACTTCATCGTCTTCATTTGGATAGTTAAATATTGGCTACTTAAATATGGTTTATCACAAAATATTTCTGAAATATCAATGGATATCGCTCCCTTAACAGACCACAGTCTAATACATTAGGAGCTAAAACCTAATATTAATGGTAAAATGAACAAAGGCTTTTGGAAATTTAATTCAAATTTGTTAAAAGATGAGGAATACTGTGAAAACATCAGAGCCATGATGAACGCATCTATAAATGATCCTGAAATTCAATCATATGCAAACAAATGGGAATTTTTCAAATACTGTGTCAGAAAATACTCAATATCTTACAGTAAAGAAAAAGCTGTTAAAGCGAGAAAGGAAGAAAAAGAGCTTATTAAGAATCTGAACACATTGTTTAATAAAAGCAACCATAGAGAAGAGGATAAACAGAAAATGATAGAACTACATAATAAACTTGATAACATCTTCATACACAAAGCCAAAGGAGCTTATATCCGTTCAAAGGATAAATGGATCGAACAAGGAGAGCAAAACACTTCGTATTTTTACAAACTAGAAAAAAGGCGTCAAGAAAGAAATGCAGGAAAAACTTTATTGATTGCAAATGAAGAGTGTTCAGATCCTAAAATGATTTCTAATGAAATCTTCTCTTTCTATAATCATTTGTATAAAAGATCATACTCTGAACAAGATTAATTAAATCAAAAAAAGTGAAGCAAAGAAAAAATTCCTACAATTAACCAAGATTATAAAGAATTTTGTGATGCAGAAATAACAGTTGATGAGTTAGACAGTGCACTTCATCGTCTTCATTTGGATAGATCCCCAGGCTCTGATGGTTTGACAGCCAATTTTTACAAACATTTTTGGGACATAATTAGAGGTTTTTTATACAAGGTTTTAATTGAAGCTCTCAATGATCACAGTCTTCCCACAACTATGAAGCAGGGGGTTATAGTTTTAATCCCAAAGCCAGGCAAAAATCCCAAAATCATAGACAATTTAAGGCCTATCACATTATTAAATAATGACTACAAGCTACTAGCACATATATACACAAGTCGTCTTAAAAAAGGTATATCTCAAGTCATAAGTGAGACTCAGTCAGGCTTCCTGAATGGTAGATCTATTCATAATAACATTCGACTCATTTTAGATATACTAGATTACAGTGAAATGATTGAAGATGGCGGTTTCATTTTATTTTTGAACTTTAAGAAAGCGTTCGACACAGTCGAACATCCCTTCATGTTTCATACTTTAAAAGCATTTGGATTAGAGGATTGTTTCTTAAAAGTGATTGAGTGTTTCTATAAGGACATCAATAGCTGTGTTTCACTACCTCATGGGACATCGCCTCGTTTTGATGTGCAGAAAGGAATCCGTCAAGGCTGTCCAGCAAGCCCAGGACTATTCCTTTTAACTGCGGATATGCTAGCTATAATGTTAAACTGTGAAATGCTGAAAAAACTCAGTGTATTTGGAACAGAACTTGCAATAAGTCAATTTGCGGACGACACGACCCTGTTTTTTAAGGATGAACATCAGATTCCTGTTGTCATACAGATCATCGAAATATTTTCAAGAGCCTCTGGACTGTTCCTTAATATCCAAAAATGTGAATTACTTTCTATTCATGAATATGCTCCAAATATCATCTGTGATATACCTGTTAAAAATGTGGTAAAGTATCTTGGTATATATGTAACTAAAAACCTAAATGAACGAATATCACTTAACTTGACCAACAAAATAGACGTATGCAAACAAAAACTTAATGCTTGGTTACAGAGAGATTTATCTATTTTTGGTAGAACCTATCTCACCAAAATGGAAAGCATCTCTAGAGGTATTCATCCTACATCCTCCTTAGCACTCTGTTCAGAATTTGTTAAAGCCATAAACCAAATGAACTTTAACTTTACTTGGAAGAATTGAACTCACTATATCCAAAAAGCGATTACGGTCCAAGACCTCTCTGATGGGGGATTACAGGCGATAGACTTTGAATGTATGAATTAAACTTTAAAATTGAAATGGCTGAAACAATATGTAAAATCCCCTAATAATATAAGGTACTTATTCCCTCAAAATATTTTTGACAAGATGGGTGGCATAGAATTTGTGTTGAAATGCGATTACAACATAAACAAATTACCTAATAAGCTGGCAAAATACCACCAACAGGTTTTACTTTTTTGGAAACTGCTTTACAAACACAACTTTACACCCCACAACACTCCATTATGGAACAACAGATATATCCTTCATAAAGGAAAATCAATGTTTTATAGAGACTGGATGGATAAAAAGATATGGAGCATAATGGATCTTTTAAATATGAATGGTGATCCATCGTCCTACGGCAATTTTTGTGCTAAATATGATTTCAATTGCAATCTCAAAGATTTTAAATCCCTAACTAAAGCCTTACCAAAACCACTACTTTCCCTAGCCAAAAATTTCTGTTTGTATTCACAGTCCCCATCTTGTCTCCCTTCGCTTGTTATAAATGAGATTGACTTCCTTGATAAAAAATGTTCAAACAAATTCATGAGATCTATTTTAACCTATGATCTATACCCAAAGAAAGTTGTTAGAAATAAAATTAAGAGGACATTTGATCAACTTTCAGTATTTAATTTGAGAGTAAAATTTTTTAAATACCCAATTTCACCCAAAACAAAAGAAATACATTATAAAATAATGAGTGATATCTACCCATCCAGTGAATTTTTAAGACTAAGATTTGGATTTGAAAACAACAAATGTGTTTTTTGTAAACATGATAACGAAACAACAGAACACCTTTTCATCACATGCTCTCATACACAACTATTTTGGAAATTATTTACAGATTGGTTAAAAAGAAAAAACACCACAATGTTTGATTTAGAGTACAAGAGTATTAACTTTGGTGTTATACTAAAAGACAAACAATTAGATTTAATGACAAATGTTCTACTAATCTTAGCTAAATTTTTTATTCACAAAGCCAAGTATCTAAAAACCCCACCCATCTTCACATGCTTCCTCAATGAATTCCACCTTTATGAATTTTAGGGATTTAATATAGAGACCAAGCTTGCCAAAGACCTCTACTCCATATTTGAAAACGATTTCAAATGAAGCGTAATTGATTGAAACCAATTTTTTTTTTTGATGTATGTTTTCTGTACCTTTTATTTATTTATTTTTTCTGTTTTATTTCATGCTTTTACATCTTGTTTTATTGTATTCATGGTTTTATTTCCAGTGTCTGTTCTTGGTGAAACTGTTTAACTGCTTTTCGCACCAATGCACTTTATGCCTGATAGTTGTAAATACAAATTGATTTGCAATTAAAAAAAAAAAAAAAAAAAAAACTATGAGAGCTTTCGCGTACAGGCATTAGTATAGCGACAATCAGTCAGAGAGGAGCGCAACATAACGACTGTATCATACAGGTTAGGCAACTCCTGAAAAACAGGGATTGGTGTGAACTCATCAATATTCTAAACCACCAGCTCGGCTTGCTTGTGAATATTCAATAACTGATCCGAGTGTGCCATCTAGTGATAGAATATTGTACCTGCGTGCATAAATATGCAGAGCTATGTCGGCTGGCGGACACATCTGTACAAAGATGCCGAGCATCGTTGCTCTTCTCGAGCACGCCAAGTCCAGATAATCCTTAAATGATAATTACATTCATATTTTAATTCGTGACAAGTAACGAAGTGGCCATTGTCAATGTAATGAAGTAAAAGTGTACTTTTTATGTTTTAAATGTACTAGAGTAAAAGTAAAAGTCCCGATATATATATATATATATATATATATATATATATATATATACATACACTAAAGTAAACTCAAGTAAAGTACGAATCCTCAAAAAAACAAAGTCTTCGTTTGAAAGCCATCTCCACCATCAGTTTTCCTCGAGAGCAGTATGACATTCTTAAACATAATACACTGCTCAAAAAAATAAAGGGAACACTTAAACAACACAATGTAACTCCAAGTCAATCACACTTCTGTGAAATCAAACTGTTCACTTAGGAAGCAACACTGATTGAAAATCAATTTCACATGCTGTTGTGCAAATGGAATAGACAACAGGTGGAAATTATAGGCAATTAGCAAGACACCCCCAATAAAGGAGTGGTTCTGCAGGTGGTGACCACAGACCACTTCTCAATTCCTATGCTTTCTGGCTGATGTTTTGGTGACTTTTGAATGCTGGCGGTGCTTTCACTCTAGTGGTAGCATGAGACGGGCTCTACAACCCACACAAGTGGCTCAGTTAGTGCAGCTCATCCAGGATGGCACATCAATGCGAGCTGTGGCAAGAAGGTTTGCTGTGTCTGTCAGCGTAGTGTCCAGAGCATTAAGGCGCTAACAGGAGACAGGCCAGTACATCAGGAGATGTGGAGGAGGCCATAGGAGGGCAACAACTCAGCAGCAGGACCGCTACCTCCGCCTTTTCGCAAGGAGGAACAGGAGGAGCAAAATGACCTCCAGCGTCCACAAATGTGCATGTGTCTGCTCAAACGGTTAGAAACTGACTCCATGACGATGGTATGAGGGCCCGTCATCCACAGGTGGGGGTTGTGCTTACAGCCCAACACCGTGCAAGACATTTGGCTTTTGCCAGAGAACACCAAGAACATTGGCGCCCTGTGCTCTTCACTGATGAAAGCAGGTTCACACTGAGCACACTTGACAGACGTGACAGAGTCTGGAGATGCCGTGGAGAACGTTCTGCTGCCTGCAACATCCTCCAGCATGACCGGTTTGGCAGTGAGTCAGTAATGGTGTGGGGTGGCATTTCTTTGGGGAGCCACACAGCCCTCCATGTGCTCGCCAGAGGTAGCCTGACTGCCATGAGGTACTGAGATGAGATCCTCAGACCCCTTGTGAGACCATATGCTGGTGCGGATGGCCCTGGGTTCCTCCTAATGCAAGACAATGCTAGACCTCACGTGGCTGGAGTGTGTCAGCAGTTCCTGCAAGATGAAGGCATTGATGCTATGGTCTGGCCTGCCCATTCCCCCGAACTGAATCCAATTGAGCACATCTGGAGCATTATGTCTTCCTCCGTCCACCAACACCCATTGCACCACAGTCTGTCCAGGAGTTGGCGGATGCTTTAGTCCAGGTCTGGGAGGAGATCCCTCAGGAGACCATCTGCCACCTCATCAGGAGCATGCCCAGGCATTGTAGGGAGGTCATACAGGCATGTGGAGGCCACACATACTACTGAGCCTCATTTTGTCTTGTTTTAAGGACATTACATCAAATTTGGATCAGCCTGTAGTGTTTTTCCACTTTAATTTTGAGTGTGACTCTAAATCCAGACCACCATGGGTTGATAAATTTGATTTCCATTGATAATTTTTGTGTGATTTTGTATGTAAACTATGTAAAGAACAAAGTATATAATAAGAATATTTCATTCATTTACAAAACCCAAAATCAGTGAAGTTGGCACGTTGTGTAAATCGCTGATAAAAACAGAATACAATGATTTACAAATCTTTTTCAACTTATATTCAATTGAATACACTGCAAAGACAACATGTTTAATGTTCAAACTGAGAAACTTTATTTTTTTTAACTTAGAATTTAAAGGCAGCAACACATTGCAAAACAGTTGGCACAGGGGCCTTTTTACTACTGTGTTACATCGCGTTTCCTTTTAACGACACTCAGTAAACGTTTGGGAACCGAGGAGACCCATTTTTGAAGCTTTTCAGGTGGAACTCTTTCCCCATTCTTGCTTGATGTACAGCTTAAGTTGTTCAACAGTCCAGGGTCTCCTTTGTCGTATTTTACGCTTCATAATGCGCCACACATTTTCAATGGGAGACAGGTCTGGACTACAGGCAGGCCAGTCTAGTACCCGCACTCTTTTACTACGGAGCCATGCTGTTGTAACACGTGCAGAATGTGGCTTGGCATTGTCTTGCTGAAATAAGCAGGGGCGTCCATGAAAAAGACGTTGCTTGGATGGCAACATATGTTGCTCTAAAACCTGTATGTACCTTTCAGCATTAATGGTGGCTTCACATATGTGTAAGTTGCCTATGTCTTGAGCACTAATACACCCCCATACCATCACAGGTGCTGGCTTTTGAACTTTGCGCCTATAACAGTCCGGATGGTTCTTTTCCTCTTTGGTCCGGAGGACACGACGTCCAGTTTCCACAAACAATTTGAAATGTGGACTCGTCAGACCACAGAACACTTTTCCACTTTGCATCAGTCCATCTTAGATGAGCTTGGGCCCAGCGAAGCCGGCGGTGTTTCTGGGTGCTGTTCATAAATGGCTTTCGCTTTGTATTGTAGAGTTTTAACTTGCACTTGCAAATGTAGTGACGAACTGTAGTTACTGATAGTGGTTTTCTTAAGTGTTCCTGAGCCCATGTGGTGATGTCCTTTACACACTGATGTCGGTTTTTGATGCAGTACCGCCTGAGGGATCAAAGGTCACGGGCATTCAATGTTGGTTTTCGGCCTTATCGCTTACGTGCAGTGATTTCTCCAGATTCTCTGAACCTTTTGACGATATTACGGACCGTAGATGATGAAATCCCTAAATTTCTTGCAATAGCTCTTTGGGACGTTGTTTTCAAACTGTTCAACAATCAGCTCACGTATTTGTTCACTAAGGGGTCTATTCTCCCATGCGCTTAAGTCGAAAAAAGCGCGTAGCTACGCGCTTTTCAGCCTACGCGTATTCTCCCCTCGACTTAAGTCTGTGCATTACGCGCCTTGAAGGCACTTACGCGCTTGGGGCGGAGCAAGGCCAAAATCGGGGCGTTTCCGGGCGTTTCTCATGCAAATAACACTTACGCGTATTCTCCCCCTGGCTTACGCGCTTTTTCTGTTAAGCGCTTTTGAGGGCTGTATTAAAGTCAAGCGCCAACATTAGGCGAAATTGAATATTGCGTTTGATGTCGGTTATAGGCCGAATTTTAACATTACTTTTATTTTATTTAACATGGTAAAGGTTGAGACATTTAATATTCGATTGTTCTTCCTTATTTCTAAACTACATTTCTCAAAGCCATGATAATTTATCAAACGAAATCATCACATGATATTACGCATCAGCCTCTTCTCCAATCAGTTAAATTACAGGCGCAAAACAATTAATTAATACGAGTATACACAGTGTTGTGTTACTTCACAATTAATATGAACTAGTTCAAAGTTCAGTTCACAGCCCAAAAAATGAACTAGTTCTTTTTTAAGTTCATTTTTAACGCAGTCATCCAAGAATTTTTTTCTTCATAAGAGTCTCTTCTTATCTGTTCATCCCCAACTCCCAATCACTGCCACAATGTCCAAAAATGGAATCACAGACAGATTTTATTCAACAAGTTATGGTGCTGAAAAAAATGTCAGCAGGTTGCAACTACATGCAGAAAGTCAGGTCCAGCAAAGTCTCTGAAAATGAAACTGTCCTTCATTACAACTGCATGAATCACACTCTAATGCAGTTCAAAAACATAAGCCAAGACCAACAATGTTACAGTAGGCAAGAACACTGAGTAAAAGGTGTCTAGTGCACCCCACCACTGAATTTCCCATTGACTATAATGGAAAAACTCCAGCTATTGTTATTTAAAAGGTATACAATCGCAAATCTTTCCTGCGTAGGACTGGATTACATATTTTTTTAAAAATCGAGGCGCAGTTTTGCTTGACGCTTTTCGGGAATGAAGTTATAAGAGCTTGTTTTAGTCAACGGTTAATCCATTGGTAGGTCAATATGACTCACATCTGACTCTGACTGGTCACTTGCACAGCATTAGTGAATAGTCTGCAAGAACATTGCTGCTGGTAGCAGTTTGAACCAGGGGTGTCTCTAGACCCAATACTGTACTGGGGCACAGCTGGGGCACAAACTATTTTTAGCACTAATTTATCATAAAAAGCATAAATAGTGCTTCAAATTATACATTCATATCAGATTATCTTGTTGTCTGGATCTATGATTAACCACCTGAAATGGACTGATGCATTTTGCACTTTACTCTAGACCTCTGAACCTGGTACAAGCAAAAAAAGACTGTACAACATTAAATAGCTCTTCCATTACTCTAAATATAAACTGTATGTTTACGTGCCTGGCAGGCCAAAACACTAAATTATCTATGCCATACAAACATACACAGAGGAAAACAGACAAAACATTACCATATCAACAGTTTTGAATCAAGGCACAAAGTGTGCAAAGCTACACCAAACTGACTCACATTCAAATCACATTTCATTTTCACTGCAGTATTAATTGTAGGCTAAACATTCATTGCGTAATTCAAGTAAACCATTCCATCAAGGTACCAATAACTGCAATCATTAAACTGTATCTGATATGTTCCATTCTAATCAGTGCATCTTCACTAAACATAAAACTATATTCACTAGTGTCGGCTAAAACAGTAGGCTATCTTTAAGTCTTTACCAAAACTGTGTACTGTCCTTTGTTATCCTCAATGTCACATAACCAAAGTACTCGATGAGCCCGATTCTCTGTTCATACAGAACCCATGTTTTAACGTGAAATAGCTCATATATGGTCATCAAACATCGTTAGCAATCTCCAGACACCGAGTTGACATTACTAGGCTAACCATTATGAATCAACGTTATGCCTATGACGAGCCAGTTAGCTATAGGGCAGCAGCTAACGTCTGCACTAGGCTATGTCAATTAAGACGGCAGCTTAAAGTTTAAGCAAAGTTGTGACATTTGAATTCCCATGGAAATGGCGACACAGAGGAGAAAACAAACAGTAAGGACAGGCAGTTGCCCAGCACTAACCTGAAGACAGGTGAACGAATGACGGTGAGAGCAGTCAGCACTGACAGACACCGCTGTGTGCGTGACCTTGTGTTCCTAAGTTCTGAAGTGAGCACTAGTCGAATCACAGCCAAAGCCGCGTGAATATTAAGTAGCCACGTGCCATTGTGTACTATACGGAGTGAAGTGAATAAATTAGCAATGAGTTACAGTCGTCATATTAAGTAGTTGTGTGTCTAAGCACTCTGTTACTGTAAATTCTCTTGCTGTAGATTATGTGGACATGTAGACTTAAAACGTGATTTTTTTTTATCCCTTGGGGAAAATTATACTGGGGCACTGCTGACCAATAATGGGGTACGTGCCCCAGTAAAATGTCGGGTTCCGCCGATGGTTTGAACTCCCATGGTTACTGAGCTTTGTTTTCATTTCACGGAACCGACAGCCGAGCTGTATGCTGAAGCGCTATCTTCGCTGGCAATCATAGAAAGCTAGCCAGTTTGGTTGACTGCCTTAGCTATAATTGCGTTATCGTAATAATTATAAACAAAACTCACAGCTTGCTCACTTAATAGTCCCTAGATAGGCAGATGCCGGATAAGGATTTGCTATTTGCGCAATTCATCCGGTATGAACACGTTACATAAACGTTTCTGCCAGCTCATTCGCTATGGCTAATTCTATGTATAAATGCAACTTGGGTTTTTTGTGCCAACTAAGTTTATCTAGCCAGCTAGATTACAGATAAAGTTTGCGATCACAGCCGTCTACAGCGACCCGATTACCTATCAAGCCAGCTCCACAAGTGGCTAGTAAGTGTTGCGCTTCCTATGATTAACACGTGTTATATGCTCGACTTCTTGAACAGTGTCATGTAAAATTGTGCATTAATTTATATTCTTAAATGTTTTTCGATCACAACTATGTTGAAATTGTTTCAGAAGACCCCTTAGTTAGTCTCCATAGGAAATTCAGAAGTGCGGTGCACTTCACGCCATATTGGTTTCTTCAACTACGCTCTAAGAAGGATACGGCGGCCGCCCCTCCAGTTCTACGTACATTCATTGGCATAGACAGAGCAGCGGCGGCGTCAGTTGATGACGTCATCACAAGTCTACTGGGAGAAGTATTTTTGGCAATAATATTGAACGCCAGTTATTCCTTACCAAAATGAACTCGTTCAGGGAATCGTTCGTTTTCGGCAGATGCGAACGTTCAGTTCATCGTTCGTCAAAATAATGAACGAGTTCATGAACGTCGTTCTTTTTTCCCGTTCATGCACAACACTGAGTATACATAAGACCACAATTCTACCATGCCCTCAAAATCTAAGGCCAAAATGCCAGTCCTGCATTTCCTTGCACTCTTGCGTGATTGGGAAAGAGTAAAAGGAGCGCGCCGAGCTCGAAGACGAACACGCATTTATCGGCTTCGTTTGGACATCCTGGGACAAACAAATATCGAGTGCATCCTGTGCTTTCGTCTGGACCGTGCATGAGGCAATCATCTATCTTTGCCGATTTCTGGATGAACAACTATCCAGCCGCAGCAATTATCCACAAAAAATACTTGTGGTCAGCGGCGTAGGTATTGCCGGTGCGCTGAACCGGGGCCCCGACGACCTCTAAGGGGCTACGGTGATCAATTATGCCATTCTTCCTCTTACCCGAACACAAGAAGAAGGTACGTTTATCATACCGTCAGTTTTCGTCTAATGTTCAATGCCGTATTATATTTCGAAGACGAAGAGAGTTGATGAGTATATATATTGCTCCACTGTTTCATACAACACAGTCATGGTAACAACCCCCCCCCCCTCCCACACACACATTGGCCATTTTTCCTCTTTTCTTTGATATATGTCTTTTGTATTACAGTAATGATACTTTTTCAGTTATAATCACAATTACTAATCATATATTTGATTGTTTTATTCACAACATTTTCAAATGAACATGGCCTGCTGGGAAATGTGTTTGTCCAATTAGTTGACATTCACTTATTCCGTTCTGATCGTAGCTTCGTAGGCTACGCGCTTGCTCGTGAATTGTTCTTTTTTGAGAGATCAGCTAACCCATTAGCCTAGTATTGGAGGTGAAAAGTCTTGAGCACCATGTTGAGCAGCACAAAGGCGGTGCTCAAAAAGGAAAAGAAAAAAAGAGCTGTACGGAACTCCAAATTGGCGAAATTGAATGCATTTTTTAAATAGTCATCTTGTCCAGATGCAGTTCCTGCTAGCGTTGTGAATGATAGCGGCGACACGCAGCAGTCAGACTTGGAGGCTAATGCTACCACCTCATTGCCCTCTTGCTCAACGACTTTGCAGAGCAGAAGGCACCCACAGTTAACTTCTGAATGGGTGAGTGCAGTTTTTTATTAGGCTACTGCAAGTGATCAGCGCCATTCTCGCACCGGGGCCCAGCGCCTCCACGCTACGCCACTGCCCGTGGTCATCAACATCAGAACTGCGCTGTCGCTCCTGGCATCTGGGTCGTTTCCGAGAGTGGCTGGTGATGTCATGCACATATCACAGGCGTCTGTGTCAAGGTGTCTGACGCAGTTCGTTGGCGCTTCAAGTTCTTCTCCATGCACTTCCACTGCAGAAAGAGTGGATGCCATTCCTTCCTCCTGTGCAGTGAAATGCACAGGGATGATGGTTGCCCACCACCTGTTGCATGTACACTTCTCAGGTGTGCAGAGAACCTGGCTTTCACAGCGCCCCGCAGATCTCTCCATTCATGCTTTAAATCGGGGATACTGCGCTTACATCTCCCCACCGAAGCCACATCCAGGACGATTCGCAGCTTAATTCCTCGGATCAGCCTTCATTGCTCCTTGCAATACAACACCAACATCTGTGAAATTTGGTTTTCGGCTTTGGCTCGACGTCGCCATCATTGTCTTCCAGGTTCTATTAACAAATGCGACTGCCCTATATGTTCGTGATAATCTAAAAAGTTGTGATATTCTCACGAGTGAGGGGATTGATTTTCTAATTGAAGATATCTGTATTAACTAACTCGAGTCTTAGTAATTTTTTTTAACCATTGGTAATACTGTGTAATTTAGTGTGTGAATAAATATATTAAATAGGCTACTCTAGATTGAGCCCTACCCTGGCAAATACCAAAGCACTATCCATTTATTGATCAATTTTAGCCTTTAAAGAATAGCCGACATGGGAAGAATCATTATCAGTAAATGGGATAATAGATTATAATAAAGTATTAGTGTCAAGTTCAAGTGAATGTGTCGCTCAAATCAAATAGGATAATAGGCTATGGATATGGAATTCCGTCATTACTGAGGCGGTTTCGGGGCGGGCAGATGACCGCGTGCGGGGTAAGAATCCTTGTTAAAGCGTTTCCATGTCCTTTAGTTGCAAACCTGACATCGGAGTAGTTTTCAAGTGCGCAATTTCTAAACTAGATCATATAAACTGTCTTTGATTGTCTTTGTGTGACTAGAATGTTCCCTTTGTCTTCTTCCACGGAACAAACAGGCTGGTGTGGGAGGGGCACATTTTCAATGATCTGATTTCGCTGATTGAGAAGCGCTAAATTCTTTATTTATTATTTCATTATCGCGGCAATTTGTTTGTATGCATAGCTTTAATGCCATGGTGGCTAGAGTAAGAAATAACAAGTTTTTGTCGCGAACATATCCCCCGCCGCCGCAATTTTATGTGTCCGTACGGACGGAGCCCAATGCTATAACCCCCGCTTCGCGGTAATCGCGTGGCGGGGGATAAGTAAAGAGATGTCTGAATTAGGCTACGTCTTGTAATTTGTACGGCCTACTATTACAGCGGCATATAAAACCTCGTATCTTCTCAAAGACAAACTTCACAGGAAAATAAAAAATAAATCTAAAATAAATAATAATAATAATTATAATAATATACATGGATAAATATAGTTTAAAATAAAAATGTTTAATTTTGCATGTAAGAATTGTGGACATTCGAGTTTTCGTTTCTTATCAGTTTGGAGATACGAGGTTTTATCAGCAGGCCGACGATATTCAAATTTAAAGTCTGGTTTGCGTTTTCCATGGACCCCATATGCATTTTCATGGTTAATCAGAAAATCCTTTTTCCATGTTTTCCTGATAGCCATAATCAATGAGCTTTGTACAGAGTCTGCCTCTCTTTTGGATCAGTCACACCTCTTTCATAAGGCCGCCTACATTCTGAAGTTAAGCGCTGTGGGCGTGATCGAAGCGAGTAGGGGAGAATACGCGTAACTCAAAATCGCTTAATTCGAAGCGCGTACAAAAAGACTTACGCGCTAATGGGAGAATAGACCCCTAAGTGGTGACCCTCGCCCCATCCTTGTTTGTGAATGACTGAGCATTTCAGGAAAGCTGCTTTTATACCCAATCATGGCACCCACCTGTTCCTAATTAGCCCGTTCACCTGTGGGATGTTCCAAATAAGTGTTTGATGAGCATTCCTCAACTCTTTCAGTCTTTTTTGTCACTTGTGCCAGCTTTTTTGAAACATGTTGCAGGCATCAAATTCCAAATGAGCTAATATTTGCAAAAAATTACAAAGTTTACCTGTTCGAACATTAAGTAACTTGTCTTATTGAATATAGGTTGAAAAGGATTTGCAAATCATTGTATTCTGTTTTTATTTACGATTTACACAACGTGCCAACTTTACTGGTTTTGGGTTTTGTAGATCTAAGATGTGTTATTTTAGTGTTCCCTTTATTTTTTTGAGTATATAAAACCACTCAACAAAATCTTCTTTAGTGGCAGTATACTTTTATTTGTGTGTGTATGTGTGTGGATTTTGGTGACAATATATCGACTGTAACTCAAGCGCGGCAAACTTTGGTGGGTGATAAAACAAAGGCAGAGTACCATGTAATGTGGAAAAAAGAGCCACTAGATGGCAGTATTGACATTTTTTTTTTGTTAAGCCCAGTTTGGAACTAGGGTTTTGGGCATGATTGGGCAGGTGGGAGGGGGCTGGAAAAGAGTATACAGTGGGGGAAATAAGTATTTGACCCCTTGCTGATTTTGCAGGTTTGCCCACTAACAAAGAGTGCAACGGTCTATAATTTTAATGATAGGTTTATTTTAACAGTGAGAGACAGAATATCACCAAAAAAGTAGAATAAGACATTGTATGCATTTTAGGAATTTATTTGCATATTTTTGGTCAAAAATAAGTATTTGACCCCCTGGACAAACAGCATGTTCATATTTTGTAGAAAAGCCATTATTGGCCAGCACAGATGTCAAACTATTTTTATAGTTGTTGACAAGGTTTGTGCACATTTTGGCAGGGATGTTGGCCCACTCCTCCCTGCAGACAGCCTCCAAATCATTCAGGTCCCGAGGCTGTCGCCTTGCAACCTAAATTTTAAGCTACCTCCAAAGATTTTCAATTGGATTCAGGTCTGGAGACTGGCTAAGCCACTCCAGATCCTTGATGTACTTCTTCTTCAGCCACTCTTTTGTTGCTTTGGCGGTGTGCTAAGGGTAGTTGTCGTGCTGAAACACCCATCCTCGACCCATGTTCAGCTCTCTCACTGAGGGAAGGAGCTGTTGGTCTAGAATTCCACGGTATATGGCCCCGTCCATCCTGCCCTCAATGCAATGGAGTTGTGCCGTCCCCTTGGCTGAAAAGCACCACTGTGCTTGATGGTGGGGTTGGTGTTATTTGGGTTGTACTCTGTGTTCTTTGCCCTCCAAACACGGCGAGTTGAGTTGAGCCCAGAAAGTTCTATTTTGGTCTCATCTGACCACATCACCTTCTTCCAGGCCTCTTCTGAGTCACCCAGGTGGTCAATGGCGAACTTCAGGCAGGCCTGTACATGTGCCATCTTGAGCAGGGGGACCTTGCGTGCGCTGCAGGATTTCAATCCATGACCGCGTAGTGTGTTACCAACTGTTTCTTTTGTAACTGTGGTCCCAGCTGCCTTCAGTTCATTAACCAGTTCCCCCTTGTGATTCCTCACCGTTCGCATGATCAGGGACATCTCACGAGGTGAGACCTTGCATGGAGGCCCAGACTGAGGGAGGTTGGCGGCAGTGTGGTGCTTCTTCCATTTCCTGATAACTGCACCGACAGTTGATCTTTTCTCTCAAAGTTGCTTTCCAATTCTCTTGTAGCCCATCCCAGCCTTGTGTAGGTCAACAATCTTTTCCCTGATGTCCTTAGACAGCTCTTTGGTCTTGCCCATGGAGGAGATGTTGGAATCTGGATGTTTGGGAGTGGACAGGTGTCTTTTAGACAGGTAATCAGGTGAGGCAGGTGTATTTGATGTAAATAATTAGTTGGGATTGGGGGTGTGTCTTAAAGAAAGACTAACTGGCTTGTGGGACCTAGAATACTTGCTGTTTGGTAGGGGGTCAAATACTTATTTTTCCTCATCAGATGGTTATCAATTTTTATAAATTCATATGATGTCATTTTCTGGAATTTTCTTTGTGATTCTGTCTCTCACTGTTAGAATGTATATATGAATAAAATTATAGATCGTTGCATTCGTAAGTGGGCAAACCTGCAAAATCAGCGAGGGGTCAAATACTTATTTCCCCCACTGTATAAGGAGAAAAATTGAGAGAGTAAAGTAGTAGGAGAAATAGTGGAAGGATACATTTGACCAGACCTGTCACTCTTTTCAAGAGCTCTTTTCGTGGATTTTTGCCTGTGTTGGAGCATTTTCCTGTTCCAGGACATTGCAAGATAGCAACCCCATCTCCATTATCAAGGGACTGTAAATATCTCTTTTATTTATATATATATATGTATATATATATATTGTTGGGAAACAGAATTTTTGGGTGTTGGCAATATGAGGTGAGCCAGACGGTTTGGTCAATGGGTCATGAATGTGCATTAGGTGATAAAGAGAAGCCGTCAGGTCCGGCAGGACATATCGCCTATGTGCCACTCCCAGCTGGGAGCTCCATTTGTCTTCAGTCCCAACAGGACAATAGGCACCAACACCTTTTAATTGGAGGCTCTGTATGCCCACATGTGATTCAGGAGAGGCCCAATTGTAGAGTACTGCCTTTTATCGATGTGTAAACCCTGGAACCAATCAGCAACAACGTCTGATAACATTAAAGAAATCATATGCAAATGTCTGTACTTTAACATGTATAAAGTTTCTTACAAAATGAAGGAATTTTAGAACTTTGCATCACGCTGTTGTTCTCACGGTCGGCTGTGTAATAAACTCTTTCCTGCTTTTGCCACGAACATCGGAGTCTGCTTCTTCATCGGGACAATGTTCTTGGTTTTTTATTAATTTACCAACAAATTTGGCGCTGCGAAGCAGGGTGGATTCGTTTTCGGACCTCCGTAAGTTTCCTGACCAGTACAAAGAGTGAGTACTTTGTTTTATCTAAATATAATTTGCAAGGCAAAATTACGGAGATCTGGAACGCTCCACCCAGTGGTACGTTAACCTATTAATTTTAAATTGACCGGCGTAGAAGCCATCAGTTGTTCGTGGTTAAAAAGCTGTGTCTTTGTGTAATGCGTGATGGTTATCAGTGCTGCTTGTGTTACCAGTGCTGTTTTGTGATACAGGCCTATGTATTGAAAACATAGCTATTTTGTGACGGGGTGAATGTTGGTCATCCCTGCCTTCGGAGAGTGAGAATTCACGCCAAAAAGGCGAATACGTGATTGCGTGGCTGTGGCAAGCGTATGTGGGTCGCCCACGGCACAGACGTGAATAATTATTTTCACGACTGGGTATTAGGTAGCCTACCTAAGAAGCGCATATCGTGTCTTTGTTCGTTTTTTTTCGGTTTTTGTTCCGGGAGAGTTAGTGTTAGCGCCTCGGGCCCAGAGTGAGCGTCTTTCACTTGGGTACTATTTGTCTGTGTGTTATAGGTTGAGAGAGAGTGCATGTGGCGCGCCTCCAACCCGTCTTGTGGGTATTTGAGAAGCCAACTCGTGCCCGCCGTGAATCTCGTCATTGTCGCACTTGAAGTTTGATGTTGTCCTGAGTCTTTATTGTTTCGTGTTGGTTTTTATTCTTGACCGTACGCCTAGTAAGCTACTGGCTAGTTTGGCGCGTTTATACATTTCTGAAGGCCTATCTTAGCACTAGAAATTAGGCTGCACCTTGACAAACGCCGCATTAATTTTAAATAAAGATGGCAAACGACGAAAATTCAAACGCCCTTGAATGCGCCGGCAGTGTAACTACCTATTTGTTGAAAAAATATGCGAAAGAACAAAAGGAAATGTGTAAGGCTGGTTGGGATCCGAAAGGATCCACTCCGGAGTCGCTAGAATGGTGGTCCAAACAGAAAAATAAGAGAACAGCATGTGGTACGCTTATCTTAGCAATTGAACACAGAAAGCTAATTGAAAAATGTAATGAATTACACAACTGCGTACGAACACAGAATAGTGAACTGGACGAATTGCGAAAAAGGATTGAATTGGAAGAAAAATCTAAAAACTCAGTGCTCGCACGTGTCCCGGCTGGATTTGAAGGCGTCCAGTGTTTGTACCCCGATTTGAATTGTCCTACCATTACTGACCCGCGATATTTGGAAAATAAAGAAATCAGTAACACCGCTCCCATGGCTCCAATGGTGACTAAAATTCGCGGTAAAGAAAGTGAACAGCGGCTTCACGTTGACCATGTACCTCTCAATGTAATCGACATGAGAGCGCTATTAAAGGATTTACCGAGTCTCCATACTAACGACGATAACTTGCAATTTTGGCGACAATTAAATGAGCTACAACGGAGTATGTCTTTACATCCGTTAGACTTGTTTTCAATTGTGCGCGCTTAGTGTCCCACTTTGAGTTGGAACTCAATAGAGCCGGAAAGCCTCAGGGAAGAAATGTGGGCAGCTGGGCCTTGGGATACTCGTACCGAGCTCCAAACTTCCATTGATCATTTCTGTGTTGCAGTGAAAAACGCGCTGGGCAAAGGCACTGCTAAATGCCATTTATTTACGGCAGTAGTGCAAGGTAGCTTGCCGTTTGCAGAATACGCTGAAAGGAAATATGAAGCATTCGAAACATACAGCGGCTTCCCTAACCCCAATAGAGATGTTGCTGTATTTGTCCAACAGCTGCTGGCGGATGCAGGACCACATATACAGAATGTTTTGGCAATTGGTAACAATCCTGGCAAGACTTTTAATGATATTGTTACGTGGGCTTCACGTTTAGAGGATCAGATCCGTAAAAATGCGTCTACTCCTCATCGCATTGCAGCCGTGCGCGACAATATTCTGAACAATAAAATAAATTGCGAGAATTGTGGAAAAATAGGTCATCGGGCTCATCAATGCAGAGGAAGGGACCACAGGAAACATAGGCGTTACACTCCTCAAAACCGAGATGATGATAAATGCATTCGTTGCGGAGAAGGACACAGGGCACCACAATGTCCAGCTACTCTGCCAAATGCGCACGCTTCCAAAGTTGACTATACACACCCGAAAACCGAGGACATCAGATCACAAAGGCACACGCGTCCAATGACGATTACGCCCACTTGAAGAGAGAACCGCTGTTAAAACGGCCAGCTGTGGTCCTTGTTAGAAATATGATAAGGCTGTAGTGAAACGCCCCCTAATGGACAATTATAGTCAGGCAGAGATTAGTCACCGAAAGGAGGACCCCTTGTTTCAGTCAGAAACTAGCTATGGGTTGTGGCTGTTTGGTCGGCGCATTTTGGGTTTTTAATTTGCGGAATCATCTCTACTTCCAAGTGTTATATGTGCGTGCAGCTAAGTAAACCACATGTGTAATTAACACTGACAGTGAGATGGAAGAGAAGATTAAACAACTTCTAGAAGTGGATACCTGGTTTATCGTGTTCTTGCCGGACATGCTGTAGGGGGTGCCAGTCAGCATCTGGGACAAATGCATAATCCGAGTTTTACAATTCACAACAACTGCTATCGCCACAATTCTGCGTCCCCGCGCTGCTCGAGATGTCTGTAAGATTCTGTAACTTTTTGACTTTTGCGGGAACCGCATATCTGAATTTTCTGTTATTGCAGAATCAATCAATGCTCTTTTTAAATGCCCGTGTCGCCCACTGGAAACAGCTGATTGGGCACATGAGTGTAAAGAAGCATTTACTGCTCTGAGTCCTCTTCGAGTTACAGGTATTCCGGGATCCACCACTCCCATGCAAAACCATGCCATTCACCCGAAGACACCACCAAAACTACTGAAGGCTGACTCAAACCACACTACCTGGGACACCCACAGCCTTCATTAATCAGGTGCATGCGTTTTTGATTGGTTGCCTAACTATTGGGGTAATCTCGATAAAATTGTGAATGAATACATTTTTCAAATTAAACTGGAATTATATATGCTTATCCTATTAATTTAAGGCGTGAAATTCATTCTCAATAAATTAATCTGTGGTAAAGCGAGTAACTTGTTCACTCTGACAGGACTCCAACAGCAGTCATAATATAGACCCAAGTGTGATGAATCAGGTGTACTTGAATAATACCCTCACAATGTATTCTGTTCTCTCCCCCATACACTGGAGAGGAAACCTACACCTACTGCTGAGGACACGAGCACCAGACCACACTGCTGAGGACATGACGCTGAGCTTTCGGACCACGCTGCCGCAAACTCCTGTGCCAGAAGAATACTGCACAAGACAACCCGCCACAACAATGTCACTCATCATACAGCTCATTGTTGTAGAATTCAAAAGGACTTGTGCCATTGACAATAATGGCATTCACATATGCGACCAGTACACATGACAGCCAAACATGCCAACAAATCAGAGCTGTTATGTCTGTGGACTCTAAGTAGCAGTGCCTGTACTTGGTAATAGGCCATGTACATGATCTATTTTTAAAATGTTTCTTTGACACTTCTTGCCTGTTCTTTTCTTTTATGCACAGCTGATCACTAACACTGGGTCCTCAACATCTCATACTCATGTCTATTTCATATAGCCTTCCAGTGCCGGTCATTGACAGATGACATTGGGCCTCGAGAGCCTGGGTCTGTCCAAGGTTTCTCCCACTTAACTGGGGAGTTTTTCCTTGCCACTGTCGCCTCTGGCTTGCTTTCTTGGTCTCTGGCCTGGTATCGGTGTGAAGTTGTTGCTTTAGATATTTTGTCATTAGAAATTAATTTGCCATCACTCTTGTAATTTGACTATAAAGTTGACCTCATCATTCGTTGTCTGTTGGGTCAAAAAGTAGGGACTGTTGGGAAACAGAATTTTTGGGTGTTGGCAATATGAGGTGAGCCAGACGGTTTGGTCAATGGGTCATGAATGTGCATTAGGTGATAAAGAGAAGCCGTCAGGACCGGCAGGACATATCGCCTATGTGCCACTCCCAGCTGGGAGCTCCATTTGTCTTCAGTCCCAACAGGACAATAGGCACCAACACCTTTTAATTGGAGGCTCTGTATGCCCACATATGATTCAGGAGAGGCCCAATTGTAGAGTACTGCTTTTTATCAATGTGTAAACCCTGGAACCAATCAGCAACAACGTCTGATAACATTAAAGAAATCATATGCAAATGTCTGTACTTTAACATGTATAAAGTTTCTTACAAAATGAAGGAATTTTAGAACTTTGCATCACGCTGTTGTTCTCACGGTCGGCTGTGTAATAAACTCTTTCCTGCTTTTGCCACGAACATCGGAGTCTGCTTCTTCATCGGGACAATGTTCTTGGTTTTTTTATTAATTTACCAACAAATTATATATATATATATACAAAACTCAAAACCAGTGAAGTTGGCACGTTGTGTAAATCATAAATAAAAACAGAATACAATGATTTGTAAATCTTTTTCAACCTATATTCAATTGAATACACTGCAAAGTTACTTAATGTTCGAACTGGTAAACTTTGTAATTTTTTGCAAATATTAGGTCATTTGGAATTTGATGCCTGCAACATGTTTCAAAAAAGCTGGCACAAGTGGCAAAAAAGACTCAGAGAGTTGAGGAATGCTCATCAAACAATTATTTGGAACATCCCACAGGTGAACTGGCTAATTGGGAACAGGTGGGTGCGATGATTGGGTATAAAAGCAGCTTCCCTGAAATGCTCAGTCATTCACAAACAAGGATGGGGCAAGGGTCACCACTTAGTGAAAAAATGGGTGAGCTGATTGTCGAACAGTTTAAAAACAACATTCCTCAACAAGTTATTGCAAGAAATTTAGGGATTTCATCATCTACGGTCCGTAATATTGTCAGAAGGTTCAGAGAATCTGGAGAAATCACTGCAGGTAAGCGAAAAGGCCGAAAACCAACATTGAATGCCTGTGACCTTCGATCCCTCAGGTGGTACTGCATCAAAAATCGACATGAGTGTGTAAAGGACATCAGCACATGGGCTCAGGAACACTTCAGAAAACCACTGTCAGCAACTACAGTTCGTCGCTACATCTGCAAGTGCAAGTTAAAACTCTACATTGCAAAGCAAAAGCCATTTATCAACAGCACCCAGAAACGCCGCCGGCTTCGCTGGACACAAGCTCATCTAAGATGGACTGATGCAAAGTGGAAAAGTGTTCTGTGGTCTGACGAGTCCACATTTCAAATTGTTTTTGGAAACTGTGGACGTCGTGTTCTCCGGACCAAAGAGGAAAAGAGCCATCCGAACTGTTATAGGCGCAAAGTTCAAAAGCCAGCACCTGTGATGGTCTGGGGGTGTATTAGTGCTCAAGACATAGGCAACTTACACATATGTGAAGGCACCATTAATGCTGAAAGGCACATACAGGTTTTGGAGCAACATATGTTGCCATCCAAGCAACGTCTTTTTCATGGACGCCCCTGCTTATTTCAGCAAGACAATGCCAAGCCACATTCTGCACGTGTTACAACAGCATGGCTCTGTAGTAAAAGAGTGCGGGTACTAGACTGGCCTGCCTGTTAGTCCAGACCTGTCTCCCATTGAAAATGTGTGGCGCATTATGAAGCGTAAAATACGACAACGGAGACCCCGGACTGTTGAACAACTTAAGCTGCACATCAAGCAAGAATGGGAAAGAGTTCCCCGTGAAAAGCTTCAAAAATTGGTCTCCTCAGTTCCCAAACGTTTACTGAGTGTCGTTAAAAGGAAAGGTGATGTAACGCAGTGGTAAAAAGGCCCCTGTGGCAACTTTTTGCAATGTGTTGCTGCTACCTTTAAATTCTAAGTTAATGATTATTTGCAAAAAAAAAAAAAGTTTCTCAGTTTGAACATTAAACATCTTGTGTATTCAATTGAATATAAGTTGAAAAGGATTTGCAAATCATTGTATTCTGTTTTTATCTACGATTTACATAACGTGCCAACTTCACTTGTTTTGGGTTTTGTATATATATATATTTATTCCAATCTGGGTCAGTGCTTTGTTTAATTAAATCTGTTTAAGTTTTTAAAATTTTCTCTGTCATCCCTTGCTGTCTGATATGTCATAACAAATTGGGGCCATAACAACCGTAACTTCAGGGCTGTACAGTCACATCGCTTTGATGAGCGGCTAAACAGAGGCAGAATACCTTAAAGCTGCAGTTGGTAACTTTGAGGAGAGAGAGGACTTCGCACAAAAATTTGAAAAAAGCTACCTTCAGATCCCTCCCCCTCCCTCTCCACTGCACTCCTCAGACCCTCCCCCAGAAAGCTGCCGTGCATGCAAGGGCACGCAAACTGTTACGCATGCAACTGTGGAGAGATTTTGCACGTTCACATTATGAAAGCGGCCAAGTTGCCAAGGCGAGACGTTACTGTTGCGAACAGTCAACACTGCTGGCCAACAAGCCGGCGCGTCGTTAGACCTGAAAATTCCGGGGCTAATATCCCTCCTTTTATTGAAAACAAGTGTTTGCCACTAACATGGCAATATCCCCCGCCGCCTCAATTTTATGTGTCCGTACGGACGGAGCCCAATGCTACATCCCTCGCTTCGTGCTAATCACGCGGCGAGGGATAATAATTAGTTCTGGCAAATTCTAGATGGTTCTTCATTCACACGTTTTCCAATTCAAGAATAATCAAGTGGCAGTTGAAGACACGGCTTCTCTCCCCCATGCGATCCAAAAGTGACAAAATAATAGGCTACATTCAGTACCGAAAAATTATTTGATTATAATTTGGTCTATGCACCATTACTCGACGATGGCATTTCATAACTCTTCAGCGAATGAAGGTAATTTCGGCGACAAGTACATACACCTGTTTTTGCAGCACGGTCGCTCAATTCGTAGTAAAAAAAAAATAAAAATAGACAGCTGTCCGATTGGAAAATGTAAACGGACGAAACCACTTACTAGCCTGAAATACCGCATAGACCTAATTATAATTAAATTGTTTTTCTGTCCTGAATGCAGCCCATTATTTTGTCGCTTTTAGATTGCATGAGGAAGAGAAGCCGTGTCTTTGATTGCCACTTGATCATTCATGAATTGAAAAACGTGTTAATAACGAAACCCATTTCGAATTAGCCAGGATTAATTATTTTCAAAACAAGGAGGGATATTAGCTCAGGATTTTTCGGGTCCAATGACACGCCTGCCAACAAACGAGCAGAAATAAATCATGTCGACATGAAAAGTAATCTACAGCAGTATGTATTCATTAAAAACCCAGCACACACTTATTTCAGTAAATTACCCATTTTTTTAGGACAGAAACTGTCGTGAATCCAGCTGAATGGCCAGTAAATCATGTATGTCAGCATTTAGCTTTGAGAGCACGGAAACGTTACACACATTAATAAGGACAACAACACAACTGATAAGACTGCCAGGTCACTTTATAAAGAGATTTTCTGCTGCTTTCTTATAAATCAATGCCAGTAACGTTAGCTCTAGCATCTGAAACAAGCTAACATTAGTTCAACTGTAACATCACAGTAACATCACATACACTGCGGATACTGTAACAATTACAAGACTCTGGCTATTAGAACAGCGACAGTGCTTGTAAGAGAATTTCACTGCTTTTTTGCAGAGCGAAAATTAATTGATGCTGGTTAGGGCTGGGGTTAGTTTGGTGATCATGTCAGCGGCGCCAACTCGCTTATTTGCAAAGCAAAAATGAACCAACAAATAAAGCAGGGGTTTACCTGTCAAGGAGAAAAGTCGCAAACTCTGTATCAATTTTTAATACTTCCAGATCAAGGAGTTCCTTGCACTTCTAAAAATCCAGTCTGATGTTCACTCTGGTTTTATCCTGGGTTAAATGGTTAAATTCTTTCTTATGTGGTTTTTTTTTCTTCTGGCTTCCCTTTTTACTTGTCTTAGCCATGTGTGCTGTTTCTGGTAACTGAGATTTCAGTATTTTTTCCTCCCTGATGGCTCTAAGCTCCGGAATCCGCTCGCGGAGATTTGAACTTGACTGAGCACTGGCATGAACTGAGGAGGAAGGGGGAGGGGGCTGTCTGCAGCGCGTGCATGTGCACTGTTTGATGGCTGTCAGACACCATCCTGGCTCTAATTGGTTCTTTTTGGTTGGTCTGTACGATTCTTTTAAATTGCAGTAGGAGCATTAGGTGGGTTTAAAGGAGCCTTTTTTTATTACAGATGTTATGGCCCCAATTTGTTATTACATTTACAACAGCAAAGGATGACAGACACCATTTTAAAACTTAAACACTTTTAATTGAACAACTTACAACTAACTAATCTACTACCTACAACTAATGACCAAGATTGATAAGTAAGAAAACCAGAAATATTTACAGTCCTTTTTTTTGGTTGGGTTCCTTGGTGATGTCCTGGGTGAGGAAAATGCTCGAACACAGGCAAAAATCCACTAAAAGCTTCACAGGTCTTAAACAGAATGACAGGTCTGGTCACATGTATCCATCTCCTTGAAATTTCTCCTACTACTTTACTGTCTCAATTCTCCCTCCTTATATACTCTTTTGCATAACCCCTCCCACCTAGCTCCAGTCTGGGCTTAACAGAAAAAAAGGTAAATACTGCCATCCAGTGGCCTATATTCACATTATACCTCCATTCCAAAAGGGAAAAATTTTGACTCATAAAGGCAAAATTTTTCTTTTCAATACAAAATGGTTAAGTGGACACTTGTCTATATATACATATCATACAATATTCAAATAAACGCGTGATATATATATACATATTCAAACACGGGATAAGCAATCAGCAATTACATTGTCAGTGCCCTTTACATGCTTAATTTCCAAGTCAAACTCCTGAAAAATAAAACTCCAATTCAACAATCTTCGATTCTTGTTTTTCATCTTACTCAAAAACATTAACGGATTGTGGTCAGTGTACACAATCATTGGCTTTTGCCCTGTACAAACATAAACCTCAAAGTGTTGTAAAGATAGAACCAGAGCCAACAGTTCCTTCTCTATTGTGGAATAGTTCCTTTGGTTGCGATTGAACTTCCTGGAGAAGTATGCCACGGGATGCTCAATGTCATCAGAGTCACTTCTCTGTAGGACCACAGATCCACAGGCTTGGTCGCTAGCATCGACTGCAATGGAGAACGGTTTGTTGAAGTCAGGAGATTTGAGCACGGGGAAGTGACACAGCAGAGACTTTAGGCCATCGAAGGCTCTCTGGCATGCATCATCCCAAGCGAACTTTACGCCTTTCTTCAGTTGGTTAGTTAGACTGAGAGCAATCTCAGCAAAGTTCTTGCAGAACTTGCGGTAGTACCCGATCATTCCAAGGAAGCGGCGCAAAGCTTTTTTGTTGTCAGGAACTGGAAAATCCATAATGGCTTGGACTTTAGCATTTATGGGTGCCACCTTACCCTGGCCTATGACGTAGCCAAGATAGGTGACAGTAGCACAATCAAAGTCACTCTTGTTCAGGTTAACAGTCAGGTTGGCCTGGGTCAGGCGCTGGAACAACGTCTCTACATCTTTCAGATGTTCTTCCCAGGAGTCACTCCATGTGATCAGGTCGTCTATGTACGCACCCATGTGTGGCAATCCAGCGATTGTAGACTGTATCATCCTTTGGAAAGCGGCTGGGGCATTTTTCAGGCCAAAGGGTCGGACTTCATACTGGTACAACCCAGATGGTGTGGCAAAAGCAGAGATGCTCTTGGCCCTCTCAGTTAAAGGCACAGACTAATAACCCTTCAAAAAATCAATCTTGGCCAGAAACTTTGCTTGCCCTACTCTACCAATACAATCATCAATCCTAGGTATTGGAAACACATCAGTTCTAGTTACAGCATTGACTTTGCGATAATCTGTACAGAATTTAGTACTTCCATCAGGTTTTGGAACTAGCACACAGGGTGAACTCCAATCTGAGTTGGAGGGTCTGATAATATCATGTTCTAACATGTACTCAACCTCTTTCTCAACAATCTTTCTCTTTTCTGGATTCATCCGGTACGGATGCTGTTTTATTGGTTTGGCATCACCAACATCTACATCATGAGAGGCTATAGAAACTCTCTTTGGAACATCAGGAAACAGATCCTAATATCTCTTGATCAACCTCTCAAACTGATCTCTCTGTGAGGGTTCTAAGTGCTGGAGTTTTACATCAAGATTTTGCAACACTTCAGAATTTGACAATTTACATGAAAGAACTTCAGCTTTAATTCTAGGTTCATCATCTTTAAACTCCCCCTCATCTTCACAAATTGCAGCCATTGGAGGATCTCAAGTGACAGCTGCAACCCTAGCATTTCTATCATGATAAGCCTTCAGCATGTTAATGTGACACAACTGTTTTGGCTTTCTCCTATCTGGAGTCTTCACAATGTAATTGAGATCATTGAGTTTTGTCAGAATTTCATAAGGACCATGAAATCTAGCCAGCAATGGATTAGACTGCAAGGGAAACAACACAAGGACCTTGTCTCCTGGTTTAAACTCACAGCTTCTAGCCTAATGATCATACCAAGTTTTCATTTTTCCTTGACTTGATTTCAAGTTCTCTTTGGCTAGGTCACATGCTGCACGCAATCTGTCCTTGAACTTGCTAACATATTCTAACAGACTGATGTGCGGCTCTTCCTCTTGCCATTGTTCACTCAACAATAGCAAAGGTCCTCTCACTTCATGGCCAAACACTAGCTCAAATTAACTGAATCCAGTAGACTCCTGCACTGCTTCTCTAGCTGCAAACAACAGCAAATGAACACCTTCATCCCAGTCTTTCTCATGGTCATAACAATAAGTCCTCATCATTGTCTTGAGAGTGGAGTGAAACCGCTCTAAGGCACCCTGACTTTCTGGATGATAGGCACTAGAAAGAATCTGCTTTGCACCTAGTTCAGACACAACCTGCTGAAACAATCCGGAAGTGAAATTGCTACCTTAGTCTGACTGAATTTCCCTGGGAAGGCCAAACAACGTGAAGAACTTTAACAAAGCCTTTGAGATTGCAGTTGCCTTGATGTTGCGTAGAGGTATAGCTTCAGGGAGTCTGGTAGATGCACACATGATTGTCAACAAGTACTGATTTCCAGATCTAGTCTTGGGTAATGGACTAACACAATCAACAATAACCTTAGAGAAGGGCTCCCCAAATGTTGGGATAGGCTGCAATGGAGCTACAGGTGGGTCTAACTGGTGTTTTCCAACTACCTGACAAGCGTGACTGGTTTCGCAAAAGTTGGAAACGTCTTTCCGAAGCCCAGGCCAGAAGAAGTGTTTCATGATCTTATCAACAGTCTTGTTAACACCAAGATGACCTCCTTAAGGTATGAGCCATTGTTAAGATCTCATTCCTGTAGACCTTCGGAATAACAATTTGCTTGACCACTGCCCAATCTGCATTGGCAGGGATATCAGGAGGGCGCCACTTCCGCATCAACACACCATCCTTGAGATAATACCCAACTGGAACTGCGTCTATTTCTTTATCAGGAAGGGCTCTCCTCTTTGGTACACAAATTCCAGGATCATTAGTTTGCTCCTCAATCAACCGCTTTCTGGACAGAGACAAGTCTCCAGACACATCAGAATCACCAGACCCATCCGGCTGGCTGAATAGAGAACTGATAAAAGTATCTGATAAGTCCTCAAACGGAGAAACCATAGTAGGCCGAACAGAGTCATTAGGCGAACCACCTGAGTCATGACTATTCAATGTGCTGGATGGCACCTCATCATCTACTTCTTAAGCCTTCTTGGCCATAGCACGAGTCACTGCGCAAGAAGGATACAGAGATGGGTCCTCATCGCCATCTTCAGTGCTCGGCTGTGAAGTAAGATGTACAGGGGGAACTACTTTGCCCCCAGCCAGGTCATTGCCTAGCAACAGAGAAACACCTTTGATAGGTAGACATGACATAAGTCCCACTTTTACCTGTCCTGTAACTAAATCTGACTTCAAGAATATAGAGCGCAGGGGTGCAAATACAGTCCTCCCTTCAATACCTTGTACAAGTATGACGTAACTCCAAGGAGTCCATCAACAAAAGTGACTGAGAAGCTCCGGTATCCCTTAGGATATATATGGGGACAGGAGTAGTATGCTCATTCAGAGCCACAAATCCCTCTGACACAAATGGAAGAAATTCCTCCCTCACAAAGTCAGCAGTATCAGGCTTTTTAGCCCCACAAGAAGCAGGCAATTTAGCAGACTGATCATCTACTACAGGGGTTTCTAACCTTGTTTTCACAAAGGCATTTGGTTTGGTATCCTTTTCTTTTTCTTTCTTAGCTTTTAGGAACCAACAGTTAGTTGTAACATGACCAGATTTCTTGCAATAACTGCAAACTAGACCACTTTTGTCACTGTCAGCTTTCACACTTTGATCAGACCTGTGACTGGATTTCTGAGCACCATCACCAGATTTGTCTTTGTCCTTGGGTGAGGAATCCTGGGTATCACCGTTCCCTTTTTTTCTGATATTGGAACCATCTATTGTTACTGCTAGACTGAAATTTGGACTTATGTGTGAGAACATATTCATCTGCAAATTTGGCAGCTGACTGCGAATTCAATGCTTGCTTCTCATTAAGGTAGGTCTTAATATCATCCTTAACACAGTTCTTGAATTCTTCAACTAACACCATCTCTTTTAGTGAGTTGAAATCATCCTTGACCTCCATAGAAGTACACCAGTGCTCAAAACAAACCTGCTTCTCGCTAGCAAATTCCACATAAGTCTGATTTTCAGATTTCTTCAGACCTCTGAATTTCTGTCGGTCAGCCTCTGGAACCAACTCATAAGCTCTCAAAATAACCTTTTTGACAGCCTCATAATCAGAGGGATCATCTGCAGACAAGGCCAAATAGGCTTGTTGAGCTTTACCCTTGAGGACAGTTTGCAACAACAGAGGCCAGTGTTCCTTTAGCCACTGGCAACTCTTTGCTACCTTTTCAAAACAGTGGAAATAGTTGTCAACATCCTTTCCGAAAATGGAGGCACCAATTTTACCTCCTGGCTAGCCCGAAATTTATTCTCTGTTGCTATTTTTATTTTTAGTTGCTCCATTTGGAGTCTTTCTTCTCTATCGAATTTCTCTAATTCAAAATCTCTCTGTCTTGCAAAATTTTCAAACTCAAATTCTCTTTGTTTTTCTTTTTCTTCCCTCTCAAATTCTCTTTGTTTTTCTTTTTCCTCCCTTTCTCTTTCTGCCCTCTCAAATTCTCTTTGTTTTTCCTCTTTCCTCCCTTTCAATCTCTAGCATTTTCAATTTAAGTTCCATTTCTATATTTGGATTTTCCACTGGAAACTGTTCCAGATCTCCTGGTGCAAACACGTTTTCATCAATGTAATATTCAACTATTTCTCTAGCCAGTCTTGCTTTTCGCATGGCTGGTTTTACCTCTGTCAGCTCCAAATGTCTGCATATTTCCAGCAGTTCTGTCTTTTTAAAAGACTTCGAAACCTTAACGGTTGGTGATGCCAAGAAATCATCCATTGCTATTGATCTGTCAATATATATGCATTCAATTAAAAAAACCAATTTTACAATTTGAAATGTTAGATTTTCAATAAATGACTCACACAATGTTCTCTCCCGGACGAGCCCCCAATTTGTCATGGCCCCAATTTGTGATTATATTTATCACAGCAAGGGATGACAGACACAATTTTAAAACTTAAACACTTTTAATTGAACAACTTACAACTAACTAATCTATTATCTACAAGAAATGACCAAGATTGATAAATAAGAAAACCAGAAATATTTACAGTCCTTTTTTTTGGTTGGGTTCCTTGGTGATGTCCTGGGTGAGGAAAATGCTGGAACACAGGCAAAAATCCACTAAAAGCTTCACAGGTCTTAAACAGAATGACAGGTCTGGTCACATGTATCCTTCTCGTTGCAATTTCTTCTACTACTGTACTGTCTCAATTCTCCCTCCTTATATACTCTTTTGCAAACCCCTCCCACCTTTTAGACTTTTTTTTTCTTTTTTCTGGGACTTGCTTCAGACATGCCCAGAACATGTCCAAACCTAGCTCCAGTCTGGGCTTAACAAAAAAAAGGTAAATACTGCCATCCAGTGCCCTATATTCACATTACACAGAGTACTAGTTTTATGTAATACTGGCTGTACACAGTGACAGTTTTAGCAAAAATGACAAGAAGTTATTTTTCTAAAACTTACCAACTGCAGCTTTAACTCAACGTCAGCATCCTGAAACAAAGGCTAAGCACTGTAACTGCATTCTGTCATGGTTTCTCAAGGGATTTTCGGAGTTACTGTTGACACAGACCCTGATTTTTTTCATAAAAACAATGTAATTGACACAAAATATTCATCCACATGATAAAGGTCTTCAATAACCCCAAAATAACTCATTTTCGACCACTAGTGGCGCCCAAACTCACCTGATATGATATTAACGGACAAATGGTGTCTACGTCACTCAATGGGTGCATCTCAAAGTGTAGGCTGCATTTTTTGGTGTCGTCACTTATTTCCATCTGCCAGATTAACATTAGGGTCAGGGATAATTTTAAATTAAGGGTCAGGTTTCGGGTTAAGGGTTAGAATTAAGGTTAAGGTTAGGGAAACCAGTGAAAACTCACTAAAAGCAATTCTTACATTTCTGGCATTTTTACACCTTTCTTTCGTAATATTAAAATGCTCCTAATAAGCGTATGGCACACTAAAATGTAAAAGAAATCTACCAGGTGTTGAAACTCATCCACGTTCAATTCTCATATATTTCTGATAAAAGTCTGATCAATCATTTTCTTCAGTCCGAGTAAAATGATTTGCTGAGCTTCCTGTCTGTCATCCGTCGCCGCGTCCCTTCCAGTTGCCCACCGCTGTCACTGCTTGCGAGTCACACGCCCCTCTAACAGAGCAGCAGAGCGGTAGAGACAAAACAGGTACTCAACAATGTTAGCCTGCAAATGAAACAGTTGCAACTGCTCCTAATTTGATGACTAACGTTATTGGCACAATTCTGGTGAGGTAAGACATTATGACAGCAGTCTTGCAAGAAAATATGTATGAATTCTGCCCAAGAACTACGCATCTGACTGTAAACAAACAGGCACTTAAATGCAAGGCTATAATTGCATTTAAGTAAAAACATTTCAGAGCATTAGTAATAACCTGAAATGTTTTTACTTAAATGCAAGAAGCATAAAAAATAAATTTCCTGAGCTTGAGGCTGTTATAATTAGTTAGGGCTATGACATAGTTGGGATTACAGAGACATGGCTTAGCAAAGAGGATGGAGATGAATATAATAAAGAATGTTATAAGCTCTTTAGGAAGGATAGATACAATAAGCGAGGAGGGGGCAAAGCAATCTATGTGAATGAAAACATAAATGTACAGGAAATTCTCGAAATTGAACACTCCTTGCCCTGTGAAGATATCTGGGTCAGGCTCATTGGCAAACACGAGACCGGTTTAAACATAGGAGTATGTTATCGACCACCAGCTTTGGACAGTACAGGAAATGAAATGATTTTTAGGAGGATTACGCAAGCTTGTAGAGGTGGACTATTATTATAGGAGACTTAAATTATCCTGGTATCAATTGGGAAATGGTGAAAGGACATGGTATGGGAGAGAAAGAATTTCTAGATGTTATAAATGATTATTTCTTGGTGCAGTATGTTAATAAACCGACAAGAGAGAAGGCAATTTTAGACTTAGTGCTCTGTAAAGACCCAGATAGAATTAGCAATGTTGAGGTACTGGAGTCCCTTGGGACAAGTGATCACCCTGCTGTTAATTTTGATGTTTCATGGGAAGTTAAAACGGTGTATTCAAAAACAAAAATTTTATATTTTACGCGAGCAAACTTTGACAAGATGCGCTCATATCTAAGTGAAATAAAATGGGAAACACTCCTGGACTGAGTCCGTAAATGAGACGTGGGAAAGATTTAAGGGGGTTTTACTTGAATCACAATGCAGATTCATTCCAAAGGTGTATAAAAGTAAGCTGAAAAAGCAGAATCCTCAGTGGATGACCAAAAGTATTAATAGGATTTTGAGGGAAAAGAGGAATCTTTATAAGATTTACATAAAGGATAACAATGAGAATACTAAGGCTGAATACTGTAAAATGCACGCTGTGGTCAAAAAAGAGCTGAGGAATGCTAGAAGACTGTATGAAAGACAAATTGCTGAGGGGGCAAAAACTAACCCGAAGTACGTCTTTCAGTACTGTAGCAGAAAAAGGAAAATTAAAGAGCAGGTTAAGTGCATAAAGAATAAAAACGGATCGCTGCTATTTGATAACAAGGATATTGCAGCTGCCTAAAATAGTTACTTTGTTGAGAATTTAACCTCAGAGGGGGTCTTTATTTGGCCAGATGGCATGTTAAATGCTCAAGGTTATTTAGCGGAAATTGAGGTTAGAGATAACAAAGTATTAGACAAGTTCCATAAACTAAAGGCAGATAAGGCGGCGGGTCCTGATGGCTTATATCCTAGAGTGCTCAGGGAAGTTGGTGAGATCATCTTTTAGCCGCTATCCACCAACTTCAGGCGGTCTTTAGAAACTGGAGAAATACCAAATGATTGGAAACAGGGCAATATAATACCAAATTATAAGAAAGGGGACCGTACTGAGCCAGGAAATTACAGGCCAGTCAGTTTAACTTGCATTGCGTGCGAAATATTGGAATCTATCATAAAAGATAAACTGGACTTATTTCTTGAACGTAACAGCATCTTGAGGGATAGCCAACATGGTTTTCGTGAGGGAAGGTCATGCCTGACAAACTTTCTGGAACTTTTTGAAGAGGCCACCAGGACTTATGACCAGAGCAGGGCTTATGACATCATATACTTGGATTTTCAGAGAGCATTCGATACAGTACCGCATAAGAAACTAATTTTTGAATTGAGCTCCATTAATGTTACAGGAGGTATTCTGGAGTGGATTCAAAACTGGTTACAGGACAGAACACAAAGAGTGGGGGTCAGTGGTATCTCATCTGAGCTAGGTATGGTGGGGAGTGCCATCCCCAAGGATCGGTGTTGGGGCCCCTGCTGTTCCTCATCTAATGACCTTGATAGTAATATTGAGAGCAGATTGGTTAAATTTGCAGATGATACTAAATTGGGGGGTTTGGCAAATAGTTTATGGTCCACTAAAGTGATTCAGGATGATTTGGATTGAATCCAGAATTGGGCAGAAATGTGGCAAATGAAATTTAATGTAGCAAAATGTAAAGTTGTAGGTAATAAAAACATTAGACGGGATTACTTCATGGGAGGTTTAAAACTGAAATGTGCTGTACACAAGAAAGATCTGGGAGTGATTGTTGACCAAACCCTCACAGGCTCTAGACATTGTGCCGTAGCAGTTAAAAAAGCCAATCGGATGCTGGGATACATTGCCAAAATTATTCAGTAAAAATCGAAGAAGGTTTGCACTACACATTCTTCAGACCACATTTGGAGTATTGTGCATAGTTCTGAGGACTATACTTAAAGAAAGATATAGAGGCTCTAGAGAAAGTTCAGAGAAGAGCCATTAAGCTTATTCCAGGTATAAAAGATGAAAGCTATGAGAAGAGGCTGAAGATCCTTAATCTCTTTAGTCTTAGGAAAAGGAGACTCAGGGGTAATTGGATTGAGGTCTTTAAATACACTCCTGAACAAAATCTTAGGACCGGGGAAAAAATTACAAGAATACACATTTTGCAATGGTGAATCATAACCAGGTTGTAAGTGGTGCTTCAAAGTGCAAAAAGAACAAACTGGAGCAAGAGACAAAGAACAAAAAGAAGGCAATTTATTGAAAACTGTAATTAAACTGAAACAGGCTGTTCATCAGCTGATCAAAAGTTTAAGACCATAGCCCCAAAAAACAAAAAAACAGAACTAAAAGAGCAAAAAAAAAAAAAGGTTTCAGTAGTGAGTAGCCCCACCATTCTTGTTGATCACTTCAAAAATTAGTTTAGACATGCTTGATGCAAGGGTTTCCAGGAGGCTGGTGGGAACATTGCTCCATGTGGTGAAGATGGCTTCACGAGTGCATCCATGGTCTGGAACTGACGACTGTTTTTGTAAACTTCCCTTGCCATCCATCCCCAAACATTCTCAATGGGATTTAGATTAAGGGAACTAGCAGGATGGTCTAAAAGAGAGACGTTACTCTCCTAGAGGAGGTTCTTCATCAGGCGGGCGTTGTGAACTGTAGCGTTGTCCTGTTGAAAGACCCAATCATTACCACACAGATGTGGGCCCTCTCCGGTGGGATCTCCTCGTCATGCCTGTAACGTTGTAATCCATCAGGACCATCCAGGTTAAATTTTTTCTCATCAGAGAATAAAACCTTCTTCCACCTCTCAATGTCCCATGTTTGGTGCTCCCTTGCAAAGTCCAAAGGCGAAAGTTTGTGGCGCGGGAGGAGGTGTGGCCTGTGGAGCCGTTTTTTTGTTCTTAAAGCCCTTCTCTTGCAGATGCCATCTTATGGTTATTGGGCTGCTGTCACCATCAGTAAGGACTTTAATCTGGGTCGAAGATTGGCATGCGTCTTCATGGACAGTCCGTAGGATCCTCTGGCTTAGCGCAGGTGAAATTTTTTTCGGTCTACCGCTTGATTTTTTTGTCTCATAACCCTCCGAATCTTTTAAGAAATTTAAAAACCACTGTTTTACTGCGTCCAACCTTGGCAGCGATGGCACGTTGCGAGAGGCCTTGCTCGTGCAGCTCAACAATCCTGCCACGTTCAAGGTCAGAGAGCTTTTTTGCCTTTGCCATCAGGAGGTCATGACAGTGCAAATGCATGAAGGAAAATGACATGGAGGCCAGATTTTTGCATAGATTTTGACTTTTTAAGGCCATGGTCTTAAACTTTAGATCAGCTGATGAAAAGCTTGTTTCAGTTTAAATACACTTTTCAATAAATTTCCTACTTTTTATTCTTTTTGCACTTTGATGCACAACTTACAACCTGGTCATGATTCACCAGAGTAAAATGTGAATTCTTGTAATTTTTTCCCTGGTCTTAAGATTTTGTTCAGGAGTGTATGTTAAAGGGATTAACAAAGTGAATTATGTAGGATTCCTTCGACTAAGTGTTGTGAGTAGAACTGGATGTGCACACAAATGGAAGTTGACCAAAGATAAATTTAGCACTGATATTCAGAAATATTTCTTCACCCAAAGATTAATTTTAATGTGGAATAGCTTGCTTGACCATATTGTTGAGGCAGAGACCTTGGGGGTTTTCAAGAGCAGGCTTGACTTAAAGCTAGATACCATTGAGTCTTTGGGCTCTAATTTCGTAGACCAGGCGCAGGCGCGGCGAATGGGGGGTGCGCTGCGCCAACGGGGTGTGTCCAGGCGTATGTTGCAATTCCGTGCCCGGTGTAGCCTGGCGCAAGTACTCCTCTGTCCCGCCTCTGTCCCTCCTTCCAGCACAAGTTGGCAAAGAAGGCATGTTTGGGTATAACACAGCCGAGTCAAATATTGCTCATTGGTAAGAGAAACGATGGATAGCGTGTTCCTATTATTACAGCCTGTTGCTGCTTAAAATTTTGGGATTAACATGCATGGACAACAATGCAAGATACGTTACACATTTATTTTCAATTTGTGATCTTAACTCAGTACGAGATCATAGCAATCCGGCTGTATTCCTTTCCCCCATTAAAACCGATAAAACCTAAGTGACAATAATAGCAGCCTACTATTAAGCCGCTTGCACACTGGACGCGAAACGAATTTTTCCCTCAACAGATTGCGTTGACAGCGGTGTCTTGTGTCCGAAAATCTGACAGGGTTTTAATATATCTCCGTGTCCGACAGTCTATTATTGTTTTTAATTTCTTCAAACCTACTGACTCTTTTAGATATGAAACATGAATGTTTTGATAAGAGGGCTCAGTTCTTCAAGATGAGTACAGAGAATTTCTATCAACGTTTCCGTTTAAGCTCTGCTCAATAAAGTGAGTCGCATTGGCGCGAGACAATGTACAATGCCTCCGTGTCTGACAGCCAAAAAAAAAGGACGATTAGAACAGATTGACAACGAAATAAAGAATTAAAAGAAACATTTTAACAACAGATCATCCAACGAACACTGCGATTAATTTATCTGCAGGTCATCTTTTTTGGATGTTCTGTTGGTTGGTGATGTATATGTATTTTTATTCTTTATTCCGTTATAAATCTGTTCTCATATCAATACTTCTATTTTTTGCTGGGTGCCGGACATGGAGTATTTTGCATTTCGCGTCGGACAGTCTTGATCGTGCATGCGATAATTTCTTCACACTGTCAATGGTCATGAAATTGATTTGCTACCTGATTGCAAACACTATATTATCTCTGCTGTGGAAATAAAGCGTGAATCTGTTCGATCCATCTGACTAATGGAAAGGCCGAATAAAGACTGTTGACTATCTTCAAAGGAAGAAAACAGACGAATAAAAAGACCAAGAAAAGTCGATAGCTCTTTGCATTGACTTTGACTGTAATCAGTCGTGCAAAAAATTTGTTTCGCGTCCAGTGTGCAAGCGGCTTTTACCGAGCATGGAGCGGAAGCATTATATACGCACTGCCTGATGCCGAGGCAGTTTGTGGTTGGCTGAGAAAGGTGTGAAGTCGTTAATTTGCATCATTGATTCAGTTGCGTTGATTAAGTCAGGTCGAGTTTCCATCACGCGTGCCAGCCGCCTTTGATCTGACATCAGGACAATCGATATGGATACTATAATTTATGTGCTGATTCAGATAGTTACATTAAACTGTGGTTGCTGTAATTATTGACTGTATTGAAATGTGCCTGACATTCTGGAAACCTGCCTGTGAGGTTTCGGTGACGTGTGCGCACAGCAAATTACCACTGCACAGGAAGTGAACCAGGTTGGAGCTGGCGAGCTTTCTGCGCAACTGCAGCGAAGACTTTTTCTACGAAAAAAACCCCCCTTTTCTACCCCCTACTATGCCGCCACACCCATCTCGGCGCATGTTTGTCTGCGCACGGTGTTGCACCTCACGAAATTACCATTGCGCGGGCTGCGCCGGGCGAAATTACCACTGCGTGGGCTGTGCCACGCTTCGCCACCTTCGCTGCGCCAGGAAATTAGAGCCCATTGAGTATCTGAAGGGATATATTCACAATAGTATAAAGAAACTGCTGAGCATAGTTGGGCTGAAAGGCCTTTTTTTGCCATTCATGTTATGTTATGTTATGTTATGTTATGTTATGTTATGTTATGTTATGTTATGGTATGGTATGGTATGGTATGGTATGGTATGGTATGGTATGGTATGCTTTACTACTACTGTCTTAATGGTAGTTTGTCAGACCTTACGAGGGCATTTTATTTTATACCACTGTTCCCCAAAATCTCTCCTGGAGGCCCACCTGTCCTGCATGCTTTAGATTTCTCCCTGCTTCAGCACAGGTGATTCAAATGATCAGCTCGTTAATCACCCCCTAAAGCTGATTGATGACAGCCTGATCATTTGAATCACCTGTGCTGGAGCAGGGAGAGATCTAAAACAAGCAGGACAGGAGGGCGTCCAGGAGAGGGTTGGGGAACACTTTTTTATACCACATATAGAATTGAATATAATGTAATTACTTTGCTTTGCTCTATTTATTCGTATATAAGACCCGAAGGCCAAGAGTACAGTGTAAAGTACCTATAAATAGTACCAGCGCTACCATGTAGTACCGCATAGACAACATATACAAACAAACAATATCAATCTCAATTACAGCCTGCAAGCTCATTCATTCTTAGGCGATTATCGCCTAAGAACGAATGAGCTTGCAGGCTGTAATTGAGATATACATGTAAATAATGCTGTTTTATATATTAAGTTCACATCATCTGTTGTTAAAATAGTAATGACCTTTTCTCTTGTTGGTTGTCTACATAGATATAAAGGCAGGAACTTATTTCTTAGAGCTGAATATTGAGGGCATTCTAGAAGTACATGATATTCATCTTCTGTTAAGTTACAATAAATCCATGAGGTAATTTCATCAAGTGGTTGTTTGGAAAATCTTGCAACTTTTATCTTAAAATTTTGCCCATTACATCTAAACATGGTTACAGTTCTACGCAAGTGAGTTGGCAAAGAAGATAAATACAATTCAGGTTTGATATATATTTTGAAGTCAGAATAATAACTAATACTACTTGAAGAACGTACATCATTTAACCATTCCTGTTGGTAAATATTGTGGCGATCCTGCCCCAGTTCGTGTTTGCCAGTTAAAGTGAAACTTAAAAACAGCGGAGTATCGCTATTGGCTGCACCTGGGGAGGGAGAAAGAGCCAATCAGGTCCGGGGTGGGGGGTATCCGAGGGCTGAGTTGCCAGCATGAGAAAGTGTTGTTAATGTTTTGTGTTGTCAAAGAAATGAGTCTGTTGGGGAGCTTTGAGGAAACGGCCCAGCAAATAAAACAAAGCCCGCCCAGGGCGATGCGAGAACCGCTATTCCTGCCTCAGTCCCAGTCCTTCAGTAGCGAGACCACTACATTGGTGTCAGAAGTGGGATTCGAAGAAATCCGTCGTGAGATCGCACGCCTCAAGGGAGACCTGAAGACGGGGCTGCATGCGAAAGCGGACAGAGCCGCGGGGAGCAGGAGCCAAACAAAAGGGCTGTGTACACCGGAGGGAAGGTGCGAACCTCGTCCCGCACGAGCTCCTACAGCAGCAGCGACGGCGGCAGCTGAGAGAGAGGGGGCGCCGGAACCACGGAAGGGAGTGAAGCTACCCCGGTTTAGCGGCACAGCGCCCTGGGAGCCCTACCAGGCTCAGCTGCTACTGGCGGCCCAGTGCTGTGGGTGGACGGACGGCGAGGCAGCAACCTATCTGGCGCTAGCCCTGGAAGATCCAGCACTTCAAACGCTACTCGATCTCGACCCAACTGAACAGACTAGCCTAGCTTCGCTAACCAAAGCGTTAGAAAGGCGATACGGGCAGCTCCAGTCCACCCGGTTACACCGCCAGAAGCTGCTTCTTCGCCGCCGCCAAACGGGGGAACAGTGGGGGGCCGTAGCCGTCGACCTGCGCTTCCACGCCCACCAAGGCTACCCCACATTCGGGACGCGTGAGCAAGATGAGCTAGCGCTGCACAGCTTCCTGCAGGCTCTCACCCCAGAACAACTGAGGCACCACGTTATGCTGACCACGCCCTAGACGCTCAATGAAGCCCTTCTACAGGCCGAAAGAGTAGAAGACTTCATGAAGGAAGTGACGGCGACAAGCCCATGGGAGTCACGCCTACAAATACGCAAAGTGGCTCCGGAAGAGGAAGAGGAGCAAGTGAGGCAGGCTCACACCCCCAGTCAGGCACAACAACATCGCCGCAACCGCCGTGACGAGCGGCGCTGTTTCCGGTGCGACGAGAGGGGCCATATTGCACGGGACTGCACAGCGCCAGCCCCAAAGCCAAGGGAGCCCCAGCTCCCAGAGTCGGGGGCGGAGCTGTGAGTTTGCCCGCCGCCCCCAGTAGCCATCCTCCCCAGTTGTGTGCAGCCTGCAGAACCTGAACCTAGCCCGGCCCCACCCTCACCTCTAGCTGAACATCATACTGCCCTTGTGAGGGCGGATGAGCAAAAGTTCCGTTCTGCCCTTGTAAGGGCGGACGAGCAAAATTCCCTTTCTGCCCTTTTTAGGGCGGATGAGCAAGGTGCGTTACCGCGGGTGGGCCGGCTAGGTGCAGCCGGTGGGCTGTACCTAGACTGCCGACTGGACGGCCAAACCACAGTTCCATTGCACCGAGCTGCAAAAAGAAAGCGGGCGGCAAGAAGAGCTCACCGGGCCTACACAGCCAACACACGGCCCCCCGCCGACCTGCTAGCTAGCCCACCAGCGCCCATGCAGCACGCTAGCCGGCCCCCTATCCAGCGTGCCGGCCCCGGGAGCAGCCCCGCCAACGTCCGCCAGTCTCCTTCTTCATGCCCTGCCTCACCCTCAGCCGAGACGGCTGAGGCCGTCCGCGAGCTATGGCGACGCAGCTGCAGTGGACTCGCCCCTTCTCAGTGCCAGCAACTGTACCGCTAGTTGACTGATAACGTGGACCTTTTCACAGTGCGCGATGAGGAATGCACTCAGACAGATTTGGTGCAGCACACCATTGACACTGGTGATGCCTATTCGCACCTATTCGCCTGCGCCCCCATCAGTTATCATTGTCCAAGCGGCTGGTAGCGGAGGAGAAGGTGAGAGAGATGGCTGCAGCTGGTGTCATAGAGCCCTCAGGCAGCCCGTGGGTGGCACTTGCTGTACTGGTGCGTAAAAAAAATGGAGAGTGGCGGTTTTGTGTTGACTATCGGCAACCTAATGCCGTTACCCGTAAAGACGCCTATCCTCTACCACGCATTGACGAAGCGCTAGACCACATCGCGGGATCCAGTTGGCTCAGCTCGCTGGACCTCCGCAGTGGATACTGGCAAGTAAGGCTAGCTCCTAGTGCTAAAGGTAAGACTGCCTTCAGCATAGGGGGTGGATTGTGGCATTTTCGGGTAATGCCGTTCGGCCTTTGCAACGCTCCGGCGACCTTTGAACGGCTCATGGAAAGAGTGCTGTCGACCGTCCCTCGAAGTCGCTGTGTCGTGTACCTAGACGACCTCTTGGTGCACGCCAGCAACTTTGAGCAAGCCCTCGAGAATCTAAATGAGGTGTTTACTGCAATTCCACTGGCTGGGTTACGGTTGAATCCCCGGAAGTGCCAGCTTCTCCGGAGGGAGACGGCCTTCCTGGGGCACCTCGTAAGCGAACGAGGGGCGGCGAGCGACCCGGTTAAGGTAACTGCAGTGTCAGAGTGGCAAACACCGGCGGACGTGGGCGAGCTGCGTAGCTTCCTGGGGCTGGCTAGCTACTAGCGGCGCTACATGCGAGACTTCGCCACCATAGCTAGCCCTCTGGTATCTCATCTGAGCTAGGTATGGTGGGGAGTGCCATCCCCCAAGGATCGGTGTTGGGGCCCCTGCTGTTCCTCATCTAATGACCTTTATAGTAATATTGAGAGCAGATTGGTTAAATTTGCAGATGATACTAAATTGGGGGGTTTGGCAAAGAGTTTATGGTCCACTAAAGCGATTCAGGATGATTTGGATTGAATCCAGAATTGGGCAGAAATGTGGCAAATTAAATTTAATGTAGCAAAATGTAAAGTTGTAGGTAATAAAAACATTAGACGGGATTACTTCATGGGAGGTTTAAAACTGAAATGTGCTGTACACAAGAAAGATCTGGGAGTGATTGTTGACCAAACCCTCACAGGCTCTAGACATTGTGCCATAGCAGTTAAAAAAGCCAATCGGATGCTGGGATACATTGCCAAAATTATTCAGTAAAAATCGAAGAAGGTTTGCACTACACATTCTTCAGACCACATTTGGAGTATTGTGCATAGTTCTGAGGACTATACTTAAAGAAAGATATAGAGGCTCTAGAGAAAGTTCAGAGAAGAGCCATTAAGCTTATTCCAGGTATAAAAGATGAAAGCTATGAGAAGAGGCTGAAGATCCTTAATCTCTTTAGTCTTAGGAAAAGGAGACTCAGGGGTAATTGGATTGAGGTCTTTAAATACACTCCTGAACAAAATCTTAGGACCGGGGAAAAAATTACAAGAATACACATTTTGCAATGGTGAATCATAACCAGGTTGTAAGTGGTGCTTCAAAGTGCAAAAAGAACAAACTGGAGCAAGAGACAAAGAACAAAAAGAAGGCAATTTATTGAAAACTGTAATTAAACTGAAACAGGCTGTTCATCAGCTGATCAAAAGTTTAAGACCATAGCCCCAAAAAACAAAAAAACAGAACTAAAAGAGCAAAAAAAAAAAAAAGGTTTCAGTAGTGAGTAGCCCCACCATTCTTGTTGATCACTTCAAAAATTAGTTTAGACATGCTTGATGCAAGGGTTTCCAGGAGGCTGGTGGGAACATTGCTCCATGTGGTGAAGATGGCTTCACGAGTGCATCCATGGTCTGGAACTGACGACTGTTTTTGTAAACTTCCCTTGCCATCCATCCCCAAACATTCTCAATGGGATTTAGATTAAGGGAACTAGCAGGATGGTCTAAAAGAGAGACGTTACTCTCCTAGAGGAGGTTCTTCATCAGGCGGGCGTTGTGAACTGTAGCGTTGTCCTGTTGAAAGACCCAATCATTACCACACAGATGTGGGCCCTCTCCGGTGGGATCTCCTCGTCATGCCTGTAACGTTGTAATCCATCAGGACCATCCAGGTTAAATTTTTTCTCATCAGAGAATAAAACCTTCTTCCACCTCTCAATGTCCCATGTTTGGTGCTCCCTTGCAAAGTCCAAAGGCGAAAGTTTGTGGCGCGGGAGGAGGTGTGGCCTGTGGAGCCGTTTTTTTGTTCTTAAAGCCCTTCTCTTGCGGATGCCATCTTATGGTTATTGGGCTGCTGTCACCATCAGTAAGGACTTTAATCTGGGTCGAAGATTGGCATGCGTCTTCATGGACAGTCCGTAGGATCCTCCGGCTTAGCGCAGGTGAAATTTTTTTCGGTCTACCGCTTGATTTTTTTGTCTCATAACCCTCCGAATCTTTTAAGAAATTTAAAAACCACTGTTTTACTGCGTCCAACCTTGGCAGCGATGGCACGTTGCGAGAGGCCTTGCTCGTGCAGCTCAACAATCCTGCCACGTTCAAGGTCAGAGAGCTTTTTTGCCTTTGCCATCAGGAGGTCATGACAGTGCAAATGCATGAAGGAAAATGACATGGAGGCCAGATTTTTGCATAGATTTTGACTTTTTAAGGCCATGGTCTTAAACTTTAGATCAGCTGATGAAAAGCTTGTTTCAGTTTAAATACACTTTTCAATAAATTTCCTACTTTTTATTCTTTTTGCACTTTGATGCACAACTTACAACCTGGTCATGATTCACCAGAGTAAAATGTGAATTCTTGTAATTTTTTCCCTGGTCTTAAGATTTTGTTCAGGAGTGTATGTTAAAGGGATTAACAAAGTGAATTATGTAGGATTCCTTCGACTAAGTGTTGTGAGTAGAACTGGATGTGCACACAAATGGAAGTTGACCAAAGATAAATTTAGCACTGATATTCAGAAATATTTCTTCACCCAAAGATTAATTTTAATGTGGAATAGCTTGCTTGACCATATTGTTGAGGCAGAGACCTTGGGGGTTTTCAAGAGCAGGCTTGACTTAAAGCTAGATACCATTGAGTCTTTGGGCTCTAATTTCGTAGACCAGGCGCAGGCGCGGCGAATGGGGGGTGCGCTGCGCCAACGGGGTGTGTCCAGGCGTATGTTGCAATTCCGTGCCCGGTGTAGCCTGGCGCAAGTACTCCTCTGTCCCGCCTCTGTCCCTCCTTCCAGCACAAGTTGGCAAAGAAGGCATGTTTGGGTATAACACAGCCGAGTCAAATATTGCTCATTGGTAAGAGAAACGATGGATAGCGTGTTCCTATTATTCCAGCCTGTTGCTGCTTAAAATTTTGGGATTAACATGCATGGACAACAATGCAAGATACGTTACACATTTATTTTCAATTTGTGATCTTAACTCAGTACGAGATCATAGCAATCAGGCTGTATTCCTTTCCCCCATTAAAACCGATAAAACCTAAGTGACAATAATAGCAGCCTACTATTAAGCCGCTTGCACACTGGACGCGAAACGAATTTTTCCCTCAACAGATTGCGTTGACAGCGGTGTCTTGTGTCCGAAAATCTGACAGGGTTTTAATATATCTCCGTGTCCGACAGTCTATTATTGTTTTTAATTTCTTCAAACCTACTGACTCTTTTAGATATGAAACATGAATGTTTTGATAAGAGGGCTCAGTTCTTCAAGATGAGTACAGAGAATTTCAATCAACGTTTCCGTTTAAGCTCTGTTCAATAAAGTGAGTCGCATTGGCGCGAGACAATGTACAATGCCTCCGTGTCTGACAGCCAAAAAAAAAGGACGATTAGAACAGATTGACAACGAAATAAAGAATTAAAAGAAACATTTTAACAACAGATCATCCAACGAACACTGCGATTAATTTATCTGCGGGTCATCTTTTTTGGATGTTCTGTTGGTTGGTGATGTATATGTATTTTTATTCTTTATTCCGTTATAAATCTGTTCTCATATCAATACTTCTATTTTTTGCTGGGTGCCGGACATGGAGTATTTTGCATTTCGCGTCGGACAGTCTTGATCGTGCATGCGATAATTTCTTCACACTGTCAATGGTCATGAAATTGATTTGCTACCTGATTGCAAACACTATATTATCTCTGCTGTGGAAATAAAGCGTGAATCTGTTCGATCCATCTGACTAATGGAAAGGCCGAATAAAGACTGTTGACTATCTTCAAAGGAAGAAAACAGACGAATAAAAAGACCAAGAAAAGTCGATAGCTCTTTGCATTGACTTTGACTGTAATCAGTCGTGCAAAAAATTTGTTTCGCGTCCAGTGTGCAAGCGGCTTTTATCGAGCATGGAGCGGAAGCATTATATACGCACTGCCTGATGCCGAGGCAGTTTGTGGTTGGCTGAGAAAGGTGTGAAGTCGTTAATTTGCATCATTGATTCAGTTGCGTTGATTAAGTCAGGTCGAGTTTCCATCACGCGTGCCAGCCGCCTTTGATCTGACATCAGGACAATCGATATGGATACTATAATTTATGTGCTGATTCAGATAGTTACATTAAACTGTGGTTGCTGTAATTATTGACTGTATTGAAATGTGCCTGACATTCTGGAAACCTGCCTGTGAGGTTTCGGTGACGTGTGCGCACAGCAAATTACCACTGCACAGGAAGTGAACCAGGTTGGAGCTGGCGAGCTTTCTGCGCAACTGCAGCGAAGACTTTTTCTACGAAAAAAACCCCCCTTTTCTACCCCCTACTATGCCGCCACACCCATCTCGGCGCATGTTTGTCTGCGCACGGTGTTGCACCTCACGAAATTACCATTGCGCGGGCTGCGCCGGGCGAAATTACCACTGCGTGGGCTGTGCCACGCTTCGCCACCTTCGCTGCGCCAGGAAATTAGAGCCCATTGAGTATCTGAAGGGATATATTCACAATAGTATAAAGAAACTGCTGAGCGTAGTTGGGCTGAAAGGCCTTTTTTTGCCATTCATGTTATGTTATGTTATGTTATGTTATGTTATGTTATGTTATGTTATGTTATGTTATGTTATGTTATGTTATGTTATGTTATGGTATGGTATGGTATGGTATGGTATGGTATGCTTTACTACTACTGTCTTAATGGTAGTTTGTCAGACCTTACGAGGGCATTTTATTTTATACCACTGTTCCCCAAAATCTCTCCTGGAGGCCCACCTGTCCTGCATGCTTTAGATTTCTCCCTGCTTCAGCACAGGTGATTCAAATGATCAGCTCGTTAATCACCCCCTAAAGCTGATTGATGACAGCCTGATCATTTGAATCACCTGTGCTGGAGCAGGGAGAGATCTAAAACAAGCAGGACAGGAGGGCGTCCAGGAGAGGGTTGGGGAACACTTTTTTATACCACATATAGAATTGAATATAATGTAATTACTTTGCTTTGCTCTATTTATTCGTATATAAGACCCGAAGGCCAAGAGTACAGTGTAAAGTACCTATAAATAGTACCAGCGCTACCATGTAGTACCGCATAGACAACATATACAAACAAACAATATCAATCTCAATTACAGCCTGCAAGCTCATTCGTTCTTAGGCGATTATCGCCTAAGAACGAATGAGCTTGCAGGCTGTAATTGAGATATACATGTAAATAATGCTGTTTTATATATTAAGTTCACATCATCTGTTGTTAAAATAGTAATGACCTTTTCTCTTGTTGGTTGTCTACATAGATATAAAGGCAGGAACTTATTTCTTAGAGCTGAATATTGAGGGCATTCTAGAAGTACATGATATTCATCTTCTGTTAAGTTACAATAAATCCATGAGGTAATTTCATCAAGTGGTTGTTTGGAAAATCTTGCAACTTTTATCTTAAAATTTTGCCCATTACATCTAAACATGGTTACAGTACTACGCAAGTGAGTTGGCAAAGAAGATAAATACAATTCAGGTTTGATATATATTTTGAAGTCAGAATAATAACTAATACTACTTGAAGAACGTACATCATTTAACCATTCCTGTTGGTAAATATTGTGGCGATCCTGCCCCAGTTCGTGTTTGCCAGTTAAAGTGAAACTTAAAAACAGCGGAGTATCGCTATTGGCTGCACCTGGGGAGGGAGAAAGAGCCAATCAGGTCCGGGGTGGGGGGTATCCGAGGGCTGAGTTGCCAGCATGAGAAAGTGTTGTTAATGTTTTGTGTTGTCAAAGAAATGAGTCTGTTGGGGAGCTTTGAGGAAACGGCCCAGCAAATAAAACAAAGCCCGCCCAGGGCGATGCGAGAACCGCTATTCCTGCCTCAGTCCCAGTCCTTCAGTAGCGAGACCACTACATTGGTGTCAGAAGTGGGATTCGAAGAAATCCGTCGTGAGATCGCACGCCTCAAGGGAGACCTGAAGACGGGGCTGCATGCGAAAGCGGACAGAGCCGCGGGGAGCAGGAGCCAAACAAAAGGGCTGTGTACACCGGAGGGAAGGTGCGAACCTCGTCCCGCACGAGCTCCTACAGCAGCAGCGACGGCGGCAGCTGAGAGAGAGGGGGCGCCGGAACCACGGAAGGGAGTGAAGCTACCCCGGTTTAGCGGCACAGCGCCCTGGGAGCCCTACCAGGCTCAGCTGCTACTGGCGGCCCAGTGCTGTGGGTGGACGGACGGCGAGGCAGCAACCTATCTGGCGCTAGCCCTGGAAGATCCAGCACTTCAAACGCTACTCGATCTCGACCCAACTGAACAGACTAGCCTAGCTTCGCTAACCAAAGCGTTAGAAAGGCGATACGGGCAGCTCCAGTCCACCCGGCTACACCGCCAGAAGCTGCTTCTTCGCCGCCGCCAAACGGGGGAACAGTGGGGGGCCGTAGCCGTCGACCTGCGCTTCCACGCCCACCAAGGCTACCCCACATTCGGGACGCGTGAGCAAGATGAGCTAGCGCTGCACAGCTTCCTGCAGGCTCTCACCCCAGAACAACTGAGGCACCACGTTATGCTGACCACGCCCTAGACGCTCAATGAAGCCCTTCTACAGGCCGAAAGAGTAGAAGACTTCATGAAGGAAGTGACGGCGACAAGCCCATGGGAGTCACGCCTACAAATACGCAAAGTGGCTCCGGAAGAGGAAGAGGAGCAAGTGAGGCAGGCTCACACCCCCAGTCAGGCACAACAACATCGCCGCAACCGCCGTGACGAGCGGCGGTGTTTCCGGTGCGACGAGAGGGGCCATATTGCACGGGACTGCACAGCGCCAGCCCCAAAGCCAAGGGAGCCCCAGCTCCCAGAGTCGGGGGCGGAGCTGTGAGTTTGCCCGCCGCCCCCAGTAGCCATCCTCCCCAGTTGTGTGCAGCCTGCAGAACCTGAACCTAGCCCGGCCCCACCCTCACCTCCAGCTGAACATCATACTGCCCTTGTGAGGGCGGATGAGCAAAAGTTCCGTTCTGCCCTTGTAAGGGCGGACGAGCAAAATTCCCTTTCTGCCCTTTTTAGGGCGGATGAGCAAGGTGCGTTACCGCGGGTGGGCCGGCTAGGTGCAGCCGGTGGGCTGTACCTAGACTGCCGACTGGACGGCCAAACCACAGTTCCATTGCACCGAGCTGCAAAAAGAAAGCGGGCGGCAAGAAGAGCTCACCGGGCCTACACAGCCAACACACGGCCCCCCGCCGACCTGCTAGCTAGCCCACCAGCGCCCATGCAGCACGCTAGCCGGCCCCCTATCCAGCGTGCCGGCCCCGGGAGCAGCCCCGCCAACGTCCGCCAGTCTCCTTCTTCATGCCCTGCCTCACCCTCAGCCGAGACGGCTGAGGCCGTCCGCGAGCTATGGCGACGCAGCTGCAGTGGACTCGCCCCTTCTCAGTGCCAGCAACTGTACCGCTAGTTGACTGATAACGTGGACCTTTTCGCAGTGCGCGATGAGGAATGCACGCAGACAGATTTGGTGCAGCACACCATTGACACTGGTGATGCCTATTCGCACCTATTCGCCTGCGCCCCCATCAGTTATCATTGTCCAAGCGGCTGGTAGCGGAGGAGAAGGTGAGAGAGATGGCTGCAGCTGGTGTCATAGAGCCCTCAGGCAGCCCGTGGGTGGCACTTGCTGTACTGGTGCGTAAAAAAAATGGAGAGTGGCGGTTTTGTGTTGACTATCGGCAACCTAATGCCGTTACCCGTACAGACGCCTATCCTCTACCACGCATTGACGAAGCGCTAGACCACATCGCGGGGTCCAGTTGGCTCAGCTCGCTGGACCTCTGCAGTGGATACTGGCAAGTAAGGCTAGCTCCTAGTGCTAAAGGTAAGACTGCCTTCAGCATAGGGGGTGGATTGTGGCATTTTCGGGTAATGCCGTTCGGCCTTTGCAACGCTCCGGCGACCTTTGAACGGCTCATGGAAAGAGTGCTGTCGACCGTCCCTCGAAGTCGCTGTGTCGTGTACCTAGACGACCTCTTGGTGCACGCCAGCAACTTTGAGCAAGCCCTCGAGAATCTAAATGAGGTGTTTACTGCAATTCCACTGGCTGGGTTACGGTTGAATCCCCGGAAGTGCCAGCTTCTCCGGAGGGAGACGGCCTTCCTGGGGCACCTCGTAAGCGAACGAGGGGCGGCGAGCGACCCGGTTAAGGTAACTGCAGTGTCAGAGTGGCAAACACCGGCGGACGTGGGCGAGCTGCGTAGCTTCCTGGGGCTGGCTAGCTACTAGCGGCGCTACATGCGAGACTTCGCCACCATAGCTAGCCCTCTCCACCACCTCACTGACAAGCACCAGGCCTTTAACAGGACCGACGAGTGTGCGGCAGCCTTCGCACAGCTCAAGACAGCCCTCACTCAGGCCCCAGTGCTAGCGTACCCTGATGTCTGCCGGCCCTTCATCGTGGACACTAACGCTAGCAATACAGGCGTGGGGGCAGTGCTATCACAGGTGGACGGTGAGGGGGAGCGTGTAATCGCCTACTACAGTCGTGCTCTGAGCCAAACTGAAAAGAACTACTGCGTCACACGCCGAGAGCTGCTGGCCGTCATCCTAGCCATCCGTCACTTCCGCCCCTACCTCCAGGGCACCTCCTACCGCCTGCACACTGATCACGCCTCACTCATGTGGCTCCTGCGGTTCAAGAACCCGGAAGGGCAAGTAGCACGGTGGTTAGAGACATTACAAGAGTACAACTTTACAATTGAGCACCGTGCGGGCCGTCTACATGGAAATGCTGATGCCCTATCACGGCGCCCATGTGCCGAACTGAACTGTAAGCCATGTCAGAAAATGGAGGAACGGGACCAACCTGAACCACAGGTGGTGGAGGTGCGGGGACTAGAGGAGGCGGAAGGGTGGCTGCTGTGGGAAAATCAGCAGGTGCGAGAGGCGCAAGAGGCTGATGCTGTTCTACAACAGGTGAGGGGCTGGCTGGAGGCTGGCGCATTTCCGACCTGGCCGGAGGTCTCGGCTGGGGGGCTGGAGCTTAAGGCGTACTGGGGGCAACGAGGGAGCCTGGAGCTGCGAGACGGGCTGGCGTATCAGCGGTGGCGAGCTCCTGGCCGGGCAACGACCTGCTGCGTCTACTAGTGCCTCACTCATTACGCTCGCAAATCCTTGGACTGGTGCACTGCTCGGTGGGGGCGGCCCACTTTGGGGTCAACAAGACCCTGCATCGTCTCCAGCAGCATTTCTATTGGCCGAGCTGCTGCCGAGACGCTGAACTTCACGTTCACTGCTGCGATACCTGCACGGCCCACAAGGGTCCTAGCGAGACTTCACACGCCCCGCTGCAGCGCTATGTCGTGGGAGAGCCCATGGAGAGAGTGGGTGTCGATGTGCTGGGGCCATTCCCCACCACTGAGTCTAGCAACCGGTACGTCCTAGTGGCGATGGATTACTTCACCAAGTGGCCCGAGGCGTACGCTATTCCTGACCACAGCATTGAGACGGTGGCCAGCCGCCTAGTGGAGGAAATGTTCACCCGGTTTGGAGTCCCAGGGCAGCAGCACAGTAACCAGGGGCGGAACTTTGAAGCCAAGGTAATGGCCGCTGTCTGCAAATGCCTGGGCATTGTGAAAACTCGCATCACTCCCCTTCACCCTCAGAGTAAAGCGCTTCAACCGGACACTCGCCACCCAACTAGCAACTCTAGCTAGCCAACAGCAACGGGACTGGGACCAGCATCTACCGCAGGTGCTGTGGGCGTATCGTTCAGCCATGCAGGAATCCAGCCTCTGCACTCCTGCCGCACTGATGCTAGGGCACGAGCTCCGAACACCCGTCGACCTAGTGTTCACCCCCCCCCACTGAGGAGGAGCCCCGGATAGGTGAGGCTTCCAATTACCACCAGCTCTTTGAACGCATGCAAGTGGCACACGACTTCACTCGGAGGGCTCAGGAAACTGCGGGCCTTCGCCAAAAACGGCACCACGACAACTGTTGCCGCGGGCGAGCTTATTCTTCAGGGAGTCAGGTCTGGGTCTGCTGCTCGAAACGCCAGAAAGGCCTATCTCCCAAACTACAACCACACTGGCGCGGCCCCGCAGAAGTGCTGCACAGACTGGGAGAAGTGACCTACAGGGTGCGGATGCCTGACGCCGGGCGGGTGGTGGTCTTACACCAAGACAGGCTGGCCCCCTACCAGCCTTGGGCTGCCATCTCCGCCCCCAGCGCCGTGACACAGCAGCCTGGGCCGACCAGCAGGCCTGTCCGTCAGCGACGGACACCAGGACATTTTGGGGACTTCGTTTGGGGGTAAATTCTTTTATTTTTATTGTTGATGTTTTGTTGCTTGGGAGGGTTGTTCGTTGTGGGGTCGTCGGGGACAGTGACCCCTTATGTGGGGGCAATGTGGCGATCCTGCCCCAGTTCGTGTTTGCCTGTTAAAGTGATACTTAAAAACAGCAGAGTATCGCTATTGGCTGCACCTGGGGAGGGAGAAAGAGCCAATCAGGTCCGGGGTGGGGGGTATCCGAGGGCTGAGTTGCCCTTGTCTTGCACTCCGCAGCGAGGGCTCACTCGAGTTGCCAGCGTGAGAAAGGGTTGTTAATGTTGTGTGTTGTCAAAGAAATGAGTCTGTTAAGGAGCTTTGAGGAAACAGCAAATAAAACGAAGCCCGCCCCGGGCGATGCGAGAACCGCTATTCCTGCCTCAGTCCCAGTCCTTCAGTAGCGAGACCGCTACTATATCTTTACATTTCTGCTTAAATAACTGTAGAAATGCATTTCTGTCGCCCACATCTTGAGCGATCCAAACATCGCCAAATCCACATTGAAATAATAATTCACGTACAGATGAAACCCAGTTTATATCTCCAACATCATCTAACTTCTTTAAAAGTTCATAACTATTCCTAGATATCCTCGTAAGTGGCTGTCTAATCAACCTTATCCAAAATGAGATTACTCGACACCGAGCATTAATGACTTAAGGAAAGCGTCCACATTCCGCCAATATAATTTTATTTGCTGATTTGTATCCAGTTTTTAAAATAAATTTTTACAAAATTTAGTATGAACTTTTTCAATATTCTTGTTATTTTTAATCCCCCAAATCTCTGCACCATATAAAAGAATAGATTGAATCTTGCCGTCAAACATTTTCATTGCAGACTCAATCGGCAAATTTGTAAATTTGCAAATAAAACGTTTCACAACGTGGAGTGCTCTTTCTGCCTGCATAGCAAGTGTTTCGCAAGCTTTAGAGAAAATATTTCTGCATGAAAATACAATTCCTAAGTATTTATAATATGACACAACTTCTATTTGAGTATCGCCAATATACCATTTTTCATACTTTGCAACTTTACCACCATTTTTGAATACTATAATTTTAGTTTTATCACTGTTAACTGATAGACCCCATTTTGTACAATATTCCATCAGAACATTTACCTTACGTTGTAAATTAACTACCGTGTCTGCAAATATAACTACATCATCTGCAAACAATAGTATTGACAAATCAGAAATTGTTTCATTAATAAAGATACCTCATGAATCGTTAGTTAACATTTCTTTGACAAGTTCTTCGATATACAACAAGAACAAAATAGGTGACAAAACACCACCTTGTCTTACACCAGAAAATGTGTTAAATACATCTGTCATCTCACGTTTACTAATTCTAACTGAAGCCTTTACGTTATCATACATATTTCTCAATCAACGTTGAAGTAACCCGTACACCGGATTGCATCATAACATATATAAGTTTGGATCTATTTACAGAATCAAATGCCTTGCAGAAATTCACAAATAAGCAGTAAAACTTTCCTCCCTTTTTACGTAAATATTTGTGGGCAAGAGTGTTCAAAGTAAAAAAATGGTCTAAAGTAGAGTGTTCTTCTCTGAAACCAGCTTGGTGTTCAGACAGTAACTGCTGGCGGGATATCCAGAACTTAATGCGATTATCTATAACAGTGGTAAATATCTGATTCAAACTATTTAGAAGGACTATTCCTCTGTAGTTGTAGGGATCTTTCTTATCACCCGATTTGTGTAGTGGTACAATTAATCCAATATTCCAAGTATCAGGGAAAATACCAGTCTCTAACACTTTGTTAAATGCGCAACTTATATAAGGCAGAAGAAGTGAACTAACTTCTTTGAAAACTTCTACAGGAATACCGTCTTCACCTGGAGATTTCCCCCTTTTCAAACTATCAATTGCACATAAAATTTCTCCATCAGTCATTTCGCAACCGAGACATTCATCTGCGCTTTTTCAGTCATCGCAGTCCTGAGCATTATGGGAACTAAAATAATCTACATGTTCAGCAAAATGGTCATAATCATTTTTCGTATCCCAAGTTAGAAGTTTTTTTGAAATGGTGGTACCATTCATCAGATGTTATGGTTTGGTCAAAGTTTTCTTTACAAAAACAATACCTTTTTATGGCTTTCCAAAAGTATCTACAATCTTTATTTTTGGCAGCATCAAATATTTCATTCACAATAGCGTCTTCATAATCTTTTTTCTTTTTACAACATAAGTGTCGGAAATCTTTTTTGGCTTGCAGATACTGCTTACAGTGGTTTTCAATATTCGTTTTCCTAAATTTATCCAGTAGATTGTATTTTAAACGCTTAGCCTGTTGACACTGCTGGTCGAACCAGGGTGGCTGAAAGCGTGCATGTTGTGGCGTTGACCTACCTGTGTGTGTAACATATCTGGGTCATTATCAAAATACGGTGATTTTCCAAGTCAAAAAAGTAAAAAAAATTAATTCAGTTTTCACAAATTTAATTTAATGGGAAATATTTATTAGCATGTTGACCATGTTACCAACTGTAATGGACAACTATGACATTTGTCTTTTTAAAAAGTTTTTATGTTATTTCTAAGATGTACTTAGTTTTCTGTCATTGGTGTTACCACACTTTAGGTTATAATTACAAGATTCATGAATGCAATAAAATGAATCAAAAGGCACATGTCACAACATCTAGAAACTGTTGAACAAACTCCATGAAATAAAACAGTAACTTTTGGAATCAATTTAGAAATATTTAACATTATTACTCAATTTAAGTGATAATGTTTGATTTGACTATATGTGTACTTTTCATAAAAGACGAAATATGCTGATAAAATTACTGAAATTTACTATGCATGAAGTCAAATAATAATATATTTGGATAAACATTAAATTGCACTGACATAAGTACTAATATTATCTTAAATGATGTCTAATGTTATATGACCTTCAAATTTCCGTGTAGTAACACCAATGACGCAAATGTAACACCAATGACTTTACACTGTATGACAAATAATTTCTACTCATTGTTACATTTAACATTCAAAGAAATGGCACTGTACAACACTGTATAACAATTCATTTAATTTCTAATTCAATTTCAATTAATTTCATGCATTTCACTGCTGGAAGCGCTATAGCTTTGACCGGAGCAGTGCACATGCTTGTACTCCCTCAGCAACCTCTGGTGCTTCGCTGTACATCTAACAGGAAAACTGATCGCGGGTAGGCCAGAGTAAGCTAATTAGCATATTATAATAGGCTCTTTCGCTTGTGTTTCACGCCATAATTATAACTTTTGAATGAACCGTTTATAGCAAAATCCGTTCTAATAATAATCTGCTCCGTGTCGTTCGTAAGCCGTAGGTATCTTCATTTACTTGTAAGCTGACCAATTGCAACTCACGAAACTACTCGCTCTTCTCTGCACACCACACAGGAAGAAATGACCAGTACCACGCGGGATAGGACTGTAATCGAATGCGCGCTTTCGGCAGGAAAATCGTATGGCCGTACAACGGAGAGTGCTGAATCTCTGCAACGGAACGGTTTCAGAAAAAACCCCACAAATTTTTTGACCTCCGTTGCCCGCTGAGTACGAGACAGCATTTTCAGGACGAACAAAGGCTCCAGAGGTGAGATGTGACTTAACGGACACACAGACCCAACTACAGTAACCCTCGCTGCGCTGCGCCGAGGGTTAATAATCAAAATAACTGTTTAATTTTGTATTAAATGTACATTTATATGTCTATTTACTTGAGATAAAACATGCTATTGATACACATAGGCCTATAGTCATTGGTGTTACAGGCAAGGGCGGTAACACCAATGACAGTAACACCAATGACAAATATCTATAACAAGCTAGTTGCACAAAATGGTGTCCAAGCTAGCTCAAATGTAGCATGAGTCAGCATTTTAAAATCTATAAATTAAATCTATAAAATAGAAATTAATCTGTTTTTCCATAAAAATATTTCACTCTAGCACAAATCAAAGAAACACCAATGACACAACAAAAAGAACCATGTCGAAAAATGACAATTTAACTGAAAATATCTTACTTTTACTCAGTACAGAGACACTCACCATGTATGGACTTAAATGACTTCTTCTTCTTCTTCTTTCTGACCTAGGGTGGTTCTCATACACATTCTTCACCTTTCAAAATAAGGGTCTGTGATACCAGTAACACCAATGACACCCAATCAAAGGACAGATATTCTTTTAAAAATATTTTTATTATTAAATAGCTAATTTAGTTTTAATTTTATTCATATATTAAGAACAATGTTTGTCCATATTTGACCAATTATTATTATTTCAAACAAAAAAGAGGAAATATTTTTACACTGTCCAATACCGTTGAATCATGGCAGTGGGACAAGCGTTTTTTTAGATACAAAGGAAATTAAAACTGAAATAAAAAAATAAAATTGCAAATATATAAACTGAAATTATCATCATCATTTAAAATGGTATTGAATTACATAATTTTGGTTTAATGTGGATGATTTTTTAAAATTTTTGAGCATTTGTGTGTCTGGAAAATGCAGGGACATGTTTTTCACCGTATTTTGAGAATGACCCATCTGCGTGTACGTGTATCTCCACTCATTGCTTGCAGCCCATTTGTTAGAAATCGCTGAATTTTATGTTTGTTTTTAGTATGTATTAGTAGTTTTTATTGCTATTTATTTATTTATTTATCATATTTATTCGTTTAGAGTATGTATGTTTCTGTTACGATTGCGCTGTCTTTAGTCTTGAACGTTTTCCTTTCGTTTCTGTCTTGTCTGTCTTCACACTCTCTTCCCTGTAATTCGGTGAGGTAATTCCCCTTCCTTCTCTCTGGCTGTTCTCATTGGCTATCCGCACCGAAGAATAGTTAGCGAGGCACGGGTGGTTAGTTAGATCAGTTAGGACACCACCTGCTTCTTCTCGCCTATCACCGTCCTTGCTTTGCTAGTTCCGCCTTCCTCGACAGCTGTTCTGCACTCTAGCTGGGATCTCACCTGATTAGTGTGTGTTTCAAAGACGCATTTTTTCGTCAGCTCCCTGTCGACTCGTTTTTTTCCCTCAGGTCGTCTTTGGTTAAGTCTCGTTTCTGCGCTTTTCTGGTTTCGATTGTTGATTGCTCATTTCTTGTTATATCTCCCGTAAGTCTTGTTATTGATTGTTTGTATTACGTTGTTTGATTGCTGCTGATTGATTAGTACTCTGTTCTCCCTTATTCCCATTTTGTACCCAACTGTTTAGTTTCTCCTTTGTTCTCCCTTATCCCATCCAACTCCCTTTTTCCTTCTCCTTCCATTCCCTTAGCTCAGCCCCCTTTTGTTACTGTCTTTGTGCGGATTGATTCTCTGTTTACTGAACTACTTGCTTGTCCCCTGACCTTGATTTGGACTATTCTGCATTACCTTGTTTGCCTGGCTGTCGATCTGTTTCTGTTTTTGACCATGAGCTGTATTAATCCTAATAAACGCCCTGCCGATGCTGAACTGCATTTGGAGTCTAAGCCCATTCCTTTCACCATTCTTCAGTAGGTCATTCAGAGCTTCAATAGCTTCAGCAACATTATGATGCATACACTCAGAATTCACTGCTAAAGTTTTCCATACTACCTTTAAGTGGTACAATCATCCCACCGCTCTGACCCAATGTTGTGAGTGTTTGCACGTGCATGCGCGTGTGCCCTGTCATGTGATGTTTTGCTGTTAACTGTTATGGGTAGGTGATCAGAATCAGATCTACATGGAATATCAAAGTTTTTCAAAATGCGTATACAGACAACTTGATACTATACAGTAGTCAACAACGCTATTACCTTGATGATAAATGCATATTCACCACTTAGATCATTCCCAGCCCTACCATTTAGAAGATGTATGTAAAAATTTCGACATATCTAACAATTTAACTCCCTCTGGATTCACTATTTTGTCCTTCGAATTTCTAGGAATATTAAACGGATCATTTTCATAATCAATATCATCAATGGGTATATAGTCTGTAGAGTCATGTTCTATAAAGCACTGCTTGTCACCGACTCGTGTGTTAAAGTCTCCGAATAGTACAATAGCTGCATCAGGATGCTCTCGAGATAATACATACAGTCTATTCTCTAGGAGTCATATTCCAGTAGCATCTGACTGTGCAGAGTTCTTATCTGTTACATACACAAATCCAAAGACAGTGGGTTTTTCAGTCTGCTCGTACATCAAATCACTTATGAAGAAGATACAGTCTGTCCACTCTTCGTGTATACGCATGTAGCAATGGACTGTCGGAGGTAGACTGCCACTCCCCCGCTGTACCGCCCCACCCTCTGTGTGCGCTCTCTCACACACTGGAATGAGGTGTAGCCTGGAAACAGATTCATGAAATCATCTGTATTTTTGGCCCATGTTTCAATTAAGGCAATGCAATCATATGATTTACACAACTCTGGGAGATTATATGGCAAATTTAACTTTAAATAGAGACCATTTACATTCCAACTCAGAAATGGAAAAAAATTATCATCATTGTTGATATCGTTACAATTGTCATTTGTCTGATCCTCTATACTATCTGCGTAAGTATTACTTAGCTTCGAGTTACGATGCTCTGGTTGTCGGCCTCCACCATAGCCCTAGCTCGTCTGCTGGCTCCTGTCGCTTGCTTAAAGGGTCATGTAACGGGGGTGGCTGTCTACCCATCCCGGGGGTGCGACGTTTTCCCACTTCGGATAATTCCTCTTTATCCCAGTCGTACGTATAGATGACGTTGTTCACGATGAGTTTGTCGTATGAGAGATAACAATCATCACCTTTATCCCTGAATGTCTTCATATACTTGCCGAGCTGTCTCCTCACGTCCCGGACTGCCTGGGTGTAGTCAGGGGACACATGGACGTCGCTACCCCTAAGTTTATCTCTGGCAGCCTGTCTCACTACCTCCCTGTCTTTAAAGGACGAGAACTTGGCGATAATGGGTCGAGGGTTTCGTTTAGTTTGTAGACGATGGGCTCTCTCTATCCTCATAGTCTCAACCTGTGCTTTGTCTAGTTCTAATTTTTCCGTTAAACAGTCTCTTACCCTTTTTTCTGACGTAGACCATGGCTCATGGCCCCCCAAGTCTTCAATACCAAAAAATAGCAAATTTTTCCTCCTCGTTTGTGCCTCGAGTCCATCGGCTTTTTTGTTCAACAAAACATTTTTGTCTTTAATCTGTCGACTTCTCGCCACATGTCAGTTTGCTCTTTTTTAATAGCGTTTACTGCAGCTTCAAAAGAGTCAAACTTGTTAGTCAGTGCTGTTAATTGCGTTTGAATACCTTGCAAAATCGCTCCGAACTCTGTGTTGGTCTCCTCACCCCTAATACTGACACCCGCCGCAGAGACAGCGAGTCGACTCTGTCGTGTGGTCCGTCTTCCTCGTGGTGAGTCGGGCCCCGCATTTACCTCCACGTCACCACTGAGGTGTAGTAGTAACGAGATAATCAGCACAATTTGTAATTGTCGGGATAATAGACTGCCACAAAGTTTGATATCATGCTTATTCTGGCCTTTGCACCTGTTGGGTTGCAAAAAACTCCCAATGCGGGCTCGCCAAACTTCAATATTCACCCCCATGCTTGTTCACACGTCCGACCCTCCTGCCTACTCCCCATAATGTGATTACTGTTGGTTAGTTTTCACTAACCGGTGCCTCTGAATCTGACTCCATTGCCCCGGTTCAAGATGCTTTCACACCGGACTCAAAACAAATTTTTCGTTTTACTGATTACATTCAAGTCAATGCAAACACACGAATATGTGCAAGATTTCGCGTCTTTGTATTGTATTTGAATGCAATCTGTTATGCGAAAAATTTGTTTTGCGTTCGGTGTGAAAGCAGCTTCTTTCGCGTTGCTCACTTTCTCACTTTTTGCACGCGTCAGGGGAGGAGGGGAGCCTCAGAGGTCAGGCAGGGGGAAGAGGGTGGGACTTTGGAGGGAGGCGGAGTTGTTCATGTTCAAATTTTTACTAAGTGCTGTGCCACATGCCAGAAAGGTAAGAATTGCTTTTAACCAAGACTGTTTAGAAGAGATGAAATGACGTTACGTCAGTTCGGCGCATGGAATTAACTGACGACCCCAGAAAATGTAGCCTTCAAAGGATGCAGCCTATGCTTTGAGATGCACCCAATGGCCCTCATTTATCAAACTTGCGTAGGATCCGGTGTAGATTCTAGTGTGAATATCAGGATTCGCCAGGTGTCACGTCTGATTTACTAAAAGTGTGTACGTCACTGATTTCAGTGTAGAACTGGCATGGCGTTGATAAATCTGGCGGCAGAAACAATCGTAATTTATATGACATATATGATTTATATGAGGCATAGTCCTGCCCACTTTTAAGTGCGTCCAAGCGTAAAAATTGACCAAAATTCTTGTAAGACGCACTTATAATTGTGGCCAAGATGCACATTTCTCCATTGCCCACACTTATTTTAATTAATTTTATTATTGAAATTTTTTCTTGGTCAAACTTATTTTAAGCGGTACTTTCCGAGCGGCACTGGAATGGTCATCTACTGGCGCACTTACAAGTGTGGTCAAGAAAAAAATTCAGCATTGGCCACACATATATGTGCATTTAACATCGGCCTTAATAAATTCAAAATATAGATCCATGATATTTCATGTTATATAGCCTACATAATTGACAATCCAAATGCTTTACATGTAGGTTAAAAAAGTGGTCTGATTTTAAGATCGCCTCCAAAAAACGGGTTGCTGCGCACAGACCGGTGGAGGCCAACCAGACAGCTGACACCGTTCCAGGAGCGCATGGCAGCACTGATAGGCTCCCCCTCCATCATAGGAATACGAGGCTGTGGGGACATGGATGAGTCCCCACTGCCTCGATTGGAGCTGCATGAGGGTAATTGTTAAAATACAGTCTGCAGAGATCACTCTTCAATGTACTTTTATTAGTGTTTCTCCATGACATTTTATTGGGTGCCACATAAAACGAGCAGCCACTCGTCACTTTCCCAGAGGGCATCTCTGTGCTGAAAGTTCCGCTCACTGTGCCACATGCCAGAAAGGTAAGAATTGCTTTTAACCAAGACTGTTTAAAAGAGATGAAATGACGTTACGTCAGTTCGGCGCATGGAATTAAGTGACGACCCCAGAAAATGTAGCCTTCAAAGGATGCAGCCTATGCTTTGAGATGCACCCAATGGCCCTCATTGTTCAAACTTGCGTAGGATCCGGCGTAGATTCTAGTGTGAATATCAGGATTCGCCAGGTGTCACGTCTGATTTACTAAAAGTGTGTACGTCACTGATTTCAGTGTAGAACTGGCATGGCGTTGATAAATCTGGCGGCAGAAACAATCGTAATTTATATGACATATATGATTTATATGAGGCATAGTCCTGCCCACTTTGCGACATGAACTCTCGAAAGACGGCAAAGAAGAAAGAACTTCACTGAGGAGGAAATATCGTCGGCCTGCTGATGAAACCTTGTATCAACAATTTGATAAGAAACAAAAACTTGTATGTCCACAATATTAACATAAACATTGCAAAATACACATTGATTTCATTGATTGGATACATTCTTGGAGGAAAAATAGTCATCCTACTCGATCACAGCTCAACTGCATTCGTACATGCAAAATTAAACTTTTTAAAAAATTTTGCTCTCCTGTAAAGTTTATTATTTTGAAGATACGAGGTTTTATCAGCAGGCCGACGATAGATGGAGAAAAACAAAATTATTTTATTCGGAAGTCTTAAGAGTGGCATAAAGGGAGCCCAGTAGGCTGCAGTTTGTAAAACTATTGCTGCTGCAGTAGTAAACACAGTTGGGGTGGAAAACCGGAGCGCAGCAGAGGTTTGATTTAATTCATTAATAAATCGAGGTGACAATTCACACTTAATTTAAGTGCGTCCAAGCGTAAAAATTGACCAAAATTCTTGTAAGACGCACTTATAATTGTGGCCAAGATGCACATTTCTCCATTGCCCACACTTATTTTAATTAATTTTATTATTGAAATTTTTTCTTGGTCAAACTTATTTTAAGCGGTACTTTCTAAGCGGCACTGGAATGGTCATCTACTGGCGCACTTACAAGTGTGGTCAAGAAAAAAATTCAGCATTGGCCACACATATATGTGCAAATAACATCGGCCTTAATAAATTCAAAATATAGATCCATGATATTTCATGTTATATAGCCTACATAATTGACAATCCAAATGCTTTACATGTAGGTTAAAAAAGTGGTCTGATTTTAAGATCGCCTCCAAAAAACGGGTTGCTGCGCACAGACCGGTGGAGGCCAACCAGACAGCTGACACCGTTCCAGGAGCGCATGGCAGCACTGATAGGCTCCCCCTCCATCATAGGAATACGAGGCTGTGGGGACATGGATGAGTCCCCACTGCCTCGATTGGAGCTGCATGAGGGTAATTGTTAAAATACAGTCTGCAGAGATCACTCTTCAATGTACTTTTATTAGTGTTTCTCCATGACATTTTATTGGGTGCCACATAAAACGAGCAGCCACTCGTCACTTTCCCAGAGGGCATCTCTGTGCTGAAAGTTCCGCTCACTTCGGACAGAAGCTTATTCCTCTAACGATAGAAGATCTGGCATTGTCAAAATGTGATCACGGTCAAAGTGTCCGTAGGCCTATATATACTGAGCAAAAAAAGAAACGCACGTTAGCTTGTTATTTAATGTACTCTTATGGTTACTCAGTCAGAGTGACCGCAAAATAAAGAGAAGTTTGATGAAACGAGTGTAAATGCTTTTGTTGTTCAGTAGGCTATAGATCTGACTGGATGAGCATCTGACATACCACACTGCATATCTGCCAAGCTGCGCATTGCGCTGAATCAAATTGATTGTAATTGTCAGCCGTCTGGCCTGACAAGGAGGTTGTCTCAAAATATACATTTAATTAATTTCTCAACACAGGTGTCTAATTTATTTATATGTTCATTCATTTATCTATTTATTGATTAATTTAGCCAATTTATCTATTTAGACAATTTATTCATTTTACTTATAAGAGCAACAACAGCATGATGTCCGCATCACTGCATATGGTTTATTACTCATTTTGACAGCTGCACTCGTTCTTGCTTGTTGTTCACTAGCTTCAAATCTGCGTACACTTGGTCAGACCTGGTGTGAGATCTTTGCGGACCGTTCGCTCACATTCAGATTGATAAATCCCGATTCTTGCGGAAGATTTGGCATACACCCATTTATTTTTTGGTGTAAGCACGTTTGATAAATGAGGGCCAATGAGTCCTTGCACACTTCTAGGAGTAATAGACTTCTGAGGGAACCTATTCTTTGATGTGATCACATGCCGCCAGTGGGCGGTGGGCTTTAGAAGCTGGAGGGGCGCTGTTTTGCGAAAAAGAAAACAAACTATTCCTACGTAATGGGGTATTGAATAATACTGTGCGCTTGCTTCAGCAAAGCAGCAGTTTACATTCTTGCATAATTTAATAATGCATTGTTGCTTCAGCGAAGCAGCACACTTTACGCCGGGGGTCTAAAACTGATCTGTGAAAGGGCGAAGGGGCTGCGGGTTTTCATTCCCACAGACCGTTTAGGGGCTAATTAATCTGAATACAGCAAGACAGTATATCCAGTGATGGAAAATGGGTGTGGTCTGAAACAAAACAAAAATAAAATCTACATTCAAACTAGGTTTTCTGCCAATGTATACATGGCATAAAGGAGCGGTGCCATGATTACTGCACATGCTCAGTACTTACAGTACATTCCAAGAAAGTGAATCTGCTTGACTGCAGTTCATAATCTGACTCCACCCTTGCCAGTCTGTCTTCATTTTGCATTTTATTTAGGGGTTAATTGTCTTCATGTGGGACACTTAAGCTTCAGTGGGTGTGGCTCTTCCCGAAACTAATGAATCCAGTTCAGAGATCTGACTGATGGGTGTGTGTATCATTGACAGTTAGAATGATTGACCTGTAGAGGCAGCTGTTAAAACTAAAACCAAATGCTTTTGAAATGAAGACAGTGGCAAATAGAACTGTGAGGCGCAAAAATAAACATCGGCAACAGTTCCATAAACACTGCCAAAAATTAGAGACTGGCACACTGAGGATATTCATCCAGTTTTTTTTTTTTTTTTTTTTTTTACTTCACAGCAAATAAACAAATCACAGATATAACACTGAACAATTTTAATTAGCTGATCATTCAGGCTTCATGAAACATAAAATAATCAAGTCTGTTATTGTTAAGTTATTGCATTTTTTTTTCATAATCAACTGGAAGAAAAATTATGGATTGGTGTGAAAAAATTATGAAAATCGGCAGCAAAAAACCAGGCAAGGTCTGAGTCCCACATCCCCTAAAAGATGGGTCACTGAAAACCCCTGTCGAGTCATTCAGAGTGATCATCTTTCTAGCCTGCTGTGAAGCATTCTGACTACAACGAGAGTGGTGGATTCCAGGATGACAGCGGCCAAAGGGGTCTCTGAATCATTTCATGAGCATGTGTTGAAGATTTAATTGCAGCATTAGTCATTATATTCATTATTCATGATTATATATATTTTTTATCATTATTCATTTATGGCTCATACTAATAATCAATAATCATAATCAATAACCATATTATGTGGGCAGCAGAAAGACACAGACACATAACATGACACAAATATACATAAAAGCAGTGCCACACACAGAGTAGGGAGGGGATAGACACACACATACAAGCAATTCAGTTCACACATGCATGAACAGCTCACACACACATAAGCAGCAGCTTCTGTAGTTTTCTGTAGTTCTGTAGTAAGTACTAAGCAGGCTTCTGTTTAGTTGATTCAAAAAAACATAATCAGAGGGTGTATTTGATTTCTGTAGCTTTGATCAATATTTGTTCAGGAAAATCATTATTTGCTACTGAAAACATACTCAATTGAATTATTTGTAATAATTTGATATGCATCGAATTCATCCACTGGTATCTTTTTCTTTTTCATCAGGGTGTGGCTGTCCACTGTAATGCGCATGAGTCTCTGCATTCCTGAAGGGTTACCTAACTGAGATCTCAGGTTACCTGTCCAATGGAAGTGCGAGATTCAGAGGTATAAAAAGGGCCTGTAAACGCCAGTTCTTCGGGGAGTTCTTCAGTTCTTCTTGGGGGAAGTTCCTCTTGCGCAAGAGGACTCGGCTTTACATTTATCAACATGACACAATAAAGCCTAATTTTTCTTTTTCAGAATCTGTCTCTCTCCAATTGATTGAGGATGGGGGAACCACAATATGTTGAAGAAAATCCACGACACATGAAAGTGATCCCAAGCATGTTTTCCATTACAAACAACAAAATATCAATTCCGGGCATATCTCTTGGAAAAAAGGTACTCCGAACTCCCACTTAAGTTCTACAACGTGTGGACTATATGCCCAAGTGAATTCAGCTGATGTGGCTGCTAGTAGAGTCCCAAAACTTTACTTGGGCTGTTGAAGGTTGATTTTTCCATTATTTTGTCATGTATCGGTGTCATCAAACCACCTGGCCAGGACAGAGGATTTAGTGCCTTGTGGAGGTCAGGAGCAGATTTGTGCCAGTCCAAATCTTCCGTTAGCTAAAATGCTTGTGCAACCCATGGGTTAAAGAATGCATGGCCCAATTTTAACCGACAGCTGTTTGTCAAAGTACAAGTGTGGGTCAAACAGCGCATCAGTGAGGTAGCGCAGGTGTACCTTAGTATTCAGTACTATGGAGCCTGGTTCATGGCCCAGTGTTTATGATGCTACTGCTAGCACCAGCACTCAGAGGCAGCTTTTGGCAAGAGACCGCTCCACAGAACACCAGACCAGCATGTGCCTCCGCCCTTAACATAAGTAGGCAGTACGCAATAACAGTTCTGATTGGCTTGGCCTGCAATACTTACGATTCAATCCAAATGGGTGGACACTGAGGAAGCTGTCAAGCCTCCATCTCAGGGTAAATGCACCAAACATCGTTAACTGATAATGCGTCCTGACCAGTTCTTCTAAATCCTGGCCTGTTCTGTTTTTAATACCGGGGCTGTGTGCTTTTCTTCATGCAAGCCTTGGTGCCCTGGGAGCCGCTTCATCTCCGAATTCTGTTACCCGAACCGTGACTGAACTCGTGCTCCCGCCTCCTACAGCCCTCATTCCCTGTTATTTTTTCACTCTATAATGTCTGAAACTCTGTCTGAAATATACTGAGTACAAATGAAAACGCGACACCTGAAAAAAGTCAATATTTAAGTTCAAATGAACTTCAATATAATTTTTATACAACAACAACACTACAGTGACGTCACCCGACATGCCAGGTGCAAGAAATGCGAGAATTTCAAGTTAACTGTAACGCTAGGCAATTTTTTGCAAAAACGCAACATCTTGCACGCACACCACGGGAAAAATGAATTTCACTCTGAATTTGTGCACACATTGCCTTTAAAAGAATGTGAATCCGAATAAAATTTCACTTCTTCACTGACACTTGTGAAACGTCGACACTATGCCGCGACTTACAGCCCCTGAAGGGGAACGTGCCATAGGCATGCTTCAAATTGGCGCCAGCACCAGGGAAATTGCCAGACGACTACACTGCGCACACACAACGATCGCAAGACTCCATCAAAGGTTTCTGCAAACGGGGAGCAATCGGGACTGTCCTCGACTGGGTCAACAACGTGTGCCAACGGCACGTCAAGACCGTCAGATCGTATGGGATCATGTCCGAGACCGAACACTACCAGCGACAAGAATGGCTGCTGAAGTCCAAGGACGACGTGGATTCATTCACCCCAACACCGTACGGAACCGTCTGCAAGCTGCAGGCCTGCTTGCACGACGTCCCTATTTCGGCCCCATATTGACGGATCGTCACTGAAACCAGCGTCTACAGTTGGCAAACAGGCACTAGAATTGGCAACTACGACCATGGCACGGAGTCATCTTTTCTGACGAGTCACGATTTCACTTAAGGAACGCAGATGGCCGTATACGTGTTTGGCGGAGACGTGGTGAACGTTATAACGCAGATTGTGTCGTTCGAACGGACCGTTGGGGTGGTGGCAGCGTTATGGTGTGGGGTGGAATAAGCTACAGTCACAGAACCCCTCTCCATATCTGCAGAGGAAGAGTGAACGGCGTCTACTACCGGGACCAGGTGCTGCAGAACCATGTTGTGCCGTTCTTCAACCAGCACCACGATGTCCACACGTTCCAACAGGACAACACTAGGGTACACACTGCAAGGGTGTCCATGGAGTACCTCGCACAGCAGAACATCCCCGTGCTTCAGTGGCCAGCTCTGTCACACGACCTCTCCCCTATCGAGCACTTATGGGATGAAATTGGACGACGTCATTCACGTCGACGCCAGATGGACAACATCCGAGAACTTGAGGTTGCCCTTGTTCAGGAGTGGAATGCTATCCCTGAGAACACAATCCAGAGACTGATCAACTCCATGCGACGACGATGCACTGCATGTGTCGATGCAAATGGCGGTCACACCCGTTATTGACTTTCCTGTTTGACCCCTACACCAGTTAAACCTCTCTCGCGCATTAACATTATCGTGAATGAAAGTGAATGATGTTTACATGTCTTCTTAAATCATTCATTATCTCAAATGCATCATACGTATATACTTCACATATCAGTCCGTGGAGCAATTCCAGATTTCGTGAGTGGTGCGTTTTCATTTGTACTCAGTATATACTGTGATTTATGAGCTACAATTTAATTGCAATTTTCACAAACAAAGACAAGAGTTCCTTTACTTGACTTATAAGAACTGCTACCACCTTATGATAGCAGCAAGTGTTTTCAGCATTAATGCCATGTTAATAAATGGAAATATTCTTAAAAGACTAATCGTTAAAAGGAATGTGCCTCCTCCATCTTCAGCTCAGTAGCCAACACTAATCCGCATCAATGACGTCTCCAGTCAGCCTATCCCATTCGGCAGCATGGCTCGGCAAAATAAATAAAAATAAAGACCAATTTTAATATTTATATTTAAAGGACTAAAAGCACTGCACATAGGAAAAATTAAGGGGTGAGTGTATTGCTGATACAGCAGACGACCATGAACACTTTAGAAGCCCATTTGGTAATCTCTGCGGAGTTTATGCTGATCATAAGCTTTCACTGACTTCAGCTCTTCCTAAATTCAGATAGGGTCCCCCAGGGTGGAAGATAAAAGCCTGAAGTTCATCCCAGAGACTGGACATGAGCGTGAACTCCAGGCGTGATGCAAGCACACAGTGTTGCACAAAACTAACACCTTTCCACATTTTTTTTTTAGTATCAGCATCATTCCAGTGCTGTTTAAGAAAAGAAAAAAAACTTCTGAGGCTCATGTAAAATTATATATTTTATTGGAAAATGAAGGTACAGTTTGGACAAAATTGTACAAAATCCCATTAAGGACCAGGGGTTACAGAACAAAATACAACACAACCCTGCAAATAAAACACCCCATGGCATACCCACCACAAAACCCTGCAGGTACACCCCACTGCCTGCCCAACTGCGCACACAACAAACACACACTCATTCTAACACCCCATACCCACTGCCAGCCCATCTCACACACTGCAGACACACACTCATTCCAACACTCCATACCCACTGCCTGCCCATCTCACACACTACAAACACACAGTCATTCAAACATCCAATACCCACTGCCTGCCCATCTCACACACTACAAACACACACTCATTCCAACACCCAATACCCAATGCCTACCCATCACGCCCGCAACAAACACACAATAATTCCAACATCCAATACCCACGCCTGCCCATCTCACACACTACTAACACACACTCATTCCAACACCCCAACACTGCACTACCCATCCTGAATGCCACTAACGCCAAATTATTCTTACATTCCTAATGCCGCACACTGCCCACAGTCCATGTACTTCCTGCATACTACAAACACATTATACAAAAAAGTATTCATTCCAACACTGTGGCAGGTAATCCATGAGGTTTCCCAGCTCGCCCCACACAGCCAGACACTGAATAGTTTAGCACCCACCAGTCCTCTAAGCAAAGCCCAGCACCGGGTCATGTGACAATTCCTCTTCACCAACTTTTGTTCAGAAAAAGGCAAGAAAAATATAAACATTTCATAAACTGGAATCAGGGCTTTGAAGAGAAGGGGGTAAGAAAGGACTCAAAGGTGAGTCACAGAAAGGCAAGTAGTTTCGTACAATAAAAATATTCGGGTCCAGGGTTTTCACTGCGATGTCATCATCTGAACGAACTCTGTAGAAAAACAGAAGACATCTATTCAATCAACTACACTTCAACATCAAGCCACTGCAGCGTCACACTTAGCAGAAAAGGCGCTTCACACCATTGCATTATCAAAAGCTACAGACCACATACATGCACCACAGAGTCAGAAACTAAAAAAATTTTAAAAATTAGATCAATAAATACAATGGTCTTCAAGAAGTTTCCCTTGTCCTGTCTATCATCAATATTATAAAATTACAGCATTATAAATCATTATCATTGAAAACATTGTCATTGATATTTCACTACTATATATTTTTCAATTAAACACCAAGGGCTCTAATTTCGTAGACCAGGCGCAGGCGCAGCGAATGGGGGGTGCGCCGCGCCAACGGGGTGTGTCCAGGCAGGCGTTGCAATTTTGTGCCCGTCGTAGCCTGGCGCAAGTACTCCTCTGTCCCTCCTTCCAGCGCAAGTTGGCAAAGAAGGCGTGTTTGGGTATAACACAGCCGAGTCAAATATTGCTTATTGGCAAGAGAAACGATGGATAGCGTGTTCCTATTATTACAGCCGGTTGCTGCTTAAAATTTTAGGATTAACATGCATGGACAACAATGCAAGATACGTTACACATTTATTTTCAATATGTGATCTTAACTCAGTACGAGATCATAGCGATCAGACTGTATTCCTTTCCCTCACGAAAAACGATAAAACCTAAGTGACAATAATAGTAGCCTACTATTAAGCCGCTTGCACAATGGACACGAAACAAATTTTTCGCTCGACAGATTGCGTTGAAAGCAGTGTCTTGTGTCCGAAAGTCTGACAGGGTTTTAATATGTCTCCGTGTCCGACAGTCTATTATTGTTTTTAATTTCTTCAAATCTACTGACTCTTTAAGATATTAAATGTGAATGTTTTGATAAGAGGGCTCAGTTCTTCAAGATGAGTACCGAAAATTTCAATTAATTTTTCTGTTTAAGCTCTGCTCAATAAATTGAGTCGACACTGGCGCGAGACAATGTACAATGCCTCCGTGTCTGACAGCCTAAAAAAAAAAAGAAAAAAAAAGAGGACGATTAGAACAGATTGATAACGAAATAAAGAATAAAAAGAAACATTTAAACAACAAACCAACACTGCGATTAATTTATTTGCGGGTCATCTTTTTTGGATGTTCTGTTGGTTGGTGATGTATATGTATTTTTATTCTTTATTCCGTTATAAATCTGTTCTCATATCAATACTTCTATTTTTTGCTGGGTGCCGGACATGGAGTATTGTGTATTTCCCGTCGGACAGTCTTGATCGTGCATGCGATAATTTATTCACACTGTCAATGGTCATGGAATTGATTTGCTCTCTGATTGCAAGCACTATTTTATCTCTGCTGTGGAAATAAAGCATGAATCTGTTCGATCCATTTGACTAATTTTCAAAAGAAAGACCAAATAAAGACTGTTGTCTATCTTTAAAGGAAGAAAACGAACGAATAAAAAGACCAAGAAAAGTCGATAGCTCTTTGCATTGACTTTGACTGTAATCAGTCGTGCAAAAAATTTGTTTTCGTGTCCAGTGTGCAAGCGGCTTTACAGAGCATAGAATGCAAGCATTATATACGCACTCTCTGATGCCGATGCCTGGTCATCATTTGCCACAGTATATTATACCAAAAAAATGTAAAAGAATCATATCGCGCATGTAGGAGATTTGTTAAACATAGGTACAGGTCTAAAATTTGAACAAATTGGCTGCGCATGCAGCAGATGGAAGCGAACAAACTTTCGGAAAATCTAAACTAAACAGTTGGAGGCCTGCTGGTTGACGTGTATCCCCGGACCCCGAAATCCCCACCAAAATCGATAGGCTTTGTGACCTTACGACACGTAAGACCCATGCCAAATTTGAGATAAATTGGTTGAAATTTGTGGCTCTACGGAGCCTGCGTTACAACAACTCAGTGGTTCTCAAACTTTTTCTGCTGGGCCCCCCTTTGGCACATAAGAAAATTTTGTTCTCAGAGTCCATTGCAGTTTATTTCACACGTTGTAATTAATATAAACCTCAACCTTTTTTGAAAAAATATAAGTAAACGGTCATAAACTGTAGGTAGTCATAAACTACAACTAGGCTACTTTTAGAATTAGAAATAACAAAATAACAAACAACCACGGCGTAATTATTTTAAGTGTAGCTGTTTTCAAGCACCTTGACTGTGTAATTATTTTCAGTGCAACAGGTTTATTTTTTATATTTATATATAATAAATGAGCTAGAGCGTTAACGTTGGACGGAAAGACGGACGGACAGACGCCACAGGGGACAATAATACCCTGATAGCCGTTGTCGGCCTCGGGGTAAAAACCATTCTTGTGATCTGATATGCTGACTTCTGGTTTTGATGGATATGAGCTTTGTCAGATATGAAAGAAGTTTGCTTTGCAAAGCTTTCTAAATAAATGAAATACAACGGAACTTCATTCTGAAAATGAAGGGAAAACCACCCTACAGAATTACTGCAAAATGATGAGTCCTATAACAATCACCTGTGATGAAGCGCAATGCACTATGACAAATTACTTCCAAGCGTCTTAAGGTACTATTAGAGGCATGCCTGTAAAGGACATCTCCATAGTCAAATATGAGTAATACTGTCACCTGGGCAATCCTCTTCCTATTGTCCATAGAAAAACAGGACCCGTTTCTGTAAAGAAACCCAATTTTCATTCCAAGTTTCTTGGACAGGTTGGACACGTGTGTTATGGCCCCAGTTTGTTAACATATATGACAGCAAGGGATGACAGACAAAATTTTAAAACTTAAACAGGTTTAATTAAACAAACACTTTTAACTAATTTACTATCTACTCTACTGACCAAGATTTATAAATACAAGAACAAAAATATTTACAGTCCCTTTGGTGGGGTTGCTTGATGATGTCCTGGGTGAGAAAATACTCCAACACAGGCAAAAATCCACAAAAAGCTTCACAAGTCATGAAAAAAATGACAGGTCTGGGCTGCTACTTTACTCTCTCAGTTTTCCTCATTATATACTCTTTTGCAGACCCCTCCCACCTTTTAAACTTTTCTTTTTTTAATTCTCTGGGACTTTCTGTCTCAGACATGCACAGGACACGCCCAAACCTAGCTGCAGTCTGGGCTTAAGAAAAAAAAGGTCAATACTTCCATTTAGTGGCTTCTTTTTGCATTACACCTCCATTCCAAAAGGGAAAAATTGACTCATAAAGGTAAATTTTTTCTTTTCAGTACAAAAATGGTCAATGAATTAGAATAATTTGAAATAGTGCAATCGTAAAATTTTTAAATGCATTTTTTGTGCAGAAAGCAAATCAGGTGTTCACCCCGCCTGTCCTACTTGTTGAGAGTCATCACAGAACTCGCTACCTGTAAAAAATTTGCTCAGCTGAGCTTTCCAAAAGGCCCATTTAGGCCATTTAACTGTGACACTGTTCATTGAATTAGAATAATTCATAAGTCATTTCATTGAATTAGAATAAGTGCTTGAATTTTTGTTTTCTGTGAAGAGTGTTCACTGTTGCGTAGAATTTCTAAGTTGTAAAATCAATCATGGGTCAGCAGCGTGACCTCTCAACCGGAAGAGTGGCTCAAATTCAACCCTTCGCCAACAAGGCTTAACCCAAACTAAAATTGCCGAGTAGCTCGGCATCAGCCAGTCTTCCGTCTGCAAAGTTCTCAAGAAAGACTGCAGCAAGCACACCAACTGTTCCGGCGTCCGAAAAACTTCTGCTTGCGACAACAAGCGGCTGAGAAAGATCGCAGTCAGCAACTGGTTCAAGTCCACTTCCGAGCTCAGCGACTTGTGGAACGAGCAGACCAGCACTAACGTCTCGAGATCAACCACTTACAGTCGTCTGCGCGAACTCGGCTTCAAATCTCGCGTTCCAGCAGTAAAACCAATGCTGAACCAGAAACAAATGGAGAAACGGCTGAAGTGGGCCAAAGAACACGGCGAATGGACTGCTAAAGACTGACAGAAAGTGGTCTTCAGTGACGAATTACGCTTTTGTATCTCCTTCGGTGACCAAGGTCCTCGTGTCTGGCGTTGTGGTGGCGAAACCTATAACCACGAGGCCGTGAAAAGATCCGTCAAGTTTCCCCAGAGCGTTATGGTCTGGGTATGCATGTCCGCTCAGGGTGTAGGGAAACTCTGCTTCCTGAAGAAGACTGTCAATGCTGCCGTATACCATCATGTTCTGGAAACGTTCCTGATTCCGATTGTTGAGGAACAGTTCAGCGATGAAGACCTCATATTTCAACAGGATCTTGCACCGGCTCATGCGCCAAAGTCGACCAAAGATTGGTTCGCCGAAAGACAGCATGAAGTTTTGGCATGGCCGGCCAGCCTGACCTCAATGTCATTGAAAACCTTGGGGCCTTCGTCAAGCGAAAAATTTGTGACAGAAGGCCGACTACGCTGGACCAACTGAAGCAGAACATCGCCACAGCCTGGGAAGCAGTGAGTGCAGAAACTTGCGACAAGCTGGTCAAATCGATGCCGCGGAGACTTCAGGCAGTCATACAAGCTAAGGGGGCAGCCACAAAATACTGAGAAAGTGATGATTCTAATTATAATAAAAATTATTCTAATTCAGTGAAACGGTTTCTCCATTATTCTAATTCAATAAAACAACAGTGTCACAGTTAAATGACCTAAATGGGCCTTTTGGAAAGCTCAGCTGAGCAAATTTTTTACAGGTAGCGAGTTCTGTGATTACTCTAACAAGTAGGACAGGCGCGGTGAACACCTGATTTGCTTTCTGCACAAAAAATGCATTTAAAAATTTTACGACTGCACTATTTAAAATTATTCTAATTCGTTGATCAGCACCTGTACATGTAATACAACATGCTAATAAACTTGTGTGATATATACACATACTCAAACACGAGATAAGCAATCAGCAATTACATTGTCAGTACCCTTTACATGCTTAATCTCCAAGTCAAACTCCAAACTCTAAAATCAAACTCCAATTCAACAATCTCCGATTCTTGTTTTTCATCAAACTAGCAAACATTAACTGATTGTGGTCAGTGTACACAATCATTGGCTTTTGCCCTGTACAAACATAAATCTCAAAGTTTTGTTATGATAGAACCAGAGCCAACAGCTCCTTCTCTATCGTGGAATGGTTATTTTGGTGACGATTGAACTTCCTGGAGAAGTATGCCACGGGATGCTCAATGTCATCAGAGTCACTTCTCTGTCGAAGCACAGATCCACAGGCTTGGTCACTAGCATCGACTGCAATGGAGAACGGTTTGTTGAAGTCAGGAGATTTGAGCACGGGGAAGTGACACAGCAGAGACTTCAGGCGATTGAAGGCTCTTTGGCATGCTTCATCGCAAGTGAACTTTACGCCTTTCTTCAGTTGGTTGGTGACACTGAGAGCAATCTCTGCAAAGTTCTTGCAGAACTTGCGGTAGTACCCGATCATTCCAAGGAAGCGGCGCAAAGCTTTTTTTGTTGTCAGTAACTGGATAGTCCATGACGGCATGGACCTAAGCATTTATGGGTGCCACCTTACCCTATGACATAGCCAAGATTTGTGACAGTAGCACAACCAAAGTCACTCTTGTTCAGGTTGACAGTCAGGTTAGCCTGGGTCAAGCGCTGGAACGTCTCTACATCTTTAAAATGTTCTTCCCAGGAGTCACTCCATCATGTGATCAGGTCGTCGATGTACGCACCCGTGTGTGGCAATCCGGCGATTGTAGACTGTATCATCCTTCGGAACGTGGCTGGGGCATTTTTCATGCCAAAGGGTAGGACTTCATACTGGTAAACCCATCTGGTGTGGCAAAAGCAGAGATGCTCTTGGCCCTCTCAGTTAAAGGGACACACCAAAAACCCTTCAATAAATCAATCTTGGTCACAAACTTTGCTTGCCCTACTCTATCAATACAATCATCAATCCTAGGTATTGGAAACACATCAGTTCTAGTTACAGCATTGACTTTGCGATAATCAGTAAAGAATCTAGTACTTCCATCAGGTTTTAGAACTAGCACACAGGGTGAACTCCAATCTGAATTGGAGGGTCTGATAATATCATGTTCTAACATGTACTCAACCTCTTTCTCAGCAATCTTTCTCTTTACAGGATTCATCCGGTACGGATGCTATTTTATTAGTTTGGCATCACCAACATCTACATCATGAGAAACTATAGAAACTCCCTTGGAACATGAGGAAATAGATCTTTATATTTCTTGATCAACCTCTCAAACTGATCTTTCTGTGAGTGTTATAAGTGCTGGAGTTTTACATCAAGATTTTGCAACACCTCAGAATTTGACAATTTACATGAAAGAGCTTCAGATTTAATTCTAGGTTGTTCATCTTCAAACTCCCCCTCATCTTCACAAGTCTCGGCCATAGGAGAATCTGAAGTGACAGCTGCAACCCTAGCATTTCTATTTTGATAAGGCTTCAGCATGTTAATGTGACACAACTGTTTTGGGTTTCTCCTATCTGGAGTCTTCACAATGTAATTGAGATCATTGAGTTTTGTTAGAATTTCATAAGGACCATGAAATCTAGCCTGCAATGGATTGGACTGCCAGGGAAACAACACAAGGACCTTGTCTCCTGGTTTAAACTCACGGCTTCTAGCCTTATGATCATATCAAGTTTTCATTTTTCGGTGACTTGATTTCAAGTTCTCTTTGGCTAGGTCACAAGCTGCACGCAATCTTTCCTTGAACTTGCTGAAATAGTCTAACAGACTGATATCAACAATAAGGTCCTCTCACTTCTTGGCAAAACACTAGCTCAAACGGACTGAATACAGTAGACTCCTGCACTGCTTCTCGAGCTGCAAACAACAGCAAATGAATACGTTCATCCCAGTCTTTCTCATGATCACAGCAATCATCATTGTCTTGAGAGTGGAATGAAACCGCTCTAAGGCACCCTGACTCTCTGGATGATAGGCACTAGAAAGAATCTGCTTTGCACCTAGTTCATACACAACATGCTGGAACAATCCAGAAGTGAAATTGCTACCTTAGTCTGAATGAATTTCCCTGGGAAGGCCAAACAACGTGAAGAACTTTATCAAAGCCTTCAAGATCGCAGTGGCCTTGATGTTGCGTAGAGGTATGGCTTCAGGGAATCTGGTAGATGCACACGTTTGACAACAAGTACTGATTTCCAGATCTAGTCTTGGGTAATGGACCAACACAATCAACAATGACCTCAGAGAAGGGCTCCCCAAATGCTGGGATAGGCTGCAGTGGAGCTACAGGTGGGTCTAACTGGTGTTTTCCAACTACCTGACAAGTGTGACAGGTTTTGCAAAAGTTGGAAACGTCTTTCCGAAGCCCAGGCCAGAGGAAGTGTTTCATGATCTTATCAACAGTCTTGTTAACACTAAGATGACCTCCTAAAGGTAAACTATGAGCCATTGTTAAGATCTCATTCCTGTAGACCTTTGGAACAACAATTTGCCTAACCACTGCCCAATCTGCATTGGCAGGGATATCAGGAGGGCGCCACTTCCGCATCAACACACCATCCTTGAGATAATACCCAACTGGAACTGCGTCTATTTCTTTATTCTTTGGTACACAAATTTCAGGATCATTAGCTTGCTCCTCAATCAACCGATTTATGGACAGAGACCAGTCTCCAGACACAGCAGAATCACCAAACCCATCTGGCTGGCTGAACAGAGAACTGATAAAAGTATCTGATAAGTCCTCAAACGGAGAAACCACAGTAGGCCTAACAGAGTCATGAGGCGAACCACCTGAGTCATGACTATTCAATGTGCTGGACGGCACCACATCATCTTCTTCTTGAGCTTTCTTGGCCATAGCACGGGTCACTACACAGGAAGGATACTGAGATGGGTCTTCATCGCCACCCTCAGTGCTCGGCTGTGAAGTAAGATGAACAGGGGGAACTACATTGCCCCCAGCCAGGTCATTGCCTCGCAACAGAGAACCACCCTTGATAGGTAGACTTGACATAAGTCCCACCTTTACCCGTCCTGTAACTAAATCTGACTTCAAGATTACATAGCACAGGGGTACAGATACAGTCCTCCCTTCAATACCTTGTACAAGTATGAAATCCCCAGAAGCGGTCTCATCGCGTAACTCCAAGGAGTCCATCAACAAAAGTGACTGAGAAGCTCCGGTATCCCTTAGGATATAAATGGGGACAGGAATAGAATGCTCATTCAGAGCCACAAATCCCTCTGACACAAATGGAAGAAATTCCTCCCACAAAAAGTCAGCAGTATCAGGCTTCTTAGCCCCACAAGGAGGAGGCAATTTAGCAGATCGGTCATCTCCTACAGGGGTTTCTAACCTTGTTTTCACAAAGGCATTTGGTTTGGTATCCTTTTCTCTTTCTTTCTTAGCTTTAAGGAACTAACAGTTCATTGTAACATGACCAGATTTCTTGCAATAACTGCAAACTCGACCACTTTTGTCACTGTCAGCTTTCACACTTTGATCAGACCTGTGACTGGATTTCTGAGCAACATCACCATATTTGTCTTTGTCTTTGGGTGAGGAATGTTGGGTATCACCGTTACCTTTATTCTGAAATTGGAACCATTTATTGTTACTGCTAGACTGAAATTTGGACTTATGTGTGAGAGCATATTCATCTGCAAATTTGGCAGCTGATTACAAATTCAGTGCTTGCTTCTCATTTAGGTAGGCCTTAATATCATCTTTAACACAGTTCTTAAAATATTCCACTAACACCATCTCTTTTAGTGAGTTGAAATCATCCTTGACCTCCATAGAAGTACACCAGTGCTCAAAGCAAACCTGCTTCTCGTTAGCAAATTCCACATAAGCCTGATTGTCATATTTCTTCAGACCTCTGAATTTCCGTCGGTAAGCCTCTGGAACCAACTAATAAGCTCTCAAAATAACCTTTTTGACAACCTCATAATCAGAGGAATCATCTGCAGACAAAGCCGAATAGGGTTGCTGAGCTTTACCTTTGAGGACAGTTTGCAACATCAGAGGCCAGTGTTCCTTTAGCCACTGGCAACTTTTAGCGACCTTTTCAAAGCACTGGAAATAGTTATCAACGTCCTTCTCCAGGGATGGAGGCGCCAGTTTTACCTTCTGGCTAGCACAAAATTTATTTTTAGTTTCAATTTTAATTTTTAGTTGCTCCATTTGGAGTCTTTCTTCTCTATCTAACTTCTCGAATTCAAAATCTCTCTGTCTCTGTCTTTCTGCTTTTTCCTCTTTCTCTCTCCCTCTCTCAAATTCTTTGTTTTTCTTCTCTTGCTAATTTTTTCCAACTCAAACTGCCTTTGTTTTTCTTTTTCCTCCCTTTCAATCTCTAGCATTTTAAATTTAAGTTCCATTTCTATATTTGGATTTTCCACTGGAAACTGTTCCAGATCTCCTGGTGCAAACACATTTTCATCAATGTAATATTCAACAATCTGTCTAGCCAGTCTTGCTTTTCGCATGGCTGGTTTTACCTCTGTCAGCTCTAAATCTCTGCATATTTCTAGCAGTTCTATCTTTTTTAAAGACTTCAAAACCTCTACGGTTGGTGATGCCAAGAAATCATCCATTGCTGTTGATCTATCTATATATATATCAATATAAATAGGAAAATTCAAAAAACAATTTTACAATTTCAAATGTTAGATTTTCAATAAATGACTCACACAATGGTCTATCCCAGACTTGAGCCCCCAATTTGTAATGGTCCCAATTTGTTATGACATTTACGACAGCAAGGGATGACAGACAAAATTTTAAAACTCAAACAGTTATTTATTAAACAAAGACTAACACTAACCTACAATCTACTCTACTGACCAAGATTGATACTAGAAAAAAAAAATATTTACAGTCCCTTGAGATGGCGTCGCTTGGTGATGTTCCGGGTGAGGAAAATGCTCCAACACGGGCAAAAATCCGAAGCTCTGAGGTTTTAGAGATTTTTAGTGCCCTAAGTGTACTAAGAATTCAATAAAATAATAAAAAACAGAATTATTATCCAATGTATATTCAAGCCAACAAACACATGCAATCATTTCATTTCTAAGTCAAGTCAAAATTAGTCACAAACTCCAAGCTTGTAAAGAATGAAATCTGCCACTATGGCACTCAGATAAAGGTCAAATAACATTAATTGAATATCACCAATCTATCAATAAAATCATTGACTTCTTAGTGAACTCCAAAATCATATCACAAAATCACATGCTCATGGGATTTTTATGAATTTACACTTCCCTGAATGTACTGTGTAATAGCAAAAATGAAAAATAAGAATATAATCACTGTAGATACACACCACTAATAAATCTTTTTTCTTTATTCAGTCATCTGTAGAAACCATCTAGGAGTTCTGCGAGTATTTTCAGCTTCTGATTATTGACTAAAAACACAATCCAGTTGTAACTCCTGGAAATATGCATTACAAGTGAACCTAGTGAATAAGCCAAACTACAATGGAAAACAGTGTCACTAACTAGCCACATTCGGCTATATTTGGTGTCCAGTGACTCCATTTACATGAAAAAACAAAAGTGAAACTACGAGGAAGGGCTCCTCGTCGAGGTCCTGAAGCACCTTTAATTATACGACGCGATAGAAAAGTTGCGTGTCGTAGTGGTATCGCTCGCTAATATTGCTAAAGGTCATGGATTAGCTGGGCAGCTGATGAAATAACCACGCCCAGCTGCGTTAGGACTGATAACCCCTGCGTATGCTGGCAATAGTAAACAATTAATTCAGCATTCACCGAAGTCAAAATTTAGGGAGATAATGCTTCATATTAAAGTGTGCGAAAGTGAGGTAGGAAAATAAAGGTCCATCAGGTTTGTTGGTAAGCTTACGTAATGCAATGTTATGGTTTGACTGGCCATACTACCGTTAATAGCAACCGGAACAACTGGCGAAGGTGCGTCAAAGAGCTAAGACGAGCACCCACTCGCACTCCCGGGAATACTGATACACACTGAACGAACCATGCAACTTACCAGCGGTGTTCAGTATTTGTCTCGACGAGTTACATAAAGGGATGCAGCCGTCAACCACTCACGCCGCTGAAATTTAGGCTACAACACTGTCATCCTCGCTCCACAAGCTGAATGGGCTAAACAAAATACAGGGATACGGACTATTAATTATTATTACTATACTACAAGCTATCTGTTGTCTCGAATATACGCAATATCAAAGTCTTTTCTTTTCCTCAGTGTTGAAACTTGCCGCCACGACCCCTGCCCACACAGCATGACATTTGACCGGAATTAGCTGTCCAATTTGAAAACGGAAGTTCTGTAGAATGCATCATGCATAAGATCATTACGGAAATACTGAAAGTTGGAATGCTGTAGATATGAAATCGGATTTTCATGACTGAAAAAATCAGTTTTTTTTTTTTTATTTTGAAGATAAAGTGGAATTCTGCGAATTAGCGGAAAAATCACATCCCTGCTATGGCTCCAGCGCCCTCCACAAGCACTGCCCTAAACCAGTTCCCTCTGCTGCCTCGGCCCGACCTCCAGGGTTAGCGACTTGAATGGCAATGCTCCATCCCAGCCAATATTAGCTAGCGACCTAGAGCGTGCATTCAGTACTTTATGGCAATCATTCAATTCAGCCTGGTATCGTACACAACTGTGGCTTAAGTACTCAGTTCAGGTGGATGCATGCTTTTGCTTTCCCGGCAGGAAATATGTTACTGCCGGTGAGAGGGATGCTGTTTTTACCTCGTGTGGTTTTACCAAGTGGAAAACAGCGCTCGAGCGTGACAGGGGGTTACAGAAACATGCATCCAGCCACAGTCAAATACAGGCAAAAACAAAAGTCTCTTGCTGCCGACATTTTGACAAAAGTCTTTGCAGTAGGTTTATAAATTCGTTGAATAAATGCACCGAAGTTTGTTATAGATGATGTCTTCATATCAATCTAGGCACTACAACAAAGGATTCGTGTCAAATCATAATGTAATGCGTAGTTGCTGGCGCACTGAAATCTTCGTTTTGCGCCAAGTCTGTCAAACTTGCGGGATCTCGCAAATTACACGTCCTAGAATCATCACTACAGATATGACGGCTAAACACACTGGTGGCATTCTTTCTGCAATGAAAATCAAATATTCTTCAGAAAGTTCTTCCCAGCTCTGTTGCAGAAGTTCCCATAAATGTGTGGCACTTGTAGGTTGCTTTGCTTTCAATCTTTTGTCCAGTTCATCCCAAACCATCTCAATGAGGTTTAAGTCTGGAGACTTGTGCTGCCACTCCATGTTATCAAGCTTACCATCTTGTTCTGTTTTCCTAAGGTAGCTCTGGCAGAGCTTGGACTTATGTTTTGGGTCATTATCTTGCTGTAGGATAAACCCCTGATCAACTAGGCTCATACCAGAGGGTACTGCATGGCGCTGCAGAATGCAGCAGGAGCCGTTTTGGTTCAGGGTGCCTTTCACTCTGTCACTGACCCTGGATCCAGCAAAACAGCCCCAGACCAACATGCTTCCTCCTCCATGTTTGACAGTTGACAGTCACACACTGAGGAAACATCCTTTCACCTACTCGACGGCGTACAAAAAAACCTGGGTAACCTTACCTTTAGTTTACAACTTCTGACAGTTCACCACTTGCCTTTATACCATTTCAAGCTATCCGTTGGACTGGAACTGCATAATTTTCAAAAAAAAAAAACTGAAAAGATTTGAGTGTCCTATAACTTTTGAGCAATCGGACCACTAGTTCTTGAGATATCGTGCCAATACCAAGGAGACAGAGATACAGATGGAGAGAGCTGAATACTATGTTCCCAGCTCCGCGCTTCGTGGTGGCAGGGATGCTAGATGCTGCTCAAAAAGGGCTGCCTGTGGACACAGGCCCAAAAACAATAGCCAGAATTTTTGGTTGTCCATCCTGACAATTTTGTAGGCAGGCTAGGTTGTCTGAATCTAATTCAGTCGTCTCAACCACTGGATTACAGCTTATTTTGGCAAGCAGCTTCCATCTCACCTTATTAGGTTGTCAACTGTTTGTGGGGTTGAAATGAAAATGGTCACCTCTTATAAATACTTTCTGATTGATGAGAACCTGTCCTTTAAACTGCACATAGACAAACTTGTTTCTACGCTCAAACTGAAATTGAGTTTCTTTTTTAGAAATAAGTCATGTTTTTCTTTGCAAGTCAGAAAGCATTTGATCTCCAAAACTTTTTTACCCTTGTTGGACTATGGAGACTTGCTTTTTATGAACGCTCCTGATCAGTTTTTAAAGAAATTGGATACTGTATACCACTGTGCTTTGTGTTTTATCACTGGTTGCAGCTATCGTGTACATCACTGCTCCTTATATGCCGTCGCACATTGTCCATCTTTGTATCTTCGTAGACTCTCTCACTTGCTGAGTTTTATATATAAATCTATTCTTGGACTTCTGCCTGCATATTTGTGTCTACACGTGCCGAAACCTTAGTTGATATGGCCTGCACTCTCAGGACATCATACAGATGCAGGTCCCAAGAGTCAGAACTGAACTGGGCAAAAAGGCTTTAAAATTTTCTGCCCCATCTACCTGGAATGAAGTGCAGAAGGACTTGAAATTGACATATCTTGTAACTCTGGGGGAATTCAAGACCATTTTAAAAGACAGAGAAATAACCTCAATTAGATCTTGTGATTGCACTGTGCGATCATGTAATCCCACTCTTGATTTCCTGTAGTGTGTGATCTGTTTTTTGTGCTGCTGTCTTGGCCAGGTCACTCTTGAAAAAGGGGTTTTAAATCTCAATGAGTTTTTACCTGGTTAAATAAAGGATATTAATTGATTGATTTTGAACGCTGTATCAGAGCTCACTTCAGTGAGGAGATTGGCGGAGCATTCACACTCGTCATCCTGGAGATGAAAATAAATCATGAAACCTTACCTTCATAGTTGACTTGCCCATCGCCGTCAACATCCGCTTCCTTGATCATCTCGTCCACTTCTTCATCAGTCAGCTTCTCCCCCAGGTTGGTCATCACGTGACGCAGCTCGGCAGCACTGATGAACCCATTACCGTCCTGCAAGCACAGGTCCTGCCTTAGAGACACTATGCTCCTGACCACAATCACACACTTAGACAGTGGATCCAAGTTCTTGCCAAGAAACAAAATCTAATGTAAAGGCCTACAACTCCAAGCTATAATACAGCCAGCAAAGAATGATCTAAGCTCGCTGCCTGAACTTTTGCTCGATGCAACTCCAATGTTGGGGGCCTTGCACTAGCGTGTACCAGGGAGGTGGCGATACGGTCACCTCCAACTTTTCACTGTAAATGCAGCACGATGCACTTTCCAAACAAACTGTAATATAGCAGAGTGTCATGATATCGCAGCCTTATTTCTTAAACATGGCCAACTGCAGAATATCGTTCTCTTCAAATGCCAAGTGACCACTCTTCAAAACATTCCTTGGCTGCTTGTGAAACATCTCAGCAAAGGTGTCCGCATTTAGATTAAAAATGACAATTGAGAAAAATCACACGTAAAGCTTTTTAAAAATCGTGCACAAACCTAATTATGCGTTTGCAACCAATGTGAAACAAAATTTTCCCTTGCTTCATCTGTGGGAGTTTGACCGCGGGATCATTTTTATTTTTTTGCTTTGAAGATTTTTTCCCTGTTTGCATACAAATTCACTCCACCGGTCTATAGCAATGCCAGTTGAGCCTTGTTTAAGCTCAAGGGGCGGACCATACTTCCTACATCTCCAAAAATCATCATCAAGATAGTACAGCAACATTAGCGTCACCAACATCACAAACATTTTACGTTACATTGTGCCTGCTTGGGAGTAATAAGTTTGTTTGCCGTAATATTTCAATGAAAAATAAATGGGTAGGACAGTAGGCAATAATTATTTTTATTGGAGATTGGAGGCAAAAAGTGTCACATTTTGGTCGCAATGTCTATATGACCACCTTTTGTCCCCGAATGCAATAATAAAGGTGCCATGCTTTTAAAACAAATGTTGTGGATAATTTTATTGTCAACAGTGCATATAAAAATGAACGTGATCCTTCTGAAAAATATATGGAGTGCCTGGGGGTGTGGCTAATACAGAAGTTTAAACAAAACTGAAGTTATCATCCCTAAATGACGTTTTCCCTATCAGTTAATTAACCGTATTTGAGCATTTGAAGTGTTTCCGTTGAGTTTTCCTGGCAAAGGGTGCTAAGGATTAAAAAAAAGAAAAAGAAAGCTAAATTGAGGACAAACGCAACTTGCCAAAAACAAAGCGTTGACAATACAATAACTTAGAATTAGATATAGGCTGCCAGTGGTCCCGTTTAGTCTGTTAATTTAGTCAAATGAATATTTAAAAGATTCAATCCTTCACAACTCTGTCCTATATTGTGTGTTTTGATTACTGTGTTCTGTTCTTGTAAAAAAGAAAAAAATCATTTAAACAAATCAAATAGCCTATCATACTGGAAGGAGATGAATCAATTAGGGAAGTCACCAGAGAGCACTCAAATATTTCAACTGTTTTGGTTATGGCACAGCCAGTGTGGTTGCCCTTGTAGTTTAGTTGTGGCCATTCACAACTCTGTTCTCATTTTGCAAGGTAGGAAGTGAAATTCATGTGCTCCAACAAATCAATCTAAAATCAATAAATTAGACTAGCCATCCATGTAATTTGACACATGAATATGAATGCTGGGAAGTATATCATTGTGTTACTGTTAGTAGTTGCAAGAAAATGTTTTATCTTGTGAGTTTAATGCCATTGTTGAGTGAGTGTGGTAACTAGCTGGTCAAACTGAAACCACGGTTAAAAGCAATTCTTACCTTTCTGGCATGTCGCACAGCACTTAGTAAAAATTTGAACATGAACAACTCCGCTCCCCTCGCACTGTAAATTTCTATGACAGTGTAGCTACTGTAGAATCATTCAGAATTGTGAAATTGTGAGAGATAAGTCTGTTCTCATTTTGCAAGGCCACGAGGTGTAATAAAGACAGATCCTCTGCACTGCTCTACCGCAAGAGAAGGACTTCCAGGCCGGTTTATTTGCCCTAATCCACAAACGAAAGAAACTAACACAACACAGAGACTGGCTGGGACATTTCAGTTGAATCAGGGCTTAGGAGGTTTTGACCAGGGTTACAGTACAGTAGATAAGTACCGAAGAATGAATGAGTGAATTAATAAATGAACAGAAGTCATTTTATTGAAATAAGATTTGTACCGTTTCGCGATTTTAGTGGTCACTGATTTCAACGATGCCTTTGACGGCGTGAGCTTGTACTTGCCAGTGGGCTTTTTTTCCCCCCTTTTTTCCCTTACATACATTCTGGTCCGATCCCTAACCCATCTGTGCAGATGTTGATTCCAGCAGACATACAGCTGCTATATTTATGCACACAGTTACACTTTTCTCTCACTAGATGGCACACCCGGATCAGTTATTGAATATTCACTAGCAAGCCGACCTTGAACATGGTTTAATATTGAGTTCAGTCCCATCCCTGTTTTTCAGGAGTTGCATGAATTAAAATTCTCAGCTAAGTCTGATGTGCAAACTGATCAATATCCTTGCCCATAGAATCTATCCAGCAGTTCAAAAAAAATTCTCTTGCGACAGAAAAAAATTGTTTCCTCTACAGCAACCACTTCAGTTATAGTGAGCCAGTGGTATCCCAATTAGTAGTTAAGAAAAATCGGTTTTCTGAAGCAAAACTGCGACATGATACTGATACTGTCATTTTATTATCAATTAAAGTCATCATATGCCAAAAACGCGTAGTTCCCTACCGTGGATATATGCGTAGATTCCTCCATTGACGAATTCAGCGCTCCCTTATATCAACCTAAGCACTCATGTTAATAGCCAATCACTCAATTATTCACTTGGGCTCATCTGCGTAATGCACACCAATAGTTCACACCCTCGTGAAACTTCACCAGTAAAGATGTATTGATTGACATGTTTCTTATCTTATCTTATCTTTTCTTAGGAACTACTCTTTCCATAGTCACTGAAAGACAATGATTGGTCAATCAGACAAGTTTATTTTATTTATTTATTTATTTTGACAGAGAATTTTGAGCACCCTTTAAAAGGTGGACAAAAGTGCCCTGACTTCTGACACTGGAAACATTGACAGCAAACATTTAGGTGGTTGGAGCAGCCATGTTGAGTCGAGCTTAGAGTAGGCTACCGGGACAAACTTTTGTCGCAGCCAGCCATGCTTCACACATACAGCCTAACTTCTGTCAGTTGGAATACGCATGTACATTTTCTGAGAATACCACATGATGACCACAGATGTGCAATTTTGCATTTGTTTGTTACTTTACACAAAACCTTTCTTCCTGTGAGTCTGACACAACAAGGCTTTATGCATCTATGCAGTTTTTGGTTATTGGAAGCGTGGAAAAAAAGAAATAAGTCTGCCACAACACTTGGTAGGACCAGCGCAGTGAACGAAAAATCGGTTGCCCGGGCGCCCGGGACAATCAGTTTATCACACAGACAAGTAAAAATGAAAAATCAGTTGCCCGTCGAACAGACACTTTTTTTCTGCGGTACATTCCCATAAAAAAAAAATAAATAAAAAATCATAAACCAATAGAATGCAAGGTTCCGTGTTGACCAATGAAATTATTGCTGCCTCGCAGTAGACCCATTCGTTTATCTTCATAAGTGTGCCACGGGGGCGGTGATGTTTACACAGACCCACTCCGAAGATACCATAGTATCTGCGGTTATGCTGCGAATGCGCGACTGCTTATTGAACTATGTTACTCCTTAGATTATGTATCCATCTAGCTAGCTTGCTAACGTTAACTATGGATAATCTTTGTAAATAATCGTCATAATTAAGCGGTGTCATTTGTTTTTGCCCCAACTTCACTCGCTCGTTAGCAGTGCCAGTGATTGCTTTTGAGCTAGCTTGCTAGCTAGCCAACGTTCCAAAAATTTGAAAATGCAGTTTGGACGCACGGAAGCTAGCTAAGATAGTTATGTCATGGCCAAATTAAATCATATCGCTTAAACAGGATTTTGGGGTGGAGTAAATATGGCTGTACTGTATGGGTGGAGTAAACATGGCTGTACTGTAAGGGTGTCATAAACATGGCTGTACTGTATGGGTGAAGTAAAAATGCCTGTACTGTATGGGTAGGGCAAACATGGCTGTACTGTATGGGCAGAGTAAACATGGCTGTACTGTATGGGCAGAGTAAACATGGCTGTACTGGATGGGCAGAGTAAACATGGCTGTACTGGATGGGCAGAGTAAACATGGCTGTACTGTATGAGTGGGGTAAACATGGCTGTACTGTATGGATGGAGTAAACATGGCTGTACTGTATGGGTGGGGTAAACATGGCTGTACTGTATGGATGGGGTAAACATGGCTGTACTGTATGGGTGGAGTAAACATGGCTGCACTGTATGGGCGGAGTAAACATGGCTGTACTGGTTGGGTGGGGTAAACATGGCTTTACAGTATGGGTGGAATTAGGCCTGTCACGATAATCAATAAATCAATTAATCTAACGATAACAAAAAATGAGGTCGATAAGTTTTCTGGGGTCGATAATTTTCATTTATCAAAGACACTGGATGTCAAGAGAGTTAACTCCAGTGCATTGATCTTGACTGATTACTCGCAGTTCCTTACTCCTCCGTGGAGTGAACCGTCTTGTCAATCACTCACTCTTTGTCTCAGGGATGTGATTTTTCCGCTAATTCTCAGAATTCCGCTGTTTTATCTTCAAAATTAAAAAAATAAATAAAATTCTGATTTTTCAGTCATGAAAATCCGATTTCATATCCACAGCATTCTGACTTTTAGTATTTCCGTAACTGAATTGATCTTATGCCTGATACATTCTACAGAACCTCCGTTTTCAAATTAGCCAGCTAAGGCACACCGGTCAAATGTGATGCTGTGTGGGCAGGGGATGCGGCGGAATGTTTCAACACTGCGGAAAAGAAACGACTTGGATATTGCGGATATTCGAGACGACAGATAGCTTGTAGTATAGTAATAATAATTAATAGTCCATGTACCTGTATTTTGTGTAGCCCATTCGGCTAGTGGAGCGGGGATGAAGCAGTCTTGTAGCCTAAGTTTCAGTGGCGTGAGTGGTTGACAGCTGAACACTGCTGCGTCCCTTTATGTAACTCGTTGACAAATGCTGTACAGCGCTGCTAAGTTGCGTGGTTGGTTCAGTGTGTATCCGTATCCCCCGGGAGTGCGAGCGGGTGCTCGTCTTAGCTCTTTGACGCACCTTCGCCAGCTCCCATTAATGGTAGTATGGCCAGTCAAACCATAACTTTGCATTACGAAAGCCTACCAACAAACTTGATGGACCTTTATTTTCTTACCTCACTTTCGCACACTTTTCGCATCACTTTTCGCATCACCCAACATTTTGACTTCGGTGATGCTGAATTAATTGGTAACTGTGCCCTGCATACGCCCGGGTTATCATTGCTAACGCAGCTGGGCGTCTGGCTCCAAAGCTAAATCATGGTTATGTCATCAGCTGCCCGGCTAATCCATGACCTTTAGCAATATTAGCGAACGATACCACTAACTTTTCTATCGCGTCGTAAAGGCTAAAGTTAGTGGTATTGTTCGCTAATATTAAAGGTGCTTCAGCCCTTCCTTGTAGTTTCACTTTTGTTTTTTCATGTAAATGGAGCGTCACTGGACACCGAATATAGCCGAATGTGGCTAGTTAGTGACACTGCTTTTCCGTTGTCGTTTGGCTTATTCACTAGGTTAATTTGTAATGCGTAACATGTAATGCATATTTCCAGGAGTTCCATCAGGATTGTGTTTTTAGTCAATAATTGGAAGTTGAAAATACTCACAGAACTCATAGATGGTTTCTTTAGATGATTGGATAAAGAAAAAAGATTTATTAATGGTGTGTATCTATAGTGATTATGTTCTTATTTTTAATTTTGGCTATTACACAGTACATTCAGGGTAGTCTAAATTCATAAAATCCCATGAGCATGTGACTTTGTGATCTGATTTTGGAGTTGAATGTGAAGTCAATGATTTTATTGATATATTGGCTATATTCAATTAATGCTATTTGACTTCTATCTGAGTGCAATAGTAGCAGATTAAATTCTTTACAAGCTTGGAGCTTGTGAATAATTTTGACTTGACTTAGAAATGAAAGATTACATGTGTTTGTTGGCTTGAATATGCATTGGATAATAATTCTGTTTTTTTTATTTTATTGAATTCTTAGTACACTTAGGGCACTAAAAATCACTAAAACCTAGGAGCTCATTGATCTTTAAAAAGGGTGAATTTGCATTTTTATAGAATATCATTACATTTGAAAAATGGTACAGAAACAACAATCTAATCGTTTATCGCAATAAATTTTGGGACAATTTATCGTCCAGCAAAATTTGTTATCATGACAGGCCCACGTGGAATAAACATGGCTGTACTGTATGGGTGGAGTAAACATGGCTGTACTTTATGGGTGAAGTAAACATGGCTGTACTGTATGGAAGGAAGAAACATGGCAGCACATGGCGGTCACCTTGTCAAACACGCGGAACGCCTCCCTGATCTCTTCCTCACTGTCTGTGTCCTTCATCTTCCTGGCCATCATGGTCAGAAACTCAGGAAAGTCAATTGTTCCATTTCCTGTACAACAGGGTTGAAAAGAGCACATTTTAAAAATCTAGACAGTGTGTAAAAAATGATGAAGTAAAATTACATATATGGAATCAACAGTGGTGAGGCATCAGAGGTGTAACTGTGCCTTCAGCAACCTCACTAGCACACAATTAAGTCTCAGCCAGTTCCTGTATATGTTCCATTGAATCATTGAACACACCGATTGTAACTTTGGACGAATACATACAAAGCCAATAACAATAATGATTGGCCATTGAGAATGAGCCCCACTGTGCAGATGAAGATGCCAGCGGACATCGAGCTACTCAATTTATGCATGCAGTTCTACCACAAGATGGCACACCCGGATCTTTTATGGAATATTCGCTAGCAAGCCAAGCTCAAACACGGTTTAGAATATGGACGAGTTAAGTTCCATCCTTGCTACCCAGTCATGTGAACTAAACTCCTCAGCTAAGCCTGATGTGCAAACTGCTCGATATACTTGGCCATAGTGTCTATCCAGCACTTAATAAGAATAATCTCTTGTGACAGAGAAAATCATTGACCTTTGTTGCAACTAGTTCAGCAATAATAGGCCAAAGGTATCTCAACTATATCATTCTACAATCGATTGACAATTGTAGTCATCAGATATTAAAAACATGTGATCCCCTACCACTGAATTACGCAACTTCATCTCACAACAAATTCGGTGGTTCCTTACAACCTCATACAATCCCTCGTTGATATCCAGTGACTCTAATTCTTGCTCAGGCTCATCTGCGTAAGGCAGAGTTATAGTTCACGGCCATCTGAACTATACTCTGGTAATTATCTACTGATTGACTCTTTCAACCAATTCCAGCCAGTAGAAACTTTCCAAAGTAATTGAAAGACCCGCAGAAACGTATTGAAACCCATGCGTCACAGCAAGTCAGGCCGTATTCTCTGAACTGTGCGCTGCTGAATGACACGAGTAAAAAGAAAAAAAAAAAAACTAATAGACTTCCAAAACCAGCCTCGAAGTGCCATGGTTACATTTACGTGATGGCAGTTTGATTTTGACATGGATAATGGGAATTATTCCGAAAGGAATAGTACTGATGGGATCCTTGTACCGGAAGGCTCTATTACTCTGTTCTTTTGGAGGAGGACTTTATTGATGGACAGTTTTGCTTCTGTTTGAGTGAGTTGAATGGAGAAAGGAGAAAGAAGGCATCCTTATGGCTAGCTAGCTAGCCAGTAGGTTTGCACAATTAACCAAATTGCGATTATTTTAAGTGCAGTAAAAGTAACTGCCACTATGAGGCAGACAGATGAGTTTGCTTATTAATTTTTCTATGACACATACCTAATGCGGACATTTGAAATGCTTTCGGGAAGAAAACAGTGATTTGAAGTCCGCTAATTGCCAGGGAGGTTGGACAGCCTCCATCGCCTTGACATGCTTATCTTACCTTAAATCAATTCCTGTGTACTTTGCCTAACTTGCAATCAAACCGCTTATTCAGCCAACTGACTAATCAAAACCAAAATGTGGCCTATAATGATTAAGATGAGAAAATGAGAAGCAGACAGACCTAAACCGTCTGCCGTGTTAAGATTGAAAGAATGTCAATCGTCTAAATAAGAACAGATCTCTGAATTCTACCTCTCGTTGAATTTCTTGAAAATAAAATTATTTAAAGATAGCCCTGGTTTTTATGCGTTTCAAAATGTACGCAAAGTGGAAAACATTTTGTGAAGCATATCGAACATGAAAATGGGAGAAATTACTAACGCATTGCAAACAATTGACAAATTCAGCGAAGACTTGGCAAACACGTTCAGGCAAATGCAAATTTGTAGCATTTTTTTAGTTGATAAATTAACAAGATGAATTTGAAATAAAGCAATTCATAACTCTTGATTTTGGTTACTTTCGAGCGTCTAAGTAGCCGACAGTGAAGGTGGAAAACATTTTCTTTAAGCGTATCAAACGTGATATGTAAATTGTTATTGCATTTGCATGCAGCGCAGCCAAATGTAAAACTAGAAATAATCTATCAAACACATTCAGACAAATTACGTGCTGAACAAAGCAAAGTTCACGTCTGCAAAATCATCATCCTCTACCTGACAATTGCTCTCAGCCCCTTCCCATTTACTTTGCTATACACAAAATTTCAGCTGAATCGCCGCAGAAATCAACAAATGGGAAAAAATGGCATTTTAAAGACAGCTGCCATAGCAATGATTCACGAGCACTTGGGAGTCTTCATTGGACGGAAAATGTCTCCAAAGCTCCGGCTTCATCGGTCAAATAATGTCAGATTTTTAAAGCCATTTATGAAATTGAGGTGTGTGGTCAAAGCAAGGTCAAAATCAAAGTTCAAAAAAAAAAAAAAGTCAAACCATCAGTCATGCTGCTTATAAACCAAATACCAAATGTCAGGTAAATTGCAGCAGAAATTATTGGTAAATGGGTCAAAATACATTTGATTTAAAAAAAAAAAACATGTCCACGATTTATGTGCACTTTGGTGTCCTCATTGGTTGGTGAATGTCTGCATAAGGCGTGGCTATCCTCTGGTCCTTATCCGATTCGGTCAGATCCAGAGCCACAGTCCTCCCCGGATCTCCAGTACACGCTCTCGTCCAATAGAAAACATATCAGGTTTCAAAATGGCAACATCGAGCAATTCAAATAGCCAAAATCGAGGCTTCCTTTTTGGTATGCTGAAACCAAAGCGTGATGTCACGGTAGCGTCGTCGATCTTTTTATACAGTCTATGGCACAGCCCTGCATTTCTTTTTTTGGGGATTTTTCTCTTTTATTTAACAGTTACACAGTAGAGAGAGACAGCAAAGCTGGGGAGAAGAATGGGGAAGACATGTGGCAAATGACCCGAGCCGGAATCGAACTGGGTCGCCACGGGAAGGACACAGCCTTTTTGTGGTGTACGCGCTTAGAACAATGTCCCACCGCGGTTCCCCACAGCCACGCATTTCTATGCCACAGAATGCTTTCAGTGCACAGATGGAGACACACAGTGGCGTGCACAGACATTATGGGGGGCAAATGCTCAGGGGGGAGGGGGAGGGCACTTTTTTGCACACGTGGAACATGTTATTATAGTGTGAGATAAAAAATAAAATAAACATTACACGCACATGTTCAATGCAATTCATGACTACTGTCATTCGTTACAAGAAGGCACATGGGTAGCCTTCATGGGGATATTTTTCTCAGGCAATGGGGAACTGCCTGATTCTTCTTAATGTGTTCATTTACGTTGCCTAACAAAACCTACACAAAAGAAAACGTTCAGCTTAACAGATTTGCAAAGTCGACCGACATTGTTTGTGGTGGTCGTCCTCACGTTATCTATCATTGTTTGGGCTAAAGCATTAAACTAGCTAATCAGGTGACCAGTCGGCTAAAAAATGCTCAGTTGTTTGCTGCTGTATGAGCAGTGGCGTACCGTCAGATGCCAGGAAGGCCTTCAGTAACATCACCCTTTCCCGGATAATTGCTCTTAAACTGTTTGCGATCAGGTTTGATTGATTAACAGTCAAACAGTTAATTAACAGAATAGCCACCACCAATGCGTGACACGTAATGATTAAGAAATGCTAATTACAAAGCGATTGCCTGTTGGCTATGTTGATATAATTGATGCGAATCCACAAGGATGACAATCTGCAAAAAATCCGAAACTTTCGCGGACTTCACAGCAATTATTTTCGTCTTCACTCAGCTGTGCTACTACGCACTTTGGCTGTCACATTCAGAGTATATAGAACGGATTCTCATGGCTAATTGCTCAATGAACGTAGCGAATTAATTTACACAAATTCAGAAATTATACAGACGTAGGCAAATTATATTTTTTCCGTAGCCATTGGTGTGCGGAAGTAAGTTTAACGCCGTATAATTTCGTAGTGCAATGTATAATACGGCTTTCAAAAACAAGTTAGATTCTTGTCGGTTCCTCCAATCAGTCTGAGCAACGGTTGTTAATCGGGGAGGTAAACTGCGAGAGGTGTCTGTCATTAAGAAGTGAAAGGTGAGGTTATTGCTGGCCCTGTGTTTCTGCCGACGGACCGTCACTATGGATGAGACATGCTACTGCACAACAAAATGATTACAGGTTGGGCTTGGAGGGCAAACTGTACGATTTCACTTGATCTGTGTGTTACCTGGCTGGTGGGGCACAAGACTGTGGCTTCCAGTCGCTCAGATGATATGCTCCTGCAGCGCATATGCACAGCGCGCGTGTTCACGTGACAAAGGAAGAGAGGTCGGAAGTGCGTGAGGAGGTGGCCCATTTCGGGGCATTTTTTTCAGTAGTTTTTAATCACACTGCTTTTCTAAAAGATCATTTCAACATTGGCCCCACGAAAGTGTTAATAATAATAATAATAATAAAAATCATTAAAAAAAAAAACAAAATTTCAAAAGGGCACTTTCATTGATAAAGGGCAAAGGGGCAAGTGCTGTAGCACCACCTATCGTCTATTTGTGCACGCCACTGGAGACACATCATCATTTTGGCTGAGTAATATATATGGATATGGATAGAGTCTGACTAAGTAAATGTCTTAGACACATCTTAAATACGACTTAGTTTTTTACTTGGCTAAGAAAAATGCTTTAGTTTAAGTTTTACTAGGAGTATTGTATTGAATACTGGCCTGGGTGCAGGAAGTGACTCCCATGTCAGCCAAGGCGTGTTCTCTTAAGCTGAAAGACCAGAGACTGGTCCAAAACATGTCTCACCAGCTGTGTAAGCTGCCACCTTTGCAGCATTCAAAAATCTTATATAAGAATGTTGCAAGGGCGAGAGAGCACAAGGTGGGCGGGTAAGAGGGCGAGAGAGCGAGGGGTTGGCGAGTAAAAGGGCAAGAGAATGAGGGGTTGGTGAGTAAGAGGGCGAGAGAGTGAGGGGTGAGCAAGTAAGAGGGCGAGAGAGCGAGGGGTTGGTGAGTAAGAGTGACAGAAAGCGCGGGTTGGTCAAGTCAGAGGGCGAGAGAGCATGGGTTGGGCGAGTAAGAGGGCGAGAGAGCGCAAGGTGGGCAAGTAAGAGGGCGAGAGAGCGCAAGGTGGGCAAGTAAGAGGGCGAGAGAGTGAGGGGTGAGCGAGTAGGAGGGCGAAAGAGCGCGGGGTGGGAAAGTAAGAGTGAGAGAAAGCGCAGGGTGGGCGAGTAACTGGGCGGGAGAGCGTGCAGTGGGTGAGTAAGAGGGCGAGAGATCGCGGGATGGGCGAGTAACAGAGCAAGAAAGCGCAGGGTGGGCGAGAGAGGGAGGGGTGGGCGAGTAGGAGGGCGAGAGAGCGAGGGGTAGGCGAGTAAGAGGGCGGGAGAGTACAAGGTGGGTGAGTAAGAGGGTGAGGGAGCACAGCCAGCAAGAAGAGTGTAAGAAAGCGCGGGGTGGGCGAGTAACTGGACGACAGAGCGCGCGGTGGGCGAATAAGAGGGCGAGAGAGCGCAGGGTGGGCGAGTAAGAGGGCGAGAGAGCGCGGGGTGGGCGAGTATGAGGGCCAGAGAGCGAGGGGTGGGCGAGTAAGAGGGCGAGAGAGCGAGGGGTGGGCGAGTAAGAGGGCGAGAGCGCAGGGTGGGTGAGTAACAGGGCGAGAGAGCGCGGGGTGGGCGAGTATGGCGGCCAGAGAGCGCAGGGTGGGTGAGTAACAGGGCGAGAGAGCGAGGGGTTGGCGAGTAAAAGGGCGAGAGAATGAGGGGTTGGCGAGTAAGAGGGCGAGAGAGCGCAGGGTGGGCGAGTAACAGGGCGAGAGAGCGCAAGGTGGCTGAGTAAGAGGGCGAGAGAGCGCAAGGTGGGTGAGTAAGAGGGCGAAAGAGCGCGGGGTGGGCAAGTAAGAGTGAGAGAAAGCGCGGGGTGGGCGAGTAACTGGGCGAGAGAGCGCGCCGTGGGCAAATAAGAGGGCGAGAGAGCGCAGGGTGGGCGAGTAACAGGGCGAGAGAGCGCTAGGTGGGTGAATAAGAGGGCGAGAGAGCAAGGAGTGGGCGAGTAAGAGGGCGAGAGAGCGAAGAATGGGCGAGTATGAGGGCCAGAGAGCGAGGGGTGGGCGAGTAAGAGGGCAAGAGAGTGCAGTGTGGGCAAGGGAACAGAGTAAGGGAAATTGCCCTCACCGTCAGCATCCACCTCGTTGACCATGTCCTGCAGCTCGGCCTCAGTGGGATTCTGGCCCAGCGACCGCATGACTGTCCCCAGCTCCTTGGTGGTGATGGTTCCATCTCCGTCCTTGTCGAACAGTGAGAATGCCTCCTTGAACTCTGCAAGACAAACAGAAGCGCAAAGCTCATCATCTCCACACTGAGCGAGCTGGCACACCACCAACAGGGCCCATGCTGCTGCCCCCGACAGCTAAGGGTGCATCGACGAAACCACCAAATGAAAGCTCTCGAGAAAGAAAGCCCAGGTACAGTACTGCCCCAGACAGACCGTTTTGCGGATATAACCGGTAATCACGGCTCCACAGTGGCATTTTTTGCAAGGCACGAGCTGCTAAGCTGTAAAAGTTGGAGGCCCACAAATACTCCAAGCATATAACTTGGTGCCACATTGTTGCAAAATGAAATAAGAAAAAGTTCTCCGATTTTAAACACGATTATTTAAAAAAATAACTACAACTCTCTGGAACATATAACAGACAAAACCGGAGCTTAAAGCTCAAAAATTATTTTTATCCCAAGCATTTCTTGGAAGATGGACATGTAAATAAAGGCACTTAGCGGCCAGATCAGCATCTATCCTCAGACATTCTGAATCGAGGTAGTTGATGGAGATTTGAGACACAATCAATTGTAAGATTCCTGTTCAATGTTTTTAACGCATGATGTTCATGCTAGACTTGGAGTTCTGGAAAATGTAAGAATTTCTGTATGAAAATAGGAGGATTTTTATGCCCCCGTAAATGAAGTTTCGGAGGCATATAGTTTTTCACCTGTCCGTCTGTCCACCCATCTGTCTGTCTGCACTTTGCGATGGCTATAACTTTTGATCGGCTCATGATAGGACTTTGATACTTGGCATATGCATTGCTTGTGAGAAGCATTTCAGATGGGGTCATGACTTTTGACCGTCTGACCTTGACCTTGGAGCATGACGTTTGGTGACAAAAACTTTAACATGGGCCATAACTTTTCATTAGCTAGTAATAGGCATTTGATACCTGGCATATGTATTCCTTAGGACAGGGGTGTCAAATCTTATCCAGAAAGGGCCGGTGTGGGTGCTGGTTTTTGTTAGAGCCCAACACCAACACCTCTTTCTACCCACCAAGGTCCTGATTGAATCCCCTGATGGGTTAATTAGTGCAATCAGGTGCTGTAGCACTGCTGGCTAGCACAAAAACCTGCACCCACACTGGCCCTTCATGGATAAGATTGGACACCCCTGCCTTAGTATAAGGGTTTTCTGATGAGGTAATGAATGTTGACCTTGTGACCTTGACCTTTAACCTTTGATTGACTCATGATATGCCTTTAATGGTTAGCATTTGCATGTTATGTACGGGGGCATCAGTGTTTCACAAACACATCTTGTTTTAAAACTGCAGTCATTTCTCTCTAGAAAACTGTGAAACCCATATGCTGGTCAGAAAACCTGTTCAGAATATTTTACTGGCTGCACCAAACGTCCCAAACAAAATTTGGCCCTTTTCTTTGAAGGGTTTCATGTCAAGGAGTGCTTGGAGTTGAACATACCTAGTCTACAAAATGTGATGTACAGCTTGAGATTTGTAGTATTTAATATTTTCACGCATTCTGTGTACTCAGAACCAACAGAGTGCACTTTAACAGTCTTTTAATGGAATAAGCAATGTCTGAAGAGTCATTTTGCATGACATAACTAAAGCCAGAAACATAATAATCCAAGGCCTACTTAACGACTCCGCCTGTTCATGAACATTAGAAATTAATCAGAACTTATTCTAAAGGAGGAAGCAGGTTTAAATCAGAGATCTTTGTGTATATCAGCAATAGAAAAAGCCCAAGCACAACAGCAGGAGTTAAAATTAGGTGTCATAGGTTGCCCATGTATTGATGGTCATCCATGTCATTAAGTGTGACATACATCCAGAGAATTCAAAAACTCTAAATATTGCTATTATCCTGAGCAGTATTGAACTTCAAATGTTGAACAACGAAAAATTCTAAATCTCAACATAACAAGAGTAAAGTATATACAGGTGCTGGTCAACGAATTAGAATAATTTGAAATAGTGCAATCGTTAAATTTTCTTGATGCATTTTTTGTGCAGAAAGCAAATCAGGTGTTCACCGCGCCTGTCCTACTTGTTACAGTATTCTCAGAACTTGCTACCTGTAAAAAATTTGCTCAGCTGAGCTTTCCAAAAGGCTCATTTAGGCCATTTAACTGTGACACTGTTGTTTCATTGAATTAGAATAATTCATAAGTCATTTCATTGAATTAGAATAAGTGCTCGAATTTTTGTTTTCTGTGAAGAGTGTTCACTGTGCAGTATAAAGTCAGGGTTGAGTAGAATTTCTAAGTTGTAAAATCAATCATGGGTAAGCAGCGCGACCTCTCAACGGGAATAGTGACTCAAATTCAAGCCCTTCGCTAACAAGGCTAGACCCAAACTAAAATTGCTGAGCAGCTCGGCATCAGCCAGTCTTCCATCTGCAAAGCTCTAAAGAAAGACTGCAGCAAGCGCACCAACTGTTCCGGCATCCGAAAAACTTCTGCTCGTGACAACAAGCAGCTGAGAAAGATCGCAGTCAGCAACCGGTTCAAGTCCATTTCTGAGCTCAGCGACTTGTGGAACGAGCAGACCGGCGCTAACGTCTCGAGATCAACCACTTACCGTCGTCTGCCCAAACTCGGCTTCAAATCTCGCGTTCCAGCAGTAAAACCGATGCTGAACAAGAAACAAATGGAGAAACGGCTGAAGTGGGCCAAAGAACACGGCGAGTGGACTGCTGAAGACTGGCAGAAAGTGGTCTTCAGTGATGAATCATGCTTTTGCATCTCCTTCGGTGACCAAGGTCCTCGTGTCTGGCGTTGTGGTGGCGAAACCTACAATCACGAGTGCGTAAAAAGATCCGTCAAGTTTCCCCAGAGCGTTATGGTCTGGGGATGCATGTTTGCTCGGTGTGTGGGGAAACTCTGCTTCCTCAAGAAGACTGTCAATGCTGCCGTATACCAAGATGTTCTGGAAACGTTCCTGATTCCGACTGTTGAGGGACAGTTTGGCGAAGAAGACCTCATATTTCAACAGGATCTTGCACCGGCTCATGCACCAAAGTCGACCAAAGATTGGTTCGCCGAAAAACAGCTTGAAGTTTTGGCATGGCCGGCCAACTCGCCTGACCTCAATGTTATTGAAAACCTTTGGGCCATCGTCAAGCGGAAAATTTACGACAGAAAGCCGACTACGATGGACCAACTGAAGCAGAACATCGCCACTGCCTGGGAAGCTGTGAGTGCGGAAACTTGTGACAAGCTGGTCAAATCGATGCCGCGGAGACTTAAGGCAGTCATACAAGCCAAGGGGGCAGCCACAAAATACTGAGAAAGTGATGATTCTAATTATAATAAAAATTATTCTAATTCAGTGAAATGGTTTCTCAATTGTTCTAATTCAATAAAACAACACTGTCACAGTTAAATGGCCTAAATGGGCCATTTGGAATGCACAGCTGAGCAAATTTTTTACAGGTAGCGAGTTCTGTGAATACTCTAACAAGTAGGACAGGCGCGGTGAACACCTGATTTGCTTTCTGCACAAAAAATGCATCAAGAAAATTTAATGATTGCGCTATTTCAAATTATTCTAATTCGTTGATCAGCACCTATAATTATGGCAACCACTACAACAGCTACATTAAGGGTAAAACAATGGCCCGTCTCCGCAGATTGCAGAAATTCAGATTGCCCCGATTTGCCGACATTAGGAAGCTGCATGAACTGAGAGATTCAGTTTATACGTTGACTGCAATTCCCCCCTGATTTTTCTGATGCCTGACTCTTCCGAATCTGGGAACACTGTTAGCAAAAAACATTTTACTGCAATGTAAATATCCTTTTTTCCATCATTGAAATAGATTGAGTCTTGCTGAGGTAGAAGCTCAAAACGGTGCCCTCTTATCACCTCACTGCCAGCTTCATATCTAGAGCCATAGTTGTCTCTCACGTAATTGGAAAGGATGTGAGGTGCTTTGGTCACTTTCACAAACTAGTACGGTGAAACTTCATCTGCTCGGACCCCTGCGATATTAATGGCTTCAATCATTTCAGTCAGATCTACAGCCTGGCCAGTTGCCCAAGCATCATTGGTGACTTCATCGCAATCTTCTTCGGCAACTATACCTTGTGCTTTGCCAGGTGTTGCCAGAGGACTGCAAGCCAGTAAAGGAAACCAGTTAGCACTTAAGTCCTCTGAAAACCCGGGGAAAACCCTGCGATGGCAGACTGTTATGCTGTGTGCATATGGAGCTACATGTATGGGTGTGTACTTGGTGCATGCACTACAACCGGAGGTGATAGGCCTAGTCTGATTTCTTGTTGGAAACTTGTTGGTGAAAAAAAAAACAGTCTTATATTGTCAAAGTATGAATTCCCATTTACCTTCATTTTAAAACAAATATGCCAAATCCCCTTGGTGGGGCCATCGTATAACTAAAGATGTAAATAATGTGGTTATATGTATGAAATACCAAATTAACCTAATCAAACCTGCCCAACTTGATCACTGTCAAAATATGACAAACAGCCAGAGAAACCCCAAAAGCCTCGGCTGGTAATTTGATCAAAGGTTTATTAAAAACGTTTGTAATAGATATCCTACGAGACAAGTAATATGTAGCATTTCTCAGATCTGAGGTGTCAAACTCCTCATACTATTACATGTAAAATGTGTTGTACAGCCGGAGACAAGACTTCAATTATTTCAAGCCAGCGGTGCAGGGACACCATTATCAGTACACAAACCATGATTTCCATGAACAGGGGACAGACACACCAAACATTCTACATCAATAGTGTGCCTCCATATTTTGAATAATAACCTCAGCCAAAAAACTCACAGGTTTTTGAAGGCAAAACCTCACAATTGAATTAATGAACCCTTATGGCTTCCAGTACCCAGTTTCCACAACTAGATATATCACTGAAAGAATTAAGCTGTTTAAAGATGGGTTTGGTCTTCAATAATTATTTTCTTTTGGCATTTGTTTCATTTAGTAAAATTCTGCTGCAACACAGAAAATAAAATTTTTTCAACCTCCTGCTTGCCAAAATTCATTAACTTGGTCATTCTTGATCGAAACATAGGAAAACTATACATTTTAAGCTTCAGTAAGACATTTTCTTCCAAGTTCACGTAGTAATATTAGTGGCTAACCCTTTACAAAAGATTTTCAGCTTGAAAACCTCAACAAACTTATGGAAATACTGGTGGCACCCAGTTACATTCTTTGGGCCATTAGTGAGCTCTCCAAAAGATTTAAGATGATGCTGGAAACCTGTGATGCATAGATAAAGACTACACGCCTAAAAGTAGTTTTAAAGATTAAAACAGTAAGACATTTTGCTGGAGATACTGGAGGATCTGTCTTTTATTTAGAATTCAAGACCATTTGGTAATGGGTACCGAAACATTACTGGTAGTTTACATAAAGCAATCCTAACAAACAGCCAAATGAAATTACTAAGCTAAAGTTACGGAGAATGGACCCATTTACTGTTTACAAACAAGACAGGTTGCATCTCCAGCTTGGCAACGGAGGTATGGCGGACCATAACAGCTTGTCAAGCTATGTGAGGGCATTAGCCACCAAAGATCGCAAATTCTGCCTCAACAAATTTACTTTGACAAATGGCAACCAATTTCCAGATCCGTATGGCATCAGTGAGTGGTAGATGACATTAGTTAGTGGCCCAGTATTCCATGGCTCAATATATTTATATACCCATTTGATCGACTGTGTACAGGAGGGAGGAACTACGAGCATACAAGTCAGTGGATGTTTATGACAACGTTATCTGCGAACATAGGCAGAATGTTAAATACCACGACAGACTTGGGGTTGTGTGTCTCGAAATCAGAGGCCCTTCCTAGTCAAACACAAGTGCATAAAACCGCTGTGTATGACGCATGGGTAATAATAATAATTTAAAAAAAAACACGTTGCTAAATACCCCTCTACCCGGACACGATTTCCTGCCTCAACGTCAAAGCGTAAAGGTCAAAGGTGAAATTAAAAAAAGGTGACGTTGCACATCTATGTGTCACAGTGAGTTACCAGACCAAATCTGGTGAAGCTGCGATCAGTAATTGCTGAGTACTAACCCATATAAGATTTCCTGCCTGAAGGTCACAGCGCAAAGTTCAAAGGTGAAATCCAGCAAAAAAACATGACATTGCACATGTGCGTGTGACAATGAGTTCCCATACCAAATTTGGTGAAGCTGTGATAATTAGATGCAGAGTATTGACCCGTACAAGATTTCCAGGGTCATGGTCACAGAGCTAAGGTCAAAGGTCAAATCCAGCAAAAAACCTGATCTTGCATATCTATGGGTTATAGTGAGTTACCTTATCAAATTTGGTGAAGCTGCGAGAATTAGTTGCCGAGTACTGTCGCTGACCTCTTGGCTATGCTGTAGCGCTGCTCGTTGGGGATCATTCTGCTTGAGTTGAGACAGAAGAAGACGTGTGGGATTGAAGCTGAGGATTTACTCTTGTGTAAACGTGGTTTTATGAAAATAATTTGTGTGTTTAGGCTCAAATAATAATAGTGATTAGACGATTCGCTACCGAGGTATAACCTTTGTCGCATTAGGGGCAGCAAACAGCCAAATTAAGTCACTAATCTGGTCAAACAAGGGCGAAGGGGATTTTTTGGGGTTTTTTTGGGGGGGTTTCCATCTCTCGGGTAAATTTAAACGCTAAATTTAAAAAATAAATTAAATGCCAAATAATTGTCTAACTTAGTGAATTGTGCAATATACAAAGTATAACAGTTGTTTTCAAGGACTGTGGTACTGTTGCCTGGTTTTTCTGTAGCAGATTTAGCTAACGAACCCCAGCAAGCTCTCAACACCAAGAATATTATCAAATTACGTGGATATCTAGCTATAACCCCGCTTGATTTCATACTTGGTGGCTTGCCATTCATACAGTCTTCTAGCCAATAATTATTGACGTTCACCGGGGTTTTTTAGTCCCCTTCGTTCTCTATCCTGACTGCATTACCGCCTAAACGCATTGCCAAGCTTGAATATTAACGCGAACTGGGGTTTTTGTCTTTTTCGCATTTTATTATTACTGAAGGGCTCTTCTGATTAAACACATTGTAAATTACCCTATCTTTGTATTTTGCTCTGGTTGCTGTGTCTTGATCAGCTGATTACAGTTTAACTGCTTGTTTGAGTGCTTAGCGACAGCTTGTTGGGGGAGGTACTGAGTTTAGCTCGCTTACATTGTAAACGACTTGTTTATTCGGTCCGTTTTAAAATAATTTAAAATACTTGTTTTCTCTGCTTCTTTTGGTTGTACTTGCTGTTAGCTAGCTAGATAAGTTCTGTTTGCATTTTTGGCAGGAGATCTGAGATTTAGTATTTAGATAGTAGGGCAGCAGTCACTTGACAAGATTTCAAGTCTTTCCAATGGGCCGGAGTTTCAATCGCCGTGCTTTTGGGTTTTGCTGCCTCCAAGCAGAGGTCTGTGGTCTCTGAGTGCTTTTCTATTTACATATAGAGTTTGGCTCAATTTGGTATTTCATTTCTGTTAACTGAAACTAAGCCCCTGTTAAAGGAGGCTTATATTCCATTTACATAGTTTCTTCACGGTTTCTATTGTGACTGCTGCTTATAGTGGAGCGGGGTAGTTGAAAAAAGGTGCAAATGGTAAAAAAAAGCAACAGACTTTGCATGAGAACTCTTAATATCCCCATAAATAAAAATCAAAATCAACCTCCGGCCACTTCAATTTATAGTTATATCCAAGATGGCCGACATGTTTTCAAAATGGTGGCAAATTTGCTCCATATTTTGAATATTTTCAGCCTATAAGCTACGAAAATTGCATATTTTCTACACAATCATTGTGAATTCATATATTTTGGCATTCTTACAGTCATAAAGAGATAACCCAACCCTTCCAATCCTTATCCTTTTACCACCTATACAACATGTAAACACTTTCTGATATGGGATACAACTTGGCTCAGATATGTTACAATCCTACCCCTAGCCCGATCATTCATCCAATGCCATTTCATTCCCTTGTGATCTGTACACCTTCCTGAAAACTATAGCCCCATCTTCTTTGGCTTGGCTCTCCCGCGCTGGCACATCCTGTCAATTCAGGTGCGGCTGTTTAACTTTAAAATGGGGCTAGAGAAACAGCATTTGGGAAACTAAAGACAAATTTCTACCATTAGCTAGCAATGAACCTCATGCTGAGTTTCACAGCTATAGTGTCAACCAGTGTGTCCTGGTAGTGCAATGACACTACACTATTACAATGTTATATTTACCTTAGTGTTCATGTTTTCAAATTAGAATGAAAATTAATTAAAAAGAGCTTAATTATTTTCTTACTAGCAAAAATAAACTGATCCAGCTAGATTTACCCCAGATCAATCTATTACCTGACCTTTTAGCGCACATATGAACTTATACGCAAATATTTTGCTCTTTGGCGGCCATTTTGGATATGATGACAGCCATCTTGGATGTTTCTAGAAACTATTTTACATAATCTTAGTACTTGTAGGCTTGCTCTCAATATTTTAGCAAAAACTGACAATGATAAAGAAATGCATAAGTGGTTAAGGAATTAAATGTCCATATTCATATATCGGAAGGAAGCCATTTTGAAAAACTGTCAAATTCTGTGTGGCCAGAGGTTGTGTTGAAGATATGAATTCAGCATTATTGATATTTACTAATATTGATTATATATATATTTTTATCATTATTCATTCATTGCTCATACTCATAATCAATAACCATATTATGTAGGCAGCAAAAAGACACACACATATAACACACACACATACATACAAGTGGTTCACATACTGCAGTGCAGACACACACATAACCTAACACAAATATACATACAAGTAGTTCACACATAGAGAGACACACAAATACAAGCAATTCAGTTCACACTTGCATGAGCAGCTCACACACACACACATAAGCAGCAGCTTCTGTAGCTTTGATTAGTAAGCTTCTGTTTTCTTGATTAAAAAAAAAATCAGAGGACGCATTTGATTTCTGTAGCTTTGATCAATATTTGTTCAGCAAAATCATTATTTGCTACTGAAAAAATACTCAATTGAATTATTTGTTTTTAATTTGATATGCAGCGAATTCATCCACTGGTGTCTTTTTCTTTTGGCTGTATTTTCTGTCTTTGGGTCTCTGATCTCTGTATATTTTTCATCTGGGTGTGACAGAAAGTATCCACTGTAATGTGCATGCATCTCTTGCTGGCTGTAAATTTCCACTGTGTGATGTATCAAATCCCTGACGGATTACCTAATTGCAATCTCAGGTTACCTATCCAATTGTAGAGCGAGAATGAAAAGGGGAGGGACCATATTTTCGATATAAAATGGGGTGCACGTCAGATGTTTTTCAGTTCTATCGGGAGTTCTACAGGGGAGATGTCTTTCAGTTCATCGGGCAGTTCTGCGGTTCGTCTTGGGGGCTGTTCCTCTTGCGCAAGAGGAACTGGGCGTTTCATTTTTCAACATGACACAATAAAGCCTAATTTTTTTTTTTTCAAGAATCTGTCTCTCTCCAATTGCTTGAGGATGGGGGAATCTCAATACGTTGAAGAAAATCCACAACAGATGATTATGAGACAGGAGACAAAGAAGAATAGTTATGCCGAATTTCATGCTTGTATCACTATTTGCACTTTTTCCCTGCTATTCTCAAGTTACCTGCTCCACTATAAGGGCTTCTTAGGTTAATATAAATAAATTGCGGTTCCTCAGCTTCTGTCTCGGCATTAGTAATTTTCTTTTATCTAGGGTGAGCGAGATCATTAGGTGGGGGGTTCAAAATGTGGCCAAAACTATGACGGTTGCAGGATGATCGAACTTTTGGAAAGAGATATCCAGGGTGGGTTTGTCTGCCACCGGTGTCAGCTAATTGAACATCTGGAGAGCAAGATCCTTCATCTTTAAGCGGCACGACATAGTTCGCAATCAGTAGACTTCCTAGTGGAACTAAGAAGTATGTCGTTTAAAAAAATGGTGTGTACGCCGAAGCAGGGTGGTACAGGGATCCCAGAGCAGGCAGGGAGAGAAAGTTAGGTGACTGTAGGTCAACAGCGGAGGAAAGGGCGTGCACGCCGCACAGCGACAGCTCCTCCAGTGGTTGAGGTGTCCAACCGATTCCGGCCCTTGCAGGAACTCGAATTGGCCCCTGACCCTGAGAGTGAGGGGACTGAGGAGCAGCAGGGCACTCTGTTGGCATCTACCCCTCAGAAAAGAGAGTTAGTGGTAGTGGGGGACTCAATACTTAGAGGAATAGATAGCTTAGTCTGTTCGCGCGACAAGGAGTCTCGTATGGTGTGTTGCCTGCCTGGTGCCTAGGTAGGAGACGTTGACATGGGGGTGGTGAGCGGGTTTAGTTAAGGGGTGGTGGGCGGGGCGTTTGGGTGGGTGGCGAAAAGGGATTGAAACATTGGTTTACATATTTTTGGGGGTCTTCTCCTAAAAACACTTTTTATATCAGGAGGGGAGAGTGATGAACGTTTACTTAAGTGACATTTCTACAGCTGTACCGCACATTGGTAGACAGACAGGTCACATTGTTTTCCTTTCATAGATCAAACACTGGTCGTTATGGAGAGCATACTTCTTGCAGGCTTTTCGTCAACGTTGTACAACTCTGTACAATGTACAACCACTATAAGTCGTATTGCGTTTATTGTATTGCTCTCTTTATCGTCACCTGAGCACTACAATCACACCCCATTCCCTGTAAAAGTAGCATTTGCATATTGCTGTTTTTTGTACGTACACGGCCAAATCTAGAGCTCTCCTCTTCTCACATGAATCCCCTCCAATAGCCGTCTGAGATTTGAAGTGGTGGTAAGTCTACGTATAGTTTTCGTTACAGTGTGCCTATCATAGTGACCAGTAGCTCTGCATGAGTATCGGGCATGTTGGTGCTAGCAACCCGCCCCCTCAGTTACCGCCACTCCCTTCTCGTAACTCCCCTGCGTGCTAGTGGGGGAGGTACGAGGAGGGGATCAGTGGTTGAAAAAAGGAGAGGGGGTGGAGAAGGAGTGAGATACCACTGGTGTTTTACACTCTCCTGGATGGTGTGTGATATCAATGTACAACTGCTCCGAGGCAATCGTCGTGAATGATTTTGTACCAATATTGAGTCAGACTAATTCAGTGCCTGATCACTCATTGGTTGTGCATCCTGATTAAGATATAAACTTCGAAAGTCCGGCCACACAAGTCAAAACATACGGGCAACTGCCACAATTGGTATATAAGTTTGTCAGCACGTTTGCCATTCGAATCTTGCAATAAGAATCAACAACCAACTGAACTAAACTCTCAAATGATCTACTTCAGGTAATTTTCGAGCCATGCTACTACAAGATGATCTAGCTGATCTGTTCAGATCCACTGAGTACGACCGTGAAGCAAAGTTGCCAACTAAACAGACTCCTTTAAGACATTCTTGTAAAGCCATCCACCCATGGCAAAGACCCAAAAACCGTGGAAACAGTGCATTGTCTGTTCCAAGAACAAAGTTCGCCATGAGTCCCAGTTCAGATGTGACACTTTCGAAGTTAGTTTGCCCGTCCAACGGTGTAATAAACTGTGCCACACGAAACAGGCATACTGGAATGTGACTGACTGATTTTGTATATTATTAAGTATTTATTTTGACAGAGTGAAACATGATGAATAAAAATTCAGTTTGTATTGTCTTGTTGTGCCATCACCCAAAAATTGTGGATAAATTTTTTTCCTGGCAATCACAGCAAACAGGCAGAGAATGAAATACTTCCTTGGCGATCGTCACAAGAGCCAGGCTACAATCCCGGCCTCGGCAGCGTGGCTGCATATTCAAATCAGGCCATGGTGGTCAACCAAGCACGCCACGCATTTGCACTTCCCGGTATGCGGGTCAGCATGCCAGCCCACGTATGTGCGTTTCCCGTATGTAAGAGGTAAAGACAATTTCAAATCAGATGAGGAGTTGGCTTTACTCAAGAACATGAACAGGTCCAGCAATGTGGAGTCGCCAGATAAACTATAGCTACCAGACAAAACAAGGTAGACTCGTAAAATGGTGAAAACAATCGCAAAAATGTCGCCGTGACCTTGCAAATTATGCCAAGGTCACCAAAATCGACTGGGCCCTGTGCCTTCCCTATATGGAGCTTGATGTCGATAATGAAGAAAGTCCAGTGAACTGATCTTGAGATATCTCGCTGGCAAGTTTAACACGCAGGTAAACATGCTGAAATATTCAATGCGTCGTTTCGACCTTGAAAATAATATCAGGGCCACCAAAATTGACTGGGCCCTGCGCCTTCCACAGATGAAGCTCGCTTTCAAATAAGAAAATCCAGTGAACCTTGAGATATCTCGCTGACAAGGGTAAAGTGTCAGAAAAACTTTTAAGTCACTTTGTGACCTTGAAATGAAGGTCAAGGTCACCAAACATGACTGCCACCTTTCTCTTACTGTGATCAAACTAGATGTCAAATATGAAGAGAATCCAGCCAACGGTTCTTAAGATATTACAGTTCATATGTAGGGACGGACGGAGCCTAATGATATGTGTCATTATCCTATGTAAGACTACTTTTCCCTAAAATTAGTGAGAAAAAAAAAACAAAAAAACAGGAAATTCACATACCAAAATGACACGTTGTTGAAGTGACCAAACTACTGTGGTTTTCAGGTAATAGACAGAGGCCAAAGCCACTGAGGGAGGCAGCACAAACTGCAAACGGCTGGTTGCCATAGCCTTCATGAAAACCGTTGCTGCTCTGCTACGTCTCGGGTTCAATCCCTGGTCGTACCAACCAGCAGTGGTCGGCAGCTTTTTCAGAACAGCGCACAATTGGCTGAAGGGCTGTAGGGATGCAAATTGGGAAGGAACTGCTGGGAAGGGAAGTTAAAAAATGACTGCCTTTTTCGTACCTCAAGCGCCTCCTGTTGGCCAGCCGGGCGCTCGTCAGTGAGATTCTAAGCTTGCTCATGTTCGGGTATCCTCCGCCCTCGTTCTGACTAAGCGAATGTTTCGACCAATAAGTGTAAAGATACAGGGGCTGACAGGCGCATGCTTCAGAGGAGAGTCGCGAACTGTCTCTCTCTCCTGAGCTGGCAATAGGGGGTTGCATACGAGCAAGCCTTGTACATAGTTCTCGGATTGGGCATTCCAGATTCGGGTGGGATTGGAAATGCCAAATTTATTTTAAAAAAAGAAAATGTAAATTGTTGCTGCTTAGTTCCGATTATCCTAGAATGGCACCGTAATGCCCCGCCCTGCTTTGCCTCTGATCGGGTCACTGTCCTTTCACAAACCATAACCGGGCTCACTCCTCATACCTACATCTTACAGCCTAACTAGCAATGTGAGCAAGTAGGCTCCTAGTCAATCAAAGGGAAAATGGATTCGGCTGATATTGCAGTATGGCCGCGACACTGACCGGGCATTCACACCAGAAGCAACAATTTGCATAGTTTGCGTGAAGTTGACGGCAAGGTGAAGCGCATTACGAAACAAGGAAGCAAGTTAGCATGAAGGGATAACTTTAGCAAAATGTAGCTAAAGCTGATATATTGCAACCCGAATTCCGAAATAGTTGGGACGAAGTGTAAATTGTGAATAAAACTAGATATAGTCAGTAAGCATAGCTTACAGGATACCCCCCGCAACAACAAGTAGTCGGGCAGTACCACAGTCAATAGACCATCCATTAAGAAAAAGAATTTTCAAAATCGGATGAGTAGGTTATGAGATCTAGGTCCGGACGCACAGACGCACGCACACACACACAGACACATGCACTGACACACGCACGCATGCACACACAGACGGACAAAGCAAATCCAGTATACCCCCCCAAACTTCGTTGCGGAGGGTATAATAAACTTCGTTGCGGGGGGTATAATAAACTTCGTTGCGGGGGGTATAAAAAAAACTCTATTCAATTGAATACATGGCAAAGACAAGTTACTTAATGTTCGAACAGGTAAACTTTGTAATTTTTTGCAAATATTAGCTAATTTGGAATTTGATGCCAGCAACATGTATCAAAAAAGCTGGCACAAGTGGCAAAAAAGACAAAGTTGAGGAATGCTCATCAAACACTTATTTGGAACATCCCACAGGTGAACGGGCTAATTGGGAACAGGTGGGTGCCATGATTGGGTATAAAAGCAGCTTCCCTGAAATGCTCAGTCATTCACAAACAAGGATGGGGCGAGGGTCACCACTTGGTGAACAAATGCGTGAGCTGATTGTCGAACAGTTTAAAAACAACATTCCTCAACGAGCTATTGCAAGGAATTTAGGGATTTCATCATCAACGGTCCGTAATATCGTCAAAAGGTTCAGAGAATCTGGAGAAATCACTGCACGTAAGCGACAAGGCCTAAAACCAACATTGAATGCCCGTGACCTTCGATCCCTCAGGCGGTAGTGCATCAAAAACCGACGTCAGTGTGTAAAGGACATCACCACATGGGCTCAGGAACACTTCAGAAAACCACTGTCAGTAACTACAGTTTGTCAAAACATCTGCAAATGCAAGTTAAAACTCTACAATGCAAAGTGAAGGCCATTTATCAACAGCACCCAGAAACGCCGCCGGCTTTGCTGGGCCCTAGCTCATCTAAGATGGACTGATGCAAAGTGGAAAAGTGTTCTGTGGTCTGACGAGTCCACATTTCAAATTGTTTTTGGAAACTGTGGACATCGTGTCCTCAGAACCATACGGACTGTTATAGGCGCAAAGTTCAAAAGTCAGCATCTGTGATGGTATGGGAGTGTATTAGTGCCCAAGGCATGGGCAACTTACACATATGTGAAGGCACCATTAATGCTGAAAGGTATGTACAAGTTTTGGAGCAACATATGTTGCCATCCAAGCAATGTCTTTTTCATGGACGCCCCTGCTTATTTCAGCATGACAATGCCAAGCCACATTCTGTGTTACAACAGCATGGCTTCGTAGTAAGAGTGCGGGTATTAGACTGGTCTGCCTGTAGTCCAGACCTGTCTCCCATTGAAAATGTGTGGCGCATTATGAAGCGTAAAATACGACAACGGAGACCCCAGACTGTTGAACAACTTAAGCTGTATATCAAGCAAGAATGGGAAAGAGTTCCACCTGAAAAGCTTCAAAAATTGGTCTCCTCAGTTCCCAAATGTTTACTGAATGTTGTTAAAAGGAAAGGCGATGTAACACAGTGGTAAAAAGGCCCCTGTGCCAACTTTTTTGCAATGTGTTGCTGCCTTTAAATTCTAAGTTAATGATTATTTGCAAAAAAAAATAAAGTTTCTCAGTTTGAACATTAAACATCTTGTCTTTGCAGTGTATTCAATTGAATATAAGTTGAAAAGGATTTGCAAATCATTGTATTCTGTTTTTATCTATGATTTACATAACGTACCAACTTCACTGGTTTTGGGTTTTGTATAAGAGAATCAGCTGAGAGAATATTTAGCAAGTAACTGAGTTAACTGGCATCAGATCTGTAACATGATTGGCCATAAAAGGGATGTCTTTGAGATGCTGCATCTCTCAGAAGAAAAGATGGCCAGATGTTTACAACCTGCGAAGGCTTGTGTAAAAAAATTGAGGAATACTTTAAAAACAATGTTCCTCAACGTCAAATTGAAAAGGCTTTGAAGGTCTCATCATCAACAGTGCATAACATCATCAAAAGATTCAGAGAAACTGGAAAAATCTCTGTGCGTAAGGGACAAGGCTGAAGACCTTTACTGAATCCCTGTGATCTTCGGGCCCTCAGATGCCACTGCATCACTCACCGGCATGATTCTGTCATTGACATTACTCAATGGGCCCAGGAATATTTCAAGAAACCACTGTCTGTAAACACAGCCCGCCGTGCCATCCACAGATACTGCCAAAAACTTGATCAGGCAAAAAGGAAGCCATTGTTGAACATGATCCAAAAGAGCCGCCGTGTTCTGTGGGCCAAGGCTCATTTAAAATTGATTGTAGTAAAGTGGCAAAGTGTCCTGTGGTCAAACGAGTCCAAATTTGACATTCTTGTAGGAAATCATGGGTATCGTATCCTTCGGGCAAAGGAGTAAGACCACCCCTCCTGTTATCAGCCTTCAGTTCAAAAGCCAGCATCTCTGATGGTATGGGGATGCATTAGTGCATATGGTGTGGGACACTTGCATGCTTTTAAAAGCACCATGAATGCTGAAAGGAAATAAAAGTTCCTACAGACGACATCTATTCCAGGGAAGGCCTTGTGTATTTCAGCAGGACAATGCCAAACCATATAATGCAGCTATTACAACAGTAAGACCTTGTACTAGAATAGTCTGCGTGCAGAACTGGCCTGCCTGCAGTCTTGATCTTTCACCAATTGAGAAAATTTGGCGCATAATTAAATGAAAAGTCTGTCAAAGGAGACCCAAAACTCTCCAGCAGCTGGAAGCCTGTATTAAACAAGAGTGGGATCAAATTCCAATGGCTAAATTCAAGACACTTGTCTCCTCAATACCCAGACGCCTCCACTCTGTGTTAAAAAGAGGAGGGGATGCTACACCATGGTAAACTGGCCCCTGTCCCAACTTTTTTGAGAACTGTAGCAGCCATCAAATTTGAAACGAGCTCATTTTGTGGATAATATTGTAAAATTTTTCAGTTTCAACATTTGCTATGTTATCTCTGTTCTATTGTGAATAGAACACTGGCTGGTGAGATTTGAAAGTCATTGCATTTAGATTGTATTCACAATTTACACTTTGTCCCAACCATTTCAAAATTGGGGTTTTATAATTGGAATTTTTTTCCCCTCACCAGTTCATCATCTCGTGTGTTTACCGGGTAAATATATTCAACGTTCCACAGTTTAATGAAACAAACAACATTTTCGCAGATGGCTGTTGTGTCACTTTAGGGTCATTCCATGCCAAGTGGACACGCTAAAGGTACCTTTTGGGCCATGATGGTCTGATTTTTCTCTAACTTTGCATATTTGTTCATTTGAACTCAAATGATGGGTATTTTCAATTTTTTCACGAATGGCCCAACGTTATGGATTTTATGGGCCTCCGGAAAAATGGCTGGTCGGGGGAGCTTTTCAAAACATGCCGTAGAAAAAGTCTTATATCTCTGGTTCTATGATAGATACAGATCTGGAAGGAAGCTTGACATGAACCTTGCTCTAGACTAACAATCGAGACTAACAATCACGTACTGCGCATTCACGTTCATAACCATAGCCTAAAATTAGCGCCCTGTCAACACCCCTGTAGCATGTTAAGAGAATGTACTGCGCAGAGAGCTGAGGACTCCGTTCATTGTGTTGTAAGTTTAATGCATGTATGCCACTCTAAGTAGCACTGCGTCTCTCGCTAATGACTGTACTATGGTCCATGAACGCACCGTCCCTCAGTACCTGCGGTGAACGTGTTACAAAGAGTGAGTGTGAACCTCAGGGCTGAATCATGAACTGAATGGCGGATCGTTTGGCTGTTTACCAGTTCAGGGAGTTGGAGAACTATACACTATGCTGTCAGGACTCCTGCTAAGCGCTGAAAGATCCAGTGAGCGATTCTTTTTTTTTTTGTTAAACAAATATTTTTAATGAACAGATTCTAGTGATTTAGTACCGTTAAAAGAACTGCCAATCCCATCACTATTGCAGAGTCGACAGGTGGTAGTTTTTATCAGAGGGGCAGGGCAAACAGTGGTGGGTCGTGACGAAAGCTGCCTCCAAAATGTCACCGGCCTCCATCTCTGCCAATGGCAAAATTCGATCGTAATAGCCGGATTTCAACCAATAGAGGGCAGCCACTATTATATTTTTAATCACAAAATACACCAAATCGAAATACTTTGACTAAAATGTCAATAGTTGGACCAGAATCAATCAACAACACTACTACATACCCATATACATTTGTTTTGAGCAGAAAAAAAGTGGTTTTGGGGTTGAGTTACTCTGTGGTTGCTTGAATCAATGGTGAATGACATGGAAATTAAGGTCAAAGTTAGGGTTTACAAAAATATTTTCCAGTTTTTCAATCCTAATTACTTGCTAATAGTTGGAGGGATTGATCAACTGATGCCAGCAACCTTTTATTTCAGGTAGATTCTTGCCATTTCTATCAAAAAATCTAAAGAAAATTCAGCAGTTGTTCAGATTAACCCTTTCAAAGTTGGTTGCTGCTGAAAAGAGCCCAAGTTTAAGGGCCTGGCTTGCCCCCCAGGGAAAGTTGCACTGACACTACTCTGCACCTGAGCAGTGTCTAATGACCTGAATTACACTGCTATGGCCCAAAAATCCAGTATACAGGCCTGTATCCCACTAAAAAACACACCTAAATAGTTGTAAAAATCCTTGTTTTTCTTTGGATTGAAATGTACAGGGCAACTATGTGTTGGAAAGAAAGGAACCCACTTGAACATCATGTGGGTTACTTTTTTTGAGCTGAAAACCTGATATTGATCTTCTTTGCAATTGTAGTGACCTTATTAGGGTCATTCCATATCTAGTGGAAACACACCTGGGCCATAATCGTCTTGGATTTTACTTTAACTTTGTCCATTTGTTCATTTGGCCCAAGTAATGGATATAAATGGATAAAAAATCCAAAAAATAATTTATTTATTTTTTTTGTTAACTGCCCTCTGGTATTGGTTTTATGGACCTCTGAAGAAATGGCCTGTAGAGGGCGCTTTTCAAAACAAGCTGGAGAAAAACCCTTATATCTCTGGCCCAGTAACTCATACAGGTCTTGGGTTTGAATGGATTTGTAATATGAGACTTCCTCTAGCAACGCCATCATTTACAATGGTTGTATCTGTTCTTGTTTCCATGGGAAGAGTGTTTGAAGCTTCACTGAAATCAGTCGTCTTGTGATGTTGCAATCATGGCTATGGTGTGAAACCCCAGTCAGATGGAACAGCGTCTCGAGACATTGTGGACATTTGTATCGCGGTTTTGGACTTGGTTCCAAATCCACTGCACCCCTAATTATCAATTCCACTTGGATTAGCTTTCTGATGAGCAAGCCAGATGCTTTATCCACAATCACCAACACCAACTCAATGACAGACGTTGGAAACAAACCACTGAAAGCATTTTGAAAGCTGGTAACACCAAAGGCTGCAGTTGTATGACACAGACCCTGCCCCTTCACCCCAAAAGCCAACAGTTTGCTTTTAAACAGTCCAACCAGGAAGCATATCAAGGAAAAAATGACCCCCAGAGAAAAACCGTGAGTGAGCAGTGGGCCCCACAACTGGACGCGACAGGCAGCATATATGCAGAGATGGAGAGGGTCTGAAAGAGGGTGACAAAGCAGAGGAACAGCAGAGTATTGTCAGTCCTACCAGCGATCTGTTCTTCCGTCAGCTGGTCAGCCTGCAGAGAAATTCAAATTATTTGCAGCTGTACGAGCACTGAAGGCACCAGCTGTTCAGGCGCAAAATATTTGGAACATTTCTTTACGGTAAAACTCAAATTACAGACTTGGATTGTCAAGAACAGTCAATCTGAACAAAAGGAGGTGCGTATACAGGGCTATTGATCCAATTCAAATGAGGAACGAAGCGGTAATTCTGCCAGCAGACGGAAAGAGCCCGAGAACAACCATTTTGACGGCCTCTTCTGGCGTGCAATCGCTGCTGTAGATTGGGACATTTGACATGATCACTGTAAACATTCAAAGATTCTCACAATCTGTTCACAAAATTAAGTCTTAGTGGGTGAATGAGCCGAGTAGAAGCTGACCAAGCAGGCAGTCAAGGTTCAAATCCAGAGCAAAACCGATTGTTGGCCTTCTACTTTTATACGGAATATAATTTCAACTTTTAAAATTTTTTGCTCTCGGTTGCATTTTGGTTAAACATTACTCAGCTATTTTAGGTTAGACTAGGTTAAAAGGACCAGTGCGTAAGATTTAGAGGCATCTAGTGGTCAGATTATAGATAGCAATCAACTGACCATTTCTTTTCTCAGAAAACCTACAGTGGCCACAAAACTTGCGAAAACGTTAAAGGCGCTCTCTTGTCGCAGTGCTTTATTCATTTACTTTTTTCCCCATTCTGGGCTACTGTAGAAAAAATGGCGGCGCAACATGGTGTTCTCCATGGAGGCGGACCCGCTCCCATGTAGGTTTAAAGGGCTTATTCTAAGCGAAATGAAACACAAAGATTCTTTTTCACGTGATTATACACAACTAAAAAAGTAGTTTTGAATGTTATATTCCATTTCTGCCAAAATATCAATCTAAATTCTACACACTGCTCCTTTAAGCTTTCTGTGCCAATTAAAAGGCTGAGTTTAGGGTTCAGAGTTCCAGACAGGCGACTGTGGTTTTTAAAAGGTTGGGGTACAGCATCTTACTTAATATTAAACTAGCAGAGAAACGGGGAGTGAATTGGGTTCAGGGTGTGGCAAAGACGATCATGGTTCTTTAAAGGTTAAGGTAAGGTTGCACTCTTTCAGAATATTAATATGCTGAATATTTATATATTAAACAAGCTAAAGAACAGGGATTTAACCGGGTCCAGGGTTTGGGAAATGCAATAGCAGTTTTTTTGAAGGTTAATGGTAGGTCACAGGGTTTGGAAAAGGCAAAATTAAATCTAAAAATTTATGAGTAAGCAAGCCGGTTCTGTGGTTCCAACCATCCACCCTGTTATAAGTCTAGACAAATATATTGAGAGTTATAACAACTGAACATGCGCACCAGAGTAGCCAGCAGAATAGCTGTTCTCAGGCTCTTGCCGTTTGTCAGCAGCATAACTGGTTTGAATCCGGCCCGGGGCCGCTCTGTGGAGCTTGCATTGTCGCGGTGGACGCCCCTGTTTCGCAGAGCGCAATTATTGGTGTGCACTCGAGTGGAAGAAAGAAAAGAAACAAGAGTTTGTCACTAAAGTGACTATATCCCCCGCCGTTAGGTCACCAAAACCCACTGGTGTCTGCGCATTCCCAGTAGGAAGGTTGATACCGAAAAGAATTGAAATAGGTTGACTCCTTCTTGAGATATCGCGCTGATAATGTTCGGGACAGACGAACGGACGGACGTACGTACATACGCACGTACGGACGGAGCTGAATACTATATCCCCCGCCGCGCGTTTAGCAAACAAAACAAAAGTAGCATCAGAAGGATCTAATAGCTGCGACCTCGCCTAGCATCCGTCACGAGGCCTAGTGTCCATGACTGGTGGTGTCTTGTACAAATGTGATGTCGAAATTGGCAAATGACCTTGAAAATCAATAGGGGACCTTTCCTCTGTACCAAAAGGCTTGTTCTAAGATGTAATAGCCATGCATCAAGTTAAAGTGGAGTTACGGTGTGAAAACTGTGAAATCGGGGCAAAATCGACACTTTTTTGACCGGTGTGACCTTGGGATTCAACAGATGACCTTGAAAATCAATAGGGAACCCCTCCTCTATACCAAGAAGCTTTTAGTAAGATTTCATAACCATTCATTGAATTTAACTTGAGTTACGGTGCGAAAACCGTAAAATCGGGCAAAATTAACACTTTTTTACCTTTGTGACCTTGAGATTTGACGTATGACCTTGAAAAACAATAGGGAACACCTCCTGTATGCCTAGAAGCCATTTCCAAAATTTCATAGCGATCCATGAATTCTAACTGGAGTTACAGCGCGAAAACCTGCAAACAAGGTCGTGACCTCTGTGAACTTGACCTTTGACCTCGATTTTGTGCATGGACATCACTTTGGTGAAGGTCAATAACTCCTGAAAATTTCATGATGATACGACGACAGGAACGTGGGGAAAAAGGCGTCACAGACGTACAGACAGACGGACAGAAGCATTCATAGAGCTGCTTGGCCGCAGCTAAAAAGACACGCACTTCCAGGTTAATGGGGGCAAGTTTAAACCAGCAAACGCCATCGCAGCATGAAAGACTAATGTCGGCTTTCTTATCCAGCATGCTACAGAACTGTGCGAATCTGATACCAATTTCAAACACTGAAGAGACAGCCGGTAAGATCGCGTTTATCAGACTAGTTGTTGCAAGTGTTGTTTGTTGTGCTGACAAGGCATTGGGCCACGGGGGAAAATGTTTGTGTGCTGTAGTGTCTTTATTTCGGACATATTCACATGGTGTATTGTGTAAATGTCAGCTAGTAAATGTGTTCTGATAGATCAGATACTGGTGCACTGAGTAATTGGTAGCTGTGAAAATGTTTTATTACCGTGCATAGGTCTATTTTCATTCAGAATCTGTCTGGAATGAACTAAAAGTATTTAATTGCTTAAAATAGTAAATTGTAATTTCATAGGAATAGATGTGTGTTGTATAAATGTATGTGATAAAAATGTGCTAAAACTCCCTGTTTAATTGTTTAGTAATTCATTGTGTTTGGGAACTCATTTAATTAATTGTGCCTCATATGGTTAAAATATAATTATATCCCCGAACGCCGATTCGGGGATATTATGTTTTTGGTCCGACCGCCGCCGCGCCGCCCCTAACGTGTTAACGTGATAACTTCAGTAATATTTCAATTAGAAATTTCATGTTTTGCATATAAGTAAGAATCATAAAGAGGAAGAACTGATTCCATTTTGGACAATTTACAATGTCTAGATTGGGCCACCAGGGGCCAAAAACTGAAAAATCACAGTTTTTATCATATTTCTGGAAATATTTGTCCGAATGACCTGAAATCAACTGCAAATGAAAGGTCATGACCTGAGGATGTGTCCCACGATGACATTTTACCTGTTTGGTTCAAAATTGGAGCTTTGTCACTCAAAATTCACCATTTTTGCCAAATCTTTGGAACCATTTGTGACATGAAACTATGTGCAACTGCAAGGTCATGACCTCACAATGTGTCACATGATGACATCATACCTGTATGGTTCAATATTTTGCCACCAGGTGGCGCTTTATGATGGAAAATGACCATTTTGGCCATATCTTCAGAACCATTTGTCCCATTCACCTGAAATTAAGTTCAAATGAAAGTCTATTCAAGGTCTATTCAAGGATTGGGGAATTGGAGGTTTGAGGGCGTTCGGGGATATACCCAAAGCAGTTACCTCCGACGGCATAAGCCTAGTTTCATATGCATGTTTAGAGCCAAGCTTTTGATAATTAATCATTTTTCTTGTGTACCTGTTTTTACAGAAAGTGTGCAAATTGGTAAATGGTTGGTGTTGTCTGTCTTTTAAGGTTTTTCCACTTTCTGGGCAACAAAAGATGAAAACAAAATAAAAAAGGTTAAAGATGGAATAGAGGCCTGGTTATTGAGTGGAACCCAGTTTGATGTTCAGTCTTGGTATTATCCTATCAAGTGTGGGATAAGCACAGGAGGAGTTAAAACACCTGACATGCATGTTTTCCTCGTGCTTGTATGGGTTTCCTCCAACAGTCCAAAGACATGCATATCAGGCTAACTGGAGACACTAAATTGCCCATAGCTGTGAGTGTGTGAATGGTGCGGGCGCCCTGCGATGGATAGGCCAGCTGTCCAGCGTGGGCCCCTGCCTTTTGCCCGTAGTCAGCTGGGATGGGGTTTAGCTGCCCCCGCAACCCCTAGCGAGGAAGAAGCAGGTATAGAGAATGGATGGACATTATCGAGTATTCAGGTGCGTCGCGAGAAAATAATTTTGGTGGGGGTAGATCTTGCGAGCAAAGCGCAGAAGCTTTGCCATCTTTTCATATTTAGGACCACAAACAGTGGCTCCTTGTAGAACAGCCTGTGAGCAATTTGGATCGCTTGTTGTTTAATGACAATTAGAAAGTCAAAATTTTAACATTATGTCAACAGGTCATTCTCTGAAATATGAGCCTGGAAAGGCAAATTTTCAAATAAGCTCCGTCATATAACTAGTGCATTTGTTTAAAGCAAATGTTCTAGTTGAGGATCAAGTTGAGGCAAATGCCAATTTCAGAAAAAAAAAAAAAATTTTGGGGCAAAATTTAAAGTCCTTTAGTTTTTCACCATTTTTTGAGACCTGGGTAATTCTTGAAATTAAAATCATCTTTTTGTGATTTTGATGAGCGTCAAACTCGGCAGCAGAAATAATCTATTGCTGAGGTTATTTTTCAACTTTTTGAGCAAAAGTCCCAACCGACTTAAAAGTTGCCCTCATTAAGGGGTCAAAATTTATGCTGGTGAATGACGTCACACACGTAACGCATAGAAAACCAAAGTTTGTATAAAATTAATAAATCCAAGGGAGGATATGAAAAACCTGATATTATAAATTAATACCATACCTTCCGTGCTTGGAGGGCATAACTTCCTCAGTCCCACAAATAGAATATGTTTTATAGCCAAAAATGTACCTGTCACACACCTAACACGGTGTTAGGCGGGTGACATCTATGACATTACGTGTGTGACCAAAGTACAAAGCCTCTGCCTATTATGACACAAACAACCTGTTTCCTTTCTAACATAACATAACAAAACAATATGGTCTGGCAAGCTATTCCACAATGAAATTACTCTTTGGGTGAAGAAATATGTCCTAATATCAGTGCTAAATTTACCTTAGGTCAGCTTCCGTTTGTGACCCCAAGTTCTACTAACAACACTTGATTGAGGGAATCCTTCATAATTCACTTTGTTAATCCCTTGAACATATTTAAAGACCTCAATCAGATCACCCCTAAGCCTCCTTTTCCTAAGACTAAAGAGATTATGGATCTTCAGCCTGGGTCATATCTTTCATCTTTTATACCCGGAATTGACGACCACTGACATAGTGTCAATATGACAAATTTTTTCGTTAGGAAATTGATTTTTTTTGGAATACCATTGAGTCACTGTAACTGAAGTTTTTCGGCTACATAGGACAATGATTTTTTATGTCACAAGAGATCATTTTTTTTAAACTGCTGAATAGATACTATGGGCAAGGATATTGAGCAGTTTACACATCAGGCTTAGCTGAGGAGTTAAATTCATGCAACTCCTGAAAAACAGGGATAGGAGTGAATTTGTCAATATTCTAGACTGTGTTCCAGCACTGCTCGCTTATGAATATTCATTAACTGATCCGGGGGTGAAATCTCGTGATAGAGTTGTGCAACTGCTTCCATAAAAAGACCTGCTCTATGTCAGCAGGCGTCTACGTTAGCGCTGCACGATTAATCTATTCGCAATTGCAATTGCAATGTCAAGCTGTGCGATTGCATAACTGCAAAAAAGACTGCGATTTAATCTAAATAAACGTGTGCGTGTCAGTGAAAATTACAACCTCTCCTTTAATTGAGTGGAGTCTGATGTTACACCCCCAAGCTATTCTGGGCTGCGTCCGCATAGTAAAAAAATTACGTTCTATTCACTAATTCCAAACCACTTTTCTTGAACCAATGTTTTCCACATTGGTTCAAGACATTGGAAGATAAGGGATAGGTTCAAACAGGAATTCCTGCCACTTAGGAAGACAATCACGCTAATTACAAAATCTGAATACACTTAGAGCAGGCAACATAATCATGAAGGCCCTGCCCATCATGCACTTTCTATTTCGTACGTGCTCCGCCCCAAACGGGCTTCGCTATTGGTTTACCCCCCCGAGGTCCCGCCTCGGTGCCTGAGAAAGAAAATTGAACTCACCTGCTCCGTAGGAGGGGGTAGCATACTCAGCTCAGCTATAAAGCCTCGGTGCTGCCAATGCTTGCCTCCCTTTTTCACTCAGCAAGTTTGGACTCTTGCGGATTTTAGTCACTATACTGTGTCGCAAGAAATATGGATAAAGTTTGTCGTCAATATGCCTCCCCCATGGTGCCCTTGGACCAGCACAATGACTGTTCATCGGTCTGGGCTGGTGGCACCAGGCGGAGGCTGCTTCCTGTGCCGCCTGTGCAAGCGCTCCCCCCCCGGCGGAGCGTGAGCGGCAGCTACAGTCTGTGCGTCCTCCAGGCATCGTTACGATTGTCACACACACTGTTTCAGATGTTGGCATTCATAGTCATTTGGGACACCCTACCGGGGAGGAGCAGAGTGGCTCTCCCTTCCGTTGATGGGGTTAAGAGGGACATGGTGCGTGAGGCTTGTGTTTTCTCAGCATTTCCACTCAACACAGATCTGCATATCGGCGCTTCACAAGCCATAGCCTGTTTATGAAATGCTGGCTGGCTAATCGCTGGTGAAATTTGCGTTGTTCTACCCCCAGGAGTAGTACACGGTCAAACAATGTGGCTAATCTGAAATCTGATGGCGATATCCTCCCATCATACTGTGGCAGGTGGGTTCACGCTAAATCCTTCAATTCGGCTTGCGTTTTGTCCTGATGCACCGCCAGTGAGGAAACGTTTACGAGCTGATGCAGATAGCCAGCAACTTCCTAACACTGCTCGCTGGGCTGGCTCCAGCAGCATGGTTAGTACACCGCAGCATGCTCCATCTTCTTCTGGGTTGCGCGGAAGTGGAGCTGTCCGCCATTTTGGCTCCACAGCTCCTGAGATGCCACACGACGTTCACTGTGCATCCCAAAAACAAGCAGCGGGAGGTTTACACAAGTGTTTCTGAAGTTAAACGTCAGGAGGGGCTCTCGCATAACTCAGAATTCGCTGTGCCCCCGCCGTCCATGGTAATTGAGTACCAGGTGACGTGCTTGTGACGCGGAGAGGAAGCACTGCTGTCATTAGCCTTTCGGGCAGGGCCCCCGGTCGACCCCTCCCACAGAGGGAGGGGCGTCGCGGGAAGCCTAAGGCTATCAGAGACTATACTGCCTTTCCACTCACGAGCCATATCAGTCTTGGGCGAGTTTGTGCGGCCCCCCTCCCAGTCTGGCTGCACAGAACACTGTGGAAGGGATATGCACTGCAGTTTCACTGCCGTCCTCCTCCATTCAGAGGCATTGTGCGGACAAGCCTCCCCAATTCCGCCGAGAGGGCGTTTTGAGGGAAAAGGTGAACTGGCTTCTACGAAAGGGGGCCCATAGTGCCTGTCCCCTAATCGGAAGCTTGATTGTGATTTTTTTCTCAAATTTTTTGATTAAAAAAAAAAAAGATATCTGGAGGCCTGAAGACCATTCTGGATGCTGACAGCAAGTTCTATGCTGGAATGTGTCAGGCCAGGCGACTGGATGACATCATTAGATCTGACGGATGCCTATTTCATGTCCCAATTCTGCTGCGCCATCCGAAGTTCCTTCGTTTGGCATTGGAAGACCAGAGTTTTCCAGTTTTGCAGCCTCCCATTTGGATATTCCCTGGCGCCTCAGACATTCTCCAAATGTGTGGAGACAGCGGGAGCGCCGCTCCGGCAGAGATGGATACAGATTGTGACTTCTCTGGACGATTAGCTGATCCTGGCCCTTTACAAGCAGATGGCAGTTGCCCATACGATGCTGTTAATGCAACATGAGGCTCAACTGGGCTTTGCTATCAACAGCGACAAGAGCACCCCCGCAGCCAGCGCAGTATCAAGGGCTGCTGTTGGACTCACAATCTATGACCGCATGTCTGTCACTCGACAGGACAGAGGCGATCCTGTCTCCGGTCCAAGGAATACTGGACGCAGTCTCGGTACCAGCGATGGCAGTCATGTCAATGCTGGGAATGATGGTTGCAGCCCTTTCAGTAGTCCGCCTGGGGCTGCTGTTCATGAGAGATTTTCAGCACTGGTTCATACGCCGTCGTCTAGACCCAAGGTGGGACCAATAGCGCATGCTCCACATACCAATGCGAGCACGACAAGCATTTGCGTTTTGGGCCTCACCCAGCCGGCTCCGCGTGGAGGTTCGGATGGAGTGCGTGTCTCACTACACCAAAATATTTGTTGCTACCTCCCTCAAAGGATGGAGCGGGACTTGTAGCCCTGCTTCTGTCGTAGGGACATTGCAGGGGCCCTAGCGTCATATCTAGAACTCAGGGCAGTTCAGATAGTGTTGCACCATTTTGCCCCACAGTTGGAAGGGGGGCGCGTCCTACACAATAGCGGCGGCCTATCTCAACTGGCAAGGGAGGCTCAGGTCTTGGCCCTACACAAGATGGCCGCTTTCGTCCTAACATGGGGGGATTGCCATCACTGCTCCCTGAGAGCCCAGCATGTTCCTGGCATCCTCAAAACTTGGGTAGATGGGCTGTCCAGGGGAGCGCTGCCAGGGGAGGATGGGAGCCTTCCACCAGTAATGGCCAAACAGATCTGGAGGCTGTTCGGTCAACCAGTGGCGGACCTGTTTGCGAGCAGGGAAAACACTTTGTGCCCTCTTTGATTCTCCCTGAGGCTTACTGGCAATCCTTTCCAGGGGGGGCCGATGCGCTGGCCCATCCAGTCTAGCCAGTGGGCCTGCGGTATGTGTTCCCGCCCCGGCGGCTACTGATGCTACTGCTCCGCGGAGTACAGGAAGAGCACCTGTCTATAATTATTGTGGCTCTATGTCTAAGCGCCAAGTAGTTTCCGAATCCCATCCAGCTGGCAGTAGCAGGCTCGTGGAAGATTCCGGACCTTCCCTTGACCAGATTCGGGCAGGGTACGATTCTCACCTGCTCCCTCATGGCCTGGAAATTGAAAGAGTGAAGTTGAGCAAGTTGGGCCTGTCTGAGGCGGCGGTGTCCACAGTTCAGTGTGCACATGCCCCAGCCACATCCAAGGCTTATGCGGCCCATTGACGGATTTTTGTTGGCTAGTGTCAGGCCTGAACCCATGCTCATGTCCCTTCAAGGGGTGCGGGAAATGACGGGTTTGACCACTTTACAGCCAGAAGTCACCCACTGGTGAAGTGCTTTTTGAGAGGAGGCCGCAGGATAAGACCGCCAACGCAGCGTGTATCCTGCAATGAGATCTGCAGACAGTGTTGGATGGCCTGGCAGGGCCACCATTCGATCCCCTGGACCAGGGGACCTGCATATTTTATCTATCAAAACTGCCTTCCTTTTGGCCTTGGCGTTAGCTAGGAGAGTGAGCAAGCTGAGCGCCCTCTCTGTGCAATCAACATATTTGACCCTAAGAGAGGACCAGGATTCGGTGGAGCCTTGTCCTAACCTGTCCTTCCAGCCGAAGGTCATCACCACAGCTTTCAAGTCATCGGTCATTCGACTGCATGCCTTCTGTCCACCTCATGCCACCAGCAGGCAGGAACGGACGCACAAGCTGTGCCCAGTGCGTGCACTCAGTCTTTACATGGAACGCACTGTGAATCTTAGGAGGGTGGATCAGCTGTTTGTTTGTTATGATGAACGGACTCAAGGGACCCCTCTGTCAGCACAGCGCCTCGCCCACTGGATCTGTGATGCTGCAGACCCTATTCGGCCGTGGGTCTCAGTGCCCCAGCAGGATTGACTGCACATTCTACCCGGGGCATTGCATCCTCTACAGTGCTTTTTAAAGGTGTATCCGTAGAAGAGATTTGCAGGGCGGCCTCTTGGTCTTCTGCATCGACCTTTGCGCCTTCATATCTCAGGGATATGACGGCTAGCATGGTTGCATATTTCAGCCCTAGGAAGCCGGTCAGCGGGGTTCCCCTCCGACACTGACTAATGTACTACCACACCCTGAGGCGATGCACTCTGGGGGCGCCCGCCTGCAGGTCTGGGGGCTTGTTGTCAGGAGATGACAGCCTACAAGCCCCCCCATTCAGTCTGGGGAAGGGACCCTATTGGAGGGGGGTCCCATTCCAACATCAACTGGTCTTCTGTTCTTGTGGCATGCCACTGCCTGAGGCGATGCACTCTGGCGGTGCTCGCCTGTGGGTGTTTCTCGTTGGGAGATGACAGCTAGCAAGCCCTCCCATTCATTCTAAGAAGGGACCCTATCAGTGTGGTCCCTTTCGGCATCAACTTGGAATTAGTGTTACTATGTGCGCCACGACCTGGGGCAGGGTACACAGTCTGGCGGTGCACGCCGCAGTGTGTGGTGGGGTTTCTCTTGGTTTCGGAATGGAACTCTGTGGTGGCGGGCCACCTGGGAGTACATTCATCCCTAACGGCCTTCGACTTAGGTGTAAACCAATAGCGAAGCACGTTAGAGGGCTGAGCTCGTACGAAATAGAACTACTGGTTACTTGGATGTAACTCCAGTTCTATGAGTACGTGCTTAGCCCTCTAACAACCTGCGCAGCTGGCCCTGAGTGCGAGATGCTGAGTTTCAAAGGGAGAAGACCATTGGCAGCACTGAGGCTTTATAGGAGGCGAGTATGCTTACCCCTCCTACGAACAGGTGAGTTCAATTTTCTTTCTCAGCCACCGAGGCGGGGCCTCAGAGGGGTAAACAAATAGCGAAGCCCGTTAAAGGGCTATGCATGCACTCATAGAACTGGAGTTACATCCAGGTAACCAGTAGTTTCTCCACACGATTAGCCGGATTGAATGGTCACCACTTTAAATACTGCTGCTGCACTGAGTTGTGGAATGGAGTGATCTCCTTTCTTTTCAAAAAGGATACTGCAGACTATGTACCCTATGTTAAAGGAGGTAAATTAGGAAGCAGTGAGACACCTTTCTAAAACATTTAAATTGTTCGAAGGCACTTATCATGGTTGCCATCATTTCCGGATTTTTTTTTTTTTTTTAGGAGTTAGTTTTTGCTGATGAAAATTCCTATTTTTACTCGTCTGTGCAATGGGTATGGTCACGTGACTACTCACTACAGTTCGCCATGGCCAACATGCAGGAGCGTGAGTGACCCCAGGCTGAGAGCGAGTTGGTGGCGAGGGAAAATAAAACGTAACATCTATCATATGTCGATACTTAGATTTGAGGTACAGCGACGTTGAACAGAGAGACTTGCGTAAAACTTGCAAAGTTAAAATCGCCACATTCCACAGCAACACTACCAATCTGTAACACCACCTGAGACAGCAAAGAGAAAATCATGAAGAATGCGTGCGAGTGAAAGCCCAGCAAAGTAAAGACAATGAGACAACTTAAAGCCACAAACACCCAATGGTACCACTGCTTTTGTACTTTGCAGAAATGTCTTTATTTTTTGACAGTACTTTACAAGCTTTTAGGTTTCTGTTAGTAGTACTTAATAGGTTAACAAAAATGCCTGCAGAAAGGTATCCAAGTTTACAATAGTGCCACAGAATTTGCACTTGGCAGAAATATCCTTATTTTCAAAAAAGGAAAAACCTATTTTTTGGAAAATTTTATTTTGAAAACAGTGCCACAAACTTGTATTTTTTAATGCACCCTAATGTTTGCACGTTTTGAGTAGAGAAATATACACTTCAAAACTATCATTATTCTCTTCATTTTCCTTGATTACAAAGCAGGTAGCCTCTAGATACCTTTTTTAAAATTATATTGTAATCGCAAAGTGCGATATGGTCCACTATAATCGCAATCGTACATTTTTACCAAATCGTGCAGCACTAGGCTACATATGCAGAAAGGTATTAACTGCTATGGCACAATGGCTAGAGCCTGTGAGGGTTTGGTCAACAATCATTCCCAGATCTTTTTCATGTGGAGCACATTCCAATTCAAAACCTCCCATGAAGTAATCCCGTCTACTGTTTTTATTACCTACATATACAACTTTTGTACAACATTTTGCAACATTAAAATTCATTTGCCACATTTCTGCCCAATTCTGGATTCTATCCAAATCCTCCTAAATCACTTTAGTGGACCCTAAACTATTTTCCAAACCTCCCAATTTAGTATCATCAGCAAATTTAACTACTCTGCTCTCAATATTCCTATCAAGGTCATTAATGTAGATGAGGAACAGCAGGGGTCCCGGGGTACACCACTCCCCAGCATACCTAGATCAGATGAGATACCACTCTTCGTGTTCTGTCCTGCAACCAGTTTTGAATCCACTTCAGAATACCTCCTACAACTCCAATGGAGCGCATTTTAAAAATTAGTCTCTTATGCGGTACTGTGTCAAATTCTTTCTGAAAATCCAAGTATATGATGTCATAAGCCTTGCTCTGGCCATAAGTACTGGTGGCCTCTTCGAAAAAATTCCAGAGGGTTTGTCAGGCATGACCGTCCCTTACGGAAATCATGGCTATCCCTCAAGATATAGTTACATTCAAGAAATAAGTACAGCTTATCTTTTATGATAGATTCCAATATTTTGCACGCAATGCAAGTTAAACTGACTGGCCTGTAATTCTCTGGCTCAGTACGGTCCCCCTTCTTATATATTAGTATGATATTGCTCTGTTTCCAATCATTTGGTATTTCTCCAGTTTCTAAAGATCAGCTGAAGATGGCGGATAGGCTAAAAGATGATCTCACTAACTTCCCTGAGCACTCTAGGATATAAGCCATCAGGACCTGCCACCTTATTTGCCTTTAGTTAACGTAACTTGTCTAATACTTTGTTATACCTAAGCTCAATTTCCACTTAAGAATCTTGAGCATTGGAAATGGCCTCTGGCCGAATAAAGACCCGCTCTGAGGTAAAATTCTCAACAAAGTAACTGTTTAAGGTATCCGCAATATCCTTGTTATCATATAGCAGCGATCCATTTTTATTCTTTATGCACTTAACCTGCTCTTTGACTTTCCTTTTTCTGCTACAGTACTGAAAGAAGCACTTAGGGTTAGTTTTTGCCCCCTCTGCAATTTGTCTTTCATACAGTCTTCTAGCATTCCTCAGCTCTTTTTTGACCACAGACCGCATTTTACAGTATTCAGCCTTAGTTTCCTCATTGTTATCCTTTATGTACATCTTATAAAGATTCCTCTTTTCCCTCAAAATCCTACAAATCGCTGTGGTCATCCACTGAGGATTCTGCTTTTTCAGCTTACTTTTGGACACCTTTGGAAAGAATTAGCATTGTGAATCAAGTAAAACCCCTTTAAATCTTTCCCACATCTCATTTACAGACTCACAGTCCAGGAGTGTCTCCAATTTTATTTCACTTAGGTATGAGCGAATCCTGTCAAAGTTTGCTTGCTTAAAATTGAAAATTTTTGTTTTTGAAGACACCTTGAAGACACCCATGAAACCTCAAAATTAACAGCAAAGTGATCACCAGTCCTAAGTGGCTCCAGTACCTCAACATTGCGAATTCCATCTGGGTCATAACAGAGCACCAAGTCTAAAATTGCCTTCTCTCTTGTAGGTTTATTAACATACTGGACCAAAAAATTATCATTTATAACATCTAGAAATTCTTCCTCCCCCCTAACCTGTCCTTTCACCATTTCCCAATCGATACCAGGGTAATTTAAGTCTCCCATAATAATAGTCCCTCCCCTACAAACTTGCGTAATCCTCTTTAAAGAGCATTTCATTGACTGTACTGTCCAAAGCAGGTGGTCAATAGCATACACCTATGTTTAAACTGTCTCGTGTTTGCCAATGAGCCTGACCCAGATATCTTCGCAGGGCAAGGAATGTTCAGTTTCAGGAATAATACAGTTTTAGTTCACACTTCTGTGAAAAGGTAGTCTAGGTTGTCTCTAAATAAGAACAACAACAACAATGACTACTAAAGCCTTCAACATGGACAGCCACCCCATCACTTGACCAAAATATTTTGCCAGATTTTTGCAACTTTGATGTGTATACCCATATGCAAAGCAGGTAAGAATTAAGATGTAATATGGTGGAATAAGCTCAGTTATCCGTCTTGGTTCTGAACGTCTTTTAATTGTGCAATCACGTCATTCTCAGCTATGCAAAGTTGAGAGTATACTACAACTGTAACGCAAGTATTTAAATACTGTATGTCTCTGAGGGTCCAATCAATGTCTTTCAATGACTGAGGAAAGCTTATATGGTCTGGAATTGGATAGAAATTGTGTCATTCAATTGGTAATTACACAAGAGTTTCACATGTGCATGTACTATAGTTTTGCGGTTACAGATACCATTGAATCACCATTGACGTGATTGAATTTCCATGAGGGCTTGTACAAGGCTCCATAAGGCAGCTGAATTCTTCGATAGACGAATCTACACGGGAGAAATGTATCCGTTTTCAGTATGTGATGACTAAAATTGATATTAGAATGACATGATATCAATACCATAGCAAATTTTCGCTTCAATAGAGATTTTTAAACTACTTAATTGGCATGACATTGGTTCACCATAGCTGAAGTGGTTGCTACAGAGTCCAAAGATTTTTTTCTGTCACAAGAGATAATTTTCTTAACGGCTGGATAGATACTATGGGCAAGTATATTGAGCTGTTTGCACATCAGACTTAGCTGAGTGGTTTAATTCAAACAACTCCTGGGAAATAGGGATGGAACATAACTCGTCCACATTCTAAACAGTGTTCAAGCTCGTTTTGATGGTGAATATTCTATAACTGATCTGGGAGTGCCATCTAGTGGTAGAATAGTGTAACTGTGTGCATAAATGGAGTAGCCCCATGTGCGCTGGCGTCTACATGTCTCCACAAAGTTTAACCTGTTATGTTAACATGGTTCTGGTATTCAAAGGAGAATAAAACTAATCTGTGAAATGTTTATGTTGCAGTTTACCTCTGTCCACCATGTTAATACTGCCAAACCCGATATTCTTATCACAGGCATTGGCTAGTATAGAGGATGCATGTTAAACACCTCCATGCTTTCTTCCGAGGACTTACAATAGCCACAGATATGATTTTAATTAAATAAAATGGACTTGCGCATCATACTGTTAGCCAGAATGGAATCTCCGCGTGTCTCACCCCAGCGACCAGGCCAACCTGGCCAAGATGAAACCACCTATGGTAGGGGTTCATCCCATCGAACCTGCTTGTTGCAAACAAAATAATCTAAACAGACAGACAGACAGACAGACAGATTTATTCAATAAAAGGCCACTGGCCCAAAATACAACTATTAAATCATGAAGGTAAGTGCGTGATTTCTTATTTTCTTAACATGGTACAAAAATAGACATAAATTATGGATTACATTTGGCTTTGTTGATGACATTATATTTGCAAAATTATATTGTGATAGAGAATATTTAAAACATTTACCAATGAATTTATTTCTAATATCTCAGTAGGCAACATAATTAAGTAATACATGGATTTCATCCTCAATTACATTCTTACAAAAGGGGCAAAACCTTAAGTCATGGGGGACATGATTATATCTACCAGTCTCTGATATTAGTTTTAAATTACTAGACCTGAATCTAGTCAAACAAATTCTTAAGTATAAAGGGATGTCTAAGTTGAGGTAGGTTTCAACATTCAGGAGGGACTTAAACGTAATATACAAAACCCAAAACCAGTGAAGTTGGCACATTATATAAATCGTAGATAAAAACAGAATACAATGATTTGCAAATCCTTTTCAACTTATATTCAATTGAATACATTGCAAAGACAAGATGTTTAATGTTCAAACTGAGAAACTTTTTTTTTTTTTGCAAATAATCATTAACTTAGAATTTAAAGGCAGCAACACACTGCAAAAAAGTTGGCACAGGGGCCTTTTTACCATGGTGTTACATCGCCTTTCCTTTTAACGACACTCAGTAAACGTTTGGGGTTTGAAGCTTTTCAGGTGGAACTCTTTCCCATTCTTGCTTGATGTACAGCTTAAGTTGTTCAACAGTCCGGGGTCTCCGTTGTCGTATTTTACGCTTCATAATGCGCCACACATTTTCAATGGGAGACAGGTCTGGACTAAAGGCAGGCCAGTCTAGTACCCGCATTCTTTTACTACGGAGCCATGTTGTTGTAACACATGCAGAATGCGGCTTGGCATCGTCTTGCTGAAATAAGCAGGGGCGTCCAAGAAAAAGACGTTGCATGGATGGCAACATATGTTGCTCCAAAACCTGTATGTACCTTTCAGCATTAATGGTGCCTTCACATATGTGTAAGTTGCCCATGCCTTGGGTACTAATACACCCCCATACCATCACAGATGCTGGCTTTTGAACTTTGCGCCTATAACAGTCCAGATGGTTCTTTTCCTCTTTGGTCCGGAGGACACAACGTCCACAGCTTTGCATTGTAGAGTTTTAACTTGCATTTGCAGATGTAGCAACGAACTGTAGTTACTGACAGTGGTTTTCCGAAGTGTTCCTGAGCCCATGTGGTGATGTCCTTTACACACTGATGTCGGTTTTTGATGCAGCACCGCCTGAGGGATCGAAGGTCACGGGCATTCAATGTTGGTTTTCGGCCTTGTCGCTTACGTGCAGTGATTTCTCCAGATTCTCTGAACTTTTTGACGATATTACGGACCGTAGATGATGAAATCCCTAAATTTCTTGCAATAGCTCGTTGAGGAATGTTGTTTTTAAACTGTTCGACAATCAGCTCACGCATTTGTTCACCAAGTGGTGACCCTCGCCCCATCCTTGTTTGTGAATGACTGAGCATTTCAGGGAAGCAGCTTTTATACCCAATCATGGCACCCACCTGTTCCCAATTCACCTGTGGGATGTTCCAAATAAGTGCTTGATAAGCATTCCTTAACTTTCTCAGTCTTTTTTGCCACTTGTGCCAGCTTTTTTGAAACATGTTGCAGGCATCAAATTCCAAATGAGCTAATATTTGCAAAAAATTACAAAGTTTACCTGTTTGAACATTAAGTAACTTGTCTTTGCAGTGTATTCAATTGAATATAGGTTGAAAAGGATTTGCAAATCATTGTATTCTGTATTTATTTACGTTTAACACAACGTGCCAACTTCACTGGTTTTGGGTTTTGTAATTTGCACATACTGTTGAGTTATGTAAAGAAGAATACCATTCTTTGGACAGATTATCAGACAGTCTTTGTTTAAAAGTAGACATGAACAAGCCAACATCACCAATATCCTGTGAAATCCACACAAATCCAAACCCTAGTTTAAATAAAATATTCTTTATATGAGATGCCCATGATAAACATCCACATTCAAACAACTAACAACAAATAAGACTGATGAGGTAATCTGTAACTAGGAAGGGTTGAAAGCCTACACCAATATCTAACTGCCTTTGACATGTAAGTTGAAGAGGGAATCTGCCACATTCTCCAAGAACCGTGCTATTACAAGTGTTTTTAGCAACTCTTAAGAAGTATTTAAAAGTTTTAATCTGAATTTGTTCTATATTTTTCAATATGCTACACCCCAAATTTCTGAACCCTAACAAAGTATAGGTTTAACCACTGCATCAAATGCCTTGAAAAAATCTGCACAAGACAAAAAACCTACTCTCTTTTGATACCTACTAGAGTGTTCAGGTGAACACATGTGTCACCTGCGTGTGATTACCAACTGAAAGTGTGACTACCGGACAGACAGACGGACAGACAGACGGACAGACAGACGCCGGACAAAGTGTTCCTTATGTGCCGCTATGCTTCGCAGGCGACACAATAAATAGCCATAAGAGCTTTATTTGCTTGAGAAGCCAAAGTAATCTGTGCCCTAGTCCAGACAAATCTAGGCGTGAAAACAAGAACTAAATAACTGTAATATGAAACAACTTCCAACCTTTGACCATAAAGAAACCATTTTTCATACGGTCTAAGGGGCCCACTATTTCTGAAGACCACAACTTTAGTTTAATCAATATTAACCTTCATGCCAGTAAGTTGACAAAATTTCTCAAGAGCAGTAATCTTTTTCTGAAGCTGAAGAGCTGAATCTGCAACTGAAGAAACATCATCCGCAAACATTAGAGCATATAAATTGTTTACATCCGGTGTAATAAAGATTCCCCGACCACCAAATTGCTCCATACTTTCCATAAGCTGATTAATAAAGATGATAAATAATTGGGGACTTAAAATGTATCCCTGCCTGGTACCAATACTACAATTAAAATAGTTTGAGAGACCGTGAGACATTCTAACACAAGCCGATAACTTGCTACACATTGATAAAAGGATATTATAAAATTTACCATTAATACCAACCTTTTTGAGACTTGACAGAAGTAACTCGTGATTAACAGTATCAAAAGTTTTTGAGAAATCTATAAACGATAAAACCTTCCTTTTCGTTTCCACGCATATTTCTGAACCATAGCCTGAAGTGAGAAAAATGTGATCAATAGTTGAATAATTAGCCCTGAACCCTGCCTGAGCTTCATGAATTATGTTCTTCTCCTCACACCAAGCCTTTAACCTGTTATTGAGAATGGCAGTAAATATTTTGCATACAGAATCAATTAAAGAAATACTGTACCTCTATAATTACTGGGGTTACTCTTCACACCTGCTTTGTAAAAAGGACAAATAACACTCTTACCCCAAGTCATAGGAAAAATACCATCATGAAAAATCTTATTAAACAATACTGTTAAATACTCATTGACAAGAGTCTTTGAAGCTTTAATAAAGTCAATTGCAATACCATCTGGTCCAGGTGATTTGTTTTTACTCAGTTTATCAATATGGAGAAGCACTTCATTTGTGGAAATGTCACTATTTAGTGTACATAGTTTATCATCATCAGTAGTACATGTATTTGGATTCATGTCATATTCATTGATTCACATTGTTGGGATCCTCAGTTAAAATATTTGAAAAATGGGCGATCCAGTCATCACAGTTTATCTATTTTAATGCATCATATTTAGTGGAAGTACCTGGTTGTTATTAAGTTTTCCAAAACTCCTTAGGACTGTCTCTTGCTGCAACCAGTTTTTCTTAAAAGTTTTACGGAAAGTTAGACGCGTTTTCACAATAGGGAAAGGGGCAAAATTGGCCTTTGTAATGTCGGAAGAATAGTAATTAAAAAAAAAAAGGCGCAATTTCAATAGGGCCTTCGCAGGCGACTTGCTGTCAGCTCGGGCCCTAATAATAATAATAATAATAATAGACAGCGCAATTTCATTAGGGCCTTCTGAGACGACTTGCAGTCAGCTCGGGCCCTAATAATAATTAAAGCTACATGTAGCGTTGAACGGGCCCTCGCACCCTTGTGCACGTTGGGGGTAGTGGTGGGATCCTGTTGCATGCAGGTGTTCACTCACGACCAATGGACAGGTCCAGTACGGGCACCAACCTGTGATAAAGTTTCAAGCAAATCGGACAAAGCAGGAAGGAGTTAATAAAAGTTGATAGTTCATCCACCACGGGGAGCTCATAGCGTTGCCAAATGTGGGCAGGTGCATTCAGGGGCAGACAGTCTGCAAAAATGCGAAGTTTCGGGCAAATTGGCCGATTACATTGTAAATTAAAGCTGCAAGCAGCTTTGAATGGGCCCTCGCCCCCTTGCACATGTTGGGGTAGTGGTGATATTCTGACGGATGCAGCTGTGCACTCACGACCATTTGACAGGTGCAGGCCCCAACCTGTGAGAAAGTGTTGAGCGGATCAGACAAAGCTGAAAGAGTTATAACAAGTTTATAAGTCATCCAGCAAGGGGTGCTCAGAGCGTAACCAAATGTGGGCAGGTGCATTCAGAGGCAGACCCTCAGCACAAATATGAAGTTTCGAGCAAATCGGCCAATTTCAATGTAAAATATGGCATTTTCAGTTTCCACTAGGGGGCGCCATGACCAAGATTGCCTACGAGCATATGAAAACGTTCAGGGCGGGGCTCTTATGTACAGGAATTTTGAATCCATTTGGATGAAGTATGAGGAAGAGAGAACTGTTCGATTGTGCATTGTGAGGCATCAGAAATGGGGACGGCATAGCGGCCACGCCCATTGACCTACTCACATGCAGAGCATAACTTTTGATCAGCATGGTCTCTTGATGATCTGTAATAAATATGAAGTTGATTGTACGTAATTGCTCGGAGGAGTTCGGAAAAATACAACGTGTGGAAATCGAGTCAAAATGACACGTTAAAATCACAATGCCCACTGACCTACAGACCTGCAGGGCACAAGTTTTGATCAGCATTGTCTTTCGATGTTCAGTAATAAATCTGGTGTTGATTGTATGAAATCTCTACGAGGAGTTCGTGAAAATACAATGTGTGGAAATCAGGCTAAAATGACATGTTAAAATCAAAATGGCCGACTTCCTGTTTGGAGTACACCATAGGGGGACTTCCGCCAAACTGGGCACAATTCCCAACATCCAAAGGGTGTCTTTTTGACACTTGTGTAGTGTCTTAAAACCTGAGGGAAAAATCTAAAGGGGCATTTTAGGAGAGGCCTATGACCATAAGGTATACACGAGACAGAAAAAAATCCAGAAGAAAAAGTATCCAGGAAAAAAAATTTGAAAAAATATTGCTGATGTCTGGGACTATTTTCACCAAAAAGCGTGACATAAAAACACTTCAAATAAAATCCGATTTTTACACAATTAATTTCACATTGTTATCTATTTATCAGTAAAATTAACATCAGTTATGATGAGTACTTTCCCAGAAAACTAGTGAATTGATTGGGCATTGGGACTTCCCTTCTCAGCAACTCAATCAATAAAGCAATACCGACGCTACAGTGGTGTCCCATTAGACAAAATAAGTAGCTTCGGTAGAACCCTTGATGCACATCCCGCAGGAAAAATAATTCATTTTATTTTCCACCATGGTATCGAAAAAATATTGGAATAAATATACAAAAATAAAAAAAAACCATAGCAAATAATCATTTTGATGATATTTTTAATATCGTATTCACACCACGGCGTGGTGTCCAAGACGTAAAATGTAGCATCGGTACAAAACACGCACCAGTCACCAAAAAAATCACACCTGGCTTCAAAATGGAATATTCCGGCAAAGAGGCTTACGTCACACTTCTTCATTGACAACAACACGCTGTGGATGTTCGAGCATGGTAAAGCATAATGGCGGGTTGTTGTTGTGGTGTCACGTTGTTGTAGCATCGGCATTGTAATAGGTGCAAATGCGGCTCAATTATATCTCAGGGGAGTATTTTCATTATTATTTTTCAGGCATGGCAACAGCTGAATTTATTTTCCGCGGACAATGTGTTGACCGGGGCTGCAAAGTTGTCAAGTGAGGGGGGGGGGTTAATCGCAAAACATTTCCGCGTTTCGTCAAAATGTTAACAATAACACGTGTCTGTCCACACCTTGCATTTCTGCCTCAGTAATGCCAACCACAGAATTGTGCAACCGATATCAGATGAAAACGGTGGAAAAATTGCCATGCCTGATTTTTGAGTTTCGGCGTGGAAAGAGTTTGGATGCTACATGGACACCGTGTTACTGTATTGTCCAAGTTCTGGTCATTCAATTTGCAGCATCAGTTCATTTTCTAGGTTATTTTAATTCTTTGAGCAGAAAGTTCATTATGATTTAGCAATGTTCATTCAGAATAATGATTATTATTTTACAATTTATATGAAGCTAGTTTATATTTTACATGTAGTGTGTTTCATCATGAGTGGCGTGAACATTACCTGTATAAAGAATATACAAAAGAATGTTGTTTTGCAACATTTTAAATATTATTATGACCTACCTCTTTGTGTCATTACTACATTTGCGAATTCAGAACATGACAATATTTATTCACATTAGCTCAGGCCTCAGGCCCTAGATAGATTTCCAGTTTTTGTAAAAAAAATTGCACATGCATTCAATTTCAAGTTTGGATGCTACTGGATACCATGTCCAGGTAGCATCATTTATTATGCAAGAACATTCAACAGCCTGTTGTTACAGCTGTCATGTGACATGAATATTTGGCCCTTCACAATTAATTCCTAGTCTTGAAAATAGGGAAGTTAGAAGTCATTGAAAATTATTTTCATGGAGAAAATCCAAAATAAAAATATTCAAATATTTTTCAATTTTCAATTTTGGACATGGTTGGCGACATGAAACTAGGAATAAATTGTGAAATGCCTTAAATAGACCTCTTAATGCCCTTAAACATGTCTTCTGAAGACAAGAGACTACTAAAAAAAAATTTGGAAAAAAATTGTTGTTAAAACCACCTCAAATAATTTATTTTACTGATTTGCTACACGGTAAATAATAAACTAAATAAGTAGTAAAGCAGCAAACTTTGTTGACATGAAAACAACTTCCATACAATTGTTTAATGAACAGAAAACAAAGTCATTGAGAAAACATAGTCATACTGTGCATAAACTTGGGTTTTGTTTGCAATAATTACATAGCCAAGGTGTCCACGTAGCATACGTAAATGTTAAATAGATACCAAGATAGTATGGATCTGCATACAGAAGTGGTTGCAAACCTTCTGGATTTTATCTGTACACCAATATGAATACCAGCATGGATTGAATCTTGCATGGAATAGAACTCTGCTTCTCTGCTGTCCACGTAGCATGGGTAATTGTCAAATAGATCCCATGATTAAATGGTGGATAACGGCTTATTCTGCATACAGAAGTGGTTGCAAACCTTTTGTATTTTATCAGTGTATCAATATGGACTGAATCTTACATGGAATAGAACACTGCTGCACAGAAAACTAGATCTTTGCACATTGTTCTTTACACACATGGTGTCCATGTAGCATATGTAGATGTCGAATACTGCCACTTAATGTTGGAATTTTATTTTGCATTTCTAATGGTTCTAAATGGTTGGTAACTTGTTTGTATTAATTTCATAACAATATAGAATGAACCTTACATAAAATGGAACTCATTTTACAGAAAACTAGATTTTGTTGTAGATTTACTTGGACACGGTGTCTATGTAGCATAGGTATGACTATTCAGTGGCATTTGAAAGGCACTTTGAACAAACATTGAGTGATTATATGAGTTTAAGTTCATAAATATCTGCTTGTAAGGGATGTCAACTTCTTGTGGATGACCACAAACTAGTTATTTTCTTGTATTGTACCATTGAAAAAATAGGTGAGCAATGCACAGAATACCCCTCAGCCCGATGTCGAAGTTTTTGGAGACGCCCGCCCGTCCGCCGCCTGACCGCCCGCCTGCCCGCCCAACAGCACGAAAGATAGCAATACCCCGTCAGCCTTTAGGGCTGAGGGGTAATAAAAATTGGAAAGTTGATGACCAAATGAAAGCAACCTGCAACTGTAGATACCACAAACTCCTGTATCCGTATTACATTTTTATGGTTTGTAATGCAGTCTTTTGTTTAGTGTAATTAAAATCTATCCTAAAGGAGATTATTTTACCACAACACCACTAACAATATGCGCCTTTTTTTATAAACAGCCATCAATTACTGAAATGGTGTCCACGTGGCATAGGTATTTTGGAAATGCTCAATCTGCAATGGCATCGCAACAAAGTTTTTATTGAAAAAGATAGAGTTTTGGTTTTCTTTTATGATAAAAGGGGTTGTTTGGCTAATAGAAAATCATATTCAACTGGATCTACAGCCATACTGAAATTTTGACTTCCATGTCACACTTTTCCTCCCAATTCCCTGGAGATACCCATAGGTGCTGGTGACTTTTTTGTTCGTCTTGGCAAAATAAACGTGTATAAATTTTCATCTTCCTACTCCAAAAAAACCCCTATGGGGAGAGGTTTTTGAAAATTTCAAGGGGGCGCTATTGAGACATTTTGCTGCCCTCATGGGCAAGGCCCCAATCAGATGGAAGAGCTCGCCACCCTTGACCTGTGTATCAATTTTTATGATGATACGAGTTCTGTAAAGACATCAAAAACCCAAACGTATTTTCATGGAAAGGGATCCATAGTCGCCACGTCGCCACACACACGCCATTAGTCTTAGCTTCACAGCATTCATAAAGTAGCTTCAACAATTTGTTCTGCATGTTATAGAAGTGGAATGTGGTTGATAGGTTCAACTATGTGTCATCAGTACAAGTGAGAGTAATAACTGGTCACTTCCTGTTACCACAGGGGGGTGCTATTAGCAAAGTGGGAAGTTTATACATTTGGACATTCAGGGCAGAGCATTCATCTTGTCCAGCAAGTTTGAAGCAGCTACAATCAAGTATGTGGGCGTGAGAGCCTTGTGAACCCCAAACGTATTTTTGTAGCGAGGGTCGCCGCATTGCCACACGTACGCCATTACTTGTAGCTTCACAGCGTTCATAATGTAGCTTCATCAACTTGTTCTGCATGTTTAAGAAGTAGAATGAAGTTGATGGGTTCAACAATGTGTCATCAGTATGAGTGAAAGTAACAAGCGGTCACTTCCTGTTACCACAGGGGGGGCGCTATTAGCAAAGTGGGAAGTTAATATATTGAGACATTCAGGTCGGAGCAACCATTATGTCCAGCAAGTTTGAGGCTGCTACAATCAAGTATTTTGGCATGAGAGCATTGAGAAATTTTTTTGTTGAGTCGCCAAAATTTGTCACACCCTAGCAGCCATGCCCTTTGACCTCCAGATATGCAGAGCACAACTTTTGATCAACTTGGTCTCTAGATGATCTGTACCAAATTTGAAGTCATTCGGACGAAATCCCTTGGAGGAGTTCGTTTTAAAATAAAAAAATTCAAATCAAATGGCCGACATCCTGTTGGGTTAAGGGCGTGGCTCCAATGAAGTTGTTAGTATGTCTACGTATGATACATATGTCTACCGAATTTTATCTGCCTACGAAAAAGTAACCGAATTTCCCTATGGGAATTTTGAAACGTGTTTAGAGGGCGCTATTTCGCCATTCGGGGTCAAACCTGTGCGTCCGCCCAAAAATATCAAATTTCGGATCCGGCCGGAAGAATGTGGAACGTTAGACGCGTTTTCACCATTGGGAAAGAGGCAAAATCGTCCTTTGAATTGCCACGGAATGCTCCCCTGGATTTTTTTTTTCTGTTAGTCCCAGCATCAATTCCTTTTAACAGCATGCAAAGGGCCCTAGTACATGTAACCTGAATGAATTTCATACATGTAGCACTTCCCTTGTCTTAGTTAGACAGGGGGTGCAATTCACGGCAAGCCAAAAACATGGGCTGCCGTGGAATGCACCCCCTGGATTTTTTACTTCTGTTAGTCCCAGCATCAATTCCTTTAAACAGCATGCATGGGGCCATAGTACGTGTAACTGGAATGAATTTCATGCATGTTGCACTTCCCTTGTCTGAGTTAGACAGAGGGTGCAATTCGTAAACATTGACTGCCGTGGAATGCACTCCTGGATTTTTTCTCCCTTGTTGTCCTCAGCTTCAAGTGCTTTTAGCACTGTGCGTAGAGGCCCAGTTCATGGAACCAGAGTAAGTTTCATCCATTTGGTGCCTTTCTAGTTTGATTCAGGTCGGGAGTGGGACCACCAGAAGACGAGCTGCCCCCCCCCTCCGGAGTATTATTCCTGTTCTGCCCAGAATTAGATGCATTTTGATGTAAATATTGTTTTCAATTCATACAGGTCTATTTGTAGGAGTTTATCTGTTTTCAGTAAAAATAGTTAAAGAAGTCTTTATTGATTTTTCTATTTGATGATTCATTAGTTTGTTCACTTAATTTAATTTTGTTAAGACCTGAGACAAACATTTGACTTCTCTAAAAGAAAAAGATCTGATATGGTGGGCATATACACGTATCCCACAAATGCCTGTCAACCTACATAATAGTAATGCAATTTAGCCGCGAAACGCCTACTTGCTCATATTATCAGAACTTAATTTTGTAATTAGTCTGATTGTATAGCTATATATTTCCACAAAACTGATGATGTGAAATACGAAGGCTAGATATAAGATCATTATGCTTTCTTTATCACTCGTATCACATGGCTTTAGGATATTATGTCGTAAAGCCATATCATTTAATTTCAGTACCTCCTTCTCAAAAATTAAAAATATGATACAATTGGGACTTTTTAGCCCCGTGATTGGTTGCGGAATTAAAGCGGTAAATCCTTGGCAAGAATTTAACACGTGAAATGGTGTTACTCTCTTTGATTGGTTGCGAACGTGAAATAAAAGCGACCAGGGTCACTTTTGTATTGGAATGACGTACACGCACTCCCGCGAAGAAGGTACAGTCTGCGGCAGGGGTGCATTCTACAGCACAACACCGGTCTGCCGAATTACCACTGCACAGAACGTAAACCAGGTTGGAGCTGGCGAGCTTTCTAGGCAACTTCAGCGGAGACATTTTCTACGAAATTGTCACTGCGTCTTGATGAATACGTGACACCTCCCCCTACTACGCCGCCACACCCATCTCGGCGCACGAGCGTCTATCAAATTGCCTAAGTGGCTGCGCATGGTGTTGCACCACATGAAATTACCACTGCGCAGGCTGCGCCACCCTGCGCTGCGCCAAGAAATTAGAGCCCTCGGTATCTATTCACCGGTAAACTACCTCGCACAGGGTCAAGACCTCATCATGATTACGCCGACTACATAAGGCTTCAGTTTACATACAGTCTTACTTGCTAGCGAGCTAGTTGGCTACCTAGCTAGCAATAGTATAGTTAGCATGCCAATGTATTTAGCTACATAGCCAACTGGCCAACGAGCTAAAAAGGCTGCAGTTCTCTTTCAATGCGTACACCGTCATACTCGGTAATGAGCTAGTTGCCTTCCTAGCTAGCAAGCCAAAGTGATATCGAACCGTGTGTCATAGCTAGCAGGCCAATATTTTCGTAGGGGTGTTGACAAGAGTCATGGTAGAATGGAGATAAAGCAACCGTTTTTTTTTCGAGCGCTCGGTATTTATCGTAGGCTAGATACCTTGAAATTGACATTTGACCTCGTAAATTTCCAGGTATCTATACTATGATAAATACCTCGTGTTAAAAAAAAACTGTAGGTTTATCTCCTAAGTGGCTCGTGACGCGCGCCGTCACCAATACTTGCAAACACACATTTCACTACAATTGAAATCCCATAAAAAACACAAAGAAATTGGACAATAGATTTTCTTGACCACTTTTATCAGGAACAATGAAAATTGCCAGAAAGAAAAAAAAAAAGTTTTTTGGGGCTACAGCTCCACAGCCTTCCTTCCGGACTCTCGTGGGCATCTCTGTTAAAACAGAGGCGTGTTCAAGATCACAAGCACCCGCATTAGTCCCTGCGTACGCCTTTTAACGCGATCTTCAGCGAGAGCGGGCTCAATCTTTCAAGATGGCGTCCTACAATAAACACAAAGCGATTGAACGAGCACTCCTTCCCACATTTTCTGATAGCTGTGACTTTTCATATCTGATTACCAGATTATCTGGCAATGTGTGGGGTTTACCAATCCAATCTTAACCCCTCCGATTTTCTCACAGATTGATCGGGGCCGCCCCAATAATTTTCAGACGTTTGATATTTCGGAGTGAAAATCTGCATAATTACGTCATTGCTTTCCAAACGGAACCACTATAGCCAATGAGAGACAAGACTCAAGCTGACGGAGTTGACAAACTATAAAAAAAGATCAAGTCAAAGCAAAACTGCCTGAAATGTCTGTGTGAGAGAGAGAGACGTTATCTCTTCTCATGCATGAGTGGGCAACAACTTCAGTGAACGTGCACAATTGTCAATATTGCTCCCTGCTGGCCGCTGTGTCAGCGCATTAAACCCGGTGACCAGCTGCTTCTTACAGTCGCTACATTTCCTGCCTCAGCCTTGTAACATGTTGCCATTTTTTATCACAATAGTGCCAATGGTTTATTTTCATTACACCAGCATAATTCTACATTTAAACTGTGGACAATGTCGCTTTTGAAGTAGCAAGCTAAAGCTTAGCATTACAACCTAACGTTAGGTCCGGGGCAGTCAACCGAGCAATGGTAAACATTTATAGCCATTGAGACCAATCTAGTATGCTACTGTTGACAAAAAAAAAACAAGAGCAACGCACAGCGTGGCATATGCCCCGGCCTGTATGTTGATCAAGGGCATATTGAGATGGCTGCTGTGGCGGCCATATTAGATATCGCACAATGCTGGTGTTCGAAAGGAACCTTCCTCTAGCCACTCCCAATACGCCATTAAGACATGGCATCAATCCGAGGAGGGATTCTATAGTTATCCTACAGAAACCAAAAGTTAACGGACAACAGACAGACATGGAGTCGACATAATGCCCCCTTTCCTCATTGGAGGGCGGGGGCATAGAAACTGATCGTTTAAAAAACTCACCAACAGTTCTCACTGAAGAACTGATAATCCGTGCTGACTGCGTCTCCACAACTATTTTCTTTCTCAGACCCATTTCATTTTCAGCCAATGTTTTTCGCACTTGGGGGCCGCCAAGCCAATTTTGACATGGAGATTAAAAATAATTTTGAAGTATGTATTATGATTGGTCATTATAAGTGGAAAACTCATTGTAATATATTGCTAAACTGTAAAAATGTAAATAATTATGTATATATGTATAATATATTGAAATAAATACATTGAAACTAATTAATACTATTGTTGTCATTCCGTGACAATTTGCCTCTTGTAATTCCGTGACATTGACTTCTTGAAATTTCTTGCCCATAAAGCAGGGTTAAAGTCAATATTTGTTTCTATAACTTACAGTATTAGCAAAAAACACCTTAAATATGAACATATTGAAGTTTCATAACTTAACTCTGATAGAAACATCACTTTCTGGATAGTTAAACACAACATTAAAAAAACCATGTCAATTTTGTTTAATTCCGCGACGGAGTAGTTTTTGCTTGTGTCTTCTATGAAAATTTCTCAAAAAATATATTTTCACTTAATAATATAAAAGAACAAGTTAATACCTTCAATATGACATATCATACTTTTTTTTTTTTAATCCCTCCCCCGACCCCCCCCCGCCCCCCTACCATTTTGGGGGCCTACTGAATTTTATCAATTACAGTAATTTTTCCAAAGACCCCACACCCACCCTTTGACTCCCATCACAACACCCTAAACCCATATTTACAGATGATACAGTGAAAGGACAATGACATAAATTAGAATGTAAACATACACAAAGATGAGTAAATTGAAGTGAAAATTAAGAACATACCTACACAATACCTACATTAATCATAATTATATATATGTATACATATATACATACATAAACATATGTATACATATATACATACATACACACACATACATACAGCATACACGTACATAAACGTACCCAGACACACACACATACATAAGATACATGCTTTAGCAAATATAGTCATACAACATATCATATATTAATGTACTCATACAGTTACTTATTTTCATTCCCATCCTTCTGCCACTCTCAGCGCCCTCCATCTATCCTTATACGCACCTACCTTAACCTACTGTTCTCTTGTGCCATTATACATTCAATTTTACTGTGATGTTTTACAAAGATTTTGAATCTCTCTATCCTCAGAGCGTCCACAGATTTTGATTTAAAAATGAAAATTTTGCCAAGAAGTATTAAAATATTGACTATTTTTCCGCAGTCATTTTTCAGACTGCCCAGAAGAATGGTGGGCAAGTCCAGTGTAAAATTACTTGAATATAAAGCCAGCCACCTCTGAACCCCTGTCCAAAACAGACCCACAAAGGGACAGTACCAAAATAAATGTTCCACTGACTCAACCTCTTCGCCACAAAATCTACACAAGTTAGACTCCTCAATTCCCCAAATATGAAGCATCTTTTGCGTGGCGAAAAATTTATATATTAATTTAAACTGAAAAAATCTTATTGACGAATCTATAGTTGTTTTGTAAATTAAATTGAAGACCTGGTTCCATGGAATTGCAAAATCTAGCATATACTCCCAAGAATCTAAAATATTGTGAGGATTAGCTCTCAGGTTTCTTGATTCAAGGTGAAACTTGTATATCATTCCATTTATGCTAGTTTTTTCAATCCACTGAAAGTTTTTCATAAATGGTCGACAGACCAGCTCCTTGTTACTTCCTTTAACAATTCTTCTTTTCCATTTTAGCGGTATGGCAGCAACCAGTTGATTGAACTTTTGTAGAGGGCAAACCTTGCCATAAATGTCAATTAACTCTTCATATGACATTAATTTACCTTCATTATTTACAAGATCATTTATAAAAATAATGCCAGAATCAAACATAATTTTCCAAAAAATTAATTTCTTACCAATCAAGATGTTAGAATTGAACCATATGATTTGTTGCAAAATTTCCTCTGTATTTTCTGGAGGATAGAATTGAAATTGCAGCCAACTTTGTATGGCTTCCATTAAAAATGGGGAAAGATTAACGGCCAGTTCCTTATTGAATTGTGAGAACTGGGGCATTTAATCTGTAGAAAGGGAAACAGTCCCTTTTTAAAAATCGGGTGTATATTGTCTAATAGTCTCCGTGAGAACCATCCAGGGTTTTTAAAAAAACTTTGGAATCAGGGAGGCTTTGAGTGAGAGATTCAAAACTCTTAAATTTAACAGTTTTAGGCCACCTGATTCATATTCATTGTAAAGGTACACACGCTTAACTATCTGGTTTACCACTCCATATAAATTTGAAGATTTTTTTCTCATATTGTTTGAAAAATGATTCACTTGGTGAAGATAATGTCATAAACAAGTATGGAAATTGAGACACCACTAAGGAATTAATCAAGGTGATTTTACCATAAAGTGTTAAATATTTCCCTCCCCATGGCTGCAGAATTTTATCTATTTTATCAAGTTTTTTATTGAAGTTAACTTTTGAGAGATTATCCATGTTTTCAGGAACATGGATGCCAAGAATATCAACTGATCCATTCTTCCACTTTATGGGTAAATTACACTGTAAGGTAAATGTTGTGTTTTTCAGAGAACCGATCCTAAGTATTGTGCATTTTTCATAATTTGGCTTCAAGCCTGACAAGCAGGAAAAACAATCCAGGTCCTGTGTTAGGCTTTGTAAGGATAAGGACTGAGGTGTCAACAGAAAGGTAGTATCATCTGCATACATAGAAACCTTTGTATGCAGCCCCTGGATTTCTAAGCCTTTGATGTTTTTATTTGATCTAATCTTCATAGCAAGTATTTCAATTGCCATTATAAACAAATAAGGTGATAAAGGACAACCCTGTTTTACTCCCCTTGACAGTGAAATATCACCTGAAATATGACCATGATTTATAATTTTACATGTTAGGTTGTTGTACATAACTTTAACCCATTTTATGAGAGAGTCACCAAAGTTAAAATATTCAAGGAATTTATAAATAAAATCCAGATGAACCTTTTCAAAGGCTTTTTCGAAATCTGCAACGAAAATTAAACCGTCTTTTTTTGATATTTCATAGTTCTCTATAATTTGCAGTAGCTGCCTAGTATTGTCCCCAATATTTCGACCATGTAGAAATCCAGACTGGTCATTGTGAACAATATCAGATAAAACATTCTTAATGCGATAGGCAAGACATTTTGCTAGTATTTTGGCATCACAACACTGTAGTGTAAGTTTTTTAAATAAACTGGGTCTTTATATTGGCCACTACTTTCTTGTTTTAATAGCAGCGAAATCAGGCCACTTTGTTGGGTCTCAGACAGTACACCATGACATATCATACTTGATTTTATCTTATTTAGTTGTAGAGTTACAACCCAAAATGTAATGGGACTGTAATTCTGTGACAGCTTGGCGGGCCCCACTTATAAGTGTGGCCAATACTGAAGTTTGGCCGAAAAATTTTTTTTGCTTTGGACACACTTAAAATAAGTATGGGCAATGGAGGAATGTGCATCTTGGCCCCACTTAAGTGCGTCTAACGCAAATTTTGATCAATTTTTGTGCTGGGATGCTTAAGTGCGAACAGTCAGTTTGTTCACTGGGCTCATTTTTCTCCTCTCACTGCAAGTGATTAAAATATCAAGTATGTGCTTCATGTCACTCTCCATTTTTTAAGTTTTAAATCTCTGGGCTTCCCCATGAGATCGCGTGAGATCTCATCAGGTGGAGCACTGCTCCCTCTGGCACGATGATCATAATAATATCCTGTAGTGTGAAATGCACCATAATTTTCAAATCCTGTAGTGTAAACATGTTAAGGATTAGACAGCAGATTATCTGCAAAGATTCTCCTTATGTGTGTAATGCAACCAGATTTCAAAATCGGTTAGAATTTTGAAAATTCTGTAGTGTTAACCCGGCCTTAACCGATTTAACCTATACCATACTCACTCTATAGACCGCAGGCCGAGCAGTGAAAATCCCTCTAGTTTTTGGTTTTTGTGACCCACCTCTGGTAACTACTTTAATTTGTGTCCCATAGGAGATAAAAAATGACTGAACAAGAATTTGCAACTAGGCAGGGCCGAAAGTTGCACACTAATTAGCCAAGCCTGGAGGAAGGAAGACCTTGCATCCCCAATATACCCCCATTGTAAAAAATTGTTCACACTTCCTGCCTCCCAAAGTGGGCGCAGTCACAAAAGGATTGCGAGCGTCGTATTTACAGAGTAAATTTTGGAATATACAAGCATTTATCTTATTGGCCATGGGCTAGGAGGGGTCCCCCCTAACATCTTAATGAACTAACATTTTTAAGAAGTCCTGTTATGTCTAGAACATGAAAATCAATTTTAACATGGAAAATAGTAGGATGCAATATGAGTTTTGTACATTTAAGTGAGGGTACCCTAAAATTACGATTTTGCGACTCTCGTCCTATCAGAGTTTAATAAGAGACAAAATGTATCATTGAAGACAGACATTTTATATATCATGGCATGTGATACCTCATTTGATAGTTTCGTACATAATGCACATGTAACTTCAAAACATATATAGATTTTGTACATCTATCTCTGTATATGCATGTAACCTAATATACCTTATTTTTCTGATAACCACTAAAATCAAGTGTGGACTTTTCTTACAAACACATATTTCACACAATTTCTTTTGCATATGTTGGTGCCAGATTACGCGTATAAGAAAGAGCTTTTTATTATCTTTCAGAAGCTGCAAGATCTATCAAAATATCTTCATAATTCATGAAGATACTGGATCTGAAACTTTGTAGAGGTATACACTTTGTTTCAGGAGTTCTTTCGCAGGGGAAGATAGATAGATAATACTTTCTTATCCCGAAGGAAATTTTGGCTACACCGTGAACAATGAACATGATATACAGTATAAATAGAAGACAATATTTACAACAGTAAAATACACAATAGAGACAACAGATACCAGAATAAAGAATAAAACATATGCATATAAAAAACAGACTGCGTGGTTACAACTGTACATGGAGAAAAACACTGGTCACCTTAAAAAGTAAACGACGTGTATATATTAAGATGGGATAAATTTCTTACAAAAACTAATGAATTTGGTTAAAAGCTTGGATACTGGCTGGGATAAAAGAATGGCGAGACCTGTTCGTTCTTAAAAACGGCAATCGCAGGCGGCGTCCAGATGGTAAAAACTCAAATTCCGAGAAAAGGGCATGTGAACTGTCATTTAAAATTTTCTGAACTTGACAATTTGCCGCTCATAAAACGTGCCGATTGATTTTGTTGGGATGCCAATTATTTTGCTAGCTGTGTTTACAATTTTATTTAGCTTATTTTTATTCTGAACGGACAGGTTGCCATACCAGCACAAGATACTGGAAGTTAAATGCTGTGAATAATAGTTTTATAAAACAGGTTCATGAAAGTTGTATCAACCTGAAACTGGCCCAGTCGACGTAAAAAGCACAGCCTCTTCTGTCCTTTATTGTAAATGTAATCAGTATTTTCATTCCATGTTAGTTTTGAACAGTTCCAAGATACTTGTTGACAATTTCAATTTCTTCATTATCAAAAGAAAGGCGTCACTGACGATTGTGATTTCCTGAAGTCAATTACCATTTCCTTAGTTTTCTTTGCATTTAACACCAAATAATTGTCTTCACACCACTTTCTAAAATCTGAAATTCCATTTCTGTAAGCCAGTTGCAAGTTATTTAAAAGACAAGCCACTGCTGCATCATCGGCAAACTTAATTCTAAAACAATTATCAGTTTTGCTTACACAGTCATTTGTGTAGAGAATAAAAAGTATAGGGGAAAGAACGCAACCTTGTGGAGCTCCAGTGGATGTGAATGTACGAGATGATGAAATTCTGTTTACGGTGACAAACTGGGATCGATCAATCAAAAAAGAATACACCCATTTAATGATGTTGGTATTTACGTTCATATCAAACAGTTTTGGCATAAGTACATGGGGCTGAATTGTATTGAAGGCAGATGAGAAATCAGCAAATAATATACGTGCATAAGAGCCAGGTTTTTCTAAGTGATTGTAAATACGATGTAAAAGAGTTATAGCGGCATCATCAACACCTCGCCCTGGACGATAAGCTAACTGCAAAAGGTCTAACAAGTGATCTACTTCCTGTAACAGAAATTTCTTGAGGATACGTTCTAAACATTTCATTGCCACAGACGTAAGAGCTACAGGACGATAATCGTTATAAACACTTGGATTCTGCTTTTTTGTTACGGGAATAATCAATTGATCAATTGTTGAATACATGTACATTTCATAGATAGTCCCACTGTTCAGGTGTATGCATGTTTTAGAAATGTTATAAGTTTGTATGAAAACAACCATCATCCTTTCAGCAAGTGTTTTAACCAGATTATGCAGCTGAAATTTTAGCAGTACGAAGTGAATCTTCCTCTTTTTTTAACAACATAGATAAGGTTAGTGAGCTAAGATTACTAATTTGTCCTCATTAAGATTGATATAAGGTCTGTCACAAAGAAACAAAATTGAAAAAAATTTGAAATTAAAGTAACTATACAGACCAAAAATATTACTCATTAGTGTTTTTAATAATTTTCAGATTGAACGAAGTGTCGCACAACGATCAGTGCCATGTCAGGTCCTCCATCAAAACGGAAAAAAGGTGAAAGCGAGCAGTGTTCTATACAAGAGACTTATATCGTGCATATTGAAGGTCTGAAGTATGGTGACCTCAAGCCACTGTCATCTGTCAAAGACCCTGAGCAGAGGCTGACGAGACTCCATGAAATTCGTCGACTGCGTCTTGCTTTACCGACTGACTCCACACTCCGCGTAAAAGGAACATGTGCTCAGAATTGAAACATTAATTAAAAAAAATAGTTTTCGTCAACAAGCTTACATGCCTTACAACATGGTCACCGCACCACGAGTGCCACATCATTACAATTAAACTAAACCACTTTTACCTCGCGTCCACTTACAATTGGCACAGTTAAAGTTTTACGAGAAACACTGGCTCATAGAGCGACCACTCACAGTACCCAAAGGGCTCCTGCTTGCACCCTACGCAAGATGCTAATTTATTCATTTCCAATTTCTAGGGCGCAGCCAAATGAGCGAAACGCACCGTTGCCACATTTAAAGCAAATATTCATTTGTAAAGCAGAACGAAATCAAGCCATGTGGCATAAACGGAAATAAAATAGCCAATCTTACCATTCTAATTCTCCTTATACACCTTTCCTTGTTATCTCAGGAGGTCCGATTCCTACGCTGTGCCGAAGGCCACGCCACAATCGCGCCTTCACGGATGTTCGGAAACACCTCCCCCCTGTATCCGTTCACTGGCATCTCCACTTTCCTGCTATATATTTTGGGTAACTTACTGGAACAAGCAGGTGGAAGTTGAAAATTAAATATCAACTTAAATTTCCAAATGATTGGGTTTCACTGATTTTATACCAAAGCCATGATCATATAAGTAGAAAATATATTGGTACTAGGTAACTGCGGAAGAGTATGTGTAACGGGGTCGTCATGTGGCTATTTTTGATTGGTGCGTTCTTACCTGCAATGCGACAACAGAGCTCAACAGTGACCGCCCACTTTCAGTGTAAAAAGACACCTGAAGTTTCATGGGGAGTGTGCTGTCTGTGATTCATTTAAGCCCTATTTATGCTCGAAGCAGTGGCGAATGCGCGAGCTTCGTGCACCACAAATGGCGTATTCGCACACCTGCCGATAGCCACCTTCGCGAGGTCGCGTACCTTCAGTGACGTGCGGTGGAGGTTGGTTTGGTGAGGCAAAAACCTCCCCTTTGCTTGATTAGCAATCAGACGATTTTCTAGTTTAGTAAGACTATTCGGCAGAATGACGGACCAGTTTAAGTTCCCGCGGCGTTAGTACATCGAACCTGAAATGCTCAACAGCAGATTTGCGCGTACTAGCTTCCAGGAAGCCGAAGCAATGTCATAAACAAATATTAACGCAGATGCAACGACTTATGCAGAGTTCAATGCTTAATCAATAACCTATCATGTATTCTCCTTTAAATACTCGGTTTTGCACCCAAACAAAAAGCGGGCGTTCGTTTTCAGTCTTCTTTCGTAATCCGATTAATAAAATGTTTAAAAACAGAATTACCGAGCCGAGACTTTTTCCTAATTGATTATTCAGATTTCCATCCTTGCAGTCTCGAACTGCAGCGCATACGTGAATGAAGTTATTCTCTCCTCTATCAGCATCAGGCTTCCATAAGGCTTGGTCTTAATTGTTTTCATTGTCAATCAGGAACAGTACGTGGGAACAGGTTCATAAAATCCTGTGATAAAAGTTTGGGTCACTGCCTCACCTCACCGCAGGTCTCTGGCTTCCTGTAAGCAAGTACTTTCAAATCTGCAGTTTTGTGAGCATTTCAAGTTCCATGTAGCCTACTGAGTAATAATGCCGCGGAAACTTAAAATGGCCCGTCATTCTGCCGAGTAGTCTTTCTAAATTAGTTAATCGTCTGATTGCGAATCAAGCAAAGGGAAGGTTTCTGCCTCACCAAACTGACCTCCGACTGCACGTCACTGCGTACCTTCAGGATTTTGAGGCTGCATCTAAGGCCCAATTCAAGTCTGCCCCCTAAAGACTCAAGCCCTGAACCCTCACTGACTTAACTGAAGTCAGCTGTAAGGGACTGAGTCTAAGAGGGCTCCAGATCCTGTAAAGTGGAATGGAACAGCACTTATCCCCTTTCACGTTACCAAACTACACGCAGTTGTGACAATCAACGTTAATACTTACACTGAAACTTTTTACTTTCTTGTTCCTCAAATTACCTTGATCAGAGCGCTCTTTGGTGTATTTACCTTTTTTTTTTTTTTGTTTTTTTTTTTTGCTTACATTTCCGGTATTTCAACGGCATCCCCCGTATTTGACTTCATAACGCTATGAACTGTGGGTAATTTCCTTACCCAATGTCAGCATCGGTGCTGACTTACGGTAGGGGGCAGTAAGGGCTCATTTAAGGACTCACTGACTTTATGATCTGACAATGGATCAGCCCTCACACACTCACGGACTTCCTGTGAACGCGCCTCTAAGTCAGTGGGGTCGGAAAAGGGGTCGGATTAGAATTGGGCCTAAATGTCCGCAGTTCACCGCACTTGCAGACTCGCGGACTTTGCGAGTGCGTTCACGGTATGTCCGGGAGTGCTGAGGGCTGTCCAAATCCACAATTGATCCAGTCCACAAAGGGCCTCAAGTGGACTTTCTGCGGACTTCCAGAGAGTCCGCTTGGGGTACAGACTTTGGCAGACTTCACTAGTGTAATTACCCACTATCTGTTGTAACACGGACGTGATGTTTTAATTTTTCCAACTTGCTGACAGAAAAAAGCACATTAACCACATGAACTTGTTATGAATTTATATTAAAAAGTTATATATAACTTTTTTCTTTTCATCATGATGATACAGAAATATACGGTGACAGTGACAGTGCTACTTCCTATAGTATTTTTTTCCTACTGCCCCCTGTATTTGCAGCCTACACTGCAACAGATAATGCGCCAAGTATAAATGCCTCCATGCTCTGTTCAGGAGCGTGCGCAATCCGCGAATGGAGCTAGGCGAAGGTATAAATAGGGCTTTTAAGCCGAGTTTATGCTAGAGGCAGTCGCGAGCGCGCGAGGTTCGCGCGCCACAAATGACGTATCACGCACCAAGCGACAACTGCGCGCCCTGGTGCTTCGCGAGGTCGCGCACCTCCAGGATTTTGAAACTTTTTGCAAGCGCTAGTGGTGCCCAGTTCGAACTGGATGAATTTAAATCCCTATTTAATCCTTTGCCTAGCTCCATTCGCGGATTGCGCACATACTTGGCGCATTCTTCGTTGCAGTGTTCGCTGCAAATACAGGGGGCAGAAGGAAAAAAATACAATGGTGAGTAGCACCATCAGGCACAAAACAGTAGAAGTAGAGGTATTATGAACTGGGCGACCAATGAGTGTAGGCGACACTAGCACAGCTTGCGAAAAGTTTCAAAATCCTGAAGGTGCACGACTTCGCGAAGCGCCAGTGCGCGCAGCTGTCGCCGGGTGCGAGATTACGTCATTTGTGGCACATGAAGCTCGCACATTCGCGACTGCGTCGAGCGTAAATAGGGCTTTAGGCAAGAGAGAGTCGCCATTGTCTTGATTAATTAGCCATATAGCAACTTTGGATCTGTTTTGGGGTTGCCGGATGTTGAAGCTTTGCTATTGTTAATTTCCCTTCTTTTGGACTGGCTTTTGCTTCCAAGATGGCCATCTTGTAATTTTGAACATTTCCTGTCATTTAATACTTTTTTTGCTTCAAGTTTCAACCTCAGACGTATGAATCTTTTAAGGATTTTTTCTCTTACGCCACAGCATGAAGGAAGCCTGCATGAGAGTGCCCGAGCTTCTTTCTCCAAGATACCTACTGCATTGGGGAGCTCCATGAGGGAGGAACTTGTTTTTGCCCTAAACAGTTTCTCAATTTAGTGAATAAAATCATATGGTTCGCATTAGGGATGACAAAGACCACCTGCCTTGAACTCTTTCAAGCTCACCAATATGCTGTTTTCTCCAGCAGGACTGTCATCATTGTGCTCTGTTGCAATTTGGCATTTTTCACAGATGCTGGCAAATCTGATGACTTTGTGGACAATATAGCCTGCAAGATGAAAAAGAATGCATTCCTCAGTTTTTGTGAATTCTGGTGCTGCTCTGTTCTCTACAATCAGCTGTTCTACTCTGATTGATGGGGTAATATTCTGCTCTACTGTGTCGAGAAAGTCTGCCAAAAAGCTATTGTCATCATCCTGGTAGCTCCCAGACCTGATGGTGGTGAGGAATTGCCCCCACAGATATGAGTCTCAATGCATGATGGAATTCCACTGGAGTTGGGACAGGATTTTTTGACCTCACACAGCTGAATGTGTTTTCAAGGCAATCCTGTGTGAACCTTGATGTTAAGACAAACCTGTATCCTTGTGTCAGCATTTCCTCCTGTATGGCCAAAATTGATGATGTTGCCATTATCACACCTGTTTGAACAGGCTTCAGACCGCTCTTTTGACCAATCTTCAACCCACGGAACAGATGGACAATGCCCTCAAGAAAGATGATGGCCTTTTGGTGCTCCTCCATCTTAAGCCTGCTTAGGGCTGTAACTGGATGGCGAGATGACATCAGATCAAACCAATGATCAACTTGCTCTAGGAACCAGGCTGTTGTCATGTTGGACAGAGGACGGTTTTCTTGCTGCACCATATATTTCAGCCCAGCACTTGTAGACTTGCTGAATACATTGAGTGCTGGACCGACCTTCATCTTCTGAAAGTGGCTTGGCTCAGTGGCTGCAGCTGATAGATGGGGAGCTATTTTTAATGCCATCCCTTCTTGAAAGGCTAATAAGTCCTTAAGAGGGACCACTGAAACCTCGTTGGAGGGGAGGTTCTCTTTATTTATAATGTCCTCAGGAATTATGAACACGTGTCCACAGACAAGGGCACTTTTTAGATTTTTTTACCTGATGTGGGACATCAGGCATGAAATGGAGCTGCCTATCTGGTGTTGCAGGATGTGGCACTGATGTTCTATTGTGGTCGATGCCAAAGGATTTCCATATGGCCCGGTTTGGGCTACCCATGTCAGTGGTGACATCAATAACATGTAGGCCTATGGATCCTGCCCTCTGCTCTATATCAATAATTATTGGTTTGCACTCTGCTCCGTTGGTGGAATTTCCACTATATGCCACTACTTGCTTCCACCTCGTAGTGTTTCCAGCCAACATGAACACGCAAGCATGTGTTGCCACTCCTGTGTGACCTGGTAGAGTCACATCACCATACAGTCTGCCTGTAAGCATGTGGAGCTCCACACTTGGTGTTATTGCCATTTCGTCCAAGGTCAACACGCACTCCTTCTCAAGCTCCGTCAATCCATCAACTTTGAGTTTCAAAAAATTGAAGACCTCTGTCAACACACCAGGCTCAAATTTAATGCATTGCATTCTCCTTTGCAGGGTTTTTATTCCTGGCAGGGGAATTTGCAATTCCTGCAGGGTCTTGTAACCTGTTAGACCAGCAGCAAACCGAATTTTTAAAGCCTTCTTGATAGTGTCATTGCCCCATTTCATCCCTTTTGTGGTTAGTCGGCCTAATGCCTTAATTTGATCTCTTCAAAAAGTTTTCATTAATTTTCTGGCCCTGATTTTTATTGTTTTTCTTAGAGATGCATTTTCCTTTCTTACTTTTCTTAGTGCTGCCTTTGTTTTCTTGGTGATTCTTTCTGGTCTGAATGATTCTTTTAATAGACATGACTCACTGGCTGCTTGATCAGTGGCTGCTGGTGGACTGGAGTGCTGGCTGACTGCTAATGCACTGGCATGGTGACTGGCTGCTGGGACATCGGCATGCTGACTGGCTGCTGGCTGACTAGGTAGTGTCAGCTCTACCCGTCTCCCCTCACTTGCCATGTCTGCTCTTTCCTCACTCTCACTTTTCCTTCTCTCAGTCTCCTCATCCCTTGTTTCCTCAGTTTATGAAACTGATGTAAGAAAATGACATATCATTGTTAATTCTTAAATATCCAAAATGTCCGCACTTCACTGCACTTGCAGACTCGCGGACTTTGCGAGTGCGTTCACGGTATGTCCGGGAGTGCTGAGGGCTGTCCAAATCCACAATTGATCCAGTCCACAAGGGGCCTCAAGTGGACTTTCTGCGGACTTCCAGAGAGTCCGCTTGGGGTACAGACTTTAGCAGACTTCACTAGTGTAATTACCCACTATCTGTTGTAACACGGACGTGATGTTTTAATTTTTCCAACTTGCTGACAGAAAAAGCACATTAACCACATGAACTTGTTATGAATTTATATTAAAAAGTTATATATAACTTTTTTCTTTTCATCATGATGATACAGAAATATACGGTGACAGTGACGGTGCTACTTCCTATAGTATTTTTTTCCTACTGCCCCCTGTATTTGGAGCCTACACTGCAACAGATAATGCGCCAAGTATAAATGCCTCCATGCTCTGTTCAGGAGCGTGCGCAATCCGCGAATGGAGCTAGGCGAAGGTATAAATAGGGCTTTTAAGCCGAGTTTCCACTAGAGGCAGTTGCGAGCGCGCGAGGTTCGCGCGCCACAAATGACGTATCACGCACCAAGCGACAACTGCGCGCCCTGGTGCTTCGCGAGGTCGCGCACCTCCAGGATTTTGAAACTTTTTGCAAGCGCTAGTGGTGCCCAGTTCGAACTGGATGAATTTAAATCCCTATTTAATCCTTTGCCTAGCTCCATTCGCGGATTGCGCACATACTTGGCGCATTCTTCATTGCAGTGTTCGCTGCAAATACAGGGGGCAGAAGGAGAAAAGTACAATGGTGAGTAGCACCATCAGGCACAAAACAGTAGAAGTAGAGGTATTTTGAACTGGGCGACCAATGAGTGTAGGCGACACTAGCACAGCTTGCGAAAAGTTTCAAAATCCTGAAGGTGCACGACCTCGCGAAGCGCCAGTGCGCGCAGCTGTCGCCGGGTGCGAGATTACGTCATTTGTGGCGCGTGAAGCTCGCACATTCGCGACTGCGTCGAGCGTAAATAGGGCTTTAGGCAAGAGAGAGTCGCCATTGTCTTGATTAATTGGCCAGATAGCAACTTTGGATCTGTTTTGGGGTTGCCGGATGTTGAAGCTTTGCTATTGTTAATTTCCCTTCTTTTGGACTGGCTTTTGCTTCCAAGATGGCCATCTTGTAATTTTGAACATTTCCTGTCATTTAATACTTTTTTTGCTTCAAGTTTCAACCTCAGACGTATGAATCTTTTAAGGATTTTTTCTCTTACGCCACAGCATGAAGGAAGCCTGTATGAGAGTGCCCGAGCTTCTTTCTCCAAGATACCTACTGCATTGGGGAGCTCCATGAGGGAGGAACTTGTTTTTGCCCTAAACAGTTTCTCAATTTAGTGAATAAAATCATATGGTTCGCATTAGGGACGACAAAGACCACCTGCCTTGAACTCTTTCAAGCTCACCAATATGCTGTTTTCTCCAGCAGGACTGTCATCATTGTGCTCTGTTGCAATTTGGCAATATCCAAAATGCAAGTACTACTATTCAAAAAGAAATACACTACACTACACTACAAGTTCCACACTGTATTATTTTGTTGGACTTCCTCCAGCTTTAATCATGGCATGCATTCATCCTGGTACTGTTTTATAATGCTATTCCATTTTTTTACATTTATTTCTGACCGTATTTGCATTTATCTGCACTGTATTTACAGGTCCAGTGGTGCATCGTGATGCTGGGGCCCTCCTCTTTTTCATCACAGGGCGATGCACAAAGATGGTCGGAACAGCATCTGCTCTCAGCCTGGTCTTGCCTTTTTTGGACTGGATAAACTGGTCAGCCTCAAAATGTGCCAGCGGAGTGACTTGAGTTTACTTCCCACGGGCAGCAACTCATTCTTTTATACTTGCATACATATATCCGTAGTGTTGGAATGCACAGTATTGGAGAACAATTTATATTTATTGAACCAGTGTATGCTCATGACATTGAGCAAGGTCACAAAGAACATAAGACAACTTTAGACAAATTCCTATCACATCAGTAATTGATGCTGCAATCATACCTTGTTAACATCAACGGCAAAAGCTGTCGATAATGACAACCACTGAAAATCCATTACATAAGTTGGGAAACAAAGACCGCTTCTCATCTTTCTGTGCAAAATCCCTTTCAAGCCTACACTACCTGACAAAAGTATTAGGACGTCACTATTTATGTGTGTGATTTTCTTACAGTGCAGTTGAAAATAGTGAATGTATCATATTTGGAAATAGTTGTTTATTCAAATAAAAATACAGACCCCATTTTGGATACACCAAACTGAATTATTCTAAGTCTTGACCCTCCTTTTATAGAGAATCAAAATCACTCCATGTGCCACACCTGATCATATTGATTGAACTAATAGTAGCCGTGGTCTTCCATTATAACAAAGACACAATTCCAAACTTGTAAATTTGAAGATTACCATCTTGCAAGCACTATTTTTTATAATATCTCTTATTTATTACAGACCCAAAGTGAGAGTTTTTTATGCAGAGAAAAAATATGCCAATTTGTATATCTGTAGCTTCCCCAAATGTTCAAATAATGTTCTGTGATGTTTACATGTACATTTTAGGACACCATTAAATTCCTACAACACTCAAATGTGTAATATAGCACGTACATCAAAGGTTGAGTGAGAATGAGGATCGTCCTAATACTTTTGTCAGGGAGTGTACATCATTTTATATGCAAAATTCACACATAGTCGTTGATACGTGTGAACAGCGAGCAGTATTTCTTCTTCGTTCGCACATTTAGGCTTCCTAGCTACCTTAATTCAGCATCACCAACGTTGAACATTCGCGAAAAAGGTAACCGCAGAATGTATGACATTTGCCTAAATGTGCGAAAGAAGAAGAAATACTGCTCGCTGTTCACACGTATTGGGTCTGTAATAAATAAGAGATATTATAATAAATAGTGCTTGCAAGATGGTAATCTTCAAATTTACAAGTTTGGAATTGTGTCTTTGTTATAATGGAAGACCACGGCTACTATTAGTTCAATCAATATGATCAGGTGTGGCACATGGAGTGATTTTGATTCTCTATAAAAGGAGGGTCAAGACTTAGAATAATTCAGTTTGGTGTATCCAAAATGGGGTCTGTATTTTTATTTGAATAAACAACTATTTCCAAATATGATACATTCACTATTTTCAACTGCACTGTAAGAAAATCACACACATAAATAGTGACGTCCTAATACTTTTGTCAGGTAGTGTAGCAACATTCACGTGTTGTGTAAATATGGTAAATTAATGTAATTATTGGCTACCAATTAAAAAAATCACAGTTATGTCTCTCTCTAGCTAATTTTACTTATGCATTTAAATTGCCCGCCAGCGACTTCCGGGAACTATTTTCCGTCTCCGTGAACCACGTGATGATCAAGAATTTTGGACCTCCGTTGACGCGACTCTCTCTCTACATGGCTCTGGGCAAGACGCTGCTTCTACTTCTACTATTTTTTGTGCCTGCCTTGACTATTTCCTGTAGTAATTTTTTTTCTACTGCCCCCTGTCTTTGCGGCGAATACTGCAACGAAGAATGCGTCAAGTATAAATGCCTCGGCGCTGTTGAGGTGCGCACACAATCCGCGAATCCGCGCTATAGTATAACTGGGGATTGAGGCTTTAAAAGGCATCCATGCGCAAGCGATCGTGGCCAGTCGGAAGCATTCGAAAGCGCCGAGAACCATCCTGAACTCGCGCAAACAATCGTAGAAAGTCAGAGTGATTGGGGAAAAAATTTTATCCCATGATCCACTAACACGAGCACTTCCGATTGATATTTGCCAACGTCAACGACAAACCTGGCGGTTGTTTTTGTAAACGGTTTCTAATAGGCTAATTGCAGTGGAAATATAGTTATACAAAACCCAAAACCAGTGAAGTTGGCACGTTATGTAAATCGTAGATAAAAACAGAATACAATGATTTGCAATTCCTTTACAACTTGTATTCAATTTAATACACTGCAAAGACAAGATGTTTAATGTTCAAACGGAGAAACTTTTTTTTTTTTTTTTGCAAATAATCATTAACTTAGAATTTAAAGGCAGCAACACATTGCAAAAAAGTTGGCACAGGGGCCTTTTTACCACTGTGTTACATCGCCTTTCCTTTTAACGACACTCAGTAAACGTTTGGGAACTGAGGAGACCGATTTTTGAAGCTTTTCAGGTGGAACTCTTTCCCATTCTTGCTTGATGTACAGCTTAAGTTGTTAAACAGTCCAGGGTCTCCGTTGTGGTATTTTACGCTTCAAAATGCGCCACACATTTTCAATGGGAGACAGGTCTGGACTTCAGGCAGGCCAGTCTAGTACCCGCACTCTTTTACTACGGAGCCATGCTGTTGAAACACTCGCAGAATGTGGCTTGGCATTGTCTTGGTGAAATAAGCAGGGGCGTCCATGAAAAAGACGTTGCTTGGATGGCAACATATGTTGCTCCAAAACCTGTATTTACCTTTCAGCATTAATGGTGCCTTCACATATGTGTAAGTTGCCCATGCCTTCGGCACTAATACACCCCCATACCATCACGGATGCTGGCTTTTGAACTTTGCACCTATAACAGTCCTGATGGTTCTTTTCCTCTTTGGTCCGGAGGACACGACGTCCACAGTTTCCAAAAACAATTTGAAATGTGGACTCGTCAGACCACAGAACACTTTTCCACTTTGCGTCAGTCCATCTTAGATGAGCTTGGGCCCAGCGAAGCCGGCGGCGTTTATGGGTGCTGTTGATAAGTGGCTTTCGCTTTGCATTATAGAGTTTTAACTTGCACTTGCAGATGTAGCGATGAACTGCAGTTACTGACATTGGTTTTCTGAAGTGTTCCTGAGCCCATGTGGTGATGTCTTTTACACACTGATGTCGGTTTTTGATACAGTACCGCCTGAGGGATCGAAGGTCACGGGCATTCAATGTTGGTTTTCGGCCTTGTCGCTTACGTGCAGTGATTTCTCCAGATTCTCTGAACCTTTTGATGATATTACGGACTGTAGATGATGAAATCCCTAAATTTCTTGCAACAGCTCATTGAGGAATGTTGTTTTTAAACTGTTCGACAATCAGCTCACGCATTTGTTCACTAAGTGGTGACCCTCGCCCCATCCTTGTTTGTGAATGACTGAGCATTCAGTGAAGCTGCTTTTATATCCAATCATGGCACCCACTTGTTCCCAATTAGCCAGTTCACCTGTGGGATGTTCCAAATAAGTGTTTGATGAGCATTCCTCAACTCTCTCAGTCTTTTTTGCCACTTGTGCCAGCTTTTTTGAAACATGTTGCAGGCATAAAATTCCAAATGAGCTAATATTTGCGAAATATAACAAAGTCTACTGGTTCGCACATTAAGTAACTTGTCTTTGCAGTGTGTTCAATTGAATATAGGTTGAAAAGGATTTGTAAATCATAGTATTCTGTTTTTATTTACCATTTACACAACGCGCCACCTTCACTGGTTTTGGGTTTTGTAATATATATTATATATCGCCACCTAGTTTCCACATGATGAACCGATACTCCCGTGTCATTCTGACAACTCATTTATTCCAAACTGGTTTGATTTTGTCGGAAGAGGGATCCGCGTGATCCGATCCAGTCGGAATCTGTCTCATTCACACAGAAGGGTTGGAATAGGTCAGAAGACATGATCCACCCACATCTCGCGCGTAACAGAAATTTCCACTCGTAATCACTTGTAACTGGTCAGAAGGGGAGAATCGGGACAATCGGTGGCCTTAAAATCGTCAGTGGATCAAGGGCATAAGTTTGCTATGTCAAATGTGCGCAGGATTGAAATCGCAGAAATGCCCCGGTGACTCAGAGGGCGCATAATGTCGCCAAAGCATTTGGAACTTTACTACTCTCTAGTTGATTATAAGAAGTATGGAATTTATCATTAGTTATATCATTAGTTATGTATATGCATTTGGTTCTGGTGAGGCTGACTACTGTCTAGTTTCTGGGTAGGTTCACATGGTATTGGAAGCCAGTGCAAAGTAAATCCATGTGGATCCAGTGATACTGAGCCTGCAGTAACAATGCCAGTGGGGCTAGCTATGGCCTTATTCACAGCAGAGGTCCATATCAAACTCGTGGCTAGTGTCAAGTAAATCCCTGTGGGACCGGTGGCACTGGGCATGCATTAATGGTGCCAGTGGGGCTAGCGACCGCCCTAATCACCAGGAAAATCCTCACGGTACTTGCGGAGGCTTGTGTTATGAAAATCCATGTGATCGTACAGCCTGGTGTAATTGAAGGGCCTCTGAGCTGCAATAAGTGGATGGAGGGGTGTTGACTGTTTCTAGACTAGTTGCTCCAGAATTGTTACATGGCATCTGACACAGGACAGAATTTTTATTCGTATGCAGTAGTTTTATCCAGAGCCTAACCCTCTTTTTTTCTGAGTCTTTTTCTGGGGATTTGTTCCCTCTGGAACACTAAGTCCATAGACAATCCACGCCCAGTCCCTCACCATGAGCGCTGGCTCCTGCTTTCCTGATCCAGTTCAGTTCCATCCTTGCCTTGCCACTTCCTGGAGCTACAGGTGCCACTGCTCGGATGTTTTAATGAGTTCTAATGGACTTTTGAACATTATGAATGAGCCTGCCAGCAGAGGATGGCCTTCCCCACTATAGTTGGGTTCCTCCAGAGATTTCTTCCCACTGAGGAGTTTTTTCTTGCCACTTTCTGAAGATTTTTCGCCCTACTGGGACTTTTTTTTTGCCTCATTTGCTATACAGTGGGGTTTAGGCTGGACCTTTTTTTGAATATTTTAAACATCTTTTGTGAGAGTCTGTTGAATTATCGCAATCTTGTATTCCCGCGATAGTGAGAAATCCTTTAAATAAGTCCTGGATCCAAATTGTGGAAATCTCCACCAAAATGTTCCTTAGGCATGTTACAAGTGATAATGTAACAACGGACCAATAATGTAATAACTGCCTGATAATGAAATAAGATTAACCAATAATTTAATAACTGCCTGCCCAATAATGTAATAACATTTTGACCAATAATGCAATGAAAAGTGGCCGCCCGATAATTTCATTACACAACCGATAATGTAATAACTTAGTTCATTCAGTTTATCTGGGCGTGAGTGGATGACAGTGTAGCCAGATTATCTAGCCAAATTCAATTGTGTATGAGGGTGCGGCACTTTGTCAGACGTGTCGGGCCAAATTTATTCCGGGGTGAATGGGCGGTGTGTTGCAAGATGCATCTTTTTAAAATCCATCCATCCATAGTCATCTGCTGATAGAATATGGCCAGAGATAAGAGTAACGGTGCAACAGGGCGTGTGAGGGCAGTGACCAGGGTCGCTGGTCAGGGTGCCATGGTATTATTCTATGTTTGTGCACTTGACCTAACTCCTAGTCATTGCTCAGTCAACGGCTGATGAACTGTTGATGTCCCAATTACTTAGGACTTAGGTCAGGTGGTACCCTCACATGCCCTAATAACCCTTTGTGCAGAAGCCAAATATGGCTTTTTATGCATTACCCCGTTTAATGCTACACTACAGGCCAAAAGTTTGGGGCAACCCTCAGATTAAAAAAAAAAAAAAATCACACATCAACTGTTCTTTCCTTATTTTTTACCCATGTAATGACTTTAGTGAATAAAATATAGGAAGCCAATAGGTTTTGGGTGAATTCCAGTCAGATCACATTTTAAAGCTGTCTTGACTGATTGATCACTGACCACAATGTTTTCTAATTGATTTCCAATGTCTTTGTGTTACATGATTTTATGTCACTAGGACGTGAACAATTTTATGTAACAAGAAGGCATGCTGTATAAATGATTCCCCAAAACCAAGGGGTACATTGCACTTGGTGCACCTTTAAAAATCTAAGGGTGGCCCCAAACCCTTGGCCTGTAGTGTATATAATTCAAGATTTAAGCTCCATAGAGAGGGGGAATATGGCTCAACTGAGATAAGGCACTTGCAGCATTTAGAATTCCTTCGTGTTTCAGTTTATTTTCATGATTTTGGTGAAGGACAAAAGGGGCAGCAAACATCAAAAAAATCCTCAGCAAAATTCAGCATTGAAATTATGTATTAAGAAAATAATAATACTGAGGATTGAAAATGTCTGGGAGTTAAAACAATGCATTTCTGGGATCATAAACTCATTGACCACTAGCATTCCTCATCAGACCATGAAATCTGATTTGGCTTCAAAAGAGGAAGCCAAATAAGACAGCTTTTCTCCAGGTGGCTCCCGAAATACTTACCGCCCTGTCAAATCATAAAATAGTCATATTTTTAATTCAAATCAACTTTTGACTCATGAAATTCAATATGAATTAATGATTTTCTGGTTGAAAATAGCATGAGTTTATTAATATAGGTACAGCTAGACATCATAAGTGAGCAGTAACATCTCCAAATCAAAAACATGCCTTTTCTCCATGATAAAGTTCAGAGTTTTGTCCATTATTCGACAAAGCCGCATCAGCAAGCACATGTACTCATTAATGGGGTTTATTTTGCGGTCAGAATGTTCATTCAGACGAAAAGCTTGCAATTGACAATTCCGATCATCCAAGTGAAACAAAAGCTTGTAACAATGCTTTTAACACCCTATAAGGAGCAAGTATAACTCACAACACAGTAATAGCTGTTTGAATTTTAAACAAGCAAAAATCCAAGGCATTCTCTTTCATTGAATGTTGTGTAAATTCTTAAACAGATCGCCACATAAGGAAGATGTCTGCATATTGCAGTATCACCCACTCTTGTTAGCCAATGTAATAAACAAGCTCTGTGATCATGGTGTTAGACCGAAAATAAGAAATAGCTGAATAGTTAGCGAGCTGAGTAGAAGTAAAATAGAGCTGCGCCATACAGAGACAGTTCGACTCACACTTCAAGAGGAAAAACTGTCCATCATTGAATTTCTTCTCCAAATAATCAATCCTGTCAGCCCTCCAGTCTGTTCCATGCAATATTACTGCCATTTCCTATCTCAGAAATCACATTTCCATCCTGCAAATATAAGCAACACTCAAGAGATGGCCCTGGAACTCTTTTTTTCCGTGCACTCACATCATTCTCGGCTGTGCAAAGTTGAGAGAATACAACCTAACTGATGTTACTCAAGTGTTTAAGAGCGCGTCCGCGTAACTATCAACCGGGGCCATGCAAGATAGAAAAATTGAAAATCCTGATATTTCACTCAAATGATCCTTATGGGTTACTGATTAAAGAAATATAGAAGATAGATCGATGGAGCAAATACTTTTTTCCTGACACCTGTTTCTTTGCCGCAAGCCTCTTGGGCCCTGGAAATCAACTAAAAAAAACGAGTAATAGTTGAGCTCGATGCGACAACAAAATACTGCATAAATCCTCAAACAAATCACATCACACTCGAGCTATATTATCACTTTTGTTCTCTGTGGATTTTCAAAGTAATTAAACCAAAATAGAATTTTTGACAGATTTTTGAACTTTAATCTCCCCAACTGCCATTTTCCCGATTTCAATTTTTAGCAATTTTCGAGTACAAAAAATCAAACTTGGTAGAGGGTTTTTAAAATTTCTTTTATAGTGTGCAGATAGAGGAACTTCTAAGCTTTCAAACAGTGTAAACATTTGTCTGGGAACTTTTCATACGGTACTGCTGAGAGCGGGATTAGTACAACCACTTGAGCGCTAAAAGACCTTTTGACAAACTCACGAGGAGTGCTGTAAACAGACAATAGCTACACCGTAGTTGCTTTCCCTGCAGAAATAGTCGCCAAAATAAGTCAGGGAACCTCAACAATAATTGAATAACAAGTGGAGGTGATTTTCATTCTGAAATATTCTCTTACCTTAGCCATTTACACATATTGCCCGACTTCCAGGAACAAGCCTAGGTTAATCATAAGCAGTGAACAAACCGATACAAATGCCAATTATGTCTTGCTTTCTTGTACATTGTTTTCCTAGATTGCTAAAGAATTTGTAGGATCAAGTTATGATATAACTTGTATGATATAAACTCCTTCTTAGATATACCTTGCTATTATAAATAATTTCGAAATAGAAACATCAGGAAGAGTAGACGACGCGAGATGTACGTGAAGTCATTGAACACTCTCACAACAGCGGGTTACCAGTGAGCACAGGCTACTCCCCGTGACCACAGGATACCCATTGTCATGCGTGAGGATTAGAAAAAGTTAAAAATCTGTAAACTTCATATGCGGATGGAAAGAATTGAACAAACAAAAATTCTAAATACTGTGATCTTTATCCCTATCTATCCAATGCTGTAGTAATCAAAAATACCAAGCCATATCTTATCTGATATATAGTCAATTGAAAAAACATTGGCGGATCCAAAAAGATAGAACATAGAATCTGAGACCGCGATGGTTCATGGGATGTACGTGTTAAGGACTGCTAGGCTGCACTTTTTCTACAATAATTGTCATTATGCTTTCGGCATTCTCAAATAAAGTCCCAAGCATAAATGTCTAAATCAAAATATAATTCTTTATGAATAATAATAACTATTTGTTTATTCACATCCCAGAATACCTTTTGGTCTCAGATTCTATGTTCTATCATTTTGGACCCGCCAACGTTTTTTAAATTGACTCAAAATCTCATTGAACAAAACAATGCGGATGAGAACGAAGAACTCTATTTTTGACAACTACATTGCTGGATGGCTTCAGACAACAAGGCAATGTATGTCGCTCTCCGGCGAGTTGTAGAAAAAGCCACGGTGTCTAAGTCCATGTGCGCACAAATGTCCTGGAGTAACGTAATACTCAGCTTGTTCAGCCTCTTTCCACGGAACATCTCACACAGGTTATATTGGTCATACGTCACGGGATGTTGAATCCCAAGATCCCTGACCAGCAGATCTCTTGCGATGGCGTAGTTGGCCTCTTCTTCGACTGCTGCCTCATCATCGCTATCTGGCTCGTATCGATGACAAAGTTTTGCTGCCTGTCTCGAAAAGTACCCCGGAATTTGACTTTCAGTCAGGAATTCGTCTTGCGCGAACATCCGCGTGCCGTCGCTCTTTTTCACGTACCGCATTTCCTTTGCAACTACAGCAGGATCAACCTTGTGACCTGTCTCTTGCCCAATCTCAGATTTCCCATCAAGATACAACCTCTGGCATTCGTTAAAACGCCCCGACATTTTGGTCATCTTGAGTGCCCATTCTTTTCTCAAAGGGTCTGTCAAGGGTCGCTGTTGTTGTTGTGTCTCTGCGACAACAGCTGTGACACTGGTCGCTTCCATTACTTTGAGATGGTACTGTGTCTTTGCCTTGTCCATGAGTGTGAGGTTTTCTTCTCGTAGGTCACACGTGCCATAGAGCAGGTGATTCTCAAGGGATTGGTAAGTTTGATAAACCTTAATACAGCCTTCATTCGTACACTGAAAAAGGCCATCAGGCAGCATTTCCTCTTCTTCTGATGGAGCAGAGGTCTTGGTCCTATGATGCTTTCGGACTTCGGTGGCTTTCACAAAACCACCAGGCATAAATTAAGCTTGAAAAGTATTCTCAAATGGTCGAGCTAAAAGCAAACAAAACAAAGAATATATAAGAATATAACCGTAACATTTTTTCTCGAACCTATATACCACTTCCGGCCCTCCCCCAATAATGTCATTGAGTTCCAACCTAGTTAACGATTATTGTTGTATACAGTCTCTTCTAAATGGGCAATTCCGCCTGTAAATGCGCGCACTTCCGCATGCAGCGCGCACAATATTACGAAATTCTTATCCCAGCGCACACTGCATGATGGTGTCGAGGAATCCATTTTCTAATGCCATGTACACTCAACAAAAATATAAACGCAACACTTTTGTTTTTGCTCCCATTTGTCATGAGATGGACTCAAAGATCTAAAATTCATTCCATATACAAAATATTACCATTTCTCTCAAACATTGTTCACAAATCTGTCTAAATGTTTGATAGTGAGCACTTTTGCTTTGCTGAGACAATCCATCCCACCTCACAGGTGTGCCACATCAAGATGCTCATCAGACACCATGATTATTGCACAGGTGTACCTTATACTGCCCACAATAAAAGGCCACTCTGAAATGTGCAGTTTTGTCTCACAGCAAAATGCCACAGATGGCGCAAGCATTGAGGGAGCGTGCAATTGGCATGCTGACAGCAGGAATGTCAACCAGATCTGTTGCTCGGGGCATTGAATGCTCATTTCTCCACCATAAGCCGTCTCCAAAGGCATTTCAGAGAATATGGCAGTACATCCAACCGGCCTCACAACCGCAGACCACGTGTAACCACACCAGCCCAGGACCTCCACATCCAGCAGGTTCACCTCCAAGATCGTCTGAGACCAGCTACTCAGACAGCTGCTGAAACAATTGGTTTGCATAACCAAAGAATTTCTGCACAAACTGTCAGAAACCGTCTCAGGGAAGCTCAACTGCATGCTCGTCGTCCTCATCGGGGTCTTAACCTGACTCCAGATCGTCGCCGTAACAGACTTGAGTGGGCAAATGCTCACATTCGATGGCGTCTGGCACGTTGGAGGAGGTGTTCTCCTCACGGATGAATCTCGGTTTACATTGTTCAGGGCAGATGGCAGACAGCGTGTGTGGCGTCGTGTGGGAGAGCGCTTTGCTGATGTCAATGTTGTGAATCGAGTGGCCCATGGTGGTGGTGGGGTTATGGTATGGGCAGGCATCTGTCATGGACGAAGAACACAGGTGCATTTTATTGATGGCATTTTGAATGCACAGAGATACCGTGATGAGATCCTGAGGCCCATTGTTGTGCCATACATCCATGAACATCACTTCATGTTTCAGCAAGATAATGCACGGCCCCATGTTGCAAGGATCTGTACACAATTCTTGGAAGCTGAAAATGTCCCAGTTCTTGCATGGCCAGCTAACTCACCAAACATGTCACCCATTGAGCATGTATGGGATGTGCTTGACCGGCGTATACGACAGCGCGTACCAGTTCCCACTAATATCCAGCAACTTCGCACAGCCATTGAAGATGAGTGGACCAACATTCCATAGGCCACAATTGACAATCTGATGAACTCTATGTGAAGAAGATGTGTTGCACTGCATGAGGCAAATGGTGGTCACACCAGATACTGACTGGTTCTGTCAGACCCCCAATAAAGCAAAAACTGCACATTTCAGGGTGGCCTTTTATTGTGGACAGTCTAAGGTACACCTGTGCACTAATCATGGTGTCTGATGAGCATCTTGATGTGGCACACCTGTGAGGTGGGATGGATTGTCTCAGCAAAGCAACAGTGCTCACGATCACACATTTAGACAGATTTGTGAACAATGTTTGAGAGAAATGGTAATATTGTGTATCTGGAATGAATTTTAGATCTTTGAGTCCATCTCATGACAAATGGGAGCAAAAACAAAAGTGTTGCGTTTATGTTTTTTTTATTTTTTTTTATTTGTTCTTTTTCAGGGCAACAAATAATCAATCAGGTACACACAAGTATGCGTGATAGTATACAATTCACACATAGGTTTACATAAATGAAAATACAGCATGTTGACCCTATTTATTACAGGTTTTTTTTTTTTTTTTTTTTTTAAACACAACGCTATCTTTACCCTTTCACTCACCCAGAACAGGTTCGGCTCTCTGTTTACTAAGGTGCATTACAGACATTTAAATAAACAAATGTTTCCCGAGTCACAAGTCTAAAGATAATTAAAAATAAATAAATAAATAAATAAATAATAATAATAATAACAAGAACAGAATACTTTGAACACGAGGTAGCCATGACATGAGTAGTATAAATAATTAAAAAGAAAAAAAAAAAAAAAAGGAAGGAATATGTGGGGTATTGTCCTTTTAGCCCCATCCTGAATTATCTTAAACTCAGTTGTTATGGGGCAACTTCATCAGGACTGAGATTGGCCACAAAGTGAATCAATGGTCTCCAGTGAGAGTGAAACTTGTCCAGTGAGCCTCTCAGTGTAAATTTAATTTTTTCAAGTCTCAGATAAAACATCATATCCCCTAGCCATGTTTTAAATGAGGGTGGCTGAGCAGATTTCCAATGAAAGAGGATTCTTCTGCGAGCAATTAGAGAGGCAAAAGCAATAACATTAGAATGTGTTGCCGATATGTTGAGATCATCTTGGGATCTACCAAAGATACCTATATGAGGAGAGGGCTTTATTCAAATATTTAAAATTTTTGAAAGTGCGTCAAAAAAGGAATGCCAAAAATTAGATAGTTTCGGACATGTCCAGAACATGTGGGTGAGGTGACAGGAGTTCTGGGAGCATTTTTCACATTTATCTTCGATCTTTTCTGGGTATAGCTTGGATAGTCTGGCTTGACTATAATGAAGTCTATGGACTACTTTAAACTGTATAAGGCTAAGCCGAGCACAGCTACAAGAGGAATTAACAGCTCTCAGAGCTTTATCCCAGAACTCATCTGAAAGAGTGGTCTGGAGTTCCTTTTCCCAACCTTCTTTAATTTTTTTAATAACAGAGTTGTGTTCTTGAGACAGAAGATTATAAAAATGTGAGATGTGGCCTCTTGGCAAAGTTCCCACTTTAAGCAGGCAGTCTATGCCACTGAGAGGGGGGGTCCTCGGAAAAGAAGGGGAGTGAGTCTTTATAAAGTTTCTCAGCTGGAAGTATCTGAATAAGTCAGAACGGTCAAAGTTGAAAGCAATGCGTAGTTGTTCAAAACTACCAAAATAATTGTCTACATACATATCTCCCACACAACAGAGACCTTTAGCCCCTAGGGAGGAGTATCTAGGATCCAGTAAACCTGGTACAAACAAATGGTTATGACAAAGTGGAGTTGCACAAGGAAGGTGAGACCAACCAGCATGATGTCTGATCTGAGACCAAATTTTTAGAGAACCTTTTACAACTGGATTTGTTGTAAATTTTGTTGTAGATAGGGGCACAGTGCTGCACACGAGCGCTTGAAGTGAGGAGGAGCAAGAATCTGCTTCAATCCGACACCAGTTACTTTGCGGTGTAGTAAACCAAAGCACGATCTCATGTATGTTGGTGGCCCAGTAGTATCTTCTGAGATTAGGAAGGCCTAGTCCCCCAGCTGACCTGTTCCTTTGAAGCAATGCTTTGCTGGCTCTCACGTGCTTACCAGCCCATATAAAAGATGAAATTATGCTATCTATCATTGTAAACAAGGAACTAGGTAAGAATATAGGAAGACATTGAAAGATGTATAAATATTTGGGTAATATGTTCATTTTAATTGTTTGAATTCTTGCTGCTAAAGAAAGTGGTAAGTGATTCCACTTCTTTAAATCTTCTTTAATGGAAGCCGTTAAGGTATTAATATTATTCTCCCTTAGTGCGCGGAAGGAGTGGGTTATGGTGATCCCTAAGTATTTATACCCTATATTTGAGAGCTGAAATGGTAACGATGACGAGTGTAGTTCTATGGCTGGTTTGTTGATAGGTAAATATTTGCTCTTTTGTTCATTTAATTTGTATCCAGAAATTTCCCCAAAAGATTTCAAAATTGACATAGTCAGGGGAACACTGGTTAAAGGGTCCCTCATGAACAGGAGGAGATCATCCGCATACAACGATACTCTGTGCTCTGAACCCTATCTCTGGATCCCTTTAAACCCTGTATTTGCTTTCAACATTATCGAGAGAGGTTCGATGGCTATAGCAAATAGTAATGGAGAAAGGGGGCATCCTTGTCGCGTTCCCCGGGAGAGAGGGAAGGGATCTGAGCGTTGGGTGTTAGTGCAAACAGATGCAAGAGGACATGAGTATAATAGTTTAAGCCATGTTACTAGTCCCCCGCCAAAGCCAAATTGTTGCAGGGATTGAAATAAAAAGGGCCACTCCACCCTATCGAAAGCTTTCTCGGCATCGAGGGACACCACAATTTCTGCTTCTGTGGGTGAAGATGGATTATGGATGATACTAAGGAGCCTTCGAACATTCTTGAATGAGTGTCTCCCTTTGATGAAGCCAGTTTGGTCCTCAGATATAATGGAGGGCATAATCGATTCCATTCGTCGGGCAAATATTTTGGCTAAGATTTTTACATCTACCGATAACAAAGAAATTGGACGGTATGAGGCACAATTCAGTGGATCTTTACCGTTTTTATGGATCACAGAGATGGAAGCCAAATTAAGTGTGGGTGGGAGAGTGCCTCGATGGTATGATTCATTAATCATTTCTAAAAGTAAAGGGGCCAACCTGTCTGAAAATTTCTTGAAGAATTCCACCGGGAAACCATCAGGCCCCGGCGATTTTCCACTCTGCATCAATTGTATTGCCTCTTTTATCTCTGATATTTGTAACGGAGCATCTAGTTTTTGTTTATTTTCTCTTGTAATTTGGGGAAGTGTTAATCCCTTAAAAAAGAGGATAACTGATTCTCGTCATATGTGGATTCTGCAGCATACAGATGCAAGTAAAAACTTTTAAAAGTTTTATTGATTATATCAGGATTAGACACCACAGAGCCAGTTTCATCTCGAATTTGAAGGATTTGGTTAGAAGCTGTTTTGGCTTTTAATTGACGGGAAAGAAGACGACTTGCTTTGTCTCCATGCTCATAAATGAAGCCACGCGTAAGGACAAGAAGTTGTTCAGCTTCCTTGGTTTGTAGGAGATCAAGCTCTGTTTTAAGAGTCATCCTATCTTTGTAAAGGTTAGGGGAAAAGTTCGTAGCAAGGAGCTTATCGATATTAGCAAGAGAATTTTCTATGTCCTTCTGACGTGCTTTACGGCATTTATTGGCATGAGCTACACGTGAAATGATCTGGCCTCTCATGTAAGCTTTAAGAGTTTCCCAGAGAACAGAAGCGGAGGTTTCATCATTTCGGTTGGTCTCACAGAAGAAGTCAATCGACTCAGAAATATATTTACAAAAAGAAGCTTCACTTAATAGTAAGGGGTCTAAGCGCCAACATCTGAATTCCTTAGATTTTAACTCAAAACGCAAATCCAAAGTCACAGTGGAGTGATCCGAGGTAATGATTGGTGAATACTGAACAGAAGAAACTGAAGGTATAAGTGATTTATCAATTATAAAGTCATCAATACGAGAAAAAGAGCGATGTGGGTGTGAAAAGAAAGAGTATTGCCTCAGAGAAGGGTTAGCAAATCTCCAAGGATCAATGTAACCATATTGGTCCATAAAGGCAGAAAGAGTTTGTGCCATTTTTGATGAAGTTGTTAGTCTTGGGCTGGACCTATCCATAACTGGGTCTATGACACAGTTCATGTCTCCGCCCATCAGTAACAAGTGGGAATCCAAGTCAGGTATGCAAGATAGAAGCTGTTTCATAAAATTTTGATCATCCCAGTTTGGAGCATAGACCGCTACCTAGACCACTGGTTTCAGATATAGTGTACCTGTGACAATAACATATCGACCGTTTGTATCTGTGAAAATATTTTTAGGCGTGAAACTCACATTTTTCCTGATAAGTATGGCCACACCCCTTGTTTTCAGATTAAACTTTGAGTGAAAAAGCTGGCCTATCCAAGGTCTGTTTAGTTTCTTTGATCTGAGTTACATAAATGTGTCTCTTGTATGAACATTATATCTGCCATCAGATTTTTAATATACGTCAATATTCTTGTGCGTTTAATTGACGTGTTTAGTCCTCCAGTATTTAATGAGATAATTCTGACTGTTTGTCCACCACCAGCCTTGATCCTTGTGGAATCTATCACAACATTTCCTACCTCACTATAAAAGACAGCTTAAACTCGGGATGAAAATAATAATGAAAAAAAAGTGTAAGTCTGATAAGGTTCAAGTAGAACATTAGATCTCTTCCTTCTACAGAAGGTGAGCACAACCAGAGAGCCGACCAAACACCCCTTTTAACAGCCCCCCACCCCCCCTCCCCATCTAAACCAAGAACTGTGAACTTCAGCTTCCCTTTCTTTATCTCTAACATGTCCTATTCTTAAACAATCATCTCCACTCTCCTCTCAGTCAGTTATTGCCCTTAATTTTTAAGAGGGAATAGTATAATACTAATAGATTAGAAAAGTGACTTAGTTCCCATAATCATAGCAAGCAATCTGTCAATTAAATATATGAAATATCAAATATGCTATTTTTAACAACAAAACACGCGTTTTACCTCCACAGGTTTGATGTAATAGTCACTGTAATCGTGTAGATTGATACACGAGTCCGTTTCATTTCTGCTGATGATTTGCAATGAAAGTTTCAGCCTCTTCAGGTGAGGAGATGCGCTTCTTGGCTCCGCTCTGGAGTGTGATCTGCAGGCGGGCTGGAAATAGTAGAGACGGTTTAAGTCCCAAATTGTAAAGTTTCGCCATCACCTCGCGGTACTTCACTCGTTGCTCCATTACCTCCGCGGAGTAGTCCTCGTAAATCTGTACCGTAGACCCTCGGAATTGAAGGCTGCCTCTCCGCTTACGTGCCTCTCTGATGATCCGGTCCTTGATCTGGAAGCGGTGCAGGCGAACAATCACTGGTCGGGGTCTTGCTCCGTTCTGTGGCTTGGCAACAGCTGCTCTGTGGGCTCGATCTAGCTCCGGGGGTGTCTCAAGAGTCTCCTCGCCCAGTACTTCAACCAATAAATCTGAGAAAAAATTAGTCGGATGCGGTCCCTCAATAGACTCCGGAATGCCGATGATTCGTATATTATTCCTGCGACTGCGATTTTCCAAGTCCGTTGTTTTGGCTAGCAGTTTAATATTGCCAGCGGCCAGTGCTTTGCATGTCTCCTCCAGTTCGTTAATACGCTGGTCTTGGGAGGTGGCATTTGTTTCCAAGGAATTAATACGTTTGCCTTGTTCTGCTACTGCGGATTGCATACTGTCCAGCTTCGCCTCCAGGCTCGCGAAACTGGATTTAATATCAGCTCGGAGGTCTGTTAGCATGCTGGCGATGTTAGCCTCGGATGGATTAGCATTGGAAGATGTAGCATCGGACTCGGCCTTCCTCGTTAATTTAGTTTGTTTCGACATCGCTGAAGTGTTTTTAAAACACGGCTTTAAGTTGCAACGTCATATGTTTGTTGACAGAAATATAAAAAAAAAAGCCTGGGGCAATGAAAAGGTAAAAATATAACGAGTTTTCTTGAGAGCACGAGATTGCGCGTCCCCTCACATGTTTACCCAACCGGAAGCCTGCGTTTATGTTTTTGTTGAGTGTACTTTGTATCACTTACCTCGAAGATCACTCTCCTGTATAACTTTACCAGGGCCCACACCGTCGGCTTTCCATGCAGTAACTTCACCTTTGGAGAACTGAAAGTTGATTTGGAGGCTGATTCCATCCCACTTTACTTGCGGATCAATTCCAAGCTTAGCTGCATCGACCAAAGCCACCCTGACTCCTGGGAAGCCACCCGATGACATTATGGCGCCTTTGAACTCCGGGGCAGTGGTGACGCTTCCTCCTTCATTAATGAACTGTTGAACGTGGGCCTTGATGGTGGTGGCTTTGCGATTGCATGGACCTTTTCCTCCCTGTGGGTCACTGAAATCAACTCGCAAAACGTTGACCCCAGCTTTGCTTCCCATGTGGAGGCAGGCCGCAAGTGTGGCTGCACTATGATGGCAGCCTGCATTGTCTTGTCTCAGGTATGCATTTGTTATGAGGGTGTCGTCTTCATGGAGTGTGCGCAACACATGCGCGATGATTCTGATGACAACTGATGCATCCTGCGAATAGTTCTCAACAAGATGTACTAGGGTCTGCGTCTCCATGGTACCTTCCACCTTTCTTGTGACGACGCTAATGTGCCAGGAGATCCCTCTTTTGGTAAACCAGTCAGACTGTGACTCTCTATACTTGTGCGGCAAGAACTTCGTAGCCCAGTCGTTGGTTAGGAGCACAGATGACTGGTCAAGTCCATTGAGGACGTCTAACCTGGCCTGGTCTTTTGTAGCGCTTCTAAGCTGGTGGGCTTTCCACGACAGGATATCTTGTGTCGCTTTTTGACAGACGTAGCGAAGGTCGACCAGCTCATCTTCTTTGATGACGAGGTTCTCGTTCCGTAAAGCTTCATCAATGTCAGCTAGCACATTGGCGAGTGCCTCACACTGGAGACATGCCTCGTCATGAACATGCTCACAGGGGCTGCTGAAGAGGGTGTACTTTGCGTCACTAAGCGCAAATGTGCTGCAGTGGTCAGCAACAGTGCTTGATCAGGATACGTGCACCTGCAGACTACATATGTAAGAGATTTTAAGGCTACGATATGGTGAAAATATTTTGACTGCTAATTGCCTACTGTAGTTATAAGCATGCGCTCCTTCTTCATGACTGAAGACTTTTGGCATGCTGCTCGTGCGTTTTTGAAAATCTCCATAGTAGTTGTGAGACTAGAACAATATAATCTGTATAATGTCGAACAACACCTTCCAATGGCGAAAATATGATTATAATATAGCGCTTTATGTTGTAAAACGCCCTTCTTTCAGGATGACTAGGTTGAGGTGCGTTAAGTAATTTTGTTTTCAGCAAGACCATTATAACGTTGGGTAAATACTTCTGTAGACGCTTTAAGGGAACAATGTCCGCCATCACAGATAGGACTTGTCTGAGAGTGTCCCATCCAGTGGCATTTTTGTAAGTTTCTGCCAGTGCAAGCAGATACTTCTCCTCTGCTGGAGATGGCTTTTCTTTGCCCAGAGACTTCTCGACGAGTTCCGACTACTGCAGCGCTTCCCAGAGAAGAGCCTCATCTCTTGGAGTCATGACATTCAGCATTGCTACTATAGCATCTCTAGCCTTCCCAACATGAGTCCTTTGAGTGCGAGCGCTCGACTCTTCCCAGGCTTTCTTGTTTGGACCCACCCTCGACGTCAGATTGCAGCCTTCTAGAAACTTGTTCAGGTGATCTCGTTTAGACGTGAGGGTTTCTTCTGCGGCTTCATCGGTTGACGCAGTACTGGCACTTGTAGACTCTCCGGGTACATAGATACTTGAATCCTTCTCCTCGATTGATAGGTTTAAAAATGAATGGCACAATTCTGAGACATCCTGAGGACATTCCTGTAATTAAAAAAATAGAGGTCATAATTCGCCCTCCCAAACTCTTGCTGCCTCACACCCTCGGCGCATGGCTCTTCTTGAATAAGCGAGCACCGAAAAGTGCTAAATACCTTTCCTGACAGGGTGCCTCGCAAACGCCTTGAGAGATCCCCTGGTATCCAGGGTACCTACCATATGGTTGATTCACAATGGTCTATAGTGACTAAATAAATTTTAATCCATCCAGTTGATAATGTAAGTATATAAGTAATAAGCGAACCACCTACTGGGCTTCAAATTTGCAACAGCGACGTTTCGGCAGTCGACCACGACCTTCAACAGCCTAATGCCTGCCACGAGACCCATCTGGATCACGTGACAGACGGCGGGAAAATTGTCGGAGGGACCAGTTCCAAGTGTTCGCCTGAAACACCGACAAATAGGTAGCAACCCAACCCAGACCTCCGTCATATTTTGACACCAGAGGGAAACAGATCACATTATCAAGAACAGTGACGTCCTTCTTCTTGACCAGGAGGAGGACTGGGTCCGCCGAGGAAACAAGGAGGCCATAATGGGAGAGAATCGAGCCCCTCCCCCTCCTAAATTGGAAGGGAGGTCTCCGCTTCGAGCTGTCGAACACTTGGAACCGGGCCCTCCGACACTTTCCCCGCCGTCTGTCACGTGATCCAGATGGGCCTGTTGAAGGCCGTGGGTCGGCGGCAAATTTGAAGTCCAGTAAGTGGTTCATTTATTACTTACGTCTATAGTCATATTGGCGATGCAAATGTCAATAGAATAAAATATGCATCTTATAGTTTGTGAGATATACCTGCTGGATTTCTTCTTCTAACGCCTGAACGCTTGCTTCTAACGGTGCGGTGTCAACGTGACCGGGTTGTGTGGGGCTAGATGTTCTAGCCTCCTCTGGTTGCTCCTCACTCGCAATGAGGCGTTTCCGGCATCTTGTACAAATACCTTGGAAAAATGTAGTCACAAGTTTCAGACCCTAATGCAACGTAGGGAGATTGTTTGCGCACTGGAAAATCGAAGGTATATGCCTACCTGATCCTACTGGAACTAACACTTCAGTCAGAATCAGTAGCCTCTCAGACTGTTTTTTTGGTGACTCCCCGCTCAGCTTTCGCCTTCCTGTGCACAGCCCAAACTGACGGACAGGCACAACTCTTGCGGTTGCTCCGCCAGCGAATACCATGGGAGTCTCGATGTCGAGGACAAATTGTTATGTTTCCATACTTTTCCTCAGAACCAAACAGACCTAAGAGAATCAGTAAAGTTGTGTTCAAACATTTATAACGCCCATATCACGGTGACAGTTGTTAGACGACGGTACGACAATCGATCTTTCTTCTGTTTTATTCAAGTCGGCCCAATAACTACAACAGATTACTTTTTGATTGGACTTCTATTTCAGCTTACGAAATTAACTTGTAACTTGTGCTGGATACTTTCTTAAATAATAATATACAGGCAAATATTTCTCGATTCTGACTGGCTGAGAGCAGTGCATTACAGTGCAAAAGTGTAATATTCAGTGCACAAAAGTGTAATTCCGTGCAAATTACATGCGAAGTGAAAGTTCACAAAAATCGTAATTTTCTCAGTTTTTTCATAGGTAGATATATTCCTTACAATGTTCCAAATCTTTCCTGAGGACCATATTCACAAAATCAAAAAGAAAAAGCGAGAAATGAGTTTAAAATGGTTGGATTTTGACGGCAAAGTTTTAGTTTTCACTAACTAGTTGCACGTGCTGCCGGCATATCACACTAGAATGAAGCCAAGTTGGAACAGAGCACGCGCTGTTTTGCAGTTGTTTTCAAAGAAAAATGTTAGACTTTCCTACACTTTTGCATGTATATTATTAAAAAGTAATCACACGGTTTCGAGTTTGGGATTAATAATTTGGGATTAATATGCACAAGCATGTTTTTCAGTGAGTTGAATTCCACAAGACCGTCTCATTATTTCGTAGTTGAAACATCTGGAATCTTATTTAGTAATATCTGTTATGGCCCCAATTTGTTATTACATTTACAACATAACAGCAACAGCAAGGGATGACAGACACAGTTTTAAAAACTTAAACCCATTTAATGAACAAACAAAGACTAAACTACTATCTACAACTAAGACCAAGATTGAATATATAGAAAAAACAGAAATATTTACAGTCCCTTGCTTTGGTGGGGTGGCTTGGTGATGTCCTGGGTGAGGAAAATGCTCAAACGCAGGCAAAAATCCACAAAAGAAACTTCACAGGTCTTGAACAGAAATGACAGGTCTGGTCACATGTATCCTTCTCCTTGCAATTTCTCCTACTACTTTACTGTCCCAATTCTTTTCCTTATATACTCTTTTGCAGACCCCACCCACATTTAGACCTTTTTTTTTTATTTTCGGGGACTTGCCCCAGACATGTCAAGGACATGTCTAAACCTAGCTCCAGTCTGGGCTTAATAAAAGAAAGGTAAATTCTGCCATCTAGTGGCCTCTATTCACATCACACCTCCATTCCAAAAGGGAAAAATTTTGACTCATAAAGGCAAAATTTTTCTTATCAATACAAAATGGCTAAGTGGACACTTGTCTATATATACATATCATACAATATTCAAATAAACACGTGATATATATATACATATTCAAACACGGGATAAGCAATCAGCAATTACATTGTCTGTACCCTTCACATGCTTAATTTCCAAGTCAAACTCCTGTAAAATCAAACTCCTATTAAACAATCTCCGATTCTTGTTTTTCATCTTACTCAAAAACATTAACGGATTGTGGTCAGTGTACACAATCATTGGCTTTTGTCCTGGACAAACATAAACCTCAAAGTGTTGGAAAGAAAGGACCAGAGCCAAAAGCTCCTTCTCTATTGTGGAATAGTTCCTTTGGTGGCGATTAAACTTCCTGGAGAAGTATGCCACGGGATGCTCAATGTCATCAGAGTCACTTCTCTGTAGGAGCACAGATCCACAAGCTTGGTCGCTAGCATCGACCGCCATGGAGAACGGTTTGTTGAAGTCAGGAGATTTGAGCACGGGGAAGTGACACAGCAGAGACTTCAGACGATCGAAGGCTCTCTGGCATGCATCATCCCAAGTGAACTTTACGCCTTTCTTCAGTTGGTAAGTTAGACTGAGAGCAATCTCAGCAAAGTTCTTGCAGAACTTGCGGTAGTACCCCATCATTCCATGGAAGGGGCGCAAAGCTTTTTTGTTGTCAGGAACTGGAAAGTCCATGGCTTGGACTTTAGCATTTATGGGTGCCACCTTACCCTGGGCTATGCCGTAGCCAAGATAGGTGACAGTAGCACAACCAAAGTCACTCTTGCTCAGGTTAACAGTCAGGTTAGCCTGGGTCAGGCGCTGGAACAACGTCTCTACATCTTTTAGATGTTCTTCCCAGGAGTCACTCCATGTGATCAGGTCATCGATGTACGCACCCGTGTGTGGCAATCCAGCGATTGTAGACTGTATCATCCTTTGGAACGTGGCTGGGGCATTTTTCAAGCCAAAGGGTAGGACTTCATACTGGTACAACCCAGATGGTGTGGCAAAAGCAGAGATGCTCTTGGCCCTCTCAGTTAAAGGCACACACCAATAACCCTTCAATAAATCAATCTTGGTCAGAAACTTTGCTTGCCCTACTCTATCAATACAATCATCAATCCTAGGTATTGGAAACACATCAGTTCTAGTTACAGCATTGACTTTGCGATAATCTGTACAGAATCTAGTACTTCCATCAGGTTTTGGAACTAGCACACAGGGTGAACTCCTATCTGAGTTGGAGGGTCTGATAATATCATGTTTTAACATGCACTCAACCTCTTTCTCAGCAATCTTTCTCTGTTCAGGATTCTTCCGGTACGGATGCTGTTTTATTGGTTTGGCATCACCAACATCTACATCATGAGAGGTTATAGAAGCTCTCTTTGGAACATCAGGAAACAGATCCTCATATTTCTCGATTAACCTCTCAAACTGATCTCTCTGTGAGGGTTCTAAGTGCTGGAGTTTTACATCAAGATTTTGCAACACTTCAGAATTCGACAATTTACATGAAAGAACTTCAGCTTTAATTCTAGGTTCATCATCTTGAAACTCCCCCTCATCTTCACACGTTTCGGCCATAGGAGAATCTGAAGTGACAGCTGCAACCCTACCATTTCTGTCATGATAAGGCTTCAGCATGTTAATGTGACACAATTGTTTTGGTTTTCTCCTATCTGGAGTCTTCACAATGTAATTGAGATCATTGAGTTTTGTCAGAATTTCATAAGGACTATGAAATCTAGCCTGCAATGGATTGGACTGCCAGGGAAACAACACAAGGACCTTGTCTCCTGGTTTAAACTTACGGCTTCTAGCCTTATGATCATACCAAGTTTTCATTTTTCCCTGACTTGATTTCAAGTTCTCTTTGGCTAGGTCACAAGCTGCACGCAATCTTTCCTTGAACTTGCTAACATAGTCTAACAGACTGATATGCGGCTCTTTCTCTTGCCATTGTTCACTCAATAATAGCAAAGGTCCTCTCACTTCATGACCAAACACTAGCTCAAATGGACTGAATCCAGTAGACTCCTGCACTGCTTCTCAAGCTGCAAACAACAGCAAATGAACACCCTCATCCCAGTCTTTCTCATGGTCATAACAATAAGTCCTCATCATTGTCTTGAGAGTGGAATGAAACCGCTCAAAGGCGCCCTGACTTTCTGGATGATAGGCACTAGAAAGAATCTGCTTTGCACCTAGTTCATACACAACCTGCTGAAACAATCCTGAAATGAAATTGCTACCTTGGTCTGACTGAATTTCCTTGGGAAGGCCAAACAACGTGAAGAACTTTATCAAAGCCTTCGAGATTGCAGTTGCCTTGATGTTACGTAGAGGTATGGCTTCAGGGAATCTGGTAGATGCACACATGATTGTCAACAAGTACTGATTTCCAGATCTAGTCTTGGGTAATGGGCCAACACAATCAACAATGACCTTAGAGAATGGCTCCCCAAATGCTGGGATAGGCTGCAATGGAGCTACAGGTGGGTCTAACTGGTGTTTTCCAACTACCTGACAAGTGTGACAGGTTTTGCAAAAGTTGGAAACGTCTTTCCGAAGCCCAGGCCAAAAGAAGTGTTTCATGATCTTATCAACAGTCTTATTAACACCAAGATGACCTCCTAAAGGTAAACTATGAGCCATTGTTAAGATCTCATTCCTGTAGACCTTCGGAACAACAATTTGCCTGACCACTGCCCAATCTGCATTGGCAAGGATATCAGGAGGGCGCCACTTCCGCATCAGCACACCATCCTTGAGATAATACCCAACTGGAACTGCGTCTATTTCTTTATCAGGAAGGGCTCTCCTCCTTAGTGCACAAATTTCAGGATCATTAGTTTGCTCCTCAATCAACCGCTTTCTGGACAGAGACAAGTCTCCAGACACATCAGAATCACCAGACCCATCTGGCTGGCTGAATAGAGAACTGATAAAAGTATCTGATAAGTCCTCAAACAGAGAAACCATAGTAGGCCAATCAGAGTCATGAGGCGAACCACCTGAGTCCTGACTATTCAATGTGCTGGACGGCACCACAACATCTTCTTCTTTAGCCTTCTTGGCCATAGCACGAGTCACTTCGCAAGAAGGATACAGAGATGGGTCGTCATCCCCATCTTCAGTGCTCGGCTGTAAAGTAAGATGTACAGGGGGAACTACTTTGCCCCCAGCCAGGTCATTGCCTAGCAACAGAGAAACACCCTTTATAGGTAGACTTGACATAAGTCCCACCTTTACCTGTCCTGTAACTAAATCTGACTTCAAGAATATCGAGCGTAGGGGTACAGATACAGTCCTCCTTTCAATTGTACAAGTTGTCCTCCCTTGTACAAGTATGAAATCCCCTGAAGCGGTCTCATCACGTAACTCCAAGGAGTCCATCAACAAAAGTGACTGAGAAGCTCCGGTATCCCTTAGGATATATATGGGGACAGGAGTAGTATGCTCATTCAGAGCCACAAATCCCTCTGACACAAATGGAAGAAATTCCTCCCTCACAAAGTCAGCAGTATCAGGCTTTTTAGCCCCACAAGAAGCAGGCAATTTAGCAGATCGGTTATCTACTACAGGGGTTTCTTACCTTGTTTTCACAAAGGCATTTGGTTTGGTATCCTTTTCTTTTTCTTTCTTAGCTTTTAGGAACCAACAGTTAGTTGTGACATGACCAGATTTCTTGCAATAACTGCATACTAGACCACTTTTGTCACTGTCAGCTTTCACACTTTGATTGTACCTGTTACTGGATTCCTGAGCACCATCACCAGATTTGTCTTTGTCTTTGGGTGAGGAATCTTGGGTATCACCGTAACCCTTTTTCTGAAATAGGGACCATCTATGATTACTGCTAGACTGAAATTTGGACTTATGTGTAAGAACATATTCATCCACAAATTTGGCAGCTGATTGCAAATTCAGTGCTTGCCTCTCATTAAAGTAGGTCTTAACATCATCTTTAACACAGTTCTTGAATTCTTCAACTAACACCATCTCTTTTAGTGAGTTGAAATCATCCTTGACCTCCAAAGAAGTACATCAGCGCTCAAAGCAAACCTTCTTCTCATTAGCAAATTCCACATAAGTCTGATTTTCAGATTTCTTCAGACCTCTGAATTTCTGTCGGTAAGCCTCTGGAACCAACTCATAAGCTCTCAAAATAACCTTTTTGACAACCTCATAATCAGAGGAATCATCTGCAGACAAAGCCGAATAGGCTTGTTGAGCTTTACCCTTGAGGACAGTTTGCAACTTCAGAGGCCAGTGTTCCTTTAGCCACTGGCAACTCTTTGCTACCTTTTCAAAACACTGGAAATAGTTGTCAACATCCTTTTCCGAAAATGGAGGCACCAATTTTACCTCCCGGACGAGCCCCCAATTTGATATGGCCCCAATTTGTTATTACATTCACAACATAACAGCAACAGCAAGGGATGACAGACACAGTTTAAAAAACTTAAACACATTTAATTAACAAAGACAACAACTAACAATAACCTACAACTAATGACCAAGATTGAATATATTTTAAAAAAACAGAAATATTTACAGTCCCTCTTTGTTGGGGTGGCTTGGTGATGTCCTGGGTAAGGAAAAATGCTCTAACACAGGCAAAAATCCACAAAAGAAACTTCACAGGTCTTGAACAGAATGACAGGTCTGGTCACATGTATCCTTATTCTTGCAATTTCTCCTACTCAAATTCTCTTTGTTTTTCTTCTCTTGCTAATTTTTCTAACTCAAATTCTCTTTGTTTTCCTTTTTCCTCCCTTTCAATCTCTAGCATTTTTAATTTAAGTTCCATTTCTATATTTGGATTTTCCACTGGAAACTGTTCCAGATCTCCTGGTGCAAACACATTTTCATCAATGTAATATTCAACTATCTCTCTAGCCAGTCTTGCTTTTCGCATGGCTGGTTTCACCTCTGTCAGCTCTAAATGTCTGCAAATTTCTAGCAGTTCTGTCTTTTTAAAAGACTTCAAAACCTCAACGGTTGGTGATGCCAAGAAATCATCCATTGCTGTTGATCTGTCAATATATTTATATAGGAAAATTCAAAAAACAATTTTACAGTTTGAAATGTTAGATTTTCAATAAATTACTCACACAATGGTCTGTCCCGGACGAGCCCCCAATTTGTTATGGCCCCAATTTGTTATTACATTTACAACATAACAGCAACAGCAACAGCAAGGGACGACAGACACAGTTTTAAAAACTTAAACCCATTTAATGAACAAACAATGACTAAACTACTATCTACAACTAAGACCAAGATTAAATATATAAAAAAAACAGAAATATTTACAGTCCCTTGTTTTGGTGGGGTGGCTTGGTGATGTCCTGGGTGAGGAAAATGCTCAAACGCAGGCAAAAATCCACAAATGGAACTTCACAGGTCTTGAACAGAAATGACAGGTCTGGTCACATGTATCCTTCTCCTTGCAATTTCTCCTCCTACTTTACTGTCTCAATTCTTTTCCTTATATACTCTTCTGCAGACCCCACCCACATTTAGACCTTTTTTTTTTATTTTCGGGGACTTGCCCCAGACATGTCCAGGACATGTCTAAACCTAGCTCCAGTCTGGGCTTAATAAAAGAAAGGTAAATTCTGCCATCTAGTGGCCTCTATTCACATCACATATCACAAATCTGTCAAAACTATGGTAAATGTCTAAAAAGCAAGACCTAGGTATATCTAAACTTAACTAAGGCAAACCTCAGACCGTTACCTCTCATAACAACAAAAACATTTAGAGATCTAATTACTATAAGGTCAACGAAGATCGAGTTAGGGGACTTCCCTATGACAATGGGCTTAGTTAAGAATAAACATACAAAAGTTTGCAATTACTAAAATATGTATCCTAACACAGCACTGACTATAGCTCAGTGAATAAAGGCTATGCATAGAGAAGTTGTTGTTGAACAAATCTTACCTGCGCGTGCCAGTAGGAGACTTGCTTCTGATGTTATGGATTGGTCTCAAACCTTAATGAATTTCAGATGGCTGCTTACATCTTTGTCACAGTCAGAAAGGCTAAGACATTGAACTACACGTGGATTCTGTTGACTCCCGCCACAAGGCCCTCCAACGTACCAGGAGTAACCACACTCCATAAGCGCTCACTGTAGCTTCGCTAACTAGAAGGTTTCCCGTGCTATGTGCATGTATGTATCTCGGTTTGCTTCTCAACAGGACTGTCGCTGGTATCATAAAATTATTTATGCATATTCATGGTCATGGTCATGGTCATTTCCTGTTAGCTGTCAGTTGCAGTGACAAAAGACAGTACCACTAGATTGTTTTCCAGCTACTGAAATACAATTTCCCTTCGAAGCTTTATAAATTATGAATTCGAAGAAAAGAAATGTGTGTCCAAACATAGATGTTCTAAGTCATAGCTTAGACGCAAAAAAAACTTGTGATGGGAAGCCTGTGGCAGCTATAGACTTGTTTGAGACAGCAATGCACGTGAAACACAGCAGCAAATTGGTAAGAGCGACTTCCGTGTTATAACACTTCATCACTGCACTTCACTCCAGACCACCAGCGATTCACTCGACATTCTCACAACTGATTCCTACTCAGTCAAGGAAATTTAAACAGAAACTTAGTTGCAATTAAGGGAAAGAAAGAGGTCGGTCGTTTAATGTACTTTCAACTTGATTAAACGTTTTCTTTATATCGAGGTAAGAGACCCATATCTCTTTATATATGAAAAAAAATGTATTAAAATCACATTCACTTGTTATTCAATTATTTGTGGGTTCTCTGAATTATTTGGGCAACTATCTCTTCCGGGAAAGCAACTACGGTGTAGCTACTGTCTGTTGACTGTACTCCTCGTGAGTTTGTCAAAAGGTCATTTAGCACTCAAGTGGTTGTACTACTCCCGCTCTCAGCAGTACCGTATGAAAAGTTTCCAGACAAATGTTTATACCGTTTGAAAGCTTAGAGGTTCCTCTATCTGCACATTAAAAAAGAAATAAAAACAATCCTCTACCAAGTTTGATCTTTTGTACTCGAAAATTGCTAAAAATTGATATCGGGAAAATGGCAGTTTGGGAGATTAAAGTTCAAAAATCTGTCAAAAATTCTTTTTTGGTTTAATTACTTTGAAAATCCACAGAGAACGAAAGTGATTATATAGCTGTAGTGTGATGTGATTTGTTTGAGGATTTATGCTGCATTTTGTTGTCGCATCGAGCCCAACTATTACTCGTTTTTTTAGTTGATTTCCAGGGCCCAAGAGGCTCGCGTATGGAATCAGATTTGTGTCAATAGAATAACGCAAAGCTTTCTAAAACTCAATCAGATAAAATGGATTTAACCAAAAATAAAACGTACTGAACCAAAAAAAATCTTGTCAAAAGCAAAAAATATCACTCATCGTGAAAACTGTTTGACTTTTTTCTTAATTGTTTCCATTGCTTCGTTCTCTCCTCTCTCTCTCTCTTGGATTCGCTTCGAGGTTTCTTGGTTTTGATTCCAGTTTCTTTGCTTTTTTCTTTTGGCACAAACCTCTCGTGTGGGCGGGTTTTATGAGGGGCGCATACCGATTGGCTTATGAGTTTTAGAGCGTCACGTCTCTGAACTGGATGTTATTTAATGGCCAAAACGCACTGTTCGTATAGTGCCGGTGTTCGTGTTCTTCAAACATACCTTAGGTAAGTGTTGTTCACTGCATGGTATCCGGAAAGTTAAAGCAGTTTTAGTAAAGTAAAGCTAAGTCTTGCTTTGTAGGGTACCATGTGTCATCTGATTTGTTGTGCTGCGGCCTCTGAACATGGAAGCTAATGCAGTCCGAGGTAGGGTGACGGTGTTGTGTCGAATTCTGTTTCCCCATCAATATATGTTTCCCCAATATATTTTCTGAAGCCGCGATTTCGCGGCTAACCCTAACCATAAAGTTAGCAGGATTACATTTTAAAATCATATGGATATACAACAATGCAACAGACACATGCACAGTGAGCACGCATTGTGACACTGCAACACAACCGCAACAAACCAACACGTGAAGCGAGTCGTATGTAAGCATAATGTATGCTATCATCCAGGGACTTCACGTCCAACTTGAAGAAACAGCTGCAGGTATGAAGACAAAGCGCTAACGTTTGCTGAAATAAACAGAAATCCAGTAAGCTAAAGTTAAGGTTACCAGTCATGTAACCTGTCATTACTGCTATTCGTGCCACTACTGTACTGTATAACTACTTCTGGTAAACATGTTGGGGCTGTAGGTGCTGATGATGACTTGTGTCGTGCCTAAAAGTGATAACGTTAGTCCACCAAAAACTGAATCACACTGTTTATATACATCTAATATCGTAACAACCATGTTTGGTGTTGAGGTAATCCAAAAGTAACTAAAAGTAATCTGGTACATTACTTCTATATTGGGATACTTGGAGTAAGTTACTGATTACATTTTTTAACAGGTAACTTGTGACTGTACTGGATTACATTTTGAAAGTAACCCTCCCAACGCTGGTTGTATTGTAGAAGTGAAAGCCTAGCCCAAATCCTGACCCAAACCTTAACCTACCCCAGGGGAAACACATCTCGACAGGTTAACTGAATTTTACACAACGTCATTTGGTATTCACTTGAAGTACATTTTATTTTATGAAATTAAATTTGTTTGGTTACTGATAACATGATACAAAGTGCTTTACTCTGACTATTCATATATTTGTACAATTTAAAAGCTATAGATGTATAGGTTGACCCATAAAGGGTAAGGTTCTAAACTGGTTCATTTCCATTTTCTAGTAAAGTGGCACCCCGGTCGCTGCAGCTGCCACAGTAGCTGTGCAGAACATTATCTCGCTTTTGAACCAGTCACTGGACAGGAGACAGGGACAGAGTGCAGGGCAGCGGCCAAGCATGGACCACGCAATGGCCAGGTCGAACCAGTCACTGGACAGGGGACAGGGACAGAGTGCAGGGCAGCAGCCAAGCATGGACCACGAAATGGCCAGGTCGAACCAGTTACTGGACAGGGGACAGGGACAGAGTGCAGGGCAGCGGCTAAGCATGGGCCACGAAATGGGCAGGTCTGTAGAAATAGTGTTTAATGACCACTAATGACTCCAGATATATTGTTATATTATTCTAATAATGAGAAAAGGGTATAATAATTGTCTAATAATTACTGAAACATGCTGTACTGTTTATTCACAATAAATTTTTTATGTTGCTGGTCTTTCCCTTGATTGTTCAAGCGGGGGGTTAAAAGAAGCTCATTGAGCTTTAATAAGACTTTTAAGATAGCCAAACCAGGAAAGTCTTTCAAATTTTCTGTTTTCTTGCTTCAAAAATATTTTGAATTCACCCTGTCACCAGCTGAGGAGCGACAACACATGCAGGCTGGTTTGGGGGAAAGGAACCTGTCAATGAGTTATGACATGACTCATTCAGAGGTGATCTGTCTTTGCCTAATACAACCTCTTGTTAAAAGTCGGTCCTTGTTTACCAAACATAATTAAAGAACATTACAACAACAACAACAACAAAAAAAAAAAAAACAATCATACAGACTTTCTGTTAGAAAAATCTACTGAAGACCCAATTTCTCTGACACTTTCACTGTAGGTTTCCAGCTTGTTTCAAAGTGCCTTCCCAAAAATGAATACGATAACAGGAGGGTGGCTTCTTTACAAAGCAACAGGGAGGAGGAAAAAAGAAAACTACATGTTGTTTATTTGGAGGTTTAAATTTGCTAGGAAATATTACTGATGGCTTGCAAATTTTCATTAGGTGGAAATGGAAGGCGGCGTTTATCTGTTGTGCCCCCTGAATCTGAGGAATTCACAGGAAGCACCATCAGAAGTGCCTCTTTAGTGGGGAAAACCATGCTCTACATTGTCCCTTTACAGGAAGAATTTGACCTTGCACCACTTCCCAATGCCCAGGAATTTGCCCTCATGCCAAAGGCTGAATTCAAGAATTGCTTTAAAGTTATGCCTTTGCAAGTTCTTGCGCTCCATGTGAAAAACTGTGATGTCCCAGAATGTGACACACTGTCAGATTCTGAACCAGAGGTAAAGAATAGTGTGTCCTTTCTAGTAATTTCTAGATTTATTAAAAGAGAATTACAAGTAACTATCTTAAAATGTTACTTCCTCCTCTATGTTTAGGTAACTGAGGTGCTGGCTTCTGAGGAAAAAGTAAGTTGCCTTCAACACCAGGGATCAAAAAAGTCTTATGTACAGTACAATTTCAAGGGTTATCTGTGAGTGACTGTCAAGTTTTGTTTCATTTTGTTTGTGTTTTAGTTAACAAGGGGAAAATGCCCTGTGTGCCAAAATGACTATCCAATAATGGAACTGGAACAACATGCAAGTGCCTGTGGGGACTACAACAGCAACTTGGAAAGGTACTGTCATCAGTTAAGCCTTTTGGGTGTAATTGGGTGTAAAGCCTTGGAAGCAACAGCTTGCTTTTGAGGAGCGGCCAGCCTCCCTCCTCTTCCCACAGCAAAGACACGGACTTTTGCAGCACCAGAACCGCGCTTTTCAGTCGGATCAGCATCGTCCACGATCGGATCCTCCAGCCACCTCCAAACCTCCTTCCTCTACTAAGGACTGGTAACGACTGGGCATCGAAACCTTGTTTTAAGACTAAAACTGACTGTGTGTATTTTTAAAATGATAATTGCTGTGATTGTTTTTAGGATTGTGTTTTATTAGGACAGGATGGTATTAATGTGTAGCAGACAAGGTCTTGCATGCAAATAACCCCCTGTAGACTAACACGGCGCCTTTCCTGTGCAAAACACACACAGATCTCTTCATTTTAATGTAATACACACACACAGACACAACACTGAGTGTTTTAAGTTATTTAACTGACTTTATAACTCTTGGAGCTTTCCGTTGCTACAAAGACTTGGTCTTTGTTACAGTAGGGTTGCCTTCCCCCACTCCACATGGTCAGCAAGGCCCCTCCACTCACACCTTAGATTATCCCTTTGTTCTCTCTCACCCACACCCACACGCACGCACGCACCCATACACACACACCCACACCTCCTTCATTGTGCATATAGTGTTTAGTGTAGTCTAGATTGTGTGTTTCATTTAAATAAATACCCTTTAAAGACATATGCTGTGGTTATTAATGTTGTACAAGAGTGAACGAAACTGCCAACCTCTTCTATATCGACCTCCCGAATCCTTCAATCTAGCTATTGATTAGGTAAGTTGGTTACAATTATTAATTTAATTATTAATCCATTTACAAATTAATAGCTTAGTGGATATTGAGATTGAGGTTTTATTAATTGGCTATCGTTTCCCTTCTCTAAAGAAGGGTGGTGCCCCGAGGTATTCATATTAATATTACAATACCATTACCCCAACATAGTTTAGAGTCCACTAATGTGATTCAGGATGATTTGGATAGAATTCAGAATTGGGTAGAGATGTTGCAAAATGTAAAGTTCTATGTGTATATAATAATAGCATAATACAGGATTACTTCGTGGGAGTTTTAGAACTGAAATGTGCTCCACATGAAAAAGATCTGGGAGTGATTGTTGACCAAACCGTCACAGGTTCTAGACATTGCGCCGTAGCTGTTAAAAAAGCCAATCAGATGCTGGGATACATTGCCAAAAGTACCGAGTACAAATTCAAGGAGGTCATACTTCTCTTGTACAACACATTCGTCAAACCACATCTGGAATATTGTGTACAGTTCTGGGGACCAAACTTTAAGAAAGATATAGAGGCTTTAGAAAAAGTTCAGAGAGGAGCTATTCAGCTAATTCCAGGTATATAAGTTGAAAGCTATGACTAGAGGCTGAAGATCCTTAATCTCTTTAGTTTTTAAATATGTTAAAGGGATCAACAAAGTGAATTATGTAGGATTCCTTCGGCCAATTTTGTTTGTAGAACTCAGGATCACAAATGGAAGGGTAAATTTAGCACTAATATTAGGAAATATTTTTTCACCCAGAGTAATTTTGATGTGGAATAGCTTGTCTGACCGGCTTTACTTAAAGATAGATACCAGTGAGTCATTGAGTATCTGAGGTGATACAGTATATTCACAATAGTTAAAGAAACCGGCGAGCTAGTTGGGCTGAACGGCCTGTTCTCACAACTCATGTTATGTTATGTTTTGTTATGTTATAAATACATTGTTTCCATTTACTCCAGCTGGGCAAACTTTCTGGGGAGTCAACACCCCACTCACCCTAAGGACGTCCAAACAAATTATTGTCGCATTGCAGGACTCCTGAGTTCTTTGAAGAACAGGATGAGCCTCAATTCCTGGGCTTCTCAAATTTCTCAGCTTTTTGCTGCATCCCAGCTTGATCCACCATCTACACTTGAATTTGTTAATATCCACTACATACCTCATTGAGGGGGGAAGTCCCGCCTTCTCACAGAATGAAAGACAGGACACAGCCAATGAGGGAATGGATTTTTTTTTATTTTATAAATTTGGCATCTTCAATCCCATCTGAATCTGGAATGCCAAATCGGTGTACTACATGCAACCCCAATTCTGAAATAGTTGGGACAAAGTGTAAATTGTGAATAAAATCAAACCGCAGTGACTTTCAAATCACATCAGCCAGTATTTTATTCACAATAGAACAGAGATAACATAGCAAATGTTAAAACTGACAAATTAAACAATTTATTCCACAAAATGAGCTCATTTCCAATTTGATGGCTGCTACAGGTCTCAAAAAAGTTGGGACAGGGGCCTGTTTACCATGGTGTAGCATCCCCTCTTCATTTTAACACAGAGTGGAGGCGTCTAGGCATTGAGGAGACAAGTTTCTTGAGTTTTGCCATTGGAATTTGATCCCACTCTTGCTCAATACAGGCTTTATAATTGAATATATTCGAACATCACGTTGTCAAATTTGAAATTCGTTCGAAGTTGTTCTTTTTTTTTTTTTTTTTTAAAGGTGACAGCCCTACTTGTTTATAAATGTAAATATTCCTAAAAGACTAAACGATGTAAGGAATCAATTTTAATATTTGAATTTAAAGGACTAAAAGCACTGCACATAGGAAGAATTAAGGGGTGAGTTTTTCTTATACAGCAGACGACCATGGACACTTCAGATGCCCATTTGGTAATCCCTGTGGAGTTTAGGCTGATCATAAGCTTTCACTGACTTCAGCTCTTCCTATATTCAGATGAGGTCCCCATGGAGGAAGATAAAAGCCTGAAGTTCATCCCAGAGACTGGACATGAGCGTGAACTCTAGGCGTGATGCAAGCACACAGTGTTGCACTAAACTAACACATTTCCACATTTTTTTTAAAGTATCTGCATCATACCAGTGGTGTTTAAGGGAAAAAAAATAAATAAATAAAAACTTCTGAGGCTCATGTAAAATTGTACATTTTATTGGAAAATGAATGTACATTTTGGAATGTATTCTATGGGGCACAGTTTTGCCAGATGCTTTAAAAAAAGGAAGGTGACCGAAACACGACAAAATCCCATTAAGGACCAGGGGTTACAGAACAAATACAACACAACCCTGCAAATAAAACACCCCATGGGATACCCACCACAAAACCCTGCAGGTACACCCCACTGCCTGCCCAACTGCGCACACACCAGAAACACACTCATTCCAACACCCCATACCCACTGCCAGCCCATCTCACACACTACAGACACACTCATTCAACACCCCATACCCACAGCCAGCCCATCTCACACACTACAAACACACACTCAATCCAACACCCCATACCCACTGCATGCCCATCTCACACACTACAAACACACTCATTCAACACCCCATACCCACTGCCAGCCCATCTCACACACCAGAAACACACTCATTCCAACACCCCATACCCACTGCCAGCCCATCTCACACACTACAGACACACACATATTCCAACACCCCATACTCACAGCCAGCCCATCTCACACACTACAAACACACTCATTCAACACCCCATACCCACTGCCAGCCCATCTCACACACCACAAACACACTCATTCAACACCCCATACCCACTGCCTGCCCATCTCACACACTACAAACACACACTCATTTCAACACCCCAACACTGCACTACTCATCCTAGATGCCACAAACGCCAAATTATTCTTACATTCCTAATGCAGCACACTGCCCACAGTCCATGTACTTCCTGCATACTACAAACACATTATACAAAAAAAGTATTCATTCCAACACTGTGGCAGGTAATTCATGAGGTTTCCCAGCTCGCCCCGCGCAGCCAGACACTGAATAGTTTAGCACCCACCAGTCTTCTAAGCAAAGCCCAGCACCTGGTCATGTGACAATTCCTCTTCACCAACTTTTGTTCAGAAAAATTCAAGAAAAATATAAACATTTCATAAACTGGAATCAGGGCTTTGAAGAGAAGGGGATAAGAAAGGACTCAAAGGTGAGTCACAGAAAGGCAAGTAGTTTCGTAAAATAAAAATATTCTGGTCCAGGGTTTTCAGTGCGATGTCATCATGGTAACGAACTCTGTAGAAAAACAGAAGACATCTATTCAATCAACTACACTTCAACATCACACCAGTGCTGCGTCACACTTAGCAGAAAAGGCGCTTCACACAACTGCTTTATCAAAAGCTACAGACCACATACATGCATCACAGAGTTAGAAACTAAAAAAATTAGTAAAAAAATTAGATCAATAAATATAATTGTCTTCAAGAAGTTTCCCTTGTCCTGTGTATCATCAACAGTATTATAAAATTACAGCACTATAAATCATTATCATTGAAAACATTGCCATTGATATTTCACTACTATATTTTTTCAATTCAACTGTAAATATGCATACAACACATTACCCTTCACAATATAACCATATAAAATTCACCATAAATGAAGACACTGATCATCACATTTTCTCATGGAAGCCATCCTACATTGTTTTCTGCCAAATCCAAGACGTTTCTCCATCGAGTTTTCATTCACTAGATCACCCAAGTCAGGTTGACATGCATGATCTATTTCCTGGTCATCGTTTGCCACAGTATATTATACAAAAATTTTTTGAAAAGAAACATATGCACACGTGTAGGAGATTTGATTTTTAAACTTAGGTACAGGTCTTAAATTTGAACAAACTGGCTGCGCATACAGCAGAGAGAAGCGAACAAACTTGCGGCAAATGTAAACAGACGCCTGCTGGTCGACGTGTATCCCCGGACCCCTAAATCCCCACCAAAATCGATAGGCTTTGTGACCTTATGACAGGTAAGACCCCTACCAAATATGAGATGAATTGGTTGAAATTTGTGGCGCTCATGAGAAAATTTACACAAGCTGCGTTACAATGGCTGATCTATAGTTCCCAGACTCATCGTCTACGTTCCTGAGCAGCATTTTTAGAGTTGGAAGCACCCATGACCTCATTTTCAGAGCGCTTCTCTCAAGCGCTTGCTGTTGCTAGGGAACAAAAACCATCTCCTAAGCACTTCCGTTGTGAATGTCAAATCTCCGTAGTTCTGCATTCAATAGCCAAGAGAGGTTCGCATAACTGATGAAAAGAAATAAAGCAGTAGTAGCAACTGAGGGAAAGAATGCTCTTTCCCAAAAAATGCATGGCTGGAACCCGAGAAAGGTCAAAGGTTCCAACCATATAACTACATTGGCAACTGTAGCTCGAAATTACGTGTTGTAAAACATACCCTGGTTAAAATAAATGGGAACCTATGAAGTTACAGAGTACCAAGCCACAGCTTTTGGGCCCTACAGTTGTAGTAAACATTACCATGAACTAACTTGCCAGCAAACCCAGAGTCCCAAGAAAAGAACTCTGAGCATATCTAAACTGAAGCCAACTGATTAGAAACAGAAACGTTTTAGCTACAACATTGAAATTGATTTTGTAAGTCTCCCTCTTCTTCAATCAAATCAATCAATAACCTTTATTGCAGGGAAGTCCCACTGAAACCGAGGTCTCTTTTGCAGGGGACCCCCTGAAAACAACTGGCTCTAATTTCTTGGCGCAGCGCAGGTGGCGTAGCTTGATGCAGCCCGCGCAGTGGTAATTTCATGAGGTGCAACACCGTGCGCAGCCTTTGGTAGATGAACGTGCGCCGAGATGGGTGTGGCAGCTTAGTAGGGTGAGATGTCACATTCATCAAGACGCAGTTACAATTTCATAAGCTCTAACCTAGTTTACTTTCTGTACAGTGGTAATTTGGCTGACCGGTGCACAGTGCGCACACGTCGAAACCTCACAGGCAGGTTTCCAGAATGTCAGGCACATTTCAATGCAATAAATAATTACAGCAAACACTATTTCGTGTAACAATCTGTTTTGGCCCTGACTTTGCCAATCTATTTATGGGTTTTTTAGAACACAAATTTGTGCTACAAAACAATCCTTTTACTAGATATATCTTATTATACAAACGATACATTGATGATTGTTTTCTATTGTGGCAGGGCCCATTGGATACTCTTCTTGAATATGTGTCATATCTTAATAATATGTCTCCTACCATTAAATTTAGTGTGGAATACAGCACCCATGTAGTTTCTTTTCTGGACACTAGGATGCGCATTCAAAATAATCAGATTTCCACAACCTTATACACCAAACCTACGGATAAGAACAGTATCCTCCATGCTTCGAGTTTTCATCCTGCTTCTTTAAAGAAAGGTCTCCCATTTTCCCAATTCTTAAGACTTAAACGTATTTTTTCCACACCAGAGGATTTTGAATTAGAGGCTAATAAAATGTATGCTAATTTTAAAGAGAGGGCATATCCTACAAAATGGCTTGATCAGGCCTTGGAAAAAGTTTGTAATATGGATGTTAATGCATCCGTTAATCGTGACTCCATGAGGAAACATTCATGTGTCTGTATTACCACCTATTTTCCTCTTAGTAAAGACATTAAGGATATTATTAGGAAACATTGGCATGTGTTATCAGTTGATCCTGTTTGTAACATACTATTCTCTGATCCACCTCTCTTTTCTCATTCTAGAGCAAGAAATGTAAGAGACTATCTTGTACGAGCTGATACTGCTGCTCGATCCACTCTTGTCCAGAGACGCTTGGATGGGATGTTTGGCTTCTTCCCTTGTAACAACTGTGCGGCATGTGAGAATTCAAAGGCAACACACACTTTTACTAGTTATGTTACTTCTAAGACATATGATATCAGCCAATGTCTTACATGTACATCTATTGGGGTCATTTACCTTTTATCATGCCCTTGTGGGCTGCAGTATATAGGCAAGACCATCAGGTCTGCTAGGACACGGGTTATTGAACACAAGAGCGCAATTCGCAGGAAAGACATGAAGTCATCTGTTGCTAAACATTTTCATGAAGCCAAGCATCCTGTATCTAAGCTCTCATTTTGTGTTATACAGCAATTTTCTAAAACACGTAGAGGTGGTGATATTAATCAGAGATTACTTAAATCTGAATGTAAATGGATCTATTATCTGAAAACTTTACATTCAGAGGGTCTTAATGAAGAATCGTCTCTCTCATGCTTCTTGTAATACACTTCCTCCCTCTGGCCCTCTCTCTCTAGGGTTTTACCCTTCAGTCTATTAGTGTGGAACTTTAATTGTGGTACTTGACTCTATGTATATCACTTTGTAGATGTTATTTTTGATGTGCAAAGTATAATCTTCTGGTCAGTGCATATGGTTACTTTTAGCAGGTAATGTTTCTTTACATGTCACTGCATATTATTATTTGGCGAAGTGATCTAATTGATCCTGATTGTTGATTAATTGATTTAATGATTGACACCTGCTGCTATGGTTTGCTGCCACTGTGTGTTGCTTGTTTAAAGCATTGTGGTAACATCAGTTGGCAAGGCTGAGGATGGCTGTTTAAGCCGAAACGTTCTTTTTGTTTTGAGCACTTTTTATTTTATTCACTTTTTTCACATGGATTTATTATAGCCATTTTTTGCATTTTTGTGCCTCTTTTTTGTAGCAGTGTGCGGGCTACCTTTTCCATTTTTGTATAATTTCATCCAGCTTCACGCACCTGTATCAATCCTGGACAGCTGAGTATCTAAGAGCGCAAACTCTCTTTACTTCTTAGATGTAACTATCTGAATCAAGACATAAATTATAGTATCTATATTGACTGTCCTGATGTCAGATTAAAGGCGTAATGGAAACTCGACCTGTCTTCATCAACGCAGCTGAATCTGTGATGCAAACTAACGACTTCACAACTTTCTCAGCCAACCACTTATATAATGCTTGCGTTCTATGCTCGGTAAAGCTGCTTGCATGCTGGATGTGAAACAAATTTTTCGCACGACTGATTACAGTCAAAGTCAATGCAAAGACGCAAATACACGCGTCCGTTTATTCTTGTTTTCTTCCGTTGAAGATAGACTGCAGTCTTTATTCGGTCTGTTTTGAAAATTAGTCAGATGGATCGAACAGATTCATGCTTTTTTTCCACACCAGAGTTAAAATAGGCTTAAAATAAATAAATAAAATAGTGCTTGTAGTCAGTGACCAAATCAATTCCATGACCATTGACACTGTGAATTAAATATCGCATGCACGATCAAGAATGTCCGGCAGACAGCTTGATTTATTGTGCTTTTTTTTTTTTTTTTTTTAAGTAGTGTTCTTATTTCATCCCAGTTCTTTTGTGTTGAATTTTTCGGTGCACAGTCCCATATTGATCCTCTCATTATCTTAACATTCATTCTCCATCCTATTACTGCACAATATGAAACGTAACTATGAGTAATATCAAAATAATAACCCTCAAAGGGTATTAACCATGTTATTAAGCGCCAAAAGATACTCTCCTTCCTTAAAAAGGAGAGGTGTCAGATAGCTTTTCTTCAGGAACCCACCTTACTGATTTGGAACACATAAAACTAAGGAGAAGTTGGGTGGGCCAGGTGTTTTATTCTTCATATAATTCAAAAAGCAGAGGGGTTGCTGTTCTAATACATCGTTCCTTACCATTTACCCTTGACACTACAGTTTCTGACAAAGAGGGCCGTTTCGTGCTCATATCTGGCTTTTTATATGGGGAACCTGTTGTCCTTGGCTGTGTTTATGCCCCTAACAACTATGAGTCGAATTTTATCCCGCAACTTCTAGCAGATTTGTCTTCATTTTCCTCATCATACACACTAATTGGAGGAGATTTCAACTGTGTACTTAATCCTTGTCTAGACATGTCTTTGCCTCATCCAGCTTCCTCCACTAAAAGCAAAAAAAATGTGTGAATTCCTAAAAGATTTAGACCTGCATTACTCCTTCCCAATGATAGAGATTACACATTTTTCTCCATCCCTCTTCAGGTTTTTTTCCAGAATAGACTATTTTCTCTCCTCAAGGTCCTTTCTAGACAGAACAGTTGACTGCAGAATTGGTACTCAGTTCATCTCTGATCACTCTCCTGTAGCTATAACGATCTCCCCTCCCTACAGGGATCCCTCATGCCGGCACTGGCGACTTACCCCCGCATTATTAAAATATACAAACTTTGTTGAGTTTATAACTAGGCAGTTCAAACTCTTTTTTGCTGAGAATAAAACCCCAGACATCAGTTCCACTACTCTTTGGGAATCTGCTAAGGCCTATATACGAGGTGCCATTATTTCTTACTCATCAGCACAGAAAAAGGAGGCTATTAAGAGGCAATTGGAATTAGAGGAGAAAATACATGACCTTGAAGTTCAAATTAAATTTTCACTAAATAAATGCCTGGCAAAACAACTGGAGGCAGCCCGTTCTGCTCTGAACCAGATATTATTACGTAAGGCAGAATCTCAGGTATTTTTTGCCAGACACAAACTATTTGAATCAGGCAACAAACCTGGGCGGTTGCTTGCCCGTCTTGCACGTGGTAGGACAGAGTCTAACCTGATTCCCTCGCTTCTTGATCAGCACGGAACTAGACATCTCAAATCAACGGAGGTGAATAAAATAATGAAGTCATTCTATGCAGACCTTTATAGCTCAGGCTGTACATCCTCTTCTGAGGACAGGAGAAAACTACTTGATAAAAGACAATTTCCATCTCTTTCAGTTGAACAAAAAGCGGCATTATTTAGGCCAATAAGTGAAGTAGAGGTGTCTGATACTATTTAAAATCTCCAAGGAGGTAAGGCACCTGGCCCTGATGGATTTGGCCCGGATTTTTATAAAACGTTTTGCAAGGTACTGGTGGACCCCCTCACAGATATGTATTTAGACTGCTTTGACAAGGGTTGTCTCCCCCCTACTTTAAACCTTGCCCACATCTTGGTTATTCTGAAGAGAGGCAAGCCCCCGGACATGTGCGGATCTTACAGGCCAATTAGTTTGATATCAGTTGACAGTAAACTGCATTCAAAACTTTTGCCAAGCGCCTTGAGGGCTTGCTTCCAACTCTTATCAATCCAGACCAGACAGGTTTTATTAACGGACGCTACTCTTCTAGTAATGTTAGAAGGCTTTTGAACATTGTACAATCTACATCTCAGAAAAAACAGAAGGCACTAGCCATCTCCCTTGACGCCGAAAAGGCCTTCGACAGAGTCGAATGGCCCTATTTGTTTGACATTATGGAGAGATTTGGGCTGGGGGGGGAGACTTTCTGAAATGGACCCAAACCATATACCGGGCGCCCAGGGCTGTTGTCATAACTAATGGCTGTCGTTCTGATCCCTTCCCAGTGGCTAGAGGCGTCCGCCAGGGTTGCCCCTTAAGCCCTCTTCTTTTTTCTTTAGCTTTAGAACCTCTAGCGGAGATGATCCGTCAGCATGCTGTAACAGTGTAGACCTGACTTTTAAATTTCTATTTTTTCTTTGTTGGTTGCCAGGCAGCTAAAGGCACCTTACCAGTCAGAGTCGCAAAACGATGAAAGCTTTAACACCGTTACCATATCCCCTTTGTTCGAAATTAAATGCCAACAACAACAACAACAACAACAACAACAAAGGTAAGAGTTTTGCATTTGAGTGTATTTTTTAAATTTATTGTCAGTTCATGGCAGAGTTCAAAACAGTAAATATTCGTGAGAGCACCGCACACATTTTAAGTTCAAACAGTCCCCAGCAATTGTAAATAAATCGAAAATAAAAATAAAACAAAATTTCAACCAGCTCAATAAGCTCAAACAGCCAACACAAAATCAGAAAAGTCAAACAAAAAACCAAGCCTTTGTTAGTCTTCTCCATCAGACTCTTCTTCAAAGATGTCTTGGAGCTTTCGACGCTCGCGAGTTTCCAGTTCCTCCGCTGTGGGGTAACATGGTTTCAGATTGACTATGTTGATGTTGCAAAGGTCTTCTCCATTATCCTCACGGACTACCAGGTAATTCACTGGTCCAAGCTGCTGGAGGACACGATACGGACCCTTCCACTTAAGGGCAGGTTTGGCCGCAAAGTTGTTTGAAGCACTTGACTGAGGGTGATTACGAACCCAGACACGGTCCTTATACTTAAATGTCACATCTCTGCGACGTTTGTTGTAGTTCCGTAATTGACGTTTTCTGGCAAGTTTGCTATTCTCCTGGGCCTTAGCTTTCAAACTTTCAATCAGTTGGACTATGTCATATGGGGCAGAGTCAGGGGTGAGGTCATTCCATTGAAGAATTTTATCCAAGGGACTTTAACTTTCGACCCATCTGCAGCTCCGCTGGGGAAAGACCAGTCGTCTCATGGACGGCTGAGTTCAAAGCAAAACTAAACTCAGGGAGATACTTGTCCCATTGACAATGATTCTCATCAACGCATGAGGAGATCATGTTTTTAAGATTTCTGTTGACCCTTTCGGTCATGTTTGTTTGAGGGTGATAGGCAGTGGTGGTTCGAGGTTGCACAGTCCACTTCTCACAGAGTGTCTGGAAGATAGATGAGACGAACTGAGAACCTCGGTCTGACAGGACATAGTCAGGCACACCCCACCGAGTGATTATTTCAGCGTGGAAGACTTTGGCAATCACTGAGGCAGTGGTGGAGCGGAGAGGGAACATTTCCACCCAACGAGTGAAGTAGTCAACAAAGACTAACCGATATTCATTTCGGTTTGAGCTGCATGGTAAGGAGCCCATCAGATCAATGCCAATCATCTGATTCGGACGTTTCACCTCATTCGGTTGCATGAGACCAGCAGGTTTCCGTGTGTCACTCTTGCAGGTTTGGCAGATTGTACAATTCCTAACGAACTCTTTCACATCAGTCCACATCCTAGGCCAGAAGGCAACTTCTTGGAGACGTTTATAGGTTTTGAAGAACCCCTGGTGGCCGGCCATGGGATGATCATGATAAGCGTGCAAGAGTGGATGTGTAAGCGTAGACGGAATGTAGAGACGGTAATGGACCTGCCCCTCAATTGGTTGAGTCTTCCGATACACTTTGTCTTCTAGGAGAGCAAAGTTTTCCTGTGCGGATGAATTTGAAGCCATCAAAGCTCTGTGTATCTTGAGAATCTCTGGGTGCTTCTTTTGTTCCTTCCAGATGGTGTCCATGGACAGCGGAAACACAGAGTCACTGACACCATAAGACAAGACACACTCGACACCAGAGGGAATCCTGGATAATGCATCCGGAGCAGCGTTGTTTACCTTTGCGGTATTCCACAACAAATTCAAACTTCTGTAATCGGAGTGCCCACCTAATTAAACGTGACGTGGTTTTAGTGGAGCTTATGACCCACTGTAAAGCAGCATGATCAGTGACAACAGTCAACGTCTTGGGTTTAAGATAGTGTTGCCACCTCAAGTGCCCAGATCACTGCTAAGCACTCTCGTTCAGTAGTTGAGTAATTTCTCTCAGCTTTATTTAAAATTCTGCTGGCATAAGCCAGAACCTCCTCATTTCCTGATGGCTTTCGCTGCGCTAGCACAGCACCCAGACCGACTTCACTGGTATCTGTGTAGACTATGAATGGAAGTGTTAAGTCAGGGTGACCGAGAATCGGAGAGGTTGTGAGGTGCTTCTTTAGTTTGTCGAATGCAGGTTGACATTGCTCACTCCAGACAAACTTTTGTCCTTTCCGCTTCAATGAGTTGATTGGTTCTGCAAGTTGAGAGAAACCAGGAACAAAGTGATGGTACCAGCCTGCAAGTCCTAAGAAATGCTGGACTTCCTTCAAGTTGGAGGGGACAGGATAGTCTTGGATTGCAACAATTTTCTCAGGATCAGCTGTGATTCCTTGAGTAGAGATGACATGTCCCAGATACTTGATCTGGTGAAGGCAGAACTTGCATTTCTTCAGGTTCAGAGTGAGGCCTGCTGCTCAGAGTCTAGGACGGCTTCGAGGTCAGAGAGATGTTGTTGAACTGTATGAGAATATATGATTGTCATCCAGATAAACCATACAGTTTCTGCCACGGAGGTCGCCAAGAACTCGTTCCATCAAACGCTGAAAGGAAGCCGGGGCGTTCTTTAACCCAAAAGGCATTACGGTAAACTGAAACAAACCTGCAGGTGTTATGAATGCCGTTTTGGCCTTGCTGTTCTCATCCATGGATACTTGCCAGTATCCACTGTTCAGGTCCAAGGAAGAGAAGATGGCAGCACCAGCAAGGGATTCCAACAGCTCTGAGATGTTAGGTAGTGGATAGGCATCAGTCTCAGTTACAGCATTGAGCCTTCTGTAATCAACGCAGAAGCGGTGTCCTCCATCTTTCTTGGATGCCAAGACCACTGGCGATACCCATCCCGAGAATGATGGTTCCACAATGCCATCTGACAACATGCCCTTCAGTTGCTGCTCCACAATTGATTGCTTCAAAGCAGACATCCGATAAGCTTTCTGCTTGATTGGCACCTCAAAGGTTGTGTAGATGAAGTGTTGTAGGACATGGGTTTTTCAAGGTTTTCCGGTGCAAATTTCTGGATACTTCTCCAAGAGCTGTTGTCACAATAGTTTGTCCCCCTCCTGCAGGTCACAGCTCTGTCCAGCAAAATGGAGATAATCTGCAGGCAACAATTTGGGAGTCGAGGGCTTGAAAGGCGGAGGCACAGAGGTAAGAAGACCAAGACTGGACCCAGCTGATTGTTTTCGAACAGATGAAGTAGCTGATGGCAGAACACTACCCAGGAACCCCATCTTGCTTAGTTGGAATGGATATGCAATGGACTCAGACTTGAAGCTATACTGCAAGTCAGCAGCATTCACCTGAAGGCCACTGAGAAAGAGGAAATCCAGGCCTAGCACAACAGCATAAGCCAAGGCCTTGGAAGTTAACACAGCCAATGGCAAAGAAAAGACATGTTCATGAAGACACACATGTAACTCCACCAAACCTAACGGGTGTTTCAGACTCACCATTGGCAGTCACGAGCAGTGCCGTGGAGGACAGTCCTGAACGTAGCAAGGATGTCATCATCACTCAAAGGCTGAATGGCTAAAAAGTCATGGCATTTTGACAAGAAAAGAACAGGATCTGGATGTTGGAAACTAGAGCTTAAGGTGATCAGTCTTTCTGCGCCAGCTCAGTCGGTAGAGCATGAGACTCTTAATCTCAGGGTCGTGGGTTCAAGCCCCACGTTGGGCGCCATTTATAACGGTGTAGACCTGACTTTTAAATTTCTATTTTTTCTTTGTTGGACGCCAGGCAGCTTACCAGTCAGAGTCGCAAAACGATGAAAGCTTTAACACCGTTACCATATCCCCTTTGTTCGAAATTAAATGCCAACAACAACAAAGGTAAGAGTTTTGCATTTGAGTGTATTTTTTAAATTTGTTGTCAGTTCATGGCAGAGTTCAAAACAGTAAATATTCGTGAGAGCACCGCACACATTTTAAGTTCAAACAGTCCCTAGCAATTGTAAATAAATCGAAAATAAAAATAAAACAAAATTTCAACCAGCTCAATAAGCTCAAACGGCCAACACAAAATCAGAAAAGTCAAAGTCATGCTCCATGTTGGGACAAATGACAAAGGTAAGGGTAGGTTTGAGGTACTGCAAGGCAAATTTGTGGAATTAGCTGAGAAGCTTAGGAGCAGATCCTCAACGGTAGTGTTCTCCGGGATTCTACAGGTACCGCGTGCAAGCAGAGGTAAGCAGAATTCTATCTGGAGGTTTAACACGTGGCTACGAACCTGGTTTAGGAAAGAGGGGTATAGGTTTATGGGGCACTGGAACTTTTTCTGGGACAGGGGTGACCTGTTCAAGCCTGACGGGCTGCACCTGAACCGGAGGGGTACCTTTGCACTGGGCCAGCGTATGTTGAAGGCAGCACAGGATTATTTAAACTTGGGACTTGGGGGGTAGGGAGGTTAGTGAGTGTTACACACAGGGAAATGCAGGCTGCCCCGATGGAAGCTGACAGCGTAACATGCACTATCGATGTTTTACTTTTAAAGCAACAAAGCGTAGAGGGGGGCTCAAGGCGGCGGCCACGTGGTAAATCAAGGGGGAAGAGCATTAGTAATAATCTGAAATGTTTTTATTTAAATGCAAGAAGCATAAAAAATAAATTTCCAGAACTTGAGGCTGTAGTGATCAGTGAGGGCTATGACATAGTTGGGATAACAGAGACATGGCTATGTGAAGAGGATGGAGATGAATATAATATAGAAGGTTATAAGCTCTTTAGGAAGGATAGATGTAATAGGCGAGGAGGAGGCGTAGCACTCTATGTGAACGAAAACATTAATGTACAGGAAATTCCCGAAATTGAACATTCCTTTTCCTGTGAAGATATCTGGGTCAGGCTCATTGGCAAACACGAGACAGGTTTAAACATAGGAGTATGCTATCGACCACCAGCTTTGGACAGTACAGTCAATGAAATGCTTTTTAGGAGGATGACGCAAGCTTGTAGCGGTGGTGGGACTATTATCATGGGAGACTTCAATTATCCTGGTATCAATTGGGAAATGGTGAAAGGACAGGGTAGGGCGGAGGAAGAATTTCTAGATGTTATAAATGATAATTTCTTGGTGCAGTATGTTAATAAACCTACCAGAGAGAAGGCAATTTTAGACGTGGTGCTCTGTAATGACCCCAGCAGAATTAGCAATGTTGAGGTACTGGAGCCTCTTGGGACAAGTGATCACTCTGCTGTTAATTTTGATGTTTCATGGGAAGTTAAAAAGGTGCATTCTAAAACAAAAATTTTCAATTTTAGGCGAGCAAACTTTGACAGGATGCGCTCATATCTAGCTCAATTAAATTGGGAGACACTCCTGGACTAAGTCTGTAAATGAGATGTGGGAAAGATTTAAGGGGGTTTTACTTGAATCACAATGCAGATTCATTCCGAAAGTGTCCAAAAGTAAGCTGAAAAAGCAGAATCCTCAGTGGATGACCAAAAGTATTCGTAGGATGTTGAGGGAAAAGAGGAATCTTTATAAGATGTACATAAAGGATAACAATGAGAATACTAGGGCTGAATACTGTAAAATGCGGGCTGTCGTAAAAAAAGAGCTGAGGAAGGCTAGAAGACTGTATGAAAGACAAATTGCAGAGGGGGCAAAAACTAACCCTAAGCGCTTCTTTCAGTACTGTCGCAGAAAAAGGAAAGTTTAAGAGCAGGTGAAGTGCATAAAGAATAAGAATGGATCGCTGCTATATGATAACAAGCATATTGCGGATGCCTTAAACAGTTACTTTGTTGAGAATTTTACCTCAGAGGGGGTCTTTATTTGGCCAGAGGGCATGTCAAATGCTCAAGATTATTTAGCAGAAATTGAGGTTCGGGATAACGAAGTATTAGACAAGTTGCATAAACTAAAAGCAGATAAGGCGGCGGGTCCTGATGGCTTATATCCTAGAGTGCTCAGGGAAGCTGGTGAGTTCATCTTTGAGCCGCTATCCGCCATCTTCAGACGGTCTTTAGAAACTGGAGAAATACCAAATGATTGGAAACAGGGCAATATAATAGCAATATATAAGAAAGGGGCCCGTACCGAGCCAGGAAACTACAGGCCAGTGAGTTTAACTTGCATTTCGTGCAAAATATTGGAATCTATCATAAAAGATGAGCTGGACTTATTTCTTGAACGTAACACTATCTTGAGGGATAGTCAACATGGTTTTCGGAAGGGAAGGTCATGCCTAACAAACCTTCTGGAATTTTTTGAAGAGGCCACCGGGACTTATGACCAGAACAGGGCTTATGACATCATATACTTGGATTTTCAGAAAGCATTTGATACAGTACCGCATAAGAGACTTTTTGGAGTTACAGGAGGTATTCTGAAGTGGATTCAAAACTGGTTACAGGACAGAACACAAAGAGTAGTGGTCAGTGATATCTCATCTGAGCTGGGTATGGTGGGGAGTGGCGTCCCCCAGGGATCGGTCTTGGGACCCCTGCTATTCCTCATTTACATTAATGACCTTGATAGGAATATTGAGAGCAGATTGGTTAAATTTGCAGATGACACTAAATTGGGGGGTTTGGAAAATAGTCTAGGGTCCACTGAAGTGATTCAGGACGATTTGGATAGAATCCAGAATTGGGCAGAAATGTGGCAAATGAAATTTAATCTAGCAAAATGTAAAGTTGTACATGTAGGTAATAAAAACATTAGACGGGATTACTTCATGGGAGGTTTAAAACTGGAATGTGCTGCACAAGAGAAAGATCTGGGAGTGATTGTTAACCAAACCCTCACAGGTTCTAGCCATTGTGCCGTAGCAGTTAAAAAAGCTAATTGGATGCTAGGATACATTGGCAAAAGTATTGAGTACAAATCTAAGGAGGTGATGCTTCTTCTGTACAACACGTTCGTTAGACCACACCTGGAGTATTGTGTACAGTTCTGGGGACCATACTTTAAGAGAGATATAGAGGCTCTAGAGAAAGTTCAGAGAAGAGCCACTAAGCTTATTCCAGGTATAAAAGATGAAAGCTACGAGAAGAAAAGAAATAAAGAAATAAACTTTATAAACTTTATTCTTTATAAAGAAACTGGCAAGCTTAGTTGGGCTGAAAGGCCTGTTCTTGCCATTCATGTTATGTTATGTTATGTTAAACAAAAAACCAAGCCTTTGTCAGGCGGGGCCAAACAACTTGTGCGTGCATGAGTGTGGGTGCGATAGAGACAGAGAGAGCTGCGGGAAGACGGCCGTGCGAATGGGCGAGCGAGAGAACGAGACGGCCGCGTATGACTCGGGAGGAGGACTAATCGGGAGAGCAACTGAGGGCAGGAGAGTGGAGCCGTTTTGGAAGGTAAACCAGGAAAGCCAGCCAGTCAGATATGCGCATTTCTTGTACCTTACATATCCATGAAATAGTCCGATCCTCCAGCTGTATTTCCCAAACGCAGTCAAAGTCGCCGCAAAATTCGTTCAGACTTGTCCCCCTTAAACTTTACCATAGCTCGTTATAATCCGGTTCCTGAGCCAAACGACATTCAGGCATGCACAACTCGCGCAGAACTCCCATCAACTTCCGCAGTTGTTAAAAAACCACTTCCTGGTCGTAAACATTTTTGTTGCCGATTGGTTTAGACACATAAGTAACGTGACGGGTGCATTTTCAATTAAAATTTTCAGAGCAAAAAGCTTTTTCTTTCTTTTTTTTTTTGAAAACTGGTACACTCCGTTACGATGCAGAAATAAGGGGTGTCCTTTTAGGCGACAAGGAACATAAAATTGCCTTATACGCAGATGATATTCTTCTGTTCGTATCATCCCCTGGAGTATCTATCCCTGCTATTATGGATATTTTCGATGGGTTCAGTATGATTTCTGGCAACAAAATTAACTTTAATAAATCTGAGGCTATGCCTCTTGGGTGCTTAAGACAAAATGAGATCTCAAATAAATTCCCCTTTACTTGGTCTGCGTCTGGCTTTACATATGTGGGAGTTGAGATACCCCCTGTCTTGAAAGACCTGTGGAAATTGAACTTTGTCCCAATCCTTGTTGCAGTTAAAAAAGACCTTGAACGATGGCATAATCTCCCTTTGTCATTATTTGGGCGAATTAGTCTAATCAAAATCAATGTCCTCCCACGTCTCCTGTATCCTTTGCAGATGCTTCCCCTTTATCTTACCAAAAAAGTTAACCGTGACTTAGAGAAATCCATCTCCAAATTCATTTGGCAAGACAAAAAACCCAGGTTGAGTCTAAAAACACTGCAGTTATCTTCAGATCTGGGAGGCCGTGCATTACCCAATTTCATTTTTTATAACTGGGCCTGCCATGCCCGGCACATTTGGTCATGGCTACATGCCTTTATCAAGGGGAAGGCCTGTGTTGACTCTTGGGCTTGTCACCCACATGCTCTATGGAGCCTGGTAACATGTGACGCAAATAACATTCACCCTGAAGTCAAACACAACCCTATACTTTACAATAGCATTAAAACCTGACGTGATGTCTCTTAATACTTTGGGATAGATGACAGGAAATCCTCACTATCTCCCATTACTCAAAACCCTGATTTTCCAGCTGGCATCAGTTCACCTATTTTCACTGCATGGCGTGCTAAGGGAATTTATGTTCTTGACCACTTATTTAAAGACAATGCCCTTATGTCTTTCCAGCAACTACAAGATGCACTTGATTTCCCACAATCGCATCTCTATGGCTATTTACAGTTAAGACACTTTTTCTTCCCTCAGTTACTCCAATGGATCCCTCCATCTCCCCTCTCTGCATTAAGCGCAAATCAGAGAGAGGGACCTATTTTCATTATTTTTGGGAATGTAGGTTTATCTCCAGATTCTGGACTCAGGTCGCTACAATAATGAGTGAAGTGCTTGAAGTTGAGATTAAGAAAGACCCATGTGTTTTCCTGGTCGACATCCCGTCTAAGGTACTACTGCACCCTGTATCAAGATACACTCTCCTTGAGAAGCTCCTCTTAATGGCAGGAAAGTGCATATTATTACACTGGATTAAAGAGCGCCCACCAACAATCACACTATGGTACAAAGGAATCTTTAATATTCTTCCACATGAAAAGTTCATGGCTATTATGAAAGGAAAGGAGGGTTTGTTTTTGAAAATCTGGTCCCCTTTTATACATCATCTCCCTGCTGACTTGAGTTCCTTACTCCTTAGAGGGGAAGTAGTTTCTGGTCTCAGACCAGATCACCATCTTAATTTCAATGGACTAGCCATCCCTCAATTCTATTTTAGGCTTCATTGTATATTCATTTCCCCAAACTTCTACGGCTGTATGGACTAGACATGAAACTTTGTACTGGAACATTTCCACTGTGGACTTCTTTTATTTATTTATTTATTTTTTAAATATCTGACTTAATGTCCTTATTGTATGTACTTATTTTATTTATTTACTCTCTTCCTTGTGATGTAAGTAGAGATGAAATTGAAAAAAAGGACAAAGGCTGTTTAGCTCCCCTTTTAGTTTACTATATTTGATTTCATTTTATTTATTCATTTATTTATTTTTTATTTTTACGTGATGACTGCTGTCTTTTGTGGGTGGGGGGGTTGGTATGTTATGTGGTTGATTGTCCTGTTGTATTATGTCAAAAACAAAAAAAAAGTAATCAAAAAGAAAAAAAAAAAAAGAATGTCCGGCAGTCAGCAAAAAGTGAAAGTAGATACAGTAGAGAACAGATTTATAAGGAAATAAAGAATAAAAACATAACACCAACAAACAGAACATCCAAAAAAGATGGCCCGCAAATAAATAAATCGCAGTGTTCATTGGATGTTCCGTTTGTTGTTAAAATGTTTCTTTTTTTAATTCTTTATTTCGTTATCAATCTGTTCTAATTGTTATCTTTTTTTTTTTTGGCTGTCAAACAGTATTTCGCATTTAATGTTCGACAGGCATTGTACATTGTACCGCGCCAATGTCGACTCACTTTATTGAGCAGAGCTTAAACCGAACCATTGGTTGAAATTCTCGGTACTCATCTTGAAGAACTGAGCCCTCTTACCAAAACTTGCACGCTAAATATCTAAAAGATTCAGTAGATTTGAAGAAATAAAAAACAATGATCGACTGTCGGACATGAGCAACGCGATCTGTCGTGCGAAAAATTTGTTTCGCGTCCAGTGTGTAAGCGGCTTTATACTACCATCATTATCACTTGGGGTTTGTCATTTTAAGTGGGGAAAAGTAATACAGCCTGATTGCTATGATCTTGTACGAAGTTAAGATCACATAGGGGTCTATTCTCCCATGCGCGTAAGTCGAAAAAAGCGCATAGCTTCGCGCTTTTCAGCCTACGCATATTCTCCCCTCGACTTGAGTCTGTGCATTACGCGCCCCGAAGGCAGTTACGCGCTTGGGGCGGAGCAAGGCCAAAATCGGGGCGTTTCTCAGGCAAATAACACTTACGCGTATTCTTCCCCTGGCTTACGCGCTTTTTCTGTTAAGCGCTTTTGAGGGCTGTATTAAGGTCAAGCGCCAACATAAGGCGAAATGGAATCTTGCGTTTGATATCTGTTATAGGCCTAATTTTAACATTAATTTTATTTTATGTAACATGGTAAAAGTTGAGACATTCAATAATCGATTATTCCTCCTTATTTCTAAACTACATTTCTCAAAGCCATAATAATTTATAAAACGAAATCATCACATGATATTACGCATCAGCCTCTCCTCCAATCAGTTCAATTACAAACGCAAAACAATTAATTAATACGAGTATACATAAGACCATCATTCTACCATGCCCTCAAAATCTAAAGCCAAAATGCCAGTCCTGCATTTGCTTGCACTCTTGCGTGATTGAGAAAGAGTAAGAGGAGCGCGCCGAGCTCGAAGACGAACACGCATATATCGGCTTCGTTTGGACATCCTGAGACAAACAAACATCGAGTGCATCCAGCGCTTTCGTCTGGACCGTGCATGAGGCAATCATCTATCTTTGCTCTATCTTTGCTGACTTCTGGATGAACAGCCATCCAGCAGCAGCAATTTATCCACAAAACATACCCGTGGTCATCAACGTCAGAATTGCGCTGTCGCTCCTGGCATCTGGGTCGTTCCAGAGTGTGGCTGGTGATGTCATACACATATCACAGGCGTCTGTGTCAAGGTGTCTGACACAGTTCGTTGACGCTCCAAGTTCTTCTCCATGCACTTCCACTGCAGACAGAGTGGATGCCATACCCTCTTCCTGTGCAGTGAAATGCACAGTGGATAATGGTTGCCCACCACCTGTTGCGTGTACACTTCTCCGGTGTGCAGAGAGCCTGGCTTTTACAGCGCCCAGCAGATCTCTCCATTTATGCTTTAAATCAGGGATACTGCGCTTACATCTCCCCACTGAAAGCCACATCCAGAACGATTCGCAGCTTAATTCCTGGGATCAGCCTTCAGTGCTCGCCTGCCATACACACCAACATCTGTGAAATTTGGTTTTCAGCTTTGGCTCGACGTCGCCATAATTGTCTTCATGTTCTATTAACAAATGCGACTGCCCTATACGTTTGTGATAATCTAAAGTTGTTATATCCTCACGAGTGAAGGGATTGATTTTCTAATTGAGGATATCTGGATTAACTAACTCGTGTCTTTGTAAATTTTTTTACCATTGATAATACTGTGTATTTTAATGTGTGAATAAAGATATTATTAAATAGGCTACTCTTGAGCTCTACCCTTGAGCCCTACCCTGGCCAATACCAAAGCACTACCCATTTGTTAATCAATTTTAGCCTTTAAAGAATAGCCGACATGGGAAGAATCATCAGTGAATGGGATTATTATAATCAATTAAGTATTAGGCACAAGTTCAAGTGAATGTGTCGCTTAAATCAAATAGGATATGATAGGCTATGGATATGGTATTCCGTCATTGCTGAGGCGGTTTCGGGGCGGGGAGATGACCGCGTGCGGGGTAAGAATCCTTGTTAAAGCGTTTCCTTGTCCTTTAGTTGCAAACCTGACATGTAGTTTGAGATTTCAAGAGCGCAATTTCTCAATGAGATCATATAAACTGTCTTTGATTGTCTTTTTTTGTGTGACAAGAATGACCCCTTTGTCTTCTTCCCAGTCTTCCACGGAACAAACAGGCTGATGTAGGAGGGGCACATTTTCAGTGATCTTATTGCACTGGTTGAGAAGCGCTAAATTCTTTATTTATTATTTGATTATTGCGGCAATGTGTTTGTTTGCATAGCTTTAATGCCAGGGTGGCTGGGGGAAGAAATAACAAGTGTTTGCCACTAACATGCCAATATCCCCCGCCGCCTTAATTTTATGTGTCCGTACGGACAGAGCCCAATGCTAAAAAAAATAGATGTCTGAATTACTTCTTGTAATTGGTACAGACATACATAGGCCTACTATTACAGCGGCATATAAAACCTTGCATCTTCAAAATGAAAAACTTCACAGGAAAATAAAAAATAAATATAAAATTAAATAAAAATAATAAAATAATATAAATGGATAAATATTGTTTAAAATAAAAAAATGTTTAATTTTGCATGTTAGAATAGTTGACAAACGAGTTTTCGTTTCTTATCAGTTTGGAGATACAAGGTTTTATCAGCAGGCCGACGATATTCAAATTTAAAGTCTGGTTTGCTTTTTCCATGGACAACAAATGCATTTTCATGGTTCATCAGAAAATCCTTTTTCCATGTTTTCCTGATTGCTATAATCAATGAGCTTTGTACAGAGTCTGCCTCTTTCAGAAGGCTGCCTACATTCTGAAGTTAAACGCTGTGGGCGTGATCGAAGCGCGTAGGGGAGACTACGCGTAACTCAAAAGCGCTCAACTCGAATCGCGTAAAAAAGGACTTACGCGCTAATGGGAGAATAGACCCCATATTGAAAATAAATGTGTAACCTATCTTGCATTGTTGTCCATGCATGTAATTGACAAAATTTTAAGCAAAAACAGGGTGTAATAATAGAAACACGTTTCTCTTCCCAATGATGCAGGCAGAAGAAATACATTAGCAACCGTCGTATTTCATTCCAACTTCATAAGTTTGAATAATCTGACGTAGTTTTCGTTTTGAAATTCCTTTCAAGTTTGTAAATGGTCATAATTCGAGAATGCCTCATATTCGTAATGCTTACTGTAGACGTAAGCGGTGCAGAAAACAAGCCTGAATCAGCAAAGTAACATTGCCGCATCGTGCAGATATAGGAGGCTTCTTTATTTCAACACTTTAAAGGTGAAGAGAGGAGCTCATTATATAGGTGAAGAGTTGACTCGGCTGTGTTAAACCCACTTAAGCCTTTTCTCCTCTCTCTTTGTTACTTGCGCCGGAAGGAAGGACAGAGGCGGGACAGAGGAGTACTTGCGCCAGGATGCGCCGGGCACGAAATTGCAACATACGCCTGGACACACCCCGTTGGCGCGGCGCACCCCCCATTCGCCACGCCTGCACCTGGTCTATGAATTTAGGGCCCAATAAAACAATTACAACGGAAGGTTAAAGACAAAGATAAAAATACATAAAATTCACAAACATCAATTCCAGACTAAAGGAATTACTCATTTCAAAATAGAATTGAAAATAATTAAAATAAATTTAAAAAATGAATATATCTAAATATAAAAGAACATAGGATTTGCACATCGTTTTTCTCTGTCCTGCCTTAAACTAAAAGCAAGTACATCTGGCCTCTCAAAGTAATATATCCAACACTCATTTCTTGAAAGACATGAAGGGGATTAGGCAATTAGGCAACTAGCTTCAGAGTATCCTGGAAATAATTCCACATACAAGGTGCAAATGCACTAAAAGAGGTACCGCCCAAATTTATTCTAGTCCTGGGAGCCTCAAACAAAAACATTCTTGGGATCTGATAATCCGATCCGATATGCTGACTTCTGGTTTTGATGGATATGAGCTTCGTCAGATATGAAGGAAGTTTGCTTTGCAAAGCTTTATAAATAAATAAAATACAACGTAACTTCATTCTAAAAATGAAGGAAAACCACCCTACAGAATTATATAAAGTGCAATGATGAGTCCTATAATAATCAACTGTGATCAAGCGCTTCCGAGCGTCTTAAGGTACTATTAGAGGCATGCCTGTAAAGGACATCTCCGTAGTCAAATATGAGTAATACTGTCACCTGGACAATCCTCTTCCTATTGTCCAAAGAAAAACAGGACCCATTTCTGTAAAGAAACCCAATTTTCATTCTAATTTCTTGGACAGGTTGGACACATGTGTCTTAAAATAGAAGTCATGATCCAACCAGATATTTGTAAGACTGAATCTGCTCAATTTGAGCACCAGTCACTGAGAAAACTGTCACCTGGCATAATTGCATTTTGTGTAGAAAAGATCATGAACTTTGCTTTATCAGTATTTAAAACTAGTTTAAGATCAGCTAGAGCATGCTGTATAACCTTAAAAGCAGATTGTAAATATGTGAGGACCTGGAGGAAAGTTGAAGCAAAGGAATAAAATACTGTGTCATCTCCGCAACAATGAATCTTGCAATTTGTTACATTACAAGCAACGTCATATTGTGAATAAAATTGGCCCAAGAATGGAACCTTGGGGTACTCCTTTCGTCAGTTTTAAACATTGAGACTGCGCATCGCCAGAAATTATAGCTTGTGTTCTATTTGACAGGGAGTCCTGGAACCATGAGCAAGCTCTGTAACCAAGACCAATGGAGGACAACTTATTTAATAAGATAATATGGTCTACTGCGTCAAATGCTTTTGCTGAATCAATAAATAGGGCCGCACATTTTTGTTTACTATCCACAGCTGTTACTAAATCGATATAACCAATGAAGCTGCTGTAATGGTGCTATGCCACTCCCGAAACCAGATTGGTGAGACGTTAAAATGTTATTGAATGTTAAACAGAAGCAAAATTGTTGCTTTACAAGAGATTCTAAAATCTTAGCCAGGCACGGCAATTTTGAGATGGGCTGATAGCCATTTACTGAACTGGGATCATCCCTGTTAAATAAAGGAAAAACATGAGCCGTTTTCCATACACTCGGAATAGGCCCGGTCGATAATGGCAAATCAAATATTAGTTATTTAGTGTGCAATCAGTGGGGCTGCAAGATGCAAAAGACTCATATGAGGAAGTCAGATTGATAGGGAGAACACACACTGATCTTGGAGGCAGTGAGATTACCAGTTGATGGGGGGTGTCTCATGCATTATTGTTTAAGTGAATTCAGGTGACTATCTGAGAGTGAGGGGTTCTTGGTTTAGTTTGCCTTGGATCTGACCGCAAGCACGCGGCTGGTAAAAGATTCCCCCTTTCTGGACTGTGTTTATTTTATTTCTTTGTGGACAATTTAGTTTTATTTTAACTTTAAAAAACCTTGATTGACTGGAAGTCGGTGCGGAAGCAGGTAGCTCATGAAGAGCCATAGCCGGGGCTGGCTGGGAGAAACGTGGAGTTGATTGGGAGATCCCAAGTAAGCTGGTTCTCTTGCTGCCTCTGTTACATTTCTAACACTCCCATATAGATCCAGTTCAAGTTATAATCCCCACACTCAGGGTATAGTTACATTCAGGCCCCAGCTGGTTTACGCATTAGAGTCCCCTAGACTCGGGTTATTTGTAGTAAAATTTGATAGGCTGGCATTGGCATCCTTTTGTTGTTTTTGCTTTGACGTGCGACGTGTGTGGCGTTTTGGGAGGACCGGCCTGAGTTTCTAACACTCAGGACTAAGTGATCCTCTCCAGTGGAATTATGTACATCCAGTGGCCTAGGTATTGCCGGTGCCGCCGGTGCGCTGAACCGAGGCCCCGACGAGCGCTGAGGGTCCACGGTGATTGGCTAGGCCACTCTTCCTCGTGTCACAACATATAAAGAAAATTTATCTTTTACAATGTTATCTCTGGAGATTTCGTTTAACTCAATCTAAACACTTGTAGTTAAGCGAGGAGATGAGTTAATATATTGCTCCACTGTTTCATACAACACAGTCATGGTAACAACCCCCCCCCCCTCTCCCCCACACACATACTGGCCATTTTTCCTCTTTTCTTTGATATATGTCTTTGTATTTCAGTAATGATACTTTGTCCGTTATAATCACAATTACTAATCATATATTTGATTGTTTTATTCTCAACATTTTCAAAAGAACATGGCCTGCTGGGAAATGTGTTTGTCCAATAAGTTGACATTTACTTAATCCTTTCTGATCGTAGCTTCGTAGGCTACGCGCTTGCTCGTGAAGTGTTCTTGTTTGAGAGATCAGCTAACCCATTAGCTTAGTATTAGAGGTGAAAAGTCTTGAGCACCATGTTGAGCAGCACAAAGGCGGTGCTCAAAAAAGAAAAGAAAAAAAGAGCTTGATGTACGGAACTCCAAATTGGAGAAATTGAATACATTTTTTAAACAGTCATCTTGTCCAGATCCAGTTCCTGCTAGCGTTGTGAATGATAGCGGCGACACGCAGCAGTCAGACTTGTAGGCTAATGCTACCACCTCATTGCCCTCTTGCTCAACGACTTCGCAGAGCAGAAGGCACCCAGAGTTAACTTCTGAATGGGTGAGTGCAGTTTTTTATTAGGCTACTGCAAGTGATCAGCTTGCCGGTTGTGGTTAAATGGCTGCTGTGCCAGGATGTGTGTCTATCTATCTGTTTACTTTTTGATTTGGCCACTGTTGTGCTGTTAGGGAAATATGGTTGACTGTTCAGCCGTATGGATCTTTTTTGCATTTTGATTGGCAATGTATTGTCACTGTTGTTCATGGTTCAAATAGCCTAACGTGTTGTGTGATGTAGAGATGCAGTGCAAATATTCATTGTCCATGGTTCTAATAGCCCTAATAATTATAGGTGTCTACGTTTTTCAGAAAACGGATTTTTCTTAATTACTGATTTGGATACCTACTGGCTCACTGTAGCTGAAGTGGTTGGCTACAGAGGACGATTGTTTCTGTGAATATCCAATAACTGATGCGGGTGGGCCATCTAGTGATAGAATATTGTAACTACGTGCATAAATTTGCAGCTCCGTGTCCTCGCACTAACATACCCTGCTGCCGAGCACCGTTGTTCTTCTCGAAGACGCCAAATCCAGATAAACCTTAAACGATGAATTGCGTTCATATTTTAATTTGTAACGAAGTGGCTAGTGTCAAAGTAACGAAGTAAAATGATAATTTTTAAGTTTTAAATGTTGTAGAGTAAAAGTCCAGGTTTAAAAAATAACTCAGGTAAAGTACAAATCCTCAAAAAACTAAAGCTCTGTTACGATTTACATGTATTCCGGGGGGGGGGGGGGGAGGGGGGGGTGTTTGGGGGCTAGCGCCATTCTCGCACCGGGGCCCAGCGCCTCTACGCTACGCCACTGTGTACATCTATACGTTTTAATTCCAGTAGGACCTCAGTCACGTTAAATTCACTGAAAGAAAATAGTCTAGGATTTTGAGAATTTGTAAATCCACAAGAGCCAAGGTCAGACATATCTCCTGTAGTGGATTATTAAAATTTTCAAAAAGGTTTCTGGCCGCTATAAAATGTTGGTTAAAAAAGTCACAGATTTTGTGCTCATCAGTAACAGGACCAGAATTCGTGTGGATAGAATGTGGTAATGAAGGAGGACTATTTTTCAGGGACTTAATTTTCCAAAATTTTGCCGGATTACCCTGACTTTTTGCCGATGACGAAACGAAATATTCCGACTTGACTTAAACTGAAAGGTGAGAAAGAAGTGACATTATCGATAGCAATGTGCCAAAAGTTAAACTATTTTCACGAAGAGTGCCGCAAATGTAGCAGAAACAAAGTAACTGTCACTAACGTGACTGTGTCCCTGTGCTGCATATAAGATATTCCGTAACCCTCGACCCAGGTACATGTACACTTCCAGTCAAAAGTTTTAGGACACCCCAATTTTTCCAGTTTTTTAATAGAAAATTATGCAGTTTAATGTCTCGTTGTACTCTGGAATCAAAGCATGGACATGAGAAAACAAATTAACAATCGAAGTTAAAAAAGAAATCATAGAATCAATTTATGAACCAAAACGTATTTTAAGCTTTTGACTCAAAGTAGCCACCTTTGGCACATACAGTGATGATTCTAGAAAATTTCAAAAGGAGGCCAACTCCCCCCTGACTTAAAAAAAAAAAAAAGTGGGCCAATGGGAAAAAAAGTGGGTCAACTGGGTATACCTGGTAAAATGCCATTTATATCAAGTTTTTAAACAGTACCTTGACTGGCTCACTTATTCATCTGTACACACATTCAGTTTTTATACCTTATTGACAAAATTAAGACTTGAATGAAGTTAGAGTTTAAAGTTTTAATATAAAACCTTCACAGTCTGTGCCAATCATAATTATTAAGTCAATGACAAAATAGCACATAAAATAATAGTTCTTAACACCTGACTTGGTGCACAGTTTAAAGGCCTCCTCCAAACCGAAGTCCTACTGCTAAAGTTGTAAATGCGGATACTTCACCAGGCAGTGAAGCCATTCTCTTCATAGGTGTACATTGAGCAGCTCGCAGAGACTCACAATTTTACTTACATTTCGTTTTATTCATTCAAACGAGTTCTGAGCCATGTATCGTTTTTTAAAACCTATTAGCAAGCCTTGTGCTCCTTCAACCCCAGGCGATGCAGAGATGCCAAGTCTCACACATTTGGCCTGAGTCTCGCCTCTTAGTGGCATTCACGTACCTGTGCCGTAGTCAGCAATTATTCAATCAACGCGCACTGAGGAAATTCACTCCTGAAATTTAAGTCATTGTGCACGATGTTAATCAGTATCATGCGCATTACGGTGGATTTCCCCACTAGTGACACGGAAATTGATTATGACTCGGGAATTCTCACGCTAGTCTTTACTGAGGGATTGAAAGCAGTAGAATTGCTTGATGTTTCAAATGGTCTTATTTCATTTAAACAATTTAAACGATCATGAAACGCAAGAATTTCCAATCCCTGAGAAATGAGAAGCACTAGAAGTCCAGAGTCATAATCACTATCCATAGTGAGGTCCACCTTCAAGCAAGTGAGACTGAAACTTCAAAGCACGAGTATTTTAATACCGTGTGAGAATCTCATTAATAAGTGTTCATTGAATAATTGTGGACTATGTTGAATAAGCCTTAAAAAATGCATGAGACCAAAACCAAATGCGTGAGACTTGGTATCTCTGGCGATGCTGTAGCTTGCACACCAGAAGCTATGACTATGGCTCCAGCGCCCTCCACAAGCACTGCCCCAAACCAGTTCCGTCTGCTGCCTGGCCTCTACCTCACAGGGTTAGTGACTTGAATGGCGATGCTCCATCCCAGCCAATATTAGCTAGCTACCTAGAGCGTGCATTCGGTGCTTTATGGCGATCATTCAATCCATTCAACTGTGGCTGGAGTACTCAGTTCAGCGGGATGCATACTTTTGCTTTCCCTCCAGGAAATATGTTACTGCCGGTGAGAGGGATGCTGTTTTTACCTCGTGTGGTTTAACCAACTGGAAAGCAGCGCTCGAGCATGACAGGGGGTTACAGAAACATGCATCCAGCCAGTCAGATACAGGCATAAACAGAAGTCTCTTGCTGCCGACATTTTCACAAAAATCTTTGGAGTAGGTTTATAAATTAGTTGAATAAATGCACGGAAGTTTATGTCAGTCTACGAACTAGAACAAAGATTCGCGTCAAATAATAATGTAATGCGTAGTTGCTAGCACAGTGAAATCTTCGTTTAGCTCCGAGTCTATCAAACTTGCGGGATCCCGCAAATTACACGTCCTAAAATAATCACTGCAGATATAATGGCTGAACACACTGGTGGCATTCTTTCTACAATATTCTTCACAAAGTTCTTCCCAACTCATTTGCAGAAGTTCCCATAAATGTGTGGCACCTGAATACTATGTTCCTAGCTCCGCTCTTCGTGGCGGCAGGGGTGCTAGATGCAGCTCAAAAACGGCTGCCTGTGGACACAGGCCCAAAAACATGGCCAGAATTTTCGGTTGTCCATCCGGACAATTTTGTAGGTAGGCTAGGTTGTCCGAATCCAATTCAGGTCGTCTTGACCACTGGATTACAGCTTATTTTGGCAAGCAGCTTCCATCTCACCTTCCTAGGTTGTCAACTGTTCATGGGGTTAAAATTGAAATGGTTGCATCTTATAAATACTTAGGCATTCTGATTGATGAGAACCTGTCCTTTAAACTGCACATAGACAAACTTGTTTCTACGCTCAAACTGAAATTGGGTTTCTTTTTTAGAAATAAGTCCTGTTTTTCTTTGCAAGTTAGAAAACATTTGATCTCCAAAACTTTTTTACCCTTGTTGGACTATGGAGACCTATAACTAAAGAAATTAGATGTTGTATACCACTGTGCTTCGCGTTTTATCACTGGTTGAAGCTATCGTGTACATCACTGCTCCTTATATGCCGTCGCACATTGTCCATCTTTGTATGTTCGAAGACTCTCACTGGCTGACTTTTATTTATAAATCTATTCTTGGACTTCTGCCTGCATGGTTGTGTCTACACATGTGCAGAAACCTTAGTCGATAAGTCCTGCGCTCACAGGACATCATACAGATGCAGGTCCCGAGAGTCAGAACTGAACTGGGCAAAAAGGCTTTTACATTTTCTGCCCCGTCTACCTGGAATGAAGTGCAGAAGGACTTGAAATTGACACATCTTGTAACTCTGGGGGAATTCAAGACCATTTTAAAAGACAGAGAAATAACCTCAATTAGATCTTGTGATTGCACTGAGTGATCATGTAATCCCACTCTTGATTTCCTGTAGTGTGTGACCGTATTTATTTGTGTCTTGTGTGTATGTTGTAACCGTTCTGTTTTTTTTGCTGCCATCTTGGCCAGGTCACTCTTGAAAGAGGTTTTAAATCTCTGAGGTTTTACCAGGTTAAATAAAGGATATTGATTGATTGATTGATTGATTTTGAACACCGTATCAGAGCTCACTTCAGTGAGGAGATCGGCGGAGCATTCACACTCGTCATCCTGGAGATGAAAATAAATCATGAAACCTTACCTTCATAGTTGACTTGCCCATCGCCGTCAATATCCACTTCCCTGATCATCTCGTCCACTTCTTCATCAGTCAGCTTCTCCCCTAGGCTGGTCATCACGTGACGCAGCTCGGCAGCACTGATGAACCCATTACCGTCCTGCAAGCACAGGTCCTGCCTTAGAGACACTATGCTCCTGACCACAATCACACACTTAGACAGTGGATCCAAGTTCTTGCCAAGAAACTGAATTTAACGTGAAGGCCTACAACTCCAAGCTTAAAAACAGCCAGCAAAGAATGATCTAAGCTTGCTGCCTCAACTTCTGCTCGATGCAACTCCGATGTTGGGGGCCTTGCACTAGCGTGTACCAAGGAGTTGGCGATACGGTCACCTCCAACTTTTCACTGTAAATGCTGCACGATGCACTTTCCAAACAAACTGTAATATAGCAGAGTGTCATGATATCGCAGCCTTATTTATTAAACATGGCCAACCGCAGAATATCGTTCTCTTCAAAAGCCAAGCGACCACTCTTCAAAACATCCCTTGGCTGCTTGTGAAACATCTCAGCAAAGGTGTTCTAGGTGCAGCATTTAGATTAAAAATGACAATTGAGAGAAATCACACGTAAAGCTTTTTAAGTGCACAAACCTAATTATGCGTTTGCACCGAACGTGACACAAAATTTTCCCTTGCTTCATCTGTGGGAGTTTGACCGCGGGATCATTTTTATTTTTTTGCTTTGAAGATTTTTGCCCTGTTTGCATACAAATTCACTCAACCAGTCAATAGCAATGCCAGTTGAGCCTAGTCTAAGCTCAAGGGGCGGACCATACTTCCTACATCTCCAAAAATCATCATCAAGATAGTACAGCAACATTAGCGTCACCAACATCACAAACATTTTACTTTACATTGTGCCTGCTTGGGAATAATAAGTTTGTTGGCCGTAATATTTCAATGAAAAATAAATGGGTAGGTCGGTAGGCAATAATTATTTTTATTGGAGATTGGAGGCAAAAAGTGTCACATTTTGGTCGCAATGTCAATATGACCACCTTTTGTCCCCGAATTCAATAATGAAGGTGCCATGCTTTTAAAACAAATGTTGTGGATCATTTTATAGTCAACATTGCATATAAAAATGAACGTGATCGCTATGAAAAATATAAGGAGTGCCTGGCGGTGTGGCTAATACAACAGTTTATACAAAACAGAAGTTATCCTCGCTAAATGACCTTTTCCCTATCAGTTAATTAACCATATTTGAGCATTTGAAGTGTTTCCGTTGAGTTTTCCTGGCAAAGGGTGCCATGGATCGAAAAAAAGAAAAAGAAAGCTAAATTGAGGACAAACGCAACTTACCAAAAACAAAGCGTTGACAACACAATAACTAAACTAAATAAATTAGATATAGGCTGCCAGTGGTCCCTTTTAGTCTGTTAATTTAGTCAGATGAATATTTAAAATATTCAATCCTTCACAACTCTGTCTTATATTGTATGTTTTGATTACTGTGTTCTGTTCTTGTAAAAAAGAAAAAAATCATTTAAACAAATCAAATAGCCTATCATACTGGAAGGAGATGAATCAATTAGGGAAGTCAGAGAGCACTCAAATATAACCACAGCCAGTGTGGTTGCCCTTGTAGTTTTCGCTGAGGCCATTCACAACTCTGTTCTCATTTTGCAAGGTAGGAAGTGAAATTCATGTGCTCCAACAAATCAATTTAAAATCAATAAATTAGACTAGCCATCCATGTAATTTGACACATAAATATGAATGCTGGGAAGTATATCATTGTGTTGCTGTAAGTAGTTGCAAGAAAATGTTTTATCTTGTGAGTTTAATGCCATTGTTGAGTGAGTGTGGTAACTAGCTGGTCAAACTGACACCACGGTTAAAAGCAATTCTTACCTTTCTGGCATGTCGCACACCAGTAAAAATTTGAACATGAACAACTCCGCTCCCCTCGCACTGCAAATTTCTATGACAGTGTAGCTACTGTATAATCATTCCGAATTGTGAAATTGTGAGTCTGTTCTCATTTTGCAAGGCCACGAGGTGCAAGACCACAAACGAAAGAAACTAACACAACACATAGACTGGCTGGGACATTTCAGTTGAATCAGGGCTAAGGAGGTTTTGACCAGGGTTACAGTACAGTAGATAAGTACCGAAGAATGAATGAGTGAATTAATAAATGAATAGAAGTCATTTTATTGAAATAAGATTTGTACCGTTTCGCGATTTTAGAGGTCACTGGTTTCAACGATGCTTTTGATGGCGTGAGTTTGTACTTGCCAGTGGGTTTTTTTTTTTCCTTTTTTCCCTTACATACATTCTGGTCCGATCCCTAACCCATCTGTGCAGATGTTGATTCCAGCAGACATACAGCTGCTATATTTATGCACACAGTTACACTATTCTCTCACTAGATGGCACACCCGGATCAGTTATTGAATATTCACTTGCAAGCCGACCTTGAACACGATTTAAAATATTGAGTTCTGTCCCAACCCTGTTTTTCAGGAGTTGCATGAATTAAACTTCTCAGCTAATCCTGATGTGCAAACTGCTCAATATACTTGCCCATAGAATCTGTCCAGCAGTTCAAAAAAAATTCTCTTGCGATAGAAAAAAATCGTTTCCTCTATAGCAACCACTTCAGCTATTGTGAGCCAGTGGTATCCCAATTACTAGTTAAGAATAAAATAGGGGTGCAATGCACGGAATATCCCTCAGCCCGATGTCGAAATTTTTGGAGACGCCCGCCCGCCCGCCTGCCCGCCTGCCCAACCGCACGAAGGATAGCAATACCCCGTCAGCCTTGAGGGCTGAGGGGTAAAAATCGCTTTTCTGAAGCAAAACTGCGACATGATACTGATACTGTCATTCTATTATCAATTATAGTAATCACATACCAAAAATGCGTAGTTCCCTACCGGGGATTTATGCGTAGATTCCTCCATTGACAAATTCAGCGCTCCCTTATATCGACCTAAGCAATCACTCAATTATTTACTTAGGCTCATCTGCATAATGCACACTAATAGTTCACACCCTTGTGACACTTCACAAGTAAAGATGTATTGATTGACATGTTTCTTATCTAATCCCAGGAAGTATAAACTTTCCACAGCAACTGAATGACAATGATTGGTCAATCAGGAAAGTTTTTTTTTTTTTTTGGACAGATAAGTTTGAGCACCTTTTTAAGGTGGACAAATGTGCTCTGACTTCTGACACTGTAAACATTGACAGCAAATATTTTGGTGGTTGGAGCAGCCATGTCGAGTCGAGCCTAGAGTAGGCTACCGGGCCAAACCAGTGTCGCAGCCAGCCATGCTTCACACACACAGCCTAACTTCTGTCAGTTGGAATACGCATGTACATTTTCTGGGAATACCACATTATGACCACAGATGCGCAGTTTTGCGTTTGATTGTTTCTTTCCACAAAACCTTTCTTCCTGTGAGTCAGACACAACGAGGCTTGATGCATCTATGCAGTTTTTGGTTATTGGAAGCACGGAAAAAATAAATAAGTCGGCCCGGCCACAACACTTGATAGGACCGGCGCAGTGAACGAAAAATCGGTGACCCGGGACAATCAGTTTTTCACGCAGACAAGTAAAAACAAAAAAAATCTGTTGCTCGTCAGACATCCAATTTTTCGGCGGTACGTTCCTATTAAAAAAAAAGAAAAGAAAAAAAAGCCAACCAATAGGATGCGAGGTTCCATGTTGACCAATGAAATCATCACTGCCTCGCAGCAGGCCCATTCGTTTAACTTCATCAGTGTGCCGTGGGGGCGGTGACATTTACACAGAGCCACTCCGAAGAAAACGTAGAATCAGTGGCTATGCTGTGAATGCGCGACTGCTTATTGAACTATGTTACTCCATACCATATGTAGCCATCTAGCTAGCTTGCTAAGATTAACTATGGAGAACCTCTGTAAATAATCATCATAATTAAGCGGTGTCATTTGTTTTTGCCCCAACTTCACTAGCTAGTTTGCAGTACCAGTGATTGCTTTTGAGCTAGCTTGCTAGCTAGCCAACGTTCCAAAAATGTGAAAATGCAGTTTGGACACACAGAAGCTAGCTAAGATAGTCAAGTCATGGCCAAATTAAATCGTATCCCTTAAATGATGGAAGATGCCGGAAGGTGGTAGCAGAGTGGCAGGTGCTGCTGTTTCACCTTTCCCAAAACTAACTGGGAGACTGCCTGATTATCAAACTTTACGTGGGAGATGGGCGCCTTACTAAAACTAAAAACTAAGGAGTTTTCACCTCTGATCATCCTTGTCCTGTTCATAACTATACTCACAGGTTCACAGTTGAGGGGGAACTGGTGCGCCGCTGTAAACGGTCGTCTCCGCTGGCCTACTCTCAAGGAGCCGCGCTGTCAGCCTACCGCTCGATTCATGGAGCCAATATATCATCTACTCTAAAGTTTTGGATGACGGGCGAGTGCGAGTTCAGCGATTACAGCATGAACTGAGCAAGAGTGGGGGCAAAATATCTCCGACAAAACGGAGCATCTCGATTGTTTTCTGCGCGGTTCTCTTTCTACGTGGAGATGTCCATTTAAATCCCAGACCTGTGAGCTCGAAGCCACTTCATGTGGATATTTGCCAATCAGCTGTTCCACACAGAATAAATACGCCAGCTCTGCACTTTGCAGGATCTCGAGGTAACAACCCTCAAACAAACTTTTTCTCTACATACAGTGGGCAAAGGCCGTCAAAAGCGCAAACATCTCTCTCTGCTACAGCTAACACTGTGTTTATGAAACAACAGCAAACAAAAATATTTCAGACTGTTCATCACGCAAGCGTACTGTGGAACCCGAATACAAAACCAAAAGGAATCTTTGGTGGACATTTAAACATACCTAGAGTCATATCAAAGATGAACAACTTGAACATTTGTTAACGGACTCAAATGTTGATTACTTGTGCCTCACCGAAACTTGGTTGACACCTACAACTCCTCCATCTGTTTTTAATGTCCCTGGATATAAAGTGTATAGAAGTGATAGAATTAAAGGTAAAGGGGGCGGGGTCCTGATTTATGTGAAGGACACTATGCAAAGTGAGTAAATTAACATAACTGCAAGCAACCTGGAATGTGTAGGTGTAAAAATAACACCATCCTCTCAAATGTTTTTTGCGGTTTTTCGACCCCCTGCCACCACAAATGACTTTTCTGATTGCTTAGCTGATGTCCTTCAACAGTATGCAGGGAGTGAAGTGATACTCATGGGAGATTTTAACTTAAACTGGCTTGATAAAGCACGTAGGAAAAAGGACATTATAAAAATTTATCAGATGACACAAATGATAAGCAAACTCACAAGAATAACAAAATCTTCTCAAACATTCTAACCAAATCACGTTATAGGAATCAACATGCAACAAAATACAATCCCAATATATCTTTCATCCCAAAGAAAGACTTGGCACTCATTGGAAAAGAAATAAAGGAAACAAGATGGACTGATATTTCTGGTAACAAATCCTGTGGACAAGCAAGTAACGATCTAATGATAGCTTTTGAGGCTATTGTGTTGAGATACACAAAAACAAGCTCTAAGAAACAAAACACAAAACACAACCTGCCTTGGTTTGATAGCAATCTATGGGATATAATGAAAAAGAGAGATACTGCTCTAAAAAAGTTTTTAAAGTCAAGATTAAGCACTGATTACCTAATATTTAAATGTTTAAGAAACAGGGTTACGCAGCAACACAGAAAGGCTAAGGCAACTTTTTTTCTGAATCTTATCAGGGATGCCAAAGGGAACAGTAAAAAATTAAAGCTGCAAGCAGCGTTGAAAGGGCCCTCGCGCCCCTCGTGCACGTTGGGGTGGCAGCAAGGTCTTGACTGGAGGTGTCCATTCACAGCCATTGGACACTGCTGGACCATGTACAATGTGGTTTCCAGAGGGGAGTGCAAAAATTTTCTGGAGGGCACTATGATGCCATTTTGACATGCCTGCGCGCAAAATCTACAACATTATAATCGTAATACTGGGCTCCATGAGTTTGTAGATTTTTTTAATTTTCCAGCATTTTTAGACCCTCAAAACGGTAATTCTTTTGAAAATCTGATTGGGGGCGCTATAGAGCCAATATGCCACATTTAATGCCAATTGATGGATGACATTAAAGAAAATAAGACATTTATAATCTGTGCAAGGTTTTGCAAGTTTTGGAGAACTCTAAGGCCTAAAAACGTGTGTTTGTAAATTTAGGAAAAACGCAGGAAATAGCTCATAGCTCACTTCCTGTTTGGCCAAAAAATTTCCAAAAATTAAGCATTGCCCGGAATGACTAATGCAATGATCACACCAAATTTCATGAACATTCAAGCACTTTTATCTTAACATGGTCGTATCTAGAGGGCGCTCTGGAGCCACCTGGCACCTCCCGATCTAATATTACGATATATTTACACTCGGGAGCACAATTTTATCAAGCTTGGAAAGTTTCAGGCTAATCCCACCAAGTATTTGGGAGTAAAACCAACTTCCTGTTTCATGGCGGGACACCGAAATTCGCCGCGATGCCATGGATACATCGTTCAATGAATCCAAAAAAGCTTCGCAATTTAACATCAGCAAGGTCTTAAGATATGATTCGCCAAATTTTGAGTTGATCGGATTAAAACTCTAGGAGGAGTTTGTTAAAGTACGACACCTGTGAATGGCAAAAAATAAAAAAAAGTTGCAATTTCAATTGAAAATGGCAGCCTTCCTGTTGAGTCTAGGTCATGGCACCAGGAGACTTTTTTGTAGGTCTCGGCATATTCCACATGTCTACCGAATTTCATACATGTAGGTTTACCGGGCTGCAAGGGCTGCTTATTTGAAATTTTCCAGGGGGCGCTATAATGCCATTTTTGCCACGCCTATTTGTAAATTTTTTATCAGTGTAATATGAATGATGGTCTTTAAAATTGTACAAAATTTTATGAGTTTTTGAGCATGCTGAAACCCTCAAATGGGTAATTCTTTTAAAAATCGTATTGGGGCGCTATAGAGCCATGATGCCACATTTACTGCCAATTTTTGTCTCACATTGAAGACAATGTGACAAGTAAAATTTTAGCAAAGTTTTGTAAATTTCGAGTATGCTAAGGCCTTCAAATGTGTGTTCATAAAATTTGGAATAACGCAGGAAATGGCTCATAGCTAACTTCCTGTTTGGCCGAAAAATTTCAAAAAGATCAGCGCAGCCCAGAAAAACAAATGCAATGATCAGACCAAATTTCATTAACATTCAAGCATTTTTTTCTAAACATGGCCGTGTCAAGAGGGCGCTGTGGAGCCACCTGACCACACCCACTCCAATATCAACATATAGGTATATTTGGAATTAGATTATTATTAAGCCTGTAAAGTTTCACGTAAATCTCACAAAGCATATGCTCATAAAAGCAACTTCCATTTTCATGGCGGAACATCGAAATTCGCCGCGACGACACGGATACAAAGTTCGATGAATCCAAAAAAGCTTCGCAATTTAACATCGACGAGGTCTTTCGATGTCATATGCCAAATTTTAAGTTGATCAGATAAAATCTCTAGGAGGAGTTTGTTAAAGTACGATGCCTGTGAATTGCAAAAAATTTAAAAAAATTGCAAATTCAATTAAAAATGGCGGACTTCCTGTTGAGTCTAGGTCATGGCACCAAGAGACTTTTTTTTAGGTCTTGGCATAGTACATATGTCCACCGAATTTTGAACATGTAGATTAAACACGCTGCGAGGGCTGCTTCATTGAAATTTTCTAGGTGGCGCTGTAATGCAATTTTGCCACATTTATCTTTAAACCCTATATCCTAGTAAAAAGTATGACCAGCTTAATAGGTCTGCAAAGTTTCGTGAGTTTTCGAGCATGCTGAGGCCCTCAAAAATGCAATAATGTATTAGGGGGCGCTATAGAGCTACCATGTCAAACCCAGTGCCAAATGAGATATCGAATCAAAGAACTTAATATTTTTAGTCTCTGAGCCAAGTTTGGTGAATTTTCGAGCATAATAAGGCCCTCAAAAATGTGTTCGTAAAGTCTGAAAAAACGCAGAAAATGGCTCATAGCTCACTTCCTGTGCGGCAAAAAAATTTAAAAAAAATTGACAAAAAAATTTATTATGACTGCTGTGGCCCTGTCAAATTTCATGAGAATCCGAGCAAGTGCGTTCAAAAATGGCCGCGTGTTTGGTGGCGCTATAGAGCCACTGGGGCATGTCCAAGCACAAAAACAATAATGCTTTGTAATTTTCACCACGACTGACGTGTGTGCAAATTTTTTTTTCTTGCATGGCAAAGCCCTCAAAAATGAGGAGGAGGAGGAGAAGGAGAAGGAGAAGAAGACGAAGAAGGAGAAGAAGAAGGAGAAGAAAATCCCATCAAACACAATAGGTTCCTCGCACCTTCGGGTCCTGGCACCGGTCGGTGCTCGGGCCCTAATTATGGAATAGTATTGATAAATTACTTGGGAAGGAAAAACACTCACATGAGAGCATTCAGCTTAAGGTAAATGGCTCCATCCTTAATGATAGCCATGCTATTGCTATTCATTTTAATGATTATTTTTTAAATTCTGTGCAGCAACTTAGTCAGACATTTCCAACAATAGACTACCCGGAACCATCTACTTGTGAAGGGCCTGCATTTGACCTGAACACAATAACTGAGGCTAAAGTGGGTACAATTTTATCAAATTGTAAGGCCAAAGATATACACTGCTTGGACACGGCATTTTTAAAGCTACATAAAGATTCTGTCACTCCATCACTTACTACAATAATAAACAACTCTATAATTGAAGGAATCTTTCCCAGTACTTTTAAAACAGCTATAGTAACTCCAGTCCATAAATCTGGTGACAATCAGGAGGCCAGTAATTACCGCCCGATTAGTATACTCACAGCAGCCTCAAAGGTCTTGGAAAAGGCAGTGGCAGAACCAGTGGCGTAGCGTGGAGGCGCTGGGCCCCGGTGCGAGAATGGCCCCCCCCCCCCCCCCAGGCCTATCCGCGAAGCAGAGGTGTAATTGTAACAGAGCTTTAGTTCTTTTTGAGGATTTGTACTTTACCTGAGTTCTTTCTTAAACCTGGACTTTAACTCTACAACATTTAAAACTTAATAATTATCATTTTACTTCGTTACTTTGACACTAGCCACTTCGTTACAAATTAAAATATGAACGCAATTCATCGTTTAAGATTTATCTGGATTTAGCGTCTTCGAGAAGAACAACGGTGCTCGGCAGCAGGGTATGTTAGTGCGGGGACAAGGAGCTGCAAATTTATGCACGTAGTTACAATATTCTATCACTAGATAGACACAGTTATTGGATATTCACAGAAACAATCGTCCTCTGTAGCCAACCACTTCAGCTACAGTGAGCCAGTAGGTATCCAAATCAGTAATTAAGAAAAATCAGTTTTCTGAAAAACGCAGACACCCATAATTATTAGGGCTATTAGAACCATGGACAATGAATATTTGCACAGCATCTCAACATCACACAACACGTTAGGCTGTTTGAACCATGAACAACAGTGACAATACATTGCCAATGAAAATGCGAAAAAGATCCATACGGCTGAACAGTCAACCGTATTTCCCTAACAGCACAATGGCCAAATCAATAAGTAAACAGATAGATGGACACACATCCTGGCACAGCAGCCATTTAACCACAACCGGCAAGCTGATCACTTGCAGTAGCCTAATAAAAAACTGCACTCACCCATTCAGAAGTTAACTCTGGGTGCCTTCTGCTCTGCAAAGTCGTTGAGCAAGAGGGCAATGAGGTGGTAGCATTCGCCTCCAAGTCTGACTGCTGCGTGTCGCCGCTATCATTCACAACGCTAGCAGGAACTGCATCTGGACAAGATGACTATTTAAAAAATGCATTAAATTTCGCCAATTTGGAGTTCCGTACATCGAGCTCTTTTTTTCTTTTCTTTTTTGAGCACCGCTTTTGTGCTGCTCAACATGGTGCTCAAGACTTTTCACCTCCAATACTAGGCTAATGGGTTAGCTGATCTCTCAAAAAAGAACAATTCACGAGCAAGCGCGTAGCCTACGAAGCTACGATCAGAAAGGAATAGGTGAATGTCAACTAATTGGACAAACACATTTCCCAGCAGGCCATGTTCATTTGAAAATGTTGTGAATAAAACAATCAAATATATGATTAGTAATTGTGATTATAACTGAAAAAGTATCATTACTGAAATACAAAAGACATATATCAAAAAAGAGGAAAAATGGCCAATGTGTGTGTGGGGGGGGGGGGGTTGTTACCATGACTGTGTTGTATGAAACAGTGGAGCAATATATATACTCTTCAAGTGCATTGCTTTCAGATGATAATACTGCGTTGAACAGGAGGCTTGATATGACGAAATTATAAATGTAATTGCTGTACGTTTTATGGTAGGAGGAAGCATGGCATAGTTAGTCACCGTGGGCCCTCAGAGGTCATCGGGGCCCCGGTTCAGCGCACCGGCTGCACCGGCAATACCTACGCCGCTGGGCAGAACCACTCATTGCCCATCTTGAATCCAAGGAACTTTTACACCCTCTGCAGTTTGGATTCAAGAGAAAAGACTCCACTGACATGGCCTGCTGCCATTTCCTTGAAAAAATTAAAACCAACTTAGACCAAGGAGGAGTGGATGGTGCTATATTTCTAGACCTGCGCAAGGCCTTCGATACCGTCAATCCTTAACAAACTGTTTCACAAACTTGGTAATTATAATCTTTCATTACACACTCAAAACTGGATCAAATCATATCTGAGTGACCAGCCCCATTGTGTGCGTGTAAATCATACACTCTCTCCATTTAAAGCCTGCACACTGGGTGTACCACAAGGATCAATCTTGGGGCAATTACTTTTTAGCATCTATATAAATGACCTGCTTTCCATGTGTGATGATGTCAGCGTAATAATGTATGCAGACGATACTGTCATATACACTCAAGGTAAGAGCGCTACAGAGGTTGCCAATACATTAACAAAGGCAATGCAAAAGGTTGCCATTTGGTTACACAACTCTTGCCTTACCCTAAACTTGGAAAAAACTGTTACCATGTTCTTCACCAGCAGGCTTACACTGAAAGAATGCCCCCGACGTCTCAGTAAATGGGCAAACACAAAATAATGTGGATAAATTCAAGTACTTGGGTGTTATCCTTGACCAAACTCTTAGCTTTAAATACCATGTTAAAAAACTGAGAAACACACTAAAATTTAACCGAGCTAATTTCAGATACATAAGGAATTCACTCACAGTGGAGGCTTCTAGTATGTATCTGAATGCTATGATCATGGCACATTTTTTATATTGTATTACAAGATGGTCTCAGTCAAACAAAACAGTTCTAAAACCACTTGAATCATGATATGAAAGTGCCCTCAAAGTCCACGATAAAAAGCCACGGTGCTATCATCACTGTCATATACTCAATAAATATGAAATTTTAAATTTTGAGAATCTGATAAAGCACTCAAATTTCTGCTTACTTTTTAAAATTATTCACAATGCTGCAGCTCCCCCCTTGAAAAAATATGTTGTGCTCTGCTCTGAGAAGTCAAAAGAACAACACGATCTGTTACAAGAGGTGAGTGTAGTGTACCCCAACGCAAAACTACATTTGGGAAGTCTTCATTTTCTTGCATTGCCATGACTCAATGAAATACTTTGCCGACCAACATTATTTCATGTAAAACTTTCCATGCCTTTTCCCATCTTGCAAAGTGTTGGCTACTGTCAAGACAAGAGTGTACACATTTATGAAGTGGATGTGGGTGTGTGTGAGAGTGAGTATGTTCTGAGGGTCCCTGTTCTGTTGAATCTGCTTCCATGTTTTTATTTGTCTATTTTATATATCTTTTTTTATTATTATTGGTTTTGTTCTGTTATCTCATTTAATAATTTATTCCTTATTGTTTTCCCATATAAATTGTCTTTGTAACATTCCATCAACCTGCCCAGGGACTACAGGCGGAAAATAGCAATCTGCTAGAACCTGGCACAATACACATTCTCTTGTTGTACAAGATTAATTTTTTATTGTGCGCTGTCCCTGTCTTGAAAATAAATTACAAGTTAAATTAAAGCTGCAAGCAGCGTTGAAAGGGCCCTCGCGCCCTTCGCGCACGTTGGGGTGGCAGCAAGATCTTGATGGGTGCAGGCGTCCATTCACAGCCGTTGGACACTGCTGGACTGCGTACAATGTGGTTTCCTGAGGGGAGTGCAAAAATTTTCTAGAAGGCGCTATGGTACCATTTTGATTTGCCTGCGCGTAAAATCTACAACATAGTAATCGTATTACCGAACTCCATGAGTGTGTTGATTTTTGTTAATTTTTCAGCATGTTTAGACCTGCAAAGGAGCAATTCTTCTATAAATCTGATTGGGGGCGCTATAGAGTCATTATGCCACATCTAGTGCCAATTGATGGATGACATTGAAGAGAATAAGACAATAATACATTGTGCTCGGTTTTGCAAGCTTTGGAGTATTCTAAGGCCTTCAAACGTGTGTTCGTGAAATTTGGAAAAACGCAGGAAATAGGTCATCCCTCACTTCCTGTTTGGCCAAAAAAATTAGCCATTGCCCAGAATGACTAATGCAATGATCACACCAAATTTCATGAACATTCAAGTACTTTTATCTTAACATGGCCATATCTAGAGGGCGCTCTGGAGCCACCTGGCACCTCTCGATCTAATATTAGCATATATTATTACTTGGGAGGACAATTTTATAAAGTTTGGAAAGTTTCAGGGAAAACCCATGAAGTATGTGGGAGTAAACCCAACTTCCTGTTTAATGGCGGGACATCGAAATTCGCCGCAACGCTACGGATACAAAATTCAATGAATCCAGAAAAGCTTAGCAATTTAACATCAGCAACATCTTTACATACTAATAGCCAAATTTCAAGTTGATCGGATGAAATCTCTAGGAGGAGTTCGTTAAAGTACGACACCTGTGAATGGCCAACAATCCAAAAAAGTGTCAATTTCAATTAAAAATGGCGCACTTCCTGTTGAGTCTAGGTCATGGCAACAAGAGACTTTTTTTTAGGTCTCGTCATATTCCACATCTCTACCGAATTTCATACATGTAGGTTTACCGAGCTGCGAGGGCTGCTTATTTGAAATTTTACAGGGGGCGCTATAATGGCATTTTTGCCATGCCAATATGTAAGCTTTTTATCAGAGTATTATGAATGATGGCCTTTATACATTTACAAAATTTTGTGAGTTTTCGAACATGTTGAGACCCTCAAAAAGGCAATTCTTTTATAAATCTGATTGGGGGCGCTATAGAGCCATTATGCCACTTAAGGCTCCAATTTATGGATGACATTGAAGAGAATAAGACAATTATAATTTGTGCAAGGTTTTGCTAGCTTTGGAGTATTCTAAGGCTTTCAAACTTGCGTTCGTAAAATTTGAAAAAACGCAGAAAATAGCTCAAAATTCACTTCCTGTTCGGCCAAAAAATTTCAAAAAATTGGTCATTGCCTGCAATGACGAATGCAATGATCACACAAAATTTCATGAACATTCAAGCACTTTTATCTCAACATGGCCGTATGTAGAGGGCGCTCAGGAGCCACCTGACCACTCCCGATCTAATATTAGCATATATTTATACTTAGGCGAACAATATAATCAAGCCTGTGAAGTTTCGCGCAAATTTCACAAAGCATGTGCGCGTAAAACCAACTTCCTGTTTCATGGCGGAACATCAATATTCGCCGCAACGCCACGGATACAAAGTTTAATGAATCCAAAAAAGCTTCGCAATTTAACATTGACAAGGTCTTTAGATGTCATATGCGAAATTTTAAGTTCATAGGATAAAATCTGTAGGAGGAGTTCGTTAAAGTACGACGCCTGTGAATGGCAAAAAATTAAAAAAATTTGCAAATTCAATTAAAAATGGCGGACTCCCTGTTGAGTCTAGGTCATGGCACCAAGAGACTTTTTTTTAGGTCTTGGCATAGTACACATGTCCACCGAATTTCGAACATGTAGCTTAAACACGCTGCGAGGGCTGCTTCATTGAAATTTTCTAGGTGGCGCTGTAATGCAATTTTGTCACATCCATCTGTAAACCCTATATTTTTGTAAATAGTATGACCAGTTTAATAAGTTTGCAAAGTTTCGTGAGTTTTCGAGCATGCTGATGTCTTCAAAAATGCAATTATGTATTAGGGGGCGCTATAGAGCCACCATGTCATACCCACTGCCAAATGAGATATCAAATCGAAGAACTTCATATTTTTATTCAATAAGCCAAGTTTGGTCTGTTTTCGAGTATTATAAGGCCCTCAAAAATGTGTTCATAAAATCTGAAAAAACGCAGGAAATGGCTCATAGAACACTTCCTGTCGGGCAAAAAAATTTCAAAAAAATTGACAAAAAAATTTATGATGACTACTATCACCCCATAAAATTTCATTAGAATCCGAGCAAGTGCGTTCCAAAATGGCAGCGTGTTTGGTGGCGCTATAGACCCTGCGGGGCATGTCCAAGCACAAAAATAATAATACTTTGCAATTTTCACCACGACTGACGTGTGGGCAAATTTTTGTGAGTTTTCGTGCATGGCAAAGCCCTCAAAAATGCGTTCTCGCAGCAGAATAAAAAGAAGAAGAAGAAGAAGAAGAATAAAAATCCCATCAAAAACAATAGGTTCCTCGCACCTTCGGTGCCAGGACCCGTTCTGGGCCCTGGCACCGGTCGGTGCTCGGGCCCTAATTAAAGCTGCAAGCAGCGTTGAAAGGGCCCTCGCGCCCCTCGTGCACGTTGGGGTGGCGGCAAGATCGTGATGGGTGCAGGTGTCCTTTCAGAGCCGTTAAATTTGGAAAAATGCAGGAAATAGCTCATAGCTCACTTCCTGTTTGGCCAAAAAATGAGATATTGGCCGGAACGACTAATGCAATGATCACTTCAAATTTCATGAACATTCAAGCACTTTTATCTTAACAAGGCCGTATCTAGAGGGCGCTGTGGAGCCACAGGGCCACCCCCGATCTAATATTAGCATATATTTATACTTGGGAGGACAATTTTATCAAGCTTGGAAAGTTCGAGGCAAATCCCACGAAGTATGTGGGAGTAAAAGCAACTTCCTGTTTCATGGCAGGACATCGAAATTCGCCGCAATGCCACGGAAACATCGTTTGATAAATCCATAAAAGCTTCGCAATTTAACATCGGCAACATCTTTAGATATTATTCACCAAATTTTAAGTTGATCAGTTAAAATCTCTAGGAGGAGTTCGTTAAAGTAAGACAACTGCAAATGGCGAAATATCTAAAAAAGTTGAAATTTCAATTAAAAATGGCGAACTTCCTGTTGGGTCTAGGTCATGGCACCAAGAGACTTTTTTTTAGGTCTCAGGATATTCCACATGTCCACCGAAGTTCATACATGCAGGTCAACCACGATGCGAGGGCTGCTTATTTGAAATTTTCCAGGGGGCGCTATAATGCCATTTTTGCCACGCCTATATGTAATTTTTTTTAACAGTGTAATAGGAATGATGGTCTTTAGAATTGTACAAAATTTTGAGTTTTTGAGCATGCCGAGACCCTCAAAAGGGAAATTCTTTTGAAAATCTGATTGGGGGCGCTATAGGGCAATTATGCCACATTTACTGCCAATTTCTGTCTCACATTGAAGACAATCAGACACATATAATTTTTGCTAAGTTTTGCAAGTTTGAGTATGCTAAGGCCTTCAAACGTGTGTTTGTAAAATTTGGAATAACGCAGGAAATGGCTTATAGCTCACTCCCTGTTTGGCAGAAAAATTCCAAAAAAATAAGCATAGCCCAAAAAAAAAATGTAATGATCAGACCAAATTTCATGAACATTCAAGCACTTTTAACTCAACATGGCCGTGTCAAGAGGGCGTTGTGGAGCCACCTGACCACACCCAATCCAATATCAACATCTAGGTATGTTTGGAAGTCGACATTTATTAAGCCTGTAAAGTTTCGCGCAAAACTCACAAAGCATGTGCGCATAAAAGCAACTTCCTGTTTCATGGCGGAACATCGAAATTCGCCGCGACGCCACGGATACAAAGTTCGATGAATCCAAAAAAGCTTCACAATTTAACATCGACAAGGTCTTTATATGTCATATGCAAAATTTTAAGTTGATCGGACAAAATCTCTAGGAGGAGTTCGTTAAAGTACGACGCCTGTGAATGGCAAAAAATTAAAAAAATTAGCAAATTCAATTAAAAATGGCAGACTTCCTGTTGAGTCTAAGTCATGGCACCAAGAGACTTTTTTTTTAGGTCTTGGCATAGTACACATGTCCACCGAATTTTGTACATGTAGGTTTAACAGGCTGCGAGGGCTGCTTCATTGAAATTTTCTAGGTGGCGCTGTAATGCAATTTTGCCACATCCATCTGTAAACCCGATATACTAGTAATAAGTATGTCCGGCTTAATATGTTTGCAAAGTTTCGTGAGTTTTCAAGCATGCTGATGCCCTCAAAAATGCAATTATGTATTAGGGGGCGCTATAGAGCCACCATGTCACAACCAGTGCCAAATGAGATATCGAATCAAAGAACTTAATATTTTTAGTCTATGAGCAAAGTTTGGTGAGTTTTCGAGTATGATAAGGCCCTCAAAAATGTGTTCATATAATCTGAAAAAACGCAGGAAATGGCTCATAGCTCACTTCCTGTGAAGCAAAAAAATAAAAAAAAATTGACAAAAAAATTAATGATGACTACTATGACCCTATCAAATTTCGTGAGAATCTGAGCAAGTGCGTTCCAAAATGGCCACGTGTTTGGTGGCGCTATAGAGCCGCCGGGGCATGTCCAAGCAATAAATTAATAAAACATGGCAAAGCCCTCAAAAATGCGTTCTCGCAGCAGCAGCAGAAGAAGAAGAAGAAGAAGAAGAAGAAGAATCCCATCAAAAACAATAGGTTCCTCGCACCGGTCGGTGCTCGGGCCCTAACAAGGCAATCAGAGATAGCAGACCTGGCCCCAGCCACAGGCTGACAGACAGGGCTGACAGACAGAGTGAGTGACAGACACACACACACAGACACGATCATACATACAGCACAAACGTTCACAGAAATTTTACGTAATGTTCATTTCGCAAAAATAATACAAAGACAACCTAAGCAGACATAGAAAACAACATAATACACAACAATCCAGGCTCCTCAGGCATCAAGCAGGTAGGCGTACGAGCCGCAGCGGCCTCCATTTTAATACGAAGAGCAGTGAACTGCGCTGGTCCCCGAGGCATGGCGTAGTTTATCCCGGGCAGCTAGCTAGCTAGCTAACTCTCCTTGTAATATAAGTCAAATTCATTCATACTGCACAAATGACCACAAAAATGCTTAGCTGCGTCCCGCTAGGTAAAACAAAATGCTAACTAGACACAGAAGACGATAGAACACGTTATACCATCTTAAAAAAAGAAAAAAAAAGAAAAAATCGGTGATTTCAGCAAGCCCAGCTGGCTGGAAAGCGGACCCCGTGTGCTATGTGCAATTCCATGCAAGATCCGTGTCAATGCGATGACTTTGTCCGCCAACGAAAAACGGGCAGTATGCAGCGAATGTATGCGGAATAATGCAACGCAAATAGAAATAAAAGCACAGATTCAATCGTAACATCACAACCGACAAATGTCATACAATTAGGAAACATAATTATTTAATGCAAACTAGCATACTGTTTTATGAAAATGCATCGCGATTATGGTTCGCAGGGGTCCGTGTCACAACACGGAGCTCCATGTAGCTAGCTAGCATGGTAGCTACACACTTATAACGAAATAATGACATACAGCACAAACGTTCACAGAAATTCTAAGTAATGTTCATTTCGCAAAAATAATACAAAAATTACCAAAGCAGACATAGAAAACAATATAATACACGACAATCCAGGCTCCTCAGGCATCAAGCAAATAGGCCTACGAGCCGCAGCGGCCTCCATTTTAATACGAGGACAGACGAACAATGCGCTGGTCCCCGTGGCATGGCATAGTTTATCCCGGGCAGCTAGCTAGCTAGCTAACTTTCCTTGTAACATGATCATTACTTAACCTGGCTCCCCCTAGGGGGGGGGGCCAGGTAATGGCCACGGGCTGACAGACAGAGTGACAGAAACACACACACAAACACACAAGCACGCACACGCACATAGACATGATCATTGCTTAACCTGGCTCCCCCCCCCCCCCCCAGGGGGGGCCAGCTAATCGCAAATTAAACAGGATTTTGGGGTGGAGTAAACATGGCTGTACTGTATTGGTGGAGTAAACATGACTGTACCATAGTGTTTACCCTACATTAATTCAGCAGCGGCACAGCACCACAGCTGGATTACGAGCGCCGCTGCTGAAATTTCACATGATCATTAATCGCAATGCGCTACGAATGTGTGAGCGCACCAACACACAAAGTTATTTTGGACTTGTTTTGAGTCATCAACAAGCGCATCAAATCCCATCGGACCCTCTTAGGACATCAATGTAACAGGCAACGTTCAAGCTTAAACACTGTCCATATAGCAAGTAGCGCAGGTAACGTAACGTGAACGTGACAGAATAGCTCCTTAAAGGAGAATTCTGCTGTGAAATTGACTTGGTGTGTATTGAAACAGGATAACGAGTACCAACTTTTCTCGAATACCCCACCTCCGTACACATGCAACATTTCGAAATACATGGCTTTTTAGCTGAAGCTCCCGACAGGCTTACAATAGCAGTGAATTGGGCATAGCGTTGCCATGCAAAGAAATCACTATTTTTTCATCATTAACAAGGCTCAAAGTAGCTCCACACTTCATTGGTAGAATTCCGAGGCCCCTGACATTTAAAACGAGGCACTGAGAACTTTGAAAATGCGCAGGTAGTTTATTAAAAAAAAAAAAAAGACTGTTTTGCAGACAGTACCTTGAGGTAGTTTCCAGTCGCCTCCATTTTGAAAGTCACGATAAGTTAATTGACGAGCACGAACTAATAGATTTCAATCTGTTCCCCTATCCTTCCTGTTCGTTTGTGCTCGTCAATCGACTTATCGTGACTTTGATGGAGGCGACTGGAAACTACCTCAAATTACCACAAGGTACTGTTCGCATAAAAATTACGGTTAAAATAGCCTAACTGACAAAAATGTGCAAGTTTATGACGGTGTGCGGAAACTGAAAAAGGCTCGGTTTCATTTACACATTAACTTTTTTTTTGTCTTCACCACTGATCCCACTTGGAGCAACACGAAGTTGCCCATCATCCCGTTATCCATTGTGTCAGGGCAAAGACAGACTAAATGAAGACAAGTAGGTGTGGCACTCAGAATGAAGTTGTTCCAATCTTTATATACAAAGCAAACATAAATTCAATTCATACATGCATACAACGGATATAATCTGTTATGCGCATATAGCGGATATAATCTGTTTTATACGTACAACGAATTTTGTCCGTTTTATGCATAAAGTGGATTCGACTTATAATGGACAAAATGAGCTGGTCCAATTGAATTCGTTATAAGCGAGTTTTGCTGTATGTGTATATAATTATTATGTTTTAATAAAGACGTAGGTCATCGTTTGTTGTGTTGCGGAGAGGTCAGCGGTACGAGGGAACGATTTATTTATTTTTCTGGGAGCGTCATTCCCGACAGGCCTCGCAAAATCTCTTCAGCTCGTAACAAAGTGACTGACTGGCTAGTTTGAAAATTACTGATGGCAACAGCCTTCCCATCTATTTTAACGTTAAGCCTGATCATAAACGAAGTGCAATTCTTTGTTTATTGATGCGGTTCGCTAGCTAGCACACACATGGGAATCTATCTAGTTATCTCGCTGTGGTGCACTCTGACTACTTCAGTTGTGAATATCAGTGAATGAGTTGACTTTAGAATTAATACTGTCGATCTAGCTGTGACTAGGCCTATTCTTTTGTTAATAGGGTTAGCTGTTCTTGAATGTAAGGTTAAAATGTAGATCAGGCCTACAACAAAAACGATGTTGGTCTTTCACCAGCTACCTTGTTGATGAATGTTTTCTAAATAAAAAGATCACAAGTCATATCTTGATTGTAGGTTAATAAACACTAATCCGATTTTAAGATGTGTCAAACTGGTTTAAGAGAAAGGCGAACGGTGACCACGGAGGAGCTAAGATTAGTGAAGAAAATTAAGGCAGGCAACATCAAACTGGCTTCAATAAATATGTCTTAAAAGCCCCCCCATTTTGCTTGTATCTTTTGTTACAAAGAAAAGTTTAAAATCAATATAAAACTGGTACTTTGTGACTAGTTCAAGCTCAACTATGGTCATGCTTTATAACCAGTATCTAGTGTTGGCGGACAACTTCAATCTGTTGATTGTTTGGTAAATTGTAACTTGCCCAAAAAACTCACCATAAGTCCCCATTTAAAGTGAAATTTTTCAAAATTTTCCTCTGGGGGAGAATTCCCCCAGACACCACCCCACCCCCCTCCACCACCCCAACCACCTGCTGCTGGGTTACAGACACATAGCACCGCTGCTACAAAAAATTCTAGGAGAAACACTGTGTACTGTATGGGTGGAGTAAACATGGCTGCACTGTATGGATGGAAGAAACATGGCAGCGCATGGCGGTCACCTTGTCAAAAACGCGGAACGCCTCCCTGATCTCTTCTTCAATGTCTGCGTCCTTCATCTTCCTGGCCATCATGGTTAGAAACTCAGGAAAGTCAATTGTTCCATTTCCTGTACAACAGGGTGAAAAGAGCACATTTTAAAAATCCAGACAGTATGTAAAAAATTATGAGGTGAAATTACACATATGGAATCAACACTAGTGAGGCATTAGAGGTTTAACTGCCCTTCAGCAACCTCACTAGCACACAATTAAGTCTCAGCCAGTTCCTGTTTATGTTCCATTGAATCATTGAACAAACCGATTGTAACTTCAGACAAATGCATACAAAGCCAATAACAATAATGATTGGCAATTGAGAATGAGTCCCACTGTGCACTGTGCACAATAATCTCTTGTGACAGAAAAAAAATCATTGACCTTTGTTGCAACTAGTTCAGCAATAAAAGGCTAAAGGTATCTCAACTATATCATTCTACAATCAATTGTAGTCATCCGATATTAAAAACGCGTGATCCCCTACCACTGAATTAAGCAAAGATTCATCTCACAACAAATGCAGTGGTTCCTTACAACCTCATACAATCCCTTGTTGATATCCAGTGTCTCTGATTCTTGCTCAGGCTCATCCGCGTAAGGCAGAGTTATAGTTCATGGCCATCTGAACTATTATCTGGTAATTATCTTCTGATTGACTCTTTCATCCAATTCCAGCCAGTAGAAACTTTCCAAAGTAATTGAAAGACTTTGATTGGACCCTCAGAAACGTATTGAAACCCATGTGTCACAGCAAGTCAGGCCGTATTCTCTGAACTGTGCACAGCTGAATGACACGAGTACAAAGAGAAAGAAAAAATAATTAAAAGACTTCCAAAACCAACCTCGAAGTGCTGAGGTAACATTTACGTGATGGCAGTTTGATTCTGACATGGATAATGGGAGTTCTCAGAATGGAACAGTACTGGTGGGATCCTTGTACCGGAAGGCTCTGTTACTCTGTTTATCTGGAGTAGGACTTTATTGATGGAAAGTTTTACTTCTGTTTGAGTGAGTTGAATGGAGAAAGGAGAAAGAAGGCATCCTTAAGACTAGCTACCTAGCGAATAAGTTTGCACAATTAAACGAATCGCGATTATTTTAAGTGCAACAAAAGTAACTGCCACTATGAGGCAGACAGTCTGCCTATTACTTTTTCCATGACACATACCAATTGCGGACATTTGAAATGCTTTTGGGAAGAAAACGGTGAAGTCCGCTAATTGCCAGCGAGGTTGGATAGCCTCCATCACCATGACATACTTATCTTACCTTAAATCAATTCCTGTGTACTTTGCCAAACTTGCAATCAAGCCATTTATTCAACCAACTGACTAATCAAAACCAAAATGTGGCCTATAATGATTAAGATGAGATAATGAGAAGCAGAAAGACCTAAACTGACTGCCATGTTAAGATTGAAAGAATGTCAATAGTCTAAATAAGAGCAAATCTCTGAATTCTACCTCTCGTTGAATTTTTACATATCCAAGATTTCTTTAAAATAAAATTATTTTAAGATGGCCCTGGTTTTTATGCATTTCAAAATGTATGCAAAGTGGAAAACATTTTGTGAAGCATATCGAACGTGAAGAGAGAAATTATTTTCGCATTGCACTCAAGAGACAAATGCAGGGAAGACTTGGTAAACACGTTCAGGCAAACGCAAAATTGTAAAAAAAAATTTTTATAATTGAACAAGATGAATTTGAAATAAAGTAATTCATAGCTCTTGATTTTGGTTACTTCCCAGATAGCAAGCTCCTCCGCTCTGGATCTGCCCCGGCTCTGAGCTGGATCAGCTGGAGCCGGGGCAGATCCGGAGCGGAGGTGCTTGCCATCTTGGTTTTGAGCGTCCAAGTAGCCGACAGTGAAGGTGGAAAACATTTTCTTTAAGCGTATCGACCGTGACATGTAAATTGTTATCGCTTTCGCAAGCAGTGCGGCCAAATGTAAAACTAGAAATAATCTATCAAACACATTTAGGCAAACTACGTGCTGAACAAAGCAAAGTTTAAGTCTGCAAAATCATCATCCTCTACCTGACAATTGCCCTCAGCCCCTTCCCAATTACTTTGCTCAGTTTGCAATCAAACAGTTGATTTGCTCAATTAACGATTTAAATTGGTAGACAGTCTAATTTACATTTTTTTTTTTTGCATATTTTGAAATTTAAAAGACCAGGAGACATGATGGATTTGCCTGAATGTGTTTACCAGATTATTTCGAGTTTTACATTCGGCTGCACTGCATGCGAATTCGATAATATACATGTTACGTTCAATATGCTTAAACAAAATTTTTTCCATCTTCACTGTTGGCTATTTAGACACAAAAAAGTGATTAAAGTCAAGAGCTATGAATTACATTATTTTAAATTAATCTTGTTCAATTATCAAATAAAAAATGCAACAAATTTGCAACACTGATTTTCTGAAAATGTTAGTCAAATGCACCGAAGATTAGGCAATCGCGTGCAATGCAAAAAGAATTTCTCTCACATTCATGTTCGATATGCTTCACAAAATGTTTTCCCCTTCACGTATATATTTCAACACACAAAAATAGGGTCATCTTAAAGTTTTATTTTTAAGAAATATTTTTGATAAACCATAAAAATTCTCTGATGAAGTGGAATTCAGAAGTCAGCAATTTACTCAAATCATTGACATTTTTTCAATCTGGCACAGAAGCCTGGTTAGGTCTGTCTGCTTCTCATCGTTTCCTAATCATTATAAGCCACATTTTGGTTTTGATTAGCCAGTTGGCTGAAAAGATGGCTTAACTGCAAGTTAGGCAAAGTACACAGGAATTGATTTAAGGTAAGCCAGTTATGCAAAGACAACTGAGGCTGTCCAACCTCGCTGGTAATTAGCAGACTTCAAATCACAGTTTTCTTCCTAGAAGCATTTCAGATGACCGCATTAGGTAAGTGTCATATGTAATGCTAGGTCTGGGCATGTCTTGGGCATGTCTGAGACAAGCCCCAGAGAATTTTTAAAAAAAAATAGGCGTGCAATGCACGGAATACCCCTCAGCCCGCACGAAGGATTGCAATACCCCTTCAGCCTTGAGGGCTGAGGGGTAAAAAGTCTAAAAGGTGGGAGGGGTCTGAAAAAGAGTATATAAAGAGGAAAATTGAGAGAGTAAAGTAGTAGGACAAATTGCAAAGAGAAGGATATGTTTGACCAGACCTGTCATTTTTTTTCATGACCTGTGAAGCTTTTTGTGGATTTTAGCCCGTGTTGGAGAATCACCAAGCAACCCAACCAAAGGGACTGTAAATATTTTTTTTTCCTGTATATAACCAATCTTGGTCAGTAGAGTAGATAGTAGATTAGATAAAAGTCTTTGTTTAATTAAATGTGTTTGTTTTAAAATTGTGTCTGTCATCCCTTGCTGTCGTAAATGTAATAACAAATTGGGGCCATAACACATAGAAAAAGGTGATAAGCAAGCTCATCTGTCTGCCTCATAGAGGCAGTTACTATTATTGCACTTAAACTAATCGCAATTCAGTTAATCGTGCAGCCGTACTAGCCAGCTGGCTAGCTGTTTATTTTTAATTTTCGACTTACCATAGCCATGATGATCACAGACCTTGTTTGCCACATTGGTTAGTATGAGTAACCATTAGCCTTTGCTAATTATACTGTACAGGTGCTGGTCAACGAATTCGAATAATTTGAAATAGTGCAATCGTAAAATTTTTAAATGCATTTTTTGTGCAGAAAGCAAGTCAGGTGCTCACCGCGCCTGTCCTACTTGTTAGAGTAATCACAGAACTCGCTACCTGTAAAAAAAATTCTCAGCTGAGCTTTCCAAAAGGGCCATTTAGGCCATTTAACTATGACACTGTTGTTTCATTAAATCAGAGTAATTCATAAGTCATTTCATTGAATTAGAATAAGTGCTTGAATTTTTGTTTTCTGTGAAGAGTGTTCACTGTGCAGTATATAGTCAGGGTTGAGTAGAATTTCTCAGTTGTAAAATCAATCATGGGTAAGCAGCGCAACCTCTCAACCGGAATAGTGGCTCAAATTCAACCCTGCGCCAACAAGGCTTGACCAAGGACTGTATAAAAGATGGACGACGCGTCTCCATTCACTCCCATTCAACAAAAATGGAGCCAAAATATCCTTGATATAGCCGCTGCCATGTTGCACATCTGGAGCCTGGGTCGGCGCAGTAGTGATCGGGGGGTAGAGCCGCGCTATCGAATCCCACCCACACACCATCCGACCAGCCCCCTGAACTTTTCACCTGGTCTGGCAGCTGCGCTATTAACGTAAGTGCCCGTAATGGCCAGCCCAGCTCTCACACGGAGACGGTGCAGGAAAGTGAAAGGACCCAACGACTGCCGGCAGCATAAATATTCGCGGGCTCGTTCAAAAAGTTAATGGCCTCATTGGCAAAACATTCCCCACCTCACAGTCATCCGTTACGAAATTAGTTGAAGTACCTAACTGGCTATCTATGGTATCTTAGAACTGAATCTTGTTTGACTAGCAAGGTATGCAGCTAATTACATTAAGAAATGTAAGCCAATGTTCTCCATCGTCACTTACCCAACGTTGCGAGTGGCGAGCATATTAACGCCGACTTTCGTTGTATTTTCTAATTGACGTTCCACCGGGAAAGTTCCATTTCGTATGCGCATGTACTAGCTGAGTAATGGGTCGAACTTTTAATTAACACGTTAGAACGCTAAATCGAGTTTTGAATTAAAATACACTGTCCTTCGAACCAAAGTTAGCTTGCTGTGTCTAAGTAGTCGCATATCTTACCGCTAGCTAATGTTGTATTTGTTAAAAATGTTTGCAGTTGAAGATAACCATCCTGACCAGGCTTGGAGGACCGGCAATTCATTCTCTGTGATAGTTAACTTAGCAATGCAACCCCCCTCCACGTTCTTTTTTGTGGACTCGATGTATTTGAATGCATAATAATTGTTACCTTCGCCAGCGACTTCGCTGACGAAGGTAATGTTTTGATCCCCGTGTATTTATTTGTTTGTGTGTCTGTCTGTATGTGTATCGAATAACTCAAAAAGTACCAAACGGAATTTCATTAAATTTGGTGGGTTGATTTGGCATGACCTGAGGATCAATCGATTATATTTTGGGAGTGATCGGGGCAAAGGTCAAGGTCAAGGCCACGAAAAGGTCAAAACCGACTTTCGGCCATATCTCGGTCAATTTTTATCCGATCGGCATGAAACCAACGCCAGTGGCGAGGGATTGAGTGGCGTCGGCGAAGGTATGCGCTCTACCGAGTGCCCGTTCTAGTTCAATTTTTGTTATCCTAATTTTCAGACGACGAAATGGAGTCAGCATCCTCCACAGTGGCCAAGAGTATGTATAAATCTCATGGGAATATGTAAAAAAACCGACGCTTGTGGTTATTAACGCACAAGACTTTTCACGGGAGAATGCCTTAAAAACTGATTTATAACATTAAATCACATCCATTTCATGCATAAAAAGCACAATACCACCAGATAAAATATGGAGAGAAAGAATAGAAATATTAAAATGTGCTAAATTCCATAAAAAGCCAGCAGAAGTGTATCATTTAAAGGTGACATTTGCACTTAACAACCAACAGGGCCAAAAATTTATATCACAGGGGACAACTACCTCTGCCGCGGGGAAAAACCGCGCATGGAGACCATTGAGACCAACCTTGGTTTGGATGCCCAAGTCCAGTGGTTTGGCTAGGGTGGCGTAGTTTGGGGAAACCTCCTCCCCTTTATCCACCAGTACCTGAGAGGAAGAGCTGTGCAGGAGGTCCTGCTGGTCCACTGTGGTGGGAATGACTTCGGAAAAATCAAGAGTGTGAAGCTTGTCGCAGGGATCAAGCAGGACTTGGAAGATGTTCATAGGCAGTTCCCTTGGATGAAGATTATCTTCTTTGCCATCACCCAGCGATGCCGGTGCAGGTCTTCCCATCCAAAGAGGATTGAAAAAGCCCGGCGATATATCAACTGTGTGATGGCTACCTTTGTTTCGCATATTGGTGGTGAGATTTTGTATCATCATCAGATAAAGCAGAGATCCTGGCCAATTTTTGCATGACAGTTCATTTCACCCCTATGGGAAATGATATTTTTAAATAACATTGCCCTGCATCTGAAAGACCAAATCCAGAAGGGTGATGCTGGATTTGGATTTTCAACATCAGTTATGGGCACAAAAAAAGGTCATAGTTTGTTTGCTATATGTGATCTTTGATGTACTTTTTATTCATTTATTTTATACTAGCCATCATACCTATTGTTTTCCTAGCTCTTCCTCTCAATCCACCTTCCTTTCTCCAAACCATTTGCTTTCCCCCAGCCTTTCCACCTGATGGTTTCCCCACGGCGAATGTAGCCAGTAGGTTGTTGATGGACCACAGACAACTACATGCAGTGTGGTTTTTGTTTAAATACATTTTTTTTATTTAACACTCATTTGCATGCCTGATTTACTGCAGCAGAGGACATGTATGTGAAAGAATTCCAGAGTGAAGTCTCTGCTCAATGTAAATGTAAAGACCTTTATTGTACATAGCAGGTTTAATTTACCACCATAACAGGAAATGTGCATTCAATTACATAACATTTCCCATGTGCTCCCAGTCCAAGGACAGATGACTCGAGTCTTTGTTGGAATACTGAAGGCTCAGTAGTGAAGATGAACAGCTTCTGAATGCATTATTTAAAAAAAAAAAAAAGACAGTTTATGCCAATTTCTGAAGACGATGACATATAAGGAAGGTGACACAGACGGAACAAGCATACATAGGAGAAACCAGTTAGAAGTCCATTATTGCTCTGTCAACATGGACTTACCTACTACCTTGTAAATTATGGTCAAACAGAACCATTGCAGGTTTCTGTGACAATGCATAGTTGAGCAGTTTTGACAAGCATTTTATCAGGTTTTCATTTACAAATTACTTCAGAAGTATCTTCCAGCAATACAACAAAATAATTGCTTGTGGCATGCTCCAAGTCTTCACTGGGTAATGCTGAGGTCTGAATTTGAGAGCGGCTTCTGTAATCACCAGATTTAAAAAAAAAAAAAAAAAAAAAAAAACAACAACATTGAATTATTTGTGAAGCTTTTGTCTGAAACCTCAAGTGCAGTCTGCCCTACCATGACAGCAGTAAAGTAGAATTCCAACCCATACATCTGGCAATTTTTCTTATGGCAGGTTTTACATACATAAAAAAAATAGAATGGAGTGATATGCAGCTTTAAATACTTAGAAACTAAATTCTTCCTGCTACCAATTTACATTCCTTTTTATGTGGGGTAACATGGTACAGCAAGTCTGATACAGAAATACTCCACCAGTCAAAAAACAGCTGCACACTCAAATATTTAAATGAAACCACGGTAGCTTGAATTACAGCACAAATTCTTTGTGTTATTCTCTTGACAACTGTATGCAAGGTCAGAACATTTACTTTCAATCGGAATTGCATTAACTATGGCTGAGATCTCGTATTGACAACCAGATAGTTGAATGAATTTTAGAAATACATGCACCTATTCGGACTTGAAACGTGTCTCAAACAGTTTGGATATGAAGAGACATCACATTTCAAAAGAACTCTGTTTTTCGAGAAATTATAAAGCTGATCATGGAAAATATTATCTTGACATTGTGGAACGCCCAAACTCAGCTCTGACTGTCGAAATTAAGATACTGACAGCACTACTTTAACAAATGTGTTTCATTGGCTGAATTAATTGATCATAAATTGCCGTGTGCAAGGTCAGTTAACGTTAACTGAAGTCAGCTAGCTCGCTAGTTAACGTGGCTCCATAGCAAACGCAGCAATAATTAATGTATAATTTAATAGCGCAACATCCATTACGCGACAAACAATTTCTAAAAGTTATTATTCCCAGTTTACACCACTCCCTCATTTACAGTTTGTGCCCCTTCTCTTTCCAGGCCAAACTCGAAATGTCAGCTTTTCTCGATACTTCGTCCGATCAATCTTTTAAGAGTTATCCCGTTCACTAGCCAATTCCACTGAAGTAGATGCATTGATTCCATCCGTAATTTCATCCGAAACCTGCCGAATTCACATTGAAAGTATGAATGAATTGAATCCGCTTTCGGCATGTCTCATTTATGTCATACTGTCATTGGTAAAATAATCTGTAACATTGATCCAATTAGTTTTCCTTGCAGTTTTAGCCGCTGTCCGTAGGATTACAAAATAAGGTTGGACTTAAGTTGTATTGACGTTAACGTTACCCACTGAAAAACGAGAAGTTGGCTTCCTGGTGCTTACGAAAACACTCGAACCTAGGGCTCGTCTGTTGAAAGGTAGATTAGCTCGCTACAGCCTTTACCCTTTATTAGCCTAAGCGACATCAAGCAGAATTCCTACCGGGCCGAGACACTCGCAGTCTCTGTTCGTTCTAAAATTCCGAGATACCGACGGCAGAACTGGAAGCTAAAGGCTGAACCTACTGCGGCACTGGCTCAAAATTTCAAGTTCAAGTACAGAAGAACGACATTATATGACACAGAGCCGTTGACTTCATTCAAAAGCTTACCTTAACAGGTATTCTCTAAAATTAAAAATATATATTTTGCCAGTTACGAATGGCTACCGATAACCATTTTCTCCATATTCATCGTAAACGTCTGCTACTCTACGTTACTTGCTGTCTTAACGTAGCCAAGGTAGCTAGCTTACTTGGTAATAACTTCACTGACCGTACAACAAAAAATAAAATTAACTTACCAAAAAAACTGCAAAGATCCTTTCCATCGGTCCGGACGGTTAACTTGTTTGTGAAATTCACAGCAGAGCAACTCATTTCGTCGTTTTTGGTTGCAGTCTGCCCTGCTTGAAGCACAAAGCACAATCGCTGTTAGCTGTGAAGAATGTCAGATAGCGTCAAGCCTCCTGTCGACGTTCCCGCTCCAGCTCTACGCGAAATTACGATTCACAAAACGAAGTACGCAGGGGGCAGGCGCTATCGGGACTTAGTCCACGCGCACTGCGGTTGTCAATCACTGTGTTTATTATGACTACACGCCCCTTTCGCATAATATCAAATAAAAGGTTTACAGAAAACTGATCAGAAAAATTGACGCTAGCATATATATCAGTATGGTAAGAACTTCCTAAAAATGAAGAAACCATCTTCAGAAATAAATTATTTTTCATGTACACAATTTTTCCTGTCTCGCATTTCTCCCCTTCACTAACATGGAGGGGGCGGGCCTATGATTTTTACTGCAGCCTGCCAGTAGTTGGCGATCGAGACGCTTTTGCTTCACTTTTCAGGAGACGTTCGGCCGTCCATCTTTTATACAGTCCCTGGGCTTGACCCAAACTAAAATTGCTGAGCAGCTTGGCATCAGCCAGTCTTCCGTCTGCAAATCTCTCAAGAAAGACTGGAGCAAGCGCACCAACTGTTCCGGCGTCCAAAAAACTTCTGCTTGTGACAACTAGCAACTGAGAAAGATCGCAGTCAGCAACTGGTTCAAGTCCACTTCCGAGCTCAGCGACTTTTGGAACGTGCAGACCAGCACTAACGTCACGAGATCAACCACTTACCGTCGTCTGCGCGAACTCGGCCTCAAATCTCGCGTTCCAGCAGTAAAACCAATGCTGAACAAGAAACAAATGGAGAAACGGCTGAAGTGGGCCAAAGAACACGGTGAGTGGACTGCTGAAGACTGACAGAAAGTGGTCTTCAGTGACGGATTACGCTTTTGCATCGCCTTCCAGGGCTCCAGAGTGCGACCACGACCAAAATTTTTAAGAGTGCGACTAATAATTTTGCTAGGTCGCACTGGTGCACCTGATGATGCTGAGGTTAAAACTTAAATTTAATTCGCAAGCGCATCATCGCTCTGTGTTCTCCAGTGACCGAACTCACACACTCATCATGGTAAGATCATTCTGTGTTCTAAACCAATAAGAGACAGAGCTCGGGCGGGTCTTTGCCTCTGATTGGTCCTGTAAGTTGTATGTGTGTGTTAAACGTTGCGCGCGACCTGAGCGCCAGAGTGGCTGACTAACTGAAACGAAAAAATAAACAAAACAAAACGAGGGGAAAAAGAGAGGCCGAAATATTGAAAGTTTTTTCATTAAGAAAACTAAGCCCGCAACCAGCCCTAACACTATAATCCCATCCATCCCCACTACCGAGTGTCCATCCCGTCATGAAACGGAGCCGGTCCCTGGTGATATGCCAAGCCCCAGTCCTTCGGCGACAGCATCAGATTCGGAACCAGAGGAGGTGTCAACCGAGTGTGGGATAGAGCCCGGCTCTGAGACCCAAATTAAAAAGGCCGAAATATATTCCTTCAGAGAGGACTGGCTGAAACAATTCCCTGGCTGAAGTACAACAAAAGACGTAAAGCAGTGCACTGCGTGTACTGTCGGGAGTGCGGTCAGAATATGGCCGGAAATATTGCATTCGCGAGCGGGTCAACAACGTTTCGTATTGAAACTTAAAAAAAAAAAACATAACATGTCTAAAAACACACGTTGTGCAGTGACAAGTGCGCACAGAAAGTGGCCCCTCTTCTCGCTGCATTTCAGGTCCTCTGAAGAATGTTACATACAACATTGCCAAAGAGGAGTTGCCGGAGAAAAATGGATTAAACGTAAAACCGACGTATTGCAATGATACGGCATGTGCCCAATTCATTGGGGTAATAACTGACACCTTTAAGCGAAATACAGCTGCGGACATCGGAAACGCCACATACATGTCCTTCATGATTGACAGCGACACAGACGTCTCTACCATGGAGTGTGGGATCCAGTGGCGTAGCCAGCGGGGGTGCTGGCTTTTTGACTGCAATTAGTAGTTCTCAATCATTTTCATTGATTGACGCGTTTTCCGATTGTCGTAATTGGCAACCGAAGACATGGTTTCTCTCCGCATGCGATCTAAAAGCGATTAAATCATGGGCTAAATTCAGTCCAGTTGTGGAACACGAACACAGAATTGGGTTGCAGAAAACCTACGTTTAAAACAATTATTTGTCCTGACCTGTTCTCAGTCATTTTCATAATTAACAGAAGGTTCACTCCGAAAGCACGCCACAGTTAACAGGTGCAGCTTGTTCTCCCCGATTAGGAACAGGTCAGGACTAATAATTGTTCTGAACGGAAGTTTTGTGCAACCCAATTCTCTGTTCTTGTTCCGCAAATTTTATAGTCCTAAATATTATTTTTTAAAAATATTTAAATAATAGATTATTATTAAAAAGGAATACGTAAAAAGATAAGAAGCTAAGATCACATAAACAGTTTTCCCTTTGCAAATTACAGGCTAGTGACCTGCATGATCTTTTTTTCTTTGGGAATTTATGCTGTCACAAAGCAAGCATTTTCTGCTCTTGGGCATCAGTGTGCAGATTGGCTGGGGAAAACGGTTGCTCTTGGTGCTGCTGGTGCTGCAGTTAACCATCTGAGGGGCATGTGACAGCAAGGGGAGACCTGCTATAAGATTGACACATGATGTTAGGTCTCAGTTCAGTGAAACTAAACAGTTGCACGTTTAATTTTGAAAATGTTTTATTTTACTTGAAATGTTTGAGTTTGAAATGTTCAATTTCAGTTCCACAAAGCAATTTAAGCACAAGCACTTTTATTTGGAAACATTTTATTTTGCTTAGTGTTTCAGTTTGAAATGCTCAGTTTCAGCTCAGTGGAGCACTTTATTTTTATTTTTATATATAATTGTGCTTTTAGTGAGAGCAGTTCAATGAAATAAAGACAAGCATTTCTCTACACCTTATTATTGTTTAAAAATCATTCACATTATATGAAAGTTATGGAGAGCGATAAAAAGGTGACATTATGGCGTTCAAGGCGACGCAATGAAAAATTTGGGTGCACCTAATTTTTGTGCTGCTGCACCTAAAAAAAAAAAAAGGATAGGCGCACCAGTGCAACCAATGCAAAATGTTAGTCTCGAGCCCTGTCCTTCGGTGACCAAGGTCCTCGTGCCTGGCGTCGTGGTGGCGAAACCTACAAACCTCCCCAGAGCGTTATGGTCTGGGTATGCATGTCCGCTCGGGGTGTAGGGAAACTCTGCTTCAAGAAGACTGTCAATGCTGCTGTATACCAACATGTTCTGGAAACGTTCCTGATTCCGATTGTTGAGGAACAGTTCGGCGAAGAAGACCTCATATTTCAACAGTCGACCAAAGATTGGTTCGCCGAAAAACAGCTGGAAGTTTTGGCATTGCCGGCCAACTAGCCTGACCTCAATGTCATCGAAAACCTTTGGGCCATCATCAAGTGGAAAATTCGCGACTGAAGGCTGACTACGCTGGACCAACTGAACCAGAACATCGCCACAGCCTGGGAAGCAGTGAGTGCGGAAACTTGTGACAAGCTGGTCAAATCGATGCCGCGGAGACTTCAGGCAGTCATGCAAGCCAAGGGGGCAGCCAGAAAATACTGAGAAAGTGATGATTCCAATTAAAATAAAAATTATTCTAATTCAGTGAAACGGTTTCTCCATTATTCTAATTCAATAAAACAAGAGTGTCACAGTTAAATGGCCTAAATGGGCCTATTGGAAAGCTCAGCTGGGCAAATTTTTTACAGGTAGCGAGTTCTGTGATTACTCTAACAAGTAGGACAGGCGCGGTGAACACCTGATTTGCTTTCTGCACAAAAATGCATTTAAAAATGTAACGATTGCACTATTTCAAATTATTCTAATTCGTTGACCAGCACCTGTATATGGCAGAATTTTGCTCAGTATAGTAATGTTTTAGAATTTATACCGCATTCAACTAAATCGAATGCCTAGGTTTCCTGTAAAATGTGAATAGCTCTAATACTGCAGTAAAATCTTTGCCATATTCAGTACACTGTTTCTGTTCAGTCTAGAGGAGCACACTGCTAGCTTTTTCCTGATCATGGAATGTCTATTTTGTTCAAATTGGGTATATTTCAGATATTACTGAGTTAGTGAGTTATACTCACTATACTAAATGCTGTGAAAAGCATTTATCCAAGCTGGCACTGCGCTTGGATGGCCGGAATTGAAAATGGCAAGCTTTCTGTTGCGTGGTGAACGTTCTGACTGTAAAATAAGCCTTTCCTTTAATGAATGTGCTTGCTGATGCAGCTTTGTGGCAAAATGGACAAAACTCTGAACTTTACCCTAGAAAAAAGGTTGTTTTAGGTTTGGAGAGGTTACCAGTGACTACTGTTGTTCATCATGCCTATAATGATAAACTTGTGCCAAATTCCACCAGAAAATTATTAATTCATGTGGAACTTCATGAGTCAAAGGTGGATTTGTGTTTTTTTATTTTGTGATTTGACAGTGCATAATTCTGAGAGCTCTGACGGCTCTCCAGGTGACTCCCCAAGCAATCTTATTTTATTTTTCTTATAAATGGCAGATAATTTGAAGAAAATCACAGTCAGATGATGTGCAGTTTGTGGACAAGGAGATGATTTCAAGACCTGGGTGCAAGAGGTACTTTAGTCACAAAATGACACTTTTGAGATATTAAGGGTCAAAGCTTTGAAATATGCTGCAGATACTTTTTTAACAAGATAACATTCACTGGCGCCTGCTGCTAGTCCCAGGGGTTATACAAAGTAGACAGACACATTTTTGTGGAAAAATAATGCTTTATTACGAAAAAAAACAAGAGTCAATTTTTGACTTTGTACTTCTTACCATAAAATGCCTGGACCTCGGTACTTTTACCACATAAATGCCATTTCAATCATTTTCTGATTCAAAGTCAGTCATTTTTACTTCGATTGTCACATGACGCATAGTAGCAGCTGATTGGACAGTCATGGACTTAGGCACTTGTTCCTGATGACATCAAGGACTTGAGTACTTCTGCAAAGACTTGAGTATTTCTTGCACAAAAATTCTGTAGATTCAGGGAAGGCCATATCAGTATTGAGGACTTGAGTACTAACATTTGGAATTTTTTGGCTTGAAATGATACACATGACACTCTACTTTATGGTAGTAGTGTCAGCTCATTTTTTGGAAAATGTGACTGAAGTACTTCTTGCACCCAGGTCCTCAGTTTATGTTCCCAGAAATGTATTGTTTCAACTCCCAGCCATTTTTAATTCACAGTATTATTTTTCAATAACTTCATTGCCAAAGTTTCAGGATGAATTTTTTGTGTTTGTGGCCCTTACTCTGAACTGAATTAAAAAGAAACTGAAATATGATCCATTTCTAAATGTTACAAGTGTCCTGTATCATTAAAGCCATTTGCTTGTTCTCTGTAAAGCTCAGATCTTGAATTATTAAAATCGGGTAACGCATGAATAGCTATATTTGGCATGATGAAGAGATCTGTTAGCCACATTTAAAAACATGTGATATTGTGCAGATAGCTAAAATCAAAACAAACTGGGAAAAAGAAGCGTATCAGGCACCAGGACAAAAGGTTTATAAATTGTTGCAATAAGCTTTAATATATGGCTGCTATGGTTGCCATCTTCAAGATGCCATGTTCACCCATTTGTCAAAATTTCTGCAAATTTTTAGCTTCAATGCTCAAGCAGTTTGAGAATATTTAACGCCATTCATGAAATTTAGGAGCAGAGCCGAATGCCAGAGGTCAAATCAAAGTTAAAAAGCAGAAAAACCCGGAATGAATTGAGTTCTACTGTTTATTGCTTGTACACAAAATTTCAGCAGAATCGCTGCAGAAATCGTCAAATGGGTAAAAATGGCATTTTAAAGACAGCTGCCATCGCAATGATTTACGAGCACTTGGGAGTCTTCATCGGACGGAAAATGTCTCCAAAGCTCCAGCTTCATCGGTCAAATAATGTCAGATTTTAAAAGCCATTCATGAAATTGAGGTGTGTGGTCAAAGCAAGGTCAAAATCAAATTTAAAAAAGTCAAGCCATGAGTCATGCTGCATATAACCCATATATCAAATATCAGGTAAATTGCAGCAGAAATGATTGGTAAATGGGTCAAAATACTTTTTTTTTTAACTTTTTTTTTTTTTTTAAATCAAAACAGATCTCCACAATTTACGTAGAGTTTAATGTCAAACATATCATGATAGAAGCCCCTCAATTTAAAATGTTTGCAGAGTTTTAAAACATTAGCAAACAAGATGTGTTTGTGAAACACTGATGCCCCGGTGCATAACATGCATATGCTAACCATTAAAGGCCTATCATGAGTCAAAGGTTAAATATCAAGGTCCCAAGGTCAACATTCCCTCATCAGAAAGGCCTTATCCGAAGGAATACATATGCCAGGTATCAAATGCCTTTTACTAGCTAATGAAAAGTTATGGCCCATGTTAAAGTTTTTGTCATCAAACGTCATGCTCCAAGGTCAAGGTCACAAGGTGAAAAGTCATGACCCCATCTGAAATGCCTTCTCACAAGCAATGAATATGCCAAGTATCGAAGTCCTATCATGAGCCGATCAAAAGTTATAGCTGTGGCAAAGTGCGGACAGACAGACAGACGGACAGGTGAAAAACTATATGCCCCCGAAATCAGAAATGTCTTCTCACAAGCAATGCATATGCCAAGTATCAAAGTCCTCTCATGAGCCGATCAAAAGTTATAGCCGTGGCAAAGTGTGGACAGACAGACGGACGGACAGGTGAAAAACTATATGCGGACAGACAGACGGATGGACAGACGGACAGGTGGAAAACATCAAAAAATGCATAAAAACATCAAAAAATGATCATGAGCCTAGGAAACAAATTCACGGATATCTGTGCCATTTCATGAGCTACATAACACAGTATTTTAAAAATTGTGAATACTATGACAAAATACCTGGCAAAAAGACTACTCTGACGCAACTTTTGCGCAATAATACGACAATAATAATCCATTAATACTGCCACTCAAAATAAATTTGCTAGTCATTCTACCAATTAGTCTTAGCAACTGAGGTAATCAATGTATGGTGGCTAATCAGGCAAAGTAAACAAGAATAGATTGATAGTAATCATGGATTATGAGAATAGGTCACTAAAGGGCTTCGATGCGTTTGATAACACGGCACTGGAAACCAATCAAACCCACTTCTTTCCAGGAACCTCTAATCCTGAGTTCAATAGAAATGGTCCCTTCTGAAACAGTAAGATGCAGGTGGTGGACAAGAGCCCTGATCACACCTTCATGAGGAATCCCAAATTCAATTCAAGCTCCTAGGCCGGTATTCATTTCAATACTTAAGTACTTAGTGCTGTACTAAAGAAAAAAATTGGTTGAAGTTGGTATTCAAGTAAACTTTTGGCCAAGTATTTTGCCAAGTTAGTGACTGAGAATTTCACTTATTCCAAGTAAAATTCTCAGTCATACTAAGTAAAAATCTAAGTACTCAAGTGCGTTCAAGTAAGTAGTTATTTTGTCTTGTCCAGATTGGACACTTAAGTACAATATAATTCTCAAAGAATCATTCATCGGGAAAAGACATATGATGGCTGCTCTCCTCCATCTTCAATTCAACCATCAACACGGACTTCGTCAGCATATGGCTAACCAACGTTTACGTTCAATTGACCTGAACAATGCTACAGAACTTATCAAAAGAAATGGCTTCAAAAGGGAAGGGATGCTGCAGCTGATAGAGGACGACATCGCCCCCAGGGGCAATACCAACCATCCAGTCGCACCCGTGGATAGGCTGTGCACAGCCCATAGACTGTATAAAAAGATGGACGCAGCACTCGGGTCTGAAAAATAAAGTCCAAGCAGAAGTACCGTAAAATGGCATTCTATCTAATGGCCAGCAGATGGCGACGTCGGTGGTTGCAGAAAGGTGTTCAATGCTATAGAAGTCTATGAGAAAATGACCCTACTTTCCCCGACTGATTTTTTGCATTATTTTATAGCAGCTTTAGCAAGTTTCAAGTCTCCCTCGATATATCATAATGCTCATTTTTGTAAATTATGGTCCCATATAGATTAGAATAAAGGATAAAGCCAGAATATGCTTTAGGGGCGTGGCTATCCTCTGGTCCTTGTCCAATACGGACAGATCCAGGGTTAATATACTTAACGAAAACTAAGACTAAAACTAAAGGTGAAACAATAATTTAGTTAACTGAAATAAAAATAAAAATGTCATTATTTTTAAAAAACGAAAACTAAATAAAAACTACAATGAACAATACAAAACTAACTAAAACTAAACTGAAATGTAGATAAAATCAGCTTTGTTTTCATTAATCATTTCGTTTTCTCCCTCGATTACTGTCCTGTTCAGTCAGATTAACCGGTTGCTTCCAGAGGAGGAAGCATAGCGGATATCAGCTGCCGTAGTTGCTGCATGCGTCAGCTGAAGATGATGCTTTACGCACATAATTCAGTGCCGTCATATAGGGGGGAAAGGTGATGACAATTCTAAGGGCTTACAGTCCATTGGGGCCAACAAAACCCACAGTAATCGCCATTATTTTGCATAGATTTACCTTATATTAATATTAATGCATCAGAGTTTAAACAAAGCCATTAAGGCATGCAGCATTGATGAAATACATTTCAGTAACCCCCTTCCAAAAAAAAATGGTTTAATCCATTCTTCGTGCTTGTATTGGAAAATTATCCGTGCGTTTTGCGTGCGAGGTCACGAACCAAGGCAGCAAACAGGGAGCCGCCCCCGCGAATATGATGTCTAAAACACACACACGCACACATGCACACATCTGGATGCCAGAAAAGAATAGAGAGAGGACAGGAAGAGAAAAGCAGGGGTCCAGAACATTACAAAATTCTTTTCAAAGAAAGAGAGTATTTAACTCGCTTGCTATGTTAGCTGTTCAGGCTGGCTATCCAGCTGCTAACGTTATTAATGTAACATGCGGTTAGCTAAGTAAATATTCGCCTGACAAGAATGGTATTAATCAGTCATTAACGGTATCATCCACAGAAATCGGTAAGGTTATGAGTAGCTAGCCATTATAATATGCCATCAAAAAATCTGGTAGCAGCAGCCTAGAACACGTACCTCCGTTCTTATTATGATTTTTTACTGCATACTTAGCTCTCTCCAGCTGAGAGTGAGTGTACAGGCTAGGTTTGACTAGCAAACTACATGTACTCAGTGTGGTAATCTTAAATGTAACTTAAATAATCGCTTTTCAAGGCTGACATTACTTTTGCCTTAAGTGTTTACTAAAACGAAACTGCTACTATAGCCTGTTGACATGAGTCTTGTTCACGCGGGGGGTAATTTTACAGAGCTTGCCCTCCTCTTAACAATAGCGAAATGAAGCTGATTGCATAGAGCTATGACACTGGGAAGCCCATTTAGATATTGTTTATTCAAAGACTTGGTTGGTTAGTTCTTTATCAGTTGTTCCATGGAACATTAATATAAATGTTTACGGTAGTAATAAGAAATGGAATAATTAAACCTTTACGCACTGCTACTTCAGAATCAGCTGTGGTCAGTTCATCTTAATCTGACCCAGCAATAGATCCTCACCACTTGCAGTCTGAATGTGTTTTTGATGGTGAGTGAGTTAGTGAGTGTGAATAAGACAACTAATATTTCATAATTTACATAATGATACTCTCTTTCTTGAGTGGCTAATTTTATAAAAGGAAAAATTGTGTGTATTGCATTAGGCGCTGTCAAGAACACTGAGAAACAGAAAAATACGGAATAACATCATGATACATTGTTGTAAAAGAATGGCAATGAAATGTCGGAGGCGGGGGGCCCACACTGATATTCTGTCAGGGGGCCCAGAATTCCGAGCAACTGCCCTGCGGCATTCAGTGAAGAAGATGGTTAGCTCTCGAACAATGCAAAAGCTGCGGAAATAACCAAGCATGATGACTGTATGGGGTGAGATGGATTGGATTTTTTTTTCAGTTATATTAGTATCCTCAGTGTCACATGTTGGTAGATGATGGTTATAGAATAAAGGATTAATAAACGACTTGGTAAAAACATATTTGCTGTCATGCATTCTTTTATCCTTGTCAGCTTCTACAAATTAAGGGCTTCCTCCCAATAGCTGAAAAACTAAAACTAAATAAAAACTAAACTAAAACTGCTAAATCACTTGTTCAGCTAACTAAAACTTAACTTAAATAAAAAAGCAAACTGTAAAACTAAATAAAAATAAAAACTAATGAAAATTTCAAAACTATAATAACCTTGGTCAGATCCAGAGCCACGGTCCTCCCTGGATCTTCAGGACATGCTCTCGTCAAATAGAAATCACATCCAGTTCCAAAAGGGCAACATGGCGCAATTCAAATCGCCAAAATCCTTTATGGTATGCTGAAACCAAAGCTTGATGTCACGGTAGCTTCGTCCATCTTTTTATACAGTCTATGGCACAGCTCTACATTTCTTTCTTTTCTGGGATTTTTACTCGCGGGATGGGCGAGTAAGAGGGCGAGAGAGCGAGGGGTTTGCGAGTCAGAGGGCGGGGTAGGCGTGTAACAGGGCGAGTGAGCAAGGATTGGGCGAGCAAGAGGGCCAGAGAGCGCAGGGTGGGCGAGCAAGAGGGCGAGAGAGCGCGGGGTGGGCGGGTAAGAGGGCGAGAGAGCGCGGGGTGGGCGAGTAAGAGGGCGAGAGAGAGCGGGGTGGGCGAGTAAGAGGGCAAGAGAGCGCGGGGTGGGCGAGTAAGAGGGCGAGAGAGCGCGGGGTGGGCGAGTAAGAGGGCGAGAGAGCATGAGGGCAAGAGAACGCAGTGTGGGCGAGGGAACAGATTAAGGAAAATCTCCCTCACCGTCAGCATCCACCTCGTTGATCATGTCATGCAGCTCGGCCTCGGTGGGATTCTGGCCCAGCGACCGCATTACCGTCCCCAGCTCCTTGGTGGTGATGGTTCCATCTCCGTCCTTGTCGAACAGTGAGAATGCCTCCTTGAACTCTGCAGGACAAACAAGCACAAAGCTCATCATCTCCACGCTGAACGAGCTGGCACACCACCAACAGGGCCCATGCTGCCGCCCCCGACAGCTAAGGGTGTATCAATGAAACCACCAAGCGAAAGCTCTTGAGAAAGAAAGCCCAGCTACAGTACTGCCCCAGACAGACCGTTTTGCTGATATAACTGGTAATCACGGCTCCACACTGACATTTTTTGCAAGACACGAGCTGCCAAGCTGTAATAGTTGGAAGCCTACAAATACTCATACAACAATACAATACAATACAACATGGCAGCACGGTGGCACAATTGTTAGCACTACTACCTCACAGCAAGAAGGTTGTGGGTTCGAATCGGCCTGGGCCTTTGTGTAGAGTTTGCATGTTCTCCCCGTGTTTGAGTGGGTTTCCTCTGGGTACTCCGGTTTCCCCCACCCACAAAAAAATGCATCATAGGAACACTCCAACCAGTACCCCTGACCAAGGAACTGGCTTCAGAACTGGAGTTGGTCCCCGGGCGCTGCTCTGTGGCTGCCCACAGCTCCTAATTATAGGATGGGTCAAATGCAGAGGGGTTCAATAAAGTATATCTATCTTACATATAACGAGCAAATCTGGTAGCATAAAGCTCAAAAATTAAGCATTTTGTGGAAGACTGACATGAAAATAAAGGCACTTAGCGGCCAGCTCAGCATCCATCCTCAGACAGTCTGAATCGAGGTAGTTGATGGAGATTTCAGACACAATCAATTGTAGGATTCCTGTTCAATGTTTTTAACGCATGATGTTCATGCTAGACTTGGAGATCTGGAAAATGTAAGGATTTCTGCGTAAAAATAGGAGGATGTTAAACTGCAGTTATTTCTCTCCTCTAGAAAACTGAAACAGACAAGACAAACTCCTCATACAATTACATGTAAAACGTGTCATACAGCCGGAGACAATGCCTCAGTTATTTCAAGCCAGCAATGCAGGGACACCATTATGTTCAGTTCACACATCATGACTTCCATGAACAGGAGACAGACACACCAAACATTCCCCATCAAAAGTTTGCCTACATACGTTGAATAACAACCTCAGCCAAAAAACTTGCAGGTTTTTGTAGGCAAAACTTCACAATTGACTTCATGAACCCTTACGGCTTACAGTACCCAGTTTCCACAACTTGACATATCACTCCAAGAATTAAGCCATTTCTAGATTGGTTTGGTCTTCAATAATTATTTTCTTTTGGCATGTGTTTAGTTTAGTAAAATTTTGCTGCAACACAGAAAATAACATTTTTTCAACTTCCTGCTTTCCAAAATTCATTAAATTGGTCATTCTTGATCGTAACATAGGAACACTATACATTTTAAGCTTCAGAAAGACATTTTCTTCCAAGTTCAGGTAGTAACATCAGTGGCTAACCCTTTACAAAAGATTTTCAGCTTGAAAACCTCAACAAACTCATGGAAATACTGGCGGCACCTTGTTACATGCTTTGGGCCATTAGTGAGCACTCCAAAAGATTTAAGATGATGCTGGAAACCTGTGATGCATATATAAAGAGTACACACCTAAAAATAGTTTTAAAGATCAAAACCGTAAGACACAGTGTGCGTGCATCAGTGACATTTTGCTGGAGATACTGTAGGATCTGTCTTTTATTTAGAACTCAAGACCATTAGGTAAGGGGTACCGAAACATTAGTGGTAGTTTACATGAAGCAATCCTGACAAACAGCAAAATGCAATTACTCAGCTAAAGTTACGGAGAATAGGTCCATTCAGTTTGCAAACAAGACAGGCTGCACGCGCAGCTTGGCAACAGAAGTATGGCTGACCATAACAGCTTGTCAAGCTATGCGATTGCATTAGCCATCAAAGATTGCAAATTCTAGCTAAATAAATTTATGGCAACCAATTTCCAGATTTGTATGGCATCAGTGAGTCGGTAGCAAGGTTAATATAGTTTTGAAATTTTCATTAGTTTTTATTTTTATTTAGTTTTACAGTTTGCATTTTTATTTCAGTTTAGTTTTAGTTAGCTGAACAAGTGATTAAGCAGTTTTAGTTTAGTTTTTAGTTTGAGGAATTCACTAGTTTTAGTTTAGTTTTTATTTAGTTTTAGTCTTAGTTTTAGTTTTTCAGCTATTAAGAGGAAGGCCTTAATTTGTAGAAGCTGACAAGGATAAAAGAATGTATGACAGCAAATATGTTTTTACCGAGTCCTTTATTAATCCTGTATTCTTTAACCATCATCTTTTTTAACATGTGACACTGATGATACTAATATAACTGGGGAAAAAAATCCAATCCATCTCACCCCATATAGTCATCATGCTCAGTTATTTCCACAGCTTTTGCCATGTTTGAGAGCTAACCATCTTCTTCACTGAATGTGCGCAGGGCAGCAGCTTGAAATTCTGGGGCCCCTGACAGAATATTGGTGGGGGCCCCCGCCCCCAACTTTTCATTGCCACTCTTTAACAACAATATATCATGATGTTATTCATTATTTTTCTGTTTCTCAGTGTTCTTGACAGTGCCTGATGCAATGCACCCAATTTTTCCTTTTTTAACCACTCAACAAAGAGAGTATCATGTGAATTATGAATTATTAGTTGTCTTATTCACTTTTACTCACCATCAAAAACATATTCAGACTGCTGGTGGTGAGGATCGATTGCTGGGTCAGGTTCAGATAAAGTGACTACAGCTGATTCAGAAGTAGCAGTGCATAAAGGTTTAATTGTTCCATTTCATATTACTTTCGTAAACATTTCTGGTTATGTTCCATGGAACAACTGATGAAGAACTAACCTACCGAGTCTTGGAATAAACAGAATCTAAATGGGCTTCCCAGTACCATAGCTCTAAGCACCCAGCCTCATTTTGCTTTTGTTAGGAGGAGGGAAAGCTCTGTAAAATTACCCCCTGCGTGAGCAAGACTTATGCCAACAGGCTAAAGTAGCAGTTTAGTTTTAGTAAACACTTAAGGTAAAAGTAATGTCAGCCTTGACAAGCGATTTAAGTTGCACCAAAGGTTACCGCACTGACGACATGTAGTTCGCTAGCCAAACCTAGCGTGTACAGTCAATTACAGCTAAATTACAGCTGAGTATGCAGTAACCACTCATAAGAATGGAGGAACGTGTCCTAGGCTGCTGCTACCAAATTTTTTGACGGCATATTACGATGGCTGGCGAATGATAACCTTACCGATCTTTTCTGTAGATGATACCGTTAATAACTGAGTAATGTCATTCTTGTCAGGCGATTATTTACTCAGCTGACTGCATGTTACTTTAACGCAGTGGTTCTCAAACTTTTTCTGCTGGGCCCTCCTTTGGTACATAAGAAAATTTTTGCCCAAAAACCTTGGAAACAGTGCATTGTCTGTTCCAAGAACAAAGTTCGCCATGAGTCCCAGTTCAGATGTGACACTTGCGAAGTTAGTTTGCCCGTCCAACCATGTAATAAACTGTGCCTCATGAAACAGGTATGCTGGAATGTGACCGATTTTGTATATTTTTCAGTATTTTTTACCGAGAGAAAAATTAAGAATAAAAATTCAGTTTGTATTGTCATGTTGTACCATCTTCCAAAAATTGTGGATACATTTTTTTTCTGGCAATCACAGCAAACAGGCAAAGAATGAGATACTTCCTTGGCGATTGTCACAAGAGCCAGGCAACAATCCCGGCCTCGGCAGCGCGGCTGCATATTCAAATCAGCCCATGGTGGTCAACCGAGCACGCCACGCATTTGCAGTTCCTGGTATGCGGGTCAGCATGCCAGCCCACGTATGTACGTTTCCCATACGTAAGAGGTTAAAAGACAATGTCAAATCAGACGAGGAGTTGGCTTTACTGAAGAATATGAACAGGTCCATCAATGTGGAGTTGCCACATAAATTACAGCTACTAGACAAAACAAGGTAGACTCGCAAAATGGTGAAAATGATCGCAAAAACTGCTTATAACAAGTCACTAAGGTGACATCATCCCCTGCCGCAAATCATCGATTCAAAATGAAGGAGGTATTAAGTGATAGTGATGGTTTAAGATAAAGCAAAATGTCAACAGAAACATGATCCAGTCAACAGCCGATGATATTTTGCACTGTGGTTGTTGAAAAGCAAAAATATTTAAGACTTTCTGTGACCTTGAAATTAATGTCAGCGTATGAATAGTAAAAATGGTAATAAAGAAACTGCTGATTAATAGACATTCAACAGAATTCAAATGAAGCTTGGGGTCAAATATGAAGAAAATCCACTGAACCTTCCTTGCGATATCTTGCCCGACAAGGTTAACATACTGGTAAACATACTGAAATATTTAATGTCTCGTTGTGACCTTGAAAAATTATGCCAAAGTTGCCAAAATCGACTGGGCCCTGCGCCTTCCACAGATGAAGCTCGGTGTCAAATTAGAAAATCCAGAGAAACTTGAGATCTCTCGCAGACAGGGGTAAACTGTCAAAAAATGTTAGACACACTTTGTGACCTTGAAATGAAGGTCAAGGTCACCAAACATGACTGGCACCTTTCTCTTACGGTGGTCAACCCAGATGTCAAATATGAAGAGAATCCAGCCAACGGTTCTTAAGATATTACAATTCATACGTACGGAGGGACGGAGCCTAATACGATGTGCCATTATCCTTTGTAAGACTAATTTTCCTTAAAATCAATAGAAAAAAATTAAAAAAACACAAGAAAATCAAAACAACACGTTGTTGAAGTGACCAAACTACTGTGGTCTTCCTGGAGTAGACTGAGAGGCCAAAGCCACTAAGGGAGGCAGCACAAGCTGGAAACGGCTGGTTGCCATAGCCTTCACGGAAACCGTTGCTGCTCTACTTCGTCGCGGGTTCAATCCCTGGTCATACCAACCAGCAGTGGTCGGCAGCTTTTTCAAAACAGCACACGATTGGCTGAAGGGCTGCAGGGATGCAAATTGGGAAGGGACTGCTGGGTAGGGAAATTAAAAAATGACTGCCTTTTTCGTAGCTCAAGCGCCTCCTGTTGGCCAGCCGGGCGCTTGTCAGTGAAATTCTAAGCTTGCTCATGTTCGGGTATCCTCCGCTCTCGTTGTGACCTTGCGAAAGTTTCGACCAATGCGTGTTTAGATTCAGGGGCTGACAGGCGTGTGCTTCACAGGAGAGCCGCGAACTGTCTCTCTCTCCTGAGCTGGCAATAGGGGGTTGTATACGAGCAAGGCTTGTACATAGTTCTCGGACTGGACATTCCAGATTCGGGTGGGATTGGAGGTGCCAAATTTATAATTTAAAAAAACGTAAATCATTGCTGCCTAGTTCTGATTATACAAGAATGGCAACGTAATGCCCCGCCCTGCTTTGCCTCTGATTGGGTCACTGTCCTTTGGGTCACAAACCGTAACTGAGCTCACTCCTCACACCTAAATCTTACAGCCCAACTAGCGAGGTGACCAAGTAGGCTCCTCGCCTATCCCAGGGACAATAGATTTGGCTGATATTACAGCAAGGCCGCAACACTGACAGGGCTTTCGCACCGCAAGCAACAATTTGCATAGTTTGCGTGAGGTTGAGAGCAAGGTCAAGCGCATTACGTTGCGAGGAAGCATGTTAGCATGAAGGGATAACTTTAGCAAATGTAGCAAAAGCTGATAAATCCCAATTATATTTTTCCCCCCCCTCTCACCAGATCGCCATCTCATGTGTTTCTCGGGTAAATATATTCAACATTCCACGGTTAAACGAAACAAATAACATTTTCGCAGATGGCTGTTGTGTCGCTTTAGGGTCATTCCATGCCAATTGGACACGCTTAAGGTACCTTTCGGGCTATTATGGTCTCCGATTTTTCTCTAACTTTGCATATTTGTTCATTTGAACTCAAATGATGGGTATTTTCAATTTTTTCACAAACGGCCCACCGGTATGAATTTTATGGGCCTACGGATAAATGGCCTGTAGGGGGCGCTTTTCAAAACATGCTGTAGTTAAAGTCTTATATCTCTGGTTCTAGGATAGAAACAGATCTGGAAGGTGGCTTAATCCTTGACATGAACCTTGCTCTTGACTAACAATCTAACAAAGAGTAACTAAACTAAAGGTTTTGACTGACGTGCGTCTAGGTTGGAAATTCGAAAAAAGCCTTGATTAAGGGCGGGGCTCCAGGAGCAGTTAACACATGCCCAGTTAGTCGCGACAGCAGCCACAAACAACCCCCCCCGTTACACTCACACGTGCAAAAACATACTAAATCATGAAAAAAAAAAATTGTAAACACACATCTTGCAGCTGATCATGCTGCTGAGAGTAGTGTTGTCCCTCGCGAATGTACTGCCGACAGTAGAGCTCTGTGTCACTCACTCGCACACAGAACTGTCGCTGAGAATGTGATTCACGTTCTCACACTGTGCATTCACGTTCATAACCGTAGCCTACTGCTAAAATTAGCGCCCTGTCGACCCTGAGGTATGTTAAGAGAATGTACTGTGCACAGAGCTGAGGACTTCGTTCATCGTATAGTAAGTTTATTGCATGTATGCCACTAAGTAGCGCTGCGTCTCCAGCCAATGACTATACTATGGTCCATGAACACACCGTCCCTCAGTACCTGCGGTGAACATTTTACAAAGAGTGAGTGTGAACTTCAGGGTTGAATCATGAACTGAATGACGAATTGTTTGGCTGTTTACCAGTTCAGGGAGTTGGAGAACTATACACTATACTGTCAGGACTCCTAAGCACTGAAAGATCTGGCGAGCGATTTTTTTAATGAACAAACCTTTTTAATGAACGGATTCTAGTGATTCAGTATCGTCAAAAGAACTGCCAATCCCATCAGTATTGCAGAGTCGACAGGTGCTAGTTTTTATCGGAGGGGCATGGCGAACAGTGGTGGTTTGAGACGAAACCTGCCTCCAAAATTTCATAGGCCTCCATCTCAGCCAATGGCAAAATTTGATCGTAATAGCCAGATTTCAACCAATAGAGGGCAGCCACTATTACATTTTTAATCGCAAAATACGCCAAATTGAAATACTTCGACAAAAATGCCAACAGTTGGACCAGAATCAATCAACAACACTACTTCATACCCATATACATTTGTTTTCAGCAGAAAAAAGTGGTTTGGGGGTTTAGTTACTCTATGGTTGCTTGTATCAATGGTGAATGCCATGGAAATTAAGGTCAAAGTTGGGGTTCACAAAAACATTTTCCACTTTTTCAAATCTAATTACTTGCTAATAGTTGGAGGGATTGATCAACTGATGTCAGGAACCTTTTATTTCAGGAAGATTCTTGCCATTTCTATCAAAAAAATTGAAGGAAAATTTAGCAGTTGTTCAGATGATCCCTTTCAATGTTGGTCGCAGCTGAAAAGAGCCTAAGTTTAAGGGCCAGGCTCGCCCCCCGGGGAAAGTTGCACTGACACCACTTTGCACCTGAGCAGTGTCTAATAACCTGAATTACACTGCTTTGTCTCAAATCCAGTATACAGGCGTGTTTCCCCACAAAAAAACTGGCCTAAATGGTTGTAAAAACCCTAGTTTTTCTTTGGACTACTACCATGTGCTAGAAATGAAGAAACCCACTTGAACATCATGTGGGTTACTTTATTTGAGCTGAAAACCTGACATTTATCTTCTTTGCGATTGTAGTGACCTTATTAGGGTCATTCCATATCAAGTGGAAACACCTGGGCCATCATGGTCTTGGATTTTGCTTTAACTTTGTCCATTTGTTCATTTGGCCCAAGTAATGGAAGTAAATGGATAAAAAATCCAAATGGATTATTTTTTGCAAAATGCCCTCTGGTATTGGTTATATGGACCTCTGAAGTAATGGCCTGTAGGGGGCGCTTTTCAAAACAAGCTGTAGAAAAACCCTTATATCTCTGGCCCTGTAACTCATACAGGTCTCAAGTTTAAATGGATTTGTAATATGAGACTTCCTCTAGCACCACCATCATTTACAATGGTTGTATCTGTTCTTGTTTCCATGGGAAGTGTGTTTGAAGCTTCACTGAAATCAGTGGTCTTTTGATGTCGCAATCGCGGCTATGATGTGAAAGCCCAGTCAGATGGAACCGCGTCTTGAGACATTGTGGACATTTGTGCCGCGGGTTTGGTCTTGGTTCTGTAGTGGCTTAGGCTGAAAAATGCCCATTGTTCATTGAAAAAAAAAAAAAAATTGTTTTGGTTTGTTTCAATACGTCAATCAAAGTTTATCCATTTTTAGGACCAGAACAGACATAGAACACATGACACACACAAATTGAGGCTGTTGTCTCAGAGAGCAACTCCAGGCCTGTAGTAAGGCTGGCAGAGAAGAAGAGAGTCATGAATGCCAGCGTGCAATATTTGAACTTGTTGTCCCGTCTCTCCTTTCATTCCAAGGGGAATGCGTTTATGCCGTGCCTCATGTTCCCCTAGATTTAAGAGGCTGGTATTAATGGGGGCTCGTCCGGGATATCTTGAGTGCCATTGGCTTGAGGTCTACTTTTGCTAAGAGGGCGGCCATTTTAGGAAGGTCATCCAACAGAGCGGGAATGAGTGATCCAAAGATGATGGCATCAAGTGAACCATGTCAAGTGCTCTTGTGGGAAATCCATAAAAAGCTCCAATTGCTGAGTGCTTCCCAGTTGTACCAGTTGGCAGCGACCGTGGGGGAAGGGGGCGACCTATCACAATTATCAGAGAAGTCGGAACCTCAACTGTATTATTTCATTTCTGATTACCTAAAAAGTGACAAGTTGCAGAACCTGGAAGATGCAGGTATGTCTCAGCTGCTCTCCTTCCAAGATAAAATCAACGAACTGATAACTGGTAAAGACACAGTAGAACTACAGAGACATCCAAGGGAGGACATAAAGGCATTACAGCCATACGAGGGAATCGTGCCAACAACATATCACCCCCAGTGGACAGTACGGTATATGACACTTTGACTATACCACATACTTTCTGGGGGGGGTTTGTGGAGTCAAATAAAGTAAATGTTCAGTCCAGTTTGCCAGACCAATGGCTGAAACTTACTGACGTTGCCGCTTTCTTGCCCCGCAGGAAATTTAAAATTAAAGTGGGGCAAATTTCTGATGTTGGTTCCGAAATTTCATATGTTCATGTTTGTAAAAAGATTGGTGAAGGTATGCATGATGGGTTCACTGAGTGAGATAAGGGCTGTCTTGAGGGTGACAAAGGGTGGGACTTTTAAAGAATTACTAACAAACAAGGATTACATGTCAATAGTAGAGTTAAAAAGGTTCCTGAGGTCCCATATTAGGGATAAAAGTTGTGCTGAGTTGTTCCAAGAATTGAGCAATGCAAAACAACAGGAGACACCACAGCAGTTCTTGTGTAAAATGAAGGCCTTATGACAACGAGTGTTACTTGCCTCACAACATAATGAGTCTGGATATCAGTATGACAAGAGACTGGTGCAAGGGGTTTTTCTTCACACACTGTATCAAGGACTGAATGACATGAATAGTAATATTAGACAGAATCTAAAACCCTGTGTGTCTGACCCTCAAGTAACTGATGATGTCCTCTTGGAACAGTTAACTAAATCTGCGTGCATTAAAGCAGAACAGGCAAAATGGTTCTCATTGGCAGCTAAATCCAGGCCACTTGTCGTCAATGCCACCCAACAACGTAATGGTGACCAGAGCAGTCAGCCAAACCCACAGGCATCATGGGGACAGTGAGATAAATGCTAACCGCACAGCTATTATGCAGTTGACAGCTCAAGTATCAGCCCTAACTAAAAATATGGAGATGATGTCTAAACCAGCAATGTCAGAATCTCAATCAACAAGTATTTAATCTCAGCGTAAATTGACAAAAGGGAAATGTTGTGAGTGTATCCAACAAAATTTGGAAAAATGTAAGCATTGCTTTCGTTGTGGTCAAGGCGGACATCGGGCTGTGGGCTGTTTAAGCAAACCAAAACCAGGAAACTGGATGAGGTCACAGGGGCGGGACAACCAGTGACCAACACAAGTTCTATGTCCCCCTTGTTTCTTCAAACAGTCGGCATGAAACATTCAGACCATATTAGTATTTGTGCAGATCCACCTAAAAAGGGAAAAATGGCTGAGCTGATTGAGGACAAGTGTCTCATTTCATGTATAGTTAATGGGGTTGGGGTCCAGATGTTGTTAGATACCGGGGCACAAGTCAGTGTGATTGGGAAAGACTGGGTTGGGAAGAATCTGCCGGGAATGAAGGTTAAACCACTGAATAGCCTAGTCCCGGAACCCCTGTATGTGATTGCGGCCAGTGGCTCCAGCATTCCCTTTGAAGGATGGATTGATGTGCAATTGGAAATTTTAAGTGCAAGCCAAGGACGTATGTCCATTGTTTAGATAATCCCCTACTGGGTGTGAATGTAATTACAGAGCTGATTCGCGAAAACTGTGAAGTGACTGGTACAGTGAACCTGAGCACTCTTCTTTGTGAGGCATTGAAGGTGAACCCAAGCACTGCTCAAACCATTGTCTCAACAGCTCAATGTCAAATTGCAGCGGCAATATCCCCAAGTTGTCCTGTTAAAGTGGGAAAAAAGGCATTGTCATCCCAGCCAGGAAGATGGAGGAGGTAAAGTGTTGGATCAGGGCGTGGCCTGAATGGGGTGCTCTGTCCTTTGAATCAGACCCAGAGGGCCATTAGCCTGAAATGTTGGAGATGTTTCCAGCTGTTATTCAGGTTCCTCCAGGATTATCAAAATTGGTTAAAATCCCAATTCAAAATTCTCAGTATGATGTGCATTTCCCTCCCAAATGGAAGAAACGGTCTCCATTCTACCAGTGTCAGGGTTGCAGCAGGGTTTCGCAGTCATAGCCAATGCCCAATTAGTAACAGCTTCAAGTGAGGCCTTAGTTGCAGAGAAGTGGCACCCTCCTGTTGATTTCTCATCTACAGGAGGATGAACAAGCATTAGTGAGGGAGGTCCTGTATGAAGAGTCTGATGTGTTTTCTAGAAAGACATAGGGTGTATCCCCTCACTCAATCTGAAAATCCGCCTCAAGGATGACGTTCCTGCACAAAAATGTTATAACTCAATTCCAAAGCCTTTATGTAAGGAGGTTAAAGAATATTTGCAGGGTCTTCTGGAGTGTAGTTGGATTAGAAAGTCTGTATCCCCGTACTCATCATCTGTAGTCTGTGTTCGCAAAAAGGATTCCACCCTGCGACTTTGCGTAGATTACAGAGAGCTCAATCGTAAGACCATTCCTGACCGGCATCCTTTGCCTCACATTCAGGATCTCCTTGATAGCCTTGGGGGGCACTCCTGGTTTTCCATTTTGGATCAAGGTGGTGCGTATCACCAGGGCTTCATGGACAAGGAATCGCGTCATGCCACAGCTTTTAGCACCCCCTGGGGGTTGTATGAATGCATCAGTCCTCCTTTTGGATTGTCTAATGCCCCCGCTGGGTTTCAGCGATGGATGGAAGGTGTCTTAGAAGGGTTGCGTGATGAGTGTTGCGCCCCATACCTGGATGATGTGCTCTGTTACTCAAAAACACTTAGTAATCACATTGCTGACCTAAGGCGAGTGTTGGCAAGAATGCGGGAATATGGGATTAAATTAAGACCAAATAAATGTGAGTTGTTTAAGCGTCAAGTGCGTTATGTAGGCCGCCTGGTGTCAGGTGAAGGAGTGAAGGTTGACCCCAAGGATGTGGAGGCTGTTCTGTTGCTCAAAGAGAAACGCCCAGCTAATATTGGTGAAGTTAGGGCTCTTTTAGGCTTCCTTGGCTACCATTGTTCCTTCATCCAGGATTTTGCCAGACAAGCAAGGCCCTTGTTTGAACTTCTTCAATGTCCTGGGGGAGGGGCAGGAAGGGTAACTCCATCAAAGGCTAAGGGGAAGTCTAGTCGACAGTCATCCTCGAGAACACCAGTCCATTGGACAGACCAACACAGTGCAGTTGTGGAAAAGTTGGTGGAGAAGCTGACTAATTCCCCTATTTTAGCCTTCCCTGACTTTACCCTGCCTTCTGTCTCGCATGTGGATGCTTCTAACTCCGGCCTGGGGGCAGTCTTACATCAGCACCAGCAGGGGAGATTACGTGTTATTGGCTATGGCTCCAAAACCCTTTCACCAGCAGAGAAAAATTACCATCTTCATTCTGGGAAGCTGGAGTTCCTAGCCCTTAAGTGGGCAATCTGTGATAAATTTGGAGATTACCTTTATTATGCACCTTCTTTTACTGTTTACACAGATAATAACCCACTCACCTACGTCCTTAGTACAGCCAGGTTGAATGCAACTGGGCACCGCTGGGAAGGTGAGTTGGCTGATTTCCACTTTGATATTAAATATCGCCTGGGATACACAAACAGATGCAGACACATTATGCCGCTTCCCTGTTCCCCTTAGTGATGTCTTCGAGTATATCGAAAGTTTGCCACGACGCGATCTCAGCGGTATGGTTAGGGGACAAGGCGGTGGTGGATGAAGAGGTACCATGGACAGCAGCTTTGCAACTGTATAGTGCTCCTGAGTGTCCTGCCTTAGATGTGCCTTTAATTCAAGCTCAGTATATACAAAAAGCCCAGCAGGAGGATTTAGCGATCAAAGAAGTGTTGCGGTTAAAAGAGAAAGGTGGTAGGCCAAGTGTGACAGAAAGGAGAAATTTACCAAGAGAGGCCAGGAAACATGCATGGGTGCATCGGCTGGTCCTTGATGGTGGTATGCTGTATCGGCAAGCTGGGTCACGTCGGCAACTGGTTTTGCCCAGTCAGTTTAAATCAGTTTTCTTAAAAGTGTCTTCACAATAACATGGGGCATGTGGGAGCTGATAAGGTGATTCACTTAGTCAGAGAGCGATTTTATTGGCCATACATGCAGCAGGAAATGGAGGACTACGTGATTCCGAAATGCACATGTATAACTCAAAAGCTCAAAAGCGTCCTTCTGTCCCAGACAAGGCACCTATGGGATCCATCTCGTCAACAGCACCTTTTGAAATTCTGGCCATAGATTACCTACATCTACAGCCTAGTCGGGTTGGATATGAATATATTCTTGTCCTTATGGACCATTTTACTCAATTTGCGCAGGCATATCCTACTAAAGACAAGTCAGGCAAAACTGCTGCAGAAAGGATATTCAATGATTTTATTTAAACCCGTTTTGGTTTTCCTCAGAAATTGCATCATAACTAAGGCCGAGAGTTTGAGAATAGATTATTCCATAGATTACAACAACTCTCTGGTATCTCACAGTCATGAACAACCCCCTATCACCCTCAGGGCAACCCCGTAGAAAGGTTAAATCGTACACTTCTTCAGATGCTCCGATGCTTAGCGGAAGAGAGAAAAGCAGAGTGGAGGGACCACCTTCCACACATTGGTACGATTGTACGCAGAGACAAACACGAGGGGACTTGATATTCACCTTATTTCCTTGTTTTTGGAAGGCCACCGCAGTTGGCAGTTGATTTGCTATTGAATCTCAACACTGACGTGAAAAAAGAAACCCAGGAACAGTTTTACAAAAATGGGCTTTGAGGATGCAAGAGGCATACGAGATTGCAGCGGAGAATAGTCGAAAGTCCTCAGAAAAAGGGAAAGCGTTATTATGATCGGGGAGTGAAGGGCTCACCACTTCAACCTGGACACAGGGTTCTTGTACGAAACCTATCAGAGAGGAATGGTCCTGGCAAGCTCCGGAGCCATTGGGAACAGTGTGTGCATCGGGTCATAAGTAGAGCGGGAGATTCATCCAGTCCAGTGTTCAAGGTCCGAGCAGAGAGTGGAGGGAAAGTGATCCGCACTTTGCATAGAAATTTGCTTCTGCCTGTGAATAGCTTGCCTATTGAGGAGGAGCTGTTTGACCAACCAAAGAGGGGGAGGAATATGAGGCGGAGGTCTAGAGGTGAGGAAGGGAGTAAGTCTGACTCTGAAGATTCTGATGCTGCTTCAGTCAGCTATATCCACCCGTCCACAGCCAGAGACCTCCCTGACAATCCAAAAGGAACCTTCCTCTGGCCTACAGGCTTCCGCCAGGGAGTTTAGACTTTCCGCACAGGCAACAGTGCCGCAAACAGAGGAGAATGCACCAGATGTGCATTTTGAGGGGGCCCAACCAACAGAAATCCTTGTTATACCGGAGGTGGAAGCTCCAAGTGAGCAAGAAGGTGACCTCCAGGACTGGGGGGTGGAGTCAATGCAGGAGGTAGAGGTACCTGTGTTGAGAAGGTCTTCTCGCATTCCGAAACCAAGGGAGATGTTTACCTATGCTCACCCTGGAAAGCCCACTTACCAACAGCTCAGGCCTGGAGTCAATGCAATTGTGTATGATCCTCTCTTATGTAACCCCAGTTACCTAATGCAGAATGATGTCGTGGCATTCCTTGTGTTTCCTCCCATGCTTTATCATCCAAGGCCAGTAGTTTAGAGTTGTTAGTGTCTCTTTCTCTCTTTAAATTTGAGCCTATACCATATGCCAGGAGCAATCTTTTAAAAAGTAGGGGAGAATGTGGTGGGTTAGGCCGAGAAATGCCCATTGTTCATTGAAAATTTTTTTTTTTTTTAAATTAATGTTTTGGTTTGTTATCAATACGTCAATTAAAGTTTATCCATTTTTAGGACCAGAACAGACATCGAACACATGACACACACAAATTGAGGCTGTTGTCTCAGAGAGCAACTCCGGGCCTGTAGATGGCACTCTGGGAGGGTGTGGGCAATAACTATACAAGGCTGGCAGAGAAGAAGAGTCATGAATGCCAGTGTGCAATATTTGAACCTGTTGTCCTGTCTCTCCTTTCATTCCAAGGTATGTTTGTTTGAATTTAAAATGTTACTAGTTAAGCATGTACCATTGGAAATGTTGCTGATCAGTGCATTGCACGAATTTGATGATTGTGTGCGCCATGTGATTTGAATGTGTGCACTGATTATGAATTCAAACAAATGTTTGTTGCCGCCATGATGCATGTGGCAAGTAGCTGAATTCCCTTGTGACTGTTGAAGGAAGAAGGTTTTAAGTTGGTTTGATGATGTCAATATAGGTATAAAGAAAATATGTGGGTGGGCTATGTTGTTGTGGATTCTTTGAGTAGAAATGTTTACAATGCTGTATTGGCAGTTGGACTAATAATCCAAGAGATGGTGCGGGGTGCACAAGTGAATTTTATGGTGAATATGAATAATATATTTTAATGTTTTCGTTAAAGAACATTTGTCCATTTAATAAAGGATGAATGCCAGTGTGCAATATTTGAACCTGTTTTCCTGTCTCTCCTTTCATTCCAAGGGGAGTGTGTTTATGCCATGCCTCAAGTTCCCCTAGACTCGGAGGCCGGTAATAGTTCCAAATCCATTGCACCCCTAATTATCAAACCCACTCGGATTAGCTTTCTGATGGACAAGCCAGATGCTTTATCCACAATTACCGACACCAACTCAATGACAGACGTTGGAAACAAACCACTGAAAGTATTTTGAAAGCTGGTAACACCAAAGGCTGCTGTTGCATGACACAGATCCTGCCCCTTCTCCCCAAAAGCCAACAGTTTGCTTTTGGACAGTCCAACCAGGAAGCATATCAAGGAAAAAATGACCCTCAGAGAAAAACCGCGAGTGAGCAGTGGGCCCCACAACTGGACGCGACAGGCAACATATATGCAGAGATGGAGAGGGTCTGAAAGAGGGTGACAAAGCAGAGGAACAGCAGAGTATTGGCAGTCCTACCGGCGATCTGTTCTTCCGTCAGCTGGTCAGCCTGCAGAGAAATTAAAATTATTTGCAGCTGTACGAGCACTGAAGGCACCAGCTATTCAGGCGCTCAATATTTAGAACATTCTTTACAGTAAAACTCAAATTACAGACTTTGTCAGGAACAGTCAATCTGAACAACAGGAGGTGCGTATACAGGGCTAATGATCCAATTCAAATAAGACGAAGCGGTAATTCTGCCAGCGGACGGAAAGAGCCCGAGAACAACCATTTTCACAGCCTCTTCTGGCGTGCAATTGCTGCTGTAAGATGTGGCATTTTACATGATCAGTGTTAACATTCACAGATTCACACAATCTGTTCACAAAATTAAGTCTTAGTGGGTGAATGAGCCAAATAGTAGGTGACCAAGCAGGCAGTCAAGGTTCAAATCCAGAGCAAAACAGATTGTTGCCCTACTTTTATGCGGGATGTAATTTCAACTTTTACAATTTTTTTGCTCTCGGTTGCATTTTGGTTAATTGTTACTCAGCTATTTTTGGTTAAAGGACCAGTGTGTAAGATTGAGAGGCATCTAGTGGTCTGATTATAGATTATACAACCAACTGACCATTCCTTTTCTCAGAAAACCAAGGGTGGCTGCAAAACTTGCGAAAACGTGAAAGGCGCTCTCGTGTCAGTGCATTATTCATTTTCTTTTTTCCCCCCCGTTTTGGCCTACTGTAGTAAAAATGGTGGCGCAACATGGCGTTCTCCACGGAGGTGGACCCACTCCCATGTAGGTTTAAAGGGCTTATTCTCAGCAAAATGAAACACAAAGATTCTTTTTCACTTGATTATACACAACTAAAAAAAGTAGTTATGAATGATATTTTGGCGGAAATGGAATATAACAATCTAAATTCTACACACTGCTCGTTTAAGCTTTCTGTGCCAATTAAAAGGCTGAGTTTAGGGTTCAGAGTTCCAGACAGGCGACTGGTTGTGAAAAGGTTGGGGTGCAGCATCTTACTTAACTAGTAGAGAGCGGGGAGGGAATTGGGTTCAGAGTGTGGCAAAGACGATCGTGGTTCTTTAAAGGTTAAGGTAAGGTTGCACTGTCTCAGAAAGGCTTTGCTAAATATTAATATATTACACTAGCTTTTTTGAAAGTTAATGGTAGGTTTGGAAAAGGCAAAATTAAATATAAAAATTTTTAAGTCTGCACGGCGGTTCTGTGGTCCCAACCATCCACCCTGGTATGACTCAATATATTGAGAGTGTGTTTCATCCAGCAGTCCAAAGACATGCATGTCAGGCTAATTGGAGACACTAAATTGCCCATAGCTGTGAGTGTGTGAATGGTGTGTGCGCCCTGCGATGGATAGGCCAGCTGTCCAGCGTGGGCCCCTGCCTTTTACCCGTAGTCAGCTGGGATGGGCTCTAGCTCCCCCCGCGACCCTAGTGAGGAAGAAGCGGGTATAGAGAATGGATGGACATTATCGAGTATTCAGGTGCGTCGCAAGAAAATAATTTTGTAGGGGGTAGATCTTGCGAGCAATGCGCGGAAGCTTTGCCATCTTTCCATATTTAAGACCACAAACGGTGGCTCCTTGTAGAACAGCCTGTGAGCGATTTTGATTGCTTATGACAACGGGCCATTCTCTGAAATATGAGCCTGGAAAGGCAAATTTTCAAATAAGCTCCATCGTATAACTACTGTATTTGTTTAAAGCAAATATTATTCTAGTTGAGGATGGCAAATGCCAATTTCAGGAAAAAAAATAATACATTTTGGGACAAAATTTCCCAATTTAAGCTAAAGGGCTTTTTCCCAATTGTTTGAGACCCAGGTCATTCTTGAGATTAAAATCATCTTTTCCTGATATTGATGAGTGTCAAACTCAGCAACAGAAAAAATTTAATGTTGAGGTTATTTTTCAACTTTTTTTTTTTTTCAGCAAAAGTCCCTGCAGACTAAAACAAGCTGCCCTTTTTAAGGGTCAAAATTTATTCTGGGGAGTGATGTGATACATGTAATGCATGGCAACCAAAGTTTTCATTCATAAAATTAATAAATCCAAGGGAGAATATGAAAAACCTGATATTATAAATTAATACCATACCTTCCATGCTTGGAGGGCATGACTTTCTCAGTCCCACAAATAGAATCTGTTTAATAGCTGAAAATGTACCCGTCACACACGTAACACGGTATTACGCGGGTGACATCCATAATGTTACATGTGTGACCAAAGTACAAAGCCTCTGCCTATTAAGACACGAATGACCCGTTTCCTTTGTAACATAACATAACAAAACATGAATGGCGAGAACAGATCGTTCAGCCCGACTAGGCTCGCCAGTTTCTTTATCCTATTGTGAATATATCACTTCATATTCCCAAAGCCTCAATGGTATGTAGCTTTAAGTAAAGCCTGTTGTTGGGAACTCGCAGGGTCTCTGCCTCAACAAAATGGTCAGGCAAGCTATTCCACATCGAAATGACTCTTTCGGTGAAGAAATATTTCCGAATATCAGAGCTAAATTTACCTTAGGTCAGCTTCCATTTGTGATCCCGAGTTCTACTAACAACACTTGGTTGGAGGAATCCTAAATAATTCATTTTGTTAATCCCTTTAACATATTTTAAGACCTCAATCAGATCACCCCTAAGCCTCCTTTTCCTAAGACTAAAGAGATGACAGATCTTCAGCCTCTTCTCATAACTTTCATCTTTTATACCCGGAATTAGCTTTGTGGCTCTTCTCTGAACTTACTCTAAAGCCTCAATGTCTTTCTTAAAGTATGGTCCCCACGACTATACACAATACTCTAGATGTGGTCTGACGAATGTGTTGTACAAAAGAAGCATCACCTCCTTAGATTTGAACGCAATACTTTTGACAATGTATCCCAGCATCCAATTGGCTTTTTCAACCCCTTTGCGCAGAAGCCAAATTTGGCTATTTATGGGTTACCCAATTTGCTGCTTTATAACTCAAGATTTAAGCTGCATAAAGAGGACGAGTGTGATTCAACTCAAAAAAGACACAGCATTTAGAATTACATCGTATTTCAGGTTATTTTCATGATTGTTGTAGAGAAAATGGGCTGCAAACATGAAAAATCTTCATGTGAATTCACCATTGAAACTGTAAAAAAAAAAAAATAATAATTCTGAGGACTGAAAAATGGCTGGGGGTTAAAACAATACATTTGTGGGATAATAAACTCCTAGACCACAAGTACTCCTCATCTGAACATGAAATATTAAATTATCCACTTTTGATAAGCCAAAAAAATATAGCTATCCAGGTGGCTCCCCAAACTCTCAGAGCCTTGAAAATGGCGCACTTTCAATTCATAAAATAGTCATATTTTTAACGCAAATTAACTTTGTACTTGTGAAGTTCAGTATGAATGGATGATCTTCTGGTTGAATTTGGCATGAGTTTATCAATATAGGCGCAGGTGGACATCAATGGTCACCAGCGACCTCTCCTAACCCAAAACATGCCTTTTCTCCACAATAAAATTCAGAGTCTCGTCCATTTATCTACAAAGCCGCGTCAGCAGGAACACATACCCATTAGAAGAACTGCATATTTTACGGTCAGAATGTTCACGCAGGCGGAAAGCTTGCCGTTTACAATTCTGATCATCCCAGTGAAACGCAAGCTTGTAACAACGTTCACACCCACTATGGAAAAAGTATAACTACGGTTACAGTAATAGCTTTTTGCACTTTAAAAGAGCAAAAATGCAAAGCATTCCGTTTCATTGAATGTGGTATAGGTTCTAAAACTGATCACCTAGTTAAGAAAAATGCCAGCACACAGCAGTATCGACTACTCTTGTTACTCAGTGTGACAAATTAGCTCTGTGATCACGGTGGTAAAAAAAAATAAGAAATAGCTGACTAGTTAGCTAGCAGGCTAAAAGTAAGATAGTACAGCGGTCTTTCTATGATGCAGCTCTAACTTTTCAATAATATTATTGAGCTGCTCCTCAAAAGTATCAATGCTGTCAGTGTGGAAACATTTTTTAGTGATTCATTTAATAATTATTAATTGCTTATCCTTGCTTGCTCATATTCTGTTTTAGTTCACAACTTCATAGGCCTAGAGTGTGTGTGTGCTTGCATATTTCTGATTTAGCAGGGGCCTGCATAACTCTACTAGTGTGTCATGACATGTAGCCTATCCAAAGTCATGACAACTTGAATGTCTGTACCAAGGATGAGATGTTTTTCTCTTTCTCCAAGTTTGTGTTTATAGAAAGCTCCGGAATCCATAAGATAAGCTGGAGCCAGAGCTGAGAGAGAAGGCAGGTGCTCTCCTCCCTAGCAAGATGTGTGTGTATCCCTAGACAGCTTGACGTTGCGTGAGACCTCATGATGCGTAAATCAGCACGGGGGGAGGAGAACGTCATGGAGTGCCCCTACAAAATCCAGAGACAGACTAACTGTATCATCTTCCACTTTGACCTGAACTTCTGTATGTGAGGATCCTTTTTTGCAAAAAAGTAAACTGACTTTGGCTTGGATATTAACTTCTCTGCCTCTGACTGATTTTTTCCTGAGTCGTCTTGAGTTCTCTCTTGTGAAGGTAATACTTGGAATGTAAAATCAAAATTCCTTTCCACTTTCCATCTCCGAATTACATTTCCATCCCGCAAATAAGCTCAACTCTCCAGGCTCAATTCTGGAGGTTTTTAGTTCCCATGCAACCACGTCAGTCTGAGCTGCGTAAAGTGTATTGAATACAATGCAACCCTATTGCGCAAGTATTTTAACATGTTTAAGATCCAATGTCTTTCACTTACTGAGGAAAGCTTAAACTGTCTGCAATCGGATAAACATCGTGTCAACCAACTGATAATTACCAGGAGAATTTCACATTGGCGTGAACTATAGCTGGGCTTTCAAGCAGATACCACTGAATTACCATTAAAGTGATTGGATTTCCATGAAAGCTTGTATGAGGTTCATACAAGGACAGCTAAATTCTTCAAGCGACACATCTACACGTTAAACTACGATAGGAAATTGTGCATTTTTCATATGTGATGACTGAAATTGACAGCAGAATGACAGTGTCAACATCATGGGGAATTTTCATCTCAGGAAACTGATTTTTTTTTTTTTTTTTTTTTTAACTAGTTGGAATATTGTATCACTGTAACTGAAGTTTTTTGCTACAGAGGACAACGATTTTTCATGTCGCAAGAGATTATTTTTTAAAACTGCAGGATAGATACTATGGGCAAGGAAATTGAGCAGTTTACACATCAGGCTTAGCAGAGGAGTTCAATTCATGCAACTCCTGAAAAACAGGGATAGGATTGAGCTCATCAATATTCTAGACTGTGTTTCAGCTCTGCTGGCTTGTGAATATTCATTAACTGATCTGGGAGTGCCATCTCGTGATACAGCAGCTCCTTTTATGGAAGCTGTTGCACAACTACGTCCGCAGGCGTCTATGTATGCAGAAAGGTGTTAACTGCAACGGCACAATGCCTAGAGCCAGCGAGAGTTTGATCAACAATAACTTTTCGTGATCTTTTTCGTGTGGAGCACATTCCAATTTAAAACCTCCCATGAAGTAACCCCATCTAGTGTTTTTATAAGTTACATGTACAACTTTATATTTCACAACATTAAATTTCATTTGCCACATTTTTGCCCAATTCTGGATTCTATCCAAATCATCCTGAATCACTTTAGTGGACCCTAAACTATTTGCCAAACCCCCCAAATTTAGTACCATCTGCAAATTTGACTAATCTGCTCTCAATATTCCTATCAAGGTCATTAAGGTAGATGAGGAACAGCAGGGGTCCCAACACCGATCCCTGGGAGACGCCACTCCCCACCATACGTAGCGCAGATGAGATACCACTGACCACCACTCTGTCCTGCAACCAGGTTTGAATCCACTTCAGAATACATCCAGTAACTCCAATGGAGCGCATTTTAAAAATTAGTCTCTGATGCAGTACTGTGTCAATTTCTTTCTGAAAATCCAAGTATAAGATGTCATAAGCCCTGCTCTGGTCATAAGTCTTAGTGGCCTCTTCAAAAAATTCCAGAAGGTTTGTCAGGCATGACCTTCCCTTACCATGTTGGCTATTCCTCAACATATTGTTACGTTCTAGAAATAAGTCCAGCTCATCTTTTATGATAGATTCCAATATTTTGCACGCAATGCAAGTTAAACTGACTGGCCTGTAATTCCCTGGCTCAGTACGGTCCCCTTTCTTATATGTTGGTATTATACTGCCCTGGTTCCAATCATTTGCAGGGCTCGAAATTGCAGCAGTTTTGGTCGCATATGCGACCAAAATTCACAGTGCGCAACCTTTGAATTAGAATAGTCGCCCCTGGACGACCGCTTTTTCCCCCCAATTAAACGCCTCTTTTCGGCTACATTTGGTAGTCAGAGACAAGCCAACTGCTGCTGCAGCTTAAATAGAGATGGGCGTAGCCTATGTCTTGGACCAGTCAGTGCATGAATCTACTGGACATAACGCAGCCGGGCACACCAGTATAAGAATGGAGTGCACCCAGTGTGTTCCCTTGAGCTGACTGTGACCATTCTGACCAATCAAAGGGGAGCTTGACGTCCTAAACCTCAGTACTGATTCTAGAATGGTTAATATTAGCAGTCAATGACTCCATTTCGCGGTACTGAAAGTAACTATTCTAACTATACACAAGATTTAGACGGAAAATGAAACTAAGAGCTATGGAAGACTTTCCCGTTTATTTTTTTGGTACTGTTAATGTTCAAAAAAGTCGAGTCGGTAACAAAAGTTACTGAAACTGAGAATCATGGTGATTCGGATGAACTGGCGACGAAATCAGTTTTACTTTCGCAAAGTGTTGCTTCGAAATTTTGAATGGCCAAGGCTATAAGGTGAAGTGCACCGTGTTCATTGTAAAGATAATGGCCCGGATCTCGCAGGTGAAAAAGTGAAAGTCCTTGCAACCACAAAGAAAACACGAAACAAAAAATACTGTGACAAATGTGCGTCAACGAGTAGATCCAGTGTTCTGTTAATATTTGCAACCTATCAAAATATGAAGCCTCGCGGCTCTGCGCTTGCGCATACCTAAAATCTCTGTCTCGTTTTCTTCGCTCAAATTAAGCGGAAGTACTTAGGCTGGTGGAGTCAGGCTAATCTTCAGTAGCCTATCTGCAGAAATCAATCACATTTCTTTTTCAGCGCGTCTTTAGACCAGTAAACATTTATATTTGCATGGACATGCAACGTTTTCTTGAAAATGCAGAAATTAGATGACAATGGCGTGTTGCATGCTATATCTAAAAACATGCCCAACTCATAACATCTGCTTGTGTTATAATAACCTAAATAGCAAAGTTGTCTGTGGACTGATTCATATTGCAATATTGAGGCGAAAACAAGGACTTTACGACTTTACGTCCGATCTGCATTTAACCCAAACACAATTGAAGATTTTATTTGGATCAGTGTGGAGGGTCCTCCTCTGGACATGCTTGATGCCTCACAGGCAGTGAGGAGATGGATGGAAGGACAGAGAGCGAGGAGACCCAATTTTAAATCCTGGCCTCCGGATATGGCATAAAGCCAATGCAATGGAAACCTTTGCTAATCAATGAACTCAAGACTCTCATATCGTTAAATCACTGCCATTTGTTGAAGACAGTTTTATTGTTAATGTGGAGTGTTATATTGTAGTTTTTTAAACAATAAAAAATATATATTGGTGCTTCTTAGATTTCAGTGTGCGCTCCTAAATTTTGGCTTGTGCTCCTAACTTTTTGAACTTGGGAGCACAGCGCTACCAAGTAAAAGTAAATTTCAAGCCTTGATTTGGTATTTCTCCTGTTTCTAAAGATCATCTGAAGATGGCGGATAGCGGCTTAACGATGATCTCACCAACTTCCCTGAGCACTCTAGGATATAAGGCATCAGGACCCGCCACCTTATCTGCCTTTAGTTGATGCAACTTGTCTAATACTTTGTTATCCCAAACCTCAATTTCCGCAAAATAATCTTGAGCATTTGACATGCCCTCTGGCCAAATGAAGACCTCCTCTGAGGTAAAATTCTCAACAAAGTAACCGTTAACGGCATCCGCAATATCCTTGTTATCATATAGCAGCGACCCATTTTTATTCTTCATGCACTTAACCTGCTCTTTGACTTTCCTTTTTCTGCTACAGTACTGAAAGAAGTGTGTAACACTAAATTTCAAGGACCAGAGTCTAGATTCAGGTAGAGTGGTTACTAGCATAAGGAATAACAGATCACAGACCAGAAAGATTTTTAAACTGCTGGCTTATTTATATAGAAAATTATTAGAAGAAACAATGCTTATATGTTGGCACCAAACAATTTCACATACACACATTCAGAGATGAATTGTTCAATATCCCTTCAACACTCAGAATGAAACAAACATCTTGGGAACATAAAGTTATTCATCCCTATTGATTTCTTTTATGTTTAATCCAACCTATTTGGGTGAGAGATATAAAATTATTTGGGTTTCTTATTGGTCGTTTAGTTACTGGTATCTCCTTTAAGTTTACTCAATTTAGGGTCACGTTTTATCTCGATTTAGGCCTATTTATGGGTTTTGCTTCTCGGTTTCTACTTTCTCTTAGTTTGATTAATCAGCTCTATTTGAGCTTTAATTCACTTTTACACAACCCATTCAGGAAATACCGATTTGGCAACAATGAGAAAGGGAAAAAAAAAAATAAATAACCGTAAAAAATAAAATACAACTCAATCTCTGCTCTTACAGATTAATGTAAACAAAACTCAAATGTCCACAGTTTGGTGTATTACCAGTCTTTTGGTCGTGTCCTTCATCAGTCCATATGAAATTCACAGTGTCGCTACCACGATCCCAGTATCTGAATCACTGTCGTGCGGGTGAGTTTTGCAGGATCGATAATTCCCAGCTCCGACTCCCTCTCTCTCTCTCCCCTATGGGTGGCTCGCCATCTTGCTTCTGCAGCTCCAGGTGTTTTCGCGCACCGGCTATCCCAATCAAAAACCTGGCCAAACCCTCGTTCAAAAATGAATTAAACAGAATCCAGCAACACGGACAGCAGGTGAAGCAATATCCTCTCAGAATTGAAAGAACAAGGTATTGAATCTCAAGGTACACTTCTTTTACTCCCATTTACTTCCTCCTTTTCTCTCGTTCAACTTTTTTTTTTTCATCTTTCATCCCTATGGTTCTGCTCTTACTCTAATCGTTCGCCCTCCCTACAGCACGTAGCACGTACGTGCTCAGCTATTAACGCCAATGGCTGTTACCGGTACACTTGTTAAAGGAGCAGTACATATAAAATTAACGATAATTTGAACAGTAACTTACTTTCAGAGCATTTTGTTACTTTAGACACAATTGTTTTATTTGCTAACATTGAATATTGATCAAGCTTTATTTTCAAATTTGCCTAGGTTACAAGTGCTAAGGGTTAGTTTTTGCCCCCTCTGCAATTTGTCTTTCATACAGTCTTCTAGCATTCCTCAGCTCTTTTTTTACCACAGCCTGCATTTTACAGTATTCAGCCTTAGTATTCTCATTGTTATCCTTTATGTAAATCTTGTAAAGATTCCTCTTTTCCCTCAAAATCCTACAAATACCTGTGGTCATCCACTGAGGATTCTGCTTTTTCAGCTTACTTTTGGACACCTTTGGAATGAATTAGCATTGTGAATCAAGTAAAACCCCCTTAAATCTTTCCCACATCTCATTTATGGACTAACAGTCCAGGAGCGTCTCCCATTTTATTTCACTTCGATTTGAGCGCATCCTGTCAAAGTTTGCTCGCCTAAAATTGAAAATTTTAGTTTTTGAATACACCTTTAACTTCCCATGAAACATCAAAATTAACAAGAGAGCGATAACTTACCCAAGTGGCTCCAGTACCTCAACATCGCAAATTTTATCAGGGTGATTACAAAGCACTAAATCTAAAATTGCCTTCTCTCTTGTAGCTTTATTAACATACTGCGTCAAGAAATTATCATTTATAACATCGAGAAATTCTTCCTCCCCCCTACCCTATCCTATCACCATTTCCCAAATGATACCAGGATAATTTAAGGCTCCCATAATAATAGTACCTCCACCTCTACAAGGTTGCGTAATCCTCTTTAAAGAGCATTTCATTGACTGTACTGTCTAAAGCTGGTGGTCAATAGCATACACCTATTTTTAAACCTGTCCCGTGTTTGCCAATGAGCCTGACCCAGATATCGTCGCAGGGCAAGGAATGTTCAATTTCAGGAATAATAAAGGTTTAGTCCACATTTCTGTCAAAAGGTAGTCTAGGCTGTCTGTGAAGAACAACAACGACGACTAAAGCCTTCAACATGATGATCAGCCACCCCATCACTTGACAAATATTTTGACAGATTTTTGCAACTTTGATGTGTATACCCATGTGCAAAGCAGATAAGAATTAAGTAGTAATATCGTAGAATAAGCACATTTATCCAGGCTCGGTTCTGGACGTCTTTTTTCCCGTGCAATCACATCATTCAGTGCTATGCAACGTTGCGAGAATACAACCTAACTATTGTAACGCAAGTATTTAAATATGTTTCAAAGGGTCCAATCAATGTCTTTCAATTACTGAGGGTAGCTTATATGGTCTGGAATTGGATAGAAATTGTCAATCAATTGGTAATTACACGAGTTTCACATGTGCATGTACTATAGCTTTGCTGTTACAGATACCATTGAATCACCATTGACGTGATTGAATTTCCATGAGGGCTTGTACAGGGCTCCATAAGACAGCTGAATTCTTCAATAGACGAATCTACACGGGAGGAATTTATCCGTTTTTAGTATGTGATGACAATAATTGATAGAAGAATGACATGGTATCAATACCATAGCAAATTTTTGCTTCAGAAAAGATTTTTTTTAAATACTTCATTGGCATACCATTGGTTCACTATAGCTGAAGTGGTTGCTACAGAGGACAAAAATATTTTTCTGTCACGAGATAATTTTCTTAACGGCTGGATAGATACTATGGGCAAGTATTGAATTTGAGCTGTTTTCACATCAGACTTAGCTGAGTGGTTAAATTCAAGCAACTCCTGGGAAATGGGGATGGAACACAACTCGTCCACATTCTAAACAGTGTTCAAGCTTGTTTTGATGGTGAATATTCTATAACTGATCTGGGATCTGGGATCTATAACTGTGTGCAAAAATGGAGCAGCCCCATGTCCGCAGGCGACGACATCTGCACAAAGGGGTTAATGCAAATAGGTCAGGCACCTGTGACCTTGGCCAAGGTCATGAAGATAACACAGTGAACTGATGAAATTTTCGCGTGTTTCTACAAAGTTTAATCTGTTATGTTAACATAGTTCTAGTATTTGAAGGTGAATAAAACTAATCTGTGAAAGGTTTATGTTCTTGTTTACCTCTGTCCATCATGTTAATACTGCTAAACCCGATATTCTTATCACGGGCATTGGCTAGTATAAAGGATGCATGTGAAACACCTCCATGCTTACTTACAAGGACTTACAATGGCCACAGATATGATTCTAATTAAATAAAATGGACTTGCGCATCATAGTGTTAGCCAGAATGGAATCTCAGCGTGTCTCACCACAGCGACCAGGCCAACCTGGCCAAGATGAAACCACCTACGCTAGGGGTTCATCCCATCAAACCTGCTTATGGCAAACAAAATAATCTAGAGATTACTTTTAAAGCAAAAAAAAAAAAAAAACAAGTGCACCGCCTATCGGCGAATGTCGTATTGCTGTGCAATACTAGTCCCCTACCGGTGTATGCATATTTCCTAAAAAGTAGGTCAAAGTGACCTGAATAGGGTACATGACACAACCCTCTCCCCAAGATGCATCCACACACCAACTTTGATGTTCCTTGGTCATACGGTAATGAAGTTATGGAGCGGACACGAATGCGGACGGACGGACTGACGGAGTGCAATCCTATAGTCCCCTCCGTTTCCGGGCGGGGACTAATAAACAAATGTCTCCCCCCACCCCAATGCAGCCCCCCTGCCCTATTGATGTTCACAGACAGTAAAAGGCACATCTACATACAATATTTAAACAGAATGCAAAGTTTGATGTAAATAACGGTTTCCGAGTTAAAGCCCAGAAACAGTGGGAATTCCGACACAAACGCAGATGGGAAACCTTACAAAAACAATGTCTCCCCTCCCTCCTGGGGTGAGATATAATAACTGATGGGCATTTCTTGCCATTGACACAGAAGACAAAGTCAAAGACACCACTTCAATTCAAAACACCACATTTAATTATACATGAAACTCATCTGAAATATAGTAAAGCTGTACTTGCATCCAAAACTGAGTGCATTAGTGCATTTGGTTCACTAAAGGGAACTATAAACAAAAGAAAATCATGGCATTATTGAAACCTCAAACCTAAATGAATTCAGTGTTGCACTATGTCGCTGGGAAAACCTGAAGTGATCATAGACAATACGCATGCGCCGAGTGTGGACAGTCTCGATTTGAAATATCCAGAGGAATACAGGGAACAGCCAAAGGACGTCTCAAATGCCGAAGGCCTTAGACTCAATACAAGCCTGAAGACAGTACTTCTATTTATTACAGTCGGTGATGCCACAACTTTATTTAGCTTGTTTAGAAGAGAGATTCTGACCGAACACTGACCGAAGCGATTTCCCTCAACTGGGGTTCCAAGCTTGCCCAGTCCCTCTGTGAGCCACCAGCTCAGCGCGAAGCAGTATCCGGGGCGATCTCACAGTTGAGAATATAGCCCGGCCTGCAAAATGTTTTTTTCCCCCACTCCGGTTCTGAGCTCAAATATAACATACAACATATGACCAATCACTTCTCGCGTCAGAGCCACAAACATAAAACTTGGGAGTAACAAAGCTCGCTCTAGGGAGCCTTTTGGCACATGCATTAACACTTTGAATGAGGAGATGTGCACTCGGAAGCCTTTCTGATATATGGATGGTATCGCACCAGTTTCGTAGCTTGTCTTGCGATTTCATAGCACAATCAACACGATTAAAATAACTTGTTGGGAATCGCCACCTACGTGATCAAGAGACAAGCAGTTTTGACATGGCAGATCTGTTAGCTTTTACACATATACTCAGCAACAAAAGTTTCTGTGACACCAATATTGTTAATTATTTTTCATAACGCAATTATGAAATTGTCATACATGGTGATATCAGACTGAAACAGTACACATAAACACAACATTGAAATGGAAATCATGAAAATGCGAGAAAATGACTTTGCACGTGAAAATGTGCGTAAATCATGCTTGTGGATGGCAATAAAAGAGGAGAATTTTTGGAATGTTCACATTGTGCCTGATGAACGACGGAAGCATCACTTATCCAAAACACAGCCATTTCGGATCAGGAACTCTACCCTCTAAATGCCAAGACTGTCTGAAAATGATCGGTGGAGGGCCATTGGGATGATTGAATCCGGAACCTCGCAGAGGGAAGTTGCTCATCGCCTGAATGTCCACCGAAACACCATTTGGAACTTATGGCAGCGTCATCAGCAGACAAGACATGTCAGAGACCGTCCTCGCAGCGGCCGTCCACGAGTAACCACTCCCAGACAGGACAACTGGATTCGAACAACCCATCTCCGAAATCGATTCCAACCTGCAACCATAACTGCAAGAACGATACCTGGTTTGAGGCAACTGTCTGCACAGACAATCCGTCGCCGTCTCCGTCATTTTGGCATTGTCCCACGTCGGCCAGCAAGACGTCCAATACTCACAGTTCAACACCGACGACTGCGTCTACAGTGGGCACAACAACATCGACGGTGGATCCAACGTCAGTGGGATCTTGTACTCTTCACTGATGAATCAAGATTCATGCTTAACCGATGTGATGGTCGTTTACGTGTATACCGTCGACGTGGAGAACGTTATGCCAACAACTGTGTTCAGGAATTTGATCGTTTTGGAGGTGGTAGTGTCATGATTTGGGGAGGGATCACGGCTAGAAACAGAACAGATTTGCTTGTTATTGATGGAAATCTGACAGGTCAAAGATATCGCGATGAAGTGCTACGGCCATTGGTGGTACCGTTTTTGATGCAACATGGTCCCGGAATAACGCTGCAACATGATAACGCCAGACCACACGTTGCAAGGATTGTACAACAGTATCTGATGCAACAACATGTCAATGTCCTGCCATGGCCAGCCAGATCCCCAGACATGTCCCCAATCGAGCATCTTTGGGACGAGATGGATCGACGTTTGCGGCGGTTGGATAACCCGCCAGCTACACTCCAGGAATTGCGACAACGTCTACGTCAGATTTGGAATGACATCCCACAGCAATTTCTGGCACATCTGATTCGGTCCATGCGCCGGAGATGCGTTGCTTGCATCATGGCACGAGGAAGTCACACCCGGTATTGAAGTGTGAAGGTCACAATTGGTTAGACGTCAGACAAGTGCTTCATGACGCATGAAAATGACATTTTTCGTTTTGAGTGACGTTGGCACTGAAAAGTCAGTGTTTCTCCTGTTAAATAAACATATTGATTGCATTGAGATCTTTGCGTGTCATTTATAACATACACATAAATGGTGTCACAGAAACTTTTGTTGCTGAGTACAGTTCATATCAGCTGTAGTAGATGGAATATCATCTCACCTAAAGATTGTCATTTCAAACTAATTATTAAAAGGAATATTCACCCAATTCTACCACTTGCATGAAACACGTCTCCATTAGAATTATGTTTTATGTCCCATGGGCTCGGATTTCAAGAGAGAACCAATAAGGAAATAATATGGGTCTTGCACCACAAGTGGATCAGGTGGGGATGAAATCTGGCGACTGTTGAATTTCTAAGAGCGGAAAGCCTGCGATATGATTCTAAAATAAATAAGCGGAGCTACGATTACCGAAATATATGTACATGCATTTCTTCCGACTACATTTACTCAAATGCCCGATTTCTGATAAACAATTCTGATAAACACTCACACACCACTGGGCTCGAAATTGTGATCAAAATTAACACTGTGCGACCTTTGAATTAAAACAGTAGCACCTGTGCGACCGCTTTTCCCCAAATTAAAGGCCCATTGCCTGTACAATTGGGAGTCAGTAGGCATGTAAACCGCTGCAGCAGCTTGAATAGAGATGGGCGCATGTGCCGGAGCAGTGTGCGTGTCTTCTGTTCGCCGCCTCCTTGCTTGCAGCGTGCATTGCCGAATGGAGTGCACCCAGTGTGTTCCCATGAGCAGACCGTGACCATTCTGACCAATCAAAGGGGAGCTTGACGTCCTAAACCTCAGTACTGATTCTAGAGTGGTTAATAATAGCCATCAATCACTCCATTTCGCATTACCGAGAGTTATTAATTATAAATATACCCAAGATTTAAATGGAAAATTAATCGGAGAATAATAAGTTTCAGTAACTTTTGTAATAACAAAAGTTACTGAAACTGAGAATCATGACTGACTACAACGATGATTCGGACGAACCGGCGACGAAATGAGTTTATTATTTTCACAATAGTAATAGTCATCCATCAAGTTAAAGTGGAGTTACGGTGCGAAAACTGAAATCGGGGCAAAATCGACACTTTTTTGACCGGTGTGACCTTGGAATTCGACAGATGACCTTGAAAATCAATAGGGAACCCCTTTTCTATACCAAGAAGCTTGTTGTAAGATTTCAACAAAGAGGGGCTTCGAAATTTTTGATGGCCGAGGCTAAGAGACGGTGAATTGCATGGTGTTCGTTGTGGGATCTGAACCGTAATCTTTACCAGTAACAGCACGTTAGCTCCTGATTCCAAACACTTTAAACGTGAAAGTCCCTCCAAACATGAGGAAAGCCTGAAACACAGAAGATGCTGTGACAAATGTGCCTCAGCGAGTGGGCCGACGTTCCGTCAATTTTTGCTACCAATCAAAATATGCCGCCTTGCTGTTCTCCGCTTGCGCAGACCTAAAATCTCGGTTTCATCGCTCATATCTGAAGTAGCCCATCTAAAATAAACAAGTACATCAGAAGGATCTAATAGCTGCGACCTCGCCTAGCATCCGTCACGAGGCCTAGTGTCCATGACTGGTGGTTTCTTGTACAAGTGTGATGTTGAAATTGGCAAATGACCTTGAAAATCAATAGGGGACCCTTCCTTTGTACCAAGAAGCTTGTTCTAAGAGGTAATAGTCATCCATCAAGTTAAAGAGGAGTTACAGTGCGAAAACTGAAATCGGGGCAAAATCAACACTTTTTTGACCGGTGTGACCTTGGAATTCGACAGATGACCTTGAAAATCAATAGGGAACCCCTTTTCTATACCAAGAAGCTTGTAAGATTTCATAGCCATTCATTGAATTAAACTTGAGTGACGGTGCGAAAACCGTAAAATCGGGCAAAATTGACACTTTTTTTTACCTTTGTGACCTTGGGATTTGACGGATGACCTTGAAAAACAATAGGGAACACCTCCTGTATGCCTAGAAGCTATTTCCAAAATTTCATAGCCATCCATGAATTCTAACTGGAGTTACAGCGCGAAAACCTGCAAACAAGGTCGTGACCTCTGTGAACTTGACCTTTGACCTCGACCTTGTGCATAGACATCACTTGGTGAAGGTCAATAACTCCTGAAAACTTCATGATGATACGACGACAGGAACATGGTGAAAAAGGTGTCACAGACAGACAGACAGAAGCGTTCATAGAGCTGCTTGGTCGCAGCTAAAAAAAAAATTATAAAAAACACTTTTCTGCGAGTCTTTCGACCTGTAAGCATATGCGCGCTGGGTGTTCCTGAAATTGCAGAAATTGGATGACAATGGCGTGCGGCATAACGTTATTTCTTAAAACAAACGTATCCAATTCATAACTAGAGCACTCGGCAACCGAGCACATGTATCCCCGAAGGCCCCCCAGTTGGGCCCAGATGGTCTCAGAGTACCCAAAATCAATAAGTGTTGTGAACTTACCATAATACATGTCCCTGCAAAATTTGAAAAGAATCGGTGCACTTATGTGGGCCGTAGAGCGTTCACAAGAAAATCTCTGCGCACGCGGACGCGTGACGAGGCCAAATCCACAGTATCCTCCGAACTCGCTCGGGGGATACAATAATATCTGCTTAATGTTATAATAAGCTGACAAATTACAAATTACCTCTGTCGACTGATTCCTATTCCAATATTAGGGCGAAAGCAAAGACGTTACAACTTTAAGTCAGATCTGCATTTAACCCCAACACCATTGAAGATTAGAAGATTATCCGGATCACTGGAGGTTCCTCTGGACATATTTGATGCCTCACAGGCAGTGAAAAGATGGATGGAAGGGCAGAGAGCCAGGAGACCCAATTTTAATTCCTGGCCTCAGGATATGGCATGAAGCTAACGTAGAGGAATTTTTTGTAAATCAATTAACTTAAGACATATCATGTCATATTGTATAATAACTTTCATTTGTTGGAAACAGTTGTATTGTTAATGTGGGAGTGTTATATTGTAGTTTTTTGAACTACAAACATACATACACACATACACACATACACACATACACACAAACACACATACACACAAACACACATACACACAAACACACACACACACTTCTTAGATTTTGGTGTGCGCTCCTAAACTTTGGCTTGCGCTCTTAAGTTTTTGAACTTAGGAGCGCAGTACCACCAAGTTAAAAAGTTCATTTCGAGCCCTGCACCGATACGAATAAAAACTACTTGGAAGGGGCTTCAAAAGAGGTATTGAATCTAACGAATCAGCAAGAGGTAGAGCATTTTGAACAACATTACAGTGAACAAAATGGTCTTGGACATCTACGTTAGCAATATAAGCGCTGATCTACCTCAAAAACAACTCTTGTACCAGTGGACAACGCCTAGTTGCCCACACACGCTACGAGACCTGGCTATGGCGCCAATGTGTCGGGCACAGATAAGACAGAAGTGCGCAGATTGGTCATATGCTAATGAGTTTATATTTGAGCCCAATTTCGCGTATGGCCTACAGAACTTCAGTTCCCTAAAGAATTAAAGTCATGTCAACGCTGCAGATTTTCGGGACAAACACTGTTATTTATACAAATGCTATAGGCAATGTAATGTTGGAAACGGCCTTAACCGTCTCAGCGACTCCAGTAAACATTGCCCATCTCAAAGACTGGGAGATGGGAGGCAGGCTAACATTATGTTGCGCATTGTAGGATTTGCACGCGGTCACACACGTAACAAAGGTGTAACACATATAACACATGCAAACCAGGTCATGGTATGCAAATATTTTCATTAAAGTTTCAATTAATGCAAACAGCAATAACCATTGCTAAAGTTGGTGAAGCCAAAGTGTTATAATCTTCTTCAAATCACAGAATTGTTGGAATGTAAATTAAATGCAGATTGACCCATTTTCTGTGTCCCGCATGTAACGCAGCCTCTTCCTGATCCTGTACTTCCAATAGGCAAATACCAAGTTGATGTACCACATTGATAGAAAAGCCCAAGTATCTTGTGGTTGTTCTATATTGATGCCCTCCTGCAGCCCAATTAAAGTATAGTGCATTGAAAAATGTCAAGAATACCTTCCAAATGTCACACACGTAGCTCGAGAATCACCCCAATGTAGGTTTGTAGGATCTCTTCAGAAAATGAAGCAAAAGGTTTGCGACTTTTGAGTGAAACCTCAATCAATTGTTCAACAAACTGCATTTCATAATTAGATTTCCAGTTTGGGACAGTATCTTTATGAGTAGCAGGTTACCTTTCCATCAGACACCAATTACAGGGATAGACATTAATCCCTTTACTGCACTTCTCCAGCAGACAAGTTTACTCCTCTCACTAAAGTTATGGTTGACTGCACAAGAGAGAACTGCAAGATCCAGCTGAGCTTGGCGTGCAGCAATGATCGCCAATGCGATGAGTTAACTAGGTCAGTGCATGCCGCCCAGGAAAATGGTGCAACTTTGTGCATTCTGGTGCACGAGGCAAATCTGTTGGCTTCTTCACACTACAATTTTCACATTTTTTAGGAAAAATTTCTCAGAAAATCTGCCGAATCTAGTGACTGGCTCTGATGAACCAAGAATATTTTAGTTGCGCACTTTAGCATAACTCCCAAAATGAAGCCGTTGTCAATATTTGCGCTTTTTTCAGGTGACTTTCCATACAGCAAGTCTGTAGCTTGCTTGAAATTACCTTACTAAAGGAGCTGTTTCACGATGGCTGCGCATATGCAGAACTATGAAAATCCTTTGCTTAAGTGAGTGAACTGCCGAACTGCGTAGTGCATCAGGGCTGGCATTAAGCAAAAATAACTGCGTAGCAAACACGCAACTCAGTCTCAAGAAGTCAGTAGCATTTTTCAGAACTGTTAAGCAAAAATAAAACCAAAAACATCCGTATATGCATTTCAACTTTTTATTTTCAACTCTTGGAACACTTCGCTAACAGTACTAACACTAACATAGCCTAATGAAGACAAAGGCAGTTGAGCTACAGTAGCATTGCAGTATTGAAACTACTTGGATTTACCAACTGGGTCCCACTTACAGCTAACATGTAGTAACTCAGTAACTGAATAGGAATTGGTAAGTTTTAGTTGGTTCTATCAAAGCCACTCACCTGGCTCAGGCTGTGAATAAGTGAATATTCAGGATTGATTTTCACCATGCATAATATTTTTACTGTGAAAGAAATTAACAGTGGTAATAATTATGAACAAAGAAACATTTAATAATTAAAATAAAAATAGTCATAATCTAGAATAAAAAGCACTACAGGAATTCAGGGTACAAATACATGTGTTGAAAATAAGAAAACAGCATTCCTTGGACAAAAACATACAACTCTTATTAATATTTACAGTTAATTCAAATTTAATTCTTTGAATTTTAACAAACTATTCAGAATTTCTTGACGACAAAACCTGTAAACAAAATTATAATTTATTAAATAATGGTCATGCTTGTAGGCTGATGTGTGACAAGGTCCAGTGTTTTTTCATTTCATTTCATCTTGGGGTCATTCCACCTCAAATCAGCAGATTAGAAAAAAAATTCCCGCTTGACCATCTCTGATTTGCTTGATTTTTTTTTTCTTTTGAACTTTGACAATAATGTAGTAACTTCGTGCAATATTAGCCTGGTACTAGCAATAATTTCGGATTTATAAATTTTTGAAAAAGTGCCCGTACGGCCATTTTCGCGACATTCCGAACGTTTTTAAAATTATGACCATTTTTGAGGGGCTGTATCTTCGAAACCGTAAAAGCTAGAGAGCTGATTTTTTTATGCTGTTAGTCCTGTATGTGCACTCTGTATGGGGTCAGTTTCAGGTGTCTATTCATTGCTGTTTGTTTTAAAATAAATTTCAAACATCCAAAATAAATTTCACTCGCTTTGTGCGGTTCACATTTCAAGTCCATATTTGGACCACTTGTAATAGTAGCTGTAACTTACTTTTTTTGTTCAACAATCTCCTTCTCTTATAGAATAAAAATGCATAAAGAATTTGCAGAAACAATTGTATTTTAGTTCTCATATGACCCAGCAAAAAACAAATTTCGCATTTTATTGTCGATATTCAATTGGCAATTGACAAAATATGACAAGATTTACCAAAAAACTAAATATGCTACCACAAAGGTAATGACAATATCTGTTTATATACAAAGTTTCAAGTTGGTACTAAGTCTCTAAGTTACCTAGAAAAAAAATTCTTAAATCGAGCATTTCTGCCGTTTTTCAAATTATTGAGAACTTGTAGAAAATCACCAGAGAAAGTTTTACATGCGCATTTCAGTATACAGGCTGTCCTTCTGCATTGTATTGTCTTGTCTGGACATGTTTGCTGATCTCAAATGGACAAGGCCTTTCAAACAAAATAGTTTGCTGCATGTTTTATTCCTCCCTGTCCGTGCTGTGTGAAAGTTTGGTGAATGACTCAAGCAAAAGTGCTTTGTGATTTATCCGAGATAAACATGATCAATTGTGTAGCAAAATTACCAGTACTGGTAGTGCTATGCTGAATGGCCACAGCTGAGGTTTTAACATATTAATAAATGTGTAAATATAGAACCTATAGTAACACAAGTAATTTTTATGCCTTGGCCTTCAGTGCATGACATCATGCTTATGTCATCAGAAAATTCAGTGAGCCGTTCAGTTGATCAATAGCCATTGTAGACCAAGCTTCAAAATCGAATGCAGTGAATGTGAAATCTTTGAAGATGGCAGAGAACTTGGATACTTGTACAATTGGGAAAAAACTTTGTTCAGAACAGGATTGCCATAAACTGGACTTTGTCCAAAGTCTAAAACGGTCAGTATAATTTTGGTTTTATTATGTGCCAGCTTGATGCTCATTCCTTTATTCATATAATTAAGTGATGCAGGAGTAGTGTACAATACCTCATATTATCATAATTATTTTCTTACCGTCCAAAGGAGTCTGAGAGCAGTCTCCTTTGAACAAGCTAAAATGATCTCTCAAATGACAGGAAGCCAGGGAATCACTGCAGGCATGAAACTGTGTCCGAAGTGCCGACAACACCTTACACGTCAACATGATCAAGAACATGATCGAGAACGTTCAGATGAACAGGCCAGCAGTGGGAATGAAAGTGTTGAAGAATACATACCCCCGGCTGATGTTGAAAGGCAACTAAATGAAAGCATCACCAAGCTTGGAGTCTCGCCATGCAAAGAAATTTCCGAAAAATGGCAAAAATGCTCGATTTCAGAATTTTTTCTAGGTAACTTAGAGACTTAGTACCAACTTGAGACTTTGTATGCAAATAGATATTGTCATTACCTTTCTGGTAGTATATTTAGTTTTTTGGTACATCTTGCCATATTTTGTCAATTGCCAATTGAATATCGACAATAGAATGCGAAATTTGTTTTTTGCTGGGTCATATGAGAAATAAAATACAATTGTTTCTGCAAATTCTTTTTGTATTTTTATTCTATAAGAGAAGGAGATTGTTCAACAAAAAAAGTAAGTCTCAGGTACTATTACAAGTGGTCCAAATATGGACTTGAAATGTTAATCGCACAAAGCCATTGAAATTAATTTTGGATGTTTGAAATTTATTTTAAAACAAACAGCAATGAATAGACACCTGAAACTGACCCCATACAGAGTGCACATACAGGACTAACAGCATAAAAAAAATCAGCTCTCTAGCTGGTGCAGTTTCGAAGATACAGCCCCTCAAATATGGTAATATTTTTAAAAACGTTCGGAATGTCGTGAAAATGACCGTACTGATACTTTTTCAAAAATTTATAAATCCGAAATTATTGCTAGTACCAGGCTAATATTGCACAAATTTACTACATTATAGTCAAAGTTCATAAGAAAAAAATATCAAGCAAATCAAAGATGGTCAAGCGGGAAGGTCCTGTTGAATTGAGGTGGAATGACCCCTAGTCGCACATGCGTACATCGCTTGATTCCCCCGCCAATTCCTTACACAAGGTGGCAGACACGTATCACATTTTGCGGTTGGTTCAGCCACTCGTGTTTTCCTTTAGCTCTGTGGGAGGGACTGGCACAGAGGTAGGAAAATAATGTGGTCATTCCACTCCCTACCATGGTTTCAGAGTCACCCCGGTAGGTTATTCATAGTGCAGTGCCGGAGACCGATCAGGACAATATTAAGAGACTGTAGGAGCCCGTTTTTGTTCAAAACTGGACAAAATTTTTATTCACATGTATCCAAAGACTGTATCGCAAAATATGCGATGGGGATTTCAAAAGTCTGTCACAGATTGGCACATTTAATAATAATAAAAAAAAAAAAAAAGATCGCATTTTGCGATGTGATACCGTTTATCGCCAGCTCTGGTGCAAGTCTTCTGTCTGGTGTTTGGTGCTGGTTTCTGTGCACTATTCTCACCCTTGTATTTTGAATTTCAAATGTGTTCACCTCCCTACTAGCTGTGCACCTGCAGTATATTGCATATTTTAAATAAATATCAATCTACTACGACAGTACTCTAGCCTAAGGCAAGCATGGTTTTGTTTGCCACCCAGTTTTACCTGTTACAGCTTGTGTGCATTAATATTAAAACTTAAAGATCACAGTAAAGTATTGGGAGGACTAATCACCATATATTAAGGCCAAATAAAACCATTGTTGCCAGGCAAAACAAACCTCACCTAGTAGCATTTGTTTTCATGCTTTAGCTTCTGCTTCAAGAGCCCTCCAAAAATCCGCAATTTTGAGTTTGACCTTTTCAGATCACTCAGAGAAAGACACAAACATATTAATAAGAGTTCAAGGTGCATCTGCAGCATCATATTGCCTAAAAAAAAAAAAATCGGCAGCAAGAACCTGCAGCAAAAGGTAGGACAGCAACCCGTCGCCACGCAGACCTTGCAGAGCTGGATTGGACACACCCTTAGAAAGCCAGCATTCAATAATACCTGCCAGGCTTTGACTTGGAACCCCCGGGGCAAATGGAAATGAGGACAGCCCAAAATCAGTTGGAGAAGAGACTCTAAGGCAGAGGTCCAAAGACTGGGAGTTGACAAGAGAAGGGCTACAAGGACAATGCTGAGTCCTGTTTGCTGAAGTGTCGCCAATGGCCAGTGGTCGCCAAGGGGTGAAGGTCCAAAGCAATCAAGTCCCATAAACAAGAATTTTTTTTAAAAAAAAAGGACTCCAGGGAAAAATGAATGGAAACTTTTACTTCCACATCAGCGAGACATACTCTCCTCAGTACTCTATCAGAGCCCTTCAACACAGAGCCTGTACACTCCCAATTAATGCCATTTTATCACGTTCCTGGCAACTCACCAAGAAGGCGCTCCAGAGATCCTCAATGAATAGGAGTGAATTGAACTTAACAACCTTCTTCTACACAAAAAAGCCCAAATTTTATTTATTTTAGTTTTTGCAAGGACAGCATTATCAGAATTGAAATAAAATAATGCAAATATTTCATTTTTCTGACAGGGTAGGCAATTTTACCTACACAACGCCAGCATCCTGCCACGTATTTGCTACTTTACGACTGATTGTGACTGAACACCCTTCCTTCATGGCACCTGGGGTCTTTAGTTAGCTAGTAGCATAACCTTAATCTACCTAACAATTATACGAACGCAGTCACAACTAGGGCTGTCACGTTAATTAATCGCGATTAATTTCAGCGCAATAAAAGTAACTGCCACTATGAGGCAGATAGACTTTCTCGCTTATTACTTTTTCTATGACACATACCGAATGCGGTCATTTGAAAGGCTTCCGGGAAGAGAACTGTGATTTGAAGTCCACTAATTACCAGCGAGGCTGGACAGCCTCCATCGCCTTGGCATAATTAGCTCACCTTAAATCAATTCCAGTGTACTTAGCCTTACTTGCAATCAAGCCATATATTCAGCCAACTGACTAATAAAAATCAAAATGTGGCCTGTAATGATTAAGAAGTGATAATGAGAAGCAGACGGACCAAACCAGGTTGCCGTGTTCGATTGAAAGAATTTCAATAATCTGAATAAATAGCAGACCTCTAAATTCCACCTTTCATTGAGGAATTTTGTATGCATTATAAAAGATATATCTAAAAAAAAAAATAGAAATTATTCAAAGATGGCCCTGGTTTTAAGAGCTTAAAAATATAGGCCAAGTGAAGTGGGAAACATTTTGTGAAGCATACCGAATATGAATGTGAGAGAGAATACGTTTGCATTGCAGGCAATAGTCAAATGCACCAAAGATTTGGCAATTAGCGTTCAGGCGAATCTTTGCCACAAATTTGAGGCATTTTTTATTAGATAATTGAACGAGAGTAATTTAAAATAATGTAACTCATAGCACTTGATGTTATTTACTTTTGAGCGTCTACATAACCAACAGTGAAGGTGGAAAACATTTTGTATAAGCGTATAGAACGTGACATTGTTAACGAATTTGAAAATCTTTCAATATAACGCGGCAGCCTGGTTAGGTCCGTCTGCTTCTCATTATCTCTTCTTAATCATTATAGGCCACATTTTAGTTTTGATTTGTCAGCTGGCTGAATAAATGTCTTGATTGCAAGTCAGGCTAAGTACACGGGAATTGATTTAAGGTAAACTAATTATTTCAAGGCGATGGAGGCTGTCCAACCACGCAGGTAATTAGCGGATCGCAAATCAAAACTGTCAAATCAGATTTCTTCCCGGAAGCATTTCAAATGACCGCATTAGGTAAGTGTCATAGAAAATGTAATAAGCAAGAAAGTCTGTCTGCCTCATAGCGGCAGTTACTTTTATTGCGCTTAAATTAATCGCAATCTCTGTGGTTGCTTCAACCTTCCAGCGCAGTTTACTACTGCGTCAGCGAGATCAGTGAATGTCACTCGGAATGTCACCCGTGACGCGGTTACCCCCTACTGTGTGAGCGGTGTATTGCATTTCACGTATCGCCCGTGCGGCTTGAGCACACTGTGTTCAATATGAAAGGGAGTGCGTTACCTGCGTCGCTCGCGTCGACAATGAACCCAGCCTAATACTGCGTTTCCACCAAAAGCAAAACGAATCACTCGCGCGGCCAGATTGTATGCAAACTCAATAAAAAGAAGAGAATAGACGCGAGAAGGCGCGAACTCGCGTCTATTTGCGTCTTTGCGTTGACTTTGAATGCAATCTGGCCATTCATTTCGCGTTTAATGGAAAGGCGGCATAAGAGGTGGCACCGAACAGGCGGTGAGCAAGCCAGCTCAACGATATTTACATTTACAAACTAATGTTAGTCAACGTGAGATTGGAAGGAATGCAAACGGAAGCGGCTCTTCAGTCCAAGCAACTGGCGAGTTAGCAAACTCCTCGTCAAGACACAATGCTCCTAAATAATGTGTGCGTGTAAGTCTATAAATAACAGAGACTAAAAACATTGAAACAAAGTTAGGATACGACCATTTCCCTTTTCAGTGTTCACTCCCTGACAACTCGCAAAAGCAGGACGCTGGCTCAGAACTGAAACATTAAATTAACAAATATTTATCGTAAACAAGCTTACGCTACCCTGTCTGTAATGATGTTGATACAAACTGCCTTACGACAAGGTCACCGCACAACGAGTGCCACATTATTACGATTAAATTAAACAACTTTTACCTCGCGTCCACTTACAATTGGCACAGTTAAAGTTATGCAATGAACACTGGTCCCAAGAGCGACCACTCACTGTACCCAAGGGCTCCTGTTTGCACCCTACGAAAGATGCTAATTCATTCATTTCCAGTTTCAAGGGCGCAGCCAAATGAGCGAAACGCACCGTTAGCACACTTTAAAGCAAAGATTCATTTGTAAAATTGAACGAAATCAAGCCATGTGGCATAAACGTAAATAAAATAGCCAATCTTACCATTCTGATTCTCCTTTCACAACTTTCCTTGTCAGCTCAAGAGGTCCGATTCCTACCTATTGCAGAAAAACACGCTACCCACAATCCCGCCTTCACGGATGTTCGAAAACAACTCCCCTTGTATCCGTTCACTAGCATCCCCACTTTCCTGCTAAATATTTTGGGTGACATTGTGCAACAAGCAGATGGAAGTTGAAAATAAAATATAAACTTAAATTTCCAAATGATTGGGTTTCACTGATTATATACCAAAGCTATGATCATATAAGCAGAAAATATATTGGTACTAAGTAACTGGACGTCAAGAGGCTGTGTCTGATTGGTGCGTTCTTACCTGCAATGCGTCAACTGAACTCAACAGTGAACGCCCACTTTCAGTGTAAAAAGACACCTGAAGTTTCATGGGGAGTGCGCTGTCTGTGTAATGCCTGTGATCCACTTCAGCCTAGTTCACGCTCGACACAGTCGCGAGTGCGCGAGGTTCGTGCGCCACAAATGACGTATCGCGCACCAAGCACAACCTCGCGCGCTGGCGCTTCGCGAGGTCACGCAACTCCATGATTTTGAGGCCTAATTCCAATCCGACCCCTTACAGACTCCCTGACTTAGAGGCGCGTTCAGGCGAAGTCCGTGAGTGTGTGAGGGCTGTTCTATTGTCAGATCATCAAGTCAGTGGCCCAATTCCAATCCGCCCCCTGAAGACTCAAGCCCTGAATCCTCACTGACTTAATTGATGTCAGCTGTATGGGACTGAGTCTGACGGTGGGGCCCCACTACACACGGAAAATCCGGATGTCATCCGCACCTCCCTGCGGAACTGCTAGTTTATGGGCGTTTCTGACTTGCTGGCTTGTGGGCTTGTCGGACATTGTGTGATCAAATAGAATCCATCCCCGCTAAATTTTGATTTTCCTGCTGTGATGAGTACAAATCAATTTTCGTACAAACATCTCTCTGCCATGGATCATCAAAAGAAGATTCTGGCTGCGATTGCCGTCGCCACTGCCGTTTTTGGGTTCATCCCATCCTGCAACGGCGAAAAAATTATGGGAGTATCATCGGCTCGTATCAGAGCTCCGTTTGGATACAGCACTCTTCCAGCAGTACTTTCGACTGGACAAGTCCCAGTTCAGCTTCTTGTTCGTCCTTGTCAAAACAGGAAGATCTGCTTGCTCTGGAAGTTTTTCGGACGAAAGAGATTGGCTTCCAGGTTGCGGGCACCGTATTCATTTCCATATGGCGAGCAAATTTCATCTTCGTCCCCTCCCACTTTCCCGCACGGATGCCCGGATTGTATCGGATGGTATCCCAGAATGCATCGCGCACCAAAACGCACGCATGCCATAGAAAATGAATGGGATGCGGAGGAGGGCGGAGATTTTCCGTGTGTAGTGGGGCCTCACCGTGAGAGGGCTCCAGATCCTATATACTGGAATGGAACAGTGTTTAACCCCTTTCACGCTACCAAACTACACTCACTACACGCCTCTGAGCTGCAATAAGTGGATAGAGGGGTCTTGACTGTTTCTAGACAAGTTGCTCCAGAATTGTTGCATGGCATCTGACACAGGACAGAATTTTTATTAGTATGCAGAAGTTTCATCCAGAGCTTAACCCTCTGTTTTTCTGAGTCTTTTTCTGGGCATTTGTACCCTCTGGAACACTGAGTCCTTAGACAATCCACGCCCTGTCCCTCACCATGAGCGCTGGCTGCTGCTGTCCTGATCTGGTCCTGATCAAGTTCAGCTCCATCCTTGCCTTGCCACTTTCTGGAGCTACAGATGCCACTGCTTGGATGTTTTAATGAGTTCTAATGGGCTTTTGAGCATTCTGAATGAGTTTGCCAGCAGAGGATGAGCTTCCCCACTATAGCCAGGTTCCTCCTGTTATGGCTCCAATTTGTTATTACATTTACAACACAAACGGCAACAGCAACAGCAAGGGATGACAGAAATTGTTTTAAAAACTTGAACACATTTAATCAACAGACAAAGACACTAACAACTAACTAACAAACTAATCTATTGACCAAGATTGATAAAAAACAGAAATATTTACAGTCCCTGGTGATGTGCTGGGTGAGGAAAAAATTCTGTTACAAAGGCAAAAATCCACAAAAGAAACGTCACAGGTCTTGAACAGAAGGGCAGGTCTGGTCATCTTCTTGCAATTTCTCCTACTACTTTACTGTCTCAATTCTTTTCCTTATATACTCTTTTGCAGATCCCACCCACGTTTAGACCTCTTTTTTTTAATTTTCTGAGACTTGCCCCAGACATGTCCAGGACATGTCTAAACATGACTCCAGTCTGAGCTTAACAAAAAAAAAAAGGTAAATACTGCCATCTAGTGGCCTATATTCACATTACACCTCCATTCCAAGAGGGAAAAATTTTGACTTACAAAGGCAAAATTTTTCTTTTAAATACAACAAAATGGTTTAGTAGACACTTGTGTGTACATATATATCATACAATATTCAAATAAACACGTGATATATATATACATATTCAAACACGGGATAAGCAATCAGCAATTACATTGTCTGTACCCTTCACATGCTTAATTTCCAAGTCAAACTCCTGTAAAATCAAACTCCAATTCAACAATCTCCGATTCTTGTTTTTCATCTTTCTCAAAAACATTAACGGATTGTGGTCAGTGTACACAATCGTTGGCTTTTGCCCTGTACAAACATAAACCTCAAAGTGTTGTAATGAAAGGACCAGAGCCAACAGTTCCTTCTCAATTGTGGAATAGTTCCTTTGGTGGCGATTGAACTTCCTGGAGAAGTATGCCACGGGATGCTCAATGTCATCAGAGTCACTTCTCTGTCGAAGCATAGATCCACAAGCTTGGTCGCTAGCATCGACCGCGATGGAGAACGGTTTGTTGAAGTCAGGAGATTTGAGCCCGGGGAAGTGACACAGCAGAGACTTCAGGCGATCGAAGGCTCTCTGGCATGCATCATCCCAAGTGAACTTTACGCCTTTCTTCAGTTGGTTAGTTAGACTGAGAGCAATCTCAGCAAAGTTCTTGCAGAACTTGCGGTAGTACCCGATCATTCCAAGGAAGCGGCGCAAAGCTTTTTTGTTGTCAGGAACTGGAAAGTCCATGATGGCTTGGACTTTAGCATTTATGGGTGCCACCTTACCCTGGCCTATGATGTAGCCAAGATAGGTGACAGTAGCACAACCAAAGTCACTCTTGCTCAGGTTAACAGTCAGGTTAGCCTGGGTCAGGCGCTGGAACAACGTCTCCACATCTATTAGATGTTCTTCCCAGGAGTCACTCCATGTGATCAGGTCATCGATGTATGCACCCGTGTGTGGCAATCCGGCAATTGTAGACTGTATCATCCTTTGGAACGTGGCTGGGGCATTTTTCATGCCAAAGGGTAGGACTTCATACTGGTACAATCCAGATGGTGTGGCAAAAGCAGAGATGCTCTTGGCCCTCTCAGTTAAAGGCACACACCAATAACCCTTCAATAAATCAATCTTGGTCAGAAACTTTGCTTGCCCTACACTATCAATACAATCATCAATCCTAGGTATTGGAAACACATCAGTTCTAGTTACAGCATTGACTTTGCGATAATCTGTACAGAATCTAGTACTTCCATCAGGTTTTGGAACTAGCACACAGGGTGAACTCCAATCGGAGTTGGAGGGTCTGATAATATCATGTTCTAACATGTACTCAACCTCTTTCTCAGCAATCTTTCTCTTTTCAGGATTCATCCGGTATGGATGCTGTTTTATTGGTTTGGCATCACCAACATCTACATCATGAGAGGCTATAGTAACTCTCTTTGGAACATCAGGAAACAAATCCTCATATTTCTTGATCAACCTTTCAAACTGATCTCTCTGTGAGGGTTCTAAGTGCTGGAGTTTTACATCAAGATTTTGCAACACTTCAGTGTTTGACAATTTACATGAAAGACCTTCAGCTTTAATTCTTGGTTCATCATCTTGAAACTCCCCCTCATCTTCACACATTTCGACCATTGGAGAATCTGAAGTGACAGCTGCAACCCTAGCATTTCTGTCATGATAAGGCTTTCGCATGTTAATATGACACAATTGTTTTGGTTTTCTCCTATCTGGAGTCTTCACAATGTAATTGAGATCATTGAGTTTTGTCAGAATTTCATAAGGACCATGAAATATAGCCTGCAATGGATTGGACTGCAAGGGAAACAACACAAGGACCTTTTCTCCTGGTTTAAACTCACGGCTTCTAGCCTTATGTTCATACCAAGTTTTCATTTTTCCCTGACTTGATTTCAAGTTCTCTTTGGCAAGGTCACAAGCTGCACGCAATCTTTCCTTGAACTTGCTAACATAGTCTAACAGACTGATATGCGGCTCTTTCTCTTGCCATTGTTCACTCAATGATAGCAAAGGTCCTCTCACTTCATGACCAAACACTAGCTCAAATGGACTAAATCCAGTAGACTCCTGCACTGCTTCTCTAGCTGCAAACAACAGCAAATGAACCCCTTCATCCCAGTCTTTCTCATGGTCATAACAATAAGTCCTCATCATTGTCTTGAGAGTGGAATGAAACCGCTCTAAGGCACCCTGACTTTCTGGATGATAGGCACTAGAAAGAATCTGCTTTGCACCTAGTTCATACACAACCTGCTGAAACAATCCTGAAGTGAAATTGCTACCCTGGTCTGACTGAATTTCCCTGGGAAGGCCAAACAACGTGAAGAACTTTATCAAAGCCTTCGAGATTGCAGTTGCCTTGATGTTACGTAGAGGTATGGCTTCGGGGAATCTGTTTGGTGCACACATGATTGTCAACAAGTACTGATTTCCAGATCCAGTCTTAGGTAATGGACCAACGCAATCAACAATGACCCTAGAGAATGGCTCCCCAAATGCTGGGATAGGCTGCAATGGAGCTACAGGTGGGTCTAACTGGTGTTTTCCAACTACCTGACAAGTGTGACAGGTTTTGCAAAAGCTGGAAACGTCTTTCCGAAGCTCAGGCCAAAAGAAGTGTTTCATGATTTTATCAACAGTCTTGTTAACACCAAGATGACCTCCTAAAGGTAAACTATGAGCCATTGTCAAGATCTCATTCCTGTAAACCTTCGGAACAACAATTTGCCTGACCACTGCCCAATCTGCATTGGCAGGGATATCAGGAGGGCGCCACTTCCGCATCAACACACCATCCTTGAGATAATACCCAACTGGAACTGGGTCTATTTCTTTATCAGGAAGGGCTCTCCTCTTTAGTACACAAATTTCAGGATCATTAGTTTGCTCCTCAATCAACCGCTTTCTGGACAGAGACAAGTCTCCAGACACATCAGAATCACCAGACCCATCCGGCTGGCTGAATAGAGAACTGATAAAAGTATCTGATAAGTCCTCAAACGGAGAAACCATAGTAGGCCAATCAGAGTCATGAGGCGAACCACCTGAGTCCTGACTATTCAATGTACTGGACGGCACCACATCATCTTCTTCTTTAGCCTTCTTGGCCATAGCACGAGTCACTGCGCAAGAAGGATACAGAGATGGGTCCTCATCCCCATCTTCAGTGCTCGGCTGTGAAGTAAGATGTACAGGGGGAACTACTTTGCCCCCAGCCAGGTCATTGCCTAGCAACAGAGAAACACCCTTTATAGGTAGACTTGACATAAGTCCCACCTTTACCTGTCCTGTAACTAAATCTGACTTCAAGAATATAGAGCGCAGGGGTACAGATACAGTCCTCCCTTCAATACCTTGTACAAGTATGAAATCCCCTGAAGCGGTCTCATCACGTAACTCCAAGGAGTCCATCAACAAAAGTGATTGAGAAGCTCCGGTATCCCTTAGGATATATATGGGGACAGGAGTAGTATGCTCATTCAGAGCCACAAATCCCTCTGACAAAAATGGAAGAAATTCCTCCCTCACGAAGTCAGCTGTATCCGGCTTTTTAGCCCCACAAGAAGCAGGCAATTTAGCAGATCGGTTATCTACTACAGGGGTTTCTAACCTTGTTTTCACAAAGGCATTTGGTTTGGTATCCTTTTCTTTTTCTTTCTTAGCTTTAAGGAACCAACAGTTAGTTGTAACATGACCAGATTTCTTGCAATAACTGCAAACTAGACCACTTTTGTCACTGTCAGCTTTCACACTTTGATCAGACCTGTTACTGGATTTCTGAGCACCATCACCAGATTTGTCTTTGTCTTTGGGTGAGGAATCTTGGGTATCACCGTAACCCTTTTTCTGAAACTGGGACCATCTATTGTTACTGCTAGACTGAAATTTGGACTTATGTGTGAGAACATATTCATCTGCAAATTTGGCAGCTGATTGCAAATTCAGTGCTTGCTTCTCATTAAGGTAGGTCTTAACATCATCCTTAACACAGTTCTTGAATTCTTCAACTAACACCATCTCTTTTAGTGAGTTGAAATCATCCTTGACCTCCATAGAAGTACACCAGCGCTCAAAGCAAACCTTCTTCTCATTAGCAAATTCCACATAAGTCTGATTTTCAGATTTCTTCAAACCTCTGAATTTCTGTCGGTAAGCCTCTGGAACCAACTCATTAGCTCTCAAAATAACCTTTTTGACAATCTCATAATCAGAGGAATCATCGGCAGACAAAGCCGAATAGGCTTGTTGAGCTTTACCCTTTAGGACAGTGTGCAACATCAGAGGCCAATGTTCCTTTGGCCACTGGCAACTCTTTGCTACCTTTTCAAAACACTGGAAATAGTTGTCTACGTCCTTCTCAGAAAATGGAGGCACCAGTTTTACCTCCTGACTGGCACAAAATTTATTTTTAGTTTCAATTTTAATTTTTAGTTTCTCCATTTGGAGTCTTTCTTCTCTATCCAACTTCTCTAATTCAAAATCTCTCTGTCTTGCAAATTTTTCTAACTCAAATTCTCTTTGTTTTTCTTTTCCCTCCCTTTCTATTTTCTCTTCTCTTGCTAATTTTTCTAACTCAAACTGCCTTTGTTTTTCTTTTTCTTCCCTTTCAATCTCTAGCATTTTTAATTTAAGGTCCATTTCTATATTTGGATTTTCCACTGTAAACTGTTCCAGATCTCCGGGTGCAAACACATTTTCATCAATGTAATATTCAACTATCTCTCGAGCCAGTCTTGCTTTTCGCATGGCTGGTTTCACCTCTTTCAGCTCCAAATGTCTGCATATTTCCAACAGTTCGGTCTTTTTAAAAGACTTCAAAACCCCTACGGTTGGTGATGCCAAGAAATCATCCATTGCTGTTGTCAATATAATTATATAGGAAAATTCACAAAAACAATTTTACAATCTGAAATGTTAGATTTTTAATAAAGGACTCACAAAATGGTCTATCCCGGACCTTGAGCCCCCAATTTGTTATGGCCCCAATTTGTTATTACATTTACAACACAAACGGCAACAGCAACAGCAAGGGATGACAGAAACTGTTTTAAAAACTTGAACACATTTAATCAACAGACAAAGACAATAACAACTAACTAACAAACTAATCTATTGACCAAGATTGATAAAAAAAACAGAAATATTTACAGTCCCTGGTGATGTGCTGGGTGAGGAAAAAATGCTGTTACAAAGGCAAAAATCCACAAAAGAAACGTCACAGGTCTTGAACAGAATGGCAGGTCTGGTCATCTTCTTGCAATTTCTCCTACTACTTTACTGTCTCAATTCTTTTCCTTATATACTCTTTTGCAGACCCCACCCACGTTTAGACCTCTTTTTTTTAATTTTCTGAGACTTGCCCCAGACATGTCCAGGACATGTCTAAACATGACTCCAGTCTGAGCTTAACAAAAAAAAAGGTAAATACTGCCATCTAGTGGCCTATATTCACATTACACTCCTGAGATTTCTTCCCACTGAGGAGTTTTTTCTTGCCACTTTTTGAAGATTTTTCTCCCAAATGGAAGTCTTTTTTTTTTTTTTGCCTCATTTGCTACAGTGGTGATTAAGCTGGACCTTTCTTTGAATCTATTAAGCATCTTTGTGTGAGCCTGTTGAATTATCACAATCTTGTATTCCCGCAATAGTGAAAAATCCTTTAAATAAGAACTGGATTCGAATTGTGAGAATCTCCACCAAAATGCTCCATGGGGCATGTCTCAAGTGATAATGTAACAACAGACTAATAATGTAATAACTCCCTGATAATGTAATAAAATTAACCGATAAAATAATAACTGCCTGCCCAATAATGTAAAAACATTTTGACCAATAATGCAATAAAAAGTGTCCACCTTATAATTTAATCACACAGCCGATAAACTGAATGAACTTAGTTATTACATTATCTGGGCGTGAGTGGATGACAGTGTTGCCTGATTATCAAGCCAAATTTATGTGGGTGTGACTGGGTGACAGTGTTGCCAGATTATCGAGCCAAATTCATTTGTGTATGAGCGTGTGGCACAATTTTCAGACGTGTCGGGCCAAATTTATTTCGGGGTGAGTGGGCGGAGTGTTGCAAGATGCGTCTTTTTAAAATCCATCCATCCATAGTCATCTGGCAATAGAATATTGCCAGTGATAAGAGTAACAGTGCAATAGGGCTTGTGAGGGCAGTGACCAGCGTCGCTGGTCAGGGTACCATGGTATTATTCTATGTTTGTGCACTTGACCTAACTCCTAGTGACTCTGATGTCAACAGTTCACCCGTCATTGCTCAGGCAACGGCTGATGAACTGTTGACGTCCCAATTACTTAGGACTTAGGTCAGGTGGTACCCTTACACGCCCTAAAAACCCCTATGTACAGAGGCCAAATATAGCTTTTTATGCATTACCCCATTTAATGCCACACTACAGGCCAAAAGTTCAGGGAAAGCCTCAGATTTAAAAAAAAAAAAAAAGATCACACATCAACTGTTCTTCCCTTATTTTTTGCCCATGAAATGACTTTAGTGAATAAAATATAGGAAACCAATAGGTTTTTGGTGAATTCCAGACCGCAGATCACATTTTAAAGCAGTCTTGACTGATTGATTACTGACCACAATGTTTTATGATTGATTTCCAATGTCTTCGTGTTACATGATTTTATGTCACTAGGACGTGAACAATTTAATATATCAAGAAGGCATGCTGTATAAATGATTCCCCAAAACCAAGGGGTACATTGCACTTGGTGCACCTTTAAAAATCTAAGGGTGGCCCCAAACCTTTGGCCTGTAGTGTAAATAATTCAAGGTTTAAGCTCCATAGAGAGGGGGAATATGGCTCCACTGAGACAGGGCACTTGCAGCATTTAGAATTCCTTCGTGTTTCAGTTTATTTTCATGATTTTGGTGAAGGACAAAAGGGGCAGCAAACATTAAAAAAACTTCAGCAAAATTCAGCATTGAAACTAGGCTTATGCTGTTGGAGGCAACAGCCGGGGGTATATCCCCGAACGCCCCCAATCCTCCAATTCCCCAATCCTTGAAAAGACCTTGAATAGACTTTCATTTGAACTTAATTTCAGGTCAATCTGTCAAATTGTTCTGGATATGGCCAAAATGGTAATTTTCCATCAGAGGAAGAAACTCTCTGAGGATCTGAAAAAAAGAATTGTTGCTCTCCAGAAGGATGGTCTAAGATACAAGAAGGTCGTGAAACCATGACACTGAGCTACAGCATGGTGGCCAAGGTCTATTCAGCGGTTTTTTAAGACTGGTTCTACCCAGGACAGGCCTGTCTGGGTCGACCGAAGAGGTGAGTCCTCTTGCTAAGCGTAAGGTGCGCAAGTTGGCCTCAGAAAACAGACGCAGGAGTTCTGTCAGCATTGCGAATGAGGTTGCACCAGTGGGAGAACAGTCTGTCAGTGCTCAGACCATGCGCCGTGCACTGCACCAAGTTGGTCTGCATGGCTGTCAGCCAAGATGAAGCCTCTTCTGAAGCTAGCCCACAAGAAAGCCCGAAAACCATTTGCTGAAGACAACCAGTCCAAGGACATGAACCACTGGAACCATGTTCTGTGGTCCGACAAGACCGATATAAACTTGTTCGGCTCAAATGCGGTCCAGCATTTGTGGTAGTGCCCTGGTGAGGAGTACCATGACAAGCGTGTACTGAGTAGAGTCAAATATGGTGGTGGCAGCATCATGATATGGGACAGCATGAGTGCTTCTGCTCCTGGGGACCTCCGCTTAATTCATGGAATAATGGATTCCAAAATGTAGTGTGACATTCTGAAGCATAAAACGATGCCCTCCCTTCGGAAACGGCAGTTTTCCGACATGTTAATGACCCGAAACGTACCTCCATGATAACAACTGCTTCCCTGAGGAAGCTGAAGGTGAAGGTGATGGCGTGGGCAAGTATGTCTCCAGACCTGAATCCCATTGAGCACCTGTGGTGCATCCTCAAGAGGAAGGTGAAGGAGCAGCTGGCATCCAACATTCACCAGCTCCGCGATTTTGTCATGGAGGAGTGGAGGACGATCCCAGCAACAGCCTGTGCTGCTCTGGTGAATTTAATGCCAAGGAGAATCAAGGCAGTGCTGGACAACAATGCTCGTCACACTAAATATTGACACTATGGACAGAATTTGGCATGTTGACAGTGAGGTGTACTCACTTTTGTTGCCACCCATTTGGGAAATGGTGACTGTCTGTTCAGTTGTTTGGACAGTGCAGTAAATCTACACCGCTACACATATTGTACAATGACTACTCTAGAATATATTCAGGTTTCATTTCTGTAACGTTGCCCCTTGAAAAGATATCATAAATTAATTGTGGAAATGTGAGGGGTGTACTCACTTTAGTGAGATACTGTAGCAAAAATGGTGAATTTTATGGGACAAAGCTCCACCTTGTGTCAAAATTTTGAACCAAACAGGTATAATGTCATCGAGGGACACATCCTCAGGTCATGACCTTTCATTTGCACTTGATTTGAGGTCAATCGGACAAATATTTCCAGAGATATGATAAAAACAGTGATTTTTTTCCATTTTTGGCCCCTGGTGGCCAATCTAGAAATTGTGAATTGTCCAAAATCTAATCAGTTCTTCCTTTTTATGATACTTACTTATATGCAAAACTTGGAATTTCTAATTGAAATATTACTGCAGTTATCGCATTAACATGTAAATCAGTTTTTTGGCCCCTGGTGGCCAATCTAGAGATCATAAATTGTCCAAAATCGAATCAGTTCTTCCTCTTTATGATACTTACTTTTGTGCAAAACTTTAAATTTGTAATTAAAATATACTGAAGTTATCGCGGAACAGTGATTTTTTCAGTTTTTGGCCCCTGGTGGCCAATGTAGAAATAGTAAATTGTCCAAAATCGAATCAGTTCTTTCGCTTTATGATACTTACTTATATGCAAAACTTGGAATTTCTAATTGAAATATTACTGCAGTTATCGCGTTAACACTGAAATCAGTTTTTGGCCCCTGGTGGCCAATCTAGACATCGTAAATTGTCCAAAATCGAATTAGTTCTTCCTCTTTATGTTACTTACTTATGTGTGAAATTTGGAATTTGTCATTGAAATATTACTGAAGTTATCGCGTTAACACGTAGTGCGCTGGCGGCCGGACCAAAAACAAAATATCCCCCGGAACGCCATTCGCCGTTTGGGGATATAATTATATATTAAGAAAATAATACTGAGGATTGAAAATGGCTGGGAGTTAAAACAATGCATTTCTGGGATCATAAACTCCTTGACCACAAGCATTCCTCATCTGGCCATGAAATCTGATTTGGCTTCAAAAGAGGAAGCCAAATAAGACAGCTCTCCTCCACGTGGCTCCCCAAATAATAACAGCCCTCAAAATGGCGCACTGTCAAATCATAAAATAGTCATATTTTTAATTAAAATCAACTTTTGACTCATGAAGTTCAATATGAATTAATGATTTTCTGGTTGAATATAGCATGAGTTTATCAATATAGGTATAGCTAGACATCATTAGTGAGCAGTAACATCTCCAAATCAAAAACATGCCTTTTCTCCATGATAAAGTTCAGAGTTTTGTCCATTATTCGACAAAGCCGCATCAGCAGGCACATGTACTCATTAATGGGGCAGTTCATTTTAAGGTCAGAATGTTTACTCAGACGGAAAGCTTGTTATTGACAATTCCGATCATCCAAGTGAAACAAAAGCTTGTAACAATGCTTTTAACTCACTATAAGGACCAAGTATAACTCACAACACAGTAATAGCTGTTTGCATTTTAACAAGCAAAAATCCAAGGCATTCTCTTTCATTGAATATGGTGTAAATTCTTAAATAGATCGCAACATAAGGAAGATGCTTGCACATTGCAGTATCGACCACTCTTGTAAGTCAATGTGATAAATTAGCTCTGTGAATAAGGTGTTAGACTGAAAATAACAAACAGCTGAATAGTTAGCTAGCTGAGTAGAAGTAAAATAGAGCTGCACCATACAGAGACAGTTCAACCCACAATTCAAGAGGAAAAACTGTCCATCATTGAATATCTACTCCAAATAATCAATCCTGTCAGCCCCCCAGTCTGTTCCATTCAAAATGACAGCCGTTTTCCATCTCAGAATCACATTTCCATCCTGCAATTATAAGCTCAACACTCCAGAGATGGTCCTGGAGCTCTTTTTATTATTATTATTATTATTATTATGATTATTATACGCCCGTCTTAAGACGGGACGTATTATGTCATCACCCCCGTCCGTCCGTCCGTCTGTCCGTTTGTCTGTTGTCTGTTAGCAATTTCTTGTCCGGGGCATAACTCCTGAGCCGCTTGAGCTACATTCATGATACTTCACATACACGTGCACCATCACCAGGCGCTTTGTCGCGCACCATGATTTCGTTCACCGGTCAAGGTCAAGGTCACTGGCGTCACATGGGGCCCAGATGGGGCTTGTCCGGAGCATAACTTCACAACCGCTTTAGATACATCCATGACATTTCACACACACGTGTACCATCACTGAGCGGAGTGTCGCGTACCATGTTTACGGCCCTCCCTCCAAGGTCAAGGTCACGGACATAGGTCAAAGGTCACATGGGGCTGTTGTCTGTTGGATATTGGTATCATGTTGTCTGTCCACTTCCTGATCTATGTTCATGACGGGCGTATTATGCACCGTTGCCGGTGCTCTTGTTTTCTCTGCACTCGCATCATTCTTGGCTGTGTCAAGTTGAAAGAATACAACCTAACTGATATTATGCAAGTGTTTAAATACCTATCTGATGGTCCAATCAATGTCTTTCAGTTATTGTGGAAAGTATATACTCTATGGAATTGGATAAGAAACGTGTCAATCAATACATCCTTACCGGGGAAGTTTCACATGGACGTGAACTACAAATGTGCATTACGCAGATGAGTATATATAAATCAAATTCCAAAATAGTTGGGACAAAATGTAAATTGTGAATAAAGTCGAATCGCAATGACTTTCAGAAGCATGCGGCAAGCTGTGTCCAGTCTTCCCTGAATGGATTGACGCTCTTTGCTTTCAGCCAAATCACGTCTTTCATCCAGGCGGCAGGCACGTGCGGGCCCATCTGGACGCTCTGTGTCCTTATTGGCCTGCCTGGCTGCCAATAAATAAAATGCAGCCACTGGCCCCCTGTTTCCCGGCAGACAACACACACTTGTTGCAACAGCAGCAGCGCTGGCAGCACTATATTGACAGAGAACACGCCCCCTCACTGCATAGTCCACACGTAGCCAACATGAACTCTGTGATCAGAGGGTAAGATTGGTCGAAATGACATCGATCACCGTTTTTCTTTTAGAGGACTCGCGTTGAGACTGGTTAGTTGCTTTATGGCCCGCCTCTACACAGCCAAAACACTGGAAGTGTAGAGAAGCACATAGAGCAGTCCATGAGAGGAGGGGCGATGAGTGAGAGAGACGCGTCCAGTGTTGCCAACTTAGCGATTTTAATCGTTACAACTCTCGACATGCAGTGGGTGCTTCCGTCGGCCTGTCCCCCGTCACAGAGCACTCACAGGCGGCCCAGTCCTCTCGCAGCCGCCCCTCCTAGCTGAAGTCGGAGCAGGAGATGTTCACCCCTCCGTGTCCAAACTGCAAATGAATCGCACATGCGAACCCACCGCTTTTTCTCAGTGTTGGTTTACAGTCACGGCAGGATAAATGTGATTTTTTTTTTTTGTCTAAATAAATAACTGTATTAATAAAGATACCTGCCTCGTCCAGACAGTTCCGTGTGTGTTTGCATTTCTACGTGACACAAGCTAAACCTCTAGCTTAACATGGCTCAGTCTAAACTGTGCAGTCGGGCATGTGCAAAGTTAAATGATTGTATTTTTATTGAGAATATTGGATGTATAGTGTAAGGCTGTTATTGTTGAAGCTACTGTATGTTTATTTTTAATAGAAGTAACAGCAGTTTATTGATTTCTAGATTATTTACATTTATTTTAGTATGTTTAGCTAAAATGTGCCACCTACTGTCCTTTTTAGGGAGTATTTTTGTTTTGTTTTTCAAATTGTGGGTCTCAAATTTAGATCACAGCCGAGGCCAGGTGCCATAATGCATACTTCTGGACTTTATTTTGTTATATTATAATTTTGATGCACATTTATTGAAGTTGTAACTGTTATTGTGTGTGAATTCTCTTTCATTATTTATTTCTCACTTAAGTTTGTGATTTTTGACCTGCCTTGTCTGTTTCATTTGATCATTATTACAGTATGTTTGAAGAATGAAAAATAGAATACCATTGATGACCACTGATCAATATTCAGAGAGAAATTCATTAATAATATTACTTAACACGTTTGTTCTGGGTAATGAAAATGTAATGCCAATTTTAATGCACAAAATATTTGGTGGGCATGCCCAAAAAATCCATAGTTGCCAGGTGGGTTGCAGGGAGCCTGAAAAAGCCTGAGACCAGAGGCGGTGTTAGACCTGAAAATTCTGGGGCTAATGTCCCTTCCTTTATTGACAACAATTTGTCCTGGGTAATTCTAGATGGTTTTCCTTCATGAACACGTTTTCCAATTCAAGAATAATCAAGAGGCAATTGAAGACACGGCTTCTCTCCCCCATGCGATCTAAAGGCCACAAAATAATGGGCTGCATTCAGTACAGAAAAATAATCTAATTATAATTAAATCTATGCTCCGGCACTCGGCAATGGCATTTCAGAACTCTTCAGCGAATTAAGATAATTTCGTCGACAAGTACGTACACCTGTTTTTGCAGCACGGTAACGCAACTCGCTGTAAAAAATAGACAGCTGTCTGATTGAAAAATGTAAATGGACGAAGCCACGTACTAGTGACCAGAATTACCTTCATTCGCTGAAGAGTTCTGAAACATCACCGAGTGCCGGTCCAAAGACCTAGTTACAATTAAATTATTTCTCTGAGACTGAGACCCCCTCTTCAGGTATCTTCTATCTTGTAATCTGTCTAAATTGAGTTAGCTTTTCCAATATCTAATGTTACTGAAATAAGTTGAAGTTGCTGTCGACCTACATCTTTCAGTTTTATATTCAATATTGGTATTCTTTTTAGTTATTGTAAGCTGGCATGACATCGAAACGATTTGCTGACAAAATAATAAAAACACGTTTTTGTGTAATTCTGCACATTATATAAATAATATAGAACAAAAGGACACAGTATGAAGTAGAGAAGAGATAAGAGAAGACAAAAGTACTGGTATGGAGGACTGTGTGGAGCTGTCGTCATGGTTGTGTTTAACAGAGTGTTGTTGTGTGGCTGTCAGTCAATAGTGTTGTTGTGGTTGCAATGACAACTCTAAATGCTGCCTAAAGTCGTCTTCTTTTGATGAAAAACCCCCACAAATTTTTTGCCGCGCGCGCTTTGCGTCCACCGGGCCACCAGGACTTATGACCAGAGCAGGGCTTATGACATCATATACTTGGATTTTGAGAAAGCATTTGATACTGTACTGCATAAGAGTACAGTACATTAATACAGAGTACAGTACATTAATTTTTAAAATGAGCTCCATTGGAGTTACAGGAGGTATTCTGAAGTGGATTCAAAACTGGTTACAGGGCAGAACACAAAGAGTGGTGGTCAGTGGTATCTCATCTGAGCTAGGTATGGTGTGGAGTGGCGTCCCCCAGGGATCGGTGTTGGGTCCCCTGCTGTTCCTTATCTACATTAATGACCTTGATAGGAATATTGAGAGCAGATTGGTTAAATTTGCAGATGATAGTAAATTGGGGGGTTTGGCAAATAGTTTAGGGTCCACTAAAGTGATTCAGGACGATTTGGATAGAATCCAGAATTGGGCAGAAATGTGGCAAATGAAATTTAATCTAGCAAAATATTAAGTTGTACATGTAATAAAACCATCAGACGGGATTACTTCATGGGAGGTTTAAAATTGGAATGTGCTGCACACGAGAAAGATCGAGGAGTGATTGCTGCCCAAACCTTCACAGGTTCTAGCCATTGTGCCGTAGCAGTTAAAAAAGCTAATCGGGTGCTGGGATACATTACCAAAAGTATTGAGTACAAATCTGAGGAGGTGATGCTTCTTTTGTACAACACGTTCAATAGACCACATCTGGAGTATTGTGTACAGTTCTCGCGACCTTACTTGAAGAAAGATATAGAGGGTCCAGCGAAAGTTCAGGGAAGAACCACTAAGCTAATTGCAGGTATATAAGATGAAAGCTATGAGAAGAGGCTGAAGATCCTCAATCTCTTTAGTTTTAGGGAAAGGAGACTTAGTGGTGATCTGATTGAGGCCTTTAAATATGTTAAAGGGATCAACAAAGTGAATTATGTAGGATTCCTTCAGCCAAGTTTTATTTGTAGAACTCGGGGTCACAAATGGTAGTTCACCCAGGGTAAATTTAGCACTGATATGAGAAAATATTTTTTCACCCAAAGAGTAATTTCGATGTGGAATAGCTTGTCTGACCATATTGTTGAGGCAGAATCCTTGGGAATTTTCAAGGGCAGGCTTTACTTAAAGATAGATACCATTGAGTATCTAAAGTGATATACTCACAATAGTAAAAGAAACTGGCATGCTAGTTGGGCTGATTGGCTCATTCTCGTCACTCATGTTATGTTATGTTATAGAGCACTGCATAAATATTGGCACCCCTGGTTAAGATGTGTTAAAAGCCTTAAAATAAATTCAATTTTTATTGCAGAAGCATACTCTCACACTGAAAAATGTAGAAAAATGTAACCTTCAACTCAAGTTGAAGGAAAAAAAAATATCCCTGACTAAGAAATAATTATTTTTCATAAAATCACCTGCTCCACAATTATTGGCGCCTGTAAAATTTCCTAGGCAATAAATGTGACTGAAGTATTTCTGTCAATTCTACAGTAGTTTACAAAGTTGATCAGAGTATCTCGGAACAGATATAAGTAATAAGTAATTCATCACTTCCTGTTTCCCTGGGGTATAAATATCACGTGGGACAGAGGCCATTTCTCTTATCCACTCTTCAACATGGGAAAGACAAAGGAACAAACCATTTAAGTAAGGTAGATGTGTGTCGACCTTCACAAGTCAGGCAATAGCTATAAGAAAATAGCCACTCGCCTGCACCTGCCCATATCTACTGTCAGAGGAGTCATTAAGAAGTTTAAAACAACTAGAACAGTCGTAAACAAGCCTGGACAAGGACGCAAGGTTATTTTGCCACCACGCACAGTGAGGAGAAAGAGGTAAGAGAAACAAATGCACCGCCTCTCAGTGAATTTCGTATTGCTGCACAATACTAGTCCCCTACCGGTGTATGCATATTATATTTCCTAAAATGTAGGTCAAAGTGACCTGAATAGGGTACATGATACACCCTCTCCCCAAGATGCATCCGCACACCAACTTTGATGTTCCTGGGTCATACGGTATTGAAGTAATGGAGCGGACACGAATGAAGGCGGATGGACTGACGGATGGACGGAGTGCAATCCTATAGTCCCCTCCGTGTCCGGTAGGGGACTAATAAAAAGTTCTCCAAAGCTCACTGTTAAAGAATTGCAACAAATGGTAGCATCTTGGGGTCACAAAGTCTCCAAAACAACCATCAGGCGCTATCTACATGCCAACAAGCTGTTTGGGAGGCATGCATGGAAAAAACATTTTCTCACTCACAATCATAAACGCAAACGTCTGTAGTTTACTAAGCAGTACTGGGACTTCAACTGGGACCGTGTGCTTTGGTTAGATGAGAGCAAGAAAGACCTTTTTGGCAACAAACACTCGAAGTGGGTCTGGCGAAACACAAGAGATGAGTATGCAGAAAAGCACCTCATGCCCACTGTGAGGTATCGGGGAGGATGGGTGATGCTGTGGGCCTGTTTTTCTTCCAGTGGCCCTGAGAACTTTGTTAGGGTGCATGGCATCATGAACGCTTTGAAATACCAGGACATTTTAAATCAAAATCTGGTGGCCTCTGCCCGAAAGCTGAAGATGGGTCGTCACTGGGTCTTTCAGCAAAATGATGACCCTAAACATGTGGCGAAATCTACACAGAAATGGTTCACCAGACACAGAATCAAGCTCCTCCCATGTCCATCTCAGTCCTCAGACCTCAACCCCATCTAAAACCTGTGGAGTGAGCTGAAGAGGAGAGTGCGGTTAAGGAATGGGTCAGGTGGACACCAGGTGTGGGATCAGGAGGTTTATTTGGGAACCCAGACACGGGAAAACGCGGCACACAGGTCAAAAGGAAACATCTTGCACATGCACTGAACCAGGAGAAGTTAGGTACTCTGCCAAGGGCAAGGAAAAAATGAAATACACCCACAATGAGTGGCTCGAAATAAATAAAACAAGCTGACGAAAATGACGGACTAAGACAAGGAGAACACGGTGCTTGAAAAACAACAGAAATGCTTGGGGTGCTCGGGAACAGAGATTCTCAATGTCACTCAGGTTCAGGTAACACGTGCAAGTCTGAAGCGCGAAGCGAAGTCCGCTCTGACATCTCTACCCTCTTCCAAGAATAAATACACTAGGGTGGAGGCGGGGAAAGGCAGGCATCCTCAAGGTGAAACAGAAACACCTGGGATTAATAAACAAATTCATGAGGACCGGGTAACAATAATGACTCGAGACCAGACGCCAAGACGATCAATCAAACTAGACAGTTTAGATTAAGGTAATCTAAATGTGACAAGTCAAAAGAACCACAAGAACAGCAAAGAAAAGCATAGCTTGAAACACAGTTAATCAGGGAAAGCGTTAGGCAGAATTTACTTAAAGCCAGAAACGCACACACTCGCGAATTAGTTAATTAGGTTCGTAACTATGTGATGAAATATTTACACACCCTTAAGTGCTGGTTAGTACGGTTAGTAATGGCCCTATCAGGGAAAGCATTCACTCAAAGTTCAGAGAACACATTCACTCAGAGTTTTGCGAGATCCAGAATTAAGCACAGGTGGAAGCAATGAATGAAATGCCAAAGCAGAAACCGAAAGAGGAAACGTGATTGGAGAACGAGACTCAGGCATGCAGGCTGTCACACGACATCACAGGAACAAGACGAGGGGGAATAGATGGTCAGGCCGCGGGAATGGAGCTGAAACACAAACCAAGAGAGACACGGGGAAAAACGCACAAGCACAAACAAGCACACAGGGCAGAATCATAACAAGAGCAGAGGAGGCGACCCAGGTCGCTGGATGATTTAGAGAGATTGTGCAAAGAGGAATAGTTGAAGATCCCTCTTTCTGTATTCTCCCATCTTATGAAACATTATAGGAGAAGATTAGGTGCCGTTTCGTTGGCAAAAGGGGGTTGTACAAAGTATTAACATCAGGGGTGCTAATAATTGTGGCACACATGATTTGATGTAAAATAATTATTTCTTAATGTGGGATTTTTCCCACTGAATAAATGCATTTGAATTACAGGTTGGATTTTCCTCTTTTTTTCATTGTGATTCTATATTGTTTAGAAAAAAACCGAATTTATTTGAAGATAAAGAACACATCTTAACCAGGGCTGCCAATAATTATGGAGGGCACTGTATGTTATTAACACATTCTGCTTCCCTTAACTCCAGCTGGGCAAACATTCTGGGGCGTCAACGCCCCATTCATCCTGAGGACGTGGAAAACAAATTGTCAAATTTCAGGTGTCCCAAGTTCGTTGAAGTACAGGATGAGCCTCAATTTCTCAGCTTTTTGCTGCATCCCAGCTTGATCCTCCGTCTACACTTGTATTTGTTAATATCCAATACATACCTCATTGAGGGGGGAAGTCCCACCTTCTCACAGAATGAAAGACAGGACACAGCCAATGAGGAAATGTATTTGTTTTTTTATAAATATATAAATTTGGAATCTCCAATACCACCCGAATCTGGAATGCCCATCTGGTGAACTATGTACGAGGCTTACTCGTTTCTCGAATAACACTCTAATGCCACTAATTAACTCTGTTGCCAAAACAAAAACTCTGCTTCTGCTCTGCTGTGCTCCGCTCTTTGACTAAAATCACAGCATTTATATAGACCAACAACATTCAGGAAAGATCCACAGAATTCCTGGGAAATCCCAACCCCTCCAGGCAGGAAGGTGCCAGAAGCTTCTAGAAAGCACTAGTCCTTTACATAGTGAGATATTACATCAGATTATGTTTTACAGACGCAATACCAGAGGGTGCCAAATGAACAAAATAAATATAGCTGACATCCCCTCTTTAAGACAAAAAAGGTTTGCTATAAGCCTTCTTTTATTAAAATGAATACAGCTTTATTATCAGTATAATCTTGAACTTTACACAAAAGTATCATTGATCATTATAACAATCATATACATAACAAACTGTGTAATTTTCACCATCAGATAGAAAAGTAAAATTAAATTTTTCACAATCGAAAAAAGAAATAAAATTACATGCGTGAAAGTGTATCTGGGATTACATTATCTTTTCCCCTGATGTGAGAAATATCCAAATCACAGTCTTGCAAAAGTAAACTCAATCTCCGTAATCTTTGATTCTTGTTTTTGATCTTGTGCAAGAATATGAGGGGATAGTGATCATTGAAGATCTTGATGGAAGTAGCTGAACAAGTCAAATAGACTTCAAAATGTTGTAAAGCCAAAACAAGTGCCAAATATTCTTTTTCAATTGTTGAATAGTTTTTCAGGTGTTTGTCAAACTTTTTGGAAAAGTAACAAACAGGATGATCTACTCTATCAGTGTCTTCTTGCAGTAAAACTGCGCCTGCACCAAAGTCACTGGCATCAACTGCCAACTTGAACTCCTTTTTGAAATTAGGAGATGAGAGAACTGGTACATTTTTTGGGATAGCTTTCAGCTGGTCAAATTAATTTTGACATTTTTCATCCCAAACAAATTTTGCATTTTTCTTCAGTAAATTGGGCAAAGGTTCAGAAATGATAGAGAAATTTTTACAGGATTTTCTGTAGTAGCCAGCCATCCCCAGAAATTTCATTAGTTGTCTTTTAGTTGTAGGCTCAGGAAATTCAGTGATAACTTTTACCTTTGCATCAATTGGTTTGACTTGACCCTGTCCTACAATATGACCTAAGTAAACTGTAGCTTTACAAAAGTCACTTTTAACAAGGTTAATAGTCAGCTTGGCATCACTCACTCTCTGAAAGAAGTTTCTGATGTAGGTTAGGTTCCCTTGGAAGCTGTCGCTGGTGATGATTATGTCATCGATACAGGCCTCACATCCTAGCAGTCCAGCAATCACTCTGTTTACCAGACGTTGGAAGGTGGCCGGAGAATTTTTCATTCCAAATGGCATGACCTTGTGTTGGTATAATCCATCTGGTGTGACGAAGGCAGAGATCTCCTTTGCTCTATCTGTTAGAGCAGGGGGTCCCAAACTTTTCCAAATCAGGGCCCACTTGAAAATCTAAAAAATGTCCGCGGCCCACCTATGTCCTATAAACAGTACATAGACGAAATTATGCATTCTCAGAACACTTAACAGCAACAATAATTGTTGTTGTTAAGAAAATAAAATAAATAAAAAACAACAATAATTATTTGTTTTTATTAATTATTATTATAAAGATTCAGGATTGAAATGAAAGCAGGGGGATAAAGGAAGCTCAAACTTTTAATCTGTGGTGTACACACAAGACAGAATTAATTATCGAACACAGTACGTGCTCCCCCGATTATGACCCCCGGTCATGATGACCAGAAAGCTACGTTCCGATGATAAACTTTATAAAGTTCCTAAAATATTGTGAGGTCAATAACAATCAATAAGTTATTACTTCGAAATATTTTTTAAAATCGTGCAATAAATATTTTACAATAAAATTTTTTTGAAAAATCATATTTGCAAAAATGAATTATTTTTAATGACCTCTCACGGCCCACCTGCAGTACTACCACGGCCCACCAGGAGGCCGCGGCCCACACTTTGGGAATCACTGTGTTAGAGGGATCTGCCAGAAGCCCTTGAGGAGATCAAATTGTGTGACATACTTTGACTGTCCAACTTTGTCAATGCAGTCATCAATCCTGGGAAAAGGATATGAGTCTTTTTTTGACAGAGCATTCGCGTTTCTGTAGTCTGTCACCATACTATATGTTCCATTGGGCTTCGGAACTAGGATGCATGTAGAACTCCATTCACTGTTACTTGGTTCAACAAAGTCATTTTCAAGCAGATATTTGACTTCTTGAAAGGTATTTCTGCTTCTCTGGATTCATTCTGTAAGGATGCTGTTTTACAAGCTTAGCATCATCTTGTAGGATGACATCATGGTAAACCATATCAGTCCTCGATGGAACGTCAGGGAATATGTGACTATATTCAAATATGAGCAGCTTTAGCTGCTGTTGTTGAAAAGGGTCCGTGTGGGACAACTTAGCGTCAATATTTTGAAGAATGTCTGAATTTTCAAGTTTGAGTGGACCAGGTCCGTTTTCTAAGGGGCACTCACAATCTTCTTTGGAATTTTCCAGTTCAACTGTATTTACCACATTGACTGGCTTTTGCTGAGTGTCTCTGTCAATGTATTCTTTCAGCGTGTTGATGTGACACATTTGTTTTTGTTTCCTCCTTCCAGGAGTTAAAATGACATAATTTAGATCACTGACCTTTTTGAGGACAGTGTAAGGGCAGAAATATCGGGCTCTTAGAGGGTTTCCAGGAACTGGCAAAAGTGCAAGGACTTTGTCACCAGTTTTAACACTTCTGTCTTTTGAATGAGGGTCATTATCTGGCTTTCATTTTGCCCTGAGCTTCTTCGGGTTTAGACTTAGTAAAGTCACAAGCCTTAGAGAGATGATTACGAAAGTCAGAGACATACTGAAGCAAGTTCATTGGGACATCATCTTCGGACAGCAACTTTCCCTTCAGAAGCTTCAAAGGTCCATGGACTGGATGCCCAAAATCAAGCTCAAAAGGACTGAACCCAAGAGACTCCTGAACAGCTTCATGGGCAGCAAAAAGAAGAAGATGGACACCTACATCCCAATCTTTCTCTGTGTCAAGGCAGTAGGTCCTTATCATGTTCTTCAGGGTTTGATGGGACCTCTCCAAAGCACCTTGACTCTCAGGATGGTAAGCTGATGACCTGTATTGTTTAATACCAAGCTCATGCATAACTTGTTGAAATATGCCAGACATGAAATTTGACCCTCGATCAGACTGAATAGACTGAAGAAGACCAACAAAGCTGAAAAACTTGGTAAGAGCCTTGATGATAGTCTTCACCTTGATATTACAAAGTGGAATTACCTCAGGAAACTGTGTGGAAGCACACATGATAGTCAGTAGGTACTCACAACCAGATCTTGTCTTTGACAATGGTCCAACACAGTCAATGATGATCCGACTTTAAGGTTCTTCAAAAGTGGGAATGGGCTGAAGTCGAGCCTTTGGAATATTCTGGTTCAGCTTCCAACCCATTTGGCAAGTATGACAAGATTTGCAGTACTCCTGTACATCAGATGTCATGGATGGCCAGATGAAATGATTTCTAACACATTGAAGGGTCTTCTTGATACCTAAATGACCTGACATAGGATTGTCATGGGCCAGACTATGGGTTTCTTGACGATAAGACATTAGAAGAACAAATTGATGGGTGATCATCCACTCTTCATCTGCAGAAACATCAGATGGATGCCACTTTCTCATAAGCTCACCCTTTTTGTAGTAAAAACAGACAGGAACTTGAGTAGCCTCTTGTTCACTTGCTGCCTGTGATAGAAAATGCGCTAGATCACGAGCTTGTTGTTGCTCATGAATACGTTGTTTATGAGACAAAATGTCATTAGAATGACCTGACAAGGGCAAGTCTGAAGATTTCCCAGACATCTCAGGACTGGAAAGTTCCTGATGAAAAGACTGCCCAATGAAGGTGTCAGCCAGGTTAAAGTCCAGGTCAGCATCATCTTGAATAGCCTTTTTGGCCATAGAACGAGTAACTGCACATGAAGGACAGAGGTCTGGAATTTCCTCCTCTATAGAGTCAGATTCTTGATCTATCAAGGGAGTATCAGTAACAAAAGGGTAGGGCACAACCTTGTCCCCAGCAAGATCATTACCAAGAAGCAAATGAATGCATTTGAAAGGAAGAGAAGACCGAACACCAACAGTAACAGGCCCAGAGACCAAGTGTGATTTGAGATGAACATTATGGAGAGGTACACTTGTAAAACCACATTCTACTCCTTGAATAAGGACATTAGCCGGAGTAGACGATTTGTCCGAGAAAGGCAGAATATCTGCAAGAATAAGAGATTGGGAAGACCCAGTATCCCTTAGAATTCCAACAGGAGCAGATGAGGAAAAATCATGTGAAAGTGAGACAGAACCATCGGTGATGAATGGCTCAAAACCCTCCATAATAGAATCAGACACAGAAGGTAGAAGATCAGGCGAACTGACCATTGATACAAGAGATTCTCTCTTTGTCAAAGCAGTTGGCTTGGTTTCTTCTCGTTGTCATTTTTTCTTCTGAGCATAACACTCAGAAATAAGGTGACCTTGCTTTTTGCAGTATTGGCAAGACACAGAGGGTAAAGAATCAGAGGATTGCTTCTCACTGCTAGGTTTCCTCTCAGAAGTGGCCTTAGAATCATTAGAAGTGTTATTAGAAGAAGTCTTGGACTGAAACTTGCGTTGAAATTTTGAAAAAGTGGATTTTGGGACAAAAGAAGACTTGTGAGTCAATGCATAACTATCAGCTAGGGTGGAAACATCTTGCAAAGTATTGGCTTGTTTTTCCTCAAGGAAAGTTTTAATATCAGGCTGGACACACCTTTTGAATTCCTCAACCAGAATAAGTTGCCTCATTCTATCAAAATCTTTTTCAACATTCATGGAATTACACCTCTAATCAAACAACTGTTCCTTCAACCTGCCAAATTCAACATGAGTTTGACTGGCTTCCTTGTGAGAATTCCTAAATTTTTGCCTGTAAGCCTCGGGGACCAATTCATAACCCTTCAGAATGGCAGATTTGACAAAATCATAATCAGCACACTGTTGGACAGATAACTGGTTATAGATTTTTCTAGCTTTACCAGTAAGAACACTTTGTAACATCATTGTCCAATGCTCTTTTGGCCATTTCAAATTTTCTGCAATTTTTTCAAAATGGGTAAAGTATTGGTCAACATCATTTTCTAAGAAAGGCGGAACAAGTCTGATATGTTTAACCACATCAAAATGATCAGAAAGTCCAGAAGATTTTGGAACAGTACCTGCTTCTATTTTCTTCATTTCCAATTCGAACTGCAAATGCATCCTTCTTTCTTCCAATTTTCTTTCCTTCTCCTTCTCCAACCTTCTCTCTTCCAGCTCTTTCAGGCTCAGCTGAAATTCAAGTCTTTGCCGCTCTGTTCAGGCACTTCCACAGCTTTAATTGATTCTGCTGCTTCTTCCCCAAAGATATCTTCATCGATGAAATGTTGCACCAAAATGTTGAATATTTCTTGATGACTTCACATCAGATAATTCAAGGGTTGAGGCTGTTTGTAGCAAGTCCTTCTTCTTTGCCAGCACAATTAATTCCTGGGTTGGAGTTTTCAAAAAACTTTCCACATCAAAAGTCATGATTGCTGGTTTTTAAACTAGTCACAAGATTTAAAATAATAATCTTCGGTGAATCCAATCTCGGTGGAACCTCCAATTTGTTATGACTTGGAAAAATCGCAACAAAGAAAACTGGCAAGTACAACTAAAACAAATTCATTCTTTAAAAAAAAAAGTTGTACAAAAAATTATATCCACTATTTACATTCTCTAATGATACTCTGCCACTATTTAACTGTTGCCAAAACAAAACTCTGTTTCTGCTGTGCTCTATTCTGCTGTTTTCCTTCTGCTCAAAATCACAGCATTTATATAGACTAGCCACCTTCCAGAAAGATCCACAGGATTCTAGGGAAATCCCGCCCCCTTCAAGCAGGAAAGTGCCAGAAGCTTCTAGAAATCACTAGTCTTTTCTTAATGATTTTACAGACACGCCACCAGAGGGTGCCAATGAACAAAATAAATATAGCTGACCAGCAAGGCAGCAAAACAGCATGAAACAAATCTTCATTTACAAATGAAATATAATGCCGAACAATATATACTCATACATAACATCTGAAACACAACAAAAATGAAATATACATTCATCAGGGTAGCTGAAGCTGCCAACAGTCTAACTAGGTTTGCTGCCAATGTATATGTGGCATAAAAGAGCAGTGTCACGATTACTGCACATGCTCAGTACTTACATTCCAAGAAAGTGAATCTGCTTGACTACAGTTCATAATCTGACTCCACCCTTGCCAATCTGTCTTCGTTTTGCATTTTATTAGGGGCGAATCGTCTTCATGCGGGACACTCAAGCTTCCGTGGGTGTGGCTCTTCCCCAAACTAATGAATCCAGTTCAGAGATCTGACTGATGGGTGTAGTGTATCATTGAAAGTTAGAATGATTGACAGGTAGAGGCAGCTGTTAAAACTAAAAACAAATGCTTATGAAAGAAAGACAGTGGTGAATGGAACTGCAAGGCACAAAAATAAAAACTGGCAGCAGTTCCATAAACACTGCCAAAAATTAGGGACTGGCACACTGAGGATATTCATCCAGTTTTTTTTTTTTTTTCCACTGCAAATAAACAAATCACAGATTTAACACAAAACAATTTTAATTAGCTAAACATTCAGGCTTCATGAAACATAACAATAACATACTATATTATTTAAATTTATTGCAATTTTTTCATAATCAACTATGTGAAAAAATTATGGATTCCCTCAATGTTGTAAAAAAATTATGGAATCAGCAACAAAAAACCAGGCAAGATCTGAGTCCCACATCCCCTAAAAGATGGGTCACTGAAAGTCCCTGTCAAATCATTCAGTGTGATCATCTTTCTAGCCAGTTGTGAAGCATTCTGACTACATCGGGAGTGAAAGCTTCCAGGATGACGGCGGCCCAAGGGGTCACTGAATCATTTCATGAGCATGAAAGTGATCCCAAGCATGTTTTCTATCACGATCAACAAAATATCAATTCAGGGCATATCTCTTGGAAGAAAGGTACTCCAATCTCCCACTAAAGTTATACACGTGTGGACTATATGCCCAAGTGAATTCAATTGATCTGGCTGCTAGTAGAGTCCCAAAACTTTACTTGGGCTGTTAAAGGTTGATTTTTCCATTATTTTGTCACACATCTGTGTCATCAAACCACCTGGCCAGGACAGAGGATTTAGTGCCTTGTGCAGGTCAGGAGCAGATTTGTGCCGGTCCAAATCTTCCGTTAGCTGAAATGCTTAAGCAACCCTTTGGTTAAAGAATGCATGGCCCATTTTTAACCGACAGCTGTTTGTCAAAGTACCAGTGTGGGTCAAACAGCGCATCAGTGAGGTAGCGCAGGTGTACCTTAGTAGTCAGTACTAGGGAGCCTGGTTCATGGCCCAGTGTTTATGATGCTACTGCTAGCACCAGCACTCAGAGGCAGCTTTTGGCCTGAGACCGTTCCACAGAACAACAGACCAGCATGTGCTTCCGCCCTTAACATAAGTAGGCAGTACGCAATAACAGTGCTGATTGGCCTGGCCTGCAATACTTACGATTCAATTCAAATGGGTGGACACTGAGGATGCTGTCAAGCCTCCATCACAGGGTAAATGCACCAAACATCATTAGCTGATAATACATCCTGACCAGTTCTTCTAAATCCTGGCCTGTTCCGTTTTTAATACCAGGGCTTTGGCCCTTTCCTCATGCAAGCCTTGGTGCACTGGGAGCCGCTTCATCTCCGAATTCTGTTACCCGAACCGTGACTGAACTCGTGCTCCCGCCTCCTACAGCCCTCATTCCCTGTTATTTTTTCACTCTATAACGTCAGAAACTCTGTCTGAAATATACTGTGATTTATAAGCTGCAATTTTATATGCAAATTTTATATACAAAGACAAGAGTTCCTTTACTTGTCTTATAAGAACTGCCACCACCGAATGACAGCAGCAAGTGTTTTCAGAATTAACGCCTTGTTAATAGGGCTGTCACTTTTTATTTGAATTTCGAACATTCATTTAAACCTGAGGGTGAAAGTAGTTAACAATAAGTAGTTTGATGAGCACAAACAAAAAGGAAGGATAGGGGAACAGATTGCAATCTATTTGTTCGTGCTCGTCAATCAACTTATCATGACTTTCAAGATGGAGGCGATTGCAAACTACATTGAGGTACTGTTTGCATAAATAGTATTTTTTAATAAATTACCGGTGCATTTTGAAAGTTCTCAGTGCCTCGTTTTATATGTCAGGGCCCTCGGAATTCTAGCGATGAAGTGTGGAGCTACTTTGAGCCTTGTTAATGATGAAAAAAATAGCGATTTCTTTGCATGGCAACGCAATGCCCGATTCACAACCATTGTAAGCCTGTTGGGAGGTTCGGCTAAAAATCCATTTATTTTGAAAAGTTGCGTGCATACGGAGGTATGGTATGCGACAAGAGTTAGTCATTATCATGATTCAATACACCCCAAGTCAATTTCACACCAGAATTCTCCTTAAAGATTCTATTTGCCATTTTACAATGGAGAGCGTTAGCAAGCGGAGCAACGAGGGGACAATTACAACACCAAAACATCTTAGAAGCACTGTGTGGGAGTATTTTGGATTTTACTGCATAGATGGTACTGTTGAGTATGGCTTAATGAACAGATAAAAATTAATGAAGAGGATGTTCTTTTTTCTTTTTTACGTGCGTTGAATATATTCAAACATCACGTTGTCATATTCGAAATTCGTTTGAAAATTTTTTATTTTTTTTTATTTTTTTTTTTTAAAAGGTGACAGCCCTACTTATTAATAAACGGAAATATTCCTGAAAGACTAAACGTTAAAAGGAATTTGAGCCTTTTCTGGTGCCTACTCCATCTTCAGCTCAGCAGCCACCACTGATCCACATCAATGACGTCTCCAGTTGGCCTAATCCATTGGACAGCATGACTCGGCAAAAAAAAAAAAATACCAATTTTAGTATTTTAATTTAAAGGACTAAAAGCACTGCACAAAGGAAAAATTAAGGGGCGAGTTTTGCTTATACAGCAGACCACCATTGACACTTCAGCTGCCCATTTGGTAATCCCTGTGGAGTTTAGGCTGATCATAAGCTTTCACTGATTTCAGCTCTTCCTAAATTCAGATGGGGTCCCCAGGGTGGAAGATAAAAGCCTGAAGTTCATCCCAGAGACTAGACATGAGCGTCAACTGTAGGCGTGATACAAGCACACAGTGTTGCACGAAACCAGTGGTTCTCAAACTTTTTCTGCTGGGCCCCCCTTTGGTACATAAGAAAATTTTTGCGCCAAAAATGGGTAATACATACTCACAGTTTGTTTTGTTTTGAGTCCATTGCAGTTTATTTCACACGTTGTAATTAATATAAACCTCAACCTTTTTTGAAAAAATATAAGTAAACGGTCATAAACTGTAGGTGGTCATAAACTACAACTAGGCTACTTTTAGAATTAGAGACAACAAAATAACAAACAACCACGGCGTAATTATTTTCAGTGTAACTGTTTTCAAGCACCTTGACTGTGTAATTATGTTCAGTGCAACAGGTTTATTTTTTAATATTAAACAACATTGCTATTTATGCATTTTCCAGACACCAACAGAAACTTACTTGCATACAGCCAATCAGCAACCTTGTGTCGGACTGCTGAAGAGTGTCTCGAGACAGTTGCATTTTTCTCTCTTCACTGGCCTCGCACTTTTAAGTTAAAATACGTTAACGGAGATCGCGTCAGCTTATTATAGAGAATATGAATGCTCTGAACAGATGATTTTTGTCTAGCCTAGCTGGAAACATTAAAAACGATTGGCAGGTTTGGAAACGGCCACCGTAATTTTCCAATTAAAGACACGAAAATTTAATAATTCAAAACCTCTTTTAAAGTATAAAATCATGAGGCTGTATCACACCCCTCTGCCTGAGTATAGCCGTCTACTTAAAATTATGTTTCTATGATGCAGAAAGAAAGCACCATAATCAACCAATATTAACAGCCGACAGCGAAGTACGAAAAAAAAATTCATGAACACCACTTGCAAACCTACCGATATGATTGTAACGTTCATTTGCTGAGCTAGATAAAAATAATCTGTAGGCCTACAGAGCATTCATATTATCAAGAATAAGATGACACAATCTCGGTTATTTCTGCTTTGTATTCATCAGATTTTGTTCGGTGTCACTTACCATTTTATTATCAATATGCCAGATCAGTGCGGGATAAAAAGCGGCGAGTTGGGTATCGCGAGACTACATTGATTGTCACCAGCTCATTTTACCAGCTTCATATATTAGAACAACTACATTAATAACAAATTATTAATGAAAATAGCAGGCTAGATGAATGATTTGGCGAACAGTTATGTTGAGAGTCAGGCAGGCATTTACGATGTAATCGCAGAATTCTGGGCAGCGAATGGACTGTATGCAAATAATTTTCTGTTGGTGTTCGGAACTCCAGTGGGGGGAAAAAATTCGCTTCCTGCACCCCGCGCCCCCCTGCAATTGCTCTGCGGCCCCCGTAGGTGGCCCCCCCCCCCCCCCCCTCCACTTTGAGAACCACTGCACTAAACTAACACGTTTCCACTTTTTTTTTTTTTAAGTATCTGCATCATTCCATGGGTGTTTAAGGGGGGAAAAAAAAACTTCTGAGGCTCATGTAAAATTGTACATTTTATTGGAAAATGAATGTACATTTTGGAATGTATTCTATGGGGCACAGTTGTGCCAGATGTTTTTAATGAAAGGAAGGTGACCGAAACACGACAAAATCCCATTAAGGACCAGGGGTTACAGAACAAATACAACACAACCCTGAAAATAAAACACCCCATGGCATACCCACCACAAAACCCTGCAGGTACACCCCACTGCCTGCCCAACTGCGCACACAACAAACACACACTCATTCAAACACCCCATACCCACTGCCTGCCTATCTCACAAACTACAAACACACACTCATTCCAACACCCAATACCCACTGTCTACCCATCGCGCCCGCAACAAACACACAATCATTCCAACAGCCCATACCCACTGCCTGCCCATCTCACACACTACAAACACACACTCATTTCAACACCCCAACACTGCACTACTCATCCTGGATGCCACAAACGCCAAATTATTCTTACATTCCTAATGCAGCGCACTGCCCACAGTCAATGTACTTCCTGCATACTACAAACACATTATACAAAAAAGTATTCATTCCAACACTGTGGCAGGTAATCCATGAGGTTTCCCAGCTCGCCCCACACAGCCAGACACTGAATAGTTTAGCACCCACCAGTCCTCTAAGCAAAGCCCAGCACCTGGTCATGTGACAATTCCTCTTCAACAACTTTTGTTCAGAAAAAGGCAAGAAAAATATTAACATTTCATAAACTGGAATCAGGGCTTTGAAGAGAAGGGGGTAAGAAAGGACTCAAATGTGACTCACAGAAAGGAAAGTAGTTTCGTACAATAAAAATATTCTGGTCCAGGGTTTTCAGTGCGATGTCATCATGCTAACGAACTCTGTAGAAAAACAGAAGACATCTATTCAGTCAACAACACTTCAACATCACACCACTGCTGCGTCACACTTAGCAGAAAAGGTGCTTCACACAACTGCTTTATCAAAAGCTACAGACCACATACATGCATCACAGAGTTAGAAACTAAAAAAAAATGTTTTTAAATTAGATCAATAAATACAATTGTCTTCAAGAAGTTTCCCTTGTCCAGTGTATCATCAATAGTATTATAAAATTACAGCACTATAAATCATTATCATTGAAAACATTGCCATTGATATTTCACAACTACAAAACCCAAAACCAGTGAAGTTGGCACGTTGTGTAAATCGTACATAAAAACAGAATACCATGATTTGCAAATCCTTTTCAACCTACATTCAAATGAATACACTGCAAAGTCAAATTACTTAATGTTTGAACTGGTAAACTTTGTAATTTTTTGCAAATAATAGCTCATTTGGAATTTGATGCCTGCAACATGTTTCAAAAAAGCTGGCACAAGTGGCAAAAAAGAGAGAGTTGAGGAATGCTCATCAAACACTTATTTGGAACATCCCACAGGTGAACGGGCTAAGTGGGTACAGGTGGGTGCCATGATTGAGTATAAAAGCACCTTCCCTGAAATGCTCAGTCATTCACAAACAAGGATGGGGCGAGGGTCACCACTAAGCTTATTGTCGAACAGTTTAAAAACAACATTCCTCAACGAGCTATTGCAAGAAATTTAGGGATTTCATCATCTACGGTCCGTAATATCGTCAAAAGGTTCAGAGAATCTGGAGAAATCACTGCACGTAAGTGACAAGGCCGAAAACCAACATTGAAAGCCCGTGACCTTCGATCCTTCAGGCGGTACTGCATCAAAAACCGACATCAGTATATAAAGGAAATCACCACATGGGCTCAGGAACACTTCAGAAAACCACTGTCAGTAACTACAGTTCGTCGCTACATCTGCAAGTGCAAGTTAAAACTCTACAATGCAAAGCGAAAGCCATTTATCAACAGCACCCAGAAACGCCGTCGGCTTCGCTGGGTCCAAGCTCATCTAAGATGGACTGATGCAAAGTGGAAAAGTGTTCTGTGGTCTGACGAGTCCACATTTCAAATTGTTTTTGGAAACTGTGGACGTTGTGTCCTCCGGAACAAAGAGGAAAAGAACCATCCGGTCTGTTATAGGCGCAAAGTTCAAAAGTCAGCATCTGTGATGGGATGGGGGTGTATTAGTGCCCAAGGCATGGGCAACTTACACATAAGTGAAGGCACCATTAATGCTGAAAGGTACATACAGGTTTTGGAGCAACGTATGTTGCCATCCAAGCAACGTCTTTTTCATGGATGCCCCTGCTTATTTCAGCAAGACAATGCCAAGGCACATTCTGCATGTGTTACAACAGCATGGCTCCGTAGTAAAAGAGTGTGGGTACAAGACATTGAAAATGTGTGGCGCATTATGAAGCGTAAAATACGACAACAGAGACCCTGGACTGTTGAACAACTTAAGCTGTACATCAAGCAAGAATGGGAAAGAGTTCCACCTGAAAAGCTTCAAAAATTGGTCTCCTCAGTTCCCAAACGTTTACTGAGTGTCGTTAAAAGGAAAGGCAATGTAACAGTGGTAAAAAGGCCCCTGTGCCAACTTTTTTGCAATGTGTTGCTGCCTTTAAATTCTAAGTTAATGATTATTTGCAAAAAAAAATAAAGTTTCTCAGTTTGAACATTAAACATCTTGTCTTTGCAGTGTATTCAATTGAATATAAGTTGAAAAGGATTTGCAAATCATTGTATTCTGTTTTTATCTACGATTTACATAACGTGCCAACTTCACTGGTTTTGGGTTTTGCATATTTTTTTCAATTAAACACTAAAAATGCATACAACACATTACCCTTCACAATATAACCATATAAAATTCACTACAAATGAAGATATTGATCATCACATTTTCTCATGGAAGCCATCCGAGATTTTTACTGCCAAATCTGAGACGTTTGTCCATCGAGTTTTCATTCACCAGATCACCAAAGCCAGGTTGACATGCATGATCTATTTCCTGGTCATCGTTTGCCACAGTATATTATACAAAAAATTTAAAAAAGAAACATAAGCACATGTGTAGGAGATTTGATTTTTAAACTTAGGTACAGGTCTTAAAGAACAAACTGGCTGCGCATACAGCAGAGAGAAGTGAACAAACTTGCGGCAAATCTAATCAGTTGGACACCTGCTGGTCGACGTGTATCCCCGGACCCTTAAATCCCCACCAAAATCGATAGGCTTTGTGACCTTGCGACATGCAAGACCCCTACCAAATATGAGATTAATTGGTTGAAATTTGTGGCGCTCATGAGAAAATCTACGGAGGCTGCGTTACAATAGCTGATCTATAGTTCCCCGACTCATCAGCTGTGTTCCTGAGTAGCTTTTTTTTGAGTTGGAAGCACCCATGACCTCATATTCAGAGCGCTTCTCTCAAGCGCTTGCTGTTGCTAGGGAACAAAAACCATCTCCTAAGCACTTCTGTTGTTGTGAATGTCAAATCTCCGTGGTTTTGCATTCGATAGCCGCATAACTGATGAAAAGAGATCAAGCAGTTGTTGCAACAGAGGGAAGGAATGTTCTTTCCCAAAAAACGCATGGCTGGAACCGTGAAGTCAGAGGTTCCAACCATATAGCGACAGTTGCCGATGTAGTTCGAAACTACGTGTTGTAAAACGTACCCTGGTTAAAATACATGGGAACCTATGAAGTTACTGAGTACCAAGCCACAGCTTTTGGGCCCTACAGTTGTAGTAAACATTACTATGAACTAACTTGCCAGCAAACCCAGAGTCCCTAGAAAAGAACTCAGAGCATATCTAAACTGAAGCTAACTGATTAGAAAAACAAACATTTTAGCTCCAACATTGAAGTTGATTTTTTAAGTCTCCCTCTTCTTCAATCAAATCAATCAATAACCTTTATTGCAGGGAAGTCCCACTGAAACCGAGGTCTCTTTTGCAGGGGACCCCTGAATACAATGGGCTCTAATTTCTTGGCGCAGCGCAGGTGGCGTAGCTTGATGCAGCCCGCGCAGTGGTAATTTCGTGAGGTGCAACACCATGCGCAGCCTTTGGTAGATGAACGTGCGCGGAGATGGGTGTGGCGGCTTTGTAGGGGGAGGTGTCACATATTCATCAAGACGCAGTTACAATTGCATAGAAAAAGTCTTCGCTGAAGTTGCGCAGAAAACTCGCCAGCTCTAACCTGGTTTACTTTCTGTGCAGTGGTAATTTGGCTGACAGGCGCACAGTGCGCACGTAGAAACCTCACAGGCAGGTTTCCAGAATGTCAGGCACATTTCAATGCAATAAATAATTACAGCAAACACTATTTCATGTAACTATCTGAATCAGGACATAAATTATAGTATCTTTATTGATTGTCCTGATGTCAGATTAATGGCGTAATGGAAACTCGACCTGTCTTAATCAACGCAGCAGAATCTGTGATGCAAACTACCGACTTCACATCTTTCTCAGCCAACCACTTATATAATGCTAGCGTTCTATGCTCGGTAAAGCCGCTTGCGTACTGGACGCCAAACAAATTTTTCGCAGGACTGAATACAGTCCAAGTGAATGCAAAGACGCGAATACACGCGTCTGTTTATTCTTCTGTTTTCTTCCGTTGAAGATAGACTGCAGTCTTTATTCGGTCTCTCTTTTGAAAATTAGTCAGATGGATCGAACAGACTCACGCTTTATTTCCAAACCAGAGATAAAACGGGCTTAAAATAAATAAATAAAATAGTGCTTGAAGTCAGTGACCAAATCAATTCCATGACCATTGACACTGAATGAAATATCGCATGCACGATCAAGAATGTCCGACGCGAAATGCTCCAGGTCCGGCAGCCAGGAAAAAGTGAAAGTAGATACAGTAAAGAACAGTTTTATAACGAAATAAAGAATAAAAATATAACACCAACAAACAGAACATCCAAAAAAGATGGCCCGCAAATAAATAAATCACAATATTCATTGGATGTTCCGTTTGTTGTTAAAATGTTTCTTTGTTATTCTTTATTTCGTTATCAATCTGTTCTAATTGCAGTCTTTTTTTGGCAGTCAGACACAGAGTATTTCGCATTTAATGTTTGACAGGCATTGTATATTGTACCGCGCCAATGTCGACTCACTTTATTGAGCAGTGCTTAAACAGAACCATTGGTTGAAATTCTCATTACTCATCTTGAAGAACTGCGCCCTCTAATCAAAACTTGCACGCTTAATATCTAAAAGATTCAGTAGATTTGAAGAAATTAAAAACAATAATCGACTGTCAGACACGAGCAACGCAATCTGTCATGCAAAAAAAAATCGTTTCGCGTTCAGTGTGCAAGCGGCTTAATACTAGAGAGAGGGCTGTAACATTTTGTGTACTGTAACTGTCCTTTAACACGGACCGCTGCAATTACTGTCCTGCTCCACTAGGGGACTGGTCCGGACCACTGGTCCTTGGAGCACGGACCACTGCAGTAACTGTCCTGCTCCACTGGTCCGGACCACTGGTCCGGGGTGTCCCGAGACAGTGAAATTTTCAGTCTTTGCTGGCCTCCCACCGAGGTAAGGTCTAGGAACCACCGACTGAGCAGTCCACTCTCGAAATACTGCGATTAGATGGTAAATGCCTGCCTTAAGCTCAGCATAACTGTTGGCCAAACTATTTATCTAGCCTGCCATTTTCATAAATAAATTGCAATGAATGTGATTGTTCAAAATGTTTACAATAAGCAGCTCGCAATAAGCAGCTCGTTGCTTTTTCTATACTGCACTAATCTGGCAAATTAATTAAGCAGCTAGTGACACCTAACAAAACTCTATGAATATGACGATATTGAGTCATCTTTTTCTCGAAAATATGAATGCTCTGAACAGATTATTTTTATCTAGCCTAGCTGGAGAGCATTAAAAATGATCGGCAGGTTTGGAAAGTAATGTTAATAAATTGCAGCCTGTTCATACATTGCTGTCGGCTGTTAATTTCAGTCGATTATTGTGCTTTCTTTCTCTACCATAAAAACATAATTTTAAATAGAAGGCTATACTCAGGCAGAGGGGTGTGGTACAGCCTTATCATTTTATAGCCTATATGGAGCTTCTATTACAGCTCCGTGTAATTCATTTGAAAATGCGGTGGCCCCTTTCCGAAAAGTAATTTGGCTTCTAAGAAAACATGAGAAAATGATTTAATGGTCTTACCATTCAATCCCTCCGAATAACGAGTAATCTTTTTTAGCGTAATTGCGTAAAACGATTTACCGCAACTGGTAGTAGGCTACAGTAATACATCGACCAAGATTAGCCACGAATAACTCGGGTCAGTGATTGTAGTGTGGCTGTTGTTAGGCTAAAACCAAGCTTGGACTATTATATTTATCACCGAGCTTTGTTTTCATGTATTTTCCCCTTCTCTTCGGAAACGGCCACTGCATTTTCAAATGAATGAGGCGTAAACAGTTTTATAATTAAAAGTCAATTTTAACTATAGGCTATACAATCATTTGACATTGATACATTTTACGCTTCTGACAGAAATAGCCTCCTGCAATAGAACATGTTTCTTTGCTGCAAAAAGAAGCACCTATACTGAGGGAAGATAAGCTGGAAAACGTGTGATTAGAATTCATTAATGTTAGACCTACTGGTCATAACTTGCCAGCTATTTTTATAAATGGACTACATAAATAAATCTATTCGGAGCATAATGATTTTAGTCCATAAGCTTGTACAATTTGAACATTTATTTCATATTCATCTGGCTTAAATAAGTCATTCTCGTAAGTAGGTTAGGCCTATAAGTTAATGAATTCTAATAACTCTTTTCAGTCGGTGTTTATTTCAGTAGATTGTGGAGATTCTAATCAGCAGCATAGAAACCATTTTACTGTGGGAGAAGCGATAATGATTTTACATTGAAATTGAGCTTTTATTACAACTTCGTGTTCGTTAATTCATTTGAAAATGCGGTGGCCGTTTCCGGGAGGAAAAGAAAAATTAATTAATTAATTAATTAATAATAAACAAGAGGTTGTCCAATTGTATATTATTTAAACTTTGTTGTAACAACAGTCACTATAAACACTGACCCGAGTTAATAAAATAGCCAGACACACCAAACAAAACCAATAAAAAAAACCAATATTGCCTGTTCATTCTCAAAAATATTAATGCTTTGAACAGATTATTTCTATCTAGTCTAGCAAAAGAACGATAAAAATTATTGGCAGGTTTGGAAAGTTGTGTCAATAAATTGCAGCAGGTTCATACATTGCTTTCTTCTGTCTCGGTTGAATATTGTGCTTTCTTTCTGCACTATAAAAGCAAAATTTTAAATAGAAGGTTATAGCTATAAGCTACTCAGGCAGAGGGGTATGATACAGCCTATGATGTAATACCCGAAATGGGGTTTTGATTATAGCTCCGCGTAATTCATTTGAAAGTGCGGTGGCCATTTCTGAAAAGTAAATTGGCTTCAGAAAACACTAGAAAATTACTTCATGGTTTTACCATTCAATCCATCTGAGCAAAGGATAAAAGTGTTTTGTCTGTCAAGGGGGGTTAATGTTTTACCCATGCAGAGGGCTATAGTGCTGCTGTCCATCAGGAATGGGACTGAAATCATCCCATGACTGTAATATCCAGTAACCTCTTTTAATTGTTAAAGCAGATTTACAGCAGATCTTAGTACAGTAGCAGCATCGGCCAAGATGAGCTTGTTGTAATCAAAACTAATTTCAATGATTAGATCAGACTATAGCCCATTTCACTATTCTCGCCTTCTACCTAAAATTAGTAGGCTCTCTCTATCTGCAGAATAAAAGCGCCACGATCTAGCCTACTGATATAATCGCCGACTGAAAAGAGTTAGGTTATAGGCTATCCAGGGGCATCTCTAGGACTAAAGATTGGCGGGGCCCAGAACTCCCCTTTAAAACAATTTCTAACTCTGACTTGCACCCAATCATTCGGATTATTGAAAAACAATCCTCCCAGGATTTTCCTGGCTTTATGTTTTATTATTTATTTATTCTTATTTTTTTGCGGTAATCTTTCTCAAAAAGTGGCAATGAAAGTTACAATGTCTTGGCGATTTGTTTTTTTGCCCGCGAGAAATTTGCGTGAATTGGTTGAATTTGCTTTAATAGTTACAATCGCAACATGCAACTGCCTTGAGGGACTGAGCAGTACATTCACTCCGAGAACACGCCGATACTGTACATTTCAGTACGGCGACAATCATTAATCTGGACGTGTAATTTCGTGCATTTAAATCAGCGTTATTCAGAATTGCGCACAAACGTTTCAAATGGTCTTTTGTTTTATTTAAACAAAACGATCATGAAGCGCCAGTTAAATCACTTGATGTGTGGAAAAGGTTGTGCAGACGTTTGAGAGTAGTTTGTCTTTCATAAAGGGTTGAACAATTTGAGTGCCCTAAATAATTTTTCTGATCAGAATTTATCCTATTATTTAGTCGTCAATAGATCTCACGGAGAGAGAAACCGTAACTTCGATTGCCAGAGGATTACTGTCAAAATTGGAAAGCGTGTTAATAACGAAAAATAACTGAGAACAAGCCAGGAACAATCATTCACGCAAAGGCATGGTCCGGGTCCAGTTATCACTTCGAGAGACGCCACTGCTAGAATCCATCAAAGTAACGTAGCCTACTTTCGAGAATGACTTTTGGTAAAACCCGATGAATTTAAAACAATAAATCAAATTGTGTTAGCTTATCATAATGTTCTGAATAGATTTATTTATGTAGGCTATTCAGCCTGTAAAAAAAGTTGGCAAGTTATTATCAGTAATGGTAATGAATTCTAATCATATGTTTTCCAGCTTAGATTACCTTCGTAGGCGCTTCTTTTTACCCAAAAGAAAAATGATTTATGACAGGAGGCCATGACTGCGCCTATCAGAAATGAAAGTCTAATAATTGAACAGTTGAAATTTCCTCTTAACACGACCGGTGCCAGAATTATTTCACCCCCTGCGACAATATAATGGGCTACATTCAGTGCCTATATATAATTTAATTATAATAAGGTCTATGCGCTGTCACTCAAGGACGATTTTTTTTCCTCCAGCGAGAGCGACATTTCAGAATTGTTCTGCAAATGAAGATAATGTTGGTGAGGAGTGTGGTGTCCTTCATTTATGTTTTCCAATCGGACAGCTGACAGCGCATTCAAACAGTCCGAATGATTTAATTATCCAAATAGCGGCTGAATAAATGATTTTTCCCAACAGTAATGCTGAGGGTAAAGCAGCCATTTAGAATGTAATTGCAATATTCCTAGCATGGACTGCACAGTGGTTCCGAGACCGTACCTCCACAAGGCCACTGAAGGAAAAATTTCGCTGTCTCGAGACATCACGGACCTGTGGTCCGGACCAGTCCCCTAGTGGAGCAGGACAGTTACTGCAGTGGTCCGTTCTCCAAAGACCAGTGGTCCGGACCAGTCCCCCTAGCGGAGCAGGACAGTTACTGCAGTGGTCCGTGCTCCAAGGACCAGTGGTCCGGACCAGTCCCCTAGTGGAGCAGGACAGTTACTGCAGTGGTCCGTGCTCCAAGGACAAGTGGTGTTACAGGACAGTACAGTACACAAAATGTTACAACCCCTGCTGTAATACTACGGTCACTGACTGCGTTTACATGCACACCATATTCCTGTATTAATCGAAATATGAGAATATTCCGATTGCGTACCCGTCACGTAAATGCAATAACCCGATTAAAGGTATTTTCCGATTTGAAATATTCCGAATAAGACCCATGGCATATGCCCGTTTTAATCGGACTATTTGCTCATGTATACACCTTAATCAGAAAATGCCCTCAGACAGAATATTCAAATACGTCTGCACCTGTTCAATTCGCAAGGAATTAGCCTTTTTGGAGCGTAGAGGAGACGACTGTGTGCATTCAGATAATGAAAGACAAGAATATATCGGAATTTATCGATGGGCGAAGGCACCGTAACAATGATATCTTTAAGATGTGCGAAAAGTGGAGAGGCTGGTTTTGTTTTAACAGCCAACCAAGTTATGCATCGCTGGAAAACTGAAAGTGGTACATTCCAAAGCTAAAAAAAAAATACAGGCAGTACGTGGCTATTTTTACGCCAATCGTAATCTTACTCCAATTTACAATTTCTTATGAGCTTCCGTATGTTCATGCACAATGTAGGAAATCTGGACTTGGACCCATAGTCTGATTTATACAGTCTATGCTTATACCACGGCATTAACTATGATGTATCAGCTGACGTTAGCTAGCGGCACGGTAGTAACATTACTTATGTTTTCTAGCTAGTTGCTTAACTAACGGGTTAGGTAGTTATGAGTGTGTAATATCAGGTTCAACGTTTGCTCGCTAATATTTGGGGAACTGTCAGGTCTTCACTCTCCACAATCAATTGTCAGTAGTGATTAGTGTCGTGTAGAAGAGCTGATAGCTGCCCAAAGTTTGTCCTTGCAAGAAATTCTAAAGTACAAATTGGCTAATGAATTAGATGGCAAGCTGGCAAAGTTAGCTGGCTGATAACTCACCCTACCTAACTTGAGTAGAGGACATCCTGACTAACTTAAAGTAAGCAAGCCGGCTAGCCGGTCCAGTAATGTGAACCACAAGGCACGCGGCGAAAGCGGGAGGTTTTCAACCCAGTAGGCCTATTTCACATTTCCGGGTACAAACCGGATGGCAAGTAAACTGACTTCCGCTTGCTTGGTGCTGTGTGTATTTACAATGGCAGAGTGCTAGTAGTCGGGTGTTCCCGGTCCTGACTGTTCAAACCCTAACTTGGAGAAGCAAGCCGACCTCTCTTTTCCCGGTTTGCCCACCGAAGACAACGTGAGGATATGGATTTTGTCCATAAGAAGAGGTGACGGAGGAAGATTTACGATTATGAGATGTAGCTAGCTAGGTAGCAACCTGAGTGTGCAACGCTCCCTAAGCTGTCCCATTCAGATCTAGCCATTTTGCTGCTTCTTGCAGATCACCTCACTTACTTTAACCATGCGTTTAAAAATTGAGACAAAAAATAGGATCTGCAAAGCTAATTGACACAATATTATGGAATCAACAATTAACTTAATCAAAGATAAAAATACTAGCATTAGCTTGCAACCTATCGTTCATGCTTTAATCTGTGGCTAGTTTGCTAGCCTTCCGTGTTCGCTCAAACTACGTTAGTATCGAAGGTATCTTGACCATTTACGTTAGCTGGCAAACATACGTCTATGAATTTGTTTTCAAGATATCATATCTCCGAAGTTGCTTATTACCAGTTTAGAAAACGTCAGTTAGCTGTGGTCGAGAATGGCCTGTGTGGGTAACCCATTTGTACCGACCAGTGTTTGATAATTATGCTTAATAAAGTTTTCCGAAGATTAGAACAATCCTTTGGCAGTATAACACTCGTCGTTCTCTCTGCAATGCTGCAACGTGGTAAACTCAACGAAGAACATTGTTTTAATTACGTAAAAATAAGTTAAATAAATTGCACTACTCTGAACTTCTGTGCTCGCTTTTGGCACATCCTGCAATACAGGCTATCCAACTGGCGCTTAATATTTTCAGTCTATTAGCCTCCGCTTAAGTAGATGTAAGGGATCAATTTGTTCAACTTTTGTAATTTCATGTAGACACAGTGACAACCTTCAGCTGCTTAATTATGACTTGGGTCGATCTTCAAAAATTTACCAAGGCGTGTTATTTGTGTTTAGTGGTCCTTTGCACTGTTACCTTGTAATATACAGTCCTTTGGATAGTACTCCAACTACTCATTTACTATTGCTCTATTATCTAATCTCCTTGGGTTTTTACACTCTTTGTGCCATATTTCTTATTAAAGAAGTTATAGTTTGATTCTACAACATTCTATTCATAAATTGCTGCGCCTTTTTTGTTACTTCATCAGGTGCACTTGCTCACCCTTGGAAAGGATCTGAGAACTGGAGGACATGGGGTACATCTTAAATCTTATTTGATACTTCCTTGCTCTTCACTTGAAGCAGAAGTTTTCATGTATCAGCCATCTTGCAGGTCATATCATAGGTCTCAGTTCTGCTGCGAGAAGAGAGCTCTGAGGAGCCATGAGTGAGTTTTCACAAGGGCAGCCTTCCTGGAAGACTTCAGCTGAAAATCATGCGATCAGTCCGTAATAAGACACTGGCAGCAGATCCAGCTGTGTGCCATCATCAGAAATGGAAGTGGATTCATGTTAGACTATAGGACCAAGCTTGCCATCTGCTCTGGAAAGCAATTTTCATTCTCCAATTCTGGGGGGAGGATGTTTTTTGCATGAAACTATTGCTTTTATATGCCTTATCAATGATATATCATTTACCAGTTTCAAAACTTGCACGTTAATGAGTAATAGGCGTTTAAAATTTTGGCAGTTAAACAAGAAATGCTTTAAAAGGAAATGCCTCCACAAAACAGATACCCATATAGTTTTACTTCAAAACATCCACTATATCCACTTCAACACTGGAAAGTGTATCTGTACTATCCGTAGGAGTTGTGTGTTAACTTTTGACCATGAGAATTTAAATTTTACAGTTAAACAAGAAGTGCTTTTTAAAAGAAACTACCATAAAATAGGTATGCACAGAGTTGAAGTTAAAACCATCTACTTTGTCCACTTCAACAGTGGAATATGTATTTTTGTTATTCATTGGGGATGTCTTTAACTTTTAACCTTTATAATTTAAATTTTACAGTTAAACAAGAACTGCTTTTTCAAAAGCAATTCCATTTAACAGGCATGCATACACTGAGTTCTAGTTCAAAACTCCAATATACTTCCAACCTGGTAATGCATTTCAAAGGAGATGCAAATGCATATAAGTAACAAGTAGTGTATTAAGATCAAACTGATTGGTGTATTTTTTGATTATCTATTTTATGTTCAGTTATACCATGCTGTGTATTGAAGTAACTTTTAACCACTTATCCAAAATTTGTGCTGGCTCTAGAAATCTTCGGGATATTGAAGCAAGAATATATTTTTATATAATTTGAAAGTTCATAATTTTCTTCCCATAATACAAAACATTAACTCATGTCTTGTCCAAGCCAGACAGAATTGGGGAAGGAAATCAAGTCTCCTAGAAGAATATTCACCCTTGCCAGAGACATGTTTTATGCTGCCAAGATCTCTGTGATGAAAAAATAGTTTAAAAATAAATAACACAACTCAAATAAAGTATTCATTATGCAACTATGAAAACATAAAGTGGTATTGTAAATCTGTATTATACTATGACAGCTTGTTTCTGTATGTGCTAAATAAGGCATATTTACAATATAACACAATGTGGTATATTCCACGACTTGTGTTATTCTTTATGTACAATGTAAAATAGCATTTTCATAATTATGGATTTCTTAAGGCTTCAATAAGATTTAACATTACAATACAAAACTATTAAGACCAGTGATAGCCAATGTAGTAAATAAAGTCACTCCTCCAAAAGCTTGTCAATTGTCAAGTAATTCTTGATAAAAACAGGATCAAAGACTTGCAAAATGCAAATGACCTTATAGTTTTAATCAAATAGTTACATAAGCATTTCCCTCCCCATTCCCTACCCAAAATTTATTGTTAATGAATTTCCAGCATATTTTACTGAACATAATTTAGCAGTGAGAAAGACTTGACAAACTGGCGTGAAATAAATTTTATTCATGCCAGTTTGTCGATTCTTTTTCATTGCCTATTTACATTTATTTCTCAGCTTGTACTGTTCATTCTGATCCTCACGTGGATATAAATTCAGTTCCATTATTTATAGGTGCTGCTAGCATCGTGCTTATAGACCCACATCTCTTTCTTCATTAGAACATAATTTAGATTAGCAGCAATACTCGTACACTGCAATACAGTTTGAACACAAAAACAAAGTTAAAAAATGCATAATAATTCCAACATAATGTTTAAAATAAAGACTTTATTAACCTGTTGGATAAGCTGCACAGCTGCAGTTATAAAGTAAAAGAAAAAGAAAATAGCTGTACATAAATAAAAGTTCAAGAACCCCTGTGCTTTTAAAAACAAAAAAATTAGTAGCCACAATTTGTTGGATGTAATCCCTATTCCCTAGTATATTTTCTAGCCATGCTCATCAGCGTACAACATCAGAATCATAATGTTATATGGACAATGCACTGCTCATTGTTCAAGGATCGCCTTTGGGATTTTATTTTGTGCCAAAACAAACAAGCTAAATCTGCATTATAATTTTCACGTTATCTTTCAACGTGTTACCGATGAATTCAAAGAAAAAAAAACGCGCACGTGCTTGAATGCATGAATTGATTTTATTAAGCTTATTCACATAGCTCAGTTTTACTCGCTGCACTATCCCAATAACAAGCCGTATTTCTAGCTAATTTTCAGGATTTTCGTCGAAATTTCAATATGTTAACATTCAGAAAGTAATAAATATACTCACCATTGAAGACGGCACTCCTAATATAGAAGTAAGCACGGATAGAACCGTGTAAAACTTGTTACTTTTTCCGCTTCCGCTAAATTGTTTTGACTTACGAATGATCAGCTGATGCGTGTTTTTTTTAATTCAAAAATCTCATTAACGTGCAAGTTTTACACGCGGGAAACGTCCAATTCGTAAATTATGTATTTTTCACTTAATTTTAAAAAAAGTTTCATGTCCCCCCCCAGATGTGGAGAACGACGATAAACGCTAGCGATGAACGTCCTACGGTCTATGTGATTCATCAGAAGAAAGGATTCCTTTCGTCTTCCCTCATCGCATAGTTTCCTTGCATCTCTCCATGGTGGGAAGGACTGAGACCCAAGGAAAAGACTAGTGAGGGAAACATGGATGCTATTTAAGAGAACTGAGATGTACCCATGATGTTGCATCTTATCCACTCAGGACCCCTTTTTGGAAAGCCAGTTCAGTGCTTGACAACCCATCACTAATCTTCGCTGTAAGCAGCTGTGGTCAAAGGCCAGTTATTGGTGCTGTTGCAGTCAAGTTGTCCTTCTTAGGCAATGTTGAGGATTTTATTTCAGCATTGTTTGTTATATTCGATAATATTGATTATAGATATATTTTATCATTTGCTCATACTAATAATCAATAATTATATTATGCAGGCAGCAGAAAGACACACACACATGACACACACACGCATACATACAAGTAATTCATACACTGCAGTGCAAACACAGACAAATATACAAACAGGGCAATTCAGTTCACACTTGCATGAGCAGTACACACACATAAGCAGGCTTTTTGCTTAGATTGCTTTGATTCAAAAACCATAATCATAAGATGTATTTGATTTCTGCAGGCTTTGATCAATATTTGTTCAGCAAAATCATTATTTGCTTCTGAAAACATACTCAATTGAATTATTTGTTTTTAATTTGATATGCATCAAATTCATCCACTGGTATCTTTTTCTTTTGGCTGTATTTTCTGTCTTTGTATCTCTGATCTCTGTATATTTTCCATCTGTGTGAGACAGTAAGTGTCCATTGTAATGCGCATGCATCTCCTGCGTGATTCATGCGTGACATCAAATTCAGAAGGATTACCTAATTGCAATCTCAAGTTACTTGACCAATTGTAATGAGGGGAGGGACCATATTTTCCTGTATAAAAACTGTATGCCATAGCTCAGTTGGGGAGTATTTTACAGGGTTAAAGAAAATTGGGAGTGCTACGGACGGTTCGTGAGGGACCAGATCGGGAGAGGAAGAACCCAGCTTTGCATTTTTCATCATGACACAATAAAGCCTAAATTTTTCCTTTTTCAAGAATCTGTCTCTCTCCAATTGCTTGAGGATGGGGGAATCTCAATATGTTGAAGAAAATCCACAACAGCAGTTGTTCAGAAACATTTGTGTGAAATTTGTAGATCTGCAAATATGCAGAATTGGGATAGTTAGTTCTTGTAGTGTTGATTGCACAGAATGTCACCCTGAGGCTGTAGAATTGAGCACTACATGTGCACCAGCTGGCTCTGAAGCAGTTACCTCACAAAGAACATTTTTTCAAATAAACTTTAATTTTTTCATGCATCTTTGTCCAGTAATGACTTGAGTTACTCCCTTTTTACATAAGCATGGGGCCTGTGCCAAATCTGTATACTCATTCAAGCAGCAACAGGGACATATTTGGAACCAAGGGTGCTGTAATGGGCTATGATGTAAACTTTGACATATTAATTTCACAAGTCCTGGAGATTCATTGAGTACTCCTGGGATAAATTTAGTAAATAAAGAGGCCAGACTTAAGTCTCAGAATGGGACACCTCAGTTTACGCGTGCCATCCAGTTAGGCTTGCTTAGCTTACTCATGGATTTTACCAACAAGGATATTATAGTTACAATTTCATTCACTGCTGTTAGATATCTGGATTTGAAAAACCCAGGGGGGTTTAATTTCCTTGATGGGGCATTTAATTCAGCATGTCCCACATATGATAACTGACTATAAAAAGATATAAAAAAAAAAAGATTTACTCTTGATTGACATTTGTAATACATAAAGTGTGTAAAAGGTAATTTGCTTTTTATTTTTGCAGTATCTCAAATCTATATTACAGCCTACATCAATTACATATTTACCAAGGAAGCAATAAAAATCACCGTGTTGCTCTGAATGTAAGAGGATTTTGGATGAAAGACGATACCCCTTTCTCAAGAGAGATTTTAGGAAAAAAAGGGGGTTTTCATTACATCTTGTTTTAATCACGAATATATATTTGGAAATTCTGATAAAACCTTGATGAAAAACCAATGTAAAACAAGGCAGACTGTTGTTCGGCGCCATCTATTGTTGTCAACGCAAAAATAACACAATCTCACTGATTTTGAATAAATAGCTGAGTCCCCGAAAATAAGAGGAACTCACTTTTTCAAAGGGGATTTCCCGGGAAGAAACATCGTTTAATATTAAGAACAGAACGGGTAATTTTTTTTTTGGTTCAAGGCTACACCTTAACCAACTCTGTGCAGGTATGGTCTTAATTTTGTTGATAATAGGAGCCTTGACGTAAAACTGCATTTTCGCCTTTCCCGGAATACTGCCTCTGGAGAAGAAAGCGCTGAGTTGGCGATGGTTACTGGTCTTTCACTGGCTACCCCAGACGGAAAGCCACTGTGTCTGTTGAAAACGCAAGCCTCAGCAGCTGCAGTAATCAAAAAGAAACGCCAGGTAATGGTGGTCATTAGCCAGCATGCATTTGCAATAACTTAATGTAGTAGCTGGCTAGACAGCCATCTACTGCGAAGCAAGTTACATTTAGCCAGACTTTGCATAAGCTGGCGGGGCAAACCTCAAGCTCCCTATCAGATACCATTGCTAAGCGTTCTAGCCTGGATAAAAGCTATGTTCGTGACAAAAAATAAAATCTGCCTTCAAGCTCAACGCAACTCACCTAGCTAGCAAACCCCCAATCTCGCCTCACTGGAGCTACAACCTTGCTACAATTAGCGAGCTTCCTCAGTGACTGAACAATATAGCATCCAACCCTAGTGACCACCATGCAATGTCAGAGTAGACAAAGCTAGATAAAGTTTAAAAAAAAAACAAACAAACAAACAAACGAATAAACAGCGAGTTTTACAAACACAGGCATTTAATAAGTCAAAGTTCTATGCTAGCTAACATTTTTGCTGGCATGTTAGACAAATTAGCTGAAATGCCAGCTATCATGAGCCATACCTTCACAATCAAAAACGAATTAAAAGAAAAGGCTAACCCAATAACCTAGACAAATTTATACCTCCTCGCGATCTCCTGTAACTCCAAAATACAGACCACAACTGTAATAATCTCTTAAGACAAAGAAAGAAGAGAAGGCGAATTGACAGTACATGCCTATACGAGGAAGTGTTTTTACCTGCCTTCCGGTAAGTGTGGCCATCTTGTGAAATAGGCGTGTTGAGAAGCAGTTTTTTCCGAGGCTGAATTTCCTATTGTGCATGCGGATACGGAAGTTCATGAGAATAGCAAATTACAGTAAGCTCACGACTGGCATAAAAATAGCCACCAACAAAAACAAAACAATACGAACAGCCCAAATCCATTCCATTTTCAGTTTAATTTTTTCCGCGGTCATGGATGAAATTTTGGGACAAAGACCGCAGGCGATGGCAATGGCAAAGAGAGTGGAGTTGATTTCAGCTTTGAAGCACTAACTGAAGGCACGCAAAGCCATGACGATTACTTTCGAGCGTTATATTTGCTGAAAACCCAATGTTGAGATTGGACCTAAGTGGTGGATATGCTAATAAGCATGTAAACGGAATATTCCCATCGCTCAGCGCATGTAAACATCTTATTCGGTATATTACCTTAACCCGAATATGGACCTTAATCGGAATATGGTGTGCATGTAAACGCTGTCAATGTCACTTAGGTTTTGTCGTTTTTAATGGGGAAAAAGGAATACAGCCTGATTGCTATGATCTCGTACAGAGTTAAGATCACATATTGAAAATAAATGTGTAACGTATCTAGCATTGTTGTCCATGCATGTAACTGACAAAATTTTAAGCAACCACAGGGTGTAATAATAGAAACACATTTCTCTTCCCAATGATGCAGGCAGAAGAAATAAATTAGCAACCGTCGTATTTCATTCAAACTTCATAAGTTTAAATGATCTGACATAGTTTTCGCTTTGAAATTCCATTCAAGTTCGCTAATGGTCATAATTCGAGAATGCCTCATTTTCGTAATGCTTAATGTAGACGTAAGCGGTGCAGAAAACAAGCCTGAATCAGCAAAATAACACTGACGCATCGTGCAGATATAGGACAGAGGCTTCTTGATTTCAACACTTTAAAGGTAAGGAGAGGAGCTCATTTTATTGGTGAAGAGTTGACTCGACTGTGTTAAACCCTCTTAAGCCTTTTCTCCTCTCGCTTTTTTACTTGCGCCGGAAGAAAGGACAGAGGCGGGACAGAGGAGTACTTGCGCCAGGATACGCTGGGCACGAAATTGCAACATACGCCTAGACACATCCCGTTGGCGCGGTGCACCTCCCATTCGCCACGCCGGCACCTGGTCTACGAATTTAGAGCCCAATAAAACAATTACAATGGAAGGTTAAAGAGAAGGATAAAAATATATAAAATTCACAAACACATTTTGTGAATTAAAGGAATTACTCATTTTAAAATAGAATTAAAAATAATTAAAATGAATTTAAAAAATGAATATATCTAAATATAAAAGAACATAGGATTTGCACATCTTTTTTCTCTGTCCTGCCTTAAACTAAAAGCAAGTACATCTGGCCTCTCAAAGTAAAATATCCAACACTCATTTCTTGAAAGACATGAAGGGGATTAGGCAATCTAGCTTCAGAGTATCCTGGAAATTATTCCACATCCAAGGTGCAAATGCACTAAAAGAGGTACTGCCCAAATTTATTCTAGTCCTGGGAGCCTCAAACAAAAACATTCTTGTGATCCGATATGCTGACTTCTGGTTTTGATGGATATGAGCTTCATCAGATATGAAGGAAGTTTGCTTTGCAAAGCTTAAAAATAAATAAAATACAACATAACTTCATTCTAAAAATGAAGGGAAAACCACCCTTCAGAATGTGTGTATATATATATATATATATATATATATATATAAAGTGCAATGATGAGTCCTATAACAATCACCTGTGATAAAGCACAATCCGCTATGATAAATTGCTTCCAAGCGTCTAAAGGTACTATTAGAGGCATGCCTGTAAAGGACATCTCCATAGTCAAATATGAGTAATACTGTCACCTGGACAATCCTCTTCCTATTGTCCAAAGAAAAACAGGACCCATTTCTGTAAAGAAACCCAATTTTCATTCTAAGTTTCTCGGACAGGTTTTAGAAGAGTCTTAGAAGAGAAGTCATGATCCAACCAGATATTTGTAAGACTGAACCTACTCAATTTGAGCACTGGTCACTGAGAGAACTGTGACCTGGCATAATTGCATTTTGTGTAGAAAAGATCATGAACTTTGCTTTATCAGTATTTAAAACTAGTTTAAGATCAGCTAGAGCATGCTGTATAACCTTAAAAGCAGATTGTAAATATGTGAGGACCTGGAGGAAAGTTGGAGCAAAGGAATAAAATACTGTGTCATCTGTGTAAGAATGAATCTTGCAATTTGTTACATTACGAGCAACAACATATTGTGAATAAAATTGGCCCAAGAATGGAACCTAGGGGTACTCCTTTCGTCACTTTTAAACATTGAGACTGCGCATCGCCAGAAATTATAGCTTGTGTTCTATTTGACAGGGAGTCCTGGAACCATGAGCAAGCTCTGTAACCAAGACCAATGGAGGACAACTTATTTAATAAGATAATATGGTCTACTGCGTCAAATGCTTTTGCTCAATCAATAAATAGGGCCGCACATTTTTGTATACTATCCACAGCTGTTACTAAATCATTTATAACCGATGAAGCAGCTGTAATGGTGCAATGTCTGGCCTGAAACCAGATTGGTGAGTTGTTAAAATGTTATTGAAAGTTAAGCAGTAGCAAAGTTGATGTTTTACAAGAGATTCTAAAATCTTAGCCAGGCACGGCAATTTTGAGATGGGCTGATAGCCGTTTACTGAACTGGGATCATCCCAGTTAAATAAAGGAAAAACATGAGCTGCTTTCCATACACTCGGAATAGACCCGGTCGATAATGGCAAGTCAAAACATTAGTTATTTAGTGTGCAATCAGTGGGGCTGCAAGACGCAAAAGACTCGTGTGAGGAAGTCAGATTGATAGGGAGAACACACAATGATCTTGGAGGCAGTGAGATTACCAGTTGATGGGGGGGGGGGCGTGTCTCATGCATTATTGTTTAAGAGAATTCAGGCGACGACCTGAGAATGTGGGGTTCTTGGTTTTGTTTGCCTTGGATCTGACCGTAAGCACGCGGCTGGTAAAAGATTCCCCCTTTCTGGACTGTGTTTATTTTATTTCTTTGTGGACAATTTAGTTTTATTTTAACTTTAAAAAACCTTGATTGACTGGAAGTCGGTGCAGGAGCTGGTTGCTCATGAAGAGCCATAGACGGGGCTGGCTGGGAGAGACGTGGAGTTAATTGGGAGATCCCAAGTAAGCTGGTTCTCTTGCTGCCTCTGTTACATTTCTAACACCCCCATATAGATCCAGTTCAAGTGATAATCCCCACACTCAGGGTGTAGTTACATTCAGGCCCCAGCTGGTTTACGCATTAGAGTCCCGTAGACTCGTGATTATTTGTGGTGAAACTTGATAGGCTGGCATTGGCGTCCTTTTTTTGTTTTGCTTTGACGTGCGACGTTTTGGGAGGACCGGCCTGAGTTTCTAACACTCAGGACTAAGTGATCCTCTCCAGTGGAATTATGTACATCTATAAGTTTTAATTCAAGTAGGACCTCACTCACGTTAAATTCCCTGAAAGAAAATAGTCTTGGATTTTGAGAATTAGTAAATCCACTAGAGCCAAGGTCGGACAAATCTCCTGTAGCGGATTATTAACATTTTCAAAAAGGTTTCTGGCCGCTATAAAATGTTGGTTAAATTAGTCACAGATTTTGTGCTCATCAGTAACAGGACCAGAATTTGTGTGGATAGAATGTGGTAATGAAGGAGGACTATTTTTCAGGGACTTAATTTTCCAAAATTTTGCCGGATTACCCTGACTTTTTGCCAGTCATGAAATGAAATATTTTCCGACTTGACTTAAACTGAAAGGTGAGAAAGAAGTGACATTATCGATAGTAATGTGCCAAAAGTTAAACTATTTTCACGTAGAGTGCCGAAAATGTAGCAGAAACAAGTAACTGTCACTAACGTGACTGTAACATAACATAACATAACATAACATGAATGGCAAGAACAGGCCTTTCAGCCCAACTAAGCTCGCCAGTTTCTTTATACTATTGTGAATATATCCCTTCAGATACTAAATGACTCAATGGTATCTAGCTTTAAGTCAAGCCTGCTCTTGAAAACCCCCAAGGTCTCTGCCTCAACAATATGGTCAGGTAAGCTATTCCACATTGAGATTACTCTTTGGGTAAAAAAATATTTCCGAATATCAGTGCTAAATTTACCTTTGGTCAACTTCCATTTGTGACCCCAAGTTCTACTCACAACACTCGGTCGAAGGAATCCTACATGATTCACTTTGTTAATGCCTTTAACATATTTGACCTCAATCAAATCACCCCTGAGTCTCCTTTTCCTAAGACTAATGAGATTAAGGATCTTAAGCCTCTTCTCATAGCTTTCACCTTTTATACCTGGAATAAGCTTGGTGGCTCTTCTCTGAACTTTCTCTAGAGCCTCTATATCTCTCTTAAAGTATGGTCCCCCGAACTGCACACAATACTCCAGGTGTGGTCAAACGAACATGTTGTACAAAAGAATCATCACCTCCTTAGATTTGTACTCAAAACTTTTGGCAATGTATCCTAGCATCCGATTAGCTTTTTTAACTGCTACGGCACAATGGATAGAACCTGTGAGGGTTTGGTTAACAATCACTCCCAGATTTTCTTTCTCTTGTGCAGCACATTCCAGTTTTAAACCTCCCGTGAAGTAATCCCGTCTAATGTTTTTATTACCTACATGTACAACTTTCATTTTGCTAGATTAAATTTCATTTGCCACATTTCTGCCCAATTCTGGATTCCATCCAAATCGTCCTGAATCACTTTAGTGGACCCTAGAATATTTGCCAAACCCCCCAATTTAATATCATCTGCAAATTTAACCAATCTCTCAATATTCCTATCAAGGTCATTAATGTAAATGAGGAACAGCAGGGGTCCCAACACCGATCCCTGGGGGACGCTACTCCCCACCATACCCAGCTCAAATGAGATATCACTGACCACTACTCTGTGTTCTGTCCTGTAACCAGTTTTGAATCCACTTCAGAATACCTCCTGTAACGCCAATGGGGCTCATTTTAAAAATTAGTCTCTTATGCGGTACTGTATCGAATGCTTTCTGAAAATCCAAGTATATGATGTCATAAGCCCTGCTCTGGTCGTAAGTTCTGGTGGCCTCTTCAAAAAATTCCAGAAGGTTTGTTAGGCATGACCTTCCCTTCCGAAAACAATGTTGGCTATCCCTCAAGATACTGTTAGGTTCAAGAAATAAGTCCAGCTCATCTTTTATGATAGATTCCAATAATTTGCACGAATTGCAAGTTAAACTCACTGGCCTGTAGTTTCCTGGCTCGGTACGGTCCACTTTCTTACATATTGGTATTATATTGCCCTGTTTCCAATCATTTGGTACTTCTCCAGTTTCTAAAGACTGTCTGAAGATGGCTGATAGCGGCTTAAAGATGAATTCACCAGCTTCCCTGAGCACTCTAGGATATAAGCCATCAGGACCCGCCGCCTGATCTGCTTTTAGTTCAAGCAACTTGTCTAATACTTCGTTATCCCGAACCTCAATTTACGCTAAATAATCTTGACCATTTAACATGCCCTCTGGCCAAATAAAGACCCCCTCTGAGGTAAAATTCTCAACAAAGTAAGTGTTTAAGGCATCCGCAATACGCTTATTATCATATAGCAGCGATCCATTTTTATTCTTTATGCACTTAACCTGCTCTTAAACTTTCCTTTTTCTGCTACAGTACTGAAAGAAGCGCTTAGGGCTAGTTTTTGCCCCCTCTGCAATTTGTCTTTCATACAGTCTTCTAGCATACCTCAGCTCTTTTTTGACTTGGTCATCCACTGAGGATTCTGCTTTTTCAGCTTACTTTTGGACACCTTCGGAATGAATCTGCACTGTGATTCAAGTAAAACCCCCTTAAATCTTTCCCACATCTCATTTACGGAATTTCAGTCACGGAGTGTCTCCCATTTTATTTCAGCTAGATATGAGCGCATCCTGTCAAAGTTTGCTCGCCTAAAATTGAAAATTTTTGTTTTAGAATACACCTTTTTAACTTCCCGTGAAACATCAGAATTAACAGCAGAGTGATCATTTGTCCCAAGTGGCTCCAGTACCTCAACATTGCTAATTCTATCGGGGTCATTACAGAGCACTCTGTCCCTGTGTGTCTCATTGTACTCTGGAATCACAGCATGGACATGAGAAATCAAATTAACAATCGAAGTTAAGAAAGAAATCATGGAATCAATTTATGAACCAAAACGTATTTTAAACTTTTGACTCAAAGTAGCCACCTTTGGCAGATACAGTGATGATTCTAGAAAATTTCAAAAGGGGGCCAACTCCCCCCTGACTTAAAAAAAAAAAAAAAAAAAAGTGGCCCAATGGGGGAAAAAAAGTGGGTCAACTGGGTATACCTGGTAAAATGCCATTTATATCAAGTTTTCAAACAGTACCTTGACTGGCTCACTTATTCTTCTGTACACACATTCAGTTTTTACACCTGACTGACAAAACTAAGACATGAATGAAGTTTGAGTTTAAAGTTTTCATATAAAGCCTTCACAGTCTGTGCAAATCATACTTATAAAGTCAATGACAAAATAGCACATAAAATAATAGTTCTTAACACCTGATTTGGAGCACAGTTTAAAGGCCTCCTCCAAACCGAAGTCCTACTGCTAAAGTTGTAAATACGGATACTTCACCAGGCAGTGAAGCCATTCTCTTCATAGGTGTACATTGAGCAGCGCGCAGAGACTCACAATTTTACTTGCATTTCGTTTTATTCATTCAAACGAGTTCTGAGCCATGTATCTTTTAAAACCTATTAGCAAGCCTTGTGCTCCTTCAACCCCAAGTGATGCAGAGATGCCCACACATTCGGCGTGAGTCTCGCCTCTTAGTGGCATTCACGTACCTGTGCCGTAGTCAGCAATTATTCAAAGTGCACTGAAGAAATTCACTCCTGAAATTTAAGTCATTGTGCAAAATGTTAATCAGTTTCACTTGCATTACAGTGGATTTCCCCACTAGTGACACGGAAATCGATTATGACTCGGGAATTCTCACGCTAGTCTTTACTGAAGGATTGAAAGCAGTAGAATTGCTTGACGATGTTTCAAATAATCTTATTTCATTTAAACAATTTATACAATCATGAAACGCATGAATTTCCAATCTCCTATTAACGAGAAGCACGAGAAGTCCAGAGTCATAATCACTTTCCATAGTGAGGTCCACCTTCAAGCAAGTGAGACTGAAACTTCAAAGCATGAGGATTTTAATACCGTGTGAGAATCTCATTAATAAGTGTTCATTGAATAATTGTGAACTACGTTAAAAAATTCATGAGACCAACACCAAATGTGTGAGACTTGGCATCTCTGGCGATACCGTAGCTTGCACACCTGAAGCTATGACTATGGCTATGGCTCCAGCGCCCTCCACAAGCACCGCCCCAAACCAGTTCCCTCTGCTGCCTGGGCTCTACCTCACAGGGTTAGCGACTTGAATGGCGATGCTCCATTCCAGCCAATATTAGCTAGCTATCTAGAGCGTGCATTCGGTGCGTTATGGCGATTATTCAATCCATTCAACTGTGGCTGGAGTACTCAGTTCAGCGGGATTCATACTTTTGCTTTCCCTGCAGGAAATATGTTACTGCCGGTGAAAGGGATGCTGTTTTTACCTCGTGTGGTTTAACCAACTGGAAAGCAGCGCTCGAGCATGACAGGGGGTTACAGAAACATGCATCCAGCCAGTCAGATACTGGCATAAACAGAAGTCTCTTGCGGCCGACATTTTTACAAAAATCTTTGCAGTAGGTTAATAAATTAGTTGAATAAATGCATGGAAGTTCATGTCAGTCTACGCACTAGAACAAAGGATTCGCGTCAAATAATGTTATGCATAGTTGCTAGCACAGTGAAATCTTCGTTTAGCTCCGAGTCTATCAAACTTGCGGGATCCCGCAAATTACACATCCTAAGATAATCACAGCAGATATAATGGCTGAGCACACTGGTGGCATTCTTTCTACAATATTCTTCACAAAGTTCTTCCCAACTCTGTCGCAGAAGTTCCCATAAATGTGTGGCACCTGTAGGTCGCTTTGCTTTCACTCTTCTGTCCAGTTCATCCCAAACCATCTTGATGGGGTTTAAGTCTGGAGACTGTACTGCTACTCCATGTTTTCATGCTTACCATCTTGTTATTTTTTCCTAAGGTAGTTCTGGCAGAGCTTGGACTTATGTTTTGGGTCATTATCTTGCTGTAGGATGAACCCCTGACCAACTAGGCTCATACCAGAGGGTACTGCATGGCGCTGCAAATTGCTGTGGAAGCTGTTTTGGTTCAGGGTGCCTTTCACTCTGTAAGTCACCAACCCTGGATCCAGCAAAACAGCCCCAGACCATCATGCTTCCTCCTCCATGTTTGACAGTTGCTGTCACATACTGAAGAACCAACCTTTCAGCTACTCGATGGCATACAAAAAAAATCCTTACCGCAGTTCACCACTTACCTTTGTACCATTTCAAACTATTTGTTGGACTGGAACTGCATAATAAAAAAATAAATAAATTAAAAAAAACGGAAAAATTGGGGTGTCCTATAACTTTTGACCGGTAGTGTAGGTGGTAAATATGAGCACTATTGGACCACTAGTTCTTGAGATGTCGTGCCAATACCAAGAGACAGAAATACTGATGGAGAGAGCTGAATACTTTGTTCCTAGCTCCGCGCTTCGTGGCGGCAGGGGTGCTAGATGCTGCTCAAAAACAGCTGCCTGTGGACACAGGCCCAAAAACAATGGCCAGAATTTTTGGTTGTCCATCCGGACAATTTTGTAGGTCGGCTAGGTTGTCTGAATCCAATTCAGGTCGTCTCAACCACCGGATTACAGCTTATTTTGTCAAGCAGCTTCCATCTCACCTTCCTAGGTTGACAACTGTTCATGGGGTTGAAATTGAAATGGTCACATCTAATAAATACTTAGGCATTCTGATTGATGAGAACCTGTCCTTAAAACTGCACACAGACTAACTTGTTTCTACGCTCAAACTGAAATTGGGTTTCTTTTTTAGAAATAAGTCATTTTTTCTTTGCAAGTTAGAAAACATTTGATCTCCAAAACTTTTTTACCCTTGTTGGACTATGGAGACCTATAACTAAAGAAATTAGATGTTGTATACCACTGTACTTTGCGTTTTATCACTGGTTGAAGCTATCGTGTACATCACTGCTCCTTATATGCCGTCGCACATTGTCCATCTTTGTATGTTCGTAGACTCTCACTGGCTGACTTTTATTTATAAATCTATTCATGGACTTCTGCCTGCATAGTTGTGTCTACACATGTGCAGAAACCTTAGTCGATATGTCCTGCGCTCACAGGACATCATACAGATGCAGGTCCCGAGAGTCAGAACTGAACTGGGCAAAAAGGCTTTAACATTTTCTGCCCCGTCTACCTGGAATGAAGTGCAGAAGGACTTGAAATTGACACATCTTGTAACTCTGGGGGAATTCAAGACCATTTTAAAAGACAGAGAAATAACCTCAATTAGATCTTGTGATTGCACTGTGTGATCATGTAATCCCACTCTTGATTTCCTGTAGTGTGTGACCGTATTTATTTGTGTCTTGTGTGTTTATTGTAACCGTTCTGTTTTTTATGCTGCTGTCTTGGCCAGGTGACTCTTGAAAAAGAGGTTTTAAATCTCAATGAGTTTTTAACTGGTTAAATAAAGGATATTGATTGATTGATTATAAACGCTGTATCTGAGCTCACTTCAGTGAGGAGTGAGGAGATAAGCATTCACACTCGTCATCCTGGAGATGAAAATAAATCATTAAACCTTACCTTCATAGTTGACTTGCCCATCGCCGTCAACATCCGCTTCCCTGATCATCTCGTCCACTTCTTCATCAGTCAGCTTCTCCCCCAGGTTGGTCATCACGTGACGCAGCTCGGCAGCACTGATGAACCCATTACCGTCCTGCAAGCACAGGTCCTGCCTTAGAGACACTATGCTCCTGACCACAGTCACACTTAGACAGTGGATCCAAGTTCTTGCCAAGAAACCAAATCTAATGTAACATAACATGAATGGCAAGAACAGGCCTTTCAGCCCGACTAAGCTCGCCAGTTTCTTTATGCTATTGTGAATATATCCCTTCAGATACTAAATGACTCAATGGTATCTAGCTTTAAGTCAAGCCTGCTCTTGAAAACCCCCAATGTCTCTGCCTCAACAATATGGTCAGGTAAGCTATTCCACATTGAAATTAAATAAGGATCTTCAGCCTCTTCTCGTAGCTTTCACCTTTTATACCTAGAATAAGCTTAGTGGCTCTTCTCTGAACTTTCTCTCGAGCCTCTATACCTCTCTTCAAGTATGGTCCCCAGAACTGTACATAATACTCCAGGTGTGGTCAAACGAACATGTTGTACAAAAGAAGCATCACCTCCTTAGATTTGTACTCAATACTTTTGGCAATGTATCCTAGCATCCGATTAGCTTTTTTAACTGCTACGGCACAATAGATAGAACCTGTGAGGGTTTGGTTAACAATCACTCCCAGATCTTTCTCTTGTGCAGCACATTCCAAATTTAAACCTCCCATGAAGTAATCCCGTCTAATGTTTTTATTACCTACATGTACAACTTCACATTTTGCTATATTAAATTTCATTTGCCACATTTCTGCCCAATTCTTGATTCTATCCAAATCATCCTGAGTCACTTTAGTGGACCCAAGACTATTTGCCAAACCCCCAATTTAGCATCATCTGCAAATTTAACCAATCTGCTCTCAATATTCCTACCAAGGTCATTAATGTAAATGTGGAACAGCAGGGGTCCCAACACTGATCCCTGTGGGACGCCATTCCCCACCATACACTGCTCAGATCAGATACCGCTGACCACCACTCTTTGTGTTCTGTCCTGTAACCAGTTTTGAATCCACTTCAGAATACCTCCTGTAACTCCAATGGAGCTCATTTTAAAAATTAGTCTCTTATGCGGTACTGTATCGAATGCTTTCTGAAAATCCAAGTAAATGATGTCATAAGCCCTGCTCTGGTCGTAAGTCCTGGTGGCCTCTTCAAAAAATTCCAGAAGGTTTGTTAGGCATGACCTTCCCTTCCAAAAACCATGTTGGCCATCCCTCAAAATACAGTTACGTTCAAGAAATAAGTCCAGCTCATCTTTTATGATAGATTCCAATAATTTGCGCGAAATGCAAGTTTAACTCACTGGCCTGTAGTTTCCTGGCTCGGTACGGTCCCCTTTCTTATATATTGGTATTATATTGCCCTGTTTTCAATCATTTGGTATTTCTCCAGTTTCTAAAGACCGTCTGAAGATGGCGGATAGCGGCTTAAAGATGAACTCACCAGCTTCCCCGAGCACTCTAGGATATAAGCCATCAGGACCCGCAGCCTTATCTGCTTTTAGTTTATGCAACTTGTCTAATACTTCATTATCCCAAACCTCAATTTCCGCTAAATAATCTTGAGCATTTGACATGCCCTCTAGCCAAATAAAGACCCCCTCTGAGGTAAAATTCTCAACAAAGTAAGTGTTTAAGGCATCCGCAATATGCTTGTTATCATATAGCAGCGATCCATTTTTCTTCTTTATGCACTTAACCTGCTCTTTAACGTTCCTTTTTCTGCTACAGTACTGAAAGAAGTGCTTAGGGCTAGTTTTTGCCCCCTCCGCAATTTGTCTTTCATACAGTCTTCTAGCATTCCTCAGCTCTTTTTTGACCACAGCCCGCATTTTACAGTATTCAGCCCTAGTATTCTCATTGTTATCCTTTATGTACATCTTATAAAGATTCCTCTTTTCCCTCAAAATCCTACGAATACTTTTGGTCATCCACTGAGGATTCTGCTTTTTCAGCTTACTTTTGGACACCTTTGGAATGAATCTGCATTTTGATTCAAGTAAAACCCCCTTAAATCTTTCTTACATCTCATTTACGGACTTACAGTCCAGGAGTGTCTTCCATTTTATTTCAGCAAGATATGAGCGCATCCTGTCAAAGTGTGCTCACCTTAAATTGAAAATTTTTGTTTTAGAATACACCTTTCTAACTTCCCATGAAACATCAAAATTAACAGCAGAGTGATCACTTGTCCCAAGAGGCTCCAGTACCTCAACATTGCTAATTCTATCGGGTCATTACAGAGGACCAAGTGTAAAATTGCCTTCTCTCTGGTAGGTTTATTAACATACTGCAACAAGAAATTATCATTTATAACATCTAAAAATTCTTCCTCCCCCCTACCCTGTCCTTTCACCATTTCCCAATTGATACCAGGATGATTTAATTTAAAGGGTTTGCAAACAATAAACTTAATATGTTTTTAAAAAGTATATTTTGGATATATAACCTCATTAAAATCAATAAAAATCTATATAGGCAGTTTATCTTTTCTATAAATAAACAAAATAATGTCTGTGGCTGCACAGCCACAAAGTTAAATAGGTGCCAGTGACGTCATCCGATGACGTCAGAGAGGTCTTCATCTTGCCTAGCCGCTATCAAGGTCTATAATCGAGGTGGTGTTATAGCGTGTCTGATCGTCGGCGTGTGCAGAAAATATGGGTGACTCCGCAAGCACAGGTGAAATAAATCAGAGAGAGAGAGAGAGAGAGTGAGAGAGATTTTCCCCACAGACACACGTCAAATGTCCTGAGAGAGAGAGAGAGAGAGAGAGATGGTCACTGAAATAAAAAATTCAACTTAACCTACATGTAGCCTAGAGACAACGAGAGAGCTCAAGTCGAGAACCTAGTTACAGCATGGCATTCCGCAACACTCGGTGAACTCAATTCACTACAGTAAAGAGACTGCTCTGCTAGAATCAGCAACCTATCGGCCAATCAGAAAATAGTATTTCTTGTTTTCTTATTTCTTGTTGCCAGGTGAAATAGCAGCGTCAAATTACGTTCTCTACTCGCGCTCTCCATGTAGTGTATTTTTGCTGAAAACAAACCCTGCTCTGATTCGGTGTCACAGGTGGTACCGCAACATCTCTTGTTTGTGGCAGACAAAACGATACAAATACACAAAAGAATTATTTAATTTAGCCTTTATCATACTGGGGAGTCCCACTGAAATAAAAAAGTACTGGTATGGCTAAACATTATCTTGTTCAAAATCTATCAACTACTCCAGGGGGAAACGCGAGCAAGTTGAAATCAAATTTTTAAGCTCATGTCAAATAGCATTCACGAATGCCGTAGCTGGCCAGCAAACTCATATTTGTGACGCTTAGCACAGCTGTTAGCTGTGCTGTAAAATGCTTGATGTTGCAAAGTAAAAGGAAATTTACACGCAACATGCAGATATAAGATAGATAGTTGTATATCGCAACGTGAAATTGCTCGCCTACCACTTCAGCATTCAGCATTCATTCTGCAAATAGCCTACAACGCGCACAGAATTTCCGCGACTGATCCTGGTGTGCCATCTAGTGATAAAATATTGTAACTGCTGCGTGCATAAATTTGCAGCTCCACGTCCACTGGCGGACACATCTGCTCAAAGATGCACCTTTTTTCTTCGCGAACTTGCAAAATCCGGATAATCCGTAAATGATGAATTCAATTAATATTTTAATTTGAAACAAGTAACCAAGTTGCCAGTGTCAAAGTAACGATGTGAAAGTATACTTTTTACCTTTTAAATGTAGTAGAGTAAGAGTCCCTGTTTAAAGAAAAAAAAAGTAATGTACAACAAAAAAAAAAAAAAAAACCTGCAGTGCTGTCACGAAGTACATGCACTTAAATTGCACCTTTGAAAACGGGATTATCAACCCCCCCGAGAAAATCTCATGCGAGCCTGCATTCAAAACTTTAGAGCCCTGTTTCCATCAATGCGATTTTCACCCGGCTCTTGGAGCGGAGCCCTATGCGTATTTTTCCGATTAATTTCACAATAATAGCGTAGTTTAGCCGTTTATATGGAAACACTGAGGACGCACCATGGGCCGCATGCAATGTCCCGTGTCTGCCCCGCAGCCTGACGTAACCGGACTTCAGTCATATTAATGGAAACATAGCTTGAAATGGCTGGCCCGGGTCATCAATTAAGACCTCTCTGACGTCACTCGGGTCACGTGACCTTGGTTCATGCATAAGCGCGACAGGGCGCACTGTCCTGTACATTTGGCCCGAGAAAAACATTTTGAAAAACATGTTTCCAAAACACACATATTTTGTATTTTTACTAAACATAAATTGTATTAAATGCAGTAATGTCAAGCCAGTAAACCTTTAAGTCTCCCATGATAATAGTCCCACCACCACTACAAGCTTGCGTAATCCTCCTAAAAAGCATTTCATTGATTGTACTGTCCAAAGCTGGTGGTCGATAGCATACTCCTATGTTTAAAACTGTCTCGTGTTTGCCAATGAGCCTGACGCAGATATCTTTACAGGACAAGGAATGTTCAATTTCAGGAATTTCCTGTACATTAATGTTTTTGTTCACATAGAGCGCTACGCCCCCTCCTCGTCTATTACATCCATCCTTCCTAAAGAGCTTAAAACCTTCTATATTATATTCATCTCCATCCTCTTCACATAGCCATGTTTCTTTGATCCCAACTATGTCATAGCCCTCACTGATCACTACAGCCTCAAGTTCTGGAAATTTATTTTTTTTATGCTTCTTGCATTTAAATAAAAACATTTCAGGTTATTACTAATGCTCTTCCCCCTTGATTTCCCATGTGGCCGCCGCCTCGAGCCCCCCACTACGCTTTGTTTCTTTAAAAGTAAATCATCGATAGTGCATGTTACGGCGTCAGCTTACATCGGGGCAGACTGCATTTCTCTATGTGTAACACTCACTAACCTCCCTGCCCCCCAAGTCCCTAGTTTAAATAATCCTGTGCTACCCTCAACATACGATGGTCCAGTGCAAAGGTACTCCTCCGGTTCAGGTGCAGCCCGTCAGGCTTGAACAGGTCACCCTGGTCCCAGAAAAAGTTCCAGTGCCCCATAAACCTATACCCCTCTTTCCTACACCAAGTTCGTAGCCACGTGTTAAACCTCCAGATAAAATTCTGCTTACCTCTGCTTGCATGTGGTACCGGTAGAATCCCGGAGAACACAACCGTTGAGGATCTGCTCCTAGGCTTCTCAGCTAATTCCACAAATTTGCCTTGCAGAACCTCAAACCTACCCTTACCTATGTCATTTGTCCCAACATGGACCATGACAACTGGATCCCTCCCCGCTCTGTCCAAGAGCTTGTCCGCACGCTCCAGGAGGTCACCTACCTGGGCACCAGGCAGTCAACACACCGTACGAAACTCCTTGTCACGCGAACAGACTAAGCTATCTATTCCTCTAAGTATTGAGTCCCCCACTATCAATTACTCTCTTTTCTGAGGGGTAGAGGCCAACAGGGTGCCCTGCTGCTCATTAGTCCCCTCACTCTCAGGGTCAGGGGCCAAGTCGAGTTCCTGCAAGGGCTAGAATCGGTTGGACACCTCAACCACTGGAGGAGCTGTCGCTGTAGTGCGTGCACGCCCTTTCCTGCGCTGCCGACCTACAGTCACCCAACTTTCTCCCCCTGCCTGTTCTGGGATCAAAGTACCACCCTGCTTTGGCTCAGACACCATTTCTCTAAACGACATACTACTTAGTTCCTCTAAGAGCTCTACTGATTGCAAACTATGTTGCGCCGCCAACTGGCCCTGATGATCAAGGATCTTGCTCTCCAGATGCTCAATTAGCTGGCACCGGTGGCAGACAAACCCACCCTGGAAATCTCTTTCCAAAAGTGCCATCATCCTGCAACCATCACATAGTTTTGGCCACATTTTGAACCCCCTACCTAATGACTTTGCTCACCCTAGATAAAAGAAAATTACTAATGCCGAGATAGAAGCCGAGGAACCACAATTTATTAATTTGTTTATTAACCTTGGAAGCCCTAAGCAGCAGTCACAATAGGAACCCCGGGGAAACAATGTAAATTGATTATAAGCCTCTTTTAACAGGGGCTTAGTTTCAGTTAACAGAAATGAAATACCAAACTGAGCCAAACTCTATGTAATAAGCACTCCTAATAGCCGGCTTGAGTTTAGTATATCAATAGTATTGGGACTATATAAACTAAAAATATCACAGGGCTTAGCTGAGAGCCCAGATAAAACAGACTGGCTTCAGCGCCCAGGAAAAACTGGAGGAGACGGAGCACTCCGATAAAAACTTACCTTTTAAATTCCAACCTAACCTAACGAACGAGTCAAGTGACTGCTGCACCACTAACTAAATACTAAATCTCAGATCCCCAGCCAAGAATGCAAACAGTACTTATCTAGCTAGCTAGCCGCAAATACAACCAAGGGTAACCGAGAAAAGAGTAAAGCCACGGTTCCCTTTAATTAAAACGAACCGAATAAACAAGTCGTTTACCATGTGAGGGAAATAAACACGGTACCTCCCCCAACAAGCAGTCCTTAGCACTCGAACTAGCAGTTAAACTTTAATCAAAGTAAAGGCCTACAAATCCAAGCTTTAATACAGCCAGCAAAGAATGATCTAAGCTTGCTGTCTCAACTTCTGCTCGATGCAACTCTGATGTTGGGGGGCCTTGCACTAGCGAGTACCAGGGAGGTGGCGATACGGTCACCTCCAACTTTTCACTGTAAATGCTGTACGATGCACTTTCCAAACAAACTGTAATATAGCAGAGTGTCATGATATCGCAGCCTTATTTATTAAACATGGCCAACTGCAGAATATCGTTCTCTTCAAATGCCAAGTGACCACTCTTCAAAACATTCCTTGGCTGCTTGTGAAACATCTCAGCAAAGGTGTTCCAGGTGCAGCATTTAGATTGAAAATGACAATTGAGAGAAATCACACGTAAAGCCTTTTTAGAATCGTGCTCAAACCTAAGTATGCGTTTGCACTGAACGTGAAACAAAATCTTCCCTTGCTTCATCTGTGGGAGTTTGACCACGGGATCATTTTTATTTTTTTGCTTTGAAGATTTTTGCCCTGTTAGCATACAAATTCACTCCACCGGTCAATAGCAATGCCAGTTGAGCCTTGTTTAAGTTAAAAGGGGCGGACCATACTTCCTACATCTCCAAAAATCATCATCAAGATAGTACATCAACATTAGCGTCACCAACATCACAAACATTTCTCTTTAAGAACTTTGTGCCTGCTTGGGAATAATAACTTTGTTGGCCATCATATTTCAGTGAAAAATAAATGGGTAGGTCGGTAGGCAATAATTTTTTTTTTGGAGATTGGAGGCAAAAATTTTTGGTCGCAATGTCTATATGACCACATTATGTCCCCAAATGCAAAAATAAAGGTGTCATGCTTTTAAAACAAATGTTGTGGATCATTTTATTGTCAATAGTGTATATTAAAATGAACGTGATCGCTATGAAGAATATAGGGAGTGCCTGGCGGTGTGGCTAATACAGCAGTTTATACAAAACTGAAGTTATCCTCGCTAAATGACATTTTCCCTATCAGTTAATTAACCATATTTGAGCATTTGAAGTGTTTCCGTCGAGTTTTCCTGGCAAAGGGTGCTAAAGATTTAAAAAAAAAAAAAAAAAAAATGAAAGAGCTAAACTGAGGACAAACGCAACTTGCCGAAAACAAAGCATTGACAACACAATAACTAAACTAAATAAATTAGATATAGGCTGCCAGTGGTCCCTTTTAGTCTGTTAATTTAGTCAAATGAATATTTAAAATATTCGATCCTTCACAACTCTGTCTTATATTGTATGTTTTGATTACTGTGTTCTGTTCTTGTAAAAAAGAAAAAAATCATTTAAACAAATCAAATAGCCTATCATATTGGAAGGAGGTGAATCAATTGGGGAAGTCACCAGAGAGCACTCAAATATTTCAACTGTTTTGGTTATGGCATTCATGTGCTCCCACAAATAAATTTAAAATCAATAAATTAGACTAGCCATCCATGTAATTTGACACATAAATATGAATGCTGGGAAGTATATCATTGTGTTACTGTTAGTAGTTGCAAGAAAATGTTTTATCTTGTGAGTTTAATGCCATTGTTGAGTGAGTGTGGTAACTAGCTGGTCAAACTGAAACCACGGTTAAAAGCAATTCTTACCTTTCTGGCATGTCGCACAGCACTTAGTAAAAATTTGAACATGAACAACTCCGCTTCCCTCCAAATTCCCCCCCCCTCCGATTCCCCGACTTCTCCAAAAAAAAGAAAAGAAAATTTAAAAAATATATATATAATATATTAATATATATAATATATAGCTAATAAATGGTAGTTCGTCAGACTACAAATGTAATTAAACATTACGAGGGCCTTTTATATGTGGTATAAAATAAAATGCCCTCGTCACGTTTAGTTACCTTTGTAGTCTGACAAACTACCATTAACGTTATCGTAATTATAGCATTTTGACACCCATTTGTTTACAGTCAAATGCGTTGGTCCGTTTTCTGGCAGAGGGGTGCGCGACTCGCAGGGGGTAACAGCGGTAGGCAAAAGGAAGGGGCGCAGCGACGGATGACAGACAGGATGCTCGGCAAATCATTTTATTCGGACCGAAGAATGATTGTTCACACTTTTCAAAAATATATGAGTACTGAATATTAAAGAGTTTCAACATCTGGTGGATTTCTTTTACATACGCTTATTAGGACCATTTTAAGATTACAAAATAAGCGTAAATACCAGAAAGGTAAGAAATGCTTTTGTAAGGTCCAAGGCCCCCCAAAATGGCTGCAAACCAAAGAACAGCCATTTTCACTACATTTCCCAGAATTTCAAAAGCGTTCTCTCTAATGCAATAAAACTAATGATGTCGAACCCCTTTAAAAAGTCAAGGAACCCATTGTTCTTTCTCTCTGGACTTCTGCCATGGCAAGGTTAAAGGGGAGTCAAAGGGGTGCACTTCTAATTTAACTGAAAAGTTTCCTTGGAATAGAACAAAGAAGTTTTTCGGACCTCTCTGGTTGGCCATGGTAGAGTTGAAGATTAACCACGTTCTGTTCCATAATTACTTTTCTTGCCTATAGGCACATTTATTCAAGAACCGGTCAAAGAATTCACACTGGGAGACGACAGTGGAATTTCTTTTGTTTCAACATCTTTGACTTTTGGAAAAAACGAAAAGGCGACCAGCTTCCCTTTTTGCCATTTTTCCTGATCTATGAAGTTACTGCATTTTATCTAGCGAATCATTGTGCCTTGAAAAGCAGACACCGTTTCCTGTCCGCGGACGAACTCTGGAAACAAAGGGACCACGCCCGAAGCCTTCACTCGGACACTCGAGGAACTTGATCACTCACACTGGGCAGATTTAGCTAGAATAGAAAACGCGCGATTCTATGGTAATTGTTGATGCTTAAACGTAATAATTACTGTATACTTTGAGCTGTTTTTTACTTTGCTTGATGTTTTAATGTACTGGATCTTTTAATGTACTGGATTTTACTGTTGGACTGCTTGAAAACTTCAGTATGTAGGAGAATTTATCTGGAAATTGCAGATACTTACTCTATATTGCTGCATTGCTGAGCTGTTAAACATCCGATCTTTGAGTGAGTTCATTTAACCTGCGGATTGTTCCTTTTACATTGTTGCTGTGCTCTTCCTAAATCATTGTAACTCTTGAGAGTGAGAACTGAATTGGGACAGTTTGGCTTTTCTGACTGATTGTTCAGCCCGCTGTGGTTTGCCACTCAATCTCATTATACTTTGCCTGCACCTTCTTTTTGGCTCTTTTCTCTCTCTCTCATCCCTTCTCACTCTCTCCCTATTCACATATTTTCTTCCCAGCCAATGTCTGGATACTACGCATTGCTTATTGAGTAGGAAACACTGACTCTGGCCTAACTCGTGCAGGAGTCTTTCTAATTCTCCTGCCTTTGCCACCCAGTCCTTTCTTCCCCCTCTCACTTCCCCCACTCTCAATCACACGTGGTTCTCAGACAGCCACATCATTAGTGCGCCATTTTAGATCTGAGTTCGCCCACTTACATCACCATTTTAAGTCTGAGTCCAAGCTGCCATTTTAACCCCTCCCTTTCGGGTACTCAGACTTGCTCATGCACGCACGCACGCACACAAACATCCGACCTTCAGTTTATTTGTATATGCTGTTCATGATATAACTGCAATTTAATCCTTCCTGTGTGTTATTGTTTTATGCAAGTAGTATTGATTGCCTGTTCATTGCTACTGAAACATAATAAACCTTAATATATATTTTCAACAAGTGCTTCTGGTTGTCTGAATATTGCCTGAATATTATCTAACCTCTGCCAGGTCAAGAGCTCCAATTTCCTTTAGTGTGGCGCTATATTATTAATGCTGGATGTTGATGGTAATTATATTGCTATTGAATTTTAGCATTGATAATTAAGCCAGTTTTCCAATTTTGTTGAATATTGTAATCATTCATTTATAACATAAATTGTGATTATAGTAATCTGGCATTTATGGTGAAACGTTAATGAGACTTGGTCATTCAATTGTGATTAATTTTCCCTTTTCTAGAAGGTTGGTGCCCCAAGGAACTTTAATTAATAAATTAAAGTCTTAATCAATAATAAACTAATTTATTAGTTAATAATTACATTTAATAGCCATTGTAATGCCCTTTAAAGCTGTTGAACCTACACTTTAATACAAATGAAGCATTTTGGCTATTCTACCATTTATACCTTGTGTTGCACTTACCTTCTAACTGTAACCTTATTAGGAAGTTATTATATCTGGGAGTCCTGTAAAATACGTGCTTGAGTACAAGAATTCGCACTGCAAATTTCTATGACAGTGTAGCAACTGCAAAATCATTCAGAATTGTTAAATTGTGAGAGACAAGTCTGTTCTCATTTTGCAAGGCCACAAGGTGTAATAAAGACAGATCCTCTGCACTGCACTACTGTAAGAGAGAAGCCAGGAGATAACAGGGACAGTGCCTGTTGCCCTCTGTTCTTAACATAGTGGCATAATAAAGGCATAAAAACCTATACTTCCACCTCAGCTGGCCTCGTCTCCAGTCAGGCATGGCTGGGAACAGTGGGGCAGTAAAAGTTATCAGGGTCCAGACATCCTCTACAGATGCACCCCCAATTCTACCACAGATAAAGGGGCCTGAAACGAAACACTTCAGCATGGGTGATTGAGCACATTAAGCATGGGGAAGGGAGCGCATGGCTTGGTTGCTGCAAGGAATTCCTCTCACAGCAGGGTGCGACCTGTGCTCTCTGCCCTATTAGTGCCATAGTGACCTCTTCTGGCCACACTGTCACCGCACCTTTTTATTCATCACTGTAACTGTTCTGATTTAAGAGTTTCAATTTACACAAAACCCACTGTTACACTGTTTTAATTGCCCTCATATCATCACTGAATTACTGTATTATACCTGGGGTAATAGTGATGTGAATCTCATGGGGAATGGGTCTGTTGGGAAGGAAATTCATAATAATTACATCATTATAATTCTGTATGTAACAGTGTTTGGTATGCATCTCTTCAGCTAAATTCAAGGAGTAGAATGAGTTGTATTTCATATCCACGATATTTCAAGAATACATAGTTTCTGTTCCCCAGCAATGATTTGTCCTTAACCAGAGGTATCTCTTGAGGTATTTACACTCATCTCTCCCCCTTTGCCGAAGCGCTTTGGGACCCCTCCCTGAGGTCGGTCTCTAAGGGTCCTTGCACGGATCTAAGAACTTTTATTATCTCCTTTGAATAATAAATGTTTTCTTATTTCCTCCGGAGGGGGAAGTCTAAATTCCGATTTGGGCCATCTGTGCGGCCTGATCAAAGGCGCCACCAACCTTAAATCTGAGAGAGACGACCTAGTCTGGGAAGATCGTATCCGACTTCCCATACATTGGTCCGTGCATATTCTTCGTTTAATGGTTGCGTAATTCGGACTTCTGCACGACCATTTGTATGTAGCCTTTTCGCCAGGTATGACTTTTCTCTCATTTTCTAAACTGTGTGTAACTTGTAATTGGGTTATGTTGATTTGTTCGATTTAAGCTCTTGCCTACCTGGTGAATAAACTATTGTGATTTCTTTAAACTTGAGTGGCTCATAACTCTTGTACCTTCTTTTTAAGCTACGTCACGCCGGATGACCTAGGGGTATGCTCAACTAAGGACTGACTGATCAGCGGCTTTAGGATGAGCATCGGTTTTAATCAAGTTAGATAGGCAGCCAGGATCTACCACCATAAGGATTCATGTTTGCCGACTCTGGGAGTTTTAGCCTGAAGAAGACCCATGGACGAAAAGTCGGTTATTTGTTAAAATTCCTATGAAAGAGTCCATGGGCGGATTGAATCTGGGTTCGCTATAATTCAAGCCAAAAGATGCTGTTATAGTGCTGGCTGACTTTTAATCCTCTGGTATTACCGACGAACCTAAGCAACCGAAATAGTACTAAAAACCCGGGGGTATATATTTTAGTGATGCAGGCTTGCATTTATGAGTCCGGGGATAACCTCCCTGAAGTCCACGCAGGTGTTCCCTAAATTATCAATTATAATTCTAATTTGGAGTCAGATATTTAAACGAGGATATAACTGCATCTTGTATTCTAAATTTATTATGGAGTCAGATTTGAAGCGAGAGTAACATTGTAATCGTTATGCTTAGTTTGCTTGAATCACTGATAAATCTGACGTTTTCAGTTGCTGCGGGTGTCCCAATGTGCACCTGGGATTATTCGCAGCACGACATTAAGTTAGATGATTCCGTGATTTCGGCATAGCCCCGTCTTCGAACGGAGAACTATTGAGAACACCTCAGGTAAGTCTCAAACTGGGTCCAAGGCGGGACACAGGCATAAAAGATTTAATTGACACGTTCCATTGCCTCATAACAGCTGGATCTACACGCGTAAACCTTCGCCCCTGGCTCCTCCGTCGTTGGTCGAGCTGTGTGGGGTTTTACACTACCGCAAGAGGAGGACTTCCAGGCCTGTTTATTTGCCCTAATCAACAAACGATAGAAACTAACACAACGCGGAGACTGGCTGGGACATTTCAGTTGAATTAGGGCTAAGGAGGTTTTGGCCTGGGTTACAGTACAGTAGATAAGTACCGAAGAATGAATGAGTGAATTAATAAATGAACAGGAATCATTTTATTTAAATAAGATTTGTACCGTTTCGCGATTTTAGTGGTCACTGATTTCAACGATGCTTTTGATGGCGTGAGTTTGTACTTGCCAGTGGGCTTTTTTTTTTTTCTTTTTCCCTTACATACATTCTGGTCCGATCCCTAACCCGTCTGTGCAGATGTTGATTCCAGCAGACATACAGCTGCTATATCTATGCACACAGTTACACTATTCTCTCATTAGATGGCACACCCGGATCAGTTATTGAATATTCACTAGCAAGCAGACCTTGAACACGGTTTAAAATATTGAGTTCAGTCCCATCCCTGTTTTTCAGGAGTTGCATGAATTAAACTTCTCAGCTAAGCCTGATGTGCAAACTGCTCAATATACTTGCCCATAGAATCTATCCAGCAGTTCAAAAAAAAAAATTCTCTCGCGACAGCAAAAAATCGTTTCCTCTATAGCAACCACTTCAGCTAGAGTGAGCCAGTGGTATCCCAATTACTAGTGAAGAAAAATTGCTTTTCTGAAGCAAAACTGCGACATGATACTGATACTGTCATTCTATTATCAACTTTAGTCATCATATACCAAAAACGCGTAGTTCCCTACCGGGGATTCATGCGTAGATTCCTCCATTGACAAATTCAGCGCTCCCTTATATCAACCTAAGCAATCACTCAATTATTTACTTAGGCTCATCTGCATAATGCACACTAATAGTTCACACCCTTGTGACACTTCACCAGTAAAGATGTATTGATTTACATGTTTCTTATCCAATCCCAGGAAGTATAAACTTTCTACAGTCACTGAAAAACAATGATTGGTCAATCAGAAAAGGTTTTTTTTTTTTTGGACAGTGAAGTTTGAGTACCTTTTTAAAGTGGACAAATGTGCCCTGACTTCTGACACTGTAAACATTGACAGCAAACATTTTGGTGGTTGGAGCAGCCATGTCGAGTCGAGCCTAGAGTAGGCTACCGGGCCAAACCAACATCGCAGCCAGTCATGCTTCACACACAGAGCCTAACTACTGTCAGCTGGAATATGCATGTACATTTTCTGGGAATACCACATTATGACCGCAGATGCACAGTTTTGCGTTCGATTGTTACTTTACACAAAACCTTACTTCCTGTGAGTCAGACATAACGAGGCTTTATGCATCTATGCAGTTTTTGGTTATTGGAAGCGCGGAAAAAAATAAATAAGTCGGCCCGGCCACAACACTTGATAGGACGGGCGCAGTGAACGGGCGCCAGGGACAGTCAGTTTTTCACGCAGACAAGTAAAAACAAAAAATCAGTTTCCCATCAAAAATAAAAAATAAAAAATTGCCAACCAACAGAATGCGAGGTTCCATGTTGACCAATGAAATTATCGCTGCCTCGCAGCGGGCCCATTCGTTTAGCTTCATCAGTGTGCCGTGGGGGCGGTGACGTTTACACAGAGCCACTCCGAAGATACCATAGAATCTGTGGCTATGCTGCAAATGCGCGGCTGCTTATTGAACCAGGTTACTCTGTAGATTATATAGCCATCTAAACTTCACTAGCTAGTTTGCAGTACCAGAGATTGCTTTTGAGCTAGCTTGCTAGCAAGCCAACATCCCACAAAAGTGAAAATGCAGTTTGGACACAGAAGCTAGCTAAGATAGTCAAGTCATGGCCAAATTAAATCATGTCGCTTAAACAGGATTTTGGGGTGGAGTAAACATGGCTGTACTGTATGGGTGGAGTAAACATGGCTGTACTGCAGTGTTTACCCTATATTAATTCAGCAGCGGCCGCCGAAATTTCACATGATCATTAATATCAATGTACTACGAATGATGTTTACTCGCACAGCGTGAGTGCAACAACACAACGTTATTTTGGACTTGTTTTGAGTCATGAACGAGCGCATCAAATCGCACCCTCTTAGGACATCAATGTAACAGGTAAAACAGCTTAACAGCTTAAACACTGTCTATATAGCGAGTAGCGCAGGTAACGTAACGTGAACGTAACAGCGTAGCTCCTTAAAGGAGAATTCCGGTGTGAAATTGACTTGGGGCATATTGAAACAGGATAACAAGTACAAACTTTTTTTTTTTAAACAAGGGCTTTTTTATTGGATTGAAATTGTTCGTAAAACATGATAAATACAGTTACAAACAACAATTTTTCCTGGAACCCACCCAACCCACCCATCCCAACCAACCCACAGACCTTTACTTTTTATAGAATGTAGCTCACAATAAGAAAAACAAATTGTTAATAAAAACAAAGCAAAAAATCTTTGGGGGGATAGATATGCTATCGGGTTAAGCTTTTGGCCTCCATATTTTCCAAAAAAAATCAGGAATGGTTGCAAAATTGCATGGAATCGCTCTACAGACCCCTGGAGGGAGTATCTAATTTTCTCTAGCTTGAGATAATGCATTCTCTCTCTAATCCATTGAGAGTAGATGGGAGGGGAGGGGTCTTTCCATCTGAGCGATATTAGTCGCCTGGCCAATAGTGCACAAAAAGCCAAAATGTTGGACTTGTGATTGTTTAGCTGGTGCGTCACTCCAAATAAGGCAACAAAGGGAGAATATGCCAGTGTTATCCCCAAAACCTTGGAAAGAGTGTCAAAAATGGATTGCCAAAAGTTTTTTAAACCAGGGCACGTCCAAAACATATGTAATAGACTAGCTGGAGCCAGTCGACACCCATCACAAGTAGGGTCTAGATTTGGCCAGATTTTTGACAGTTTAACTTTACACCAGTATAGTCAATGCACAACCTTAAATTGTGTAACTGCATGTCGTTTACAGAAGGATGAGTGAATTCTTTGAATAATATTCTGCCATATTTCTTCCGAAATTTGTTTGTTTAAATCTTCTTTCCACCGTTGCTTAAGATCATCTAATGTTGTCAAATTATATAAACAGAGTAGTTCATATATTTTACCCGAAGCCTCCTTCACATTAGCTCTGAGTTTAAAAATATAATCCAGCAATGATATAGAAGGGTATCTCGGGAAACACTCAAAATAGGAGGCTATGAAGCTCCGTAGTTGCAGATATCTAAAAAAGTGTGATCTTGGAATACCAAACTTGTCAACCAATTGTTCAAAGGAAGCAAAATAATTATCAATATAAAGATCATGTAGTGACGAGATCCCATTGTTGGACCAAATATTAAATGCTCCATCCGATAAAGAAGGGATAAACAAATGGTTTCGGATTATAGGAGCAAGCAATGAGAGATCTTTAAGAGCAAATGACCGTCTCAGTTGATTCCAGATTTTAATCGATTGTGAAACAATGGGATTACTGCTGAAATGGGAGACAGGCTGTTCTAATGGGAGTTTGGAGTGTAATAGTGCAGGTAAGGAGGTATCTCTACATGAAAGATTCTCCAGAATTACCCATTTGGGTGCATCAGGATCATCTACCTCCCTCATCCAATACAATAATGCCCTAATATTAGCTGCCCAGTAGTAATGCTTAAAAAGTGGGAATGCCGTGCCACCCTGAGAGTAAGGCTTCTGCAATATGGATTTCTTTATACGGGGTGGTTTATTGTTCCAAATAAAAGATAAGTGTGTCAATGGACCTAAAAAAAATATTGGTCAAAAAGATCGGGAGATTCTGAAATAGATATAAAAATCAAGGTAGCACATTCATATTAATTGTATTGATCCTTCCACACAGTGAAAGGGGTAGCATTTCCCAGCGCTTAAGGTCCTGTTTCAAACGTAAAATCATAGGCAGAAAGTTAGCTTTATACAAATCTTTATAATTTTGAGTGATCCAGATCTCAAGATACTTGAATTTCCCTGAGCTAATTTAAAAGGGGGCATAACTAAATGTAGCATTTTTGGCATCTGCATGTATTGGCATCAACTCACTTTTGGAGAAATTAATCTTGTAGCCGGATAATTTACCAAATTCAGTTAAATATCCAATAACTTAGGGATGCTTGACGATGGGTTGGATATATACATCAACAAATCGTCGGCATAGAGTGATAATTTATTTTCCCGGCCTCCACGATCAATCCCTTTAATGTTCCTATCCTGTCGCAATGCTAAGGCAAGAGGTTCGATGGCGACTGCAATTAAAAAAGGAGACAACGGGCACCCCAGTCTTGCGCCTCTGAATAACTTAAAGTAAGGGGACAGATTATTATTTGTACCTACACCATTGGTGAGGAGTATAAAGTTCTAACATAGGCTATGAACTTTGGGCCAAAGCCTAATTTAAGAGTATAAAAAAGGTAGTCCCACTCCACCCGATCAAACGCCTTTTCAGCATCAAGTGATGATAAAATCTCAGGATTTTCGGGTGGAGTGGGGGTATATAGGATATTCATAAGACGCCTTATATTTTAAAAAAAAAAAATCTATTTTTCATGTAACCGGTTTGATCTGCAGAAATGATTGAAGGAAGTGAAATTTCGAGACGGGTGGCCAAAAGTTTTGCCAAGATCTTAACATCCACATTCAAAAGAGAAATTGGACGATAAGAACAACAATGGAGGGGATTCTCATCCCTCTTCAGAACAACAGAGATAATTGCTTCACGCATAGTTTGGGGGAGGGATTAAGAAGAGAAAGACTCCTGGAATACAGAGAAAAGAAGAGGGGAAAGTTCTCTTGAAAAAGTTTTAAAGAATTCTGAGGGGTACCCGTCAGGCCCCGGAGATTTACCACTCTGCATACTCTTGATCGATTCCATAACCTCCCTAATAGTAATATCTTTCTCAAGGTCTGACGCAGAACCTGGATCTATTCTGGGAATGTCGAGATTATGAAAGAAAACGTCCAAAGCAGAGTTATTTGGTGGATCTGACGTATAAAGGGAAGAATAACAAGATGTGTTTGTGAATTACTAATGCCCCCGTATGCCAAGGTCAAGAAGGCAGGATCAAGGCCTAGATCACCTTTCTTCAACGAGAGGAATCGTACACCTAAGTATCAAAGACGTACCAGTAACCAGTCAAAAGTTATGGCAAAGGTTAAACTTTTATGAAAATGTCACCGACGCCAAGGTCAAGGTCACGAGGTCAAATTTGATGACCTCATCTGAAAGGTCTCGTCAGAAGGGACGCACATGCCAAGTATCAAAGACGTACCACTAACCAGTCAAAAGTTATGGCCAAGGTTAAACTTTTATGAAAATGTCACCGACACCAAGGTCAAGGTCACAAGGTCAGATTTAATGACCTCATCTGAAAGGTCTCGTCACAAGGGATGCACATGCTAAGTATCAAAGACCTACTACTAACAAATCAAAAGTTATGGCCAAGGTTAAAGTTTTTTTTCACAGCGGACAAACAGACGGACCGACAGACAGGTGAAAAACTACATGCCCCCGAAACTTCGTTTACGGGGGCATAAAAATGATAAAAACATGAATTTATTTTTGTATGATCGGTATGCTTTAGACCCTGATCATCGGTAATCTCAGATATGTATCCATTAGCAGTTCTTTAACGTAACAGTTGTGCTAAGATTTTTCCAGACTTTTCTCCATGCTCCATAAGAGCTGTGTCTAGATTTTAAAATAAGATTCTCCGCCTGACTGGTAGATAAAAGGTCAAATTCCGTTTTAAGTATCAGACGTTTTTTGAGCAGATCGTCTGAGGGATAGCGGCTGAGATCTGAATCCAATTTCAAAATATTATCAGTTAATTGCCTAATGCGTTCAGTGTCTGCTTTTCTGCGCATCGCAGTATATGAGATAATCTGTCCCCTCAAATATGCTTTCAATGTCTCCCATAAAGTAGTGAATGGTACTCCCGGGGTTTGATTATGGGAGAGGAAACTTTTGATTTCGGATGTTAAAAAATCTACCAAACACTTTTCAGAAAGAAGCAAAGGATTGAGTCTCCATGGGCGCTAATTAGATGTTGCACCAGGGATATGCACTTTCATTGTCAAGGGACTATGGTCACAGATAACCATAGACTGATAATCGCAATCCGTTACCACAGAGAGAAGCCTTTTATAAAGAAAAAAATAATCTTTACGCGAAAACGTCTTATGGACTGAGGAGAAAAAAGAATAACTCCTAGAGGTGGGATTACGGAATCTCCAAACATCTGATATGCCGTAGTTATTAAAAAAAGCTTTGATGGTTTGTGCAGATTTTGATTGAGATACTGTTCTTGGGGACGTACGGTCTGGATTTGGAGAGAGGACACAATTTATGTCTCCTCCCAAGAAGAGATAGTGGGTGTCCATATTAGGTATTCAAGACAAAAAATTAATGAAAAAGACCTCATCATCAATATTTGGGGAATAAACATTGGCTAAAATAATTGGAAAGCCATACAGTCTGCCAGCAACAATAACATATCGCCCAGCGGGGTCTGAATCTACATTTGATTCTACAAATGGAACATTCTTCCTGATTAAGATAACCACACCTCTCGTCTTGGAGCCAAATTTAGAATGGAACACTTGTCCTATACATCCTCCCCTTAGTTTAGACTGATTAGTAGTACGAAGGTGAGTTTCCTGTAGCAAGGCAATATCAATTTTAAGATTATCAAGATGCCTAATTACCCTTCTGCGCTTCACAGGTTCATTTAATGATTTAACATTCCAGCTTGCAAAATTAACCATCTTTAAAGCCTCCAAAGTTATGCCTATCCCCCATTCATTGCGATATCAAGTACCCTGTTAAAAACATTCCCCCAAGAGAAATCGCAATATAACATAAAAATGTTTAACAATTAGCCAAGAATTCAAATGCCCACACAGGTCTGATTCCCAAATCCCAGTCACCTTACTGAACAAAATGACTAATTCCCATTGCAGAAAAAAACACCACATCGTGTTAGCAATGGGACTACAATACCCCACGTAAAGAAAATACACATTGTGTTGAGAACGGGGTGCAATTTAGTGTCCAGCAGTTCAGCGCCTGCCCGCCTCCCCCTGGTTAAAAGAGATACAAAAGAAACCAAAAGGAGGCACAACATAATATCTTACCATTCGACAGAATTCGTAGAACAGACTTAACAGTACAGGCTTAAGCCAGAAACATGAGTATTACCTGTGTTGATACTTTACAGACATCATCTACTCAAGGCAGAGAAGGATTGACCAAATGGAGCAAGTCACATTAAAAAAAACCAGGGAGAGTCCATACGCCGCCCGTTTATTCCGCCGTTGTAATGGCCTTCGCATAAATCAGTGCTTTCTCCGGGTCCAGTGACTCTTTGTTGTCTCCATTAAATGAAATGCGAAGTCGTGCAGGGTACAGTATACAGTGACGAATGTCTCATCGACCTCAGAGTAGATTGCTGACATCATTGAACCCCGCACGGGCCTTAGCGACACTCGCGGTGTAATCCGGGAAAATAGAAATAACCGTGTCTTTGTAACGGAGCAGGCCATTTTCCCTTGCACGACGCAGCTCATTAACACAGTCCTGATAATAATGGAGTTTGGCAACCATGACCCGTGGATTTCCGTTGGACTTTTTTGGTCCGAGACCTCTGTGCGAGCGATCAACCAGAATGTCTTTTTCGAGATGCAGTACTTCCCTCGAAAGTTTTGAAACCGACATAGTAGAGCTGGAGCCAGGCTCCTCCGCTACTCCCACAATTCGATTGTTGCATCTCCGCATTCGTCCTTCCATGTCCTCGCATTTATCTCTCAAATTCGCCACGTCGGTTTCAAGCCTGGCCACTGAGGCGCGATTACCTCTTTCGACCATGTGGATAAACCGTCTTCCACACTGTTGATGGAAGTTTTCATGGTGTCCATTTCTGAGCGAATAGTCGCGGTGCCATTTACGATCTCAGATTTAACCACCTGAAGTTCGTTTCTGATAAGACTAAAATCCTCAGTGAGTGCATTTTTTAACTCCGATTTTATAACAGCAGAAATTTCAGATTTCAGGGATGAAAGGATATCAGCTTTCAGCGCCACAATGTCCATTGAAGAGTCAGGCCCAGGGCTGGGTGGAGGTTCACGGCTTGTTTTTGGATTTGGCATCGCGGATATTTTGAGCCTACTTTCACAGTACTTGAATTTACAGAGATTGGCGGCCATAAACCCAATAAATATAACTCACACTTGGTCCAAACTGATTTCGAATGCATTTACGGAGCTTATTTCAACTCACGAGTACTAACTTTTGTCGAATACCCCACCTCCGTATGCATGCAACATTTCGAAATACATGGCTTTCTAGCCGAAGCTCCCAACAGGCTTACAATGGTATTGAATTGGGCATAGCGTTGCCATGCAAAGAAATCGCTATTTTTTCATCATTAACAAGGCTCAAAGTAGCTCCACACTTCATTGGTAGAATTCCGAGGGCCCTGACATTTAAAACGAGGCACTGAGAACTTAGAAATTGCACGGTAGTTTATTAAAAAAAAGACAGTTTTGCAGACAGTACCTTGAGGTAGTTTCCAGGCGCCTCCATTTTTAAAGTCACGATAAGTCCATATACGAGCATGAACGAATAGATTTCAATCTGTTTCCCTATCCTTCCTATTCGTTCCTGCTCGTCAATCGACTTGTTGTGACTTTCAAGATGGAGGCGACTGGAAACTACCTCAAACTACCACAAGGTACTGTTCGCATAAAATTAAAGTTAAAATAGCCTAACTGAAAAAAATGTGCAAGTTTATAATGGTGTGCAGAAACTGAAAAAGGCGCGGTTTCATTTACTCATTAGTTTTTTTTTGTCTTCATCACTGATCCCACTGGGAGCAACACAATGTAGCCCATCATCCTGTTATCCATTGTGTCAGGGCAAAGACAGACTAAATGAAGAAAAGTAGGTATGTGCACTCAGAATGAAGTTGTTCCAATCTTTATACACAAAGCAAACGTATAAATTCAATTCATACATGTATACAACGTATATAATCTGTTATGCGCATATAGCGGATATTATCTGTTTTATACGTACAACAGATTTTGTCCGTTTAATGCAGATAGTGGATTCCGCTTATAACGAACAAAATCAGCTGGTCCAATTGAATTTGTTATAAGAGAGTTTTACCCTATGTGTACATAATTATTATGTTTTATAAATACGTAGGTCATCGTTTGTCGTGTTGCGGAGAGGTTAGCGGTATGAGGGAACGATTTATTTATTTATTTTTATGGGAGCGACATTCCCTACAGGCCTCGCTAAATCTCTTTAGCTGGTAACAAAGAGACTGACAGGCTAGTTTGGATATTACTGATGGTAAAAGCCTTCCTATCCATTTTAACGTTAAGCCTGATCATAAACGAAGTGTAATTCTTTGTTTATTGATGCGGATCGCTAGCTAGCAGACACTCGGGAATCTGTCTAGTTTTCTCGCTGTGGTGCACTCCGACTACTTCAGGTGTGAATGCCAGTGAATGAGTTGACGTTAGAATTAATACTGTCGATCTAGCTGTGACTAGGCCTACTCTTTTGTTAATATAGTTAGCTGTTCTTGAATGCAAGGTTAAAATGTAGATCAGGCCTACAACAAAAACGATGTTGGTCTTTCACCAGCTTCCTTGTTGATGAATGTTTTCCAAATAAAAAGATCAAAAATCATATCCTGATAGAAGATTAATAAACACTAATCCGATTTTAAGATGTGTCAAACTGGTTAAAGAGAAAGGCGAACTGTGACTACGGAGGAGCTAAGATTAGTGAAGGAAATTAGGGCAGGCAACATCAAATTGGCTTCAATAAATATGTCTTAAGCCACCCCATTTTACTTGTATCTTTTGTTACAAAGAAAAGTTTGAAATCAATACAAAACTGGTACTTTGTGACTAGTTCAAGTTCAACTATGGTCATGCATATAACCAGTATCTAGTGTTGGCGGATAACTTTAATCTGTTGATTGTTTGGTAAATTGTAATTTGCCCAAAAAACTCACAAGAAGTCCCCATTTAAAGTGCAATTTTTCAAAATTTTCCTTTGAGGGAGAATTCCCCCAGACCCCCACCCCCCACCCCACCCCAGACCCCCCCCCACAGGGCCAACCTACCATACCTACAACCTACCGAATTCTACAGAGGTTTCTTTCTGCTCTTCCTTCTTGCAAAGTTGTCCACTAACTCAAAGTTGAGCTGTCGAACAAACTCTGATTCTATTGCTAGAAGGGAGAGTGGATTCAACTGATTTTGGCACATTTTCATCCTGAGCTCATTTTTAATTTGAGCCAGTCTGGAGAATGACCGTTCCCCTTCACCGTTTGTTATTGGCAGGGTCAAAAACAGTCTGAGTGCTATGTAAACATTTGGGAAAGTGGACTGTAAATCCAAATTTACCATGGTCTTTAGCATTGTATTTGGGCATTTTTGTTCTTCTGAAATGAATGATTTGTACTGAACAAGTTCATCTGCCAAGCTCATGGTCAGATCAGTGGGATATGCTGCAGCAAGAGATTCGGCCCTTAAAGTGAGCTCACTGTTGGCCATATTATCAGGCATGAAAAGAACATGAAAAAGATTGGTCAAGTGTGTGTATGCAGTTAACTGATGGTTAAGACAGGACACAAGTTTGTCAATTAGAACATTGAACGTTTCAATCCGAAACTTTTCCACTAAATTCAACACCTGGCTCTGCACTTTCATCAGCCATACATTTGCGCTTCTTTGTGCGCTGGAGGTCATGTCTGTAGTCTTGGGAGACTGAATCGGTAACATTTAAAGCGGACCCTTCAAATGGGCTTAATTGTCTCTCTGTGCTGCCATAAAGTCACAAAGTGAAAGGAGAAGCTGTGTAGCTGTGTGTATGTCAACGTCATGTTTCTGCAACTACAGGCTCGTGGCTTGGAACTGCTGCAGTGTTGTATCCCAAAAGTGTGCCATGACAGCTCTCTCTAGGGCAGTGGTTCTCAAACTTTTTCTGCTGGGCCCCCCTTTTGCGCCCTCCCCACACACACAAAAATAGGTAATACATGCGCACATTTTGTTTTCAGAGTCAATTGCAGTTTATTTCACACGTTGTAATTGATATAAACCTCAACCCCTTTGAAAAATTATAACAGTCATAAAATGTAGGTAGTCATAAACTACAACTAAGCTACTTTTAGAATTAGAAATAACAAAATAACAAACAACCACGGCGTAATTATTTTAAGTGTAACTGTTTTCAAGCACCTTGACTGTGTAATTATGTTCAGTGCAACAGGTTTATTTTTTAATATTAAACAACATTGCTATTGATGCATTTTCCGGACACCGACAGAAACTTACTTGCATACAGCCAATCAGCAACCTTGTGCCGGACCGCTGAAGAGTGTCTCGGGACAGTTACATTTTCCTCTCTTCACTGGCCTCGCTCTTTTAAGTTAAAATACGTTAACGGAGATCGCGTCAGCTTATTATAGAGAATATGAATGCTCTGAACAGATGATTTTTGTCTAGCCTAGCTGGAAACATTAAAAACGATTGGCAGGTTTGGAAACAGCCACCGTAATTTTCCTATTAAGGACAATTAAATAATTCAAAACCTCTTTTAAAGTATAAAATTATTAGGCAGTATCACACCCCTCTGCCTGAGTAAAGCCATCTACTTAAAATTATGTTTCTATGATGCAGAAAGAAAGCACCATAATCAATATTAACAGCCGACAGCTAAGTACGAAAAAAATTCATGAACTCCACTTGCAAACCTGCCGATTTGATTGTAACGTTCAGTTGCTAGGCTAGATTAAAATAATCTGTAGGCCTACAGAGCATTCATATTATCGAGAATAAGATGACGCGATCTCGGTTATTTCCCCTTTGTATTCATCAGATTTTGTTCGGTGTCACTTACCATTTTATTATCAATATGCCAGATCAGTGCAGGATAAAAAGCGGCGAGTTAGGTATCGCGAGACTACATTGATTGTAACCAGCTCATTTTACCAGCCTCATATATTAGAACAACTACATTCATAACAAATTATTAATGAAAATAGCAGGCTAGATGAATGATTTGGTGAAAGGTTATGTTGACAGTAAGGCAGGCATTTACGATGTAATCGCAGAATTCTGGGCAGCGAATGGACTGAATGCAAATAATTCTGTTGGTGTTCGGAACTCCAGTGGGGCGGGGGAAAAATTTGCTTCCCGCACCCCGCGCCCCCCTGCAATTGCTCTGCGCCCCCCACTTTGAGAACCACTGCTCTAGGGTGTCCAGCTTGCCAAAGAGTGCAGAGGCCTCGCTTCTAGTTTCACATTTCTCCTGTGAATCTTTGGAAATATTCTTCAATGCCTCTCTCAATTGTGCATAATATTTCCAAAGAGCCTTAGTTGGTTCAGCTCTTGAACTCCAGCGAGTACCTGACAAAGATTTCAGTGCGAGTTTCACGTCTGTATCCCTGAACACCTTTCCCCACCTGTGTGTTGACGAGGCACAAAATGAGTACATTGATTGCAGGAAGTCAAAGAAACTGCCAGCCTCTGGGCTACTGTCAACAGCATGTGAATGTGCTGCACAGGGGACATAATAAATCAATGGGTTTATTCGTTCCAGATGAGCTTGGACTCCATTGTACAAAAGTACTTTCCTGACATATTTCTTGCATTGTCATAAGACTGGCCTCGACAGTTAGTTAAGTCTAGGCCCAGGTTATCCACCATTGCAACAACACACTCAGCCAAACTGTTCCCACTATGATTTTCAATAGGCTCAAAAGCCAGAAAACGCTCAACTACTTCTCCACCATTATTAAAAAACCTGAAAAAAGTGAGTTGGTCCACATGAGCAAGGTCTGGAGTGGAGTCAACAATAACAGAGAAGTATTTGGCCTCTTTGATCTCGCTGATAGAACAAATGAAGCAATTTTCTCCCATTAAGTGGATAAATTCCTCACAGATTGTGGATGAGAGGTAGGACACAGAGCCTTTGCCCTTGCCTCCAAACCTTTGGAGATTGTCAGCAAGAAAAGGGTCAAATTTGGCCAACAGTTTGACAGTGCCCAAGAAATTACCATTGTGAGGTGATCCCAACCGCTCATCATCTCCCCTGAAAGCAAGGCCCCTGTCCCCCAAAAACTGAATAACAGCGACTCTTTTCAAAACTTCCCGCCAGTATTGCCTCTCTGCATCAATTCGTTTGATAAGATCAGAATCAACTCTTCCTGTGTTTTTGGAGCGACTGTGTAATGCTAACATGCAAGCCCTATGCTTCTCACTCCTCTCATGCTCACCGATACGCTCAGAATGTCAGAAAACCCGTGGACAAACAGATTGTGCTTACTTGAAAACAGTTTGCAAGCAAACCAAAAGATGCAACCAGATGGAGGGGAGTAAAGTAGCCACTGCCTAGTCACAGACTGGCCATTAGGTAGAGAGCATTTGATTAAGGAATTTGTGAAACTCCTAGTGATGCCCCCCATGGTCCTATCCCTACTTGAGGCAGGGTGCTTTTCACTTCGATTTTGAAAAGCAGCTGCTCCTCTACTAACCAGAATCGACTTGACCTGTTCAGTAATAGCACTTGGCCATAAAGCAGGGTCATTAACCGTTTCACACCAGGAGTTTGAGTCCCTAGCTCCTAATGTGATACTGGTCTCAGTGTACCCCTCCTGATTTGACAAGACTTTCTCAGGCGATGCCTGGTCTGCAGGGGTGAAAGTAGGATTAGATTCTTACAGGAACTGTGCAAGTCAAAAATTTTGCTCGCGCGCTTTGCGCGCTTGCATCATGCTCTATATATTAAAAGACCACTTTCTTTATAGTCCTTGAGTGCATAACGTGTCAGACACAAAAAATGTAATATTATGGCAAATTTTCAGATTAAGTGCAAACTTCTTTGGGGGAACAACATCAGAATAGTAACAACAGTAAGTAAAAATAAAATGCTTTCTCTGTTGTCAGCATGAAAAATAATCAGGACCCCATTAATCAATCTGCAGTAGCTCAACCCTCAGCCAGTGTTAACCACGTATTTTCCCTAGTCTCAGATACAGTTTTAATATTGTATGTATTGAAAGATTCAGAATAGCATCTGCTGTACCACTCCTTTTATTTTGGTATCAACTTTAGAAAATAACTGAATACGTAGAAACAACAAAATATTTACAGTAGGCTGTTTCAATTCAGATGTAAAAGCATGCAGCCAGCAACAAATATTCAGTAGTTGACCTGCTATGGCACAAACCATTTTCTTTGAATGATGACATGTCTTCTCCAAACTCTAAACACAAACAACCAAAATTCAAACACATACACTCCTAAAGCTAACACTTCATGAGAAAACACTGAATTCATCATGTATATTTACACTGCAACTACATTTTAGTAAAATTACATTAATAGCTTTCAATATACTATGTTACATGCTCAAATTTAAAACACTTGAATAAAGTAGCAGCAAAATGTTTTGCTGTATTGCATCCAACTGAGTCCTTCCTTATTAACATAATTTGAACAATTGTCAGGATGTGGGTAGGTGTCGGTGTGTCGGTGCGGCATTTTCTTGACTAAATAATTATTTTAGTGAAATAAACCGTGCTTCGTAAAGCGTTTAGAAACGATGCAAGTAGTTGTTTAAACGATTCTGACTGGCACGAAACAGCAAAGTGAGCAGTGGCGCGAAATATATTCAACAGAAGACAGACAACGTAGTATTTCAAATTATACAACTATTTTTTTTTTTTAAATCAATATGTAATTTGTGTAGAGTCCGTTGTTATGAAATTTTGTGAAAACGAGCCCCCGTTAAAAGTGTCGTCTTGTGTCGGATATTAACTGCGTGACGAGATTATGTAAGGGATAATTTACGAGAAGGTGTGCATTCCACGGTTTAAATGCACAATGCAGAGGCAAGGTTGCTTCCGCAAAGTGCATTAAAACCGTTGAATGCTCACCTTCGAGTTGATTATCTCGCTTATACCAAGGTCATTTGCCAGAAATATCATATCGCAGCATTCTGAAATTTTTGGTGAAAGTTTTGCACTAAAAACAAAAAAACAAGCTGGTAATCATTAAACAGGCGCCGCGCCTTCTCATACCCAATAGCCTACTATAGGCCAAATTGAATTGAACCAGCTATCTTAGTTCATCTTACGTTCATGGAGAAAGAATTTTTTGCACACGCTTAACTGTCACATCTGTTTACCAGCTGATTTGATCACGGATTCCAGCTGAAATGGAGATCATGCATTACGCAACATTATGTGCGATTATGCAGACTGTAGCCAACTTGCTACGCACAATTACAAAGAACTTAGGACGGTTTCCGCAGTCAGCGAGCTGAGATCAGTCTGCTGGCATAAGCGAACTGTCAGCAGTTGCTGACACAAGAAGTGGACACGTTAGCTTCCTTTGTAACCGTAGGCCTACACAATTACAATCGTTTAATGAATAAAGCCTGATGACTTCGCTGCTGTAATATTTCCGGTCATTATCGCTTGAGTACCTATAGTTAACCGCCCCGCAGGACGCAACATATATGACGCCGCTAAATTTACTGGAGATAAATGAGCAGCTAGGTTTCCGTTGTACCCAGCCCAATACTAGGTCTAACGTTTCTAGGGTTACAAGCTGGCTAGTGGATGAATTTCGAATGGTGAAACGACCGTAGCCGAACTACCTGTGCGGTTCCACGGTTTTAATATATACCTGCCAGCCAATCAGAAAAAAGTATTCACCCGGACCATGGTATTAGTCAAGTTGAGCGACGGGCTCGACAGCGAGTAGTGTCCGAAACCGATTTGTGTCTACAGGGTGGGTCCACAATAGGCTGCTCACTAAATTGTGGATGGGGGTAGGGACTGATTGTGAGGTTTCGGACACAGCGTGTGTATCTGACACACAGTCATAAAAATGGGCATTGTTGCAGATTGTATCCATTGTAGCAGCAAAGCCTACCTGCTACATTATGTACCGCGCCCACATCCACATTTCCCTCTCTCTGTTCTTCCTCTTCCTCGGCTTGCTCCCTCTTTCTCTCATTTTTTAAAACGTTTTCATTCAAGTCAAGTGTAACGTTAAGAAACAAGCGTTTGGCTAACGTAACGTTATCGGTTTCACAAATTTGCGATATGACTTGACAGAGCCTGGCCTCCTGTCATCACCTAGGCAACCACAAGCTGACCAATAGCGCATTGAGTTACTCACGCGTGCATTTGTTTGGGAAAGAGTGTGATGGCTGCACGTCTGAGAGAGGGGGGGAGACTGAGAGAAAGCATATTCACATTCATATCACGTTCAACTTCACAATTTACTACCATAGAAGGCATATTCTGAAGATGTTCTTTGTATATTCATCAAATCTACACTAATTTCGTTACAATTCGCTTGGAAATAGAAAGGGCTCGCATCATAGCAGGGGTGAATGTTGCTTTTCCGGTTGCGTTCCTGTTGAAGAGGTCTAGATATTTCTTACCACCACGGCGTTCCTGTGCGTTCCGGCCTACTTTCACCATTGCTGGTCTGACAGTGAGTCTCCTGTCCTAAGAGTGCACAAGTCTTTAATGGTTGTGGTATTTGGCCATAAAGCAGGGTCAATAAGAGGTTCATGACCGGAGTTGGTGTCCCCAGCCTCTGGTGTGAAACTGGGCTCCGTGCAATCCTCCTCACATGGAAAGATTTTCTCAGGTGATGCCTGGTCTGAGTGTGGGCCTGAGGCCTGAGCCTGATAGGCCGGGTCTACGCTTGATTGGGTCTGTGAGGGCTCCGATATGATCAGACCAGTGGTGATCTCTTCATTGCTGCAACTCGGGCTACTGATGACATTATCAATATTTGAATTTTGAGGCTTGTCCAAAAAGTTAGAAATCAAAGGCACATTGAAAAAATAAATAAATAAAAAAATAATCGGCCTGATTTGCCTCCCTAATTTTTTGGCTTTTCGTTTTGAAGCCCCACTTTTTTGTTTGCAATCCATACTACTGATGCCAAGTGTAATGTTTGAGTGTTATATCTATTGGATTCTCACGGGCACTTTCACAACTGATTGTAATAATATGACAATAATATAATACAGTATAAACGAGTACCCACAATGCAATACAAGGTAACAAGCCTTCAAAAAGGGCGTTGGAAATGCTTAAGCCTTTTACAAAGGCTTTGAGCCTTTGAAGGTGCAGTGTTGTTTCTAATAATATAATATAATATAATATAAATGGATAAAAGCCTTTAAAAAGGCTGTTGAATGTTCAACTGCTGAACAAGTCAGGTTGCACAGGTTGAATACAAAGCAAGTTGTCAAGCTGAAAGGTCAGGTTGTGAGGAGTAGTGAAGCAGGGGGCTATATATAGAGATAGCCCAAGTGTCCGCCCCTTCATTCAGTCCATCGGAAAAATTGATATTGGAATTCCACTTAGACTTCCAAAGTCTTCTGAAGGTGAATATCTCCCAGTCTACTATTCTCCTCGAAGATAAGTATAGGTTATAATGACACGTGAATCTGCTGTGTATTGTGACTGGACCACTGTACAGCCCGCCCCTGAGTCTAGCTCGGCGATTGCGCACTTGCTTCACGATATGGTCGCTCTGCGCGATAAATTTGCATGGAGTTAGAGATTTCTGAACTTTTGGACGTGTCGCAATGACAGTTTCGATGCACTCCAAGGACCATGTTGTATTGTGTACACACAATACTATGCGGGAGCGAAATCACTTCTCATAGAAAATAGGTCCAGCTTCTACTAGCTGTCTACTGGGGCCAGCGTTAGGCCCAGGATATGCTTGCTGTGTGCACATTTTATGCCCGAATGCGTTGTAATGCGTATTTTATGTCGATGTTGCGTGTGGTAGCACACCTGAACACAAGGTGCACAGACATGTGCGCATTTTGCAGTATTGACACAACCGCAAGGGGCGATCTTCCGAACTTCCATGTTGAGCTCATGGTAGAGTCAAACAATGGTGGAAAATATTAATGAGAGCCCTATTGGCTATCTGCTCCCAACATCATACCGCCAGTATCCAATGTTGCCAATTTAGCGACTTTGTCGCTAGATTTAGCGACTTTTGGCCTTCTCTGGCGAATAAAACCTTATCTAGCGACCTTGCGGCTTTTTAGATGAATCTGTTGACTTTAGAAAAACATCTCTCGAGTGTCAAAATCATTGCTTTTGAATGTAACTTCAGCTCTGCACCACCACCAGAAGCTTATTTCATGGTTAAGCAGCACTGCACATTAGCCCCGATCTCGAAACTGTACCTTTTGGGATTGTCAACATAGCCATGTAGACACATTTTCTTGAGATCGGTGAGTCGGGCATGACGTTATGACATCATAGTAACGTCATGACGTAATCTAGCGACTCTTCCGATAGCCAATAGCGACTTTGGGTTATTTGTTTTTGGCAACACTATCAGTATCGTGCATTGTGCTCTGATCATCCTGCTGCAAGTATGTGCGGTTGCGAACGTAAATTAAGTCACACAGCTAGCATATCCTGGGCCTTAGGGCTCGCTGAAAGGACTTTCATTCAAAACCCTTGGTAAATCAGAGTCCCTTTGTATGAACATTTGTAATTAGAGGGCTCTCTTAACAGTATACTCTCCCATTAGGGCTCTCCCTAGGGCCCCCACATAGCCAGAAGTCGCGACCCTTAGCAGGGGCTTTCATAATCATAGGGCCCTCTGAAACCATTCCCTCCTACTTCCTTCAACTCCTAGTTGGTAAACATTAGGGCTCCCTTAGGAGTATTCAAGAGAGGCACGACAGCAGGGCCAGCCCAGAGGCCCTCTGACTGCCGGCCCCCATTGCCCAGGGGCCCTCTGGCTGCCGTACCCCATAGCCCAAGGGCCCTCAGGCTGCCGTCTCCCATAGCCCAGGGGCCCTCTGGCTGCCGTCCCCCATAGCCCAGGGGCCCTCTGACTGCCGTCCCCCATAGCCCAGGGGCTCTCTAACTGCCATTCCCCATAGTCCAGGGGCCCTCTTATTGCCGTACCCCATAGCGCAGGGGCCCTCTGATTGCCGTCCCTGTCCCCCCCGCCCAATTCATATCACCCTTCTCTCTCAGTTCTCTGCAGATATGCCCTATAACAGTGTGAGTAGTCATAAGATCCTAGATAGTAGAGGCCCTCTGACATCGCAATTGGCATCGGCATGGCTTTGGGCCCCACCCCGGGCCCCTAGGCACTGGCCCCACTGGCCCGGTCCGTAATATGACCCAGCCCCTCCACCACCCCAACCACCTGTTGAAAGGTTACCGACACATAGCACCGCTGCTACAAAAAATTCAAGGGGAAACACTGTGCACTGTATGGGTGGAGTAAACATGGCTGTACTGTATGGGTGGAGTAGACATGGCTGCACTGTATGGGCGGAGTAAACATGGCTGTACTGTATGGGTGGAGTAGACGTGGCTGTACTGTATGGGTGAAGTAAACATGGCTGTACTGTATGGATGGAAGAAACATGGCAGCACATGGCGGTCACCTTGTCAAACACGCGGAACGCCTCCCTGATCTCTTCCTCACTGTCTGTGTCCTTCATCTTCCTGGCCATCATGGTCAGAAACTCAGGAAAGTCAATTGTTCCATTTCCTGTACAACAGGGTGAAAAGAGCACATTTTAAAAATCCAGACAGTATGTAAAAAATTATGAGGTAAAATTACACATATGGAATCAATACTGGTGAGGCATCAGAGGTTTAACTGCCCTTCAGCAACCTCGCTAGCACACAATGAAGTCTCAGCCAGTTCCGGTTTATGTTCCATTGAATCAGTGAACACACCGATTGTAACTTCAGGCGAATACATACAAATCCAATAACAACAAGTCGACATGGTCTACAACATCCCCCGCCAATTGTGCGCTTCTCATTTTCGAACTCAATCAAGGCCTTTATGGTCTGAAGCTACACACCAAATTTGGTTACTGTATCTGTAGTAGTTTCTGAGTAAAGCTGTCCCCTTTATCTCGGACGGACGGACGGACGAACACACGGACGGACGGACGGACGGACGGAGGTCAAACCTATATCCCCCTCCCACTTCGTGTTGGCGGGGGATAATAATGATTGGCCATTGAGAATGAGCCCCACTGTGCAGATGAACACGCCAGCGGACATTGAGCTACTCAATTTATGTATGCAGGTCTATCACTAGATGGCACACCCAGATCTATTAATGAATATTCACTAGCAAGCCAACCTCAAACACGGTTTAGAATATGGACGAGTAAAGCTCCATCCCTGCTACCCAGGTGTCCTGTGAATTAAACTCCTCAGCCAACCCTGATTTGCAAACTGCATGATAAACTTAGCCATAGTATCTATCCAGCAGTTAATAAGAATAATCTCTTGTGACAGAAAAAATCATTGACCTTTGTTACAACTAGCTCAGCAATAAAAGGCCAAAGGTATCTCAACTATATCATTCTACAATCAATTGTAGTCATCCAATATTAAAAACGCATGATCCCCTGCCACTGAATTAAACAAAGATTCATCTCACAACAAATTCAGTGGTTCCTTACAACCTCATACAATCCCTTGTTGATATCCAGTGTCTCTGATTCTTGCTCAGGCTCATCTGCGTAAGGCAGAGTTATAGTTCATGGCCATCTGAGCTATAATCTGGTAATTATCTACTGATTGACTCTTTTTCATCCAATTCCAGCCAGTAGAAACTTTCCAAAGTAATTGAAAGACTTTGATTGGACCCTCAGAAACGTATTGAAACCCATGCGTCACAGCGAGTCAGGCCGTATTCTCTGAACTGTGCGCAGCTGAATGACACGAGTACAAAGAGAAAGAAAAAAAACAAAATTAAAAGACTTCCAAAACCAACCTCGAAGTGCAGAGGTAACATTTACGTGATTGCAGTTTGATTCTGACATGGATAATGGCAGTTTTCCGAATGGAACAGTACTGGTGGGATCCTTGTAGGAAGGCTCTGTTACTCTGTTCATCTGGAGTAGGACTTTATTGATGGAAAGTTTTACTTCTGTTTGAGTGAGTTGTATGGAGAAAGGAGAAAGAAGGCATCCTTATGGCTAGCTAGCTAGCGAGTAGGTTTGTGCAATTAAAGGAATCGCGATTATTTTAAGTGCAATAAAAGTAACTGCCACTATGAGGCAGACAGACAAGTTTGCCTATTACTTTTTCTATGACACATACCTAATGGGGACATTTGAAATGCTTCCTGGAAGAAAACGGTGATTTGAAGTCCGCTAATTGCCAGCGAGCCATTTATCCAACCAACTGACTAATCAAAACCAAAATGTGGCCTATAATGATTAAGATGTGATAATGAGAAGCAGACAGACCTAAACCGACTGCTGTGTTAAGATTGAAAGAATCTTAATTGTCTAAATAAGAGCAGATCTCTGAAATCGACCTCTCGTTGAATTTTTACATATCAAAGATTTATTTAAAATAAAATTATTTTAAGATGGCCCTGGTTTTTATGCGTTTCAGAATGTATGCGAAGTGGAAAACATTTTGTGAAGCGTATCGAATGTGAAGTGAGAGAAATTATTTTCGCATTGCACACAATAGACAAATGTAGGGAAGACATGGCAAACACGTTCAGGCAAACGCAAATTTGTGGCATTTTTTTTTATTTGATAATTGAACAAGATGAATTTGAAATAAAGCAATTCATAGCTCTTGATTTTGGTTGCTTCCCAGATAGCAATCTCTTCCGCTCCAGATCTGCCCCGGCTCTGAGCCGGATCAGCTGGAGCTGGGACAGATCCGGAGTGGAGGTGCTTTTTATTCAGGTTTTTGGTTCATTCCACGTTTCAGTTCCATTGCACTCGTCTCCCCTGTCTTGTGAACCAGTCGGTTTAGTCCGTCTTCCCTGTCTGCGTGCTCACTGAATTCGGGTGATTTAAATGAAGTCCAATATTTAAGAAATTGCTTCGTATCTCGTTTTCTTCCTTCACCCTTCTGTTCCGATTACTAATAAGACTAACATTTGTATTTTGTATTATAGTGTACAAACACAACTAACCATGTATATTTTCGATTACTAAATTACTAATGAGCACTCTAGTTTAAGTTATAAAACCACACCGCTACTAATAGACCAATTCTCTCTTCGCAATCACCCTGTTCTATTCTCCGCCCCTTTGCTTTCCGCCGTCATCTCCCTATGTTCAGCGAGAATCTCTCGTACGTGCTTAATTACTTTCCTGCCCTTGTTATCTGTGCACGTAGAACTCCTGGACCGGAGCTGTTTAAATGTCATAGGCTGTTTGTGTGATTCCTGTCCGTATTTCGGGTTTCCCTCATGTGATTCTCCTGATGTAATTAGTCTCATTCCCCACAGCTGATCTCTGTATAGCATGTGACCTTTCCTGTGTGTATATTAGGAGTCTTTTCACTCACAGCTCTTGTCAGAACGTTGATCAATCTTTCATTATGCCGGGCTCCTTGTACGCCTTTGATTATTGTTTCTCTTCTACTGGATAGTCCGACCCTGATTCTTGCCATTGCCCTTTTTGTACTGTTTTGCCTTTCTGGATTTTGACCTATTTTTGTATGACCACGAGTTCTGTGTTTGGATGCCCTGTGTATGACCATTGGCTTTGCCCATCGACTACGACTTTTTGCCTATCGTTTTTGTACCTCTGCCCATCTGTCTTACTGGTTCTGACCCCGGCCTGTCTAGTCGGTACTGTTTTTGGATTTCGTATTGTGGCTCGGCAATTCCTGTGTTTTCTGGCTTTGACTCGGGCTCCAATAAAGGCATACGTTTTTTGGATTGCTGCCTCTCGCGTGTGGTTCCTGAACTGTACCTCACATGCAATCTTGGTTTTGAGCGTCCAAGTAGCCGATAGTGAAGGTCGAAGACATTTTCTTTAAGCGTATCGAACGTGACGTAAATTGTTATCGCATTCGCACGCAGTGCGGCCAAATGCAAAACTAGAAATAATCTATCAGACACATTCAGGCAAACTACATGCTGAACAATGAAAGTTTAAGTCAGCAAAATCATACTCTACCTGACAATTACCCTCAGCCCCTTCCCATTTACTCTGCTTAAACAGTTGATTCGCTCAAATAACAATTTAAATAGGTAGACAGTCTAAATTTAAATATATATTTCTTTTGCATATTTTGAAATTTAAAAGACCATGAATATGATGGATGTGCCTGAATGTGTTTACCAGATTATTTCGAGTTTTGCATTCGGCTGCGCAGCATGCGAATGCGATAATATACTTGTTCCGTTCAATATGCGTAAACAAAATTTTTTCCACCTTCACTGTTGGCTATTTAGACACACAAAACTGATTAAAGTCAATAGCTATGAATTACATTATTTTAATTTAATCCTGTTAAATTATCAAATAAAAAAATGCTACAAATTTGCAGCACTGATTTGCCTGAACATGTTAGTCAAATGCACCGAAGATTAGGCAATCGCGTGCAATGCAAAAAGAATTTCTCTCACATTCATGTTCGATATGCTTCACATTATTTTTATTAGACACACATTGTTTTCCCCTTCACGTATATATTTTAAACGCACAAAACCAGGGTCATCTTAAAATGATTTCATTTTTCAGAAATATTTTTGATAAAACAAAAATTCTCTGATGAGGTGGAATTCAGAGGTCAGCAATTTACTCAAATCATTGACATTCTTTCAATCTGGTACAGTAGCCTGGTTAGGTCTGTCTGCTTCTCATTGCTTCCTAATTATAGGCCACATTTTGGTTTTGATTAGCCAGTTGGCTGAAAAGATGGCTTGACTGCAAGTTAGGCAAAGTACACAGGAATTGATTTAAGGTAAGCCAATTATGCAAAGACAACTGAGGCTGTCCAACCTCGCTGGTAATTAGCAGACTTCAAATCAGTTTTTTCCTGGAAGCATTTCAGACGACCGCATTACGTAAGTGTCATAGAAAAAGCTGATAAGCAAGCTCATCTGTCTGCCTCATAGAGGCAGTTACTTTTATTGCACTTAAAATAATTGCAGTTCAGTTAATCGTGTAGCCCTACTAGCCAGCTGGCTAGCTGTATATTTTTAATTTTCAATTTACCATAGCCATGATTATCACAGACCTTGTTTGCCACATTGGTTAGGATGAGTAACCGTTAGCCAATGCTAATTATACTGTACATGGCAGAATTTTGCTCAGTGTAGTAATGTTTTCGAATTTATACCGTATTCAACTAAATCGAATGCCTAGGCTTCCTGTAAAATGTGAATCGCTCTAATACTGCGGTAAAATCTTTTGCCATATTCAGTGCACTGATTCTGTTCAGTCTAGAGTAGCATACTGCTAACTTTTTCCTGATCGTGGAATGTCTATTTTGTTCAAATTGGGTATATTTCAGATATTACGGAGTTAGTGAGTTATACTCAGTATACTAAATGCTGTGAAAAGCATTTATCCAAGCTGGCACTGCGCTTGGATGGCCGGAATTGAAAATGGCGAGCTTTCTGTTGCGTGGTGAACGTTCTGACTGTAAAATAAGCCTTTCCTTTAATGAATGTGCTTGCTGATGCAGCTTTCTGGAAAAATGGACAAAACTCTGAACTTAATCCTAGAAAAAAGGTGGTTTTAGGTTTGGAGGAGTTACCGGTTACCGGGGACTACTGATGTTCATCATGCCAATAATGATAAACTTGTGCCAAATTCCACCAGAAAATCTTTAATTCATGTTGAACTTCATGAGGCAAAGGTGGATTTGTGTTTTTTATTTTGAGATTTGACAGTGCATAATTCTGAGAGCTCTGACTGCTTGGGGAGTCACCTGGAGAGCCATCTTATTTTATTTTTCTTATAAATGGCAGATAATTTGAAGAAAATCACAGTCAGATGATGTGCAGTTTGTGGACAAGGAGATGATTTCAAGACCTGGGTGCAAGAGGTACTTTAGTCACAAAATGACACTTTTGAGATATTAAGGGTCAAAGCTTTGAAAATATGCTGCAGATACTTTTTTTACAAGATAACATTCACTGGCGCCTGCTGCTAGTCCCAGGGGTTATACAAAGTAGACAGACACGTTTTTGTGGAAAAATAATGCTTTATTACGAAAAAAAAAACGAGTCAATTTTTGACTTGGTACTTCTTACCATAAAATGCCTGGACCTCGGTACTTTTACCACATAAAAGCCATTTCAATCATTTTCTGATTCACAAACAGTCATTTTTGCTTCGATTGTCACATGACGCATACTAGCAGCTGATTGGACAGTCATGGACTTAGGCACTTGTTCCTGATGACGTCAAGGACTTGAATACTTCTGCAAAGACTTGAGTATTTCTTGCACAAAAATTCAGTAGATTCAGGGAAGGACATATCAGTCTTGAGGACTTGAGTACTTATATTTGGAATTCTTTGGCTTTAAATGATGCACATGACACTCTAATTTATGGTAGTAGTGTCAGCCCATTTTTTGGAAAATGTGACTGAAGTACTTCTTGCACCCAGGTCTTCAGTTTATTTTCCCAGAAATGTATTTTTTCAACTCCCAGCCATTTTTCAATTCTCAGTATTATTTTTCAATAACTTCATTGCCAAAGTTTCAGGATGACTTTTTTGTGTTTGTGGCCCTTACTCTGAACTGAATTAAAAAGAAACTGAAATATGATCCATTTCTAAATGTTACAAGTGTCCTGCATCATTAAAGCCATTTGCTTGTTCTCTGTAAAGCTCAGATCTTGAATTATTAAAATCGGGTAACGCACGAATAGCCATATTTTGCATGACAAAGAGATCTGTTGGCCACATTTAAAAACACGTGATATTGTGCAGATGGCTAAAATCAAAACAAACTGGGAAAAAGAAGTGTACCGGGCACCTAGACAAAAGGTTTATAAATTGTTGCAATAAGCTTTAATATATGGCTGCTATGGCTGCCATCTTCAAGATGCCATATTCACCCATTTGTCATAATTTCTGCCAATTTTTAGCTTCAATGCTCAAGCAGTTTGAGAATATTTAACGCCATTCATGAAATTTAGGAGCACAGCCGAATGCCAGAGGTCAAATCAAAGTTAAAAAGCACTGTACAGAAAAACCCAGAATGAATTGAGTTCTTCTGTTTATTGCTTATACACAAAATTTCAGCTGAATCGCTGCGGAAATCGTCAAATGGGTAAAAATGGCATTTTAAAGACAGCTGCCATCGCAATGTCAAGCCATGAGTCATGCTGCTTATAACCAATATATCAAATGTCAGGTAAATTGCAGCAGAAATGATTGGTAAATGGGTCAAAATACTTTTTTTTCTTTTTTAAATCAAAACAGATCTCCAAAATTTATGTAGAGTTTAATGTCCTCATTGGCTGGTCAATGTCTGCATAATTTCAGCTTCATTGGCCAAACAGCTGGAGAGAAGATAGAAGCCCCTCAATTTAAAATGTTTTCTGAGTTTTAAAACATTAGCAAAAAACATCAAAAAATGATCATGAGCCTACCAAACAAATTCACAGATATCTGTGCCATTTCATGAGCTACATAACACAGTATTCTGAAGATAGTATTCACAATGATCTAAAACCTGACATGAAGATTACTCTGATGCAACTTTTGCGCAATAATACGACAATAATTATCCAATAATACTGCCACTCAAAATAAATTTGCTAGTCATTCTACCAATTAGTCTTAGCAACTGAGGTAATCAATGTATGGTGGCTAATCAGGCAAAGTAAACAAGAACAGATTCAGAGTAATCATGGATTATGAGAATATGTCACTGAAGGGCTTTGAAACTTTTGATTACACGGCACTGGAAACCAATCAAAGCCACTTCTTTCCAGGAACCTCTAATCCTGAGTTCAATAGAAATGGTCCCTTCTGAGACAGTAAGATGCAGATGGTGGATGACAGCCCTGATAACACCTTCATGAGGAATCCCAAATTCAATTTAGGCTCCTAGGCCGGTATTCATTTCAATACTTAAGTACTAAGTGCTGTACTAAAGCAAAAAATTGGTCGAAGTCGGTATTCAAGTAAACTTTTGGCCAAGTATTTTGCCAAATTTTTGACTGAGAATTTCACTTATTCCAAGTAAAATTCTCAGTCATACTAAGTAAAAATCTAAGTACTCAAGTGCGTACAAGTAAGTAATTATTTTGTCTTGTCCAGATTGGACACTTAAGTACAATATCATTCTCAAAGAATCATTCATCTGGAAAAGACATATCATGATGGCTGCTCTCTTCCATCTTCAATTCAACCATCAACACGGACTTCGTCAGCATATGGCTAACCAACGTTTACGTCCAATCGACCTGAACAATGATACAGAACTTATCAAAAGAAATAGCTTCAAAAGGGAAGGGATGCTGCAGCTGATAGTGGACGACATCGCCCCCAGGGGCAATACCAACCATCCAATCGCACCCGTGGGTAGGCTGTGCACAGCCCATAGACTATATAAAAAGATGGACGCAGCACTCGGGTCTGAAAAATGAAGTCCATGCAGAAGTACCGTAAAATGACATTCTATTTAATGGCCAGCAGATGGCGACGTCGGTGGTTACAGAAAGGTGTTCAATGCTATAGAAGTCCATGAGAAAATGACCCTACTTTCCCCACCTGATTTTTTGCATTATTTTATGGTAGCTATAGCAAGTTTCAAGTCTCAAAATATCATAATGCTCATTTTTGTAAATTATAATCCCATATAGACTAGAATAAAGGATAAAGCCAGAATATGCTTTAGGGGCGTGGCTATCCTCTGTTCCTTGTCCAATACGGTCAGATCCAGAGCCACGGTCCTCCCTGGATCTTCAGTGCATGCTCTCGTCAAATTGAAATCACATCCAGTTTTGAAATGGCAACATGGTGCAATTCAAATCGCCAAAATCGAGGCTTCATTTATGGTAGCTGAAACCAAAGCGTGATGTCACGGGAGCTTCGTCCATCTTTTTATACAGTCTATGGCACAGCCCTGCATTTCTTTCTTTTTTGGGATTTTTACTCACGGAATGGGCGAGTAAGAGGTCAGGAGAGTGCAAGGTGGGTGAGTCAGAGGGCGAGAGAGTGAGGGGTGGGCGAGTCAGAGGGCGGGGTGGGGGTGAAACAGGGCGAATGAGCGAGGATTGGGTAAGTAAGTGGGCCAGAGATTGCAGGGTGGGCGAGTAAGAGGACGAGAGAGCACGAGGGCATGAGAGCGCAAGTTGGGTGAGTAAGAGGGTCAGGGAGCGTGGGGTGGGTGAGTAAGAGGGCGAGAAAGAGGGCGAGAGAGAGCGCGCGGTGGGCGAGTAAGAGGGCAAGAGAGCATGAGGGCAAGAGAACGCAGTGTGGGCGAGGGAACAGATTAAGGAAAATCTCCCTCACCGTCAGCATCCACCTCATTGATCATGTCCTGCAGCTCGGCCTCGGTGGGGTTCTGGCCCAGCGACCGCATGACCGTCCCCAGCTCCTTGGTGGTGATGGTTCCATCTCCATCCTTGTCGAACAGTGAGAATGCCTCCTTGAACTCTGCAGGACAAACAGAAGCACAAAGCTCATCATCTCCACGCTGAACGAGCTGGCACACCACCAACAGGGCCCATGCTGCCGCCCCCGACAGCTAAGGGTGTGTCGACGAAACCACCAAGCGAAAGCTCTTGAGAAAGAAAGCCCAGCTCCAGTACTGCCCCAGACAGACCGTTTTGCTGATATAACAGGTAATCACAGCTCCACACTGACATTTTTTGCAAGGCACAAGCTGCCAAGCTGTAAAAGTTGGAAGCCCACAAATACTCAAAGCATATAACTAGGTGCCACATTGTTGGAAAATGGAGAAAGAAATACAACATGGCAGCACGGTGGCACAATGGTTAGCACTACTGCCTCACAGCAAGAAGGTTGTGGGTTCGAATTTGGCCTTTGTGTGGAGTTTGCATGTTCTCCCCGTGTTTGCGTGGGTTTCCTCCGGGTACTCCGGTTTCCCCCACCTGCAAAACATGCATCATAGGAACACTCCAACCAGTACCCCTGACGTAGGAACTGGCTTCAGAACTGGAGTTGGTCCCCGGGCGCCGCTCTGTGGCTGCCCACTGCTCCACACTATAGGATGGGTCAAATGCAGAGGGGTTCAATAAAGTATATCTATCTTACATAAAACGGGCAAATCTGGTAGCTTAAAGCTCAAAAATTAAGCATTTCTTGGAAGATGGACATGTAAATAAAGGCACTTAGTGGCCAGCTCAGCATCTATCCTCAGACATTCTGCATCAAGGTAGTAGATTGAGATTTGAGACACAATTATAGTGTAGGATTCCTGTTTGTTTTTAACACATGATGTTCATGCTAGACTTGGAGATCTGGAAAATGTAAGGATTTCTGTGTAAAAAGAGGAGGATTTTTTTTTAAACTGCAGCCATTTCTCTCCTCTAAAAAACTGTGAAACCCATATTGCTGGTCAGAAAACCTGTTCAGAATATTTTACTGGCCACACCTAACGTCCCAAACAAAATGTAGTCCTTTTCTTTGAAGGGTTTCATGTCAAGGAGTGCTTGGAGTTGAACATACCTAGTCTACAAAATGTGACGTACAGCTGGAGATTTGTAGTATTTATTATTTTCGCGCATTCTGTGTACTCAAAACCAACAGAGTGCACTTTAACAGTCTTTTAATAGAACAAGCAATGTCTCATTTTGCATGACATAACTAAAGCAAGAAACATAATAATCCAAGGCCTACGTAACGACTCTGCCTGAAATTAATCAGGACTTACTCTAAAGGAGGAAGCAGGTTTAAATCAGAGATCTTAGTGTATATCAGCAGTAGAAAAAGCCAAAGCACAACAGCAGGAGTTAAAATTAGGTGTCATAGGTTGCCCATGTATTGATGGTTATCCATGTCATCAAGAATGACATACAGCCTGAGAATACAAAAACTAGAAGTATCGCTATCATCCTGAGCAGTATTGAACTTCAAATGTTGAACAACAAAAAATGTAAAGCCTTAACATATCAAGAGTAAAGTCTATAATTATGGCAACCACTGCAACAGTTACATTCAGGGTAAAACAGTCTGTCTCCGCAGATTTGCCGACATTAGGAAGCTCAGTAACCCTTCATGAACGGAGATTCAGTTTATACGTTCACTGCGATTCCCCCCTGATTTTTCTGAAGGCTGACTCTTCCAAACCTGGGCACACTGTTGGTAAAAGGCATTTCACTGCAATGTAACCATCCTTTTTTCCATCACTGAAATCGATTGAGTCTTGCTGAGGTAGAAGCTCAAAATGGTGCCCTCTTATCACCTCACTGCCAGCTTCATATCTAGAGCCATAGTTGTCTCTCAAATAACTGGAAAGGATGTAAGGTGCTTTGGCCACTTTCACAAAGTAGTACGGTGAAACTTCTTCATCTGCTCGGACCACATTTCTATTAGAAGTATCATCCAGTTCCGCTGCAAATCATTAATCTGCACAGGCGTTTCTCCCCTAAGGTACGGGCTTATATTGAACTGTATGTCCAAGTGACCGGCGTAAATGCAATACATACGAGGCAGTCAGGCGGGACCCGCACGCGTGAGCCGGCGATCTGTTGCGGTGGCCGGGAACCATGTATTCGTAGATGGGTATGCTGGATGGTGCGTGATATCAATATACAACTACTGCGAGGCGATCGCCGTGAATGATTTTGTGCCAATACTGGGTCAGACTAATTAAGTGCCTGATCACTCATTGGTTGTGCATCCTGATCAATTTCGAAAGTCCGGGCACACAAGTCAAAACATACGGGCAACTGCTCCAATTGGTATAAGCCGAAGTTTGTCAGCACGTTTGCCTTTCGAATCTTGCAATAAGGCAATCAACAACCAACTGAGCTAAACTCTCAAATGATCTACTTCAGGTAATTTTCGAGCCATGTTACTACAAGTTGATCTAGCCGATCTGTTCGCGTCCACTGAGTACGACCGCAAACCGAAGTCGCCAACTCCAAACAGACTCCTTGAAGGATGCTTCTTGGAGAGCCATCCACCCATGGCAAAGACCCAAAAACCGTGGAAACAGTGCATTGTCTGTTCCAAGAACAAAGTTCGCCATCAGTCCCAGTTCAGATGTGACACTTGCGAAGTTAGTTTGCCCGTCCAACCGTGTGATAAATTGTGCCACACGACACAGGTATGCTGGAATGTGACTGATTTTGTATATTTTTCAGTATTTTTTACAGTGAAAAATGAAGAATAAAAATTCAGTTTGTATTGTCGTGTTTGTGCCATCACCCAAAAATTGTGGATAAATTTTTTTCCTGGCAATCACAGCAAACAGGCAGAGAATGAAATACTTCCTTGGCGATTGTCACAAGAGCCAGGCAACAATCCCGGCCTCGGCAGCGCGGCTGCATTTTCAAATCAGGCCATGGTGGTCAACCAAGCACACCCCGCATTTGCAGTTCCCGGTATGCTGGTCAGCACGCCAGCCCACGTATGCGCGTTTCCCATACGTAAGAGGTTAAAAGACAATGTCAAATCAGACGAGGAGTTGGCTTTACTCAAGAATATGAACAGGTCCAGCAATGTGGAGTCGCCACATAAATTACAGCTACCAGACAAAACAAGGTAGACTCGTAAAATTGTGAAAATGATCGCAAAAACTGCTTGGAACAAGTCACTAAGCTGACAGCATCCCCCGCTGCAAATCATCAATTCAAAATGAAGGAGGTATTAAGTGATGGTGATGGTTTCAGATAAAGCAAAATGTCAACAGAAACATGATCCAGTCAACAGCCCATGATATTTTGCACTGTGGTTGTTGAAAAGCAAAAATATTTAAGACTTACAGTGACCTTGAAATGAAAGTCAGTGTATGAATAGTAAAAATGGTAATAAAGAAAATGCTTATCAATAGACATTCAACAGAATTTAATGAAGCTTGGGGTCAAATATGAAGAAAATCCAGTGAACCTTCCTTGAGATATCTTGCCGACAAGGGTAAAATGTCAAAAAACGTTAGTCACCTTTTGAAATATTCAATGTGTCGCGTGACCTTGCAAATTATGCCAAGGTCACCAAAATCGACTGGGCCCTGTGCCTTCACTAGATAGAGCTTGATGTCGATAATGAAGAAAGTCCAGTGAACTGATCTTGAGATATCTCGCTGACAAGTTTAAAAAGCAGGTAAACATGCTGAAATATTCAATGCGTCGTTGTGACCTTGAAAATAATGTCAGGGTCACCAAAATTGACTGGGCCCTATGCCTTTACTAGATGAAGCTTGGTATCAAATATGAAAACTATCCTGTAAAAGAAAAATTGAGATATCACGCTGACCAGGTTAACACGGTGGCGGCAGTGGTTAGCACTACTGCCTCACAGCAAGAAGGTTGCAGGTTCGAATCCGGCCTGGGGCCTTTCTGTGTGGAGTTTGCATGTTCTCTCCATGTTCGCGTGGGTTTTCTCCGGGTACTCCGGTTTCCCCCACCCACAAAACATGCAATATAGGAACACTGTGTGGCTGTGTGTGAATGTTTGGTAGTGGTCGGAGCTTCCGTCAGTCTGCCCCAGGGCAGCTGTGGCTACAAAAAACGTAGTTTACCACCATCAGAGCATGAATGTGTGAGTGAATGAATAATGTATCCTTGTGAAGTGTCTGAGTGCCCAGAAAGCAGAACCTCAGGGTTGAATCATGAACTGAATGACGGATCGTTGGGCTGTTTACCAGTTCAGGGAGTTGGAGAACTATACACTATATTCTCAGGACTCCTAAGCACTGAAAGATCCAGTGAGCGATTTTTTTTTGTTGAACAAACCGTTTTAATGAACAGATTCTACTGATTCAGTACCGTCAAAAGAACTGCCAATACCATCACTATTGCAGAATAGACAGGTGCTCGTTTTTATAGGAGGGGCATGGCGAACAGTGGTGGTTCGTGACGAAAGCTGCCTCCAAAATGTCATCGGCCTCCATCTCCAATGGCAAAATTTGATCGCAATAGCCGGATTTCAACCAATAGAGGGCAGCCACTATTAGATTTTTAATCCCAAAATACGCCAAATTGAAAAACTTTGACTAAAATGTCAACAGTTGGAATAGAATCAATCAACAATACTACTTCATACCCATATACATTTGTTTTCAGCAGAAAAAAGTGGTTTTGGGGTTTAGTTACTCTGTGGTTGCTTGTATCAATGGTGAATGCCATGGAAATTAAGGTCAAAGTTGGGGTTCACAAAAACATTTTCCACTTTTTCAAAGCTAATTACTTGCTTATAGTTGGAAGGATTGATCAACTGATGCCAGGAACCTTTTATTTCAGGAAGATCCTTGATATTTCTATCAAAAAAATTGAAAGAAAATTTAGCAGATGTTCAGATGATCCCTTTCAATGTTGGTCGCAGCTGAAAAGAGCCCAAGTTTAAGGGCCAGGCTCGCCCCCCGGGGAAAGTTGCACTGACACCACTTTGCACCTCAGCAGTGCCTAATAACTTGAATTACACTGCTTTGGCTGAAAAATCCAGTATACAGGCGTTTCCCACCAAAAAACTGGCCAAAATGGTTGTAAAAATCCTAGTTTTTCTTTGGACTACTACTATGTGCTAGAAATGAAGAAACCCACTTGAACATCATGTGGGTTACTTTATTTGAGCTGAAAACCTGATATTGATCTTCTTTGCGATTATAGTGACCTTATTAGGGTCATTCCATATCAAGTGGAAACACACCTAGGCCATCATAGTCTTGGATTTTACTTTAACTTAGTCCATTTGGCCCAAGTAATAGATATAAATGGATAAAAATCCAAATAATGGATTTTTTTTTTGCAAACTGCCTTCTGGTACTGGTTTTATGGACCTCTGAAGAAATGGCCTGTAGGGGGCACTTCAAAACAAGCTGTAGAAAAACCCTCGTTTCCCTGGCCCTGTACCTCATACAGGTCTCGGGTTTGAATGGATTTGTAATATGAGACTTCCTCTAACACCGCCATCATTTACAATGGTTGTATCTGTTCTTGTTTCCATGGGAAGTGTGTTTGAAGCTTCACTGAAATCAGTGGTCTTTTCATGTCACGATCGCGGTTATGGTGTGAAAGCCCAGTCAGATGGAACCGCATCTTGAGACATTGCGGACATTTGTATCGCAGGTTTGGTCTTGGTTCCGAATCCATTGCACCCCTAATTATCAATCCCACTTGGATTAGCTTTCTGATGAACAAGCAAGATGCTTTATCCACAATTACCAACACCAACTCAATGACAGACGTTGGAAACAAACCACTTTGTGCATTTTGAAAGCTCGTAACACCAAAGGCTGCTGTTGCATGACACAGATCCTGCCCCTTCTCCCCAAAAGCCAACAGTTTGCTTTTAAACAGTCCAACCAGGAAGCATATCAAGGAAAAAATGACCCCCAGAGAAAAACCGTGAGTGAGCAGTGGGCCCCACAACTGGACGCGACAGGTAGCATATATGCAGAGATGGATAGGGTCTGAAAGAGGGTGACAAAGCAGAGGAACAGCAGAGTATTGGCAGTCCTACCGGCGATCTGTTCTTCCGTCAGCTGGTCAGCCTGCAGAGAAATTCAAATTATTTGCAGCTGTACGAGCACTGAAGGCACCAGCTCTTCAGGCGCAAAATATTAAGAACATTTCTTTACGATAAAACTCAAATTACAGACTTGGATTGTCAGGAACAGTCAACAGTCCTGAACAACAGGAGGTGCGTATACAGGGCTAATGATCCAATGCAAATGAGGAACGAAGCGGTAATTCTGCCAGCGGACGGAAAGAGCCCGAGAACAACCATTTTGACGGCCTCTTCTGGCGTGCAATTGCTGCTGTAGATTGGTACATTTTACATGATCAGTGTTAACATTCACAGATTCACACAATCTGTTCACAAAATTAAGTCTTAGTGGGTGAATGAGCCAAATAGTAGGTGACCAAGCAGGCAGTCAAGGTTCAAATCCAGAGCAAAACAGATTGATGCCCTACTTTTATGCGGGATGTAATTTCAACTGTTACAATTTTTTGCTCTCGGTTGCAGTTTGGTTAAAGGGACAATGTGTAACATTTTCATTTTTTTTATTTGCCAAAATCTAAGTCTGCATTCATATACATGTCAACACTGGTGCATTATGACCTCCTTTAATAATCTGATATATTCTCATAAACGAAGAATTTTAGACTTGTTTCTACTTTGGACGGGTAAGCTGGTAGGGGGGCGCCATGACAGTCAGCCATCTTGAAACTGTTGCCACTGGCAAGGGACAAATAGCACCAAATGCAGAATAAATCCGCATTTGCCCTGCCAGCCAGTGCAGAGCGATTGAGACACCGGAGGAAATCAGGAAGAGAGGCTATCGCGGCGACACTGAAAATCAGTACTACTGCAGCATAATGCAGGACCATGCATATGCAGCATCAGCACTGGAGACGAAAAAAAAAAAAACGATAAGGAGAATTGAAAAGGCAACACAACTGGCTCGCTCAAAAAACAAGGGTGAACATCGGGCTCGCCTTCCCCAGGTGGAAGGAGCTAATGAGGGAGAAAGATTTTCTAAGGGACGCTAAAATTGCCAGCTTTCTCCTCGACAAGTCAGCCAGCTATACTGCCAAAATTAGCCTAAACACAATTTTTCACTCAGTTTTGTTACACAGTGTTGCTTGTTACCATAAGTAGCATAATAGTAGATCTTGCTGAAATACTGCATTCTCATTGTTACAGGTGGAACTATATGTGGTTTTAGTAGCTTTCATAATCGCAGTAAACGCCGGCTTTTAGTGGAGGTGAAGCTGGTGGGTAGACTTTAGAAGCTGGCATTTACTGTGACTAAAAGCCGGTGTTTATGGCAACTAAGGCTACTGAAACCACGTAAACATACAGGCTCATAACTACGAAAGGTGCTTCTCTCCTATACGTGAATGAAACGGCTAAACAGTTCCTAGAACGTGCTTAATTTTTGTCATATAGGACTAAAGAATAAGCTACGCTTATGGTCATTTTTTAACAATGGGAAGGTGCCACCACCTGTTTTCAGTGCATCTATTTTCCGGACTCGATCTGCAGACTTAATTTTATTTTTCATTCGCTGCCAGAGTGCTTTTTTCTCTTTAACGTTTCTTCTTGTGCGATCCGGAAAGAATGCTATTATCGCACTTTGTGCCAATTAGTTTGTTAGCTAGTTTTCAATCTTTTTCCTTTCCTTGACGCGTTTTCCAATTCTCATAATTGGCAACTAAGACACTTTCTATCCAATGCGATCTAACAGCGATGAAATCGTGGGAAAAATTCACTATACAGTAGCGTAGCCAGAACTGAGAATTGGCTTGCACAAAACATCCGTTTTCAAAAATTATTAGTCCTGCGCCATGAATGTGATTGGCTGATTGATTCACCCGTGGCCCGCTTGTGTATTCTGTGCTTCCTGTCTTCTCTGCTTGTGCAGTAAAGCGGCAGCACGTAAACAGAGCCTCTCGCGTTTGTGATTCTTTGACAACATTAACCTAAACTGGCGTGGTGGCAGCGCTTACCGGACCTACGTCTCATCCTGAAGATGGAATAAATTCCGCGTTCGTCTTTGTGTTCTGTCGAGAGAGTCACACTGTGGATTACTTCTACTGCTAAGTCGCGAGTGGTTGGATTAGCATGGCGGCGTCACACAGAGCTCCGAAACAGTGGTGTTTAACCAAAATTGAGACAGTGAACTCTTTTGAGAACTGGCGGCAGAATCTTCTACTCTTTCTTTGGACAACGAATTCGCTCCCTTCCTGGTCAACGGTGCGGAGTGGGGAAGAAAGGCTAAGACTTCTCCATTCAGGGGCTTCACTGATGACCCGGAATCCGTTCCTGCCGCGCAGCACCGCACAAAGGAGCGAAAAGTAAGCATGTTGGAATTAATGCTCGGACAAATAGCTAATTACTGCCCCGTTATTTCTCGTCACTCTATAGTGAAAAATTCCACCTCCATTGACAAGATATGGCAAACAATTCGCCAGCATTATGGCTTTCAGTGTACAGGGGCTCATTTCAATGACTTTGCTGCTATCAGACTACAGCCTAATGAAAGACCTGAGGATTTGTATCAGCGTTTGATGGCGTTTACGGAGGACAATTTGCTACGTAAAGACTCCGGCATTAGCCACATGGGGGTTGCTGTAACAGAAGATGAGGAGATGTCTCCCTCTCTTGAAAACTTTGTAGTGCTCGCATGGCTCCGCCTTATACATGTTGACTTGCCCAAACTAGTGAAACAGCGATATGGCACCGAATTACGGTCCCGCACGTTAGCATCCATTAAGCCAGAAATCTCACAAGCCCTTGATTCACTGCTAGATGAGGTCCAGGCCTCTGAGGATGCCAGGGCTATGCGCGCTGCTGTTTCTGAGCTCCCAAAAAGTAGGGCCCTCCCAGTCCGGCCGAAGAAGTCATGTCCCCTCTGTAAAGAGGCCAGGAGGCCTGACAATCTCTTTCTTAGTAAGTGCCCCTTCCTACCCCCACACGATAAATCATACATGGCAAAGACCCGCCAGGTGCTCGGTGACTTGGATGATGTGTCAGATGGTGCTGAGGATGATGCGGCGACGCCTCCCACAGTCGTGCAGCGTGTACTTATAAAACAGTCCCGTTACCTTGATGCCTTTCATGACGACCTGCCTGTGAAACTCACCATTGATAGCGGTGCAACAGGTAACATGGTTAGGGCCTCATGCGCAACCAGACTCGGGATCACCATCACAAGCAGCACCCAGTCTGCTCACCATGGCTCCTCCCCCTTGAAAGTCCTGGGTGAAACACGGACATACTTCCAGAGAGATAATCATATGCTATACTTTGAAGGACTTGTCGGAGAGAATCTTGACTCTGACATTCTGGCAGGGATTCCGTTTATGATGAAAAATGACGTCTCAGTCAGACCTGCCAGACACCAGGTGTGCTTAGGTGAGGATGTCTACAGGTATGGCGCTGACCCTGTGGCTGCTGACAGACACGCTGTGCGGCGTGCCCATGTCATACGTGCCCAGGCTAGGGCTACTGTGTGGCCTGGGGAGTTCATTGAGTTTGACCTGCCTCCCGACTTGTGACTTGGACAGAGAACTGGCCATTGAGCCTCACGTTGACACCGCACACGGACTGGTTGGCGCACCCCAGTGGCCTGCTCCGGCCATGGTTCGGTGTGTGTCTGGAAAGATCCGCATCCCCAACTTCACTGGCCAGCCACAATCGGTCCACAAGAATGACCATATATGCCGCGTATGTCCCACATATGTGCCCTCACCCAGCGATTCTGCTGTCCCATCACCTCACACCCCCAAGCCCGAATCGCCCAAGACCCCCACTTTGCATTCTGGCCTTATGCTCCTTGATCCAGACAACATCTTGCCCGTAGAGGTCAGAGACAAATTCTGTGCACTGCACAGGGAGTTTGACGAGGTGTTTGACCCGCACTTTAAAGTGTGTAATGGCGCTGTGGGTCCTTTCCAGGCTAGGGTGAATATGGGCCCGGTCCAGCCCCCACAGCGCAAAGGCAGGGTCCCAAAGTACTCCAGGGGCCAGCTTCAGGAGCTCCAGGCTCAGTTCGATGCGTTGGAGGAGATGGGCATCTTCAGAAAGCCTGAGGATGTCGACATTAATGTGGAATATGTTAATCCGTCGTTTCTTGTCAAGAAACCTGGCGGCGGCTTTCGCCTCGTCACAGCATTTGCTGACGTTGGCCGCTACAGCAACAGCCCTCCTTGATGCCCAATGTCAACTCTACCCTTCGCTTGATAGCCCAGTGGAAGTATATTATCGCGACGGACCTCACAAAAGCCTTTTATCAGATTCCACTATCCAGAGACTCATGGAAGTATTGTGGCATCGTCACCCCTTTTAAAGGTGTACGCGTCTATGTACGGAGTGCTATGGGCATGCCAGGGTCTGAAACGGCGCTGGAGGAATTGACATGCAGGGTCCTTGGGGGGCTTCTCGAACAAGGTCAGGTTGCCAAAGTGGCCGACGACTTGTACTGTGGAGCAGACACTCTGGAGGACCTGCTAGCAGTATGGAGGAAAGTCCTGTCTGCTCTGCATCACTGTGGATTGCACCTGTCCGCCACTAAAACCACCATTGCACCAATTCAGACCACCATCCTGGGCTGGGTGTGGCGCCAGGGGACCATTCAGGCCAGTCCTCATCGTGTGTCAGCCCTTGCCTCGTGCCCTGCTCCAAAGACTGTGACGGGACTACGCTCATTCATTGGGGCATACAAGGTGCTGTCCCGTGTGCTGAAAAACTGTGCAACCACACTAGCTCCTCTGGATGAAGCTGTAGCGGGGCGCGATTCCAAAGATGCCATTCATTGGTCAGATGAGCTGCTGAGCGCTTTCAGCCAGGCTCAGAGCGCATTGTCCTCACATCATGCCATTACCCTACCTCGGCCTGATGATCAGCTGTGGATTGTCACAGACGGCGCAGTCCGAGAGCCCGGCTTAGGCGCAACGCTCTATGTCACTTGTGAGGACACAGTGAAAGTTGCAGGATACTGTAGTGCGAAGCTGCGTAAGAATCAGACTTCCTGGCTGCCTTGTGAGATTGAAGCATTGTCCATAGCAGCTGCTGTGAAGCACTTTGCACCTTATATAGTCCAGTCCTCTCAGAAAACGTGTGTACTGACAGACAGCAAGCCCTGCGTTCAGGCCTTCGAAAAACTGTGCAGAGGAGAATTTTCTGCGAGCCCACGAGTCACCACGTTCCTGTCCACGGCCAGCCGTTTCCAGGTGCTTATACGCCATGTAGCAGGAGCGGCCATCTTGCCATCTGACTTTGCAAGTCGCAACACACCTGAATGCGCCAGCCCTACATGCCAGGTATGCTCCTTCGTCAATACTGCTGCTGATACTGTTGTGCGCCAGGTTACCGCTGAGGACATCATGTGCGGGTCTCAGAAGCTGCCTTTTACTAGTAGATCAGCATGGCTGGCTATACAGTCTGAGTGCTCTGACCTCAGGAGGACTTGTGCCCATCTTCGCCAGGGCACACGGCCATCCAAAAGACTAACTAATATCAGTGATGTGGAGCGTTACCTGCATGTCACCACCTTGTCCAAAGACGGCCTGTTAGTTGTTCGCCGGCACACCCCTCTTGCTGCCTCAATGGACTGTATTGTGGTGCCTAGATCTGTCCTTGATGGTCTGCTCACTGCCCTTCATGTCACTCTCGACCACCCCACGTACACCCAGTTAAAGTCAGTGGTACAGCGCTACTTTTATGCGTTGGACATGGGTTCTGCTGTTCAGCGCATTACAAATGGCTGCCATCAGTGTGCGGCATTGAAGAAGGCTCCTGTGTTTATGCGAGACCAGACCACGAGTGATCCTCCCGAGGATGTGGGCTCTTCATTTGCGGCTGATGTTTTCAGGCGTGAGCGCCAGTTTGTTCTTGTTGTCCATGAATGTGTCACATCATTTACCATGTCCTCCCTCATCGAAAATGAGCGCCGCGAGACTCTCAGAGAGGCCCTGCTCCGCCTGTGTGTGGGACTGTGCCCTCTCGATGGTCCACCTGTGGTGATCAGAACTGACCCTGCACCTGGCTTCACCGCATTGGCTAGTGATGAGACCCGGGCTAAACACAGGTTGACCATTGAAGTGGGAAATGCCAAGAATGTGAATAAGAATCCTGTCGCTGAGAAGGCTGTGCAGGAGCTTCAGGGTGAGATTTTGCGCATTGAGCCTAACTGCCGAGCTGTCTCCCCCTTGTTGCTTTCTCTTGCCACTGCACGCTTGAATAGTCGTGTGAGGTCTCGTGGGCTGTCTGCCCGCGAGATGATGTTCCAGAGGGACCAGTTTTCACATGTACAGTTGCCTGTTGATGACCAGGTCCTCATTATGTCACAGCACTCAAAGCGAGTCTCCAACCACCCACACAGTATGAGGTCCAAGACGCCCTCTAGTCGTGTGTCTGCGCCCATCTCTGTGTGCACTGGTGACCTTGTGTATCTCTATGGGGACAGTAACAAGTCTAAGACAGATACCTGGTTGTCGGTGTAGACGGTGCATGGTGTAATATTCAGAAATTCACTGGCTCCCAACTACGCCGTACCTCCTACAGAGTCAAGTCGAGTGACTGCTACAAGGTGGAGGGTTCTTCTGGGGTCCAGGAGGCTAGGGCTGAGTATGATGCATCGGATGAAGAGCCTGATGATGAACCTGATGACCCTCTGCTGCAGGGCCCTGATATACCCCCGACCATTTCAGAACCTCCTCCTGTCCCCTACCTGCCTTATGCTGATGCGGATGACTCTGCGCCCCCTGTGGACATGCATGACTCCACTCCTCTGCCAGAGAGTCCATTAAGACGCTCTGGCCGACAGCGGCGGCTACCGCAAAGACTGACTGATTATATGCTGTAGTGGGCATTTGTCCGCTTTAGTTTATGTTTAGTGTAACGTTTTCTACACAGTTTGGGTTCTCTGTGTGCCTTATGCCTCTGTTTTGATGGGGTTTGTTTTGAAGAAAAGAGGGTAGCGCCATGAATGTGATTGGCTGATTGATTCACCCGTGGCCCTGTTGTGTATTCTGTGCTTCCTGTCTTCTCCGCTTGTGCAGTAAAGCGGCAGCACGTAAACAGAGCCTCTCACGTTTGTGAGTCTTTGACAACATTAACCTAAACTGGCGCTGACCTATTCTGTCATTTTCATAATTAACAAAAGGTTCACTCCGAGAGCACTCCACGCTTAATCTGAGAGCACAAGCAGCACCTGTTAACACGACAAACATTCATCTGGATGCGTTCGCTGCATTTAAATCTACGTTACCAGCATACCTGTCGACTGTACCGCACGCTTTTAATCGCCTATTTAACAGCAGATTTAAAAAAACACACATTTTTTATCAACCCATGCAATACCGAGAGTGAAAGGCGATATTTAATTACAATGCGGACCAGTTCAATCGAGGCGAAGCATTAGTCTTTTAATAAGTACATTATTTCTCCGTACTGAATTAAGCCCACGATTGTAGGCTATTGCTGTTAGATCGCATATAGAGATAAATCGTGTCTTCTGTTGCCAATGAAGATAATTGGAAAACGCCTCAATAGGATTGATCGTCATAAATGACGTGTCTGTGTCTTTTCCAATTACCAGTTCGATTTGCGCTTCTGGATTCTGGTCCATGCAGCAGACTTATTTTCGTTAGACTTCGCATCAGCCTTCCTGTCATAAATGACACCAGTTCGTGCTTTGACAGTACATGAGGGTCCGCCTCATCCACGTTAAATCTTCACGATGGTGTCTTCTGTTCGTAATTTTGCATCAACAGGTGGTCAAGAGACACTGCTAAATGTACACCTGCTTCCCCTAATGCATTCTGTAAGTAACATGCCGAACAATAAAACGTGGTCAACTCCGCCTGACCGCTTGATTACGCGAGTACAGCTAAACATCTGCTTAACTAGGGTGTAGTAAAGTAATGAGCACTTAAAACTCTTGTTTAGCAATGGGCGAACAAATGTGTTTTAACTTGGTTCTACCTCTATACGCGCAGAGATAAGTGCTCGCCGACAAGAACTTCGCGGTCAAGCTGATCGCAAGAGACTTGATGCCATGGGGGGCAAAATGAAATTATTCCATAGGGAACAATTGAAAAAGACACTAATAGATCCGTGAATAAATTTTTGACTACCGCAAACTATCAATATATAATCTGATTTTTCTCTTATAAATTGTCGCTGGCCTTTTCCACGGCTTTTCAGGCTACGCGAACACCAAGGGGACCTTGTCTCTAAGATCGTTGTCTGCGTGAAGCACCGGTCAGGAGATTCCGTGCTGTCGGCTTATGTCATTAGCAAGTCGGTGAAGTGAGCAGGTGTAACGACACCAGTGTTTTCAGTTATTGTATTTGATGAATGGCTTTGTTCTATAGCCACTCGGCTGCTTCACCTGCCTTTTTTGTAAAGTTACAGAAGAAACAGTGAGGTAGCAAAGGCTGCTGTTGGTAAACTTGGGTTGGATGACGGGTATGTATTCGGTAACTGTTGAAGGTGACATCCTATTAGCGTGCATGTTGCGAACACTTGCTTTGCTTTTTTGCAGTATAAAATGTTTGACATACACCTAAGCTGAGTTGATTAAAATTACTTTGAATATCTTACACCGATTCACGGTACTGTGTTTTGCTGCTTCATGTATTATATCGAAGGCTGACTATAATAAACAGTTATGTCCGGATCTTATGTATTGGGCATAACTGTTTATTGCAGTCAGCCCTCGATATGCTGGCCTTCGGTTCACTATTACCAGTTCTATTAATACATCCATGGTTTCATCAGCGTTGACGAGGCTTTTTGATACACGGTTGCTGCCGTAGTTGCAATACGTGTTTAAAAAAATGAAGTGCAATATTCGTTTGAATGCAATACACGATTCCAACGCTGGATGGGAGTAATTCCTACACAATGTCCCTTTAAATATTACTCAGCTATTTTTGGTTAGATTAGGTTTAAAGGACCAGTGTGTAAGATTTAGAGGCATCTAGTGGTCTGATTATAGATTACAACCAACTGACCATTCCTTTTCTCAGAAAAACCAAGGGTGGCCCCAAAACTTGCGAAAACGTGAAAGGCGCTCTCGTGTCAGTGCTTTATTCAATTTCTTCCCCCCTCCCCCCCCCCCCCTCCCGTTTTGGGCTACTGTAGAAATAATGGCGGCGCAACATGGCGTTCTCCACGGAGGTGGACCCACTCCCATGTAGGTTTGAAGGGCTTATTCTCAGCAAAATGAAACACAAAGATTCTTTTTCACGTAATTATACACAATTAAAAAAGTAGTTATGAATGTTATATTCCATATCGGCCAAAATATCAATCTTAATTCTACACACTGCTCGTTTAAGCATTCTGTGCCAATTAAAAGGCTGAGTTTAGGGTTCAGAGTTCCAGACAGGCGACTGTGGTTATTAAAAGGTTGGGGTGCAGCATCTTACTTAACTAGTAGAGAGTGGGGAGGGAATTGGGTTCAGGGTGTGGCCAAGACTATCGTGGTTCTTTAAAGGTTAAGTTAAGGTTGCACTGTTTCAGAAAGGCTTTGCTAAATATTAATAAATTAAACAAGCTAAAAACTAGAGTGTTCAGGTGAACACGTGTCGCCTGCGAAGCTTTAGTTTGAAAGTGTGACTACCAACTGAAAGTGTGACTACCGGACAGACAGACGCCGGACAAAGTGATCCCTATGTGTCGCTATGCTTCCCAGGCGACACAAAAACAGGGATTTAACTGGATCCAGGGTTTGGAAAATGCAATGGGGGTTTTTTTAAGGTTAATGGTCGGTTTGGAAAAGGCAAAATTAAATATATTATTTTTAAGTCTGCACGGCGGTTCTGTGGTCCCAACTATCCACCCTAATATGACTCAATATACTGAGAGTGTGTTTCCTCCAACAGTCCAAACACATGCATATCAGGCATGGAGACACTAAATTGCCCATAGCTGTGAGTGTGTGAATGGTGTGTGCGCCCTGCGATGGATAGGCCAGCTGTCCAGCGTGGGCCCCTGCCTTTTACCCGTAGTCAGCTGGGATGGGCTCTAGCTCCCCCCGCGACCCTAGTGAGGAAGAAGCGGGTATAGAGAATGGATGGACATTATCGAGTATTCAGGTGCGTCGCAAGAAAATAATTTTGTAGGGGGTAGATCTTGCGAGCAATGCGCGGAAGCTTTGCCATCTTTCCATATTTAAGACCACAAACGGTGGCTCCTTGTAGAACAGCCTGTGAGCAATTTTGATCACTTGTCGTTTTATGACAATTCGAAAGTCAAAATTTTAACATTATGACGACGAGCCATTCTCTGAAACATGAGCCTGGAAAGGCAAATTTTCAAATAAGCTCCATCATATAACTACTGCATTTGTTAAAAGCAAATATTATTCTAGTTGAGGATGCCAACTAGTTGGCAAATGCCAACTTCAGGGTAAAAAAAAAAAAAAAACATTTTGGGACAAAATTTCCCAATTTAAAGTCCTTTTCACCATTTTGAGACCTGGGTCATTCTTGAGATTTAAAAAATCTTTTCCTGATTTTGATGAGTGTCAAACTCAGCAGCAGAAATAATTTAATGTTGGTTATTTTTCCAACTTTATTTTCAGCAAAAGTCCCTGCCGACTTAAAAGTTGCCCTTTTTAAGGGGAACCGAAGTTTTCATAAAATTAATAAATCCAAGGGAGGATATGAAAAACCTGATATTATGAATTAATACCAAACCTTCCATGCTTGGAGGGCATAACTTTCTCAGTCCCGCAAATAGAATCTGTTTTACAGCCAAAAATGTGCCTGTCACACACACACAACACAATGTTACGTGGGTGACATCCATGATGTTACGTGTGACCAAAGTACAAAGCCTCTGCCAATTATGACAAAACAAACAAAATACGAATGGCGAAAACAGGCCGTTCAGCCCGACTAGGCTCACCAGTTTCTTTATCCTATTGTGAATATATCACTTCAGATACTCAATGACTCAATGGTATGTAGCTTTAACCCCTTTGTGCAGAAGCCAAATTTGGCTATTTATGGGTTACCCACTTTAATGCTGTATAATTCAATATTTAGGCTTCATAAAGAGGAAAAATGTGGCTCAATTCAGAAAAGACACTTACAGCATTTAGTATTACATAGTACTTCAGTTTATTTTCATGATTTTGGTAGAGAAAATGAGCAGCAAACATAAAAAATCTTCATGAGAATTCACCATTGAAATTGCAAAAAAAAAAATAATTCTGAGGATTGAAAAACTGCTGGGGCTTAAAACTTTACATTTCTGGTATCATAAACTCCTTGACCACAAGTAGAATGCATCTTCAACATTACATTCTAGATTACCTACATGCTATTAGCCAAATTATACAGCTACCCAAGTGTCTCCCCAAAGTCTCAAAATGATGTGCTGTCAAATCATTAAAAAATCATGTATTTAACACAAATTAAGTTTTAAGGCCTGAAATTTAATATGAACAAATTATTTTCTGGTTGAGTTTACTATGAATTTATCAATATCAGTGCAGTTGAATATCAGTGGTCACCAGTAACCTCTCCAAACACAAAACATACCTTTTCTCCATAATAAGGTTTAGAGTTTTGGCCATTTTTCTTCAAAGCCAGCACAAACAAGCATTAAAAAAACTACTTATTAAACGGTCAGAACATTCAACCTGTAATGGAAACTGCCAGTCCCCTCTTCTAAGCTCACAAACCCATTTCAACACTTATAAGGAACAAGTACACCTCACTAACTCAGTAATATCTGAATTCTGAAATATACCTTATTTTAACAGAACAGACACTCCACTTTCAGGGAATATCAAATCCATTGCCTCTCCCGATTCAAAAGAAACGTGCAATGAACGTACCAGGGGGTCCACCCAAATGCAGGGGCAGTTCGCGTTTTCAACAGGAAAAAAACTCGACATTCGACTTTGTTGAGTACGTATACATTCCAAAACAAACAAACAAAAAAAATAAAAAATAAAACAAAAGTAGCAGCCTGACCTTTTTCATGAATCCCTCCTCCAGACACCGATGTATCCAGTAGCAGGAACCCTCCGGTCCAGTTTCATTTGAAATAATTCCAATTGACCGTATTCTTATCTCATTTAAATCCTGTAAATGTAACTGAACACTTCAAGGCCAGTTTAGCGAACCAATTTTCTATAAATCGCGTCTATTCTAGCCGCGTGATGTGCATAACGTAGACAGGATACAACCTAGCCTGCTGATACGAATAGGTTTGTATGCTCTGTGTTTGTCCAATCAGGGTGTTTCACTTACTCTAAAATGTTTAAACACTCGGGAATTGGATAAGAAACGAGCCAATCAATACATTGTGACCAGGGAAACTGCACGAGGGCATGAAGTGTAACTCTACAATTACGCAGCAGAGCTTGAGTGTATGATTGAGTGATTGGCTATCAACGCCAGTACTCGGGTGGATATAAGGAAGCGCTGGATTTGTCAATGAAGCAATCTACGCGTAAATCCACGGTAGGGAACTACGAATATTTTTGTATGTGACAACTGTAATTGACAGGACAATGTGAGAGAATCAATATGTCGATTTTTTTGCCTCAGAAAACTGATTTTTCTGAACCACTAATTCAAATGCTGTTGGCTCACTGTGGCTAAACTGGTTGCAACAGAGGATAACGATTTTTTCTGTGTGAAGATATTGTTTTTTTTAAACTGCTGGATCGATACTATGGGCAAGGATACAGACCAGTTTGCACATCAGGCTTAACTGAGGAGTTTAATTCATGCAGCTCTTGAAAAACAGGGCGTGGAGTGAACTTCCCCATATTCAGAACCGCAATCGAGGTCTGCTTGCTTGTGAACATTCAATAACTGATCCAGGGGTGCCATCTAGTGATCGAGTACAGTAACAGCGTGCTTAAATTTGAAGGTCTATTGATGCAGGCGTCTACATCTGCAGAAAGGGGTTAAGTAAAGCCTACTGTTGGAAACTCGCAGGGTCTCTGCCTCAACAATATGGTCAGGCAAGCTATTCCACATCGAAATTACTCTTTGGGAGAAGAAATATTTCCAAATATCAGTGCTAAATTTACCTTTGGTCAACTTCCACTTGTGACCCCGAGTTCTACTAACACTTGGTTAAAGGAATCCTAAATAATTCACTTTGTTAATCCTTTAACATATTTAAAGACCTCAATCAGATCACCCCTAAGCCTCCTTTTCCTAAGACTAAAGATATTACAGTTCCATTCAGCCTCTTCTCATAGCTTTCATCTTTTATACCCGGAATTAGCTTAGTGGCTCTTCTCTGAACTTTCTCTAAAGCCTATGTCTTTCTTCAAGTATGGTCCCCAGAACAGTACACAATACTCTCGATGTGGTCTGACGGGTCTGACGAATGTGTTGTACAAAAGAAGCATCACCTCCTTTGATTTGTACTCAATATTTTTGGCGATGTATCCCAGCATCCAATTGGCTTTTTTAACCCCTTTGCACAGAAGCCAAATTTGGCTATTTATGGGTTACCCAATTTGCTGCTTAATAATTCAAGATTTAAACTGCATAAAGAGGATGAGTGTGGTTCAACTCAGAAAAGACACTTACGGCATTTAGAATTACATCGTATTTCAGCTTATTTTCATGATTTTGGTAGAGAAAATGGGCTGCAAACATGAAAAATCTTCATGTGAATTCACCATTGAAACTGTAAAAAAAAAAAAAAAATTTGTTAGGATTGGAAAATGGCTGTGGGTTGAAACAATACATTTGTGGGATAATAGTCTCCAAGATCACAAGCACTCCTCATCTGAACATGAAATATTAAATTATCCACTTTTTATCCGCCAAATAAGATAAGCTATCCAGATGGCTCCCCAAACTCCCAGAGCCTTGAAAATGGCGCACTTTCAATTCATAAAATAATCATATTTTTAACGCAAATTAACTTTGTACTTGTGAAGTTCAGTATGAATGGATGATTTTCTGGTTGAATTTGGCATGAGTTTATCAATATAGGCGCAGGTGGACATCAATGGTCACCAGCGACCTCTCCTAACCAAAAACATGCCTTTTCTCCTCAATAAAATTCAGAGTTTCATCCATTTATCTAAAAAGCCGTGTCAGCAGGAACACATACTCATTAGAAGAACTGCATATTTTACGGTCAGAATGTTCACGCAGGCGGAAAGCTTGCCGTTTACAATTCTGATCATCCCAGCAAAACGCAAGCTTGTAACAACGTTCACACCCACTTTGGAAAAAGTATAACTACGGTTACAGTAATAGCTTTTTGCACTTTAAAAGAGCAAAAATGCAAAGCATTCCTTTTCATTGAATGTGGAATAGGTTCTAAAACTGATCACCCAGTTAAGAAAAATGCCAGCACACAGCAGTATCGACTACTCTTGTTACTCAGTGTGACAAATTAGCTCTGTGATCACGGTGGTAAACCAAAAATAAGAAATAGATAGCTAGTTAGCAAGCAGGCTAAAAGTAAGATAGAGCTGCACCATAGAAAGACAGCTGTACTCACTTTTCAATATTATTACTGAGCTGCTCCTCAAAAGTATCAATGCCGTCAGCCCTCCTGTCTGTTCCATTCAAAATACCTGCCATTTTCCATCTCAGAATCACATTTCCATCCCGCAAATAAGCTAAGCTCTCCAGGCTCAATTCTGGAAGTTTTTTGTTCCCATGCAACCACGTCAGTCTGAGCTGCGTGAAGTGTATTGAATACAATGCAATTGTGTCAACCAACTTATAATTACCAGGAGAATTTCAAATAGGCATGAACTATAGCTGGGCTTTCACGCAGATACCACTGAATTACCATTAAAGTGATTGGATTTCCATGAGAGCTTGTATGAGGTTCCAAAGAACAGCTAAATTCTTCAACCGACATATCTTCACATTAATCCACGATAGGAAATTGTGCATTTTTAATATTTGATCACTGAAATTGATAGTAGAATGACAGTGTCAATATCATGGGGGATTTTTGCCTTAGGAAACAGTTTTTTTCTTTTAACTAGTTGGAATACCATTGCATCACTGTAACTGAAGTTTTTTGCTACAGAGGACAACGATTTTTTATGTTGCAAAAGATCATTTTGCTGGATAGATACTATGGGCAAGGATATTGAGCAGTTTACACATCAGGCTTAGCAGAGGAGTTTAATTCATGCAACTCCTGATAAACAGGGATAGGATTGAACTCATCAATATTCTAGACTGTGTTCCAGCTCTGCTGGCTTGTGAATATTCATCAACTGATCCGGGAGTGCCATCTTGTGATAGAGCAGCTCCTTTTATGAAGGCTGTTGCACAACTATGTCTGCAGGCGTCTACGAATGCAGATAGGTGTTAACTGCTACGGCACAATGCCTAAAGCCAGTGAGAGTTTGATCAACAATAACTCCCAGATCTTTTTTGTGTGGAGCGCATTCCAATTTAAAACCTCCCATGAAGTAATCCCGTCAAGTGTTTTTATAACTTACATGTACAACTTTATATTTCACAACATTAAATTTCATTTGCCACATTTCTGCCCAATTCTGAGTTCTATCCAAATCATCCTGAATCACTTTAGTGGACCCTAAACTATTTGCCAAACCCCCCCCATTCTGGTATCATCTGCAAACTTAACTAATCTGCTTTCAATATTCCTATCAAGATCATTAAGGTAGATGAGGAAGAGCAGGGGTCCCAACACCGATCCCTGGGGGACGGCACTCCCCACCATAAATAGCGCAGATGAGATACCACTGACCACCACTCTGTCCGGCAACCAGTCTTGAATCCACTTTAGAATACCTCCAGAAACTCCAATGGAGTGCATTTTAAAAATTTGTCTCTCATGCAGTACTGTGTCAAATGCCATCTGAAAATCCAAGTATAAGATGTCATAAGCCCTGCTCTGGTCATAAGTCTTGGTGGCCTCTTCAAAAAATTCCAGAAGGTTTGTCAGGCATGACTTTCCCTTACGGAAACCATATTGGCTATTCCTAACATATTGTTACGTTCAAGAAATAAGTCCAGCTCATCTTTTATGATAGATTCCAATATTTTGCACGCAGTGCAAGTTAAACTGACAGGCCTGTAATTCCCTGGCTCAGAACGGTCCCCTTTCTTATATGTTAGTATAATACTGGCCTGTTTCCAATCATTTGCAGGGCTCAAATTGCAACCGTTTTGGTCGCATATGCGACCAAAATTTACAGTGCGCAACCTTTGAATTAAAATAGTCGCAACTGTACGACCGCTTTTTCCCCCCCAATTAAACGCCTCTTTTTGGGGTACATTTGGTAGTCAGAAGACAAGCCAACCGCTGCTGCAGCTTAAATAGAGATGGGCGTAGCCCGTGTCTTGGAGCAGTCAGTGCATGAATCTACTGGATATATCGCAGCCGGGCGCACCAGTATATGAATGGAGTGCACCCAGTGTGTTCCCTTGAGCTGACAGTGACCATTCTGACCAATCAATCAAAGGGGAGCTTGACATCCTAAACCTCAGTACTGATTCTAGAATGGTTGATATTAGCAGTCAATCACACCATTTTGCGGAACTGAGAGTTACTATTCTAACTATACTCAAGATTTAGACGGAAAATGAAACGAAGAGCTATGGAAGACTTTCCCGTTTATTTTTTTGGTACTGTTAACGTTCAAAAAAGTCGAGTCGGTAGCAAAAGTTACTAAAACTGAGAATCATGATGGTGATTCGGATGAACCAGCGACAAAATCAGTTTATTACTTTCGCAAAGAGATGCTTCGAAATTTTGAATAGCTGAGGTTATAAGAAGGTGAAGTGCACCGTGTTCATTGTAAAGATAATGGCCTGGATCTCGCAGGTAACAGCGCGTTATCTACTGAGTCCAAACATTTAAAAGTGGAAGTCTTTCCAAACATGGAGAAAACATGAAACAAAAAATACTGTGAAAATTTGTGTGCAACGAGTAGACGAGTAGTCCGGTGTTCTGTTAATATTTGCAACCTATCAAAATATGCTGCCTCGCAGCTCTGCGCTTGCGCATACCTAAAATCTCTGTCTCGTTTTCTGCGCTCAAATTAAGCAGAAGTACAAAGGCTGGTGGAGTCAGGCTAATCTTCGGTAGCCCATCTGCAAAAATCATGATTGGGTCATTCCATGCCAACTCACCTAGGGGTCCCCAGGTCACCACCTCAGATTTTGCGAGAAAAATTCTTAAAATGTAGATCTACAGTATATGGCTCTACCCACCATGCAAAAGATTAGCTTTCAATTCCTCATAGTTTAAAAAATACAGGCCTTTGAAATTTGGCCCTAAAAATGCCACATGTAAAAAACGCATCTTTTTCCAAATTCAGGGGCTTACAATTTTATAATGGACTCTTCTAGAAAGCTATTATTGCAAATATTTACTAATTGGCATCCAGTTTTTTCAATTATGGAATCAGATAGCCTCTGAGATGCATATTTCTCATTCTCTAGGAGGCTAAAAATAGCTTTTTGACCAAAATGAGGTAAAATAAGGTGAAACTATAGGCGCCCTCCTGAAAATATGGAACAACTTAGAATTTTTTCCTCATGACACAGTGATTATCGGTTCATTATCTATTCAAATGTACATTTCTGCCAGGATAACACTGTTAGGTGATAAATTATAAAAGTTTTAACATAAGCCCTCGCCTTGCAGGGCTCAAAAATGAGCCAATTTTGTGTCCAGATTTGACCATGTGGCTAGGGGGTTTAGGACCTTCATATTTTTTCTAAAGATTGCCTCATATAAGGTGTATCAACTCACCAAATTAGTTTATCTAACGCCCATGGCTTCATATTAAAATTATTTTTTATTTGCATGCACGTTTTTTATAATTATTCACTTTTTTCGTATACAGGAGCTTATAAATCCTAACCTTAACTGTTAAGCAAAAGCACTATTGGCCACAAATATCGGCCCAAGAAAATCAGCAGTCAATAATCTGTCATCGGCTTAGGGTGATTGGAAAAAATAAATAAATAAATAAACAAACAAGTCGACATGGTCTACAACATCCCCCGCCAATCATGCACTTCTCATTTTCGAACTCAATAAAGGCCTTTATGGTCTGAAGCTACACACCAAATTTGGTTACTGTATCTGTAGTAGTTTCTGAGTAAAGCTGTCCCCTTTATCTCGGACGGACGGATGGACGGACGGACGGACGCACACACGGACGGACGGACGGAGGTCAAACCTATATCCCCCTCCCACTTCGTGTTGGCGGGGGATAAAAATCGGTATCGGCCCTAAAAAATACATATCGGTCGATCCCTGTACTCTACTGACCAAAATTGATATACACAAGAAAAAAAATATTTACAGTCCCTTTGGTTGGGTTGCTTGGTGATGTTCCAGGTGAGGAAAATGCTCCAACACAGGCAAAAATCCAGAAAAAGCTTCACAGGTCTTGAAGAGGGACAGGTCTGGTCAAATGTATCCTTCTCCTTGCAATTTCTCCTACTACTTTACCCTCAATTTTCCTCTGTATATACTCTTTTGCAGAACCCTCCCACCTTTAGACTTTTTTTAATTCTCTGGGACTTTCCATCTCAGACATGCCCAGGACATGTCCAAACCTAGCTCCAGTCTGGGCTTAACAAAAGAAAAGGTCAATAGAAAAGTAAGAAAGAAGCCATCTAGTGGCTTCTATTTGAATTACACCTCCATTCCAAAAGGGAAAAATTGACTCAAAGACAATTTTTTTTTTTTTTTAAATATAAAAATGGTAAAGTAGACACTTGTATATATAAACAAATAATACAAGATCCTAATAAACACGTGATATAAACACATACTCAAACACAAGATAAGCAATCAGCAATTACATTGTCAGTACCCGTTACATGCTGAATTTCCAGGTCAAACCTGGATTTTACTCCCGTAAAATCAAACTCCAATTCAACAATCTCCGATTTTTGTTTTTCCATCTTACTCAAAAACATTAACGGATTGTGGTCAGTGTACACAATCATTGGCTTTTGTCCTGTACAAACATAAACCTCAAAGTGTTGTAAGAATAGAACCAGAGCCAACAGCTCCTTCTCTATTGTGGAATAGTTCCTTTGGTGGCGATTGAACTTTCTGGAGAAGTATGCCACGGGATGCTCAATGTCATCAGAGTCACTTCTCTGTTGGAGCACAGATCCACAAGCTTGGTCGCCAACATCGACCGTGATGGAGAACGGTTTGTTGAAGTCAGGAGATTTGAGCACGGGGAAGTGACACAGCAGAGACTTCAGGCGACCGAAGGCTCTCTGGCATGCATCATCCCAAGTGAACTTTACGCCTTTCTTCAGTTGGTTGGTGAGACTGAGAGCAATCTCAGCAAAGTTCTTGCAGAACTTGCGGTAGTACTCAATCATTCCAAGGAAGCGGCGCCAAGCTTTTTTTTTTGTCAGGAACTGGAAAGTCCATGATAGCTTGGACTATAGCATTTATAGGTGCTACCTAACCCTGGCCTATGACGTAGCCAAGATAGGTGACAGTAGCACAACCAAAGTCACTCTTGTTCAGGTTAACAGTCAGATTAGCCTGGGTCAAGCGCTGGAACAACGTCTCTACATCTTTCAGATGTTCTTCCCAGGAGTCACTCCATGTGATCAGGTCATCGATGTACGCTCCCGTGTGTGGCAATCCGGCGATTGTAGACTGTATCATCCTATGGAAGGTGGCTGGGGCATTTTTCATGCCGAAGGGTAGGACTTCATACTGGTACAACCCAGATGGTGTGGCAAAAGCAGAAATGCTCTTGGCCCTCTCAGTTCAAGGCACACACCAATAACCCTTCAATAAATCAAGCTTGGTCAGAAACTTTGCTTGCCCTATTCTATCAATACAATTATCAATCCTAAGTATTGGAAACACATCAGTTCTAGTTACAGCATTGACTTTGCGATAATCTGTACAGAATCTAGTACTTCCATCAGGTTCTGGAACTAGCACACAGGGTGAACTCCAATCTGAGTTGGATGGTCTGATAATATCATGTTCTAGCTAGGGGTGCAACGATTAATCGACGTTGTCGACAAAATTCGATAACCAAGTTCCTTGCTGACTAATTCATTCATTGATAATTTGTCGTTACGTCATTGCAAAGCATTTCACGCATTGGAACTGGACTAAACGTCGTTTCACAAGAGCTGATATTAAGGCAGCTACAGAGCGAACCATCAGACTTCCTCGCAACTCTCAGTCACGCCTGCGCAAATGCAACCGGTCAGGAGAGAGGAAAGCGGCAGGATAATGCAGACATGGAGCTGCAAATTTATGGACGCAGTTACAATATTCTATTGCTAGATGGCACACCAGGATAATTTATTGAATATTCAAAGCAAGCAGAGTACTGAGTACTGTATTCCTGAAAATTGATTAAAGAGCACAAGGAGAGAACAAAGAGTGTTTGCTTTTCTTCTTTCTATGTGTAATATGAAAAATACTTGGCACTTTTGATACTTAAGTATATTTTTCACAAAATAATTTTGGTACTTAAGTACATTTAATGTGAGCCACTTACCAAACCAAACCAAAGTAACTTTCAGTAATGGTACTTCTACTTTTACTTAGTTATTTTTTCCCAGTTCTTTATACACCTCTGGATAAACCTGGTTTATCATTAAACACTCCAGACCAAAGAATGTTGTTCACAAGATGCAGTTAATTAAAGGAGAACCTTTTTTTTTGCTGCTGCTGCTGCTGCCTGTCCGTGGTGATCAGAAAAAAATGTATTTAATTTTACATATCCGCACTTTACCTGACATTCAAAAACCTGAATTCAAAGATATGAATTCTGACTTGAATTTTTGTTTCTTTTGTCTAGAAGTAGCCTAATGAGCAGCAATGTTTAATAAACATTTTTGGAAGAAGAATCGATCTTTATTGTCCTTATTGTTAGTGAGCACATGGCGAAAATGACCTCAAGCCAAATTGAAAAGCAAATTGCTAAATAACCAGAGAACTGAGAAAGTTAATCTAATCAAATAATCGTTTCAATAATCGTCAACGAATCGACAATCAAAATAATTGTTAGTTCCAGCACTAGTTCTAACATGTACTCAACCTCTTTCTCAGCAATCTTTCTCTTTTCAGGATTCATCCGGTATGGATGCCGTTTTATTGGTTTGGCATCACCAACATCTACATCATGAGAAGCTATAGAAACTCTCTTTGGAACATCAGGAAATAGATCTTTATATTTCTTGATCAACCTCTCAAACTGATCTTTCTGTGAGGGTTCTAAGTGCTGGAGTTTTACATCAAGATTTTGCAACACCTCAGAATTTGTCAATTAACATGAAAGAACTTCAGCTTTAATTCTATGTTCATCATCTTGAAACTGCCCCCATCTTCACAAGTCTCGACCATAGGAGAATGTCAAGTGACAGCTGCAACCCTCGCATTTCTGTCATGATAAGGCTTCAGCATGTTAATGTGACACAACTGTTTTGGCTTTCTCCTATCTGAAGTCTTCACAATGTAATTGAGATCTTTGAGTTTTGTTAGAATTTCATACGGACCATGAAATCCAGCCTGCAATGGACTGGACTGCAAGGAAAACAACACAAGAACCTTGTTTCCTGGTTTAAACCCCCAGCTTCGAGCCTTATGATCATACCAAGTTTTCATTTTCCCCTGACTTGATTTCAAGTTCTTTGGCTAGGTCACAAGCTGCACGCAGACTTTCCCTGAACTTGCTAACATAGTCTAACAGACTGATATGCAGTTCTTTCTCTTGCCATTGTTCACTCAACAATAGCAAAGGTCCTCTCACCTCATGGCTAAACACAAGCTCAAACAGACTGAATCCAGTAGACTCCTGCACTGCTTCTCTAGCTGCAAACAACAGTAAATGAACACCTTCATCCCAGTCTTTCTCATGGTCATAACAATAAGTCCTCATCATTGTCTTGAGGGTGGAATGAAACCGCTCTAAGGCACCTTGACTCTCTGGATGATACGCACTAGAAAGAATCTGCTTAGCACCTACTTTATACACTACCTGCTGAAACAATCCGGAAGTGAAATTGCTACCTTGGTCTGACTGAATTTCCTTGGGAAGGCCAAACAACGTGAAGAACTTAAAGGCTTTGATAGAGATTGCAGTTGCCTTGATGTTGCGTAGAGGTATGGCTTTAGGGAATCTAGTAGATGCACGCGATTGTCAACAAGTACTGTCACTGTCAGCTTTCACACTTTGATCAGACCTGTGACTGGATTTCTGAGCACCATCACCAGATTTGTCTTTGGGTGAGGAATCTTGGGTATCACCATTACCTTTTTCTGAAATTGGAACCATCTATTGTTAATGCTAGACTGAAATTTAGACTTGTGTGAGAACATATTCATCTGCAAATTTGGCAGCTGATTGCAAATTCAGTGCTTGCTTCTCATTAAGGTAGGTCTTAACATCATCCTTAACACAGTTCTTGAATTCTTCAACTAACACCATCTCTTTTAGTGAGTTGAAATCATCCTTAACCTCCATAGAAGCGCTCAAAGCAAACCTCCTTCTCATTAGCAAATTCTAGAAAGTCTGATTTCTGAATTTCAGATTTCTTCAGACCCCTGAATTTCTGTCGGTAAGCCTCATGAACTAACTCATAAGCTCTCAAAATAACCTTTTTGACAACCTCATAATCAGAGGAATCATCTGCAGACAAAGCCGAATAGGCTTGTTGAGCTTTACCCTTGAGGACAGTTTGCAACAACAGAGGCCAGTGTTCCTTTGGCCATTGGCAACTCTTTGCTACCTTTTCAAAACAGTGGAAATAGTTGTCAACATCCTTTTCTGCAAGTGGAGGCACCAGTTTTACTTCCTGGCTAGCCCGAAATTTATTTTCAGTTGCTATTTTTATTTTTAGCTGCTCCATTTGGAGCCTTTCTTCCCTATCGAATTTCTGTAAATCGAAATCTCTCTGTCTTGCAAATTTTTCTAACTCAAATTCTCTTTGTTTTTCTTTTTCCTCCCTTTCTTTCTCTCTTCCTTCCCTCTCAAATTCTCTGTTTTTCTTCTCTTACTAATTTTCTAACTCAAACTGCCTTTGTTTTTCTTTTCCTCCCTTTCAATCTCTAGCATTTTTACTTGAAGTTCAATTTCTACATTTGGATTTTCCACTGGAAACGGTTCCAGATCTCCAGGTGCAAACACATTTTCAATGTAATATTCAACAATCTCTCTAGCCAGTCTTGCTTTTCGCATGGCTGGTTTTACCTCTGTCAGCTCTAAATGTCTGCATATTTCTTGCAGTTCTGTCTTTTTAAAAGACTTCAAAACCTCTACGGTTGGTGATGCCAAGAAATCATCCATTGCTGTTGATCTGTCAATATATATATATATATATATACACACACATACACATACATACATATATATATATGGGTCAGTGACAAATAAGCCTGAAAAACCATTTTTTTAAAAATCTCAAATATTGTCCATAAAAAGTGTTAATTTCCATTGCCTTGACTCTAGACTTAACTAATATATAAATGTTCTTTTAAAATTTTCATTAAAATATGGATTTTTACGTGAATTTACTAGGGTAGCACCTAAAATTGTCATATGGTGTGACAGAATTTTTTCATATAAAATGAAATTCATGGACTTCTTTACTCTTAATTTTATGTAGAATGCCTTTCAGTCGTGTTTGCTTTTGATATTCAATATTTTCTTTTGAAAGATAAGTAGACAAATGTAATATTGTGCCAAGTTATCGTTCCGTGGAAGAGAATGGTTTGAGATTTACAACATATTTTAGCTTAATTCTGAAATTTAGTGTAAGAATGCTCTAGAAATTCTTGAGTTTTTTCCTGATACCATTCCCCCTGTGTTCTGTTGATTTTGTTATGATTTAAAGGCTATAAAGCCTTTTTTGTTATATTATTGAATGTCGCACCAAATGACATAGTGTCACACCGTATGACAAACTGCACCACAACACAATGTCTTTGATTAAAAAAAACATATTTAATGAAGTTCGTTTAACATTCAAATACTTCTAAGGTTAAAAGTCCTTCTAAAATCTCTAAGAACAAAAAATAAAAAAATGTATGGCACAAGCATTTGGAAAGCAAGAAAATGTGCCACTAAAATATGTTACAGCACCTTTTCAGCAAACAAAAGAGTGGTACAGTTTTAAACAAACAAGTAGACATACTACAATGTTTTACTTTCAATCTTTTAAGGACATTTTCAAACAGTCTTTCATAACAAAACAATCATGTAAAATTCCTGTCACAATTTGATATGCAAATTGCGGACTTCCTTTTGGATTTAGGTCATGGGTGTCGATTGTTCATTTTTAGGCCTTGATGATGAACAATACAGTCTTGGTTCCATCTCTCTATGACTTTCCTACCGGTCGTGGTGGCCGTGTAAGTGCCAATATAATGTTTCTTGGTGGCGCGAGAGAGCCTTTCGGGACATAACAAGTAGTCGGGCAGTACCACAGTCAATAGACCTTCCACCAAGAAAAGAAATTTTCAAAATCGGATGAGTAGGTTATGAGATCTAGGTCAGGACGCACAGACACACGCACGGACGGACAAAGCAAATCCAGTATACCCCCTAAACTTTGTTGCGGGGGGTATAATAGAGTATATAGTCATATGGTGTGACTGTCACACCGTATGACACTTTATAAGTTAAGCTAATTTACTGGATAGCTAAATACAACTAGCATATATTTACCATGCTGCTGGCCACATGGCAGCAGAGATCTTTAAAAATACACAAATAAGATTTCCATAAAATAACTATTTTTTATGAGAATTGTGTCACACCATGAGACACAAAACTCTGACCACAGTTGTTGATGTCAGATACAGAACTTTATAACTGATAATCTAAAACTCAGAACTCACCTTCTGACACTGCCAGTCACTGCTGAGATGTAACTGGAGCTTCCTGGTTAGGCTGGGTCCTCTTCCTCATTAAGATGCCCAAATTATTGCCCATTCAAAATGCACCATATACTGTCACACCATATGACATTCAATTCATGGACAAAATACTTTTCATTAGAACTTAGTTTGACATCATGCATCTACATCAATAATTTCTGTGATCATGAAAAACACCCATTTATTTCATGTGCATTATGAAATTTTAATCTATTTATATTTACTTTGGAAATATACTCCTATTTCAAAGGCCACGCACATGCCAGACAGTCACACCATATGACATTTTTGCTGTTTAGATGAAAAACTTAAGTCAAGATCCTAACACACCGGCAACTATTTTGGTATGCCTTAAGTTGATTTGACAAGAGGAAAAACATTCCTACATCAATTTTTAACCATGTATATTTTTAATTAGTGAGTGACACATGGACAGTTAGAATTTCCTTATTTGTCATCCACCTATATACATATATATAGGAAAATTCAAAAAACAATTTTACAATTTGAAATGTTGGATTTTCAATAAATGATTCTCACAATGGTCTATCCTGACGAGCCCCCAATTTGTTATGGCCCCAATTGGTTATGACATTTACGACAGCAAGGGATGACAAACACAATTTTAAAACTTATACACATTTAATTGAACAAAGACTTTTAACTAATCTACTATCTACTCTACTGACCAAGATTGATATATACAAGAAAAAAAAAATATTAACACTCCCTTTGGTTGGGTTGCTTGGTGATGTTCCGGGTGAGGAAAATGCTCCAACACAGGAAAAAATCCACAAAAAGCTTCACAGGTCTTCAAAAAAAATTACAGGTCTGGTCAAATGCTTCCTTCTACTTGCAATTTTTCCTACTACTACTCTCTCAATTTTCCTCTTTATATACTCTTTGCAGACCCCTCCCACCTTTTAGACTTTTTTTTTTTAAATTCTCTGGGACTTTCCATCTCAGACAGATGTCCAAACCGAGCTCCAGTCTGGGGTTAACAAAAGAAAAGGTCAATACTGCCATTCGCACTAAATCTTAAAGTATTAGTATTAACCTGTAGCTAGCTATGTGGAAAAAATGCAATCCATGTATGGCGTAAGATCGCTATTTTTTTCAGCTTGTTTTTTTTTCTCCCTTTTGCTTGAAAATAGTCAGGGACGTCCAGTGGAACACGTACCCTCAGCACTCACCTCCACGGAAGTCTAGCTTTCCATGAATGAGCTAATTACCCCCTCTATAGCCCAAATTTTGTTTTACAGCATTTGTCAGCCCATTCTATTATACAAAACCCAAAACCAGTGAAGTTGGCACGTTGTGTAAATCGTAAATAAATACAGAATACAATGATTTGCAAATTCTTTTCAACCTATATTCAATTGAATACACTGCGAAGACAAGTTACTTAACGTTCAAACAGGTAAACTTTGTAATTTTTTGCAAATATTAGCTCATTTGGAATTTGATGCCTGCAACATATTTCAAAAAAGCTGGCACAAGTGGCAAGCAAGGTCATCTAAGATGGACTGATGCAAAGTGGAAAAGTGGTCTGTGGTCTGACGAGTCCACATTTCAAATTATTTTTGGAAACTGTGGACGTCGTGTCCTCCGGACCAAAGAGGAAAAGAAACATCCGGACTGTTATAGGCGCAAAGTTCAAAAGCCAGCATCTGTGATGGTATGGGGGTGTATTAGTGCCCAACGCATGGGCAACTTACACATATGTGACGGCACCATTAATGCTGAAAGGTAAATACAGGTTTTGGAGCAACATATGTTGCCATCCAAGCAACGTCTTTTTCATGGACGCCCCTGCTTATTTCAGCAAGACAATGCCAAGCCACATTCTGCATGTGTTACAACAGCATGGCTCCGTAGTAAAAGAGTGCGGGTACTAGACTGGCCCGCCTGTAGTCCAGACCTGTCTCCCATTGAAAATGTGTGGCGCATTATGAAGCGTAAAATACAACAACGGAGACCTCGGACTGTTGAACAACTTAAGCTGTACATCAAGCAAGAATGGGAAAGAGTTCCACCTGAAAGGTTTCAAAAATTGGTCTCCTCAGTTCCCAAACGTTTACTGAGTGTTGTTTAAAAGGAAATGCGATGGCACAGGGGCCTTTTTACCACTGTGTTACAACTTTTTTGCAATGTGTTGCTGCCTTTAAATTCTAAGTTAATGATTATTTGCAAAAAAAAATAAAGTTTCTCAGTTTGAGCATTAAACATCTTGTCTTTGCAGTGTATTCAATTGAATACAAGTTGAAAAGGATTTGCAAATCATTGTATTCTGTTTTTATCAACAATTTACATAATGTGCCAACTTCACTGGTTTTGGGTTTTGTAAAACAGCGTTGTGTATTAATGATGCTGGCTTAAAAAAAGGTGACATGGATGTGACATGGGTCTCATTGATAATGTCAGATGCAGTCTTGAAATCTTATGTATAAATTATGCTAATGCAAAGGGTTAGTCATTTGAAGTGGGCTATATTCTCGAGACGACCACCTTGACTAGTTGATTATAGCTGGCTTAGGTGTCACGTTAAGGTAAACCGATAATAGCCATTTAACGTTCACTTATTATTCACAATATATCCTTCGCAACGACAGTTAATGAATTCTCTTGCCAAACCACTTGCTCATAGTTGCGCTGAAAAGATTGAGTCGATAGCTGACTGACCTGGAGTCTTTCTAGAGAGATCAGTGAATGTCACTCGGAATGTCAGCTGAAATGTCACCAGTGACGCTGCTACCCCCTATTGTGAGCGGTGTATTGCATTTCACGTATTGCCCGTGCAGCTTGCGTTCACTGTGTACACTATGAAAGGGACTGCGTGACTCGCGTCGACCACCAAAATTTGGGCTGTCGATGGGATAATTGGATCATTTATGGAAAGCTAAAGTTCCACGAAGGTGAGTGCAGATGGTACGTGTACCACTGGACGTCCCTGACTATTTTCAAGCAAAAGGGAGAAAAACAGCAAGCTGAAAAAATAGCGACCTTACGCCATACATGGATAGCATTTTTTCCACATAGCTAGCCACAGGTTAATACCAATACTTCACCTGTTTTCCGCATGATAGTGAATATGTTGATGTTTAGAAAGCACGACCAGTCCATAGGCTGACAGATGCCCGGATGCCACGCTAACATTAGGCAATCAAAGGTTAAATCATCAAGGCAAATTTTAACCAGCACAAACGAAGAGAACGCCATCGTTTCGCCCAAAAATCTGAGTTGAATTTAATTTTGCTAAGTTTCCAGTGGAAATGTCTTATTGCTGAAGCGGCACCATCACTAATACCCAACAGTATTAGTTTCTTTTTTCAGTAGTCTTATTCTATTATGTCGGCTAAAAAGTGTTTTAAGTGTATTAAATACATTACCGCCACCGTTGGCTACGGATGGTATTACATGCATTGCTACTTCGCTTATTGAAAAATGAGACTACGCACTCGAAAGCATCATGGCGGCCAAAGCGTCGCAATGCGTCTCGATGCGTTCGCGTTTGCGTGCCTTTGGATCTACTATGAATCGGCCCTAAACATCCACATATTCACGATCATGCGCAAACCAGACGAAGTATTGGTATTATCCTGTAGCTAGCTATGTCGAAGAAATGCAATCCATGTACGGCGAAATGTCGCCATTTTTTTTCCTCAGCATGTTTTTTTTCTCCCTTTAGCTTGAAAATAGTCAGGGACTTACAATAGTCAGTGCTACACATACCCTCAGCACTCACCTCCGTGGAAATTAAGCTTTCCATAAATCAGCCAAGTACCCCATCTACTGCCACATTTTGTTTTACAGTATTTGTAAGCCCATTCTAATTATAAACCAGCGTTGCGTATCAATGATGCTAGCTTAAAAAAAAAAAAAGTTATGGCGCATGACATGGATCTCATTAATAACGTGAGATGCAGTCGTGAAATCCTGCATAATTTGAATTGGGCTATATTCTAGAGACGACCACCTTGACTAGTTGATTATAGCTGGCTAAGGTGTCATGTTAAGGTAAATCGATAATAGCCATTTAACGATAACTTATTATTAACTTTGAGCCAATCCATCGCAACGACAGCTAATGAATTCTCTTGCCAAATAACTTGCTTAATGTTTGCTGCGCTGGAAAGATAGACTCAGGGTCAGCCCTGCCAGAGTTCAATGTAATAATGGTTGATTAATACTGGTCGTAGCAATACGGCTGCTCGGTTGCTTCAACCTTCCAGCGCAGTTTACTATTGCGTCAGCGAGATCAGTGAATGTCACTCGGAATGTCACCCGTGACGCTGTTACCCTCTATTGTGTGAGCGGTGTATTGCATTTCACGTATCGCCCGTGCGGCATCAGCACACTGTGTACAATATGACAGGGAGTGCGTTACCTGCGTCGCTCGCGTCGACTATGAACCCAGCCTAATATTGCGTTTCCACCAAAAGCAAAACGAATCATTCGCGCGGCCAGACTGTATGCAAAGTCAATAAAAAGACGAGAATAGACGCGAGAAGGCGCGAACTCGCGTCTTTGTATTGACTTTGACTGCAATCTGGCCATTCGTTTCGCGTTTGATGGAAAGGCGGCATAAGAGGTGGCACCGAACAGGCGGTGGACAAGCCAGCTCAACGACATTCACATTTACAAACTAATGTTAGTCAACGTGAGATTGTCAGGAATGCAAACGGAAGCAGCTCTACGGTCCAAGCAACTGGCGAGTTAGCAAACTCCTCGCCAAGACACCATATTCCTAAATAATGTGTGCGTGTAAGTCTATAAATAACAGAGACTAAAAACATTGAAACAAAGTTAGGATACGACCATCTCCCTTTTCAGTGATCGAAGTGACAAGTGATCACTCCCTGACAACTCGCAAAAGCAGGACGCTGGTTCAGAATTGATATTAATTTAACAAATATTTATCGTCAACAAGCTTATGCTACTCTGTCTGTAATGACGTTGATACAAATTGCCTTACAACATGGTCACCGCACAACGAGTGCCACATTATTACAATTAAATTAAACCACTTTTACTTCGCGTCCACTAACAATTGGCACAGTTAAAGTTTTACAATGAACACTGTTCCAAAGAGCGACCACTTGCAGTACCCAATGGGCTCCTGCTTGCACCCTACGAAAGATGCCAGTTCATTCATTTCCAGTTTCTGGGGCGCAGCCAAATGAGCGAATCGCACCGTTTGCACACTTTAAAGCAAAGATTCGTCTGTAAAATTGAACGAAATCATGCAATGTGGTATAAACGTAAATAAAATAGCCAATCTTACCATTCTGATTCTCCTTTCTCTTCTTCTTCTTCTTCTATATTATCGGCGTGTGGACGCGACTAAGGCGTATTTCTCCTTTCTCAACTTTCCTTGTTAGCTCAAGAGGTCCGATTCCCACCCATTGCCGAAAAACACGCTACCCACAATCCCGCCTTCACGGATGTTCGGAAACACCTCCTCCTGTGTCCGTTCACTGGCATCCCCATTTCCTGCTATATATTTTGGGTGACATAGTGCAACAAGCAGATGGAAGTTGAAAATTAAATATCAACTTAAATTTCCAAATTATCGGGTTTCACTGATTATATAGCAAAGCTATGATCATATAAGCAGAAAATTTATTGGTACTAAGTAACTGCGGAAGAGTATGTATAACGGAGTCGTCAAGAGGCTGTTTTTGATTGGTGCGTTCTTACCTGCAATGCGTCAATTGAGCTCAACAGTGACCGCCCACTTTCAGTGTAAAAAGACACCTGAAGTTTCATGGGGTGTGCGCTGTCTGTGTAATGCCTGAGATCCACTTTAGCCAAGTTTATGCTTGACACAGTCGCGAGTGCGCGAGGTTCGCGCGCCACAAATGACGTATCGCGCACCAAGCGACAACCTTGCGCGCTGGCGCTTCGCGAGGTCACGTACCGCCAAGATTTTGAGGCCCAATTCCAATCCGCCCCCTGAAGACAAGCCCTGAACCCTCACTGACTTAATTGACGTCAGCTGTAAGGGACTGAGTCTGAGAGGGCTCCACATCCTATATACTGGAATGGAACAGCGTTTACCCCCTGTCACGCTACCAGACTACACGCACTACATGCCTCTGAGTTGCAATAAGTGGATAGAGGGGTCTTGACTGTTTCTAGACAAGTTGCTCCAGAATTGTTACATGGCATCTGACACAGGACAGAATTTTTATTAGTATACAGTAGTTTCATCCAGAGCTTAACCCTCTGTTTTTCTGAGTCTTTTTCTGGGCATTTGTACCCTCTGGAACACTGAGTCCTTCGACAATCCACGCCCTGTCCCTCACCATGAGCGCTGGCTGCTGCTGTCCTGATCCGGTCCTGATCAAGTTCAGCTCCATCCTTGCCTTGCCACTTTCTGGAGCTACAGATGCCACTGCTTGGATGTTTTAATGAATTTTAATGGACTTTTGAGCATTATGAATCAGCTTGCCAGCAGAGGATGGGCTTCCCCACAATAGCCAGGTTCCTCCTGAGATTTCTTCCCACTGAGGAGTTTTTTCTAGCCAATTATGAAGATGTTTCTCCCGACTGGAAATTTTTTTTTTTTTTGCCTCATTTTCTACAGTGGGGATTAGGCTGGACCTTTTTTTGAATCTATTAAGCATCTTTGTGATAGCCTGTTGAATTATCACAATCTTGTATTCCCGCAATAGTGAAAAATCCTTTAAATAAGAACTGGATCTGAATTGTGGGAATCTCCACCAAAATTTTCCATGGGGCATGTTACAAGTGATAATGTTACAACAGACTAATAATGTAATAACTTCCCGATAATGTAATAAAATTAACCAATAAAATAATAACTGCCTGCCCAATAATGTTGTAAAATTTTGACCAATAATGCAATTTTGTAATTTAATTACACAACCGGGTAATTCCGTGCCATCTCACCTAAATTTCAAAAACCTCCCCAGGTCACCTCCTCAGATTTTTCTGGAAAAATTCTTAAATGTATATCTATATAACTCTACCCACCATGCAAAAGATTAGCTGTCAATTCCTCATAGTTTAAAAAATATAGGCCTTTAAAATTTGGCCCTAAAATGCCACGTGAAAAATGAATTTCCTTCCAACTTCAGGGGCTTATAAATTTATAATGGACTCTTCTAGAAAGCTAATATTGCAAATATTTACTAATTGGCATCCAAATCTTTCAATTATGGCATTAGATAGCCTCTGGGATACATATTTCTCACTCTATAGGAAGCTAAAAATGGCATTTTGGCCAAAATGAGCTAAAATAAGGTGAAACTATAGGAGCCCTCCTATAAATATGGAACAACTTAGAATTTTTTCCTCATAACACGGTGATTATAGGTTCATTATCTATTCACATGTACATTTCTGCCAGGATAACACTGTTAGGTGATGAATTATAAAAGTTTTAACATAAGCCCTTGCCTCGGAGGGCTCGATAATGGGCCAATTTTGTCCCCTGGTTTGACCATGTGGCTAGGGGTTTCGGATCTTCATATTTTTTCTGATGATTGCCTCATATAAGGTTTATCTATTCACCAAATTATTTAATTTTGGCTTCAAAAGAGGAAGCCAAATAAGACAGCTCTCCTCCACGTGGCCCCCCACATACTAACAGCCCTCTAAATGGCGCACTGTCAAATCATAAAATAGTCATATTTTTAATTCAAATCAACTTTTGACTCATGAAATTCAATATGAATTCATGATTTTCTGGTTGAATACAGCATAAGTTTATCAATATAGGTACAGCTAGACATCATTAGTGAGCAGTAGCATCTCCAAATCAAAAACATGCCTTTTCTCCATGATATAGTTCAGAGTTTTGTCCATTATTTGACAAAGCCGCATCAGAAAGCACATGTACTCATTAATGGGGCTGTTTATTTATAAGGTCAGAATGTTCACTCAGACGGAAAGCTTGCTATTGACTATTCCGATCATCCAAGTGAAACAAAAGCTTGTAACAATGCTTCTAACACCCTATAAGGACCAAGTATAACTCACAACACAGAAATACCTGTTTTAAACAAGCAAAAATCCAAGGCATTCTCTTTCATTGAATGTGGTGTAAATTCTTAAGTTGATCGCCACATAAGGAAGATGCTTGCACATTGCAGTATCAACCACTCTTGTAAACCAATGTGATGAATTAGCTCTGTGATTAAGGTGTTAGTCCGCGAATAACAAATAGCTGAATAGTTAGCTAGCTGAGTAGAAGTAAAATAGAGCTGCACCATACAGAGACAGTTCGACCCACACTTCAAGAGGAAAAACTGTCCATCATTGAATATCTACTCCAAATAATCAATCCTGTCAGCCCTCCAGTCTGCTCCATTCAAAATAACTGCCGTTTTCCATCTCAGAATCACATTTCCATCTTGCAAATATAAGCTCAACTCTCCAGAGATGGTCAGGGAACTCTTTTTTTCTGTGCACTCGCTCATTCTTGGCTGTGCAAAGTTGAAAGAATACAGCCTAACTGATATTAAGCAAGTGTTTAAATACCTGTCTGATGGTCCAATCAATGTCTTTCAGTTACTGTGGAAAGTATATACTCTCTGGAATTGGATAAGAAACGTGTCAATCAATATATCCTTACCGGGGAAGTTTCACATGGACGTGAACTACAAATGTGCATTACGCAGATGAGTATATATAACCCTAATACCAAAATAGTTGGGACAAAGTGTAAATTGTGAATAAAATCAAAACGCATTGACTTTCAGAAGCAAGTGTGGCAAGCTGTGTGCATTCTTTCCTGAATGGATTGACTCTCTTTGCTTTCAGCCAAATCACGTCTTTCATCCAGGCGACATTGCCATAAATTACCTGGAAGGGTGGTCGAATCCGGAATTTAGGCCCCCACCATTTGGAAGAGGTATAAAACAATTTAGCAAAGGCGATGAAAATGAGATGACTACCAGAGAGGATATTTTACTTTGATGGTTTTTTACGGAGTTTCTAAAATTGAATAAACCAATGGAATTTTTTGAAGAGGCCACCAGGACTTATGACCAGAGCAGGGCTTATGACATCATATACTTGGATTTTCAGAAAGCATGCGATACTGTACCGCATAAGAGACTAATTTTTAAAATGAGCTCCATTGGAGTTACAGGAGGTATTCTGAAGTGGATTCAAAACTGGTTACAAGACAGAACACAAAGAGTGGTGGTCAGTGGTATCTCATCTGAGCTAGGTATGGTGGGGAGTGGCGTTCCCCAGGGATCAGTGTTGGGACCCCTGCTGTTCCTCATCTACATTAATGACTTTGATAGGAATATTGAGAGCAGATTGGTTAAATTTGCAGATGATACTAAATTGGGGGGTTTGGCAAATAGTTATGGTCCACTAAAGTGATTCAGGACGATTTGGATAGAATCCAGAATTGGGCAGAAATGTGGCAAATGAAATTTAATCTAGCAAAATGTAAATTGCACATGTAATAAAAACATTTGAAGGGATTACTTCATGGGAGGTTTAAAACTGGAATGTGCTGCACAAGAGAAAGATCTGGGAGTGATTGTTTTCCAAACCCTCACAGGTTCTAGCCATTGTGCCGTAGCAGTTAAAAAAAGCTAATCAGGTGCTAGGATACATTGCCAAAAGTATTGAGTATAAATCTGAGGAAGTGATGTTTCTTTTGGACAACACGTTCGTTAGACCACATCTGGAGTATTGTGTACAGTTCTGGGGACCATACTTTAAGAAAGAAAAAGAGGCTCCAGAGAAAGTTCAGAGAGGAGCCACTAAGCTAACTGCAGGTATAAAAGATGAAAGCTATGAGAAGAGACTGAAGATCCTTAATCTCTTTAGTCTTAGGAAAAGGAGACTCAGGGGTGATTTGATTGAGGTCTTTAAATGTAAAGGGGATTAACAAAGTGAATTATGTCGGATTCCTTCGACCAAGTGTTGTGAGTAGAACTCGGGGTCACAAATGGAAGTTGACCAAACGTAAATTTAGCACTGATATTCAAAAATATTTCATCATCCAAAGAGTAATTTCAATGTGGAATAGCTTGCCTGACCATTTTGTTGAGGCAAAGACCTTAGGGGTTTTCAAGAGCAGGCTTGACTTAAAGCTAGATACCATTGATGTGAGGAGAGGTCAGAGGAACACCAGTTGCAGGATCCAGAAGTGATTATTGAACACAACACACTAAGGGAAATTTGGCAGACACACCAGAAACAAAACATAGTGCACAAGTTCTGCACAAATGGGAAAACTAACGTACTCTGCCAAAGGCAGGGGGAAACAGAAATAAGAGTGGATAAACTAAGAAAACAAAAACTGAACCTAACTATACTGACCGACACACTGGGAGACTTATACGCGGGGCAGCCAAGACAAGGGCGCAGCAAAAAATAAGACTTGGGAATAATAAACCTGAGAAACTCAGAAGGCACGAGGAGCTGAGATTTCACCATGTTGACTGAGTCAATACGGGGATCCGTCTGACATCCGCTCTCCCAACTCTGCCACACATAGTCACAAGAGGAGGCGGGGACTCGAATGCAATCTCGGAAGGAAACAGAAACACATGGGATTTATAAACAATTACACGAGAACCGGGTTAACAATAATGACTAGAGACAAGACGCTGAGAGCATCAATCAAACTAGACAGTTTAGATTAAGGTAATCTAAACAAGACAAGTAAAAAGCACCGCAAGAAAAGTGAAGGAAAGCACAGCTTTTTAATCAGTTAATCAGAGATAGCTCAGACTGAATGTACAAAAGCCAGAATCGCACACACTCGCAAATTAGTTAATTCAGATTAATACTACGTGAGGAAATATTTACAATCACCCTGAAATAAGTGCTGGTTAGTACAGGTTAGTAATATCCTATCGGAGAACGCATTCACTCAGAGTTTCGCAAGGCCCAGAATTAAACACAGCTGGAAGCAATAAATGAAATACCAGAGCCGAAACCGACAGAGGAAACGTGATTGGATGACGAGAGGCAGGCATGCTGAAGGCAGTCAAGCGACATCACTGAAGGCAGAGTAAGAGTGGATTGTCAGACGGCTGAACCGAAAGCTGAAAAATAAAACGAAAGTAAGGCACAAGCAGAAATAAGCTTGAGACAACACACAAAAGGCAGAATCATAACAATTGAGTCACTCAGTATCTGAAGGGCTATATTCACAATGGTGTAAAGAAACTGGCAAGCTTAGTTGGGCTGAAAGGCCTGTTCTTGCCATTCATGTTATGCTATGTTATGTTATAATTTTAGTTGGTATGAAACATGTTCCATCAAACTCCTTGAATTATTCTGAATAAAAAAATACCAAACATGCCAAGAGGATGTATTAATATGATGCAGTGGTCATGAAAAACTCTTGCTGAATTACTGTACATGCAAATCCAGAGATTTGAGCATAAGTCATTTTACAATAGCATGATGAACATATGAGAACGGTTTGACACGACGAGAGTTTCAGAATATTTAAACAGATGAGTTAAGGTGCAGTTGCATAAAAGACATGACCAGGGCAGATAAAGATGTTCACAGGGGAGAACTGTGATAGTCACCACCCTCGCTTTAACAGAGACCTGTGTAATGCGAATAGCAGCCATTAGATGGCAGTATTGACCGTTCTTATGTTAAGCCCAGACTGAAGCTGGGTTTGGGCATGTTTTGGGCATGTCAGGGACAAGTCCCAGTGAATTAAAAAAGAGGTCTAAATGTGGGAGGGGTCTGCAAAAGAGTATATAAAGAGGAAAATTGAGGGAGTGGAGTAGTAGGAGAAATTGCAAGCAGAAGGATACATTTGACCAGACCTGTCACTCTTTTCAAGACCTGTGTAGCTTTTTGTGGATTTTTGCTTGTGTTGGAGCATTTTCCTCACCGGGAACATCACCAAGTAGCCCAACCAAAGGGACTGTAAATATTTTTTTTTGTTGTATATATCAATCTTGGACAGTAGAGTAGATAGTAGATTAGTTAAAAGTCTTTCTTTAATTAAACCTGTTTAAGTTTTAAAATTTTGTCTGTCATCCCTTGCTGTCATATATGTTACAACAAATTGGGGCCATAACAAATTGGGGGCTCAAGTCCGGGATAGACAATTGTGTGAGTCATTTATTGAAAATCTAACATTTCAAATTGTAAAATAGTTTTTTGAATTTTCCTATATATATATATATATATATATATATATATATATATATATATACGCAGTGTATAAGATCAACAGCAATGGATGATTTCCTGGCATCACCAACCGTAGAGGTTTTGAAGTCTTTTAAAAAGACAGAACTGCTAGAAATATGCAGACATTTAGAGCTGACAGAGGTAAAACCAGCTATGCGGAAAGCAAGACTGGCTAGAGAGATTGTTGAATATTACATTGAAGAAAATGTGAATGCACCAGGAGATCTGGAACAGTTTCCATGGGAAAATCCAAACTTAGAAATTGAACTTAAACTAAAACTGCTAGAGATCGAAAGGGAGGAAAGAGAGAAAGAAAGGGAGGAAAGAGAAAAACAAAGAGAATTTGAGGGGGAAGAAAGAGAGAAACAAAGACAGTTTGAGTTAGAAAAATTAGCAAGACAGAGAGATTTCGATTTACAGAGATTCGATAGAGAAGAAAGGCTCCAAATGGAGCAGCTAAAAATAAATATAGCAACTGAAAATAAATTTTGGGCTAGCCAGGAGGTAAAACTGGTGCCTCCATTCGCAGAAAAGGATGTTGACAACTATTTCCAGTGTTTTGAAAAGGTAGCTAAGAGTTGTCAGTGGCCAAAGGAACACTGGCCTCTGTTGTTGCAAACTGTCCTCAAGGGTAAAGCTCAACAAGCCTATTCGGCTTTGACTGCAGATGATTCCTCTGATTATGAGGTTGTCAAAAGGTTATTTTGAGAGCTGATTAGCTGGTTCCAGAGGCTTACTGACAGAAATTCAGGGGTCTGAAGAAATCTGACAATCAGACTTATGTGGAATTTGCTAACGAGAAGCAGGTTTGCTTTGAGCCCTGGTGTACTTCTATGGAGGTCAAGGATGATTTCAACTCAGTAAAAGGGATTTGTGGCTCTGAATGAGCATTCTCCTCCTGTCCCCATATATATCCTAAGGGATACCGGAGCTTCTCAGTCACTTTTGTTAATGGACTCATTGGAGTTACGTGATGAGACCGCTTCAGGGGATTTCATACTTGTACAAGGTATTGAAGGGAGGACTGTATCTGTACCCCTGCACTCTGTATTCTTGAAGTCAGATTTAGTTACAGGACAGATAAAGGTGGGACTTATGTCAAGTCTACCTATCAAGGGTGTTTCTCTGTTGCTAGGCAATGACCTTGCTGGGGGCAATGGAGTTTCCCCTGTACATCTTCCTTCACAGCCGAGCACTGAAGATGGCGATGAAGACACATCTCTGTATCCTACCTGTGCAGTGACTCGTGCTATGGCCAAGAAGGCTAAAGAAGAAGATGATGTGGTGCCGTCCAGCACATTGAATAGTCAGGACTCAGGTGGTTCGCCTCATGACTCTGTTCGGCCTACTATGGTTTCTCCGTTTGAGGACTTATCAGATACTTTTATCAGTTCTTTGTTCAGCCAGCCAGATGGGTTTGGTGATTCTGATGCGTCCAGAGACTTGTCTCTGTCCAGAAAGCAGTTGATTGAGGAGCAAACTAATGATCTTGAAATTTGTGCACAAAAGAGGAGAGCCCTTCCTGATAAAGAAATAGACACAGTTCCTGTTGGGTATTTATTTACTCACTTTTAAATTGCCATGTGTAATGTACACATGTGCGAAATAAACATATTATTATTATTATTATTATTATCCCAAGGATGGAGTGTTAATGCGGAAGTGGCGCCCTCCTGATATCTCTGCCAATGCAGATTGGGCAGTGGTTAGGCAAATTGTTGTTCCGAAGGTCTACAGGAATGAGATCTTAACAATGGCTCATAGTTTACCTTTAGGAGGTCATCTTGGAGTTAACAAGACTGTTGATAAGATCATGAAACACTTCTTCTGGCCCGGGCTTCGGAAAGACGTTTCCAACTTTTGCAAAACCTGTCACACTTGTCAGGTAGTTGGAAAACATCAGTTCGACCCACCTGTACCTCCATTGCAGCCTATCCCAGCATTTGGGGAGCCCTTCTTGAAGGTCATTGTTGATTGGTTAGTCCATTACCCAAAACTAGATCTGGAAATCAGTACTTGTTGACAATCATGTGTGCATCAACCAGATTCCCTGAAGCCATACCTCTACGTAACATCAAGGCAACTGCAATCTCGAAGGCTTTGATAAAGTTTTTAACGTTGTTTGGCCTTCCCATGGAAATTCAGTCAGACTAAGGTAGCAATTTCACTTCTGGATTATTTCAGCAGGTTATGTGTGAACTAGGTGCGAAGCAGATTCTTTCTAGCACCTATCATCCAGAGAGGCAAGGTGCCTTAGAGCGGTTATATTCCACTCTCAAGACAATGATAAGGACTTATTGTTATGACCATGAGAAAGACTGGGATGAAGGTGTTCATTTGCTGCTGTTTCCAGCTAGAGAAGCAGTGCAGGAGTCTACTGGATTCAGTCCGTTTGAGCTAGTGTTTGGCCATTAAGTGAGAGGACCTTTGCTATTGTTGAGTGAACAATGGCAAGAGAAAGAACTGCATATCAGTCTGTTAGACTATGTTAGCAAGTTCAAGGAAAGATTGCATGCAGCTTGTGACCTAGCCAAAGAGAACTTGAAATCAAGTCAGGGAAAAATGAAAACTTGGTATGATCATGAGGCTAGAAGCCGTGAGTTTAAACCAGGAGATAAGGTTCTTGTGTTGTTTCCCTTGCAGTCCAATCCATTGCAGGCTATATTTCATGGTCCGTATAAAATTCTAACAAAACTCAATGATCTCAATTACATTGTGAAGACTCCAGATAGGAGAAAGCCAAAACAGTTGTGTCACATTAACATGCTGAAGCCTTATCATGAGAGAAATGCTAGGGTTGCAGCTGCAGAGGTGTCAAGTAACAAAGTACAAATACTTAGTTACCTTACTTAAGTAGAATTTTTAGGTATCTGTATTTTACTGGAGTAATTATTTTTCAGGCAACTTTTCACTTCTACTCCTTATTTTTTCACGCAATTATCGGTACTTTCTACTCCTTACATTTTTAAAACAGCCTTGTTACTCTCATTTCATTTAGACTGTTTTTTTTCCATTGTTCAAAAAAAAAAGATCCAAATAAATCGCGCCATCCGGATAGAGTCAATGAGATTGTGATTGGGTGAGAAGTATAAACACATACAATTCTGACACCCTATTGGTTTGTACGCGATCCTTTGCCCCTGCACATGAATGACGAATACAAATCAGTTATATGCAAGCAAGAGACACATGTGGTTGCAGTGCATACTTGGACTCGTGCATTTAGTGCGAAGTTGCCAGTAGTAGTGAAGAGAAGCCCAGTGAATGTCCCAAGCAAGCACCAGCGAGGAGGCTGGTAGCCAGGAAGACAACGACAAGCCAAGCATTCTACATCCCTGGCCGTACCTGGAAGAATTTTTTGAAATCGCTGGATCCAAAAACAACTCCTACCGAATGCGATGTAAGCTCTGCGCATCCAAATACCACGAGATAATGGCATTCAAAAACTCGCCATCTAATTTGAAAAAACACTTGGAGGTAAGCTGCAAGTTTGTGATTATCAGTCAATTGATAAAACATTGTGGTAACCTAGTAATGTGCTAAAGGTAAATTTGCAATGTTTGCTATGGCTTGGTACATGCCATGCTTTGCTTGCAGTAGGCTATGATTTAACGTTGCAAGTTCATTTGGTGGGCTCTGTGTGAGATTTGAAATGAGACTTAAACCAAATGTTATTTGAGCTAACGTTAATGCTGCATGCAATCGATATAAGTTAATTGTGCAAAGCTGTAGTCTAACGTTACAGCTGGTTGATAAAGCGTGTTCTGTGTTTGCAGTAATGCAGTGGGGCTTTGTTTGCAGGGTAGCAACCTGTTGGATGCATTTAGCTTTGCATGTAATCATGGCTAAATTACAATACTGTTATGGTGTAATTTGGCCTGATTATTATTATTTTTTTTAATTCTGCAGGCCTTGACTATATCAGAAGCCACCTTGATGGTCAAACCAAGAATCACGTCAGTGAGGGCTCCCATTCCTCTGAGGAAGAAGACTTATTTTCTTCATTGAAGAAGTCCGGCCCTTTTGAAACGACCAAGCAGCTGGACGCATACCTGGGGTGCCCAGGAGACACAATGGAGGTACTGAAGTCCTTCCCCGCTGTGTTCCAGCTATTACTTAAGCTTAATACGGCACTCCCTGCCTCAGCAGCCTGTGAAAGGCTGTTTAGTGTTGCAGGGCTGATCTTCAGGCCAAGAAGAGCCTGCATTGGCTCAAAGAACTTTGAGAACCAGCTGCTTTTGCAGCTGAACAAGGCCTATTGGTAACTTTGTTGCATGTACTGTGCTTAAATGATGTAGACCCTGACACACGCGCACACAAACACACGCACACTCAAAAAATCGCACACATGCATTCGTTCACACCAGGCTTGGGCAAAATTTAGAATTTTAAAGTTTCTCAATTTAATTCATGAATTGGAATTGCATGAAGTGGAAGTTCTAGAGCAATTCTCAATTCAGTTTTGAATTTTGCACGCGCCTGGTGCGCACACACACACACGCATGCACGCGCACACACACACACAATGAACAATGATGGCATTACAAGCACATTATACTGTATGTACTGTTTGAAGAGTTACTTGCTTATTGTTCCTTTAAATTTACAAAGCACGTGTCACAGTAAAAACTGAGAAATATTGTAAGATTTTAAAAAAAGCCACCATATTGAACAGACTCTGTGTGGACTCCACCCTGTTTTATTTTTTTATTTATTTATTTTTTTATAACTGGTTGAAGTGGCATGGAATCGCCCACAAGTGCCTCTGGCTTGACCCCTTCAGAAAATTTTGAAACACCTGTAGCCTGATGTAATAATAATAAAAACAAGTCGATATGGTCTCCAACATCCCCCGCCAATCGTGCGCTTCTCATTTTCGAACTCAATCAAGGCCTTTATGGTCTGAAGCTACACACCAAATTTGGTTACTGTATCTGTAGTAGTTTCTGAGTAAAGCCGTCCCCTTTATCTCGGACGGACGCACACACGGACGGACGGACGCACGGAGGTCAAACCTATATCCCCCTCCCACTTTGTGTTGGCGGGGGATAATAACCAATAACCAATAAAGGTTATTGAAAACGCCTCTGAAGTTTGACTTTTTGCACCAATACAATACTTAGGCATACCACTAGTCATCGTGTTATCTGCTCCATGAAACGCATTTTAATGCTCAGTAGTACCAAAAATAAATCATTAGACCGTTAGTCTAATGATTCATTTTTGGTAGTACACATTGTTCTTGAATGCATTTTCATTGTACTGAAATGCATTCATTTTCAATGGGCATATGAGGCTGAAAAGGGTAGCCTAGTGCATCACAAATTTTTCAACATTAACATTTTAACATGGCATTAGTCGTCATGGCATTTGGAAAAATGGTGCATTATTTGAAAGTGGGGTAGTGTACTATAGGCCTCTCTGGCACGCGGCCTAAGCTGGTTTCGTCCTTAATGGCATTTTTTCTTATTACTTTTACTTTTATACTTTTAAGTAGTTTTTGAAGCCAGTACTTTTATACTTCTACTTGAGTAAAAAGCTTGAGTTGACACTTTCACTTCTACAAAAGTCTTTTTAAACCCCATTATCTATACTTCTACTCAAGTAATGAATCTGAATACTTTTGACACCTCTGTGCAGCTGTCACTTCAGATTCTCCTACGGTCGAAATGAGGGGGAGTTTCAAGATGATGAACCTAGAATTAAAGCTGAAGTTCTTTCATGTAAATTGTCAAATTCTGAAGTGTTGCAAAATCTTGATGTAAAACTCCAGCACTTAGAACCCTCACAGAAAGATCAGTTTGAGAGGTTGATCAAGAAATATAAAGATCTATTTCCTGATGTTCCAAAGAGTTTCTATAGCTTCTCATGATGTAGATGTTGGTGATGCCAAACCATTAAAACAGCATCCATACCGGATGAATCCTGAAAAGAGAAAGATTGCTGAGAAAGAGGTTCAGTACATGTTAGAACATGATATTATCAGACCCTCCAACTCAGATTGGAGTTCACCCTGTGTGCTAGTTCCAAAACCTGATGGAAGTTCTACATTCTGTACAGATTATCGCAAAGTCAATGCTGTAACTAGAAATGATGCGTTTCCAATACGCAATGATTGATGATTGTATTGATGGAGTAGGGCAAGCAAAGTTTCTGACCAAGATTGATTTATTGAAGGGTTACTGGTGCGTGCCTTTAACTGAGTGTGCCAAGAGCATCTCTGCTTTTGCCACACCATCTGGGTTGTACCAGTATGAAGTCCTACCCTTTGGCATGAAAAATGCCCCAGCCACGTTCCAAAGGATGATACAGTCTATAACCGCCGGATTGCCACACACGGGTGCGTACATCGATGACCTGATCACATGGAGTGACTCTAAAGGATGTAGAGATGTTGTTCCAGCGCCTGACCTAGGCTAACCTGACTGTTAACCTGAACAAGACTGACTTTAGTTGTGCTACTGTCACCTATCTTGGCTACGTCATAGGCCAGGGTAAGGTGGTACCCATAAAATGCTAACGTCCAAGCCATCATGGACTTTCCAGTTCCTGACAACAAAAAAGCTTTGCGCCGCTTCCATGGAATGATCGGGTACTACCGCAAGTTCTGCAAGAACTTTGCTGAGATTGGTCTCAGTCTCACCAACCAACTGAAAAAGGCGTAAAGTTCACTGGGATGATGCATGCCAAGTCTCTGCTGTGTCACTTCCCCGTGCTCAAATCTCCTGACTTCAATAAACCGTTTTCCATCGCGGTCGACGCTGGCGACCAAGCTTGTGGATCTGTGCTCCTACAGAGAAGTGACTCTGATGACATTGAGTATACTGTGGCATACTTCTCCAGGAAGTTCAATCGCTACCAAAGGAACTATTCCACGATTGAGAAGGAGCTGTTGGCTCTGGTTCTATCCTTACAACACTTTGAGGTTTATGTTTGTACAGGGCTAAACCCAATGATTGTGTATACTGACCACAATCCATTAATGTTTTTGAGTAAGATGAAAAACAAGAATCGGAGATTGTTGAATTGGAGTTTGATTTTACAGGAGTTTGACTTGGAACTTAAGCATGTAAAGGGTACTGACAATGTAATTGCTGATTGCTTAACCCTTGTTTGAGTATGTGTATATATCACATGTTTATTAGCATATTGTATTATATGTATATATGTATGCACAAGTGTCTACTTAACCATTTTTGTATTGAAAAGAAAAATTTTGCCTTTATTAGTCAAAATTTTTCCCTTTTGGAATGGAGGTGTAATGCGAATAGAAGCCACTAGATGGCAGTACTGACCTTTCTTATGTTAGACCCAGCCTGGAGCTAGGTTTGGGCATGTTTTGGGCATGTCTGGGACAAGTCCCACTGAATTAAAAAAAAGAGGTCTAAATGTGGGAGGGGTCTGCAAAAGGAGGTATATAAGGAGGAAAATTGAGGGAGTGGAGTAGTAGGAGAAATTGCAAGCAGAAGGATACATTTGACCAGACCTGTCACTCTTTTCAAGACCTGTGTAGCTTTTTGTGGATTTTTGCCTGTGTTGGAGCATTTTCCTCACCGGGAACATCACCAAGCAGCCCAACCAAAGGGACTGTAAATTTTCTTTGTTGTATATATATCAATCTTGGTCAGTAGAGTAGATAGTAGATTAGATAAAAGTCTTTGTTTAATTTAACCTGTTTAAGTTTTAAAATTTTGTCTGTCATCCCTTGCTGCCATATATGTTATAACAAATTGGGGCCATAACTCCTGCTTATTGTTCCCTGTCGTCACAAAGCCCCATGTCACTCAGACACATAACCATGCTAGAAGACTGTATGAAAGACAAATTGCAGAAGCAGCAAAACTAATCCTAAGTGCTTCTTTCAGTACTGTAGCAGAAAAAGAAAAGACAAAGAGGAGGTTAAGTACATAAAGAATAAAGATGGATCACTGCTATATGATAACAAGGATATTGTGGATACTTTAAACAGTTACTTTGTTGAGAATTTTACCTTGGGGTGAGTTTTCATTTGGCCAGAGGGCATGTCCAATGCTCAAGATTATTTAGCGGAAATTGAGGTTTGGGATAACGAAGTATTAGACAAGTTGCATAAACTAAAAGCAGATAAGGCGGCAGATCCTGATGGCTTATATACTAGAGTGCTCAGGAGATCATCTTTAAACCGCTCTCAGCTATCTTCAGACAGTCTTTAGCAACTGGAGAAATACCAAATGATTGGAAGCAGGGCAATATAATACCAATATGTAAGAAAGGGGACTGTACTGAGCCAGGAAATTACAGGCCAGTTTAATTTGCATTGCATGCAAAATACTGGAATCTATCATAAAATATGAGCTGGAATTATTTCTTGAATGTAACAGTATCTTAAGGGATAGCCAACATGGTTTCCGTAAGGGAGAGTCATGCCTGACAAACCCTCTGGAATTCTTTGAAGAGGCCACCAAGACTTATGAGCAGGGCTTATGACATCATATACTTGGATTTTCGGAAAGCTTTTGATACAGTGCCGCCGAAAAGACTCATTTTTAAAATGAGCTCCATTGGAGTTACTGGAGGTATTCTGAAGTGGATTCAAAACTGGTTACAGGACAGAACACACAGAGTGGTGGTCAGGGGTATCTCATCTGAGCTAGGTATGGTGGGGAGTGGCGTCCCCCAGGGATCGGTGTTGGGACCCCTGCTGTTTCTCATCTACTTTAATGACCTTGATAGGAATATTGAGAGCAGATTGAGAGCAAATTTGCAGATGATACTAAATTGGGAGGCTTGGCAAATAGTTTAGAGTCCACTAAAGTGATTCAGGATGATTTGGATAGAATCCAGAATTGGGCAGAAATGTGGCAAATGAAATTTAATGTAGCGAAATGTAAAGTTCTACATGTAGGTAATAAAAACATTAGATCGGCTTACTTCATGGGAGGTTTAAAACTGGAATGTGCTCCACACGAAAAAGATCTGGGAGTGATTGTTCACCAGACCCTCACAGGTTCTAGCCATTGCATCGTAGCAGTTAAAATCAGATGCTGGGAAACATTGCCAAAAATTCAAGTTAAATGGGACTCAAATATTGAGTCCAAATTCAAGGTCATCATACTTCTCTTGTAAAACACATTTGTCAAACCACATCTGGAGTATTGTGTACAGTTCTAGGGACTATAAGAAAGATATAGAGGCTTTAGAAAAAGTTCAGAGAAGAGCCACTAAGCTAATTCCTGGTATATAAGATCAAAGCTATGAGAATAGGCTGAAGATCCTTAATCTCTTTGGTTTTAGGGAAAGGAGACAGGGGTGATCTGATTGAGGTCTTTAAATATGTTAAAGGGATCAACTAAGTTCATTATGTAGGATTCCTTCAAAGCAAAGCAAAGTTTTGTTTGAAGAAATGGATTAAATGAAGAGTTAAACCTTTCTTGTTTTCTGTAAAATGTTGGATTGTAAGTTCCTTGTTCACTGTCTGTGTTACATCTTGTTTTACTATGATTGTTAGTGGATTTACGGTGATTCTTGAGGTAACACCTCCTTCTTGTATGGGGTCACAGTATTGGCATGTTATGGTTACCTCCCTGTTCCCTTATTTTCCGTTGGGAAGTTTTTCTCTGTGTGTAGGAGGGTATTTAGCTGTCCCAGATTTACCATACATGTTTGAATCTGAGGTAGATGCAGTGCGTCAAAACGTCAGTCTTCGCACCTTAATAAATTATACTGGTGATTTGAGTGCTCCAGTTTCTTCTTTATATTCAGATTTATCCTCCTTTCAGCGAGCACCGACCTCCACTAACAGAGGGGCTGAAGCGCAAGGGGTTCCTTCATTTTATTTTGTTTGTAGAACTCGGGGTCACAAATGGAAGTTGACCAAGGGTAAATTTAGCACTGATATGAGGAAATATTTTTCCACCCAAAGAGGAATTTCGATGTGGAATAGCTTGTCTGACCATGTTGTTGAGGCAGAATCCTTGGGAATTTTCAAGGGCAGGCTTTACTTAAAGATAGATACCATTGAGTCAATGAGTATCTGAAGTGATATATTCACAATAGAAAAAGAAACTGGCAAGCTAGTTGGGCTGAACGGCTCATTCTCGCCACTCATTTTATGTTATGTTACAGCACCGTCCATAATTATTGGCACCCCTGTTTAAGATGTGTTAAAACCCTTAAAATAAATTCAATTTTTATTGCAGAAGCATACTCTCGCACTGAAAATTGTAGAAAAATTTAACCTTCAACTCAAGTGAATTTGAAGGAAAAAAAATTTTCCTGACCAAGAAATAATTATTTTTCATAAAATCACCTGTTCCACAATTATTGGCACCCGTAACAATTCCTAGGAAATAAATGTAATTGGAGTATTTCTGTCATTTCTACAGTAGTTTACAAAGCTAATCAGAGTATCTAGGAACATTTAATCAGTAATTCATCACTTCCCGTTTCCCTCGGGTATAAATATCACGTGACACAGAGGCCATTTCTCTTATCCACTCTTCAACATGGGAAAGACAAAGGAACACACCATTCAAGTAAGGTAGATGTGTGTCGAAAATAGCCACTCGCCTGCACCTGCCCATATCTACTGTCAGAGGAATCATTAAGAAGTTTAAAACAACTGGAACAGAGGTAAACAAGCCTGGATGAGGACGCAAGGTTATTTTGCCACCACGCACAGTGAGGAGGATGTTAAGCGAAATAAAAAGTTCTCCAAAGCTCACTGTTAAAGAATTGCAACAAATGGTAGCATCTTGGGGTCACAAAGTCTCCAAAACAACCATCAGGCGCTATCTACATGCCAACAAGCTGTTTGGGAGGCATGCACGGAAAAAACATTTTCTCACTCACAATCATAAACGCAAATGTCTGGAGTTCACCTAGCCGTACTGGGACTTCAACTGGGACCATGTGCTTTGGTCAGATGAGAGCAAGAAAGACCTTTTTGGCAACAAACACTCTAAGTGGGTCTGGCGGAACACAAGAGATGAGTATGCAGAAAAGCACCTCATGCCCACTGTGAAGTATGGGGGAGGATCTGTGATGCTGTGGGCCTGTGTTTCTTCCAGAGGCCCTGGGAACCTTGTTACAGTGCATGGCATCATGAACGCTTTCAAATACCAGGACATTTTAAATCAAAATCTGGTGGCCTCTGCTCGAAAGCTGAAGATCAGTCGTCACTGGGTCTTTCAGCAAGATGATGACCCTAAACGTGGCAAAATCTACACAAAAATGGTTCACCAGACACAGAATCAAGCTCCTCCCATGTCCATCTCAGTCCCCAGACCTCAACCCCATTGAAAACCTGTGGAGGGAGCTAAAGAGGAGAGTGCTGTTAAGGAATGGGTCAGGTGGACACCAGGTGCGGGATCAGGAGGTTTATTTGGGAACCCAGACACGGGAAAACGCGGCACACAGGCCGAAAGGAAACACCGTGCACATGCACTGAACCAGGAGAACTTAGGTACTCTGCCAAGGGCAGGGAAAAACTGAAATACACCCTCAATGAGTGGCTCGAAATAAATAAAACAAGCTGACGAAAATGACGGACTAAGACAAGGAGAACACGGTGCTTGAAAAACAACAGAAATGCTTGGGGTGCTCGGGAACAAAGATTCTCAATGTCACTCAGGTTCAGGTAACACGTGCGAGTCTGAAGCGCGAAGCAAAGTCCACTCTGACATCTCTACCCTCTTCCCAGAATAAATACACTAGGGAGGAGGTGGGGAAAGGCAGGCATCCTCAAGTGGAAACAGAAACACCTGGGATTAATAAACAGATTCACGAGGACCGGGTAACAATAATGACTCGAGACCAGACGCCAAGACGATCAATCAAACTAGACAGTTTAGATTAAGGTAATCTAAATGTGACAAGTCAAAAGAACCACAAGAATAGCAAAGAAAAGCATAGCTTTAATGTTCACAGTTAATCAGGGAAAGCTTTAGGCAGAATTTACTTAAAGCTAGAAACGCACACACTCGCTTTTAAGTTAATTAGGTTAGTAACTATGTGATGAAATATTTACACACCCTTAAGTGCTGGTTAGTACGGTTAGTAATGGCCCTATCAGGGAAAGCATTCACTCAAAGTTCAGAGAACACATTCACATTCACACAGAGTTTTGCAAGACCCAGAATTAAGCACAGGTGGACGTAATGAATGAAATACCAAAGCCAAAACCAAAAGAGGAAACGTGATTGGACAACGAGACTCAGGCATGCAGGCTGTCACACGACATCTCAGGAACAAGACGAGGGGGAATAGATGGTCAGGCCGCGGGAATGGAGCTGAAACACAAACCAAGAGAGACACGGGGAAAAACGCACAAGCACAAACAAGCACGCAGGGCAGAATCATTACAAGTGCAGAGGAGGCGACCCAGGTTGCCGGATGATTGAGAGATTTTCCAAAGAGGCATGGTTGAAGATCCCTCTTTCTGTATTCTCCCATCTTATGAAACATTAAAGGAGAAGATTAGGTGCTGTTTGTTAATTATTTCTTTATGTGGGATTTTTTTCCCACTGAATAAATGCATTTGAATTAAAGGTTGGATTATCCTCTTTTTTTCATTGTGGTTCTGTATTATTTTGAAAAAAACTGAATTTTTTAGAAGCTAAAGAACACATCTTAACCAGGAGTGCCAATAATTATGGAGGGCGCTGTATGTTATTAACACATTCTGCTTCCTTTAACTCCAGCTGGGCAGACATTCCGGGGAGTCAATGCCCCACTCATCCGGAGGATATCCAAACAAATTATTGTCACATTTCAGGAGTCCCGAGTTCTTTGAAGTACAGGATAAGCCTCAATTTCGGGCCTCCCCAAATTTCTCAGCTTTTTGCTGCATCCCAGCTTGATGCTCCGTCTACACTTGTATTTGTTAATATCCAATACATACCTCATTGAGGGGGGAAGTCCCGCCTTCTCATAGAATGAAAGACAGGACACAGCCAATGAGGGAATGGATTTTTTTTCTTTAAATAAATTTGGCATCTCCAATCCCACCCGAATCTGGAATGCTTAACTGGTGAACTATGTTGGGCATGAAGTTGAATCTTATGGTCGACGCGGAGGCCAGGAAAATGTGGACTGAGCTCAAGTGCAAAGGTGGATTTGGTTGTGTATTTATTGTTGCACTTGGCGCACAGGCAGAAGGCATGAACACAAAAGATACAAACAAAAGGGGAAACAAGGTTCCAAACTAAACTGTTTGCAACACAACAAAGGCTAAGAACCCCGCTGGAAAAATCAGCATGGACCAGCACCAAAACACAACATATGCTGGTATGACACCCATATACGCCTATGCCCAGCATGCGGCTGGTCCATGCTGTTTTTTCCCAGCAGTGAAACAATAGTCCTTTATTATGAAATAGTAAAGTAAAATGGAAACGAGGTTCCTCTGAGATAAATATAAAGTGCTGGAACTACACAGCATTGTGGCAATGTTTTAGATTAGATTAATACAAAACATGGTTAAAACAGCAAGAGCTCTAACGTATGGCTTTATGCGACTTGGCAAAGAACTACCATGAAGTTATGCTACTTATACAGGCAACAACCACTCAGCAATGAATAGACAGAGATGATCCCAGTTGAGTATTGAGTGGAGCTGCGGTCTGAGTCTGAATTGGCCAATGTGCTGGCCCGCAGAAGGCAAGATCTGACAGATTCCCCCCCCCAAAAGAGCTAATGAACCATTGGGAGAGCTGTTTGCGGGGCAGGCGGAGGCGCAGGTCGCTGGTTGAGAGCCAGACCGTATACCTTGGCTGGTACTGGGGGGAATCCCGACATCGTCTGCCCACCTGGATCTTCTGACCCTCAGGACGTTTGTGCTTTCCCACACTTTCTCCACCTCAGAGAACCAGGCGTCCACGGCTGGGATCTTTGTTTAGCTCTGGTCCCACAGGCATAGGGGAGATTGCATCACAGTCCAGTGGACGTGCTCTTTAGAGAATTAGAGAAAGGGCATATTCGGCCCTGGGCAGGTATTTTGACCAATCCCCATGGCTCTAGTGGCAGAAGGCCCAGAAGAACCTCCCCAAATCCTGGATGGCTCTCTCTGCCTGCCCGTTATTCTGAGGATGGTACCCCAAGGAGAGACTTACTGTTGCCCCCAGCTTCTTGAAGAAGGCTCTCCACACATGGGATGTGAACTGTGGCCCATGGTCCGATACAATGTCCTCCGGAAGGCTAAAGTTGAGGAATGCCTGCTTGAACATAATGTTGTGTTATGACTTGAAAAAAATCACAACAAAGATAACCAGCAATGACAACTAAAACAAATTTATTCTTCACTAAAAAAGGTTCTACAAAAAAAAGTCAACTGTTTATTTCTCTAATAACACTAATGCCACTAATTAACTCTGTTGCCAAAACAAAAACTCTGCTTCTGCTCTGCTGTGCTCTGCTCTCTGACAAAAATCACAGCAATTATATAGACCAGCAACATTCTGGAAAGAAATCCCGCTGTACAAAAAATACTCATACGTAACATCTCCCCTCTTTAAGAAAAGAAAGGTTTGCTGAAAGCTTTCTTTTGTAAAAAATTAAAACAGTTTTATAATCAGTATAATCTTGAACAAAAGTATCATTGATCATTATAACAATCAAATACATAACAGTGTAATTTTCACAATCAGATAGAAAAGTAAAATTACGTTTTTCAAGATAAAATAAAGAAATAAAATTACAGGTGTGAAAGTGTATCTGGGATTACATTATCTTTTCCCCTGATGTGAGAAATATCCAAATCATACTCTTGCAAAAGTAAACTCCATCTCAGTAATCTTTGATTCTTGTTTTTGATCGTGTGCAAGAATGTGAGGGGATTGTGATCACTGAATATCTTGATGGAAGTAGCTGAACAAGTCAAATAGACTTCAAAATGTTGTAAAGCCAAAACAAGTGCCAAACATTCTTTTTCAATTGTTGAATAGTTTTTCTGATGTTTATCAAACTTTTTGGAAAAGTAACAAACAGGATGATCCACTCCATCAGTGTCTTCTTGCAGTAAAACTGCGCCTGCACCAATGTCACTGGCATCAACTGCCAACTTGAACTCCTTTTTGAAATTAGGAGATAAGAGAACTGGTGCATTTTTGAGGATATGTTTCAGCTGGTCAAAAAAATTTTGCATTTTTCTTCAGTAAATTGGTCAAACGTTCAGAAATGATTGAGAATTTTTTACCTAATTTTCTATAATAGCCAGCCATCCCTAGAAATCTCATTAGTTGTCTTTTAGTTGTAGGCTCAGGAAATTCAGTGATAACTTTTACCTTTGCATCAATTGGTTTGACTTGACCCTGTCCTACAATATGACCTAAGTAAACACCTGTAGCTTTAAAAAAGTCACTTTTAACAAGGTTGATAGTCAGCTTGGCATCACTCACTCTCTGAAAGAAGTTTCTGATGTAGGTGAGGTGCTCTTGGAAACTGTCGCTGGTTATGATTAAGTCATCGATATAGGTCTCACAACCTGGCAGTCCTGCAATCACTCTTTTTACCTGACGTTGGAAGGTGGACGGAGAATTTTTAATTCAAATGGCATGACCTTGTGTTGGTATAATCCGTCTGGTGTGACGAAGGCAGAGATCTCCTTTGCTCTATCTGTTACAGGGATCTGCCAGAAGCCCTTGAGGAGATCAAATTTTGTGACATACTTTGACTGTCCAACTTTGTCAATGCAGTCATCAATCCTGGGAATAGGATATGAGTCTTTTTTTGATAGAGCATTCGCTTTCCTGTAGTCTGTCACCATACTATATGTTCCATTGGGCTTCGGAACTAGGATGCATGGAGAACTCCAGTCCAGTCATAGTTTTTTTCAGCTGGTATTTGACTTCTTGTTTATTTCTGCTTCTCTGGATTCATTCTGTAAGGATGCTGTTTTACAGGTTTGGCATCATATGGAAGTGTAAACGAAAGCTCAATCACAAGACGTAGGATTCTCATGCAATTACACTTACCCAATCAGCGCCTTCGGTCTTCTCTATATATGCTTCTGACGTGTTCCTGTCTGCTGTTGCACAGATTCCGCAACGCGCAGCTTCCGGCTCGATTCAAGCTTTATTTAGCAAATCTTCCAAGTCAAACTCATGTTCGTATCAACTTCTTCGTTCAAAGTCACTGATGTTCCTGTTCTGTCCAATGCACGCGAATCCTCCCCACCACAAGGGAGTTCGAAATTCGATACAGTTCAAAGGCCTCCGGGAAGAAGAGAGAGATTTATTTTTTTGGCTGCCTGTCGCGTCCGGGTGCCGGACACCAGCCGGAAAAAACCCTGGTGAAAATCGTGAAAGCATCTGTAAACGGGTCCAGCAGTGGAAGCTACAGCATTCATCCGGCTCGACATCGTATCAATATCTGAATTCCGCGGTGTTCCTAAGTATTGACAATTCTTCATTTGCTTTCGTTTTTCCTGTCATCGAGCGGTAGGCTACATTTTACCAGCTACATCAATTTATCCTCATACTTTCTCAAGTACTACATGATAGGATGTGTTGAGTCTCTTTCAGTTGCTGTTTTCTGTTCAGAGGCTGTTCAGGTGCGTATTCAACCTTCTAATAGTAATTTAGTCAGAATCCCAAATGTATAAAAGAATGATTTCATGATGATCAGAATTGAGGCACATGCAAAACAAAGAGTGTGGAGAGCGCTTTCTGCCGACTTCCTTGTTGTCCCAGTTTATATAGTCTCTATGTCAAAATTCTTGTGATTCGCTGCTCCTTCGCCGTCTGGATCTTGGATGATTTCTCTCCTCCAATCAATCGTGATCCCACACTTAAGTTTCTATTTCCCCGTAAGTTTCCCTCTCCGTTTCTCGTTTTCCGAGAACTGGGAGCCGGCTGCGTTTATCAGCTGTTAGTGACCATGAAGCAGTGTGGCTGGAGAGGCTGCACAAGTGTACCTTTATACTCTATTACATTCATATTCTGTGATTTGCATATTGGCAGATTGTGACAGCTATGCTAAGGAGTTAATGTGCTTGACAACATTGCAACATATTAATTAGCATTACAACATCACATCTCCCTCCTTCGCACCCATTTATGGGGGCAAAATTGCCCTAAAATCCCGTAAGCAGACAAAAGACCCAAATCAAATTTTACTTAATCCATTTCTATCAAGGGTCTGCAAAAGCATCTGGCACAGCAAAGCAAATCATAGTTGTCAGAATGAGGCTACTGGCCGGGGTCCCCCCAAACCCGCTTGACTCAGGCATTTAGCCCATTCCTCCAACTCTACAGCAAATCGCAAGTCTCGAGGCTTCTAAATTTAATGAACAGTGCATGCTTACCTATGCACCAAACATCAAATTCCAAATAGCTGCTTGCAATATTGTTCCCTAAAATTGTCGTCCTCCAACATGACTTCCAGGTCGGGCAGATCGGGGCGGTACTTCTCCGCTCACTTCTCGCAAGCCCAACCTGCTCCTCCTCCTTGTCCGTGTTTGCAGTAGGGATTTCCAATGGGGCAGTTGGGCGTGTAGGGTTATGGAGGACACACCCACTCGTCACTTCCTGTCACATCTCTGGTCACCTGTTGGTACAGTAACATAGTCGCCTCATCGGGCGAGGTTAGGGCAAGTCCCCCGGCCTCCAGGCCTATGGGGTCATCTGGGTACTCCTCTCACACAATACCTTCCTCAGTGTCATCATCTGGATCTAAACAGCCCTCCTCTTATTGAGCTGCTTGGTATTTGGGCGGATGCTCTCTAGTTAAGGCCTTTTCAATTGTTTTAGTCACCAAGGTACGTATGCAGGGTATTCAACAACATCCGCTAATTATAACTGGGGAGAGACTCTTAGTGAGTTTCCCATTAGGGGCTGTTTTGTTCGCTATGTCTGTGCAGCATGTGTTTTTGAACATTGAACATACCCCTCCTTTCTCTGCCAAGAGCATGTCTAATGCTATCTGGTTCTGGTATGTCATTAATGGGGTTTGAGACAGTTGTTCGTGTAACGCTTCCATTGCATCTCTAGTTTCATTTCCCAGCTGCTGCACATTATAATGTATCAAATTTATTTGATTTACACTTTTATTTATGGTTACAGGAAAAATGGCCAAAAATATAGGGAAGCTTTCAAACCCTGCCGCTATTTCGTCTGCAAGCTTAAATTCATCGGGTATATTTCTGGCCTGCCCTATAGGATCCACCCACATACCATGGTCATTGGTTGTCCAATCAAAAGACCCAAATGATCTTTTGTGGCCTTCAAGTGTGTGTCAATTGTTCTGGGGATATATTATTCAGTAGTTCTTCTGCATTGGTTACAATCATCACTGGCACATTCAGGGCCACAAGGGCGCACTTACCTCTCCTTTTATAAGGGAGCCAATTCAGCGTCTCCTACCTCTGCAGTACCATCAGACGTCCGCTCTGGCTTCGATGAGGCTGCTTGCAGTTTCATTTCCTGTCAGGTCCAAGGTTTCCTCACAGCTCGTCAGTGTGCCTAGATTATGCAACTGGGGACTGGTATTGTTGTTCTTAATACAGGTCACATTACTTTGTTTCCCTTTTTGAAACACTGTGGACATCACATTTGATGGGGCCATAGGGTGTACTGTTTCCCATATTTTGCACTCCATTAGTGGGTTTTCGGAGGACATTAACCAAATTAAGCAGTTTACAACCTTTCCTGGGTTTTTTCATGGTGCGGTCATATAGGTCAAATGAGGATGGGGATATTAATAAGGTGGATCTGGCCCTTGAGCATATTAAACAATCAGGTTGTTAGTGGGAAAACACTTAGATCCTTCGAAACTCCCTCTCCCAGGGAGCAGTTCCAGGCTAGATCCCATTCCACAGAGATCTTTGCCCAGGCTCCCCCAGGTTCAGAAATCTGCCTTCTGCTTCCCGGTGTCTCCTTTTCAGAGCCCACGATCACAGAAGCACCACTCGCCTACTAACGCATTCGCTTTTAGCTTATGGTGGCCTGACTGTACATAGAGCCGAGCGCGGCGGCCATCTCGTGGTCTTACTGCCCTCTGCGATCTGACCGGCCGGAGACCCAGTCGATAGCGATCCCCAGATCCCGTAGTGGTTACCAGCCACCCAGGTGGGAACCGACGGTCTGATCCCTACCCCACTTCGCTATGGGTATAGAAACTTTGACCGTTTTCACCAGCCTCGCCTGTTCACAGAGGTTGTCTCCAACGCCCCTCTGCTAGGTGTGGGCTGTCACCCACGTACCACGTGTTGCCCACAGTTACATGCGACAATCACGCCGACTAGACGGTACCACGGCAGTATGTCAATTCATACTTCACCAGACACGGGGGCCTTCAGTCCTCTCCCCTGCACTATAGTTCATTTTTAACGTGCCCTCGGAACTTTGCAGTCCCGCCGCCGCCTGTTAAGGGGTAAGGTGCGGGGGGCCTAATCCCCTCCCTACCCCTAATGAACTGGCAACCATACACATTATACCCCCTCCATTTGGAGGAGTCAGTACCACAGTCAATTACGTTACATACATCAAATTGAAATGTGTTCTCACTGTCCAGGTCCACCTTTAAACTATTAAAAGCCTTACGGCCCGGTACCAGGTGCAACATTGTAATGCGGCATATCCACATTTCGCAAAGAAACTAGGCAAAAAGCTCATGTAGACCATTTTTACCTCAACCGAACAGAATTCAAGCACCAAGCAAGTAAATAAGCATGCAGCAGAACATAGGATAAAATCATATCAGCATTGAATCACGAGAATTTCTCCTGAACCTGTGCTATGCATAAAACGATACCTCAAATGAAAGAGGAAAGCCCACAGAATCCAACGATGTATATACTGCAAGACCAGGCTGGAGATGCTCCTGCTGCTATTAGCCCTCCTCCTACTGCCACTACCAGCAACATGTCTTCTATGAATTCTTGGTGTGGTGTAGGTGTGGTGTGGGCATCTTTCTGAGTGTGTTCAGCATATAGCAAAGTGCCAACAAGAAGTCAAGAAAATCCTACTAGGAGAGCTAATCCCTCCTTTCCTATTCCTCGCCACATTTCATTACACTTCCTCATTGATGTCCTGCAATGACACCAGGTTAGTTCTTACCTGCTCCAGTGACCGCTTTGGCGGTCTGGCTTTTGCGCAGTGTGCAAAATGATGCCAGGTCTTATCTCCCTCCTTTTTGACCCGCACCGCGCAGTCGGAAACCTCAGTGATCTTGAACGGTCCCATCCAGATCGGTTCATCCCAGTGTGGACGGCCTAGTACGTTTTACCAGACCCAGTCACCAGTGGTCACCCCTGGGACCGTGGTGCCGTTGTCCTCGTCTACTGTGGAATTTACTGCTTGCACCTGGCAATAGAGAAGCTTAGTCATGTTGCCCAAAACCCGCATATATTCCGACAGGTCTGTTTGCAGCAAGGCTGCAGTGGAGACCACATTAGGGTCCCCCAGAGGCCCAGGCATGGGCCTTCCAGTGAGTAGTTCATGTGGTGAAAGAAATGTGTCCTTTGCTAGTTGCTGGCACATAGAGTATAGTGGCAGTGGGGGGCCTCAACCCAGGTCAAATTAGTGGAGTACATGGCTCTTGCCAGTTTTGCTTTCAGGGCTCCCTCAGTTCTCTCTGGGATAGAGAGGGGTGGAGGGATTTCCTCCTTCTGTACTACTACCCATCTTTGTCATGTTGGACATTTCTTTGGAAAAATGTTTCAAATCCAACACATGGGTGGCCTTTATCGACTTGGGATGCTGAACTATTAACAAATTATTCAGTCTCAGGATTTGATAGAGAGGTGTCCTTGAGTCCAGGACATGCAGTATTATTAGATAGGACCTCTTTGAAACAATGGGGACAAAATGTTTTTTTTTTTCTCTCAATGAAATATGATTAAGCAATCCTTCTCAGTCTAGTGTTCTGCTAAAAGCATGGGGGAAATGCACAGTCAGGGCTTATTAGCCCCAAACATTTTGACTATTCCCCATATCCTCAGCAGAACCGGATGGAGTTGCTTTAGACTATGTTACAATATGCAATTTCTTTTTTATTATTCACAAAAATGGGCAAATTGAATATTCAACTGTAAAATAGTTTTTCTGTTGGGTTCCCAGCGCACAAAGGTAAACAATCATCCCAACTCTGGTCAGCTCAGTCAGTCAGTCAGTCAGTACCTTTTATTTAACTGTCCACTTAATCAAAAATAAATTTAGAAACGGGAAGCTAAGTAATATGTGGTCACGTTATGAGTGGACCTTTTCAATTATATGGTGGTCCACCTTTTGAATTTAGTCTTTAGTCTTAATACTCCAAATTGGATTTCCTCACATATATTTTAGAAGGTAAACTTTAGGCTGAAAACCCACAGTTCAATCCCCAGCTGGCCAGCTAATCACTTCCACAGAGGGTTATTTTCATCTCTTCTCTTCAGCAGTGCGCACTCTGTGAAAAAGTTTCAATAGAATGAGTTTAGATGCATACAACAATGAACAAAAACTTCATCAACATATTTTGGCCATTTTTTCACTCGCTTGGATCCTTTCCTGTAAAAGTTAAATAAACAGATTAAGGTTATTGTAGAGGATTTTCTCAGCTTGAGTCATAAGAGTCTAAGAGCAGGTTAAAAGAAACATGATCAACCATTTATTGCAATATAATTCTGCAGAATGAGAGAACAAACCAGGACTCTGTGTCCACAGCGGTCAGAGGTCAGTCTCTGCTGAATAATTTTCACAAGCAATTCTTACACCCTTCTAACCAGGCATTGTTCAAGCAATCAATCACAAATTTACACAGATATTTTATTCTTTGAAGATTTCTGCTCCAGGGATGTGCTTGGGAGTCACATCTTGTGCTTTGGGCTCCCTCAGTTTCAAGGCCTGGTACAGAGAGAAACAATTCTGTTATCTTGCTAAGTTGGGACATTTCCCAGACATGAGTCCATAACTACTATCCAGGTGCATGCACCCATCTTATCAGTACTTTCCCACAGACAGTTTTCTTGCAGCCTAAAGCTGAGAACAAAGTAAGCGTTGACATTTCTAACAAGTATATATTATTATTTTTTAAGTAGTAAAACTATAATGTAATAAAATCAAAGTGCACTAAACACTACAACAATAAATTTTGAAACAGTAACAACAAAAATTCCTTCAGTCATCATGCGCTTCTTAGTTTTTCTTTCCCCATGTAGAATCACTGGTTGATAATCCCTATTTGAAATGGAGAAAAGGTCTTTCATTAATTAATTTGCATTTCATCGGTCAGAAAGGCTTCCAGTCACATTTGCTCAATCACAGTGCATCATTCTCTGTTCTCTGACTTCTGCATGTTGACCTTTCACTTATCTGTGCTCCCTAATCTGCTTCAGTCAATAAGGCTCCATTCACTGTATTTATTTATTTTTTAATTCAGAATCTTATATTTTAATCTCACTTATGTCCATTCTATGTTGTTTTGTATGTGAAGCTTTCAATACATGTAATCACCTTATTTTAAAGGAGAAGGCAATGAATTTCTTTCTCTTGCATTGATTATTTTCCCTGATCCTCATCAAGCAATTCAATTAGCCACAACATTAGAAACACTTTTTCACTTTCGTGCAATTGCTGTGCACTTCCGCAACTTCGTCCCTCTACAACTCCACAGCCACTAAAATGGCAAAACTCCAGCTCTCTGTTTACCATCCAAATTAATGCCACTTACTTTAACCAACCACAGCCATTAAAATGGCTAAACTCCTGCTTTAACCGACTCCACTTACACCAACCTCACTTACTCGGACCAACTAATTTCACTTACTCTGATCAACTTCAATTTTTACCAATCCTGCAATTACTCTAATCAACGGGTGCCTTAAATTATTTTTAATAAATGCCAATTTTATCATGGAAATCTATATGAATCATTCTCTCTAGACTCAACCACAAACTCCTTTTCTAGCCTTTAGTAGAACCACCGCTGTTCTGCTTTACTTAGTGTTTTTTTTTTTTTTTAAACAAAACTGCTTCTTTCTTTCATCACACAGTGCTTTCCACAGGCAGGAATTGTACCCGCAACTCCCTTTTCCTGAGGAATACCAATCAGATAAATTCCGCTGTATTCACTCATAAACTAATTTATGTATAATGTTTCCCTATTTTTTCACCCGTTCACCAAAAAGCTTTGCGTATTAAGCTGCAAAATTCCTATTTATAAATCCTTCTCAATATACACGCGACCAATTTTTGTACTTCACTGAGATTTCAGGTGCTTTTCTGCTCTTAACACTGTACTTCTCTGTCCCGGTCTTTTACTCTGGCAGATCTGCTCTGCACCTGGCAGCAGAGATAAATCTTTATCAGTGGCAAAGAGCTCTAGCCTTGAACACTCTATAGTTTACACAGAGGAGAAATTCCTAATTTACAGTCAGCACTCCACATCAACACCAACTACACCAATTACAAAGCATATAAGTAAATGATATTAACTTCATTATTTACATAGCGCTATATTATTTACAGTTTCAACTGGTTCTGATCGAATAAGTTTTATCACACTTTGGGGTCACACTCGAATTTTGTTATTGTGCAATACAAATTATGATACATAAATATGATACAATGAATTTCAGATGAACGCGTTTTGCTTAATTTTTCCTTTTAGCTGACCATTCACCGGTAAAGTTACTACAGTTTCCCAGAAAAATCCCATTGTCAGTATCAGTATTATGAATTTTAGTTGCAATCCATTTTTCAACAATGCATTATACCAAAACCAAAGCAGAAAAAATCTTACAATCCAGCCGTATAAAAAGTCTTTCCAGTTTACACTCCCAGGCCTGTGTGGTCTTCACAGGGGACTGGTATTTATCTACAGGCTTAGAAGCTCAGTGGTTATCGTAGACGTGCGTATTCTACCACACTTTTCCCTCCTGGGGTTGTACAGTCCCAAAGTAACCCTGACTACTGTATTCAATGAATTGAATGAAGACAAGACTCACAAAATTCGCTTTGAGAATTCGTCACCGCTTTTACAAGAGGTATCAGGACTCCACTGAGATCTCGCCCCGAGTCTGCAAACTAAGGAGTGTCTTTTACCAAATCAATCCAAATTGTGGCCGTCGTTATCCACACTGACACCCACAGATAGAGCAGGCCGCAGGTTTTCACACTTACCAGTAACGGAGGGTTTCTGTATTCCCACAACAAACTATACAACGCGGTTTATACTGGGTTTGGACATTTTCTACGGCTGTAGAATTAAAGCAAATGGAATATGACAGAATATTGTACTTCAATTCTGATTCAAAAACCAACAAAACTTGTATTTACACATATGATTGTGTCAATCTACTTCGTTTCCAAAATATTGGGACAGTTACAAAAAGATTGGGACAGTTTCAAAAAAGGTATGGACCATTTCAAAATGTTTGGGACAACCTGCCAGACAATACAGAAATCAGACCATATACAGAACTATGCAGAATTTTACGAAAAAGGTTTCTGCTTACCTTTTAATTGGTGCACCGTGGTCTGAAGTCTGGATTTCCGTAGGAAGATTTTCTTTAATTCTTGATTTAATAAAATCCAAATAATCCAAATAACAAAGGCACGTCGGGGTCACCAGAAAATTTACCTGTTAGGGATCCTCAGAGAGGATCCTCAATGAGGCAAATTCAGGTGCGTATTCAACCTTCTAATAGTAATTTAGTCAGAATCCCAAATGTATAAAAGAATGATTTAATGATGATCAGAATTGAGGCACATGCAAAACAAAGAGTGTGGAGAGCGCTCTCTGCCGACTTCCTTGTTGTCCCAGTTTATATATGCTGCATTCATGTGCTATGGGAATTATGGTAAATACCAAAAGCCGACGTGAAAAGTTCACATGAACACCCCCCCATGTGGTATTTTCCACTGGGCAACTCGTAGAAAATTTTGATACACGAGTTGCCAAGATGAAATAACCTTTTACCTTTTCAACATGGCGGAGAGCGAGCAAGGATTCATCGCCAATGGTAAATAATGTGTCCGCCATTTTTAATTTCTCTCCAACAACACAAGCACTTGAATACAACGCACTCGTAATTTCGAATTCACGAATGGAAAGTATCATCTTCCCGATCGCACATGAATGCAGCAATAGTCTCTAAGTCAAAAGTCTTGCGATTCGCTGCGCTTCGCCGTCTGGATCTTGGATGATTTCTCTCCTCCAATCAATCGTGATCCCACACTTAAGTTTCTATTTCCCCGTAAGTTTCCCTCTCCGTCTCTCGTTTTCCGAGAACTGGGAGCCGGCTGCGTTTATCAGCTGTTAGTGACCTTGAAGCAGTGTGGCTGGAGAGGCTGCAGAAGTGTACTTTATACTCTATTACATTCATATTCTGTGATTTGCATATTGGCAGATTGTGACAGCTATGCTAAGGAGTTAATGTGCTTGACAACATGGCAACATATCAATTAGCATTACAACATCACATTTCCGAATGGGCTTACGCATGGTCTAACGTTACTTCTCTGTAGAGTCAATTTTGTAACATTTGGTGTTTAACAATTGCGAAGTTCGCAGTGGCTTTGGAATTTATAGAGATTGTTTATTTCGAGTGTCAAGAGTGATAATCTCCCTTAATTGCTAACTGGCAGCTTCATTCAGTCGAGCATTGTTCTACGGATATTAAATCTTGTCCTGAAGCTGCGTTACATATCTCCTAGATCTCGTGATTCTGTTTTTAAGGTCAGTACGTTCGATAATCACAGCGGCTGTCACTCATCGATTTCGGTCGAAAAATTCGTCTTTCATTGAAACATTATATCCCATCATCAGGTCGGTCTCCCACAGTATCAGTCAAAAGATTAGTTTACTGCATATCACCCTGAGGGTGGTTCGAGTGTCCGCAGTACTGTAAGAAGTCGCGTGTGAATCCATATCATTCATTGATCATTAAAACGCACTTAGAAACTGAATGTAACCTGACTGGATGAAACTATCGGCCCCAATTCCATGGAATCTTGGGGGGGGGGGGGGGGCGGGGGCGGGGGGGAATGTGGCTTATTGGTGCCTAATCATTATTTCACAGTAAGTAAGCACCTGGGGTGGCTCCCTTTTATATTTAAAGCTTGTGATTCAGCTATAATGTAATTTCTCAATTTTGTTGGTTTTCCAAGGTATGCTATTGTATCCAGTCTTAATTTGCACTGTTGCATTTATTGCGATGCATGTCATGCGCGACCTTATCAAACAGCTTGGGGTGAGAATCTAGTTTCATGGTTCGACCCTCAATTTGGGGGTTCCGGTTTTTATCCAACGTAAGAATTAAGACCGAATCAATTCGTCATCCCTTGTTGGTAGACTCCCAATCTGTATTGCAATTCTTTGTTTTGAGCATTAAGGAATTTTAATTCAAACCTTTTCCAATGCGTATTGAGTGTGGTAAATTTTGGAAATGGGCATCTGTCTCTGCGAGTGGCCCTCTGCCTCATCCTTTGTGAATGTGCAGCTCTCAGTGGCCCCATCAAAATGATATCCATACCTTACCTCCGCAGCTCAAGGCAGATGGGACATTCCAATTAAAAGCATGGGCGTTGGTCATCTGTGGGCACTTCATAAATGCAGCCTTCAGCCACAACCACAATTCACTTGCAGTTTTCATGGTCTCATCAAAGCAGCGTCCTAAGTTTACAGAAGTGGGTGCTCTCGCTGTATGCTTGCCTTGTTCGTGGCCCGATTGAGGTATGAGATGTAAGCTGTAGTTGGATATTATTAATGCCGGCATATAGTTGGTTTCTAATGTTAAATGTGCAAGGTGTGTGTTCATTGCAAATTATTCGTCATAATGATTGCAATGTTCTTCCGAAGTAGTCAAATCTTTACAAATACTATGCCATGTTTTGTCATCCACTCGCAGTGGATATCTTGCGTGCTACTCGGCACTAAGGTCACACGCTGCCCAGCCATCACAAATAATGCGCATATCCACCTCACGTCCACTCGCAGGGGCATGTTCACATGCGATACACTAGCGCCAAGGTCACGTGCTGCCTCGCTGGCTGGCCTTTATGGATACTCCGGGCGTATCCGTATCTCGTCCACTCGCAGCGGCACAGCTCACCAGCACTTGGCTACCATTTAGTTATGGGTATGCATTGCCTAGCTGGCAAGCAGTCCCAAATCCTACTCGTGTATCTACCTTACGTCCACTTGCAGTTGCAATGCTCATACATTTAGATGATGGTTGCGTAAGTAAGTATCTATTTTGGTAAGTAACCTCAGATACTCGTTTCCATGACCCGTTCACTCGCAGTGGCACAGCTTACAATCGATGGCTAGCGTTTGGGTTATGGGCTTACCTTGAATGGCTGGCAAGCAGTCACAGATGCTATGCAGTATCTACCTCATGTACACAAGCAGTGGCCATGCTCATGTATTTAGACGATTGTTTTAACAGTAAGTATCTATATTGGTAAGTTAGCACGCAAGTGCTGACTAGCTTTTTATGGGCACATTTTGCCTAGCTGACAAGCAGTCATGGGTACTACCCCAATATCTTCCTCATCCTCTCGCAACGGCAATGCTACTGCATTTAGATGATTGTGTCAGTGAGAATTTATATGGGTAAGTTATCTCAGATGCTAGCAGTAGCACTGCTCTTACATTTAGATCAGGGTTGCAGTGAGGAGTTTCATTGGTTTCTGCTTTAAGGACTTAATTTTGAGTCAAACCTCTCCAATGCTGATTTAAATGTGCTAAATTTGGAAATCATGGGCGTCTGTCTGCACGTGGCCCCTTGCCTAAACCACAGTTAATGTGCAGCTCTTAGTTGCCTCGTCAAACTGGTATCCGTACCTTACTTCAAGGTTGATGGTGGTTTTGCTTGTACCCATTCATGTTCGTATTACATTAGTCTCCATTAAACTAGGTGTTGATGCATAATTGCATAAGTTTGAATCTGGATCGTTTTCAAGTTATAAATGTGCGTGATTTGCATTGGTAAGTGGATGGTCATCCAATGTTGAATTGCTGTGTCCATGACAAAGCACCAATTCAAGTTGGCATAGCATTTGAATAATCTGACATCATTTTCTCTTTTGCCTGGCACGGCTCAACTTACAAGTGGTAATCTTACGCCATGGTCTCATTCAACCCCCTCATGACACTCATTCAAGTTCCGAGCGCTACATCCGCAGCTCCATGCAGACGGAAAGTTCCAATTTACAAGCATAGATGTTAGTCATTAGCAGGTACTGCTAAATGCAGCCCAAAGTTTCTACCATATTCATCATCGTGTGAACTCCTCTAAGCGGCGTCCTAAGCTTTCGTAAGGTGGTCCTACTTGCAGTGGCGCAGCTCACTAGTGCGTTGCGTGCGTTTCAGTTATGGGTGCTCATCGCCTCGCCGGCAAACATTCACGGATCCTGCATGCGTATCCACCGCACGCTCACTCGCAGTAGCGCCATTCACTTGCACTTCGGTCATAGGCATATTTTGCCCCGCCGGCAAACATTCACGAATATTGCAAGCGTATCCACCTCACGACCACTCGCTGTGGCGCATCTCTTTGGCGCTTAGCTAGCGCTTCGGCTTTGGGTGCACTTTGCCTGGCTGGCAAACATTCGCGGATACTGCACGCATATCCATCTCACGGCCACTCGCTGTGGCTCACCACTCTGGTGCTTAGCTAGCGCTTCGGCGAAGAGTGCACTTTGCCTGGCTGGCAAACATTCGCGGATACTGCACGAATATCCACCTTACGGCCACTCGCTGTGACGCATCACTCTGGCGCTTAGCTAGCGCTTCGGGAATGAGTGCACTTTGCCTGGCTGGCAAACATTCGCGGATACTGCACGCATATCCACCTCACGGCCACTCGCTGTGACGAATCACTCTGGCGCTTAGCTAGCGCTTCGGCTATGAGTGCACTTTGCCTGGCTGGCAAACATTCGCGGATACTGCACGAATATCCATCTCACGGCCACTCGCTGTGAAGCATCACTCTGGCGCTTAGCTAGCGCTTCGGGTACAAGTGCACTTTGCCTGGCTGGCAAACATTCGCGGATACTGCACGCGTATCCACCTCACAGCCACTCGCTGTGACGCATCACTCTGGCGCTTAGCTAGCGCTTCGGCTATGAGTGCACTTGGCCTGGCTGGCAAACATTCGCGGACACTGCACGCGTATCCACCTCACGGCCACTCACTGTGGCGCATCTCTCTGACGATTAGCTAGCGCTTCGGCTGAGAGTGCACTTTGCCTGGCTGGCAAACATTCGCGGATACTGCACGCGTATCCACCTCACGGCCACTCACTGTGGCGCATCTCTCTGGCGATTAGCTAGCGCTTCGGCTGAGAGTGCACTTTGCCTGGCTGGCAAACATTCAAGGATACTGCACACATATCCACCTCACGGCCACTCGCTGTGGCACACCACTCTGGTGCTTAGCTAGTGCTTCGGCTAAGAGTGCACTTTGCCTGGCTGGCAAACATTCGCGGATACTGCACGCTTATCCACCTCACGGCCACTCGCTGTGACGCATCACTCTGGCGCTTAGCTAGCGCTTCGGCTATGAGTGCACTTTGCCTGGCTGGCAAACATTCGCGGATACTGCACGCGTATCCACCTCACGGCCACTCGCTGTGGCGCATCTCTCTGGCCCTTAGCTAGCGCTTCGGCTATGAGTGCTCTTTGCCTGGCTGGCAAACATTCGCGGATACTGCACGCGTATCCACCTCACGGCCACTCGCTGTGACGCATCACTCTGGCGCTTAGTTAGCGCTTCGGCTATGAGTGCACTTGGCCTGGCTGGCAAACATTCGCGGACACTGCACGAATATCCATCTCATGGCCACTCGCTGTGACGCATCACTCTGGCGCTTAGCTAGCGCTTCAGGTACGAGTGCACTTTGCCTGGCTGGCAAACATTCGCGGATACTGCCCGCGTATCCACCTCACGGCCACTCGCTGTGACGCATCACTCTGGCGCTTAGCTAGCGCTTCGGCTATGAGTGCACTTTGCCTGGCTGGCAAACATTCGCGGATACTGCACGCGTATCCACCTCACGGCCACTCACTGTGGCGCATCTCTCTGGCGATTAGCTAGCGCTTCGGCTGAGAGTGCACTTTGCCTGGCTGGCAAACATTCAAGGATACTGCACACATATCCACCTCACGGCCACTCGCTGTGGCACACCACTCTGGTGCTTAGCTAGTGCTTCGGCGAAGAGTGCACTTTGCCTGGCTGGCAAACATTCGCGGATACTGCACGCTTATCCACCTCACGGCCACTCGCTGTGACGCATCACTCTGGCGCTTAGCTAGCGCTTCGGCTATGAGTGCACTTTGCCTGGCTGGCAAACATTCGCGGATACTGCACGCGTATCCACCTCACGGCCACTCGCTGTGGCGCATCTCTCTGGCTCTTAGCTAGCGCTTCGGCTATGAGTGCTCTTTGCCTGGCTGGCAAACATTCGCGGATACTGCACGCGTATCCACCTCACGGCCACTTGCTGTGGCGCATCACTCTGGCGATTAGCTAGCGCTTCGGCTGTGAGTGCATTTTGCCTGGCTGGCAAACATTCGCGGATACTGCACGCGTATCCACCTTATGGCCACTCTATGTGGTGCATCACTCTGGCGCTTAGCTAGCGCTTCGGCTATGAGTTCTCTTTGCCTGGCTGGCAAACATTTGCGGATACTGCATGCGTATCCACCGCACTCTCACTCGCAGTAGCGCCGTTCACTTGCACTTCGGTCATAGGCATATTTTGCCCCGCCGGCAAACATTCACGAATATTGCAAGCGTATCCACCTCACGACCACTCGCTGTGGCGCATCGCTTTGGCGCTTAGCTAGCGCTTCGGCTATGGGTGCACTTTGCCTGGCTGGCAAACATTCGCGTATACTGCACGCATATCCACCTCACGGCCACTCGCTGTGGCGCCCCACTCTGGTGCTTAGCTAGCGCTTCGGCTAAGAGTGCACTTTGCCTGGCTGGCAAACATTCGCGGATACTGCACGAATATCCACCTCACGGCCACTCGCTGTGACGCATCACTCTGGCGCTTAGCTAGCGCTTCGGGTACGAGTGCACTTTGCCTGGCTGGCAAACATTCGCGGATACTGCACGCGTATCCACCTCACGGCCACTCGCTGTGGCGCATCACTCTGGCGATTAGCTAGCGCTTCGGCTGTGAGTTCATTTTGCCTGGCTGGCAAACATTCGCGGATACTGCACGCGTATCCACCTCACGGCCACTCGCTGTGGTGCATCACTCTGGCGCTTAGCTAGCGCTTCGGCTATGAGTTCTCTTTGCCTGGCTGGCAAACATTTGCGGATACTGCATGCGTATCCACCTCACGCTCACTCGCAGTAGCGCCGTTCACTTGCACTTCGGTCATAGGCATATTTTGCCCCGCCGGCAAACATTCACGAATATTGCAAGCGTATCCACCTCACGACCACTCGCTGTGGCGCATCTCTTTGGCGCTTAGCTAGCGCTTCGGCTATGGGTGCACTTTGCCTGGCTGGCAAACATTTGCGTACACTGCACGCATATCCACCTCACGGCCACTCGCTGTGGCGCCCCACTCTGGTGCTTAGCTAGCGCTTCGGCTAAGAGTGCACTTTGCCTGGCTGGCAAACATTTGCGGATACTGCACGAATATCCACCTCACGGCCACTCGCTGTGACGCATCACTCTGGCGCTTAGCTAGCGCTTCAGGTACGAGTGCACTTTGCCTGGCTGGCAAACATTCGCGGATACTGCACGCGTATCCACCTCACGGCCACTCGCTGTGGCGCATCACTCTGGCGCTTAGCTAGCGCTTCGGCTATGAGTGCACTTTGCCTGGCTGGCAAACATTCACGGATACTGCACGCATATGCACCTCACGGCCACTCGCTGTGGCGCATCTCTCTGGCTCTTAGCTAGCGCTTCGGCTATGAGTGCACTTTGCCTGGCTGGCAAACATTCGCGGATACTGCACGCGTATCCACCTCACGGCCACTCGCTGTGGCGCATCTCTCTGGCTCTTAGCTAGCGCTTCGGCTATGAGTGCTCTTTGCCTGGCTGGCAAACATTCGCGGATACTGCACGCGTATCCACCTCATGGCCACTTGCTGTGGCGCATCACTCTGGCGATTAGCTAGCGCTTCGGCTGTGAGTGCACTTTGCCTGGCTGGCAAACATTCGCGGATACTGCACGCGTATCCACCTTACGGCCACACGCTGTGGTGCATCACTCTGGCGCTTAGCTAGCGCTTCGGCTATGAGTTCTCTTTGCCTGGCTGGCAAACATTTGCGGATACTGCACGCGTATCCACCTAACGGCCACTCGCTGTGGCGCATCACTCTGGCGCTTAGCTAGCGCTTCGGCTATGAGTTCTCTTTGCCCGGCTGGCAAACATTTGCGGATACTCCACGCGTATCCCCCTCACGGCCACTCGCTGTGGCGCATCACTCTGGCGCTTAGCTAGCGCTTCGGCTATGAGTTCTCTTTGCCTGGCTGGCAAACATTTGCGGATACTGCATGCGTATCCACCGCACGCTCACTCGCAGTTGCGCCGTTCACTTGCACTTCGGTCATAGGCATATTTTGCCCCGCCGGCAAACATTCACGAATATTGCAAGCGTATCCACCTCACGACCACTCGCTGTGGCGCATCTCTTTGGCGCTTAGCTAGCGCTTCGGCTATGGGTGCACTTTGCCTGGCTGGCAAACATTCGCGTATACTGCACGCATATCCACCTAACGGCCACTCGCTGTGGCGCATCACTCTGGCGCTTAGCTAGCGCTTCGGCTATGAGTTCTCTTTGCCTGGCTGGCAAACATTTGCGGATACTGCTTGCGTATCCACCTCACGGCCACTCGCTGTGACGCATCATTCTGGCGCTTAGCTAGCGCTTCGGCTATGAGTGCACTTTGCCTGGCTGGCAAACATTCGCGGATACTGCACGCGTATCCACCTCACGGTCACTCGCTGTGGCGCATCTCTCTGGCTCTTAGCTAGCGCCTCGGCTATGAGTGCTCTTTGCCTGGCTGGCAAACATTCGCGGATACTGCACGCGTATCCACCTCACGGCCACTTGCTGTGGCGCATCACTCTGGCGATTAGCTAGCGCTTCGGCTGTGAGTGCATTTTGCCTGGCTGGCAAACATTCGCGGATACTGCACGCGTATCCACCTTACGACCACTCGCTGTGGTGCATCACTCTGGCGCTTAGCTAGCGCTTCGGCTATGAGTTCTCTTTGCCTGGCTGGCAAACATTTGCGGATACTGCATGCGTATCCACCGCACGCTCACTCACAGTAGCGCCGTTCACTTGCACTTCGGTCATAGGCATATTTTGCCCCGCCGGCAAACATTCACGAATATTGCAAGCGTATCCACCTCACGACCACTCGCTGTGGCGCATCTCTTTGGCGCTTAGCTAGCGCTTCGGCTATGGGTGCACTTTGCCTGGCTGGCAAACATTCGCGTATACTGCACGCATATCCACCTCACGGCCACTCGCTGTGGCGCCCCACTCTGGTGCTTAGCTAGCGCTTCGGCTAAGAGTGCACTTTGCCTGGCTGGCAAACATTTGCGGATACTGCACGAATATCCACCTCACGGCCACTCGCTGTGACGCATCACTCTGGCGCTTAGCTAGCGCTTCGGGTACGAGTGCACTTTGCCTGGCTGGCAAACATTCGCGGATACTGCACGCGTATCCACCTCACGGCCACTCGCTGTGGCGCATCACTCTGGCGCTTAGCTAGCGCTTCGGCTATGAGTGCACTTTGCCTGGCTGGCAAACATTCGCGGATACTGCACGCGTATCCACCTCACGGCCACTCGCCGTGGCGCATCTCTCTGGCTCTAAGCTAGCGCTTCGGCTATGAGTGCACTTTGCCTGGCTGGCAAACATTCGCGGATACTGCACGCATATCCACCTCACGGCCACTCGCTGTGGCGCATCACTCTGGCTCTTAGCTAGCGCTTCGGCTATGAGTGCACTTTGCCTGGCTGGCAAACATTCGCGGATACTGCACGCGTATCCACCTCACGGCCACTCGCTGTGGCGCATCACTCTGGCGATTAGCTAGCGCTTCGGCTGTGAGTGCACTTTGCCTGGCTGGCAAACATTCGCGGATACTGCACGCGTATCCACCTTACGGCCACTCGCTGTGGTGCATCACTCTGGCGCTTAGCTAGCGCTTCGGCTATGAGTTTTCTTTGCCTGGCTGGCAAACATTTGCGGATACTGCACGCGTATCCACCTAACGCCCACTCGCTGTGGCGCATCACTCTGGCGCTTAGCTAGCGCTTCGGCTATGAGTTCTCTTTTGCCTGGCTGGCAAACATTTGCGGATACTCCACGCGTATCCCCCTCACGGCCACTCGCTGTGGCGCATCACTCTGGCGCTTAGCTAGCGCTTCAGCTACGAGTGCTCTTTGCCTGGCTGGCAAACATTAGCGGATACTGCACGCATATCCACCTCACGGCCACTCGCTGTGGTGCATCACTCTGTCGCTTAGCTAGCGCTTCGGCTATGAGTGCACTTTGCCTGGCTGGCAAACATACACGAATACTGCGCGCGTATCCACCTCACGATCACACGCTGTGGCGCATCACTCTTGCGCTTAGCTAGCGCTTCGGCTATGGGTGGACTTTGCCTGGCTGGCAAACATTCACAGATACTGCATGCGCATCCATCTCACGGCCACTCGCTGTAGCAAGATTCACTCTTCAGCCATAGTCCCAGCAGAAAGTGTCTATTTGCATATGTATCCGCAAATACATGCTACTTACCACTAGCTGTGGTCATTTTTTAGCTTTAAGCTAGCGCCTTCGTATAGGAGTGTGACACTAAACGACGTTATTTCAGGTACTTTGCTTGTGTTAACTTCCTTATCCACTAGCAGTGTTGCCTCATCTGCAGCTTGTGCAAACGCTTGTTTATTCTAATACATATCTGTCTTCCAGCGCTATCCACCTTGATGACTCCTCAGTCCTGCAGATTCTCTTTTGGGGATGGCTTCGCCCCTGCCTGCTACCCAGGCAGATCACCGCCTCTCCTCGCTTGAGTGAGGACGGAGTCATCGCCAAATCCTGAATTTCTTTCATGTCATTGCATTGTTAATAAATCTCCTTTCCTTAAAATCCGGAGTCTTCGTGATTGAAATGGAAGTGTAAACGAAAGTTCAATCACGAGACGTAGGATTTTCATGCAATTACACTTACCCAATCAGCGCCTTCGGTCTTCTCTATATATGCTTCTGACGTGTTCCTGTCTGCTGTTGCACCGCCTCCCCACCAATACCAACCGCCTCCCCACCACCACCAACTTCTGACTCCGGCCTCTTCAGCATCTACTTCATCCATGTGACCCTTCTGTCCAACGGGGCATGGCTTCGCCCCTGCCTGCTACCCAGGCAGATCAGCGCCTCCTCGCTTGAGGGTCCTCGAGGACAGTGTCATCGCCAAATCCTGAATTTCTTTCATGTCTTTCCTTAAAATCCGGAGTCTTCGTGATTGAACTTGTAGGATGACATCATGGTAAACCATATCAGTCCTCGATGGAACGTCAGGGAATATGTGACTATATTCAAATAAGAGCTGCTTTAGCTGCTGTTGTTGAAAAGGGTCCAGGTGGGACAACTTGGTCTCAATATTTTGAAGAATGTCTGAATTTACAAGTTTGACTGGACCAGGTTCGTTTTCTAAGGGGCAGTCACAATCTTCTTTGGAATTTTCCAGTTCAACTGTATTTACCACATTGACTGGCTTTTGCTGAGTGTCTCTGTCAATGTTTTCCTGCAGCATGTTGATGTGACACATTTGTTTTTGTTTCCTCCTTCCAGGAGTTAAAATGACATAATTTAGATCACTGACCTTTTTGAGGACAGTGTAAGGGCCAAAATATCGGGCTCTTAGAGGGTTTCCAGGAACTGGCAAAAGTGCAAGGACTTTGTCACCAGTTTTAACACTTCTGTCTTTTGAATGAAGGTCATATCTGGCTTTCATTTTGCCCTGAGCTTCCTTGAGATTAGACTTAGTAAAGTCGCAAGCCTTAGAGAGACGATTACAGAAGTCAGAGACATACTGAAGCAAGTTCATTGGGACATCATCTTCGGACAGCAACTTTTCCTTCAGAAGCTTCAAAGGTCCACGGACTGTATGCCCAAAAACGAGCTCATAAGGACTGAACCCAAGAGATTCCTGAACAGCTTAACGGGCAGCAAAAAGAAGAAGATGGACACCTTCATCCCAATCTTTCTCTGTGTTAAGGCAGTAGGTCCTTATCACGTTCTTCAGGGTTTGATGGAACCTCTCCAAAGCACCTTGACTCTCAGGATAGTAAGCTGATGACCTATATTGTTTAATACCAAGCTCATGCATAACTTGTTGAAATATGCCAGACATGAAATATGACCCTTGATCAGACTGAAAAGACTTAAGAATACCAACAAAGTTGAAAAACTTAGTAAGAGCCTTGATGATAGTCTTTGCCTTGATATTACGAAGTGGAATTACCTCAGGAAACTGGGTGGAAGCACATATGATAGTCAGTAGGTACTCACAGCCAGATCTAGTCTTCGGCAATGGTCCAACACAGTCAATGATGATCCGACTAAAAGGTTCTTCAAAAGTGGGAATGGGCTGAAGTCGAGCCTTTGGAATTTTCTGGTTCAGCTTCCAACCCATTTGGCAAGTATGACAGGATTTGCAGTACTCCTGTACATCAGACGTCATGGAAGGCCAGAAGAAATGATTCCTGACACATTGAAGGGTCTTCTTGATACCTAAATGACCTGACATAGGATTGTCATGGGCCAGACTAAGGGTTTCTTGACGATAAGACTTTGGAAGAACAATTTGATGGGTGATCATCCACTCTTCATCTGCAGAAACATCAGGTGGATGCCACTTTCACATAAGCACACCATTTTTGTGGTAAAAACAGACAGGAACTTGAGTAGCCTCTTGTTCACTTGCAGCCTGTGGTAGAAGAGGCGCTAGATCACAAGCTTGTTGTTGCTCGTGAATAAGTTGTTTCCGAGACAAAATGTCGTTAGAATGACCTGACAAGGACAAGTCTGAAGATTTCCCACACATCTCAGGACTGGAAGGTTCCTGATGAAAAGACTGCCCAATGAATGTGTCAGCCAGGTTAAAGTCCAGGTCAGCATCATCTTGAATAGCCTTTTTGATCATAGAACGAGTAACTGCACATGAAGGATAGAGGTCTGGAATTTCCTCCTCTATAAGGTCAGATTCTTGATCAATCAAAGGAGTGTCAGTTACAACAGGGTAGGGCACAACCTTATCCACAGCAAGATCATTACGAAGAAGAAAATGAACACCTTTGAAAGGAAGAGAAGACCTAACACCAACAGTAACAGGTCCAGAGACCAAGTCTGATTTGAGATGAATATTATGAAGAGGTACACTTGTAAAACCACATTCTACTCCTTGAATAAGGACATTAGCCTGAGTAGACGATTTGTCCGAAAAAGGCAGAATATCTGCAAGAATAAGCGATTGGGAATACCCAGTATCCCTTAGAATTCGAACAGGAGCAGATGAGGAAAAATCATGTGAAAATGATACCAAACCGCCGGTGATGAATGGCTCAAAACCATCCATAACAGAATCAGACACAGAAGGTAGATCAGGCGAACTGACCTTTGATACAAGAGATTCTCTCTTTGTGAAAGCAGTTGGCTTGGTTTCTTCTCGTTGTTGTTTTTTCTTGAGAGCATAAGGCTCAGAAATAAGGTGACCTGGCTTTTTGCAGTATTGGCAAGAAACAGAGAGTAAAGAATCGGGATTGCTTCTCACAGGAAGGTTTCCTCTCAGAAGTGGCCTTAGAATCATTAGAAGTGTTATTAGAAGAAGTCTTGGACTGAAACTTGCTTTGAAATGTAGAAAAAGTGGATTTTTGGACAAAAGAAGACTTATGAGTCAATGCATAACTATCAGCTAGGGCGGAAACATCTTGCAAAGTACTGGCTTGTTTTTCTTCAAGGAAAGTTTTCATATCAGGCTGGATACACCTTTTGAATTCCTCAACCAAAATAAGTTGCCTCATTCTGTCAAAATCTTTCTCCACTTTCATGGAATTACACCACTGATGAAACAACTGTTCCTTCAACCTGCCAAATTCAACATGAGTTTGACTGGCTTCCTTGCGAGAATTCCTAAATTTTTGCCTGTAAGCCTCGGGGACCAATTCATAACCCTTCAGAATGGCAGATTTGACAAAATCATAATCAGCACAATGTTGGACAGATAACTGGTTATAGATTTTCCTAGCTATACCAATAAGAACACTTTGTAACATCATTGTCCAATTGTGTTTAACCACATCAAAATGATCAGAAAGTCCAAAAGATTTTGAAACAGTGCCTGCTTCTATTTTCTTCATTTCCAATTCATACTGCAAATGCATCCTTCTTTCTTCCAGTTCTCTCTCCAATCTTCTTTCTTCCTTCTCCATCCTTCTTTCCTCTAGTTCTCTCTCCTTCTCCAACCTTCGTTCCTCCAGTTCTCTCTCCTTCTCCAACCTTCTTTCTTCCAGCTCTAAATGTTTTTGGCGTAGCTGAAATTCAAGTCTTTGCAGCTCCGTTGCAGGTACCTCCACATCTTTAATCAATTCTGCTGCTTCTTCCCCAAAGATATCTTCATCGATGAAATGTTGCACCAAAATGTTGAATATTTCTTGTTTCTTCATTGATGACTTCACTTCAGATAATCCAAGGGTTGAGGCTATTTTCGGCAAGTCCGTCTTCTTTGCCAGCACAATTAATACCTGGGTTGGAGTTTTCAAAAACTTTCCGCATCAAAAGTAATGATTGCTGGTTTTTCAAATAGTCACAAGATTTAAAATAATAATTCGGCTTTAAATTTCGGTGAATCCAATCGTTGATCGAATGAATGATTTATCTTGGTAGAACCTCCAATTTGTTATGACTTGAAAAAAATCACAACCAAGAAAACCAGCAATGACAACTAAAAAAACTGTATTCTTCACTAAAAAAGGTTCTACAAAAAAGTCAACTGTATATTTCTCTAATAACACTCTATTAACTCTGTTGCCAAAACAAAAACTCTGCTTCTGTTCTGCTGCGCTCCGCTCCCTGACTAAAATCACAGCATTTATATAGACCAGCAACTTTCTGGAAAGATCCACAGAATTCCTGGGAAATCCCGCCCCCTCCAGGCAGGAAGGTGCCAGAAGCTTCTAGAAAGCACTAGTCCTTTTCATATGTGACAGTAGAGGGGTCCTGTCACTGTAAGTGTCTGCTAATAAGTACGCGCCCTGGCTACCTTGCCAATGAGCCTGGCTCTTTGGCGCCGTGGTCAGCGCGTGTGACTATTACCTGGGAGTCTGGAAGTTCAAGTCCCTGCCAGGGCCCTCCTTCGGCCTGCTGCACATACAGGTAGAAGTGAGATATTACATCAGATTATGTTTTACAGACACACCACCAGAGGGTGCCAAATGAACAAAATAAATATAGCTGACCAGCAAGGCAGCAAAACAGCATGTAAAAAATTTCCATTTCCAAATAAAATATAATGCTGTACAAAAATACTCATACATAACAGTTGGCAATTTGGAGTGCAGATGGCAGTGAGGGGGAAGGCACAAATCTGCTAAACTTGGAAAATCGATCAATCATCACAAGAATGCAGATGTTACCTTCTGAATCTGGCAGGTCAGTAATAAAATCCATTGAAAAATGTTACCAGGGTCGATGCAGGACTGAAAGTGGGTATAATTTCCCCACTGGCAGCTGGCGTGGTGATTTGGAGACTGCGCAAATTGCGCATGAGCGCACAGCTGCCTCTACATCAGAGGCCAGGAGGAGCCACCAGTATTTTCGGCTAATTATTGTGGTTTTTCGTTTGACTCCAGGATGTCCTGCTGACTGAGAGGTATGTGCCCATAGAATGATTTTCTCCTGAAGAGGTGTGTGGACAAATGTCTTACCCGATGGAACGGGGTACGTGGGTGGATTCCTTTTCGTCTCCTTCGCAATCTCCCAATCTAACTGCCACTTGACTGGTCCGAGAACGCAAGGGGGTGGCAGGATGGTTTCTTCGGAATCCGGATTCTCTTCCTGTTCCTGTCTCACGTTGGCACGTGTCCTATGTGTCTTAGTAGCACCTGTAGTGCTGAGTGTTTCCATCCTATTTTCCTGTTAATATTACGTTGGGTTTTTTCTATTTTTCTGAGAGTTTTTCTGGCTTTGACGGAGTGCAATCGCAAATTTTGCGCTTGTATTGCACGGCCTGCACTTCTGCAAGATGCCCTTGAGGTGAACCTTGGACTTGGTCTACACAGCATCCTACTAGCATAAGTTAACGACCATGATGGCTTCCCCTTGTTCGCCGACCTCTTTTCCTGTCTTGTGCTCTGAATGTAATACTTTTGTTACGACTCCTCTGCGATTAGCGACACTTTTATTTACAAGAAATGTATCTCATATGCTAGCTTAGCTGAAAAGCTTTTACAGCTGGAAGCTCGCATATAAACGCTGCCGAACATTAGGTCGAATGAGGAGCTCATTGATTCTTTCTTGGTCCAGCCTGAAACTAGTGTTAATTTTACTTTGTAGTTCTCGGTCTGTTTCCTGTTCCTTACCTGCTGCAGCAGCTTCTTCACAGCGTGATGTATTTGGAACAGTTCGAGGTAAATGCAGGGGAAAGAAACTTGAACAGCCATCCAGTCCCTCTCCCGTTAAACTGCTTAATTCATTTGCTCCCCTCAAAGAATTACAGCCAGATGAACGAGTACTGAAAAGTCACTAATTATCGGGGATTCCATTGTTAGAGATGTAAGGGTATGTATGTTTAAACCGGCTACCACAGTAAACTGTATTCCTGGCGCACATGTGACTGATATTGAGGCGAATCTTAAATTACTCGAACAGGGCGAACGCAAGTTCTCAAAAATTATTATCCATGCCGGTACAAATGATAAATGATATTCGATTATGACAATTGGAGAACACAAAGAGCAGTTTTAAGTCAGCCTGTGCTGAAGCTCTAAAGATGTCACGGTCAGTGACTTTCTCTGGTCCGTTCCCGATCCGATGTAGTGATGAAATGTACAGTAGATTAGACTCACTCAATCGCTGGTTGTCTGAGTGGTGCCCAGTTAATAACTTTAGTTTCGTGGACAATTGGCAAGCTTTCCGGCGATGACCTGGTCTTTTGAGGAAGGACGGTGTTCACCCATCTCGAGAAGGCACTGCACTTCTATCGAGAAATCTGGCCTATAACTTAAATTATTGAAGTTGACTGCCGAGAGCTAAATCTAAATTCCTGACATTCAGCTTTGATAAACCTTTGTTTAGGTCAAACCCTGTCGAGATTGTGTCTGTTCCTCGAATTCCAATTAAATTAAGAAAGAAGACTTGCAGAGTACATCACAAAAACTTGATTTGCTTTAACACCAACTGTATCAATCCACCTATAAATAAATATTACTCTCTCAAAATGGTCTATTAAATATTAGATCCTTCAACTCTAAAGCAGCTCTTGTGAACAAATTAATATCTGATTGTTATCTTGATATACTGTGTCTCACAGGAACATGGCTCTGAGACCAGATGAAAACCTATCTTTGAATGAAGCCTCTCAACCTGGTTTTATATACACTCAAAACCCCCACCTGGGCCAGAGAGGTGGGGGTGTTGCAGCTATTTATGGTGGCTCCATTCACTCAGTGCCAAAACTGCAGTATAAATTTGATACATTTGAGGTTTTAGTGATGAATTTTTCAGTGCCGGATACAGGCGTGAGCCCTGCTCCTGATCAGCCTTTAGCTCTGGTGACAGTCTACAGGCCCCCTGGCCTTTACTCTGCCTTTATTCAAGATTTTTCAGAATTCCTATCAGACTTAGTTTTAAGCTATGATAGAATAGTTATATCGGGCGACTTTAACCTGCACTTTGAGAGGGCAGATGATTCTCCAACATTTGCATTTACTAACATTTTGGAGCGAGTCGGCTTCGCACAGAGTGTTAGCGCAACTCATTTTCATGGTCATACTTTAGACCTGATCTTAAGCTTTGGCATTAACATTGGGCAGGTCAAGATTCATTGACATAATCCCAGTTTGTCTGACCATTTTCTTATCACATTCTGCTTACAACTGACCCACCCTGCATTGTTAGAAACTAGGATGTACACTGGTTTAACTGCAACAACTTCTACAAAACCCAAAACCAGTGAAGTTGGCACGTTATGTAAATCGTAGATAAAAACAGAATACAATGATTTGCAAATCCTTTTCAACTTATATTCAATTGAATACACTGCAAAGACAAGATGTTTAATGTTCAGACATGTTTTTTTTTTTGCAAAGAATCATTAACTTAGAATTTAAAGGCAGCAACACAATGCAAAAAAGTTAGCACAGAGGTCTTCTTACCACTGTGTTACATCGCCTTTCCTTTTCACGACACTCAGTAAACGTTTGGGAACTGAGGAGACCAATTTTTGAAGCTTTTCAGGTGGAACTCTTTCCCATTCTTGCTGGATGTACAGCTTAAGTTGTTCAACAGTCCGAGGTCTCCGTTGTTGTATTTTACGCTTCATAATGCGCCACACATTTTCAATGGGAGACAGGTCTGGACAACAGGCAGGGCAGTCTAGTACCCGTACTCTTTTACCACGGAGCAATGCTGTTGTAACACGTGCAGAATGTGGCTTGGCATTGTTTTGCTGAAATAAGCAGGGGCATCCTTGAAAAAGACATTGCTTGGATGGCAACATATGTTGCTCCAAAACCTGTATGTACCTTTCAGCATTAATGGTGCCTTCACATATGTGTAAGTTGCCCATGCCTTGGGCACTAATACACCCCCATACCATCTTGGATGCTGGCTTTTGAACTTTGCGCCTATAACAGTCCGGATGGTTCTTTTCCTCTTTGGTCCCGAGGACACAGAACACTTTTCCACTTTGCATCAGTCCATCTTAGATGAGCTTGGGCCCAGCGAAGCCGGCGGCGTTTCTGGGTGCTGTTGATAAATGGCTTTCGCTTTGCATTGTAGAGTTTCATCTTGCACTTGCAGATGTAGCAACGAACTGTAGTTACTGACAGTGGTTTTCTGAAGTGTTCCTGAGCCCATGTGGTGATGTCCTTTACACACTGATGTCGGATTTTGATGCAGTACCGCCTGAGGGATCGAAGGTCACTGGCATTCAATGTTGGTTTTTGGCCATGTCGGTTACATGCAGCAATTTCTCCAGATTCTCTGAACCTTTTGGCGGTATTACGGACCGTAGATCATGAAATCCCAAAATTTCTTGCAATAGCTCATTGAGGAATGTTGTTTTTAAACTGTTCGACAATCAGCTCACGCATTTGTTCACTAAGTGGTGACCCTCGCCCCATCCTTGATTGTGAATGACTGATCATTTCAGGGAAGCTGCTTTTATACCCAATCATGGCACCCACCTGTTCCCAATTAGCCCGTTCACCTGTGGGATGTTCCAAATAAGTGTTTGATGAGCATTCCTCAACTCTCTAAGTCTTTTTTGCCACTTGTGCCAGCTTTTTTGAAACATGTTGCAGGCATCAAATTCCAAATGAGCTAATATTTGCAAAAAATTACAAAGTTTACCTGTTTGAACATTAAGTAACTTGTCTTTGCAGTGTATTCAATTGAATATAGGTTGAAAAGGATTTGCAAATCATTGTATTCCGTTTTTATTTATGATTTACACAACGTGCCAACTTCACTGGTTTTGGGTTTTGTACAAAATTCGCTGAGGTTTTCCCATCTTATTTTGAGCATCCAGTCAGCACCCTCTGTATTGACGATATGGCAGAAAAGTTTGCTGATGCTCTCCGCTGTACCCTTAATGTAGTTGAGCCACTGAAATATAAAAAGATTACTCAGAAGAAGAGGCCAGCCCCATGGTATTCTGACCAGACAAGGACACTAAAGCAAAAATCTTGTCAACAAGAATGCAAATAGCACTCCACTAAACTCCAGGTGTTCCATGGTGCTTGAAAAGAGAGCCTTGCTGCATATAAACATGCTCTCTTTTGGGCAAGGTCCTGTTACTTTTCAAATCTCATCCAGAAAAATAGAAATAATTCTATTTCTATAATTCGATTTTTGTTCAAAACCGTGGCCAAGTTTACGAACAATCATGCTGCAAGTAACCGTCAAATTCCAGTCTCTTGCAGCAGTGATGATTTTTTAAATTTCTTTAATGGCAAAATTATTGGAATTAGAGAGAGGATCACTGCTTCCTTACCAGTTTGCTATGGCGTTTCTCATGATATTGAGTCTTCCGCATGATACAAAAACCAGTTTTAATCCCCTTCACCTTTATCCCTGAGTGAACTAGCCAAATTAGTCGTTACTTCCAAATCATCTACTTGTATCTTGGATCCCATTCCCACAAAGCTAATGAAAGAGCTCCTGCCCATTCTTGGCGGCCCAATTCTTCACATAATTAATTCTTCTCTGATTTCAGGTATTGTTCCTGTGGAATCATTTTTTATTGATTCAGCTAATTATTATTAATTGTTTATCCTTGCTTACTCTTACTTTGCTTTGGTTCATAACTTTTTAGGCCTGAGTGTGCACTCTTGCATGTTTCTGATTTAGCATGGGCCTGCATAACTCTACTAGTGCGTCATGGCATATAGCCTATCTTAAGTCATGCAGACCTGAAGAGTCTGTACCAGGGACAAGAAGTTTCTCTCTTTCTCTGAGTTTATCTGTTTATACAAAGCTCCGGAATGCATAACGAGATAAGCTGGAGCCGGGCTGATAGAGAAGACAGGTGCTCTCCTCCCGAACAAGATGTATATGTGTGCACCCCAAGACAGCTTGATGTGGGTTGCGTGAGATGGCGAGGGCTCTCCAGATTACCTCATGATTTGTAAATCAGTGCGGGGGGAGGAGAACGTCATGGAGTGCCCCTACAAATACTTGAGTTTCTAACTGTATCATCCTTGTATGATGGGACTTGTGTGCAGGGATCCTTCTCTGCAGATGAAGTAAACTGACTTTGGCTTGGATATTAACTTCTCTGCCTCCGACTGATTTTTTTCTCTGAGTTGTCTGAGTTTCTTTTTGTGAGGGTAATACCAGGAATATAAAATCAAAATTCCTACAACGTTGGGGGCAACGTCCGGAATTCCAATATCTCACCTGCACACCCTGGAGAATCAGCGCTGTCTGAAAACCGTGCGCATGGTCGTCCAGGGGATGTTGTGGAAAGACCTCAGCCCAGGGCGCTTGAGAAGGCCCTTTTGGGCTGTGTAGGAGGTCAGAAACAGGGGGTTCTCCAAACAATGAGTGGAGGTGCGGGTGAATGACGGAATTTTTACTGAATTCAGCTTAGTTGTTGTGAGGCGGAGAAAGTAATATTGCCAATTATGGGACTGATGAACAGTAAAGGGGTTGTTGTTGTTGTAAGGACTGCTGTTCTGGGACTGATGATGACGTGGCTTTGACTGGTACCGGGCAATTTGTTGGAAGATGACATATTGGTTCAGGGAGTCATTGTGGGTCTGAGACTGAGGAGTGTGTAGAACGCTGACATAATGATTCTGGGAATCATTGTGGGTAAAGGAATTTGGGTTTAGTTGAGATACAGCATTGTCTGTGTATGTTTTCGAAGCAACAATGGTGTCAGATCATAAGAAAATTAGAGCCTTGGATCTTCTCCAACGTGAATGAATGTGTGTATATGTGTGTTTGTGTGTGTCTGTGTATGTCCTTTGAGCTCAGATTGCGTGTCTGTGTGGAAATCAATGTGAATGAACCTAACTCTGTGAGTGTCTGTAAACAACTGCATTGCTGGCATATCTGTTATTTCTGTCTTTGTTGGATTGAATACAGTTGTCATTCTATTCCATGAAGTGCTTCTATAAATGGCTACAACGAAATTAACATTTATTCATGAGTAATTTAAGGTGCCCATTGATTTGCAAATATTACCAGTATTTTATGGAATCCTTACTGTAATTACAGGATTGGTAAAAAGTTAAATTTCAAAAAAAAGTATACAGGTGCTGGAAATGGCGCAATCTTAAAATTTTTTTGATGCATTTTTTGTGCAGAAAGCAAATCAGGTATTCACCGCGCCTGTCCTACTTGTTAGAGTATTCGCAGAACTCGCTACCTGTAAAAAATTTGCTCAGCTGAGCTTTCCAAAAGGCCCATTTAGGCCATTTAACTGTGACACTGTTGTTTCATTGAATTAGAATAATTCATAAGTCATTTCATTGAATTAGAATAAGTGCTTGAATTTTTGTTTTCTGTGAAGAGTGTTCACTGTGCAGTATAAAGTCAGGGTTGAGTAGAATTTCTAAGTTGTAAAATCAATCATGGGTAAGCAGCGCGACCTCTCAACGGGAATAGTGACTCAAATTCAAGTCCTTCGCTAACAAGGCTTGACCCAAACTAAAATTGCTGAGCAGCTCGGCATCAGCCAGTCTTCCATCTGCAAAGGTCTAAAGAAAGACTGCAGCAAGCGCACCAACTGTTCCGGCATCCGAAAAACTTCAGCTCGTGACAACAAGCAGCTGAGAAAGATCGCAGTCAGCAACCGGTTCAAGCCCATTTCTGAGCTCAGCGACTTGTGGAACGAGCAGACCAGCACTAACGTCTCGAGATCAACCACTTACCTTCGTCTGCGCGAACTCAGCTTCAAATCTCGCGTTCCAGCAGTATAACCGATGCTGAACAAGAAACAAATGGAGAAACGGCTGAAGTGGGCCAAAGAACATGGCGAGTGGCACTGGCGTAGCGTGGAGGCGCTGGGCCCCGGTGCGAGAATGGCGCTAGCCCCCCCCCCACAGGCCTATCCGCGAAGCAGAGGTGTAATTGTAACAGAGCTTTAGTTTTTTGAGGATTTGTACTTTACCTGAGTTCTTTTTTAAACCTGGACTTTTACTCTACAACATTTAAAACTTAAAAATTATCATTTTACTGCGTTACTTTGACACTAGCCACTTCGTTACAAATTAAAATGTGAACGCAATTCATCGTTTAAGATATATCTGGATTTAGCGTCTTCGAGAAGAACAACGGTGCTCGGCAGCAGGGTATGTTAGTGCGGGGACAGGGAGCTGCAAATTTATGCACGTAGTTAGAATATTCTATCACTAGATGGCACACTCGCATCAGTTATTGGATATTCACAGAAACAATCGTCCTCTGTAGCCAACCACTTCAGCTACAGTGAGCCAGTAGGTATCAAAATCAGTAATTAAGAAAAATCAGTTTTCTGAAAAACGCAGACACCCATAATTATTAGGGCTATTAGAACCATAAACAATGAATATTTGCACTGCATTTCAACATCACACAACACGTTAGGCTGTTTGAACCATGAACAACAGTGACAATACATTGCCAATGAAAATGCGAAAAAGATCCATACGGCTGAACAGTCAACCGTATTTCCCTAACAGCACAACAGTGGCCAAATCAATAAGTAAACAGATAGATGGACACACATCCTGGCACAGCAGCCATTTAACCACAACCGGCAAGCTGATCACTTGCAGTAGCCTAATAAAAAACTGCACTCACCCATTCAGAAGTTAACTGTGGGTGCCTTCTGCTCTGCAAAGTCGTTGAGCAAGAGGGCAATGAGGTGGTAGCATTAGCCTCCAAGTCTGAGTGCTGCGTGTCGCCGCTATCATTCACAACGCTAGCAGGAACTGCATCTGGACAAGATGACTATTTAAAAAATGCATTCAATTTCGCCAATTTGGAGTTCCGTACATCGAGCTCTTTTTTCTTTTCTTTTTTGAGCACCGCCTTTGTGCTGCTCAACATGGTGCTCAAGACTTTTCACCTCCAATACTAGGCTAATGGGTTAGCTGATCTCTCAAAAAAGAACAATTCACGAGCAAGCGCGTAGCCTACGAAGCTACGATCAGAAAGGAATAAGTGAATGTCAACTAATTGGACAAACACATTTCCCAGCAGGCCATGTTCATTTGAAAATGTTGTGAATAAAACAATCAAATATATGATTAGTAATTGTGATTATAACTGAAAAAGTATCATGACTGCAATACAAAAGACATTATCAAAGAAAAGAGGAAAAATGGCCAATGTGTGTGTGGGGGGGGGGGGGGTTGTTACCATGACTGTGTTGTATGAAACAGTGGAGCAATATATATACACTCATGAACTCCAACTTATCTAGAAGATAATGCTGCGTTGAACAGGAGACTTGAAATGACAATTTTGATAGGTGTAATTTCTTTTTGTGTTATGGTAAGAGGAAGAATGGCATAGTTAAAGCGCACCGGCTGCACCGGCAATACCTACGCCGCTGGCGAGTGGACTGCTGAAGACTGGCAGAAAGTGGTCTTCAGTGACGAATCACGCTTTTGCATCTCCTTCGGTGACCAAGGTCCTCGTGTCTGGCGTTGTGGTGGCGAAACCTACAATCACGAGTGCGTAAAAAGATCCATCAAGTTTCCCCAGAGCTTTATGGTCTGGGGATGCATGTCCGCTCGGGGTGTAGGGAAACTGTGCTTCCTCAAGAAGACTGTCAATGCTGCCGTATAACAAGATGTTCTGGAAACGTTCCTGATTCCGACTGTTGAGGGACAGTTTGGCGAAGAAGACCTCATATTTCAACAGGATCTTGCACCGGCTCTTGCGGGAAAGTTGACCAAAGATTGGTTCGCGGAAAAACAGCTTGAAGTTTTGGCATGGCCGGTCAACTCACCTGACCTCAATGTTATTGAAAACCTTTGGGCCATTGTCAAGCCGAAAATTCGCAACAGAAAGCCGACTACGCTGGACCAACTGAAGCAGAACATCGCCAATGCCTGGGAAGCTGTGAGTGCGGAAACTTGTGACAAGCTGGTCAAATCGATGCCGCGGAGACTTCAGGCAGACATACAAGCCAAGGGGGCAGCCACAAAATAATGAGAAAGTGATGATTCTAATTATAATAAAAATTATTCTAATTCAGTGAAACGGTTTCTCAATTATCCTAATTCAATAAAACAACATTGTCACAGTTAAATGGCCAAAATGGACCTTTTGAAAAACTCAGCTGAGCAAATTTTTTTACAGGTAGCGAGTTCTGTGATTACTCTAACAAGTAGGACAGGCGCGGTGAACACCTGATTTGCTTTCTGCACAAAAAATGCATCAAGAAAATTTAACGATAGCGCTATTTCAAATTATTCTAATTCGTTGACCAGCACCTGTATTTGCAGTGCAAATTTGTTGGAGTTAAGCCATTTTAATGATGGAAGTTGTGAAAGGACAAAGTTGCAGTAGTAAACAGAATAATTATTCCTTATGAAATTGAGCAAAAGTCCTTATTTCTTGATAAAATAAATGCTTACCCCTCTTCAACGATTGGTAATTATAAACAGAGGGAAGTTTAGATGAAGTAACAATTGAATGTAAATTATACAAACATGGACAAGTGTTTCTCACGTTGTGGTCAACTGAATTTCTTTAAGATGCAGGACAAAGTGAATATTTAAATGCTCTAATATTTGGAGGTAGTAATACATTGCAGAAAAAACTACCAGTGATATCCTCTATGAGCATGAAGTAACTGAATTTGTAAAATATTTTTAAAGAGCTAGAAAATCTAAGCACTTTTCTGTAAATAATTAGACTATGTGATTGGTGTCCTAGAAGCATGTCTCTGAAAAGAAAATGAAGGAAAAGTGGAAACAAGAATATCACACAGTGAGTTCAAAAATTTTCCAAAGTACTGTTTAACACTGGGTACAATAAGAGACTGTGTGCCAAATTCATTTGATGCAGAGGTTTTTCTATCAAGCACTGACAAATTTCAATTGCTATCTGAAAGAAAAAAATTAAGGTAAAATGATCAGAAAAGTGCCAGTAAATACAAAATATAATATGAAATTTAATGGTACATATTAAGTTAATATTAAAAAAACATCAAATGAAGTATTGTGGGATTAGAGAATCCATGGATCTTTAGATGGGGAAGCGCTAAGCAGATGAACAAATGTGACTGAAAGTTTCCCTGACCAAAGAAATGCATTTAAAATTCTTTACTCCATTTTGAACAGGGATTGTCAACGAGTGTCTTCTTGGCGAAGGAACTGAGTGGCTGATAATCTTAATCTGTTTATTTAACTTTTACAGGGAATGATCTGAACGAGTTGAATTAAAAAACAAAATTGTTCATTATTGTTTGTCTCTAACTCCTCTTGGAACTTTTCCACAGAGAGCACTGCTGAAGATAAGAAAAGATAAGATTCAACTGTGGGGTTTCAGCTTAGAAGTTTACCTTCTAAAATAGATTTGGGGAAATACAATTTGAAGTATTAACCCAAGACTAAATTCAAAAGGGGGACCACCATATAATTGAAAAAGTCCCTTAGTAATGTGATCGCATATTACTTTGCTTGTAATTTCTAAATTTATTTTTTGATAAGTGGACAGTCAAATAAAAGGTACTGACGGAAGCGACCTTTATGTGCTAGGAACCCAAAGTGAAAACTACTATTAAATATGTAGCTATTTTTGTGAATAAAAATATTTTAAAAATTTTTTGCAAATTGTAACGTGGTCTAAAGTGACTCCACTCGGTTCTGCTGATGATGTGGGAAAATGTAAGAATGGTTGGGGCTAATAAGCCCTTACTGTGCATTTCCTCCATGCTTTTAGTAGAACCCTAGACTGAGGTGGATTGCTTAATTACAATTCATTGAGAGGAAAAAAAATGTATTCTCCATTGTGTAGAAGGAGTCCTATCTAATAATACTGCATGTCCTGGACTTAAGTGACCCCACTATCAAAACTTGATATTGAATACTTTGTTGATGGTTCGGCGTCAAATGTCGATAAAGGCAACCCATGTGTTGGATATGCTGTCTGTACTCATGATAGTTGTGTTGATAGTGGCCCTCTGCTCACTCTGTAGAAGCACCGAGCTGATAGCTCACACCAAAAATGTTGACCAAATCAGTTTGGCTGACGTGTTTGCAGACAGAGAAAAAAGGGCAGTAGCCAAATACACTCTTGTGGGGCTATTACACCAATCTGAAGACTCAATTACACGTGACCTGCTGTGAGCAGAGCATGATACTGCTCCCCCACAAGAAAAATGTCAATAGACATCACATGGAACACAATACACTGATGGCGGGTGGGTAGGACCGAATGGGAAGCCTATATTACCAAAATCCCTCTTCAATATTGCAGTAGATTTGGTGCATGGGCAGTGCCATGTACCAAGAGGAAGGACTAAGGGGTTAATAGATCAAAGTACTATCACTTCTTTACTAAAAAAGTAAAAGTAAAAGTTTCATTTTTTAATGAAATATACAACATGACGAAGTTGTAACACGCGAGGAAGCGTAGTAGTACAGAAGGGGGCAATCCCTACACCCCCTGGGCCATTCCACACATTTAAGACTATGTGAAGCGAGAAGAGGTATGCATTATTACTGATGTGACCTTTTCTCAATGAGGTAGAAGCTATAAATACAATAACAGTTGCAAAAATCCTGAGTAGGGAAATTATTCCTAGGTAGGGGATTCCAAAAGCATTATATAGTAATAATGGGCCAGAATTTAGAAATTAAGTACTGGCTCGTTTGAGAGCAAAATTGGGAATAGAATTGAAAAAACATTGTGTATATCATCCACAATCAGCAGGATTAGTGGAGAGAACTAATTGAACTCTGAAAGCAAAACTGCGCAAAGCCATGGCAGAAACTAAACGGAATTGGGTAGCATGTCTGCCATTAGTATTAACTAGCATGAGAATAACACCACTGCGGGGATTGGGGTTGTCACCTTATGAAGTAGTACATGGGAAACCTTTTGAATTACCCGCTTTATTGCAGAGAACACAAGTAGAAGAAGTGACTCTGGCAGAGTATATGAATAGAATGTTGACTAACAAAAGTGAGATGTGAAATGTGCTTCCTCCCAGATCAGTAGCGGACCTGCCATCCAGTGAGATAAAGCCTGGAGATTGGATCCTGGTGCGGAGTGTCGGGAAAAAGTGGAAGTGGAGTGAACCGGCATGGAAGGGTCCATATCAAGTGCTCCTGACCACACCGACAGCAGTAAAAATCCTGGAGAGGGAGACGTGGATACATCAGTCACATTGTAAGGTGGTATCTCCTCCTCCAGCGGGTGAATAGGTACATCTGGGTGAGTCAGGATAGACTTGGAGGGAGTCCGGCTACAAAGGGGTGTGTGGCATATAGAGCCTGTCCGTGTCAAACCCGGTGAAGAGTTTATTTATGCTCCAAGTCAGTAGAGACTCCGGACCTATTCATATAAAAAAAAGAAAAGGGGTTTAATAAAATGGCTTCTCTCCCCCTGTGTCTGTTCATTTTAAATATATGTTGCGCCTTCAATGAATGTGAACAGTATAGTTAAATGCGCCATGGCAGTGTCTACTGCACGTAGTGGATTAGTTTCAATAGACCCCAGTTTACCCTCACTTAATAAAGTCTGTGAGTCAAAGGAAATGGCACAGAGTTTGTGGGGGAAGAGTTACCATCTGAGGTGCCATTACCCTATTGATGAAACTAAATTGTTTGCATTAATGGCTGCACCGACGAGTGCTTGAAAAACCCTGATTGTAAATAACACACTAATTTCTTTTCCAATTGACACGGGGCATGTTGAACTGTTATCAGAAAAGTAAGTGCAATTTTTCCACATCGGCTCAGCACTAATATGATACAAACTTGTGCTGCGAATGGGGCAACGGAACAGCGTAGCAACAGAGGAACTGAAATTTGAGGATCCTGAAGGGATTGCTTCACTCTGCTCTGTAATAGTGTCCACACAGTGCCCAGTAAACCTCCTAGGTTTTTGTCTAAACTGGGACTTAGGGTGGTTCCTACAGGTCCTACTACGTGGGAGGCAATGCGCGTGTTCGAGGGAAACAAACAGGGTGAGATTGGGGGGATCAGATGGTGGTTTGGGGAACCAGACCCCCAGCTACTAAGCATTGCAATTTGCAGATTAGCCCCCTCGCAAGCCAGTTGCATTAAAGTTGCAAATAGTGCTGGGGAGAGGACTGAAGACCCCCGTGTCTGGTGAAGTATAAATTGACATATTGCCATGGTACTATCTAGTCGGCTTGTTTGTCTCATGAAAGTTGTGGGCATCACGTGTTGCGTGAGTAACAGCCCACACCTAGCAGAGGGGCGATAGAGACGACCTCTGTGAACAGGCGAGGCTGGTGAAACGGATTAAGCGAATGCACCAGTCAGCAAGTGGTGCTTCTGTGATCGGTGGGCTCTGAAAAGAAGACACCGGGAAGCAGAAAGCAGAGTTCTCAACCTGGGGGAGCCTGGGTGGAGATCTGGTGGTGGGGGGGGGAGTTCTGTCAGCTTATAGGGCCCACTGTACCTATTTAACTACCGATGATGAGGAAGGAGGGGTTATTGATCAAGCAACGTTTAAAAGACATATCTGATACACAACAGTGGGACCTCGCACCAGCATCGGTGGACTCCTGGGGGGACTGGCATATGACTGGACGTTGGAAGGCAGGAATTACGTCTGTAGTCTAGTCCATGAGAGGGCCTTCAGCATAAAGCCATGCTCCGCCCTCAGCCTCATCTTTTGACAGTCTCCAACCAGGAAGTCTCATACAGCAGCCAAGTAACTCAAAGAAAAGAGAAATGAATTAACACAAACGGATAGCAAAATGACAAACAATGTAAACTAAATGTGGAACTCCATCTAGAAAACAGTGTTTTGTCAAAGTGCTAACAAACAATTTTTAACTGAATAAAATGTGTGGTAAGTTATCTAAGTGACTGCAACTCAAAGTAACTGAATGTGTGGTAATGGTGTTTGTGAGTGTGTGACTGCTTCAACTTTTAGTGTGGCTGTGGGCACGGCCATCACACACTCCCCCCCCCTTCGAAGCTCTCGCTGGGACAGCGAGAGAGGTAATCTGCAGTGCAGTTGTCCTTTCCTGGAATATGGTGGATGATGAAATGGAATGGCTGCATTGCCAGATACCATCTGGTGATTCTGCCATTTGTGTCCTTCATTCTCTCAAGCCACTGGAGAGCCTTGTGATCCATCTTCAATGTAAATTCCCGTCCCAATAGGTAAGATTTGAAGGAGTCTAGGGCCCACTTGATGGCTAGCGCTTTCTTCTCCACAGTTGAGTACCCAGCCTCCCTTGGGAACAGTTTACGAGTGACAAAAGCCACTGGATGCGGTTCTTCTGCAGATCCCTGTAGAAGAACAGCCCCCAGACCCCTCTCCGAAGCATCTGTTTGAAGGGTGAATTGTTTTTGAAAATCTGGACTGAATAAGACTGGGCTCTTACTTAGGGACTGTTGGATGTCCCAAAAGGCTGCCTCTCCCTCCTTCGTCCACTGGACCTGATTGGGACATCTGGACTCTGTCAGATGTGTGAGGGAAGCTGCCCTGAGAGAGAAATGGGGGATAAAGCGATGGTAAAATCCTGCCATACCGAGAAAAGATCTGAGCAGCTTCTTTGTCTCAGGCAGTGGGCAGGACTCAATGGCTCGAATCTTATTCACTTGTGTCTTTATCACCCCATTTCCTATAACAAACCCCAGGTACTCTGTCTCGGCCTAGGCGAAGATGCATTTTGATGAACTGATCGTCAAGTCTGCAGAGTGGAGGCGCTTCAAAACCCTTCCCAGATGTACGAGGTGCCCCTCCCAGGTGGTGCTGTAAATGATAACATCATCAAGATAGATTTTGCTGCAGCCTAACAGATCACACAGTACCTGATCCATCAGTCTCTGGAAGGTTGCTGGAGCACCGTGCAGTCCGAAGGGCAGGACAGTGAATTGGAACAACCCCTATGGTATACGGAAGGCAGTTAGCTCTCTGGAGCGTTGTGTGAGTGGTACCTGCCAATAACCCTTACAGAGATCTAGGGTAGTTAGATACTTAGCCTTTCCCAGGCGCTCAATCAGGTCATCAATCCGAGGTGTAGGATATGAATCAAATTGTGAGATTGCATTTAGATACCTGAAGTCAATACTAAACCGTATGCTGCCATCCTTCTTTGGAACCAGGACAACTGGGTTGCACCACTCACTCTTTGGTGGTTCAACAATCCCCAGAGAGAGCATTAGGTCGACCTCCTCCTTAAGCGCGGTCAGCAGACGTTCAGGTATTCTATAACTCAAGTGTCTCACAGAAGCACCTTCCTTTAACAGAATGTCATGTTCAACCAGATTTGTTCTTCCAGGATTTTCCTGGAATATTTCAGAGTTAAAATAAGTTCTCACCTGGAGTTGCCTTTCTTCAGGGAGGTGGCTGCGCTCCAAATCCAGGGAGGCAGCTGCAGGCAAGTACTGCTCCTCCACCTCTTCATCCTCTGGAACCCTCTTGATCAGCAACACCTCTGCTTTCTTGTCAGGTCTCTCCACCCACTCCTTAAGTAGGTTCACATGCAGCACCCTGCTTGAGCGAGGCCGTCCTGGGGTGGACACTTAGTAGGTTGTTGGTCCCATTCTCTGCTGGATTTCAAAGGGCCCTTGCCATCTTGCCAGCAGCTTACTTTCATCACTGGGGAGGAGTATGAGCACCTTTTAGCCAGGGTTGAAGGATCTCTGCCTAGCTGACCGATCATACCAGGCCTTTTGACGCTTCTTGGCCTCCGCCACGTTGGATTGGGCAAGCTCACTCATCCTTTCAAGTCGGTCTCGCATCTGCACAACATAGGAGATGACATTGACAGCTCCCCTCCCTCCCTGATTTCCTTCCCAAATCTCCCTCAGTAAAGAGAGAGGGCCCCTTACTTCATGACCAAACAGCAATTCGAAGGGACAGAAACCAGTGTAGGCTTGGGGTACTTCTCTATATGCAAAGAGGAGGTAGGGTAGCCACTCGTCCCAGTCACAGCCAGTGTCATTCACAAATTTCCTTAACATCTGCTTTAGAGTCTGGTTAAATCGTTCAGTGAGTCCGTCTGTTTGAGGATGGTATGGGGTTGTCCTCAAGCTCCTAATACCCAGCAGCTGGTAAACCTGTTTTAAAACAAAGTGGACATGAAATTAGTACCACGGTCTGTGAGGATCTCCCGCGGAAAGCCAACCCTTGAAAAAAAACTGCACAAGGCGAAAAGTTACTGATTTTGCCTTTATGGACTTCAAGGGAAAAACTTCAGGGTATTTTGTGGCATAATCTGTTATTACAAGCATGTAACGATTGCCAGTTTTACTCCTCTCCACAGGGCCAACGATGTCCATTCCCAATCGCTCAAATGGGGTACTGATAATTGGTTGGGGCTGTAGTGGACCTCTGGAGGGGATTTTGGTGGAGGTCTTCTGGCACTGAGGGCAGCTTTTAGAATAGAAGTGAATTTGAAGAAGCCAATAGAAGTGGTTTTTTATGCGAGCAAAAGTTCTGTGCTTTCCAAAATGGTCAGCCCAAGGAATAGAATGCACCAGGGTCAACACAGTTTCTCTAACAGCACTAGGAACGACCAGTTGTAGGTCTGATCCCTGCTGACGAGAAAGGATACCACCTTTCAGGAAGAAGGCCTTGCTGCAAAAGACTGGGTCCACTGGTTGTTCTTTATCCTTTTTGCTCTCTGCAAAAAAGGTGCCAGTGTAGAGTCACTTTGTTGCATTTCAATTATGTTATTTGGGATCTGGAAACCCAAGTGCAATTCTGGCTCAGGACTACAAGGCGGTGTTACAACAGCATGGTGAAATTTCTCTTGCCATTTCTGTCGGCGTGACTTACGACACTTCCCGGGTGCTGTCCAGGTCCGCATTGTAGAAAGACAAGGCACTGAGTGTCTGAGATGGCTCCTCCAACTTCGTAGCTTGAGCTCTAGTTACTGCCACATTACATCTGTGGCTGGAATTCAGCAGATCAAACAATACAGGCAGGTCTCGACTAAGCACAGCTGGGAAGGGCAAATTATCAACAACACCAATTTTTAAGAGGTGTGTCTGTCCTTCTACCTTAATGTACATCTCTGCTGTTGGATAAGGTTTTCATCTCCACGTACACAGCAAACAGGGATAGTCTCATTAAGGCTGATAACATTTGGCGGTACAAAATGCCTGTGCACCAGGGTCTGGTCACTGCCTGAGTCAATGAGCACTTTTAGGGTTTTACCATTTATCTCAACTGAAGTCATCTTAGCACATAAGTCAAATTTGACCTCAGTTTCCACAATCCTTGGCACAAAACACATTTGGCTCACCTTGGATGAGCATAAAGCAATGCTCCGCCCTCAGCCTCATCTTTTGACAGTCTCCAACCAGGAAGTCTCATACAGCAGCCAAGTAACTCAAAGAAAAGAGAAATGAATTAACACAAACGGATAGCAAAATGAAATACAATGTAAACTAAATGCGGAACTCCATCTAGAAAACAGTGTTTTGTCAAAGTGCTAACAAAAAATTTTTAACTGAATAAAATGTGTGGTAAGTAATCTAAGTGACTGCAACTCAAAGTAACTGAACGTGTGGTAATGGTGTTTGTGAGTGTGTGACTGCTTCAACCTTTGGTGTGGCTGTGGGCACGGCCATCACAGGTAAAGAAAAGCACCCACCTGGCCTGTCGCACATTCAACCTTTGTGCCTTCCTCAGATACTCCAAGTTGCAATGGTCAGTTAACACCAAGAATGGATGTGGGGCCCCCTCTAACCAATGCCTCCATTCTTCCAGCTTAACCGCTAGTAACTCCCAGCTTCCCACATGGTAGTTTGCTTCAGCAGGAGAGCTTGCGTGAAAAGTACGCAAGAAAACAGCTTCTCTGGGGTGCTGTGCCTTTGCAACAGAATTGCACCCACTTCCGTATTGGAGGCATCAGCTTCAACTATGAAGGTTATTCCCAGGTCTAGTAATTTTAGAACAGGAGCAGTAGTAAATAGTTTCTTGAGTGCGTTGAATGCGTGCTGTGCTTCCGAATCCTAGTGCTTTCGGTTTCCCTTTAAAGAGGCATGTCGGGATGGGCCGCAGCACTGAAATTCTTTATGAATCACCGGCAGAAGTTGGCGAAGCCCATGAATCTGCAGAGCTCTTTGACGGTCCGTTGTACTAGCTAATCAACTACTGCCTGTACCTCCTTCATCTCCATCGCCACTCCCTCTGATCCGATGACGTAGCCCAGGACGGAGATGGGGGATTAGTGGTGTAGCATCTCCCCCGAAAGATGGTCTAGATTTGACTGATGGTTTTCTTGTTTTATTAAACAATTTGCCTTTTCAACAACCACCATAAGAGCGAGGCAGAGCACAAGAGAAAAGTATTACCTTACTAGCCAGTACCGTGTAACCTGACATAGCATATTACCTTCTTCTTCCGCCTTCTGAGGAGAGCAGTCGTACTCTCTTCCTGTCTGCGTCTTCTTTCTTTGTCCTGTTTTGTCCTGTTACCCCCTCTTTTTTCTTTTTTTTGGACCTTCCGTCTGCTTCTGAGGCTCTTCAAGTAAAGATGGAATTAATTAGCTGGTCTCTGAATGCAATTGACAAAATTTTTTCACCAAGAAGCGGAGCAGCTGGTGAGCCGTGCTGCCCGGATGGGACTTATGCTGCTGGCTACGTTCGGGACGCGTGGTCGAGATGGCAAGTTGTTTGTCTGGCGGCACTATCCCTTGAAGACGTGGAGGATGTTTTACCTTTTTGGATTTATGGTAACGGGATTTCTCCAAATTGACATGGGAGTTGCTCTGATCTACCGCAAAGTACACAAGCTGGGAGCGAGGAAAATGGCCAACGCGCTGCCTAGCACCAAAATTATTACGGAACACCTCAGTGGAGTATCGGAGAATGGTGAGTTGCTCAAAAAGACTCATGGATCATCTGCAGCAATGCACAGAAAGATGGATGCTATTTTGAGCCAGTGTGGGGAGTTTATGCATTTGACTGTGAACTTAGACAAGAGACAGGATGAGACTGCCCTGAAGCGTGAAGTAAAATATTTACCAAATGAATAGCGGATCAATCGACCACCCCCCCCCCCATCCCCCCCCCGCCAAGGCTGCCTCCGCATTTTTATAAACCTGTCGTGTTATAAACCTGATGTGTATTATGTCCAATGTTATCAATATGTGTTTTTTCTGTATTAACTGCAACCTTTAATTTTCGAAGGAGGAAGTGGAGGTGGCGGCGCGACGCACGTTGCAGCAGCCCAGAGCACTTTCTCTCCACACGTGATATCGTTGTTATTCTGTAACAATGACAATAAATTCATCTAATCTAATCTAATCTAATTATCAACACGTAGTAACTAAACATTAGCAGTAAAAAGTTCTCCATACGGTGAAAATCACCTCAAAACATGCAAACATGCATTAGATATATTCCTTTACATAAACACTGACCTTGTGCCGCTTCGGAGGGTGCAAATCATTTAAATAAACTGTATTTCATTGAACAATCTTCTTGATTCGTTCTGTTCCATTCTCTCGCGCCGTAGCCATAAACTAAACCTGGGCACGTAGTTTCACAATAAAAGTTCCCCAAACAAGGTAAAATAACAGGCGTTATAAATTCACAAAAATAGATGTAGAAAATAAATCAAAGAATAGTAGCTTACGGTAAGTTAACAGTGCATCATTCTCTTTGCAGGAACTTAGAAATTGGGTCATTTACAAGTGGAATGAGCATTTCTCCGCCTTGACGTAAAGTCGATGGTGTAGGAGACAATCAAGTACCACCCTCATGTGTCTCACGTGCTCCTTACAAGTGCCGAAATAGATCAGAATATCGTTGAGATAGGCTATGACGTATCTGCCCAGCCAGTCTCGTACCACGTCTTTGATGAATGGTTGGAACACAGAGGGCGCACTGACCAATCAATACGGCATAACCTGGTACTCCTAGCAGCCAGGGGTGGTACTGAATGCCGTCTTGCACTCATCTCCTTCTCTGGTGCATATCAGATTTTAAGCGCTGTGGAGATCTTAGCTTCGTGAATATTGTCACTCCACAAAGCTGCTCCACAGCGCTTGGGACTAGGAGGAGTAGGCAACAATACTTCACTGTGACGTCATTTAAGCCCCTGTACTTCTTCTGAACAAAGAAAAAAACTGGCTGATGCTGATGAAGTGGAGGGGTGAATGAAACCTTATTGCATGACTTCCTGCACATACTGCTCCATTGCTTGCGTAGATTCGGTTCCTTGGTGGTGTGGTGCCAGACAGTAGTTCCATTCCACAGTCCCACAGACAATGCAGGGGTAGCTGTGTGGCTTACTCGTTCCTTACTCAACGCCACCTGCAGATCATGGTACTCCTGGGGAATGTCAAGCTGGTCCTCTGGGTCTGGGCTCTCGACAGCAGCTGAGGTAATGATGAGGTGGGCTTGATATCATTGGTACGTAGGGGATCGGAAGTGGAGCCTTCAGATGTTCCATGCAACTGTGGGGTTGTGTGTAAGGGGCCAAGGTAATCCAAGTATCACTGAGTGACTGGAATATTGTAATGTCAGCAGTGAGATGGTCTCCAGGTGGCAGTTCAGGATCAAGAGGGAGATCGGTGGCGTCTGGTGTCTCACGCTGCGGTTGCCCAGGGGTCTTCCATCAATGGCAGACATTGTCAGAGGGGAGCAGAGCTGATGGAGTGGGACATCAAGTCGTCATGCCAGCCAGCTGGAGATGAAATTCCCCGCCGCACCGGAGTCTATCAGGGTCTCTGTACCAAGGGTCAGAGTATTAAAGGACACCTCCACAGGGATCTGGAACCGCTGTCCTGTGATGGTTGAGGGTAACACCATTACCTTTGTGAGCGTGGTTTCCCCATCCTGACTCCAAGAGTAGGGGCCAGCTCTTCTTCACGGGCGAGGCTCGTAAGATCTAGATGACCCCAACTCCATAGGTTCTGCCCCTTCTCCAACAGGAATTTGGGCCATCTCCGCACGGAGCTCTGGACTTAGCCCCCTCCTGAAGATGGACAGTAGGGCTGGTTCATTTCAGCCACTGGCTGCAGCCAAGGTGTGGAACTGGAGGGGGTAATCCGCAGCGGTCTTGGCTGAACTCCATTAGCTGGTTGCCAGCCTTCTTCCCGAGGTGATCAAAGACTGAGCGAAACAGCAGAAGGAAGTCAGCATAGGTGGCGAAAGCCGATTCCCCCAAAAAGCTGTCGCCCAGTCTAGGGGCTTCCCTGAAACGCGAGTCACTACTGTGGCAATCTTCTCGACATCACTCAGACTTGGGTGGTAGCTGAATCATAGCCCGCACTGTAGGAGGAAACGTCTGCACGCAGTGGAGTTGCCGTCACAGCGTTTGGCGACGCGCACTGGAGAATCACCCCTGAAGGAGGAGTGGGCAGGCTGCAATCCCGCAAGAGAGATGGTAGAGGGGACTGGTGGAGGAGCACTGGAGGTCACAAGTTTAAGAACCCCTAGAACAAGCTCGTCCAGTGTAGCGTTTAGATGGCTGATCTCCCTCTGCTGCTCCGCCAGTCGCTGGAAGAGGTCTGGAACGTGGGCAGCGAACACTCCCGATCCATTGGCAGTGGAACCTTTGCTGAAACCATCTTTGAGGCCAAGTCATCTGTAATGTTTGGCACAGAGGCCAGGAAAACGTGGACTGGACTCTGGTGCAAAGGTGGATTTGTAGATTTATTGTTGAGCCTGGCGAGCAGGCAGAAGGCATAAACGCAAAAGACACAAACAAAAGAGAAAAAAAAGAGGTTCCAAGCTAAACCATTTGTAACATAACAAAAGCTATGAAACAATAGTTGTGTATTACAAAATAGTAAAGTAAAATGAAAACGAGGTTCCTCTTAAATATACTCAACAAAAATATAAACGCAACACTTTTGTTTTTGCTCCCATTTGTCATGAGATGTGGGCAGTATAAGGTACACCTGTGCACTAATCATGGTGTCTGAGGAGCATCTTGATGTGGCACACCTGTGAGGTGGGATGGATTGTCTCAGCAAAGCAAAAGTGCTCACTATCACACATTTAGACAGATTTGTGAACAATGTTTGAGAGAAATGGTAATATTGTGTATCTGGAATGAATTTTAGATCTTTGAGTCCATCTCATGACAAATGGGAGCAAAAACAAAAGTGTTGCGTTTATATTTTTGTTGAGTGTATTATGAGCTGGAAATACACGGCACTGTAGCAATGTTTTAGATTAGATATACGAGAAATGCGGTTAGAAAAGGGAGAGCTCTAGCGTATAGCTTTATGCGACTTAGCAAAGAACTACTGTGAAGCTGTGCTACTTATACAGGCGGCGAGCCCTCAGCAGTGATAAGACACAGATGATCCTGTTTGTGTTGAGTGGAGCTGCTGCCCGAATCTTAATTGGCTGACGTGCTGGCCCGTAGAAGGCGAGATCTGACAATAAAAAAGCAGGAAACTGCATTATCGTTTTGATTGAGACAGATATCGCGTTTTCTTGGAAAAGAATTTCCAAGAATGCATTTGCATTATAAGATTAATGTTCTAATTTTGTTGGCGTAATGGCTTAAGTGGAGGATTACATTTTCATAAATGCATTTTCATCTTGCATACACATTTCTGAGAATGCATTTTCATATTAATAGCTATACGTTTCCATATTCAACACTGGTCCATTTTAAATTACAATATAGTTTTAAGCAAATTTCCTACTTGAAGTAAGAAGTTTGTATTCTCGCAAAGCAGTCATTATCCTGGATCACACAAACGCGTTCAGTTTAAAATGTCTTTTCATCAGATCAGAGGCTGGCAAATCAAGCCTCTTGAACAATGGTTTTTCGTCCTGGAACAAGCTTCGGCCCAAGCTCGAACTTGAGATTCTCGTTTCTTGAAAGGATTTCAAACATAGAATAATCGAGGAGGTAATGACGGGCTGCAACTGTTTCAGTTAAAAACAGTCCTAAATATTGTTGCTTTGTATGCAATATATTTTAATGTATTTCATGTATTCATTTTTGCTATTGTGATTTGATAGTCCAGTTATTTGTCTGATGCTGCCATTTGACCCTGTCTTGGCTAGGTGTTACTTGTGAAAGAGGTTATTATCTCAATGTGACTTCCTGGTTAAATATAGGTTATGACAATGAGGGCAACCTCAGCAATGTAGAATAAAATAGCGAATTTTCATCATATAAACCAATATGATAAACCTCATCTCATGTAAGGTTACGTAATTTTAAACATATTCGTCTTAGTGTGACAGTTGTTAGGGAGAAACCAGTAGCACTACACTGGGCATTTCAATCAGACTGAATTAAGGCTAACCCGCAAATGCCGTTACCCGCCTGGACACTCAAATACACAAGTTTGTTCAAGAGAGACAGATGTAATTCCAAATACAATCGCCATGTTTACTGATATGTTTAATAAGAGAAATGGAAGGCACTGGGGGGGGGGGGGGGAGGGTGTTGGAAGAATGGGGTTACACTAAAAAGGAAATGCACGAGTGTATACAGAATATGTAGGAATATATTTTATAACAGTTATCCAATTCTTTTAATAAGTTAATTAGTTTTAGACATTAAAAATGCAACTGTCCAGAGGTGTAAAATCCAGGGCTCAGAAAGTAAAAGTCCTGCCAAGTTCTTCTCCCTCCCACAGAATGACCTGATCACTCACATTGGCTCTATCTCCTGTCCAAAGTAAATCCAGGTAGTTGTTCTGGGGAGGATTTTTACTTTCTGAACCCGGACTTTACACTACTGCAACTGTCAAATCCTAATTAGAAATATGGTGCTTGAGGCCACGAAAAGGGGGTAAACTAAAGAGGCAAGTGCCTGGGGGTACAAATACTCACCACACACAATTACACAATCACAGCAAACCAAACCTTAAATGGTGCCCAGTGCTTAAACCCCATGTCGCAGATATAGACGCCAGCATCTGTAAATTCTGAAATTTAATTCTTACTAAATTCTGTAACTGAATTTCCAAATGTCTTGCTCCCCTTGAATAATTTCTCAGTCTCCGGGAGTCAAATAGTGAGTTATAAAGCCTAAATAGTCTCATGCACAACAGGAAAAACTGGCATTATTTGTATTCTGTGCAAAGGGGTTAAGTAACAGCATGCAGTGAAGGGTACCTCAATCAAGTGGCTGACCTCACCAGGCGACACCAGTATGAACATGTTGGTGTCTAATCAGACAGAAGCCACCAAACAATTATCTACTGCAAACTGACAAACCACAGTAGAAGCATAAACCCATATCTTCTTGGGGGGAGTTTCTTCCCCCTTTTTCTATCTTGCTTTGCTTCCGTGATTCGAACTATTATACGTCCTTTGGAAGCGCAAGTACTTACATTTAGTCTATGTTATTCTCTGTTTTTTGTACTGAGTCCGTGCTACGCTCTTTCTCTCTGTCGTTGCGCTTGGCCTCCGTATATTACCGGCCATTACAAGGAAAGAAGGAACTAATTCCCTCCTTTCCTTCTTGAAATAGACAATTCAGATGCTCCTTGTCATAGCTACCAGCCAAGCGATTTTTGGTTCAAGTCCATAAGCGAGGAAGGTTCCCTGCTCTTTCCAGAATTCTGATCCAACCTGTTGTTAGTCACAACTACTTCAGGTCAATCAAGCGCCTTCAGTCTGCGTAACTGAAGCCACAGCTGAAACGATTAACTCGGACTCACATCTGCACTATGTCGCTCAACTTGTGGAGTCTGCTGCAATGTAAAATGAAGTAGCAAATTAACTGCTTGCCTCGGAGGAGAACACATGCTAGCACAGTCCTAAACTGATAACAGAATCAGTGATGAGTGCTGCTGGTGAATAAAATTGTAGATTCCTTATCAGGAGAGAGTAATCTATTTTTAACAGTAATCTCAGTTGGTCTCTTGGGTGTTTGTTAACTGGAAAAATTGTAAAGGTGACTCTTGTTGCTCTGGTGGTCCTGGGTCCAGCAAACCAGTATTTGGATTCTGTGAGGCGAGCCCTGCGCCAGCATTCCTCCTTTTGTACTGTGCAAGACTGTCTTTTCATGTAGGGATTTTGAAAAGAGCTGTTCATCAACGTGATGACAATAAAGCTAACGGATGAAGGAAATTAATGTGCTGTTCGTCTTTTTTTTTTTTTTTTGCTTGATTGACTTGTATATCTAGTGACTTGGAGAACTTTAAAGATGAGGAATATTAGCTGTATAGATAGCTGACTGAATGCTGGGAGGGGTGATACTGACTCATATGCACAATTAGCAGCTGGTTCAGAATAAACATTTCTATTTCTGTCAAGGAATGCCCCTGCAACACGAGCGAAGCTTCAGTTCTGTTTCGGCGCCAAGCTAAAAGCGAAACATAGGGCAATATTGCAGAGTTTGTCCTGACAAAGAGAGGACTGGCAGCTGGCTCTGTACGATGACGAGTAAAGGTTTTCCTGTTGAACTATGTTGTTCTGTGTGCTTTGGAATGGTCAGAGAATATGTTTTAATGCCATGTAGCCACAGCTTCTGTACAGTGTGCCTGCAGCAGGCTTGTGGGGAGAACTGCCCCTGGGAGTGTCCAATGTGCAAGACCGTGACTTCGGTGGAGAAACCACCTCGCAGACTGGATTTAAAAGATATCGTGGCATCTTATATTGAGCAAGAGCCAGACGGTGAAGATGAACAGAATGAAACATGTTGCAGTCTTCATGGAGAGAAACTCTGCGTCTTCTGTGTGGAGGATCACAAGCTTCTTTGTGTCATATGCCAGACATCAGAGGACCACATGAAACATCAGCTCCTTCCAGTCGAAGAGGCTACACAAGATCTGAAGGTATTCTGTGTCAAGAATGAGAATTTATTTTAGTCTTTCCAAGATCTGAAGGTATGCTGCTTCAAATATGTGAATTTGTCATACGCTTTTTTACTTTAACCAACAAATATTATTTAAAGAAAGCATGATGATACTTTGAGAAATAAAAGCCCCCTTGACCTTTACCAACATTGCAGCTGGCGTACTGAGCTACATTTCCCTGGAGACAAGACCAGAATACTCGTTTCTCATCAGATCATAGATTGGCACCAGTTTGAACCCGTGGAGCACTGTGTGATGTCGGGAGATTAATATAGCCCAAGGAAAAGCAGCAGTGAGCTGTTGTTCTTTGGCCCAAATGCAGAACAGAATCCTTTATTAATGCACAAGTAATTTGTCTCCATATTTTAAAATATGAAACTGTCCAATATTTTGAAAATATTTCTGAAGAATAAATTTTACTAAAAAAGGGAGTGCCAGTAACTGTGGAGGACACTGTTAAATCTCCATCGTTTACAGCTCAAAAAAGTTTAAGTGTGCAGTGCTCCTTTCATTTCTGATGGTAGAAAGAGGTTTAACTGACTCCATTAAGGTGGGCCTATGCTTTGCTGTCAAGTCTGGATGGCAAGCAAATTAGAACACTTTTCTTGTGAGTCTACCTAATAACTTTCCCAGGAAAATCCTTTTTGAGGGAGTTAGTATGTCATTTATGCATTAGTCAGTCGACCACAAATTCACATACTCATTGGGGTGCTGACAGATGATGGGAGAAAACCTATACAGGTGTAAATGGAAGTCAGAGCGCCACACAGGCCAAGTTCTTTGCATCTCAGACATGCAATCCTGAAAAAGTCAAATGCATTGTGTATCAGAACACAAGACCATTCTTCATTCCAGGAGGAACTCAAGGCTGCATTGTATCCGATGAAAGAAAAAGTTGAGAGGTTCATTGATTCTAAACTTGAGTGTGAGAAAACTGCAGAACACATTAAGGTGAGTTGATCATCAAGAGACTATTTCAATGCACAAACATCAGGAAATGCATTTCCTCTAATAATGTGCTGATACATTTCAGAATCAAGCCCAGTACACAGAGAAGCAGGTAAAGACACAGTTTGAGAAGCTACACGAGTTCCTGCATGATGAAGAGCAAGCCAGAGTAGCAGCATTGAGAGAGGAGGCGAATCGGAAGAGTCAGATGATGAAAGAGCAGATTGAAAACATCGCAAGACAGATCTCAACTATGAAAGACAAAATTGCAACCATAGAGAATGCTATTGACAGAGAGGACATCCATTTCTTGAAGGTGGAGTCCATTTATCCCGCAAATAATATGAGTTTACATTGAATCCACACTCAGGTAGACTTCCCTGCAAATGTGACAGAATACCTCAAGCCTTGAGTGTACGGCCGGAGATATACTTGCTTTTAATTTTGCGTTCACGTGTGCATGCTGGCTGCCTTGCATATTCCGTGCCCATTTGGCGCATTGGTTGTCCAGATTCTTAAAAATTAATGCTGAATACCGAACAGAAAAGCAAGGCCTGTCATGAAGGCCTATTTCTTGATTGGGAATTTAATGACCTCTAGTGGCGAGGAAAAACACTTAGCAGTTCAGGCAGCTGTTTGTTTTGAAACCCATGACTTCAGACAAAGGAAACAGAAAAATATTGCGTGTATATTTTACTCCCGCATCATATGGCAATGGCACCCAATCGATACGATTTCCGATTAGCCAAAGGTCTTTGGATTATTTTGATGCAACACTTGAAGAGACCGTACTAAACATTTTTTAGTAAAAAAAAAAAAATAAAAATAATGGATAGCTCATCAAGTAAACTGAGGATCCTATAAATGAAAAAAAAAAATTAAAATCCATGTCCTTCTAATTTATCATTTCTCTGTTTGTGATCAGATTTTTTTTTTTTTGGCAGAATGCTTCGTGTTCCTTTCTGTGTCTTCATTGTTGATAGCAAATTTTTGGCAATGAAGCTAGCTTGTAGGCTAAACTAGCCACATTGCTACTTTCATTAAAAAAGCAGCAGTTGTGTGTTCTTTTATCATTATTTATTAGGCCTTTATATAACCAGGAAGATTCCATTTAGAACGTATTTCTACTAACATTTTTCAAGGATGCCTTGGGAGAAATGCCAGGAAGAATATGGAATTATATTTGTGCCACAATCCTGAGCAAGCAATTGGAAATTTTGAGCACAGAAAAATATATTGCGGAAGCACACAAATCTTGTTATGAGGAAAAATTGAACGTGAACAAAAAACCTATTTCGATTGGGTTCGAGCCCCGGCGTACCCACCGGCAGGGGTCAGCAGCTTTTTCAGAATAGCGCACAATAAGCAATCGCGCTACAGGGTTCCAAATTGGGAAGGGACTGCCGGATTTGGGGATTCAATAGTAGCTTTGTTCGTTGCTCCAGCGCCTCCTACTGGCCAGACGGGCGCTCGTCAGGAAGACTCTGGGTTTGCTCATGTCCGGGTATCCTCCGCCCTCGTTCTGAACTTACGAGGATTCAACTAATGAGTGTATAAGAATCAGTGGCTGACGGGCACGTGCTTCGGAGGAGAGTCGTGAACTGTCTTCACTATCCTGAGTTGGCAGCAAGGGGACCCATACAAGCAAGCTTTGTACATAGTTCACCAATTGGGCATTCCAGATTCGGGTGGGATTGGAGATGCCAAATTAAAAAAAATAAATAAATAAATAAAAACCTATTTCGATTGAGCAAACCCAACTATTTTGTGCTCAACAAATGTCTTTCCATGTTTGTTATTATCAGTATGAATCCGTTTCGCTCTAGGCTATGCCGTCTCACAAACTCATGCTCGATGTGCTGGCAGACAGCAGCATGCTCGCTCAAAGTGTGTCCCTCTCTCCCTCTCCCTGTCAATCTGCCCACTCTGTGCGCGCTCAACTTCACCTGCGCGCTCGCTCAAGCTGTGCACAGTGTTACAAATGTGCCACAATTCTGATTGGCTGCTTTGGCTCCAATTAGACGCATTATGACCAACCAGCAAAGAAAAGGGGGAAAGTTAATGACGCAATTCGACAACTGGATTACAGTGCTGCCTTGTTGCATTGTTTGGGTTCACTTTAACGTTTCATCTTCAGTTATCTTGAGACATCAACTGTTGCGTGATTCTTTTGGCTCGTCCCTCTTTATGAAAAACTTACCTTTTCCGTGGGCCAAGGGAAAGTCTGGCGGTCACCATTACAAAGGGAGAGCGCGACAATCGAAACAAATCCAGCTGTCTTTCATGTCATCTGTGCAAAATATTTATAAAAGTGCTGCATAATTAGGCAATGTCGTCATAAGGAAATTTAGATTATTTTTAACTTCCTGAGGCCAATATGTGGTTTTCAGGAATCCAAATGTTTGACGGGGCATTATCGGCAGACCGATGCTTTCACCAGATCACCCTTTCAAAACCAGGGTGAGTGCAGAGATATGCAACTTCCACTTTTTACAGCTTTTTATTTTCTGGAATGATTTCAAAAGGGGGCAGAAATATATTTTGGGGTTTTATAAGTGAAAAGGGGATTAAAATATTATTAACACTGAATGTTAATATCATGAATGCATATGCTGCGCAAGCACTTGCAACGCACTTGCAATGTCTCTGCACTCACCTCTCTTTTCCGTAACTCGAGCGGGAGCAAATGGCCGGCAAACGCAGAATCAGTGCTGTACAGGTCTTTTTGGGGCTTTGCAAAGTTGTGGATACTTCCTTTTCAGTCCATATCCATTTGTGTCTGTGCCCTCTCTCACATTTGAATTCCTCAAAGCCATATTTTGGCCTCGGGAAGCTAAAAATAACCTAAATTTCCTTATGACGGCATTGCCTAATAAAGCGGCACTCTTCTTATATGAAGATAGGTTTCACAACTAAACTGCGCATGCCCAGCTATTGACATACCTCTTTAAAGCTGCAGGTGGTAACTTTGAGGAGAGTGAGGACTTAGCACAAAAATTTGAAAAAAGCAACTTTCAGATCCCTCCCCCTCCCTCTCCACTGCACTCCTCAGACCCAACCCCAGAAAGCTGCTGTGCACGCGAAGGCACGCAAACTGTTATGCATGCAACTGCGGAGAGATTTTGCACGTTCACATTATGAAAGCGGCCAAGTTGCCGTGGTGAGACGTTACTGTTGCGAACAGTCAACACTGCTGGCCAACAAACCGGCGCGTCGTTAGACCTGAAAATTGCGGGGCCAATATCCCTCCTTTTATTGAAAACAAGTGTTTGCCACTTACATGGCAATATCCCCCTGTTATGGCCCCAATTTGTTATTACCTTTGTAACACAACAGCAACAGCAAGGGATGACAAACACAGTTTTAACAACTAAAACACATTTAATTTTTAACAAAGACAAAGACTAATAACAACCTACAACTAAAGACCAAGATTGATAAATAAGAAAAAACAGAAATAATTACAGTCCCTTTTTGGTGGGGTGGCTTGGTGATGTCCTGGATGAAGAAAATGCACAAACACAGGCAAAGAAATCCACAAAAGAAATGTCACAGGTCTTGAACAGAATGGCAGGTCTGGTCATCTTCTTGCAATTTCTCCTACTACTTTACTGTCTCAATTCTTTTCCTTATATACTCTTTTGCAGACCCCACCCACATTTAGACCTCTTTTTTTTTAATTTTCTGAGACTTGCCCCAGACATGTCCAGGACATGTCTAAACATGACTCCAGTCTGAGCTTAACAAAAAAAGGTAAATACTGCCATCTAGTGGCCTATATTCACATTACACCTCCATTCCAAAAGGGAAAAATTTTGACTCATAAAGGCAAAATTTTTCTTTTCAATACAAAATGGTTAAGTGAACACTTGTCTATATATACATATCATACAATATTCAAACACATGATATACACATTCAAACACGGGATAAGCAATCAGCAATTACATTGTCTGTACCCTTCACATGCTTAATTTCCAAGTCAAACTCCTGTAAAATCAAACTCCAATTCAACAATCTCCGATTTTTGTTTTTCATCTTACTCAAAAACATTAACGGATTGTGGTCAGTGTACACAATCATTGGCTTTTGTCCTGTACAAACATAAACCTCAAAGTGTTGTAAAGAAAGGACCAGAGCCAACAGTTCCTTCTCTATTGTGGAATAGTTCCTTTGGTGGCGATTGAACTTCCTGGAGAAGTATGCCACGGGATGCTCAATGTCATCAGAGTCACTTCTCTGTAGGAGCACAGATCCACAAGCTTGGTCACTAGCATCGACCGCGATGGAGAATGGTTTGTTGAAGTCAGGAGATTTGAGCACGGGGAAGTGACACAGCAGAGACTTCAGGCGATCGAAGGCTCTCTGGCATGCATCATCCCAGGTGAACTTTACGCCTTTCTTCAGTTGGTTAGTTAGACTGAGAGCAATCTCAGCAAAGTTCTTGCAGAACTTGCGGTAGTACCCGATCATTCCAAGGAAGCGGCGCAAAGCTTTTTTGTTGTCAGGAACTGGAAAGTCCATGATGGCTTGGACTTTAGCATTTATGGGTGCCACCTTACCCTGGCCTATGACGTAGCCAAGATAGGTGACAGTAGCACAACCAAAGTCACTCTTGCTCAGGTTAACAGTCAGGTTAGCCTGGGTCAGGCGCTGGAACAACGTCTCTACATCTTTTAGATGTTCTTCCCAGGAGTCACTCCATGTGATCAGGTCATCGATGTATGCACCCGTGTGTGGCAATCCAGCGATTGTAGACTGTATCATCCTTTGGAACGTGGCTGGGGCATTTTTCATGCCAAAGGGTAGGACTTCATACTGGTACAATCCAGATGGTGTGGCAAAAGCAGAGATGCTCTTGGCCCTCTCAGTTAAAGGCACACACCAATAACCCTTCAATAAATCAATCTTGGTCAGAAACTTTGCTTGCCCTACACTATCAATACAATCATCAATCCTAGGTATTGGAAACACATCAGTTCTAGTTACAGCATTGACTTTGCGATAATCTGTACAGAATCTAGTACTTCCATCAGGTTTTGGAACTAGCACACAGGGTGAACTCCAATCGGAGTTGGAGGGTCTGATAATATCATGTTTTAACATGTACTCAACCTCTTTCTCAGCAATCTTTCTCTTTTCAGGATTCATCCGGTATGGATGCTGTTTTATTGGTTTGGCATCACCAACATCTACATCATGAGAGGCTATAGTAACTCTCTTTGGAACATCAGGAAACAAATCCTCATATTTCTTGATCAACCTTTCAAACTGATCTCTCTGTGAGGGTTCTAAGTGCTGGAGTTTTACATCAAGATTTTGCAACACTTCAGTGTTTGACAATTTACATGAAAGAACTTCAGCTTTAATTCTTGGTTCATCATCTTGAAACTCCCCCTCATCTTCACACGTTTCGACCATTTGAGAATCTGAAGTGACAGCTGCAACCCTAGCATTTCTGTCATGATAAGGCTTTAGCATGTTAATATGACACAATTGTTTTGGTTTTCTCCTATCTGGAGTCTTCACAATGTAATTGAGATCATTGAGTTTTGTCAGAATTTCATAAGGACCATGAAATCTAGCCTGCAATGGATTGGACTGCAAGGGAAACAACACAAGGACCTTGTCTCCTGGTTTAAACTCACGGCTTCTAGCCTTATGATCATACCAAGTTTTCATTTTTCCCTGACTTGATTTCAAGTTCTCTTTGGCAAGGTCACAAGCTGCACGCAATCTTTCCTTGAACTTGCTAACATAGTCTAACAGACTGATTTGCGGCTCTTCCTCTTGCCATTGTTCACTCAATAATAGCAGAGGTCCTCTCACTTCATGACCAAACACTAGCTCAAATGGACTGAATCCAGTAGACTCCTGCACTGCTTCTCTAGCTGCAAACAACAGCAAATGAACCCCTTCATCCCAGTCTTTCTCATGGTCATAACAATAAGTCCTCATCATTGTCTTGAGAGTGGAATGAAACCGCTCTAAGGCACCCTGACTTCCTGGATGATAGGCACTAGAAAGAATCTGTTTTGCACCTAGTTCATACACAACCTGCTGAAACAATCCTGAAGTGAAATTGCTACCTTGGTCTGACTGAATTTCCCTGGGAAGACCAAACAACGTGAAGAACTTTATCAAAGCCTTCGAGATTGCAGTTGCCTTGATGTTACGTAGAGGTATGGCTTCGGGGAATCTGGTAGATGCACACATGATTGTCAACAAGTACTGATTTCCAGATCTAGTCTTGGGTAATGGACCAACGCAATCAACAATGACCCTAGAGAATGGCTCCCCAAATGCTGGGATAGGCTGCAATGGAGCTACAGGTGGGTCTAACTGGTGTTTTCCAACTACCTGAAAGTGTGACAGGTTTTGCAAAAGTTGGAAACGCTTTCCGAAGCCCAGGCCAAAAGAAGTGTTTCATGATCTTATCAACAGTCTTGTTAACACCAAGATGACCTCCTAAAGGTAAACTATGAGCCATTGTTAAGATCTCATTCCTATAGACCTTCGGAACAACAATTTGCCTGACCACTGCCCAATCTGCATTGGCAGGGATATCAGGAGGTCGCCACTTCCGCATCAACACACCATCCTTGAGATAATACCCAACTGGAACTGCATCTATTTCTTTTTCAGGAAGGGCTCTCCTCTTTAGTACACCAATTTCAGGATCATTAGTTTGCTCCTCAATCAACCGCTTTCTGGACAGAGACAAGTCTCCAGACACATCAGAATCACCAGACCCATCCGGCTGGCTGAATAGAGAACTGATAAAAGTATCTGATAAGTCCTCAAACGGAGAAACCATATTAGGCCAATCAGAGTCATGAGGCGAACCACCTGAGTCCTGACTATTCAATGTACTGGACGGCACCACAACATCATCTTCTTTAGCCTTCTTGGCCATAGCACGAGTCACTGCGCAAGAAGGATACAGAGATGGGTCCTCATCCCCATTTTCAGTGCTCGGCTGTGAAGTAAGATGTACAGGGGGAACTACTTTGCCCCCAGCCAGGTCATTGCCTAGCAACAGAGAAACACCCTTTATAGGTAGACTTGACATAAGTCCCACCTTTACCTGTCCTGTAACTAAATCTGACTTCAAGAATATAGAGCGCAGGGGTACAGATACAGTCCTCCCTTCAATACCTTGTACAAGTATGAAATCCCCTGAAGCGGTCTCATCACGTAACTCCAAGGAGTCCATCAACAAAAGTGACTGAGAAGCTCCGGTATCCCTTAGGATATATATGGGGACAGGAGTAGTATGCTCATTCAGAGCCACAAATCCCTCTGACACAAATGGAAGAAATTCCTCCCTCACAAAGTCAGCTGTATTAGGCTTTTTAGCCCCACAAGAAGCAGGCAATTTAGCAGATTGGTTATCTACTACAGGGGTTTCTAACCTTGTTTTCACAAAGGCATTTGGTTTGGTATCCTTTTCTTTTTCTTTCTTAGCTTTAAGGAACCAACAGTTAGTTGTAACATGACCAGATTTCTTGCAATAACTGCAAACTAGACCACTTTTGTCACTGTCAGCTTTCAGACTTTGATCAGACCTGTTACTGGATTTCTGAGCACCATCACCAGATTTGTCTTTGTCTTTGGGTGAGGAATCTTGGGTATCACCGTAACCCTTTTTCTGAAATTGGGACCATTTATTGTTACTGCTAGACTGAAATTTGGACTTATGAGTGAGAACATATTCATCTGCAAATTTGGCAGCTGATTGCAAGTTCAGTGCTTGCTTCTCATTAAGGTAGGTCTTTATATCATCCTTAACACAGTTCTTGAATTCTTCAACTAACACCATCTCTTTTAGTGAGTTGAAATCATCCTTGACCTCCATAGAAGTACACCAGCGTTCAAAGCAAACCTGCTTCTCATTAGCAAATTCAACATAAGTCTGATTTTCAGATTTCTTCAGACCTCTGAATTTCTGTTGGTAAGCCTCTGGAACCAACTCATAAGCTCTCAAAATAACCTTTTTGACAACCTCATAATCAGAGGAATCATCTGCAGACAAAGCCGAATAGGCTTGTTGAGCTTTACCCTTGAGGACAGTTTGCAACATCAGAGGCCAGTGTTCCTTTGGCCACTGGCAACTCTTTGCTACCTTTTCAAAACACTGGAAATAGTTGTCAACACCCTTTTCCGAAAATGGAGGCACCAGTTTTACCTCCTGACTGGCACAAAATTTATTTTTAGTTTCAATTTTTATTTTTAGTTGCTCCATTTGGAGTCTTTCTTCTCTATCGAATTTCTCTAATTCAAAATCTCTCTGTCTCTGTCTCTCTCTTTCTGCTCTTTCCTCTTTCTCTCTCTCAAATTCTCTTTGTTTTTCTTCTCTTGCTAATTTTTCTAACTCAAACTGCCTTTGTTCTTCTTTTTCTTCCCTCTCAAATTCTCTTTGTTTTTCTTTTTCCTCCCTTTCTTTTTCTCTTTCCTCCCTTTCAATCTCTAGCATTTTTAATTTAAGTTCCATTTCTATATTTGGATTTTCCACTGGAAACTGTTATGACTTGGAAAAATCACAACAAAGAAAACTGGCCAGTACAACTAAAACAAATTTATTCTTTACAAAAAAAGTTGTACAAAAATTATCCACTATTTAAATTCTCTAATAACACTGCCACTATTTAACTGTTGCCAAAACAAAACTCTGGTCTGCTCTCTTCTGCTGTCTGCTCTCTTTGTTGTCAGTCTCTGCTGTGCTTAAAATCACAGCCTTTTTATAGTCTAGCAACCTTCCAGAAAGATCCACAGGATTCTAGGGAAATCCCGCCCCCTCCAAGCAGGAAAGTGCCAGAAGCTTCTAGAAATTACTAGACTTTTCTTAATGATTTTACAAATACGCCACCAGATGGTGCCAATGAACAAAATAAATATAGCTGACCAGCAAGGCAGCAAAACAGCATGTAACAAATCTTCATTTACAAATGAAATAAAATGCTGTACAAAAATTATCATACATAACAAAACTGTTCCAGATCTCCTGGTGCAAACACATTTTCATCAATGTAATATTCAACTATCTCTCTAGCCAGTCTTGCTTTTCGCATGGCTGGTTTTACCTCTGTCAGCTCCAACTGTCTGCAAATTTCTAGCAGTTCTGTCTTTTTAAAAGACTTCAAAACCCCTACGGTTGGTGATGCCAAGAAATCATCCATTGCTGTTGTCAATATATATCTAGGAAAATTCACAAAAACAATTTCACAATTTGGAATGTTAGATTTTCAATAAATTACTCACACAATGGTCTATCCCGGACCTTGAGCCCCCAATTTGTTATGGCCCCAATTTGTTATTACCTTTGTAACACAACAGCAACAGCAAGGGATGACAAACACAGTTTTAACAACTAAAACACATTTAATTTTTAACAAAGACAAAGACTAATAACAACCTACAACTAAAGACCAAGATTGATAAATAAGAAAAAACAGAAATAATTACAGTCCCTTTTTGGTGGGGTGGCTTGGTGATGTCCTGGATGAAGAAAATGCACAAACACAGGCAAAGAAATCCACAAAAGAAACGTCACAGGTCTTGAACAGAATGGCAGGTCTGGTCATCTTCTTGCAATTTCTCCTACTACTTTACTGTCTCAATTCTTTTCCTTATATACTCTTTTGCAGACCCCACCCACATTTAGACCTCTTTTTTTTTTAATTTTCTGAGACTTGCCCCAGACATGTCCAGGACATGTCTAAACATGACTCCAGTCTGAGCTTAACAAAAAAAGGTAAATACTTTACTATATTCACATTACACCCCGCCGCCTCAATTTTATGCGTCCGTACGGAAGGAGCCCAATGCTACATCCCCCGCTTCGCGCTAATCACGCGGCGAGGGATAATAATTAGTCCTGGCAAATTCTAGATGGTTTTTTCTTCATTCACACGTTTTCCAATTCAAGAATAATCAAGTGGCAGTTGAAGACCCGGCTTCTCTTGCATGGGATCTAAAAGCGACAAAATAATAGGCTACATTCAGTGCCAAAAAATTATTTGATTATAATTTGGTCTATGCACCATCACTTGGCGATGGCATTTCATAACTCTTCAGCGAATGAAGGTAATTTCAGCGACAAGTACATACACCTGTTTTTGCAGCACGGTCGCTCAATTCTTAGTAAAAAAAAAAATAGACAGCTGCCCGATTGGAAAATGTAAACGGACGAAACCACTTACTAGCCTGAAATGCCGCATAGACCTAATTATAATTTAATTATTTTTCTGTCCTGAATGCAGCCCATTAATTTGTCGCTTTTAGATCGCATGAGGAAGAGAAGCCGTCTCTTCGATTGCCACTTGATTATTCGTGAATAGAAAAACGTGTTAATGACGGAAACCCATTTAGAATTAGCCAGGATTAATTATTTTCAAAAAAAAGGAGGGATATAAGCCCCAGATTTCAGGTCCAACGACACGCCTGCCAACAAACAAGCAGAAATAAATCATGTCGACATAAAAAGTAATCTACAGCAGTATGTAATCATTAAAAACCCAGCACACACTTATTTCAGTGAGTTGCCCGTTTTTTGAGTACAGAAACTGTCGTGAATCCAGCTGCATGGCCAGTTAATCATGTATGTCAGCATTTAGCTGTGAGAGCACAGAAACGTTACACATATAAGGACAACAACACAACTGATAAGACTGCCAGGTCACTTCATAAAGAGATTTTCTGCTGCTTTCTTACAAAACAACGCCAGTAACGTTAGCCCTAGCATCTGAAACAAGCTAGCATTAGTTCGACTGCAACATCACAGTAACATCACATACACTGCGGATACTGTAACAATTACAAGACTATGGCTATTCAAACAGCGACTGTGCTTGTAAGCAACGTTCACTCGCTTATTTGCAGAGTGAAAATGAATTGATGCTGGTTAGGGCAGGGGTTAGTCTGGTGATCATGTCATCGACGCCAACTCGCTTATTTGCAAAGCAAAAATGAACCAACAAAAAAAGCAGGGGTTTACCTGTCAAGGAGAAAAGTCGCAAACTCTGCGTCAGTTTTTAATCCTTCCAGATCACGGAGTTCCTTGCACTTCTAAAAATCCAGTCCAATGTTCACTCTGGTTATATCCTGGGTTAAATTGTTAAATTCTTTCTTATGTGCTTTTTGTGTCACCTGCAAAGCATAGCGGCACATAGGGATCACTTTGTCCGGCGTCTGTCTGTCCGTCTGTCTGTCTGTCTGGTAGTCACACTTTCAGTTGGTAGTCACACTTTCACATAAGCTTCGCAGGCGACACGTGTTCACTGAACACTCTAGTTTTTTCTTCTGGCTTCCTTTTTTACTTGCCTTAGCCATGTGTGCTGTTTCTGGTAACTGAGATATCAGTATTTTTTCCTCCCTGATGGCTCTAAGCTCTGGAACCCGCTCTCGGAGATTTGAATTTGACTGAGCACAGGCATGAACTGAGGAGGAAGGGGGAGGGGGCTGTCTGCAGCGCGTGCATGTGTACTGTTTGATGGCTGTCAGACACCATCCTGGCTCTAATTGGTTCTTTTTGGTCGGTCCGAACGATTCTTCTAAATTGCAGTAGGAGCATTAGGTGGGTTTAAAGGAGCCTTTTTTTAATTACAGAGTACTAGTTTTATGTAATACCCTCTGTACACAGTGACCGTTTTAGCAAAAATGACAAAAAGTTACTTGTCTAAAACTTACCAACTGCAGCTTTAAGGCCCTTGCTCAAGGGCCCAACGACAGAGTTCTCCCCACCCTCATCTCTCCAGATGAAGTCAGAGTCTGTAGCACCACTGCGGGCTAAATTCAGCGACTTTTTTGTTCCCAGTCAAGCAACCTTCTACTAGGCTACCCAGAGTTGCAAGCCAGCAAAGGAATTGTCCATGTATTAAAAAATTATTGCTCATGTACAAATGCGAATGGTCATGCCTCAATGATTAAGTGAGTAGCAGAGTGATTGAGGTGTCTTAAATGTAACACATAATGGGAATTACCATTAAGGCACGAACAGAAATTAACTTTGCTAACACTTGATGGGAATTACAATCAAGACCCTATGGGAAATTAGCATTGTGATTGTGATAATATTAACAGTCAAGCCACATTCTAGGTTTTGTCCTTGCTAGTCTTTTTTAGCCAGAGGCAATAAGGGACACACACTGATAGGAACAATTAATTGGGTGAATTCAGTTCGGAAGAAAAGTGTTGCCATTCCCAATAAACTGAATGTTAGTTAACCAGTTGCTATCATGAAGATGCTAGCCACAGATCCATATTAATGTTAACCCCTTACCTCTGCGAACTCAAATCTTTGTACACTCCCGTGAGAGCACTGAGGTCCGCTGACCAGATGCTGCTAAATGTTCCGAGGATCAGATTACAACAGCACGGAAATCGTGCCTTTGTGGTAGTCGGTCCTAAGCTGCGGAACAACCTTCGCCCACACATATGGACTTCCCCTACATTGGACATTTTTTTTAAAAAAAATGTATTTTTACTCCTTGGCCTTTACAACCAACATGTGTTGAGACACTGTCTTGATTTTAATATATGTTCTGTATTTTTGTCATGAATTATTATCTTGTATTACTGTTTTTACAGTTTTTTTTAGCGGTTCAGCACTTTGGCCAACTTCTATTTTAAAATCTGCTTATAAATAAATAGTCTCAACTTGTCAAGACTGAATTCCAAATGTGTGAATGTATGTCAAAATCCTTGCTTAGCCTGCAGACATACCTTTTCCATATTCATTGAATAGCTTGATAGCTAGCTAGCTAGCTACTTATTCAGTCATCTGTACTAAGAGACTTGACCGCAAAGATGAAAAAGCATGGCTTCCATCTTTCGGTCTCACTGTCTTACCATCTAACATGCAACAACTTGCCAAAATGGCTGATGAAAATACTGAGCACAGAGAGCATGCACTGATGGCAATGCCCACTTTAGGAGGCCTAGAACTATGACCAAAATATCCCATTCATTTTTACATTAGGTCCCATCTTGTGATTAGGACTACAGTATCTTAGTTAATGCTCTGCCTTTGCAAGATGCAAAACAGATATGAGTGGTAGGAGCAGTGTTGTGGTCTTATGAGGATGTGGCAGGGTCAAGGGTCTGCATACTGTTTTAAATACTCCCAAAATATTTATATTTTAATGATCAATATAACAATGTTTCGACCACAAAAAGATCTTCATCAAGTTCTACATGGATCAAATATGTGAAGGGGGTGGGGTACATAGACTAGGAAATGGGCAGTTGCTATAATAACGACAAAAGTACAGTTCCAAGGGAAAATGCGTGGGCAAGCTGGAAGCTGCCGATGATGCAAGATTAAAAATGTTCAAAATGTAAGGTTAAAGCTTTGAAAATGAGCTAAAAGCTTCTAAACATTAAAATGATTTATGACAGCAGGATATTCTATCGTTTAACTGTGACAGATAAACAAAATGAGAAAAAAAATACGAAGCCTTGCGAAAGTGAATTCGGATTCTCTTAGCGCGCATGTCTTCCTAAACTCCTATGAATTAAGCTTCACTCATTTCCATTACCTTATGGCGTTTTTTTCCCCAAAGGAGAACAGTGGCGGGAAGTGGATGAAAAACAGAGGGGTAGGAAAACATCCCTTGAAACGGATGAAATTGGTGACCTGATTTCAATCATTGTTCTCTGTAAACATGTTTGTTTCCCTTATCATGAAATGTTTAGACAAGTGAATAATAAATTCTATAAAATGCACATGCAGTTTTTTAAACATGGACTTTTACCCCACAACATTTAAAACTTAAAAATTATAATTTTACTTTGTTACTTTGACACGAGCCACTTCGTTACAAACTAAAATATGAACGTAATTCATCGTTTAAGGATTATCTGGTTTTGGCGTCTTCGAAAAGAACAACGGTGCTCGGCAGCAGGGTATGTTAGTGCGAGTGAGACACGGAGCTTCAAATTTGTGCACGTAGTTACAATATTCTAGCAACAGATGGCACACCCGCATCAGTTATTGGATATTCACAGAAACAATCGTCCTCTGTAGCCAACCACTTCAGCTTCAGTGAGTCAGTGGGTATCCAAATCAGTAATTAAGAAAAATCAGTTTTCTGAAAACCGAAGACACCCATAATTATTAGGGCTATTAGAACCATGGAAAATGAATATTTGCACTGCATCTCGACATCACACGACACGTTTTTTTTTTTAAATTTTATTTCGGCATGATTGTAAAGTCATTTCATGACAATGAAACACAGATAACGTGTATCATGACCGAAAGAGTCGTGGGAGAAGCGAAATCGCTTATAAGAGTCCCGCCCCCAGTTTCCAGAAAAACAGTTTGATTTTAATTAAAATATCATAAGGATTATAAAGCACAGCAGAGCTAGTGTCCATGTACGCTACGTTTTAAACGTCAGGAAATAAGATCGCGAAATTTATGAATATCATGAGAATTGTAATTACAAGTCAGGTGAATGTTCATATAACTTTAGATTCAAATGCCACTCTTGATCCAAAGCGACATTGCCCCGAAACTCCTTTCTTAATCATTTGGTTTGTTCAGGCTATTTTGGAGTAGATGAGAGGTACAATAATACCGGATCTTTGCTTAGATCTCTTGATTAGTCATCATTTCCATCGCCTGGGTTCACCCTTCCCTTATTGGATGTAATGACTTCTCGCAGTATGAGCAGTCCATCGTTGCCATCCTTGACGTCGAATCCAATTTTATTGAGCTTTCTGTCCAAGATGGCCATGCTATTCAAGATTCTCTTTATTCTTTGGTCAATCAAATGCAGTCCAAACCCCAATGATAGCAGACCCGCTATCATGAATCCAGTTAGATAGACGTCCTCTACATCCTCGAAGTCCAGGACTTTCAAACACAGCGAACGCCACTTTCCCCATGGATCGATGATATAACCGGCCGGGAATGTCCCATCCGGGCATGTCCGTTCTCAACCATGAACCATGAACAATAGTGACAACACACTGCCAATCAAAATGCAAAAAAGATCCATACGGCTGAACAGTCAACCATATTTCCCCGACAGCACAACAGTGGCCAAATCAAAAAGTAAACAGATAGATAGACACATATCCTGGCACAGCAGCCATTTAACCACAACCGGCAAGCTGATCACTAGCAGTAGCCTAATAAAAAAACTGCACTCACCCATTCAGTAGTTAACTCTGGAAGCCTTCTGCTATGCAAAGTCGTTGAGCAAGAGGGCATTGAGGTTGTAGCATTAGCCTCCAAGTCTGACTGCTGCGTGTCACCGCTGTCATTCACAACGCTAGCAGGAACTGCATCTGGACAAGATAACGGTTTAATCAAGCACTTTTTTATTTTCTTTTTTGAGCACCGCTTTTGTGCTTGCTCAACATGGTGCTCAAGGCTTTTCACAACTAATACTAGGCTAATAGGTTAGCTGATCTCTCAAAACAGAACACTTCACGAGCAAGTGCGTAGCCTACGAAGCTACGATCAGAAAGGATGAAGTAAATGTAAACTAATTGGACAAACACATTTCCCAGCAGGCCATGTTCTTTTGAAAATCTTGAGAATAAAAAATCAAATATGTGATTAGTAATTGTGATTATAACGGACAAACAATCATTACTGAAATACAAAAGACATATATTAAAGAAAAGAGTTTGTGTGTGTGTGTGTGTGTGTGTGGGTGGGGGGGGGGGGGGGGGGTTGTTACCATGACAGTTGTATTAAACAGTGGAGCAATATATTCGCCCATCTAAGCACTTTTTGCACTTTGGTAACAGTTCTTTCAAGATATCTTAGGGAATTGATTTACTGCTAAATGAATATTGCTCCGTGTGCCGAGATAAAATGGGAATTGGTCAAATAATGCATTATCGTGGGCCTGTAATGCAAATAGTAGCCACCAGATGGCAGTTTTTACCTTTCTTATGTTTAGCCCAGACTGGAACTAAGTTCAGGCATGTCTTGGGCATGCCTGGGACAAGTCCCAGAGAATTAAAAAAAGAGGTTTAAATGTGGGAGGGGGGGTCATAGCTGCCGGGTGGCTCACACGGTTAAGCCACTGCTCTGCAGGGGAGAGGTGATCACCACGTCGCGGGTTCGAGCCTCGGCATACCCACCGGCAGGGGTCGGCAGCCTCCTCGGAGTAGCGCACAATTGGCTATAGCGGTACAGGGTTTCAAATTGGGAAGGGACCGCCGGATTTGGGTATTCGATAATAGCTTTGTTCGTTGCTCCAGCGCCTCCTGTTGGCCAGACGGGCGCTCGTCAGGAAGACTCCGGCTTGATTCATGTCCGGGTATCCTCCGCCCTAGTTCTGAACTTGGGAAGATTCAACCAGCGAGTGTATAAGAATCAGTGCTTCGGGCACGTGCTTCGGAGGAGAGCCGTGAACTGTCTCACTAACCTGAGTTGGCAGCAAGGGGTCGCATACGAGCAAGTTTTGTTCATAGTTCCCCGATTGGGCATTCCAAATTCGGGTGGGATTGGAGATGCCAAATTTAAAAAAAAATAAAATAAAATAAAAAAATGTGGGAGGGGTCTGCAAAAGGGAAAATAAGGAGGAAAATTGAGACAGTGAAGTAGAAGGAGAAATTGCAAGCAGAAGGATACATTTGACCAGACCTGTCACTCTTTTCAAGACCTGTGTAGCTTTTTTGGATTTTTACCTGTGTTGGAGCATTTTCCTCACCGGGAACATCACCAAGCATCCAAACCAAAGGGACTGTAAATATTTTTTTTGTTGTATATATCAATCTTGGTCAGTAGAGTAGAAAGTAGATAAGTTAATGGTGTTTGTTTAATTTAAAATTTTTGTCAGTCATCCCTTGCTGTCATACATGTAATAACAAATTGGGGCTATAACAAATTGGGGGCTCAAGTCCGGGATAGGACATTGTGTGAGTCATTTACTGAAAATCTAACGTTTCAAATTGTAAAATAGTTTTTTTAATTTTCCAATATTTCGACAAAACCCAAAACCAGTGAAGTTGGCACGTTGTGTAAATCGTAAATAAAAACAGAATACAATGATTTGCAAATCCTTTTTAACCTATATTCAATCGAATACACTGCAAAGACAAGTTACTTAATGTTCGAACGGGTAAACTTTGTAATTTTTTGCAAATATTAGCTCATTTGGAATTTGATGCCTGGAACATGTTTCAAAAAAGCTGGCACGAGTGGCAAAAAAGACTGAGAGAGTGTTGTGAACCACGTTTCTGCTTGTCTTGTTTAAGTTCTGTACCTGGCTTTGCCATGCTTTTTGATTTCTGTATTTAGTGACCACTGCTCTGTCTGACTATTCTTAGAATTATGTATTGTGTTTTGGTAATTTTAGATTTCTTGTTTTAATATTTTTCATGTCTTGTGTATTCCTAGTCTTTGCCGTAGATTCCTAGATTTCATGCCATGTTTTCATTTCCATGCATTGCACTTCGTCTACCCTGTCTTGTCTTGTGTAGGTCTTTGCTCAAGGTTTTGTCTTACGTGCCACGCATTCGGGTGATTTATTGGTTTCTGGGTTTTCAATCTTCCTTCATTATCTCGTGTGCTTCCTTCCTCACTCTGTTACTATCCACTAACCATACTAACAGTTTATTGTTTTCGATTAATTACTAACCCAAGATTAACATTGTATATTTTTACTAACTGACTAACTTGCACTCGGGATTGTATAGCTGCACATACTAATAGACTAACGATTTCTCAGCATTCGCCCAATCTGTATCTCCGCTCTCCTTGCCTATCACTAACTATCTCTACGGCAGTTTCCACTTATATCTCAGGCTTTCCCTTTTCTTTAGACTGTACACTTTAGTACTCCTTAACCGGAGCTGTTCATTCGTTCATAGGAATGTCTCGTTATCCCTGTCTACGTTTTGGCATTCGCCAGATTCATGTAATTAGATAATCCCTCATGTGTCAATCCTGATTATTGTTTCATTGATCGCACCTGTGCTCCCTTGTCATGTGTTCACCCCGGATGTGTATATAAGGTGTCTTCACATTCAGTTCCATGTCAGATCATATACTTCCTTGTTTCTTGTGCCATGTTTCTCGCCTCGACTCATTGTAATATTATCTTTCTGACTGGATTGCCCGACTATCGATTTTGGTTTGCCCTTTTTGGATATTGTTGCATCTGTGAGTTTTGACCTTTTTTCTGCCCAACCTTGATTTTATTTATTACTGCCCTGGTTTTTGATTCGGACTGTCTTTAGCTTATGAGTTTGTTTCTCCTCCAAACCTACGCCTTTGTACCGTTGCCAGCTCTGTTGGGGGGTTTCCCCCTTCAGAAATAAAGCCTCCTTTTTGTATTCTACTGGTTGTCGCACTTGGTTCATTTCGTAAAACCCAACAGAGAGTTGAGGAATGCTCATCAAACACTTATTTGGAACATCCCACAGGTGAACGGGCTAATTGGGAACAGGTGGGTGCCATGATTTGGTATAAAAGCAGCTTCCCTGAAATGCTCAGTCATTCACAAACAAGGATGGGGCGAGGGTCACCACTTCGTGAACAAACGCGTGAGCTGATTGTCGAACAATTTAAAAACAACATTCAAGGAGCTATTGCAAGAAATTTAGGGATTTCATCATCTACGGTCCGTAATATCGTCAAAAGGTTAATCAAATCTGGCTAAATCACTGCACGTAAGCGACAAGGCCGAAAATCAACATTGAGTGCCCGTGACCTTCAATCCCTCAGGCGGTACTGCATCAAAAACCGACATCAGTGTGTAAAGGACATCACCGCATGGGCTCAGGAACACTTCACAAAACCACTGTCAGTAACTAAAGTTCGTCGCTACATCTGCAAGTGCAAGTTGAAACTCTACAATGCAAAGCAAAAGCCATTTATCAACAGCACCCAGAAACGCCGCCGGCTTCGCTGGGCCCAAGCTCATCTAAGATGGACTGATGCAAAGTGAAAAAGTGTTCTGTGGTCTGACGAGTCCACATTTCAAATTGTTTTTGGAAACTGTGGACGTCGTGTCCTCCGGACCAAAGAGGAAAAGAACCATCCAGACCGTTATAGGCGCAAAAGTTCAAAGTTCAAAAGCCAGCATCTGTGATGGTATGGGGGTGTATTAGTGCCCAAGGCATGGGCAACTTACACATATGTGAAGGCACCATTAATGCTGAAAGGTACAAACAGGTTTTGGAGCAACATATGTTGCCATCCAAGCAACATCTTTTTCATAAACACCCCTGCTTATTCCAGCAAGACAATGCCAAGCCACATTCTGCACGTGTTACAACAGCATGGCTCCGTAGTAAAAGAGTGCGGGAACTAGACTGGCCTGCCTGTAGTCCTGACCTGTCTCCCATTGAAAATGTGTGGCGCATTATGAAGCGTAAAAAACGATAACGGAGACCCCGGACTGTTGAACAACTTAAGCTGTAGATCAAGCAAGAATGGGAAAGAGTTCCACCTGAAAAGCCTCAAAAATTGGTCTCCTCAGTTCCCAAACGTTTACTGAGTGTCGTTGACAGGAAAGGCGATGTAACACAGTGGTAAAAAGGCCCCTGTGCCAACTTTTTTGCAATGTGTTGCTGCCTTTAAATTCTAAGTTAATGATTATTTACAAAAAAAAAAAAGTTTCTCAGTTTGGACATTAAACATCTTGTCTTTGTAGTGTATTCAATTGAATATGTTGAAAAGGATTTGCAAATCATCGTATTCTGTTTTTATCTACGATTTACATAACGGGCCAACTTCACTGGTTTTGGGTTTTGTATATATATATTGACAGATCAACAGCAATGGATGATTTCTTGCCATCACCAACCGTAAAGGTTTTGAAGTCTTTTAAAAAGACAGAACTGCAAGAAATATGCAGACATTTAGGCATGACAGAGGTAAAACCAGCCATGCGAAAAGCAAGACTGGCTCGAGAGATTGTTGAATATTACATTGATGAAAATGTGTTTGCACCAGGAAATCTGAAACAGTTTCCATTGGAAAATCCAAATGTAGAAATTGAACTTAAATTAAAACTAGAGATTGAAAGGGAAGAAAGAGAAAGAAAGGGAGGAAAGAGAAAAGCAAAGAGAATTTGAGAGGGAAGAAAGAGAGAAAGAAAGGGAAGAAAAAGAAAAACAAAGACAGTTTGAGTCAGAAAAATTTGCAAGACAGAGAGATTTTGAATTAGAGAAGTTAGACAGAGAAGCAAGACTCCAAATGAAGCAGCTAAAAATAAAAATAGCAACTGAAAATAAATTTCGGGCTAGCCAGGAAGTAAAACTGGTGCCTCCACTTGCAGAAAAGGATGTTGACAACTATTTCCACTGTTTTGAAATGGTAGCAAAGAGTTGCCAATAGCCAAAGGAACACTGGCCTCTGTTGTTGCAAACTGTCCTCAAGGGTAAAGCTCAACAAGCCTATTCGGCTTTGTCTGCAGATGATTCCTCTGATTATGAGGTTGTCAAAAAGGTTATTTTGAGAGCTTATGAGTTGGTTCATGAGGCTTACCGACAGAAATTCAGAGGTCTGAAGAAATCTGACAATCAGACTTATGTGGAATTTGCCAACGAGAAGAAGATTTGCTTTGAGCGCTGGCGTACTTCTATGGCGGTCAAGGATGATTTCAACTCACTAAAAGAGATGGTGTTAGTTGAAGAATTCAAGAACTGTGTTAAGGATGATATAAAGACCTACCTTAATGAGAAGCAAGCACTGAATTTGCAATCAGCTGCCAAATTTGCAGATGAATATGTTCTCACACATAAGTCTAAATTTCAGTCTAGCAGTAACAATAGATGGTTCCAATTTCAGAAAAAAAGGTAACGGTGATACCCAAGATTCCCCACCCAAAGACAAATCTGGTGATGGTGCTCAGAAATTCAGTAACAGGTCTGATCAAAGTGTGAAAGCTGACTGTGACAAAAGTGGTCTAGTTTGCAGTTATTGCAAGAAATCTGGTCATGTTTCAACTAACTGTTGGTTCCTTAAAGCTAAGAAAGAAAAAGAAAAGGATACCAAACCAAATGCCTTTGTGAAGACAAGGTTAGAAACCCCTGTAGTAGATGATCGATCTGCAAAATTGCCTGCTTCATGTGGGGCTAAAAAGCCTGATACTGCTGACTTTGTGAGGGAGGAATTTCTTCCATTTGTGTCAGAGGGATTTGTGGCTCTTAATGAGAATTCTCCTCCTGTCCCCATATATATCCTAAGGGATACCGGAGCTTCTCAGTCACTTTTGTTGATGGACTTCTTGGAGTTTCGTGATGAGACCGCTTCTGGGGATTTCATACTTGTACAAGGTATTGAAGGGAGGACTGTATCTGTACCCCTGCGCTCTGTATTCTTGAAGTCAGATTTAGTTACGGGACAGGTAAAGGTGGGACTTATGTCAAGTCTACCTATCAAGGGTGTTTCTCTGTTGCTAGGCAATGACCTTGCTGGGGGTAATGTAGTTCCCCCTGTTCATCTTACTTCACAGCCGAGCACTGAAGATGGCGATGAAGACCCATCTCTGCATCCTTCCTGTACAGTGACTCGTGCTATGGCCAAGAAGGCTAAAGAAGAAGATGATGTGGTGCTGTCCAGGAGTTGATTGAGGAGCAAACTAATGATCCTGAAATTTGTGGACTAAAGAGGAGAGCCCTTCCTGAGAAAGAAATAGGCGCAGTTCCAGTCGGGTATTATCTCAAGAATGGTGTGTTGATGCGGAAGTGGCGCCCTCCTGATATCCCTGCTAATGCAGATTGGGCAGTGGTTAGGAAAATGTTATTCTGAAGGTCTACAGAAATGAGATCTTAACAATGGCTCATAGTTTACCTTTAGAAGGTCATCTAGGTGTTAACAAGACTGTTGATCAGATCATGAAACACTTCTTCTGGCCCGGGCTTCCGAAAGACGTTTCCAACTTTTGCAAAACCTGTCACACTTGTCAGGTAGTTGGAAAACACCAGTTAGACCCACCTGTAGCTCCATTGCCTCCTATCCCAGCATTTGGGGAGCCCTTCTCTAAGGTCATTGTTGATTGTGTTAGTCCATTACCCAAAACTAGATCTGGAAATCAGTACTTGTTGACAATCATGTGTGCATCTACCAGATTCCCTGAAGCCATACCTCTACGTAACATCAAGGCAACTGCAATCTCGAAGGCTTTGATAAAGTTCTTCACGTTGTTTGGCCTTCCCAGGGAAATTCAGTCAGACCAAGGGTTCAATTTCACTTCTGAATTGTTTCAGCAGGTTGTGTATGAAATAGGTGCGAAGCAGGTTCTTTCTAGTGCCGATCATCCAGAGAGTCAGGGTGCCTTAGAGCGGTTTCATTCCACTCTCAAGACAATGATGAGGACTTATTGTTATGACTATGAGAAAGACTGGGATGAAGGTGTTCATTTGCTGTTGTTTGCAGCTAGAGAAGCAGTGCAGGAGTCTACTAGATTCAGTCCGTTTGAGCTAGTGTTGGGCCATGAAATGAGCGGAACTTTGCTAATGTTGAGTGAACAATGGCAAGAAAAAGAACTGCATATCAGTCTGTTAGACTATGTTAGCAAGTTCAAGGAAAGATTGCGTGCAGCTTGTGACCTAGCCAAAGAGAACTTGAAATCAAGTCAGGGGAAAATGAAAACTTGGTATGATCATAAGGCTAGAAGCCGTGAGTTTAAACCAGGAGACAAGGTTCTTGTGTTGTTTCCCTTGCAGTCCAATCCATTGCAGGCTAGATTTCATTGTCTGTATGAAATTCGAACAAAACTCAATGATCTCAATTACATTGTGAAGACTCCAGATAGGAGAAAGCCAAAACAGTTGTGTCACATTAACATGCTGAAGCCTTATCATGACAGAAATGCTCGGGTTGCAGCAGTCACTTCAGATTCTCCTATGGTCGAGACGTATGAAGATGAGGGGGAGTTTCAAGATGATGAACCTAGAATTAAAGCTGAAGTTCTTTCATGTAAATTGTCAAATTCTGAAGTGTTGCACAATCTTGATGTAAAACTCCAGCACTTAGAACCCTCACAGAAAGATCAGTTTGAGAGGTTGATCAAGAAATATGAAGAGCTATTTCCTGAAGTTCCAAAGAGAGTTTCTAAAGGTTCTCATGATGTAGATGTTAGTGATGCCAAACCAATAAAACAGCATCCGTACCGGATGAATCCTGAAAAGAGAAAGATTGCTGAGAAAGAGGTTGAGTACATGTTAGAACATTATCATATTAACATATTATCAGACCCTCCAACTCAAATTGGAGTTCACCCTGTGTGCTAGCTCCAAAACCTGATGGAAGCACGAGATTCTGTACAAGTCAATGCTGTAACTAGAACTGATGTGTTTCCAATACCTAGGATTGATGATTGTCTTGATAGAGTAGGGCAAGCAAAGTTTCTGACCAAGATTGATTTATTGAAGGGTTACTGGTGTGTTCTTTTAACTGAGAGGGCCAAGAGCATCTCTGCTTTTGCCACACCATCTGGGTTGTATCAGTATGAAGTCCTACCCTTTGGCATGAAAAATGCCCCAGCCACGTTCCAAAGGATGATGCAGTCTACAATCGCCGGATTGCCACACACGGGTGCGTACATCGACGACCTGATGGCATGGAGTGACTCCTGGGAAGGACATTTAAAAGATGTAGAGACGTTGTTCCAGTACCAGACCCAGGCTAACCTGACTGTTAACATGAACAAGAGTGACTTTGGTTGTGCTACTGTCACCTATCTTGGCTACGTCATAGGCCAGGGTAAGGTGGCACCCATGAATTCTAAAGTTCAAGCCATCATGGACTTTCCAGTTCCTGACCACAAAAAACTTTGCGCCGCTTCCTTGGAATGATCGGGTTCTACCGCAAGTTCTGCAAGAACTTTGCTGAGATTGCTCTCAGTTTCACCAACCAACTGAAGAAAGGCGTAAAGTTCACTTGGGATGATGCATGCCAGAGAGCCTTCGATCGCCTGAAGTCTCTGCTGTGTCACCTCCCCGTGCTCAAATCTCCTGACTTCAAGAAACATTTCTCCATCGCGGTCGACACTCGCGACCAAGCTTGTGGATCTGTGCTCCTACAGAGAAGTGACTCTGATGACATTGAGCATCCCGTGGCATACTTCTCCAGGAAGTTCAATCGCCACCAAAAGAACTATTCCACAATAGAGAAGGAGCTGTTGGCTCTGGTTCTATCTTTACCACACTTTGAGGTTTTTGTTTGTACAGGGCAAAAGCCAATGATTCTGAACACTGACCACAATCCGTTAATGTTTTTGAGTAAGATGAAAAACAAGAATCGGAGATTGTTGAATTGGAGTTTGATTTTACAGGAGTTTGACTTGGAAATTAAGGATGTAAAGGGTACTGACAATGTACTGTAATTGCTGATTGCTTATCCCGTGTTTGAATATGTGTATATATCACACGTGTTCATTCGCATGTTGTATTCTATGTATATATATACATAAGTGTCTACTTAACCATTTTTGTATTGAAAAGAAAAATTTTGCCTTTATGAGTCAAAATTTTTCCCTTTTGGAAATGGAGGTGTAATGCGTATAGTAGCCACTAGATGGCAGTATTGACCTTTCTTATGTTCAGCCCAGACTGAAGCTAGGTTTGGGCATGTCTGGGACAAGTCCCAGTGAATTTAAAAAAAAGAGGTCTAAATGTGGGAGGGGTCTGCAAAAGGAGGTATATAAGGAGGAAAATTGAGGGAGTGGAGTAGTAGGAGAAATTGCAAGCAGAAGGATACATTTGACCAGACCTGTCACTCTTTTCAAGACCTGTGTAGCTTTTTGTGGATTTTTGCCTGTGTTGGAGCATTTTCCTCACCGGGAACATCACTAAGCAACCCAACCAAAGGGACTGTAAATATTTTTTTGGTTGTATATATCAATCTTGGTCAGTAGAGTAGATAGTAGATTAGTTCATGGTGTTTGTTTAGTTAAATCTGTTTAAGTTTTAAAATTTTGTCAGTCATCCCTTGCTGTCATATATGTAATAACAAATTGGGGCCATAACAGCCCTCAGAGCACTTCAGCGCCTCCTGCAACACCTACGTCGCTGTTCACGCGCCTTAATAGGCAACTCTTCAAGAGAAAACCACTGTGAAGAAAATATTGTCACATCCTAAGCACCTTGTTAAACCAGAGCGATTGTATAATTGAAAAAGACTGAAATATGCTCTGTTTTGCGTTCAGCTGATGCGTTTGATTTCTTGTCTTAGCGAAGAGAAGTAGCTGCACCTGTGAGTAGAGAGTTAAAGTGTCTTCTCCAGGGATATTGACTGAAAATAGATCAAGACTAATAAGCAGTTTAAAGACATGTCTTTCGTCCCCCCTTGTTCTCTGTCCACCACCCGCCACTAAAGGTGAAAGAAAAGAGGTTCAGTGGCGGTGCCAGGGGGGAAGCAGAGAAAATCCCCTTAAAACAATTATTTGTCCTGACCTGTTCTCAATCATTTTAAGAATAAACAATAGATTCACTCTGAGAGTGATCCACACTACTGTATCAGGTGCTGCTAGTTCTCCATGTTTAGGACATTCATCTGCGTGCGTATTTGCTACATTTAAATCAGCGGTATTCAAAATCGCATACTTTTTAGCTCCCACACATATGGCTTGAGTCTCACGCTTTTTATATTTAATTGCCGAGTCCTACTTTTAAATCAACCCAGGCTGTACCGATGAAAAGCGATATTTAATTGGAACGCAGATCAGTCATTGTTCAATCAACGCAAATTTCAGAGATTATCACGTGGAAATGAAGTCTTTCTGCATGGGAAATTTTCCATTTTAAAACGAGGAATTTAAACGATCGTGAAGAGCAATTTAGTTTGTCCTTCGTAAAGCATAGGCCTAGGCTACTATAAGTGAATTCGTTTTTTATACTTAATTTACGCGATCGCTGTTAGAACGAATGGTGTGAGAAGCTGTCTTCAATTGCCAATGGATTATTACTATAATTGGAAAACACGTCAATAAGGGAAAATGATTGAGAACTAGCACACGTCCCTTTATGTCGGATTTTTTGCTTCACGAAACGTTTTTTTTTGTTTTTTTTTTAACACTAACTGGAATACTGTTGGCTCACTGTAGCTAAAGCAGTTGCTACAGAGTACTAAGTTCTCTTTCTGTCGCAAGTGTTGATTTTTTGAAACTACTTGATCGATACTATGGGGAAGGATATTGACCAGTTTGCACATCAGGCTTAGCTGAGGAGTTTAATTCATGCAACTCCTGAAAAAGAGGGATAGGAGGGAACTTCTCCATACTCTAAATCGCGTTTCAGCTCTGCCTGCTAGTGTTTATTCAAAAGCTGATCTAGGGATGCCATCTCGTGGTCGAGTACTGTAACTAAGTGCTTAAATTTGCAGTTCTATAGACGTAAGCGACTACATCTGCAGAAAGGGGTTAAGTATTTTTGCTGTATTTATTTTGAGGTACTTTTATTTCATTAGGCCTAAATAATCTCTCTGCTACATCTTGGAAGGCATAATAATGCATAATAACCTAACTAATGAGGACAATTAATTACAAAACTGTGTACTTTTTCATATCATACAAAGAACACAAAATTAGTCAGGCATCGCTGTCAGAACTCATTTTTCTGTTGTCAGCTGCATGATTTGTGAACGTCATGCAGCTAGTAGGGTTTACATTTAAAGCAGTACACATTACACAACCTAAAGCAGTAATGGGCCAGACAATGAAAAGTTGAAACTGAACATCCTAAGTTCATCCGTATTGATAGAATAGAATAGAATAAATCTTTATTGTCCACTGGAGGGGTGGAAATTTGTCTTTGGCTCACCGGATGCAGTAATAGTAATAATAATAATAAAATAAAATAAAAGGAAAAGAAAATACAAAGAAAATACAATAAAATGTATACAGGTAAAATTAGATGCATCATAAACATTAACCATTACTTATTAAGAGCAGTTCATGTCATGGCTGTGGTCCGCATCCCATCAGTCACTTTGCAGAGTTAAGAATACTAATAGCACTAGGGATAAAGGATTTCTTAAATATATTTTTAGTTGCCAGAGGGCCTCTGTAGCGCCTCCTGGAGTTTAAAGGCTCAAATTGGCTGAATAGAGGATGAGAGAAATCTGACAGGATGCTCCTCGCCTTTTTCCTCATCCTCTCTGTAAAAAGTTGTATCAACCCTATCACAAATAAAATTACACACACTTTAGATGGTATACAAAAAGCATTTGAAAGATATCACAAATTCTTATATTCCCAATCAAAACAGACGGATAAACACACAGTTATTGAATTTCTGAGGCTTTTAGATCTCCCCATGCTAGGCAAAGAAACCAATGACAAACTCACCTCACCAATAACAAAGGAGGAAATAAGCACAGCTATTTCAAGTTTAAACACCAACAAATCACCTGGCTCGGATGGTTTTCCCCTGAATGGTATAAGTCAATGAAAGATCACCTGCTTCCATTATTAGAGCCCAGTTTTAACTATATTTTTAAAGGAGGCTCTCTCCCTCCCTCCTGGAAAGAGGCCTTTATATCAGTGATCCCCAAAGAGGGTAAAGACATAGTGGACTGCAAAGGATATAGACCTGTTAGTGTCTTAGACTACAAATTATATGCCACAATTCTAACAAAAAGAATGGAATCGGTAATGCCACTGCTAATAGACGAGGACCAAACGGGATTCATAAAAAATAGACAAACACAAGACAATATAAGAAGAGCCCTACATATCATTGAACGGATTAGTAAAGACCAAACCAATGCCATTATTCTCAGTTTAGATGCTGAAAAAGCTTTTGATTCTGTAGGATGGGTATTTTTATATCTAGTGATGGAGAAATTTGGCTTCAGCAAGGATTTTATACATTGTATTCAGGCACTTTACTCCTCCCCTACTGCAAGGATTAAGGTTAATGGAAGTTTGTCTGACTCTATAACTTTACAACGTGGCTGCAGACAGGGCTGCCCTCTCAGCCCTTACCTATTTAATTTATTCATTGAACCTCTGGCCCAAGCAATACGTCAGGAGACAGGACTAAATGGTATTTTTGTGGGAGGAGAAGAGTATAAGATAAGTCTGTACGCGGACGACATAATGAATACAATAAAAGATCCTAATTTAGGCCTGCCGCTATTAATGAAAATTCTAGAAACATATGGGGAATATTCAGGGTACATTCTGAATGTATATAAAACACAGGTTCTGACATTTAACTACACTCCTACAGCAGAACTCAGCGCAAAGTACAATTTTAAGGGGAACTCTCCCTATATTAAATATCTTGGAGTGAATCTACCCAAAGATATATCACAATAATTCAATTGTAATTATAGTCGTATTACCAAAAAGATATACGAAGACCTCGATGGGTGGGGCTTGCTGCCTCTTGACTTCGGGGGCAGAATTAGGTCAATAAAAATGAATATCCTCCCAAGGTTATTATATCTCTTTTTATCATTACCAATAGATATTCCTCTGCAACAATTTAGAGAATGGGATGAACATATCTCTCGATTTATATGGAATAAACAGAGACCAAGGGTTAAACTTTCTACAGTTAAGCTTCCGGAGGAGATGGGTGGCAGGGCCCTCCCATCTGTAAGGGATTATTATTTAGCTGCCCAGCTGAGATCACTTGTGTGCTGGTGTAACCCATCATATGTAGCCAAATGGAAAACCATGGAATTATCTCTAACAGATGCACCGATACAATCTCTGCTGGGGTGCGCAGGAATGGATAAAAAAATATTACTTACAGAGAGCCAATGGGTGAACTGTTCACTGGGGGTGTGGAGAGAAGTGGTTAAAACATTTGAACTCCAAAATAAGATAAAATTACTAAGATGGCCAGCATATGACCCTGAATTCATACTGGCATCACAAGATCATAGATACAAACAATGGACTTATTATGGTGTTACTGCTGCATGTACAATTGTTAAAAAAGGGGAACTTAACAGCTTTAGTAATTTATGTGAAATGTATGGGCTGGGAGGTCAGGACTTTTTCAGGTATTTACAGTTTCGTGATTATTTTAGTTAGAAAATTAAAGGAACAGTCCACCGTATTTTCATAATGAAATATGTTTTTCTATGAAAGGAGACGAGATGATACGTACCTCTCCGAGCTTTGAGCGATCACCCAGTCAGCCAGACGGGCTGCCACTCCTGTTAGCATTTGTAGCTAGACTCATTGTGGTCAATGGTATTTTTCGGGGCTGTAGTTAGATGCGACCAAAGTCTTCCACGTTTTTCCTGTTTACATAGGTTTATATGACCAGTGACATGAGTTCGGGTTCGGGGACGCAAATCCAAAAGTGGCTTTTTCTATGCTGTTGGAAGTGTGTACTATAATGACAGACGTAGTAACACCTTCTGCGCGCTTCGACAGCGCATTGATACCTTCACTTCTGATTTCTTTTCTCTCCCACGACCCCCCCTACTTCCGTAAATACAACCAACGTGACTGCACTGCACTACTTGGTACACAGTCAGGAAGCCAGAGCTTGCAGAAAATTATAAGTAAGGGATAATTAACGAGAAGGTGTGCATTCCACGGTTTTAATGCACGACGCGGAGTTCGCGTCGGGTGGTTGCCTCCGCGAAGAGCCGTGGAATGCTCACCTTCGAGTTGATTATCCCGCTTATACCATGTGACCTCCGCAATGTCTGACTATTCTTAGGATCATGTATTGTGTTTCTGGTAGTTTAGATTTTCTTGTTTTATTATTTTTTCATACTTTAGTCCATTGTTATCATGCCATGTTTTCATTTCCATGCATTGCTCATGGTCACTAGTCTTGTGTGCCACTCATTCGGGTGATTTATTGGTTTCTGGGTTTTCAATCTTCCTTCATTATCTCGTGTGCTTCCTTCCTCTCTCTTTTACCATCTACTAATCCATACTAACAGTTTGTTGTTTTCGATAATTAACACATATTAACATTGTATATTTTACTAACTTACTAACATGCACTCGGGATTGTATAGCTGCACATACTAATTGACTAACAATCTCTCAGCCGTCGCCCAATTCTAGTCTCCGCCTCCTTGCCTATTCCTAATTATCTCTGCTGCTGTTTTCTGTGGATCTCCACTTATACTTTATGCTTTCCTTTTCTTTAAACTATACACTTTAGTACTCCTTAACCGGAGCTGTTGTTTTGTACATAGGTTTGTCTTGTGATCCCTGTCTGCTTTTTGGCTTTGGCCAGATTCATGTAATTAGATTATTCCTCATGTGTCGCTCCTAATTATTGTATCATTGATCGCACCTGTTTCTCCCTGGTCATGTGTTCACCCCAGATGTGTATTTAAGATGTCTTTTCTAGCACTTCCAGTGTCAGATCGTTCTTCCTCTGCCACGTTTGTTCTCGCCTTGATTCTTAGTGATTTATCTTTCTGACTGGATTGCCTGACCTTCGATTTTTGCCTTTGTGATTTTGGATTTTTGTTGCATTTGTGTGTTTTGACCATTTTTCTGCCCGACTACGAGATCTGTTTGCTGCCCTGGTAACGATTCGGATTACGTTCTGTGGATTCTGGCTTGCTTCTCTGATAGAACTATTGCTGTGTACCAGACCCATTTCTGTCCGACTACAATTACTGTGATTGCTGCCCTGGTTTTTGATACTATTTTTGCCCAACGGATTTTGACTTTTGGATTGTGGACTCTGTACTGTTGCTTTCTGCCCTGCGGGGGTTCTCCCCCTTTACCAATAAAACAAGCTTCCTGGTTCTCGCGATTGGTTCCTGATCGGTACGTTACAGATCACCACTTTTAGCAAAACCTATTGCGCGGTTATACATTCATCGACAAATTTCAATTTTGAGAATAAACAAGATAAAAATTGTTACTACGCGAATACAAACTCTGGTTTGATCAAACAGAATTAGCTCACTAGCTTGCCAACCGAGAGTTAGCAACGGTTGCTAACTCGCTCCAAAGAGGAAATGTCAATCTCTCTACTGTTTGATTCATTCTGACGAGCACAATCTATGCAAGAGCCTTACAAAAACAATACACATGCTTTCCTAAATTTTGCTTGGTATGACAATTCACAATTCACATCCAACCGAGTTAGCACCATTTCTACTCACCTCAAGTAGAAACAAGGCAACCTGGGCATCAGAATTAAAACTAGGGCTGGGAATCGGTTCAAATTTGAAGAATCGATTCGATTTCGATGCTCAAGATTAAGCATCGATTATTACGATTTGATATGATTTCGATTTGTCTTATTTTGAGCTGTAATCATGTCAGAAGAAAAGCTCAGGTCATGTGAGAAGACATGACCTGAGTGGCTATCTTCATTGGCTTCAGAGCTCTGCACACATCTCCTGCATCTGTTATATGTCTTCCTCTTTCAGGGTGCACAGTTCTTTTTCATTTCTGTGGACTTCGGGTGTGAGCCGAGCGGCAAAGATTGCAGGTTGCTGTTCCAGAAAACGTTCTAGCATATCCAGGTGCACTGTTCCCCGGGTCACTACGTCAATAGTGAGCTTGTGTGCAGCTGCTGCTTTTCTTTGAGGATGTGGGTGGCTGTCGTACTATGGTGAAAGTACTTTGCGATCTGCCTCACTCTCCCAAGCAGGCGTGCAACATGTGGGAGTTTGAGACCGGCTTGCGATGCAAGGTTGATAATGTGAGCGAAGCAGCCTACATGCTTTAGCCCCATTAACTCAACCGCGTGCACCATATTTGCCGTGTTGTCAGTCACCAACGTGGCATCCTTGCTTGTCAGCCCCCACTCCTGTATGGCTGTCCTCAACATTGCTGCCAGACTGGCAGAGCGATGGTCAATTTCAACTTCGGTGGTTTGTAGCACATGAGAGACGAGGTTCCAATCGTCATCTATATAGTGAGCTGTTATAGTCAAGAAAGACACCATAGCCACTGATGTCCATGTGTCGCTGGTAATACCAACCCTTTCCGCCGACTGCAGCTTTCCCTTTATGGTTTCTTTCACGGATGCGTGCATGTTCGGGATAACCGTTTCAGACAAGTGTTTCCGAGACACCATCACGTAGTGTGGTTCTGTCACCTTCATCAACCGTATAAACCCTTCATTCTCAACAACGGAGAAGGGACGCATATCTTTGCACACAAAAGTTGCGATTGCCTCGGTTATGTTCTTTGCCCGTTTCGAGTTGGTGGGTACTTGAAGACTTGAGTTTCCGTTGTTGTGGCCCGGAAGGCTCGTTCGTCACATTTGGGTGATGTCTTAATATGTGACTGCAGAGATTTGTGGCATTCCCACAGTTCTTAACTTCAAGTTGGCAAAGCTTGCAAATGGCTTTGCTTTTGTCAAGCACCTTTGTCTCCAGACTGTTTCTAAATCCAAAATGCTGCCAGATATCTGATTTGAGACTATCTGGCATTTTTAAAACGGCTTTCCTAGTCTCTGGCTCTGCTGTCATGTTGCATGTTTTGCTCTGGCACTCGTCACCTGGATTCTGTGACGCGACTTGTGGGGTTTAAGTTCACCACAGTAAAAGAAATAAAAGATATATAGAAAATATACTGATATATATTAAAACAGTTCCACACTGTAAATTTTGCAATACAATAACATAATTTGGCATGCAAAACATTTTAGTTCTATTTTTTTTTTTAAATCGATATTTGGACGTACAAGTTGATATTCGCGCATTGAATGGAGAATCGATTCAGTATCGGCGAATCGATATTTTGAACTTAGGCCTAATTAAAACCATTCAACTCCCAAAATTCTCTCCAACCTTGGTATGCTTTCCCTGTGCTTATTCGGGACTTTGCATAGCTGCGATCACGCTCCTTTTTCCTCGACATGCACTCATTCGAGCGTCTCTTTTTCGGTTTAGCTTCCACCATGCTTCACTCTGCCGCTTTGGTATTGCCATTGCTGGTTTCTTTTGTTGCTCAGTCCCACCCACTTGTCGTGCATGAGCACGGAACTGGCGCAGAAGACCCACCCCTGCCCTCCGATTCGTTGGAACACTTTTGTTGATGTTTGGGGACGCGGTTAGGTCTCTACGAGTTTGTGTATCTTTATCAGTGTCTACCTGGCTGTAGGTGGCCTACAGAGACGAGTTTTTCCCCGCCCACTCATGAGAGGAGCTGCTAACAGTTTGTGAGGAAAAATCTCCTGTACATGACAAATTATGTTTTGGCTCAGAATCGCTGATACAATCTTTAATGGCTGCATCATTTAGTCCACCAGATATTTTAGCTAATGCGTTTCTTAAATATTGCGACTTCTTACTCAAAAAAGGTCAGTATAATCTACGGAATAGAGGTACCATACGAAAGAGGAAAGTTTGCTGGAAAAAATATTTCAAAAGTGTCACTGTAGTGTCAAAAATGTGGGAACTCAAGGTTATGTGACAACGTGAGGTCAAAGATGCTGGAAATAATTTTAAAGCTTCTTAAAATTAAAATTATTCATGACAGTGGGATATTGTATAGTTTAAAGGGATAGTTTGGATTTTTTGACATAAAGTTGTATGAAAGCACTTATTTAGGAAGACCTACCTAAGACGCAACGTTACGACACATCATAATCATATATTTATTCGACATAAATTGACGATGATGCCTACTTAAACATTGCCATAAGAATACATTGGCGCCATAAGAAAAATACTGTGTGAGATTTTAGTAGTTTATTTATTGCAAAATTGCATCAATATTATATTTACACATATTGGTAAAGATTATGGGATTTATTTGGGCGGGACATAAAAAAAGGGAAATGGCTATTGGGAAAGACGTCAGTTATCTGATAAGAGAAGCAGTTTTGTTATTTGCCTAGCAGCTGGACCAATATGAGATTTAATTTTGTAATCCGCCAACTCTCTGAAGTTTCGCGCCAATTGCTGCATGGCCAATAGCCTCTTAAAAAAATCGCTAAATAAAAGGCTACATCTTGTTCAGCTTTTCCAACGGCTTAATTAATTTTCCATTCAATAAGAATCAGAACTCTATATAAAATCAAAAGCACATTTTAAATTGAAGAAAGGTTTATAGAAGCAGAATAATCACGCCAATTAATACAGTATCTCACATAAGTGAGTACATCCCTCATATTTCGACAATTAATTGATTATATCTTTTCAAGGGACAATGTTATAGAAATTAAACTTGAGTATATTCTAGAGTAGTCATTGTACAATATGTGTAGCTGTGCAGATTTACTGCACTGTCCAAATAACTGAACAAATAGTCATTATTTCCGAAATGGGTGGCAACAAAAGTGAGTACACATCTCAATTGGTAATGATCAACCAAGCAATGAAACATGTCTTATTCAACATGTTAATGCTTTTGTCTGTTTGACTGGGCCATATGAGTTTGTGTAACGTGTTGAAGGTTGAAATTCTGGTGCTTTGGGTGCAACGCTCTCATTCTGGTCACTGGATGGTCAGCATGGCACCTCAGGGGAAAGAACTCTCTGAGGATCTGAAAAAGAGAATTGTTACTCTCCACAAAGATGGTCTAAGCTACAAGAATATCGGTGAAACCATAAAACTGAGCTACAGAACGGTGGCCGAGGTTATTCAGAGGTTTTCAAAGATGGGTTCTTCTCAGAACAGGCCTCGTCAGAGTCGACCGAAGAGGTTGAGTCCTTGTGCTGTGCGTCAGGTGCACAAATTAGCTTCAGAAAACAGACGCAGGAGTGCTGGCAGCATTGCTAACGAGGTTGCAGCAGTTGGAGAACAGCCTGTCGGTGCTCAGATCATACGCTGTGCATTGCACCAAGTCAGTCTGCATGGCCATCGGCTAAGATGGACGGCTCTTCTGATGCTAGACCACAAGAAAGCCCAAAAACAGTTTGCTAAAGACAACCAGTCAAAGAACATAAACTACTGGAAGCTTGTTTTGTGGTCTGACGAGATCAAGATCAATTTGTTTGGCTCAGATGGTGTCCAGCATGTGTGGCGGCGACCTGGTGAGGAGTACCAAGACAAGTGTGTACTGCCTACAGTCAAACATGTTGGTGGCAGTATCATTGTCTGGGGCTGAATGAGTGCTTCTGGTCCAGGGGAGCTGCGCTTCATTGATGATATAATGGCTTCTAACACGTATTGTGACATTCTCAAGCAGAACATGATGCCCTCTCTTAGGAAATGGCAGTTTTCCAACATGATAACGACCTGAAACACACCTCCAAGATGACAACTGCCTTCCTAAAGAAGCTGAAGGTGATGAGGTGGCCAAGTATGTCTCCAGACCTGAATCCCATTGAGCACCTGTGGGCCATCTTCAAGAGGAAGGTGGAGGAGCAGCAGGTGTCCAACATCCACCAGCTCCGTGATGTTGTCATAGTGGAGTGGAGGAGGATCCAGGCAACAACCTGTGCAGCTCTGGTGAATTCCATGCCGAGGAGAATCAAGGCAGTGCTGGACAACAATGGTGGTCACACTAAATATTGACACTATGGACACAATTTGGCATGTTGACAGTGAGGTGTACTAACTTTTGTTGCCACCCATTTTGGAAATAGTGACTGTTTGTTCAGTTATTTGGACAGGGCAGTAAATCTACACTGCTACACATATTGTACAATGACTACTGTAGAAAATATTCAGGTTTAATTTCTGTAACATTACTCCTTGAAAAGATATGATAAATTAATTGTCAAAATGTGAGGGTTGTACACAATTTTGTGATATACTGTATGTTGGCCAATGTCATTAACTGGCATATAGCTTATATTTATATATAAATTATTAAATCAATATGAGCAGCACTGTAAACTGGGGTGTCATTATTTATCAGTGGAAACTTCCTTAAAGTGATTGGTCCCATGTTCCAGCAATAGTCCAGCGATAATGATAATAATAATTAATATTATAATTATTTAGCATGTAACGTTAGATGGCGACATTGATCTATTTACGGAAAGCCAAACTACTAGGTGCTACTGCGCTTTTATCAATGGATTGCATTTATCAGTTAAATTAATGCACTGTAATTTAACTGTAAGCTGAGTCCTGAATGTACACTCACCTTTATGTACGGCATTGTATGTTGTGAATGTTCTACCTTGACAATATAAATAGTGAGCGACTGGTGTGCATTCCGTGTTTCATCATCAGAACAAAGTTAAACAAGCCAGAAATTTTGCACTTATTGAAATTCGCCCGATGCTACAAATTCCCAGTCTGTAACCTACTTCATTTTCCAGGCTGTTTATTTTCACTGCCAGGTCTAAGCTAATACAGAACTATTTTAAATGTTGCTCTCTTTGTCAAACAATCAAACATAAACAGGCATTTGATAGTAATGTAACGTTAAAAAGAGAAATATATGTTCATGAGGTAAGGGTAGGTTTGAGGTTCTGCAAGGCAAATTTGCGGAATTAGCTGAGAAGCTAAGGAGCAGATCCTCAACGGTAGTGTTCTACGGGATTCTACCGGTACCACGTGCAAGCAGATGAAAGCAGAATTTTATCTGGAGGTTTAACACGTAGCTACGAACCTGGTGTAGGAAAGAGGGGTACAGGTTTATGGGGCACTGGAACTTTTTCTGGGACAGGGGTGACCTTTTCAAGCCTGACGGGCTGCACCTGAACCGGAGGGATACCTTTGCACTGGGTCAGCGTATGTTGGAGTAGTACAGGATTATTTAAACTAGGGACTTGGGGGGCAGGGAGGTTAGTGAGTGTTACACATAGGGAAATGCATACTGCCCCGATGGAAGCTGAAAGGCGTTACATGCACCATTGATTAAATACTTTTAAAGCAACAAAGTGTAGTGGGGGGCTTGACGCAGCGGCCGCATGGGAAATCAAGGGGGAAGAGCATTAGTAATAACCTGAAATGATTTTATTTAAATGCAAGAAGCATAAAAAATAAATTTCCAGAGCTTGAGGCCACTATGCGTAGTGAGGGCTATGACATAGTTGGAATTACAGAGACATGGCTTAGTGAAGAGGATGGAGATGAATATAATATAGAAGGTTATAAGCTCTTTAGGAAGGATAGATGTAATAGGCGAGGAGGGGGCGTAGCAATCTATGTGAACGAAAATATAAATGTACAGGAAATTTCTGAAATTGAACATTCCATACCCTCTGAATATATCTGGGTCAGGCTCATTGGCAAACATGAGACAGGTTTAAACATAGGAGTATGCTATCGACCACCAGCTTTGGACAGTACAGTCAATGAAATGCTTTTTAGGAGGATTAAGCAAGCTTGAAGAGGTGGAGGGACTATTATTATGGGAGACTTAAATTATCCTGGTATCGATTGGGAAATGGTGATAGGACAGGGTAGGGTGGAGAAAGAATTTCTAGAAATTATAAAAGATAATTTTTTGGAGTAGTATGTTAATAAACCTACAAGAGAGAAGGCAATTTTAGACTTATTGCTCCGTAATGACCCAGATAGAATTAGCAATGTTGAGGTACTGCAGCCACTTGGGACAAGTGATCACTCTGTTGTTAATTTTGATGTTTCGTGGGAAGGTAAAAAGGTGTATTCAAAAACAAAAATTTTAATTTTAGGCGAGCACACTTTGACAGGATGCGCTCATATCTAAGTGAAATAAAATGGGAGAGACTCCTGGACTGTGAGTCCGTAAATGAGATGTGGGAAAGATTTAAGGAGGTTTTACTTGAATCACAATGCAAATTCATTCCAAAGGTGTCCAAAACTAAGCTGAAAAAGCAGAATCCTCAGTGGATGACCAAAAGCATTTGTAGGATTTTTTTTGTAGGAAAAAAGGAATCTTTATATGATGTACATAAAGGATAACAATAAGAACACTAAGGCTGAATACTGTAAAATGCGGGCTGTGGTCAAAAAAGAGCTAAGGAATGCTTGAAGACTGTATGAAAGACAAATTGCAGAGGGGGCAAAAACTAACCCTAAGCGCTTCTTTTAGTACTGAAGCAGAAAAAGGAAAGTCAAAAAGCAGGTTAAGAACATAAAGAATAAAAATGGATCGCTGCTATCTGATAACAAGGACATTGCGGATGCCTTAAACAGTTACTTTGTTGAGAATTTTACCTCAGAGGGGGTCTTCATTCAGCCAGAGGGCATGTTAAATGCTCAGGATTGTTAAGCAGAAATTGAGGTAAAAGATAATGAAGTATTAGACAAGTTGCATACACTAAAGGCAGATAAGGCGGCGGGCCCAGATGCCTTATATCCTAGAGTGCTCTGCCGCTATCCACCATCTTCAGACGGTCTTTAGAAACTGGAGAAATACCAAATGATTGGAAACAGGGCAATATAATACCAATATATAAGATAGAGGACCGTACAGAGCCAGGAAATTATAGGCCAGTCAGTGTAACTTGCATTGCATGCAAAATATTGGAATCTATCATAAAAGATGAGCTGGACTTATTTATTGAACATAACAGTATCTTGAGGGATAGACAACACGGTTTTCGTAAGGTAAGGTCATACCTGACAAACCTTGAATTTTTTGAACACGCCACCAAGACTTATGACCAGAGCAGGGCTTATGACATCATATACTTGGATTTACAGAAAACATTTGATACAGTACCACATAAGAGACTAATTTTTAAAATGAGCTCCATTGGAGTTTCAGGAGGTATTCTGGAGTGGATTCAAAACTGGTTACAGGACAGAACACAAAGAGTGGTGGACGGAGGTATCTAATCTGAGCTAGGTATGGTGGGGAGTGGCGTCCCCCAGGGATCGGTGTTGGGACCCCTGCTGTTCCTCATCTACATTAATGACCTTGATAGGAATATTGAGAGCAGATTGGTTAAATTTGCAGATGATACTAAATTGGGGGGTTTGGCAAATAGTTTGGAGTCCACTAAAGTGATTCAGGATGATTTGGATAGAATCCAGAATTGGGCAGAAATGTGGCAAATTAAATTTAATGTAGCAAAATATAAAGTGGTACATGTAGGTTATAAAAACATTCGACGGGATTACTTCATGGGAGGTTTAAAACTGGAATGTGCTCCACACGAGAAAGATCTTGGAGTTACTGTTAACCAAACCCTCACAGGCTCTTGCCATTGTGCCGTAGCAGTTAAAAAAGCCAATCGGATGCTGGGATACATTGCCAAAAGTATTGAGTACAAATCTAAGGAGGTGATGCTTCTTTTGAACAACACATTCGTCAGACCACTTCTGGAGTATTGTGGACAGTTCTGGGGACCATACTTTAAGAAAGATATAAAGACTTTTGAGAATGTTCAGAGAAGAGCCACTAAGCTAATTCCAGGTATAAAAGATGAAAGGTATGAGAAGAGGATGAAGATCCTTAATCTCTTTAGTCTTTGGAAAATTGGACCAAGGGGTAATTTATTGAGGTGTTTAAATATGTTAAAGGGATTAACAAAGTGAATTATGTAGGATTCCTTCGACCAAGTGTTGTGAATAGAACTCGGGATCACAAATGGAAGTTGACCAAAGGTAAATTTAGCACTGATATTCGGAAATATTTCTTCACCCAAGGAGTAATTTCAATGTGGAATAGCTTGCCTGACCCTATTGTTAAGGCAGAGACCTTGGCAGTTTTCAAGAGCAGGCTTGACTTAAAGCTAGATACCACTGAGTTATTGAGTATCTGAAGGGATGTATTCACAATAGTGTAAAGAAACTGGCGAGCGTAGTTGGGCAGAACGACCTGTTCTTGCTATTCATGTCATGTTATGTTATGAATTTTGCAGTCTACCTTTAATGGAATTACTGCTTAGCAAAGCTAGCGTTTGCCTAATGCCAGGTCCAGTAGCAAATGTTATGTCTTCACTAATTACAGTACAGGCTCCTAGGTTATCAGCATGTGTCTGCCAGCGTTACGTTAAGATAAGCTAAACCTCCGAGGAATATTTGCGTACATAACTTCATGGCTCAGCCTGTCGTGCCATACATAATTTAGAAAGAAAAATGAGTGCACGAAAGTTCCGGTCCGACCCATAACCCGTCAGTGCAGATATTGATGCCAGCGTACATGGAGCTGCTCTATGACATGGAGCTGCTCTATTTATGCACGCAGTTACGCTATTCACTCACTAGATGGCACACCTGGACCAGTTATTGAATATTCACCAGCAAGCCGACCTCGAACACAGTTTATAATATTAGCGAGTTTAGTCCTAACTCCCAGCCCTGTTTTTCAAGACTTACATAAATGAAACTCCTCAGCTAAGCCTCCTGTGCAAACTGCTCAATATACCTGCCTATACTATCTATCCAGCAATTCCAAAAATGCTTTCTTGTGACTGAAAAATTTGTTGTCCTCTCGAGCAACCACTTCATCTATACTGAGCCAGTGGCATTCAAATAAGTAGTTAAGAAAAATCGGCTTTCTGAAGCAAACATTTGACATGATATTCATACTGTTATTCTTCTATCACTATCATTTATCTTCTATCTTTTCCCTCATGCAGAGGTACTTCTGGGCCAAGACGCAAACGCGCGACCACCGCACATCCATTGGGGCCACAATAATGTCTTTTTGTGAAAAAGTCACAATCTAGTTAGTTAACATGAAAATCTGGAAGCACTGCACAGTCTGGCCTCTCAGTTCTCTGATGTACCTTCTGGTGGAATCCTCCAGTAATACACACCTTACATAAGCAGCTGTATGACCCATTCAAGTCATGTAGTCGGTTGTTTACGTGAATGTGAGGATCAAAGCTAGTATATCGCTGGCCTAACAAAGACTTATAAAGCATGGGACTGGTGTAACATTTTGTATATTATGGATATATCCTTTTTGAAGTCTAAAACCTCCAATTAAAACTATTTGCATCCTCAAAAATGATCCTGCAAGATGATAAATGATAAGTAACTGAAGTTATGTCATGTTTTCCAACAACTATTAAACAAGTCGTTGACACAGCCCACATTGTCTGGCATTCCTCATATAAAAAGAATGACCTTTTCACTTTTAATGAACTAACATTGTGAATTAAACGAAGTGACAAGAATTGATTTTCTGAATGTGGTACTGTCAGTAGTTGTGAACATCATAAATTTTTAATTGTGTTTTTCAGACGTTCAAAGACACCAATCAGAGGTATGTAACGTAGGATGAGTCTTCCTCTTTTAACTTTGATTGGAAAGACATACCGATACTAACCTCTGATTGTTTGTACAGAGTCCAGTGCACACTGCAGGATCCAGAGTTGCCCTCAGGGGCATTGATTGATATAGCAAAGCATATGGGCAACCTGAAGTTCAGAGTCTGGGAGAAGATGATGGAGATTGTGCAATACAGTGAGTACTTGACTTGTGGGTCAAAAACACTATGACATCAATAAGCCAAATAAAGTTGGAAATTAGTTTCCTATTCGTTTCTTCTACTCATGCATGTGGCTAGCTGATGGCTGGAATCAGTTTTGCATTCTGGCTTAGAGTGCTTTAGGTGAATTGAATATGATTTTCCTTTTCCGATGGAAACATTTTAGGCCAAAGCTTCTCTGATTGGTCCTAGGAAACCTTTGAGTGAAAATTTTTGTTCAAATCACAATGGCAGTCCCAGAATATTGATTAGCTCTCAATATTTTCATTAGCTGCTTTTGTGGGATAAAAGGAAGACTCAATAGGTACCCAACTGGTGAAACTAAGACTCCTTGAAAAACCTGCTTTGTGTTCAATTTCAAGGAAAAAAATTCATCAAACATTATTACATCTTTGACAAGCAAATTCGGAGCCTATTAACATCTGTCTTTTATTTGTTACCCGTTTTTATGTCAGCATTGGTCATGTGCTACCCACGTAATGAGCATGGGAATTCATTCAGTAATGCTATTCTCTTCCATTTTGAAAAGTTATTATGCATTGTGTGAACTAAGAAGAAATAGACGTATGTCGATGGTGTGCCATTGCAAATCTCCCCGCTCCGTAACGAATGTTATGGGAGTCGTAGTAATGTGTCAGAGGGCAATTCACTGAACTGGCATTCTGCCGTACAAATGATAATCTGCTTGTTGCAGTGACAAAGCACTGATACTGATAAGAGTTATAGCAATGTGGCATAGTTGGTTCGTAGGATAGAGTACTTTTTGAGTGTCTGTTGAGGGCATAAATTACTCTTCATTTTGAAATGAGAGTATTATTAAAGCAAAGGATATACGGTACAGCAATTGGCACACCAGATGCCATTTGACCTATAAAACGGGCAAATTTGATCAAATCCAAAACCCGTCTGATATGAGATGAAGGGTCATCCCATGCACCTCCCATAAAAGTTTGAGCATCCTAGCTCAAAGCATAAGGTAGATATTTTCTTTTTTCACAAAAAGCCTCCTAGTGGCCAAAATATGTAACACAGGACTGCAATTTTTGGCATGCAGGTTGCTATCACAAGATACATATATGCACATAAAGATACATGTCCATACCAATTTGCAGCCTTCCACGTTGAGTAATAACAAAACGTGTCATCCTTTTCTACGATTGGCACACCTGATGCCATTTGACATAGAAAATGGTCAAAATGAGGTCAAATCAAAAGCCCATCTGATATGTGATGAAGGGTCATCCCATGCACCTCTGATAAAAATTTGAGCATCCTAGCTCAATGCAGAAGGAACTTATGGCCATTTTTCAATTTTCACAAAAGGGCCCCTGATGGCCAGAAGAGGAAATTAATTTAAATTGTAAATGTGCTGTGCACCCCTCTGGGTCACTACCTTACACACACCAAAGTTTCAGGTTGATTGGTGTAATGGCCTTGGAGGAGTTACTGTTTTGGACGGACAGACGCCAAACTGTATTACAAGATCTCGTTGCTTTTTCGGAAGCGCGGAGATAATAAAATAATCCCTCAATAGCGAAAGATCCCAATAAATAGAAATCAAATGCTTGTTGAAATTTTGGGATTGCAAGTGCAGTTGGAATGAAAAGCAGTATGCACTGGAATGCTTCATGACTGAGAATGAGAACCTCTGCATTAGGCATATTACAACGTAAATAGTTGAAATAAATTGCACTTTCTAATGGAGTTATATAACTGTGTTACCAAAGTCTCCATCAGAGGAGAATTCACATTTTGGTTCAAAATGTACTCTAAATGTAACACACTGACCTAAAATATAATCGCCTAATACCAGATATGCAGTGATGGAATTCTATGGTCTGTGCGTCAGAGTTTGTGTTGACAGATGTATGAAATGTAGCCTCAGTTGAAATTGTTATGAAGGATTATCATGCATTTAATCTATTCAGTAAAACAAAAGCCTGCTCAGCTTGGTCTGTGTTTCATTGTGATCTTACAGCTCCTGTGACTTTGGACCCCAACACTGCAGCCCTCTGGCTCTTTCTTTCGAACGGTTTAACCAGAGTGAGAGACACGGAGAAGAACCAGCAAATTCCCAACAATCCAGAGAGGTTTTTCCCTTGTGTTGGAGTGCTGGGTTCTGAGGGGTTTACCAACGGGAAACACAGCTGGGAGGTGGAGGTGGGAAATAAGCCTTCTTGGGATGTCGGGGTAGTGAAAGAGTCCACCAACAGGAAGGGCGCGATTAAATGCAGCCCAGCAGATGGATTTTGGGTTGTAGCACTCAGAAAAGGTGAGGGCTACAAAGCAGCAGGTGTCTGCCACCTTAAAGTGGAGAGGAAACTCCAGAGGATCAGAGTGCTGTTGGACTATGATGGGGGTGAGGTGTCCTTCTTTGACCCCAGTGATATGTCACTCATCTACACCTTTAAAGACTCATTTACTGAGAAACTCTTCCCATATTTCAACCCTGATTTATACACTGATGGTAATAATCCTGGAGCCTTGCAGATATGCGCAGAGAGTTTGGCTATTACAGTGATGTCATCCCAATGAATACAAATGTATGACACCTAAGAAAGATTTGATTGCACCAATAGTTATGTGACATTTTTGCAGAGATAAAACCACTTTTAAGTTAAGTTCTTTTGATTGCAGTCATTGTGTTAACAATGTTGTAATTGATATAGTATTTCTAACAAATTTGTATGAATTATTAAATGATTTGTAAATATCTGGAATTTATCAGATCATGTTAAAGCACATATTCACTCCTGTTGACAAAGTAAAGGTAGTTGTCACAAATCTAATGTAGGAATGGGGTCCAAAGCAGTAGCGGCTCTAGACCTGGGAATGGCGGGGCGCACTCATGTCCCTTTATGACAATTAGTCCTGGGTAGTTCGCAATCATTTTCCTTTACTGACGCGTTTTCCAATTATCGTACTTGGCAACTCAAGACACGGTCTCTCCAAATGCGATCGAACAGCGATGAAATCATGGGCTTAATTCAGCTCAGTGGCGGAACCTGAACTGAGAATTGTGACAAAACATCCGTTTAAAACAGTCGTTAGTCCTGACCTGTTCTCAGTCATTTTCATGAGTAACCGAAGGTTCGCTCCGAGAGCACTCCACAGTTAACAGCTGCTGCTTGTTCTCCCCGATTACGTAAGAAGACAATCGTTCATCTGGACGCTTATTTGCTGTATTTAAATCAACGTAAGTCAAACTTGCATACCTGACGACTCTCACGCAAACAGCTTGAGCAGCACGCTGCCTATTTAAGTGCCAAGTGCCTCTTTTTTATCAACCCACACAATACCGAGAGTGAAAGGCGATATTTCACTGGAACACGGACCTGATCAATCAACGCGAAGCACTGGCCTATTAATAAGTAAATTTTTCAAATTTTTTTTTCTGTACTGAATTTCGCCCATGATTTCATCGCTGTTCGATCACATTTGGAGAGACCGAGTCTTAAGTTGCCAAGTACGATAATTGGAAAACGCGTCAGTAAAGGAAAATGATTGCGAACTACTCAGGACTAATTGTCATAAAGGGACGTGTCTGCGCCCCGTCATTCCCGGGTCTATAGCCGCTACTGGTCCAAAGATATGGTTATGAGATCAAGGCAGAGCCAGCAGTCAGGTATTTCACTTTGAATCGAGCACTTCAGTTACACTGGAGTGCAGAGTAATGACTATTTTAACTACCTAATCTAGCATCTGGAGTTTTTATCCAGCACAATCTGCCATTTCAACCAAACTTTAAGCAACAGTAATGAGATTTGACAGAATAACATGCCATCGTCTGGAGTGCTAACTTTCACTTTCAGGATAGTCCAGACACAGCAGCAATCAGCGCAAGATTCTCACCACCCCTCCACTTCAAAGGACGGCCTAAACTAGCAAGTAAAGTGAGGACAAACAATTTACTTGAGAAAGCATATAATGAACTGGAGAAAACAAAATATAACCTGTGAATAACTGAAACAACTTCTCAGAAAGGGATTTTCAAAAGGATTAAAGGAAGAATGAAGAAATAATTTTTAAAATCCAATATAAGTGCATTCAGTGGAGTGAAAAATTGTTTGCCCCCTTCCTTATTTCTTCTGTTTTATTTTTTATTCATCATATTTACATTTCAGATCATCCAACTAATATAAGAAAAATACATGTTGAGTGAACACAAAATGCAGCTTTTAAATGATCGTTTCATTTGCCAACTTCAAACGGCAGACAGGTTCCATTTAAGCAACGTTTACATTCAACAAGACTGTAAGCAGTCATGCCTGGGTGTGTCTTGTGATTCACCCAATTATCAATTAAATTAGTTTAACTGGGTGACTTAGTAACTAAGGGGGAAATTACCATTTCACGTTTGACCAGGTTGGGTTGGATGGATTTTTCCCTTCAATTAAAGGAATTATCATTTACAAACTATATTTGGTGTTTTAGTCGGGTTGTCTTATTCTGATATTAAAATTAGTTTGATCATCAGTAACATTTCAGTGCGATAAATATGCAAAAATGGAAGAAATTGGGAGGGGAGCAAATACATCACAACATTGTAGATATATCTGCATACATATTTGAAATACCACAATCTTTTTTTTTTAGTTTGTAATATATACACACTTATTCTCATAGTACTGTACAGGTTTGGAACTGATTGCTTTGTTGTCAATCCTTAATTTTTGGTGTTGCTTTTTGATTGTCACTTCAATAAATTCTTCTTGGTTACAACGATTTTACCTTTCAAGATTCATTTTTAACTCATGAGTTTGGTCTTATCTTGATCCCATTAATGGTTAATAAGGGGAAGACAATGCATTGAAAGTACCAAACTCCACAAAATAAAGTTTATTGGACAAACTCAAAGAAAAGGCCAAAATCAACAAAATAATGCTTGTCCAGGAGTTACATAATAGTCCCTCAAGTTTTTCTAGCTCAGTGTCATGGGTAGGGGGTGATTTCCAATTTCGGCCAGTTGGTTTCGGTGTCATGTGTGTTTGGATACACACCAGTGTTCGATTTCGCCCAATCTAATCAACCTATATAAACCTGTACAGCCTTTCTTTCTCCACTTGAGTGTTTCACTTCAGTCGGTAAGGTACGGACCGGTATTCGTCCGAGGTTTCTGTCAGATACGCCCTATAACCTCTTTTTGCAGTTTCAGTGGTGGGTATTTCCACATGAGCATAATATTGCCGTGGAATTAGGACTTCCTTCCTTTTTTTCTCGCTCTCATGTAGGTCCCCTTCTTGGGGGCTGAATATATAGAGCTCCTGTTCTGTTTACATCCTTTTCTCCCCACAAGAGTTTAGAAACACAAAACCTGTTAGCTTATTGCTGCTCCACTCCACCTGTACCTGCATTCAAAGTGAGATCAGTGGAGCTTTAGATTCATTAACTGGCTCCATCGGAGCATTGGTGTTGTGGGGCCAAGAAGTGTCTCTTCTCTTTCATTCCGTTTGTCCCCCGGGTTTCAGGGCTGGCCTGATTTACAGAGGCTCATGTTTTGAGTTAAATAGGCAGTCGAGTGGCTGTGAAGCATTGGTGAACATTTTGTTTCTTCTCATTTAAACCTTGATAAGGGGAATCAGGTACAAAACGCCCTCCCTTATCTCCATGTAAATTACGGGCCTTTTCAAGAGTGCGAAAGAATTGCTAGGCCACAGTATAGTGCAGGGGTGTCCAATCTTATTTAGAAAGGGCCAGTGTGGGTGCTGGTTTTTGTTAGAGCCCAACACTAACACACCTGATTCTACCCACTAAGGTCCGAATTGAAAGCCCTAATTAGTTAATTAGTGGAATCAGGTGCAGTAGCACTGCTGGCTAGGACAAAAACCTGCACCCACACCGGCCCTTTGCGGATAAGATTGGAAACCCCTGGTCTAGTGTCACAAAGACAGCTTCCTTACGGAGAGTTTGAGTTCCTTTACCTTTTATGTTCTTTCTCTCAATAGTGGCATCTACTGTCTATTTATTTTCTCATCCTGTGTTGTAAAGGGTAGTTTTTCTTCGTCCCTTGTATTGTCTCCCCAAACATTCAGTGGTTATTTTCGCATTTGCGGAAATAACTTGTAGACCCCCCATATGATTGCTAACCACAACCTCTGCCCTTTTTCAGGACAACCACTCGCTCGATACGACTTCTGTGCCTTTTTCAAATCCAAGCAGCATACGCTAGGAAAATCCTAGAATTAGCCCTGAAGTCTGCTCTCCAATTCTAATGGTAAAGGAAAAATGCTGAGTATTTCTGATTTTCTGAAAATGCTCCGACACTATAAAACTATACACTGTACTGACAACAGTAAAAGTCTTGCATGTTGTGTTATGGCCCCAATTTGTTATTATATTTACGACAGCAAGGGATGACACAATTTTAAAACTTAAACACATTTAATTAAACAAAGACTAACACTAACCTACAATCTACTCTACTGACCAAGATATATATATACAAGAAAAAAATATTTACAGTCCCTTGAGATGGGGTTGCTTGGTGATGTTCCGGGTGCGGAAAATGCTCCAACACAGGCAATGATCCACAAAAAGTTTCACAGGTCATGAAAAGAGTGACAGGTCTGGTCAAATGTATCCTTCTCCTTGCGATTTCCCCTACTATTTTACTGTTTCAATTTCTCTCCTAATATACTCTTTTGCAGCCCCCTCCCATATTTAGACATTTTTTTTTCTTCTCTGGGGCATTCCCTCTCAGACATGCCCAGGACATGCCCAAACCTAGCTCCAGAATAGGCGTAACAAAAAAAAGGTCAATACTGCTTTCTAGTGGCATTGTTCACATTACACCTCCATTCCAAAAGGGAAAAATTTTGACTCAAAGGCAAAAATTTTATTTTCAATACAAAAAATGGTTAAGTAGACTCTTGTGTATATATACATATAATGCAATATGCTCATAAACATGTGATATATACACATACTCAAACACGGGATAAGCAATCAGCAATTACATTGTCAGTACCCTTTACATGCTTAATTTCCAGGACAAACTCCTGTAAAATCAAACTCCAATTCAACAATCTCCGATTCTTGTTTTTCATCTTACTCAAAAACATTAACGGATTGTGGTCAGTGTACACAATCATTGGCTTTTGCCCTGTACAAACATAAACCTCAAAGTGTTGTAAAGATAGAACCAGAGCCAACAGCTCCTTCTCTATTGTGGAATAGTTCCTTTGGTGGCGATTGAACTTCCTGGAGAAGTATGCCACGGGATGCTCAATGTCATCAGAGTCACTTCACTGTAGGAGCACAGATCCACAAGCTTGGTCGCTAGTATCGACTTCGATGGAGAATGGTTTGTTGAAGTCAGGAGATCTGAGCACGGGGAAGTGACGCAGCAGAGACTTCAGGCGATCGAAGGCTCTTTGGCATGCTTCATCCCAAGTGAACTTTACGCCTTTCTTCAGTTGGTTGGTGAGACTGAGAGCAATCTCAGCAAAGTTCTTGCAGAACTTGTGGTAGTACCCGCTCATTCCAAGGAAGCAGCACAAAGCATTTTTTTGTAAGGAACTGGAAAGTCCATGATGGCTTGGACTTTAGCATTTACGAGTGCCACCTTACCCTAGCCTATGACGTAGCCAAGATGCGTGACAGTAGCACAACCAAAGTCACTCTTGCCCAGGTTAACAGTCAGGTTGGCCTGGGTTAGGCGCTGGAACAATGTCTCTATATCTTTCAGATGTTCTTCCCAGGAGTCACTCCATGTGATCAGGTTGTCGATGTTCGCACCCGTGTGTGGCAATCCGGCGATTGTAGACTGTATCATCCTTTGGAACATGGCTGGGGCATTTTTCATGCCAAAGGGTAGGACTTCATCCTGGTACAACTCAGATAGTGTGGCAAAAGCTGAGATGCTCTTGGCCCTTTCAGTTAAAGGCACACACCTATAACCCTTCAATAAATCAATCTTGGTCAGAAACTTGGCTTGCCCTACTCTATCAATACAATCATAAATCCTAGGTATTGGAAACACATCAGTTCTAGTTACAGCATTAACTTTGCGATAATCTGTACAGAATCTAGTACTTCAATCAGGTTTTGGAACTAGCACACAGGGTGAACTCCAATCTGAGTTGAAGGGTCTGATAATATTATGTTCGAACATGTACTCAACGTCTTTCTCAGCAATCTTTCTCTTTTCAGGATTCATCCGGTACAGATGCTGTTTTATTGGTTTGGCATCACCAACATCTACATCATGAGAGGCTACAGAAACTGTCTTTGGAATATCAGGAAATAGATCTTTATATTTCTTGATCAAAACTCTCTCAAACTGGTCTTTCTGCAAGGGTTCTAAGTGCCGGAGTTTTACATCAAGATTTTGCAACACTTCAGAATTTGACAATTTACATGAAAGAACTTCAGCTTTAATTTTAGGTTCATCATCTTGAAATTCCCCCTCATCTTCACAAGTCTCGGCCATAGGAGGATCTGAAGTGACAGCTGCAACCCTGGCATTTCTGTCACGATAAGGCTTCAGCATGTTAATGTGACAAACTGTTTTGGCTTTCTCCTAACTGGAGTCTTCACAATGTAATTGAGATCATTGAGTTTTGTTAGAATTTCATATGGACCATGAAATCTAGCCTGCAATGGATTGGACTGCAAGGGAAACAACACAGGGGTCACATGCTGCATGCAATCTTTCCTTAAACTTGCTAACATAGTCTAACACACTGATATGTGGCTCTTTCTGTTGCCGTTGTTCACTCAACTATAACAAAGGTCCTGTCACTTCATGGCTAAACACTAGCTCAAAGGGACTGAATCTAGTAGACTCCTGCACTGTTTCTCAAGCTGCAAACAGCAAATGAACATCTTCATCCCAGTCTTTCTCATGGTCACAACAATAAGTCCTCATCATTGTCTTGAGAGTGGAATGAAACCGCTCTAAGGCACCCTGACTCTCTGGATGATAGGCACTGGAAAGAATCTGCTTCGCACCTAGTTCATGCACAACCTGCTGAAACAATCCGGAAGTGAAATTGCTACCTTAGTCTAACTGAATTTCCCTGGGAAGGCCAAACAACGTAAAGAACTTCATCAAAACCTTCGAGATTGTAGTTGCCTTGATGTTGCGTAGAGGTATAGCTTCAGGGAATCTGGTAGATGCACACATGATTGTCAACAAGTATTGATTTCCAGATCTAGTCTTGGGTAATAGACTAACACAATCAATAATGACCTTAGAGAAGGGCTCCCCAAATGCTGGGATAGGTTGCAATGGAGCTACAGGTGGGTCTAACTGGCGTTTTCCAACTACCTGACAAGTGTGACAGGTTTTGCAAAAGTTGGAAACATCTTTCCGAAACCCAGACCAGAAGAAGTGTTTCATGATCTTATCAACAGTCTTCTTCACACCAAGATGGCCTCCTAAAGGTAAACTATGAGCCATTGTTAAGATCTCATTCCTGTAGACCTTCGGAATAACAATTTGCTTGACCACTGCCCAATCTGCATTGGCAGAGATATCAGGAGGGCGCCACTTCCGCATTAACACACCATCCTTGAGATAATACCCAACTGGAACTGCGTCTATTTCTTTATCAGGAAGGGCTCTCCTCTTTAGTACACAAATTTCAGGATCAATTGTTTGCTCCTCAATCAACCACTTTCTGGACAGAGACAAGTCTCCAGACTCATCAGAATCACTAGACTCATCTGGCTGGCTGAACAGAGAACTGATAAAAGTATCTGATAAGTCCTCAAACGGAGAAACCATAGTAGGCCGAACAGAGTCATGAGGCGAACCACCTGAGTCATGACTATTCAATGTGCTGGACAGCACCACATCATCATCTTCTTGAGCCTTCTTGGCCATAGCACGGGTCACTGCACAGGAAGGATACAGAGATGGGTCTTCATCGCCATCTTCAGTGCTCGGCTGTGAAGTAAGATGAACAGGGGGAACTACATTGCTTCCAGCCAGGTCATTGCCTAGCAACAGAGAAACACCCTTGATAGGTAGACTTAACACCTTTCCTGTCCTGTAACTAAATCTGACTTCAAGAATATGGAGCGCAGGGGTACAGATACAGTCCTCCCTTCAATAACTTGTATAAGTATGAAATCCCCAGAAGCGGTCTCATCACGTAACTCTAAGAAGTCCATCAACAAAAGTGACTGAGAAGCTTTGGTATCCCTTAGGATATATATGGGGACAGGAAGAATGCTCATTCAGAGCCACAAATCCCTCTGACACAAATGGAAGAAATTCCTCCCTCACAAAGTCAGCAGTATCAGGCTTAGCCCCACAAGGAGCAGGCAATTTAGCAGATCGGTCATCTACTACAGGGGTTTCTAACCTTGTCTTCACAAAGGCATTTGGTTTGGTATCCTTTTCGTTTTCTTTCTTAGCTTTAAGGAACCAACAGTTAGTTGTAACATGACCAGATTTCTTGCAATAATTGCAAACTAGACCACTTTGTCACGGTCAGCTTTTACACTTTCATCAGACCTGTGACTGGATTTCTGAGCATCATCACCAGATTTGTCTTTGGTTTTGGGTGAGGAATCTTGGGTATCACCATTACCTTTTTACTGAAATTGGGACTATCTATTGTTACTGCTAGACAGAAATTTGGACTTATGTGTGAGAACATATTCATCTGCAAATTTGGCAACTGACTACAAATTCAGGGCTTGCTTCTCATTAAGGTAGGTCTTAATATCATCCTTAACACAGTTCTTGAATTCTTCAACTAACACCATCTCTTTTAGTGAGTTGAAATCATCCTTGACCTCCATAGAAGTACACCAGCGCTCAAAGCAAACATTCTTCTCATTAGCAAATTCCACATAAGTCTGATTGTCAGATTTCTTCATACCTCTGAATTTCTGTTGGTAAGCCTCTGGAACCAACTCATAAGCTCTCAAAATAACCTTTTTGACAACCTCATAATCAGAGGAATCATCTGCAGACAAAGCCGAATAGGCTTGTTGAGCTTTACCCTTGAGGACAGTTTGCAACATCAGAGGCCAGTGTTCCTTTGGCCACTGACAACTTTTAGCTACCTTTTCAAAGCACTGGAAATAGTTATCAACGTCCTTCTCCAAGAATGGAGGCACCAGTTTTACCTCTTGACTAGCCTGAAATTTGTTTTCAGCTGCTATTTTGATTTTTAGTAGCTCCATTTGGAGCCTTACTTCCCTATCGAATTTCTGTAAATCGAAATCTCTCTGTCTTGCTAATTTTTCGAACTCAAAATCTCTTTGTTTTTATTTTTCCTCCCTTTCTTTCTCTCTTTCTTCCCTCTCAAATTCTCTTTGTTTTTCTTCTCTTGCTAATTTTTTTCTAACTCAAACTGCCTTTGTTTTTCCTTTTTCCTCCTTTTTTAATTTAATTTCCATTTCTATATTTAGATTTTCCACTGGAAACTGTTCCAGATCTCCTGGTGCAAACACATTTTCACTAATGTAATATTAAACAATCTCTCTAGCCAGTCTTGCTTTTCGCATGGCTGGTTTTATCTCTGTCAGCTCGAATGTCTGCAAATTTCTAGCAGTTCTGTCTTTTTAAAAGACTTCAAAACCTCTACGGTTGGTGAAGCCAAGAAATAATCCATTGCTGTTGATCTGTCAATATATATTTATAGGAAAATTCAAAAAACAATTTTACAATTTGAAATGTTAGATTTTCAATAAATGACTCACACAATGGTCTATCCCGACAAGCCCCCAATTTGTTATGGCCCCAATTTGTTATTACATTTACGACAGCAAGGGATGACAGACACAATTTTGAAACTTAAACACATTTCATTAAACAAAGACTAACACTAACCTACAATCTACTCTACTGACCAAGATTGATATATACAAGAAAAAAAATATTTACAGTCCCTTGAGATGGGGTTGCTTGGTGATGTTCCAGGTGAGGAAAATGCTCCGACACAGGCAAAAATCCACAAAAAGCTTCACAGGTCTTGAAAAGAGTGACAGGTCTGGTCAAATGTATCCTTCTCCTTGCGATTTCTCCTACTACTTTACTTTCTCAATTTCTCTGCTTATATACTCTTTTGCAGCCCCCTCCCACATTTAGACATTTTTTTTTCTTCTCTGGGGCATTCCCTCTCAGACATGCCCAGGACATGCCCAAACCTAGCTCCAGACTGGGCTTAACAAAAAAAGATCAATTTGTTCACATTACAGTTGACACAATGCTATAATCACTACCAGCATTCTTTTCCAATTTACTACCAACCCAGCTTTATACCAAAGAGATTACAAATGTTATGTATAACTGAGCTTGTACTTGATATATGTCAAAAGACAGAACTTTGGTATATGTCGGGGAACATGGAATATAAGGTTGGAAGAACATTGGTTCTTTACAGCGCCACCTTTGATCAGATAGCTATCTACCCAGCACAGGACCAAGCTACATGCTTCATTTTCGGAGAGAACTAGTTGTGTGTATCACAATTCAAAAACAACTTCTTTGGCACATTGCAGGGGATATCCAGTATTTGCATCCAGCCTACAGTGCCCCCTGGGAGCGAAATTTTCTGACTTTTGATGTTGAATATCATCTACACTGAAAATACTACCACTGAGAGTTTACTAATAATAACTAGTAATATACACCAAAGGGACTATGCATCCAGAGAATTTCAGATCTCTATCTTGCTGGGTAAACTAAATAATGCCACCAATACACAGGCACAATCTGCTATTAAATGGAAACTTTGGCTCCATCTAGCTTGAGAGCGTAGATACTACCAAAGAAAAACTCAGTATTCCTGAATAAAGAGTTCCAAAAGCTCAACAAACAGCAAACAGGAATGTGAGAGATCATCGCTAGGGGCAAATTTGACATTGGACGAGATCTCGGTTGCAATAAGATGTATGAATTCTGGAAGAGCAGCAGGTCCTGATGGTCTACCCATCGAAATCTATAAAAAATTTGAATCAAAACTTTGAACACCCCTCCTCGAAATGTTCTCAGAATCTCTTCAAAAGGGGATACTCCCCCCCCCCCTCCTTGAGGGGGGGCCCTGATCACCTTGCTCCCAAAGCCTGGCAAACCTAACGACAAATGTGAAAATATGAGGCCAATCAGCCTTCTGAATTCAGATCTGAAGATACTCTAAAGTTTTGGCTAAAAGATTGGAGTCTGTATTACCAGGCCTAATAATGGAAGATCAAAATGGTTTTATGACTGGTCGCCAAGGGTTTCACAACGTAAGAAGGGTTTTGAACATCTTACATGACCAGAGGGGGGCATCAGACACTGCCTTCTTAGCTCTTGATGCTGAGAAGGCTTTTGACAGGGTGGAATGGACCTATTTATTTGAAATTATTGGACGCTTTGGCCTGGGGAAGGGTTTTTGTAAGTGGGTTAAACTTTTGTATAATGATCCCTACGCAGAAATTGTAACCAACAACATTTCAAAAGCGATAAAGATCAATAGAGGCTGTAGACAAGGTTGCCCCCTGTCCCCCCTACTGTTTATAATTGCAATAGAACCATTTGCCATTGCTGTGACAGAGCATAATCTGATTACTGGTATAAGGATGGGAGATGCTGACCACCGAATAGCTCTTTATGCTGATGATATTATTCTTTTTCTTCGAAAATTGGATATATCTATCCCATCCCTTCTAGACTTAATTAAGTCATTTGGCAAAATTTCGGGCTATAAAATTAATAACTCAAAATCCTCCATAATGCTTCTTAACTCAGTGGAGAGGACTAATCCACCCATCCCTGCTCGCCATTTTCGAACAGTGGATTCCTTTACATACCTGGGTCTCCAAATCACCCCAAAACTAGAAAATATAGTGGATGTTAACTACAACCCAGTAATCACATCTATTTCTAAAACAGTCGAAAGATGGTCTGCCCTCCCATTTGTTGAATTAATATACTTAAAATGAACATACTCCCCAAACTCCTATACTTATTTCAAAATATTCCCCTGCCACCTCCAACAAACTTTTTTCCCTGAATGAAAAACCTATTGACTAACTTTTTTTGGAACAACAAGCACCCCAGACTTCATTTATCTCTTCTCTACTTACCTTATGACAGAGGAGGGCTACAGTCCCCAATGTGGTATGGTACTACTGGGCAGTCCAGTTAAGGACCCTCATGTTTTAATTCACCACAGATAGACCCCCACTATGGAGGGATATTGAGTCAAACTCTCTAAAGCTCCCATTTCCCACTTACTTATACTCAGATGAACCTAAAAAACTCAAAAAGTTGCCTACTAATCCTATTGTCCAAAACATGATTGGAGTCTGGCGAGAAGTCAGAAATTATCTAAAAGATTCCCCCTCCCTCTCCTGCTTTAGTCCAATCTGGAGGAATAACCTTTTCAGTCCAAGAAAAGCGGACGCAGGTTTTAAATTGTGGGCGGATAGAGGGGTAAGACAAATAAAACATATATATGGTGATGATGGGAATATTTTATCATTCAAGGAGCTGATCAGAAAATATAACATCCCTCGCAAATTGTTATCTGTCCTGTCCGCCCCTGACCCGACTGGAGAGAACTCTTACAAAAAACCCTTTCAAAAAGGGCATTATCTCTGAATTCTATGATTTACTGATAACCTTCTCATCTGAGTCTTCGGACTCCAAGTTCAATGCATGGAAATCAGATCTAAAAGAGGAATTAACATTAGAACAGTGGCGCAGTGCATGCAAAGCAGCCCAGACGGGGACGGGTAATACTCGCTTAGAACTCCTACAATATAATTGGCTAATGAGGGTGTATATTACTCCAGAAAAATTAAACAAATTTAATGTGAGTATCCCGGATACTTGTAATAGGTGTGGTGTAAACAAGGGCACTATTTTTCACTGTTTTTGGCAATGCCCAAGAGTGGAGGAGTTTTGGGAAGAAGTTAGATTAACTGTGCAGGCGATTTTCTCGATCAGATTGGAGCTAGAGCCCAAACTCTTCTTACTGGGCTTACACCCAGATGAACATAATATAAAACGTCATGAAAAAATCTTTTTAAACATATGTTTCCTACAAGCAAAGAGGACAATAGCTTTAACATGGAAAAATACAGGTAAGCCAGGTATTGCCATGTGGTTTAGGGAATTATCTTCTTGCTTGCCTCTGGAAAAAATCTCTTACATGCTCAAGGACAAACAAGAGATATTCCAAAAAGTGTGGGGTCAATTTATTCAGTATACTAAAAATAATGATGTATCCCATCTGTTGAACGAATCTGGAGCAGAATAAGTATACCCTCTGCATAATTCAGTTCCCTCATCCTTTAATCACTGGATTGTATGGCAATAATATTTGTATGGACTCATGATGCTATACCTTATCTTATTAATCGCCATGTTTTTTTTGGGTTTTTTTTTAGTGTGTGTGTGTGTTTGTGTGCTTTGTTTTCACATTTATGTCAGTCTGCTTGCACTGTTATAGTGAACATATGTGTATAAAAGGAATAATTTGATGCAATGTTTCAATATTATTTGCTTTAATGATTGTTCCCATCCTATAAGAATTTACACGGTATGCTAACAAACTGTCATATCTGTGTCACTCTTAGTTGTTTAGTTGTTTTTTTTCTGTTTTTTCATGGAAAATTCAATGAACATAATGTTGAAAAAAAGAAAAAAAAAACAAAATAAATTAGGTCGTCTAGGCTCCGAAATAAGTTGCGTGAGAGTCAGGCCATCACAGACCTCTTTAAAATGGTTTGAGGACAGTGATAAGCAATCTATATTGAGATCACCAGCAACTGTTGCGTTCCGAAGGTCCAGGGCCTTTGGCCAGGACAGTATTTTTGGGGGTTTTAACAGTTTCTTGTGCCAGGTTTCATCATTCATAGTCATTTCTCATATCAAAGTTTTAACAGTTTCTTGTATCAGGTTTTAACATTTCATAGTTCATGTTTATTGTTGCCAGGTCTGCCCAGCCGCTCCACTTCTTGTCTGCATTCCGCCCCATGCCTTCATTTTTGCACATTTCAGAGCTCTGGTTGGCTTTGGTATTTCCCTCTTCCTTCTGTGCTGTGCTGGATCCAGGGCTGTCTAAGCTTAATTGGCAATTAACTGTTTTTAAGTTACTAACATTTACTAACAGTCATGGGAGGTGTGATTCTGAGACAGGCACATTACTAATACTACTAATTTAGGTAGGGAGTTTATTGTCATGATTCCTGCTTTGCTATTTCAAGTCTTGCTGTGCTTTTCTGTTCTAACATTCATGCTTCCCTCCAATCTGCATGCTTCATTGGTACTTAAGCTGAGCACGCTCATTTTCTTAATGAGCAAGTCCTGTCGACCAATCTTTGTCCATGTCTCATGATCTTGCCTTGCCCATTGTTTCCTCTCCAGGTGTTGCTCCTCATGTGTCCTGATTTCTCTCCCTTGTAAGAGAGAAGCCATGAGATAACATGGACAGTGCATGTTGCCCTCTGTTCTTAACATAGTGGCATAATAAAGGCATAAAAACCTATACTTCCACCTCAGCTGGCCTCGTCTCCAGTCAGTCAGGCATGGCTGGGAACAGTGGGGCAGTAAAAGTTATCAGGGTCCAAACATCCTCTACAGCTGCACCCCCAATTCTACCACTGAGATAAGGGGGCCTGGAACTGGACACTTCAACATGGGTGATTAAGCGCATCAATGATGGGGAAGGGAGCGTATGGCTTGGTTGCTGCAAGGAATTTCTCTCTCAGCAGGGTGTGACCTGTGCTCTCTGCCCTATTAGTGCCATAGTGACCTCTTCTGGACACACTGTCACCACACCTTTTAATTTTATCACTGTAACTGTTCTGATTTAAGAGTTTCAATTTACACAAAACCCACTGTTACACTGTTTTAACTGCCCTCATATCATCACTGAATTACTGTATTATACCTGGGGTAATAGTGATGTGAATCTCATGGGGAATGGGTCTGTTGGGAAGGAAATTCATAATAATTACATCATCATAATTCTGTATGTAATTGTGTTTGGTATGCATCTCTTCAGCTAAATTCAAGGAGTTGAATGAGTTGTATTTCATATCCACTATATTTCAAGAATACATAGTTTCTGTTCCCCAGCAATGATTTGTCCTTAACCAGAGGTATCTCTTGAGGTATTTACACTCATCTCTCCCCCTTTGCAGAAGCGCTTTGGGACCCCTCCCTGAGGTCGGTCTCTGAGGGTCCTGGCACAGATCTAAGAACTTTTATTATCTCCTTTGAATAATAAATGTTTTCTTATTTCCTCCGGAGGGGGGAGTCTAAATTCCGATTTGGGCCATCTGCACGGCCTGATCAAAGGCGCCACCAACCTTAAATCTCAGAGAGACGACCTAGTCTGGGAAGATCGTATCCAACTTCCCATACATTGGTCCATGCATATTCTTCGTTTAATGGTTGCGTAATTCGGACTTCTGCACGACCATTTGTATGTAGCCTTTTCGCCAGGTATGACTTTTCTCTCATTTTCTAAACTGCGTGTAACTTGTAATTGGGTAATGTTGATTTGTTCGATTTAAGCTCTTGCCTACATGGTGAATAAACTATTGTTATTTCTTTAAACCTGAGTGGCTCTTAACTCTCGAACCTTCTTTTTAAGCTACGTCACGTCGGATGACCTAGGGGTATGCTCAACTAAGGACTGACTGATCAGCGGCTTTGGGATGAGCATCGGTTTTAATCAAGTTAGATAGGCAGCCAAGATCTACCAACAAAAGGATTCATGTTTGCCGACTCTGGGAGTTTTAGCCTGAAGAAGACCCATGGACGAAAAGTCGGTTATTTGTTAAAATTCCTATGAAAGAGTCCATGGGCGGATTGAATCTGGGTTCGCTTTAATTCAAGCCAAAAGATGCTGTTATAGTGCTGGCTGACTTTTAATCCTCTGGTATTACCGACGAACCTAAGCAACCGAAATAGTACTAAAAACCCGGGGGTATATATTTTAGTGATGCAGGCTTGTATTTATGAGTCCGGGGATAATCTCCCCGAAGTCCACGCAGGTGTTCCCTAAATTATCAATTCTAATTCTAATTTGGAGTCAGATATTTAAACGAGGATATAACTAAATTTTGTATTCTAAATTTATTATGGAGTCAGATTTGAAGCGAGAGTAACATTGTAATCGTTATGCTTAGTTTGCTTAAATCACTGATAAATCTAACGTTTTCAGTTGCTGCGTGTGTCCCAATGTGCACCTGGGATTATTCGCAGCACGACATTAAGTTAGATGATTCCGTGATTTCGGCATAGCCCCGTTTTCGAACGGAGAACTATTGAGAACACCTCAGGTAAGTCTCAAACTGGGTCCAAGGCGGGACACAGGCATAAAAGATTTAATTGACACGTTCCATTGCCTCATAACAGCTGGATCTACACGCGTAAACCTTCGCCCCTGGCTCCTCCGTCGTTGGTCGAGCTGTGTGGGGTTTTACACCCTTTATCTGGAGGCGGTGGAAGTTGGCTGGCAGACAGAGTCTCGAGTTTTTCATGTTCACTGCATTTCATGGCCACGATCTCCTTGGCCTTGTGTATAGTAGTATTCACGTATTTTTCCTTAGCCAAGTCTTGTTGTTTATATTCTTAGTCAATTTATTCTTTTCTGTTCATGGTTGTCGGCCTGGAGGTTCCAGTGATTTTGTTTTTGTTGTTTTGGATTTTTAGTTATCAGCTCTGTGAAGCTCTTCTTAGTTGAATTTTTGCAACCCTTTGGGCCAAGTTTTTTGTTGGCCCTCGTGCCCGTTTTTCTTTATTTTAATAAACTCCCAGTTCCCCTCTATCTCGCGTCTGGTGATTATCTGATCTTGTATCAAGCAGCCAATAATTCAGTGTGAGCATAAGTGGACAAGATATTAGAGAGATTGATTATGGAGGATGAAAGAGGGCTTAGTGGGTGATTCACACCTGTTAGTATAAAACCTGCACAACTCAAACCAAGTTTGATAATTAGACACTCAAACTGCTCTGGAATAGAGGATGATAATAATACATTCAGAGTAAGAGAGGATTTTACAAACATCAATACCCCTTCCCCTCTCAATAGTTCAGATTTGTCCAAATATGCTGATGTACTTTTACGTTGGTAACCATCCAGAGATAAAAACCTGTTATAGTTTTTAATCCTTAAAACAAGCAAGTTTGGGCAAACGGCGGTAAATCGACTTTGACATAAAGGCAGTAGCTGCGTGTCTTTATGAAATTCATGATAATTAGCTTTTTTACTCATGAGGCAGTGCTGTAGAATGCTCAGTAGCCCTGTAGGAACAAAATAAGTGCACCCACTGGCTATTATGTGCTGATCTAACAGAACAGTAAGTGTTTTAGCCTCTCAGCCCTCACTCCAATATAACAGGAAAATCTAATTCTTTTATGTCGCACAGATAGCCAGTGATCTGAGACTTCCAGAAGATGGCTACCTATAGCAGCAAAGGGATTCATTTTTTATGAGAAGTTGTAGAACTTTTTTTCAAACCAAACACAACTATGGCTTGGAATGCAGGGAAATTCAGACTCTCCAAAATTGTTAATTGAAACATGTACTGACATAACTAAGAAAAAAATCTGTCAATATTCATTTTTTGTTACCGAGTAATAGAACCAGCAGTTGTTCAGGCATCTGGCTGTGGCTGTATTATTTTTCTATGCTGATGAGGCTTGGTCACAGAGCCACAGGGGCAGAAGAAAACATAGACTCCTTTTCCACCAGACAAGATCTTATATTTTTAGAGTTGTTACTCAGTTGAGGTAATATTGTCAACAATTCTGAATTTAAGAGCCATCAACTGAGCCTCACCTTTCAAATGAGACCATGATTATTCCTGTGGTCAAAGTAGTTCAAGAACAGTCAGCATTTCACTTCGAGAGGACTGCATTTAAAAGGGTTAAACATTCATGAAGCATTGGCTAGATCACCTGGTTTGCAGGTTGTGCCAAAAAGGTAGCTTGGAAGTTTCAGAGTAGTTTACCTTTTTTCATAAATTTACTTTGTAAATTATTTCTCTGTCTTGAATACGGCTTATTATTTGATAACCCATTAATTATATTGAGAGAGTGTCTGTGGCTTAAAACGGGCACTCTTAAGGTTGAGCATGAGCAGTAAACTTGGGGAAAAAAATAGGCCAATTCTTCACTGATTTTTTTCAACTTTATTTATCCCTTATTTATACAGGGGAACTGATGGACATTGCTAGTTTTACAATATATTGTGGTTAATCAAAACTGTTGGTCATAGCTGTTCTTTCTGAAAATGAAATAGTTACCCTCATAGCATAATTGCCCAAGTCATTTTTTGGCTTACTGTTGCAATATCAAAAAAAAAACCAATGTACTTGCTAAAAATTGTGTTTTTTCTTGTTTTCTGAAAAAGGTCAATATGACATAGGCAACTATGCTATTAGGCTAACGGTATTTAGTTAGGGCAAGACTCATATTTCAGTTCAATATTTTATGTATTAATTTTGTTTGCGTGAGTTTTGAGGCATTTGTGCGCTGCCATGTCTTCCCATGGAAATAAAATAAACTTACTCTGTCGGAATAGCGGCGGACTTCTCCATTAACAGTATTGAATCAAGCATTGTATGTTTGGAAATAATCAGAAGGAAAGCCAAAAGTTGTGAGTATTATGAGGTTTTTTTTTCTCTTATATTGCAAGAGATCAAAGTTAATTTCCTCCAAAAACAAAAATCACGGACAACTGAACAATCTCTCTGGTTACTAATGAGCATCCAGGACACATAATTAACCATGACAGGCCCTTGAATTGCGAATGAATTATTTGTTTAATGAAGAAACATGTTAGTGAAGGAAAATGACTGCGAGTAGGTCTAGACTTTGGTTCAAACGGATTTTTTGGTCTTTTTGTTTTCAGCTTGATCAAAGCAGTGGTAAAATGTCATATAACATAACATAACATAACATGAATGGCAAGAACAGGCCTTTCAGCCCAACTACGCTCGCCAGTTTCTTTATACTATTGTGAATATATCCCTTTAGATACTCAATGACTCAATGGTATCTAGCTTTAAGTCAAGCCTGCTCTTGAAAACCCCCAAGGTCTCCGCCTCAACAATATGGTCAGGCAAACTATTCCACATTGAAATTACTCTTTGGGTGAAGAAATATTTCCAAATATCAGTGCTAAATTTACCTTTGGTCAACTTCCATTTGTAACCCTGAGTTCTACTCACAACACTTGGTCGAAGGAATCCTGCATAATTCACTTTAACATATTTAAAGACCTCAATCAAATCAAACCTCAATTTCTGCTAAATAATCTCGAGCATTTAACATGCCCTCTGGCCAAGTAAAGACCCCATCTGAGGTAAAATTCTCAACAAAGTAACTGTTTAAGGAATCCCCAATATCCTTGTTATCAAATAGCAGCGATCCGTTTTTATTCTTTATGCACTTAACCAGCTCTTTAACTTTCCTTTTTCTGCGACAGTACTGAAAGAAGTGCTTAGGGTTAGTTTTTGCCATCTCTGCAATTTGTCTTTCATACAGTCTTCTAGCATTCCTCAGCTCTTTTTTGACCACAGCCCGCATTTTACAGTATTCAGCCTTAGTGTTCTCGTTGTTATCCTTGATGTACATCTTATCAAGATTCCTCTTTTCCCCAAAATCCTACGAATACTTTTGGTCATCCACTGAGGATTCTGCTTTTTCAGCTTACTTTTGGAAACCTTTGGAATGAATCTGCATTTTGATTCAAGTAAAACCCCCTTAAATCTTTCCCACATCTCATTTACGGACTCACAGTCCAGGAGTGTCTCCCACTTTATTTCACTTAGATATGAGCGCATCTTGTCAAAGTTTGCTCGCCTAAAATTGAAAATTTTTGTTTTTGAATACACCTTTTTAACTTCCCATGAAACATCAAAATTAACAGCAGAGTGATCACTTGTCCCAAGTGGCTCCAGTACCTCGACATTGCTAATTCTATCTGGGTCATTACAGGGCACTAAATCTAAAATTGCCTTCTCTCTTGTAGGTTTACTAACATACTGCACCAAGAAATTATCATTTATAACATCTAGAAATTCTTCCTCCCCCCTACCCTGTCCTATCACCATTTCCCGATTGATACCAGGGTAATTTAAGTCTCCCATAATAATAGTCCCTCCACCTCTACAAGCTTGCGTAATCCTCCTAAAAAGCATTTTATTGATTGTACTGTCCAAAGCTGGTGGTCGATAGCATACTCCTATGTTTAAACCTGCCTCGTGTTTGCCAATGAGTCTGACCCAGATATCTTCACAGGGCAAGGAATGTTCGATTTTGGGAATTTCCTGTACATTTATGTTTTCGTTCACATAGATTGACATATGAGAAGGTATATCATAGTTACAGGAAGGCTAGAGACACAGACTTGAATGACCCTATTTGCCAAACCTGACCCTACAAAAATAGCCTTAGTGAGTCAGCTGCAGTACATTCTGCAATACTGTGGCCGAGGTTAGAAGAGACTATGGTAATGCTGGTGGAACAGATCTTTCAGTTGCGAGGAGATGTGATATCTCAAAAATATTTGAATAAAACCTTATCGAAACCACTTACTATCCGGTAGTGGTTTGACATGCATATAAGAATTGTTCATTCCAACCAGAGCCACTACAATGCAAAGATGCCTTGACACAGGCAATGAGGTAGAACAGTCAAAAATCATATTTTGAATCATGCCCAAAAACGCAGAAAGTCGTTTTTTTTTTTTGGCTATTTTTTCCCCAAAAATTATTAGACAGCATGGTTACTTCCAGTTGACCACTCCTCATTAAAACCTGGTCTACATCAAAAATAAATTGAAACAACAGTTCATATTTCCCATCATATTTGTACATCAAAACAAATATCGCAACCCATCAACATATTTAGTGCCAATGGTCTTTAATCTAAACGCCGAAGCCCAAAAATCGGTCTTCGCTGTTTTCTTAATGGTGACTAATTGTTGGAAATTAGCACACCCTTACGAAAGGCATGTAGACACTTTACAGATGGTCCCCAACTAGCCGAAAACAGCCCAATCAGCTGGGAGAGGGCAGAGTTGGACAGGGATGCGCTGATGTATCTGCAGCACTTACGTGACTAAACAATTACTTCATACTTTCCCCTGTGCTTGGATTCCCTGGCTTTTAAGATTGTAGCAAATAAATCGGTCATAACTGCAAAGAAAATAGAGGCTGTTCTCTCTGGCAGTCGCGGCAATACCTGTATTATTATTTTTTTTTTTTTTTATCCCGCCAAGCGATAATTTTTTTCACCGGCGTTTTGTTTGTTCGTTCGTTCGTCCGTCAGTTCATTGAATCTTAAAAACTTAAGAACGGATTTCAATAATTTTTTTTATAATGATAGATACAGCGCTGATGAAGACGTGATAAAATTTTGGTGAATATTCGACTCATATTCTTGATCTAGGGTCTGGGGTCTGAAAGAATTTGTAAGGGCGGAAAGACAACAATGTCTTAATACAATGTCGATTAAAAAAGTGATCCGAGCCATAAACGTGACACTAACACCAACATCAGGCCTCAGACTACTTCTTTGAACAGATATGTCACGCAAGGTAAAATCTGAATCCGACTTCCTTCGCCAACGAGTTTCGAAACTGCGGAGGTAGCGCGCTCTCCCGGTGCTTTCTAATAGGCCTATTATTATTATTATTATTCAAACCATTGCGTTTTGAATCGCAGCAGTAGCCTTCTGCATACAAGTGAGCAGAACAGAGAGCATTCTCTGCATGTTACGATTTACTACACTCCAGTTCGAGACAAATGAGCGCGAGTGTCAGAGTCATGTTGATTCTCTGCTCGATTTACAGTAGCCTACTATTTGAACATTGCGTGGGAGACCAACAGAGGACATTGTATCCTAAATATTGCCATGCAAGAACTGCAATTGGCAGTCGAGCAGATCGTAATAGCTACCGGAATCGCCAAGTTGACATCTTCATGTTGCACTGTTCCCCAGGGCCGGGGTGGGATCATTTTTCAGCCCGGGAATTTCATGCATAAACCGGCCCACTTTTTACGGTGGAGGCATTTTATTAAATGAAGCGTAATTGATCAACTTAATATTTTCTGTCCCTTTTTATTGGGTTTTTGTTGACCACTTAATGGAATAACACTTCACTTAAACATTCTGTTGATTTTCTTGATTAACTAAAAAGTGCATAATGTAGCCTAGTGACCTATACAGCATAAATCTTAGTGGGAAAGTTCAAACAGCAGTACACATTTCCAACTGGAAATTCCCTGATACAAAACTCAGAAATGTACAAGTTGAAAAGAATAGTCTTTCATATAAGCAGTGAAATCAAATGTTACAAAATATTGAATAAATAATTTGAAATAAAAGAAAGCTATATTTGGGTTCCTTACAGACTCTCTCTGTTTTTGGGTCGTACAACAGGCCTATGCCAGTACCTGATCAGACAGTGCATGATTCAAAGCATCAACAGCCGCAGTGTGGCATCTCAGTGGGTGCAGCTAAAGAAAGCCCCTCTGGAGGGTTATGTGGTTTGGATAGGAAGTGAGGAGACAGAGGCAGATGAGGAGCATGGCGGACTCACAGACATGGAGTTTGAACTTCAAAGCAGGACCTGTTCTTCTTGCAAAAACTGCCCCATCTGTGTCTACCTAATTCTGTCACAGTACAACTTAATCACTGATGCCTACCATTTCATTGGTATGGCATACCAGTTTCTTTTGACACTTTCAAGCACACAGGTTGCCTGTGAAAGGAGTTTTTCAACCCTAAAATATGTTTAAAGTAGACTGTAAAGTTGTCCAGTTGCGGAACAAGAACAGAGAATTGGGTTGCCGAAAGCTTCCATTTAGACCAATTTCTAGTCCTGACCTGTTCCTAATCGGGGAGAACAAGCCGCACCTGTTAAATGTGGAGTGCTCTTGGAGTGAACCTTCTGTTAATTATGAAAATGACTGAGAACAGGTCAGGGCTAATAATTGTTTTAAACGGAAGTTTTTTGCGATCCAATTCTCTGTTCGTGTTCCGCAACTGGACTGAATTTAGCCCATGATTTAATCGCTTTTAGATCGCATGCGGAGAGAAACCATGTCTTCGGTTGCCAATTACGATAATTGGAAAACGCGTCAATAAAAGAAAATGATTGGGAACGTCTAATTGCAATCAAAAAGGGACGTGTCTCAGCACCCCCGCTGGCTACGCCACTGAATTTCGATTGTAGAAAACGGATTCTCGTGGCTTGTTGCGAAAGAAGCCTCGCAAACTAATTAATAAAGACGTACTTGATAATTTGCCATCAAAAATAAATTTGACTGTCCCTCTACCAATTGGTATAAGCACCTACTGATCAAGAAAAGTCAACTACGAAAGGTTTAAGTCATTATGCTTTGAAGGGCGAGGTTTTGGCTTCCCTTTCTTATGGCCGACGAACCGTCACGGAAGGAGATTGAATTTTAGCCTAGGCTGCACTGTGCTTATAAGAACAGGTTTTAGCTTTCCAAACGTCTAGCCTGTAACATATCTTATAGCTTTGCAAACGTTAATCATGTCTCTTTACCAGATGTAAATTGGCTCTGTCCACGGGAAAATAGATCTGGCAGCTTCTCACATTTGGAAGCATCTTCTTCTAGTGCCTTTCTTTTTTTAATCCTGGCCTTTGCGGCCCCTCCTGGCCTCCTCTTGCCCTTCATCCACAACGCACCTCTCAGGTGCAACGACGCATAACCCGAGAATCACTCCCGCGCACGCACAGAACACGCTTGCTGATCATGCACGTCGAGTGGCAGAAAGGCTATGATTGGACAATCCAGCTCCCATTCCAATCATTCCCTGTTCCACTGGAGCCTACCTTCTGAGAGCAAAACAAGCAAAATATATAGTAGGCCTGAAGGCTGTGTTTTGATCGCTTTTTACATGCCCTAATAAACAATTTATTTTTGTAACAATTTATTAAAATGCAAAGAACAATGTAGCTAGGCCTACCACGTCTTGAAGTAAGATTTACATTGCATCTTGAGTCACCATGGGTGAGTATTTAACGATGTTAATTAGGTATATATACTAATTAGGTGTACATAGTTAATTAGGTATATATACTATATATATATAATATATATCCCCCGGTAATAGGAAGAAATACGTTTAGTACAGTAATACTTTGCTTCGTATTTCATGTATGGGCAAATGGATGATCGTCACAGTAGACAGTCTGACAATTGGAAATTTCATGATGGTAAATCGCCCCTACCGTGGAAGAAATATTGCCCAGTTTACCGGGAAAGCACCCGGTGCTTCTAGCGGCCACCCCGGCGTTGCTGTTCCCAAATGAACACTTTTCAGCGAACCACGAAGGCTATTCCAAATGATAAAATAAAACAGAGTTAAAGCTAACGGGGAGAGATGCAGTGTAGATCGAGAGAATTAATTCCACGTTTAAATGATGGGTTATGACACACCTGGGCGCATTTGCTCTTTTAACCAATAAATGGCACCACCTTTCATATCAATGCATTTACTGAACGGCCGTGCACTTTCGTATACCATTTCATTTTGACTATTGCATTTGTGACATAATTCAATCAAGACATTTCTGACGGATAGTTTATTTTTGTTCATTTGATAAAAGTGTTTTTTTTTCATTTCATACAGTAGTGTGCAGTGATGATTATAAACCACCACTTTGTTGATGTTAAGTTAAAAGTAGGCTGAGTTAAAAGTAGTATTTTTTTTTTCTTCTAAATTTTGCAGTAGATTTCTTTTGTAAACATATAGTGTTGTGATTCTGTCTTTGCCATGCCATGTATCATGTTTCATGCCATGTATCAAGTTTCTGCCTGGCCATGTGTCATGATTCTTACTGACCTCTGTGTTTTTCCATTTCTGCTCATGTCTGACTATTCTTAGGATCTTGTATTGTGTTTTGGTATTTAGATTTCATGTTTTATTATTTTCCGTGTTTTAGTTTTTTCATAGTTAGTCCATGCCATGTTTGACTTTTCCATGCATTGCACTTCGTCTCCCCTGTCTTGTCATGAGTCTTGTCTTTGCTCACAGTCCCCTGTATAGCGTGCCACTCCTTTGGGTGATTTATTGGTTTCTGGGTTTTCAATCTTACTTCATTACCTCGCTTTCTTCCTTCCTCCTGGTTTTGCTATTTTACGAACACATACTAACTGTTTGTTATTTTGGATAATTACTAACCAACACTAACATTGTATATTTGACTAACTTACTAACGAGCGCTCGGGATTGTATAGCTTGACTAACGATCTCTCAGCATTCGCCCTATTCTAGTCTCTGCCTCTTGTCATTCCCTAATTATCTCTGCTGCATTTCTGTGGATCTTCTACAACTACTTCGTGCTGTCTTTTCTCTCTTCTATGCACTTTAGAACTCCTTGACTGGAACTGTTTATCTGTCTATAGCGTCACGGCCTCCCTGGGCAGAGATACTGCAAGCTTCGTTTTACCAAGGTTTCCGTTTTACACAGTGAGCATCAGCTCGGAATTGGTCTAGAGTAGTAGATTTTCTGTGTCCCCACTAACTCCCCAGGGTGGCGTGCAGTTAATGCACTAATAATAGCGAAAGGTTGACGTTACCTGGTGAATCATCGAAACTCCCGGCCAGCCCGATCCTGAACAGCCCAGTCTCCGTGCTGATACGGGGTGCAGACTTGACCCTCAGCAATCAGTTCGTTTTATTTTATTTTCGTAAAAGATTCCTGTTCGGTTGGTTGCAGTTAGTAGTTGGTCGGAGGTTGCTTCTCCCCACAGGGTACACGTGAACGCCAGTGGCTGTAATATTCCTAGTCTTTTCCCAAGCTGCTGATCCCACTGCTGTCACTTGCCAACACACACGCCCCTTCTCAAACTGCCGCGCCAACACCGGATATCATCATCACAATCGCATCACGTGGTCACTGGATCAAACCATTCTCATTAAGCAACGTCTAACAGAATTGTATGCAAGCAAACCAAAATATTCTTGGGGAGTCCAGAAAGTATAAAAAATCGAATTAATAATACTACCTCATCAGGCCACCTAGCCCATCATTCTGGCACTTTTACAGGGTTATGCTTTCCTGGGAATTGGCCTGTCTGTAACAATAGGTTTGTCCTGTGTTCCTTGTCCGCGTTTTGGCTATGGCCAATTTCACGTGATTAGTTTCCTCCCAATGTGTTTCTCCGTTGTTATCAGTCCCATTGATTGCACCTGTGTTCTCTTGCCATTTGACCTCCCGGAAATGTATATTAGATGTCTGTTTGTAGCACTTCCTTGTCAGGTCATCTCCATTGCTTACCTGTGCCACGCTTCTCTTGCCTTGTATAATTGTGATTATCTTCCTGACTGGACCGTCCTAGACCACGAGCTTTGCATTCTCCCTGTACTTCGCCGCCTTCTTGTGTATTGACCCATTTTTGTCTGACTTCGATTTTTGTGATTGGTGCCCTGTTTACAAACCTGGATTACGCCCTTTGGATTCTGACTTTGGATTGTGGATTTGTACTGTCGCCTGCTCTGTTGGGGGGTTTCCCCCTTCAGAAATAAAGCCTCCTTTTTTTATTTTACTGGTTGTCGCCATTGGCTCATTTCGTAAAACCTCACATATAGTTTAATACCAATAGCAGTCACCCATACCACTCCGGTAAAATTTGCCTAAAATGCCTACCAAAAGCGTACCCAAAGTAAATTGAGAGCTGTTCTTGATCCATTTGGACTACATGGATGGTTTTGGTCTCTTTTGAAAGGAAACACTCTGAAGTTTTTCCCTCAAAGAATCACTTTAAGTGCTACTGTCATTGAGTAATCTAAGTTGGAACACACTGAAGTAGAAGGTTTTTATTCTCGCCTGATTTTTTTTTTGAAAACAGATGCCTGCAGATGAGAGTAGCTGGGATTTATTAGCTGAAAAACACAATGGGGACCACAGCATAAAGCCCGACCTCGTCCCAGTTCAAATTAGATAACAATCCTACAGAAAATTAGTATTTTACACGTTTTTCTAAGGCCATGTCTAGGCGTTAACAAAATGGCCATTTGGGGACTCTACAAGGACCCTTGGATAACTATGGTCACATACCTAGGATAAAAGGGCGTAACTCTTGAACGCATCAATGTGCAGTCATAATGTTGGGCTCTAATGAAAAGTGACACTTAGAGGTATCCTATCCCATATCCAGATTCACTATCAATACTCTGAAACAAAGTTACTGAAGCATATACTCAAATTTGTGCATATAAAAGGGTCAAAATGAGTGCTGTTACGTAAAAAAAATGCTTTTTTATATGAAATGTAAACAAATAAATAACCTTTACACAGCAAACTCACAGCAAACTCTTTACAATATATGATAAATAACCTATTACAGGTTGTTGGCTGCATGCCAGTCATTGTAGCAATCCCGACTTGGGACAAAGCACAAAGGCACATTACACGAGGAGCATTTCACAGGCGTTTTGCTCGGCAATGTCTGCGCTTTAGCCGACCAGCGGTGCTTTGCGCCATGATATGCACTGGCTTGTGATGTGCTCCGTGTGGAGCAGGAGCAGGAACCGGTCTTGTCATGGTTTGGTCCCGCCACCAGAAGGCAATAAGCTGGCGGCCAATGGGACCATGTACCCAAACCAAACAGAAGGGACCCAAATGCACAGGCTCAGTAAAAATATAAACAAATATTTAGAGCAGCGGCAACTAATAGGGCTCCAAAACAAACAGAGTAAAAACACAGAATGTAGCTAAAACACAAGAGTAAAAACACAAAAGAGTATCTTTTATACTCTTAACAGCACCTCCACCTCAACGAGCAGTAGTTGTGGCTCGTTGAGGTGGAGGTGCAGACAGCCGGAGGGGGAGGGCCTGCAGGGCAGGACCATCACAACCTTTTTTTTGGCATCATGGCAGACGAAGGTTCCTCTACTAGCCTTAGTGGGACCTTTGAATTTAGTAAGGTTGACTATGCCCGTATCATGTTTTCTGACTCTATCTTTGATGAGGATGATACACCTAACACCATAGACACTGGTGCACTCACTCAGAAGCTGTATAATCTACAAGAACGTGAGACCAGACAGTATTTCCATGCTGTCACACTCAGTGATTACCTGAGACAGAAAATTATCCCCCGTGGCCTGAGAATACAGAAAGCACCTGCCTTGGGGCTAGATGATTCTGCATTTTGCCAACGATGGTGTGAAATACTGAATAAATGTTCTTTTGACCTGATGGCTCTTGTCATTAAAGAGCTAACAGAGAAATTGGAACGGACATGGGCAGAGGTGAAACAAATGGAGACCCAGTTGGCTGAAAAATTGGATAAAAAGAAATGGGCTGAGTGCAAGAAAGAGCTTGAATGCCATCGCAAAGACTGTTCTATCAAGATCAAAGCTTCCAAGAAGGCCAAATTTGCGCGTGACAGTGATGTTTACAAACAGAATAAGGTGTATTTTTGGAGAGATGGAAGGCCAGGGGCTCAAGCGCAACAAGGACAGCGTACTGCACCAAGGCGCCAACACCAGCAGAGACATTCTCGGGCCTGGCCATCCTCTTCCTCTTTTGATTCTGGCACTGACACGGGGAGCAAATCAGGGCGCAGCGCGCGTTTTTTAGGATATGCCCACGCAGGACTAAGACACCCACCACGCCGGGGGAGGAGGACCGAATGGCGGGCGCTACAGGATATAAGCGATGTAGGAGAGGCCAGCGGAGGAAGCGTCACACGGAGCGGGAAGAAGAGGATGTAGTAATTAACCTCTCTGACAAAACTCTCTCTGAAGCCTGTAAATCAGCACTGGGTAAGGGACTCAACTTTGTGCCAACTACACATACTAATGACTTTGAAACCATCATTGATTTCCAGAAGTTTTTCCACAGCTTAAGACTTAAAGAATTTTTCAGCTCAGATAATATGTGTGATTTTCCCTCCAGTGACCCTCCTACTGAGTCTGTTCCTCCTTCTGTTGACCCTCCTAATCCCACTGCTCCCACGTACATTCCTTTCAGGAACAGATCCACCTTTATTCCTTATAAGAATCATAATGCTTCACTTGACACTTACTGTCTTTTAGTTGAAAATGATGTAAAAAAATCTATTAAAAAAGAAGAAGGAATATAAGGTGTACAACAATTTGTCTAAATTGGAAAGGGAAGCATTGGTGGACCTGAGTAAGGATAACAAGGTTGTGGTACGTCCTGCTGATAAGGGTGGGGCTATTGTTCTGCAGAATGCTGCAGATTATTTATCTGAGATCAACAGACAACTGAGTGCCTGTACTTTTTATGAGTAATTGCCTTCAGATCCTACTGTGAGGTTAAAAACCCATGTTGACTCTAGGCTTGTTTTCCATTTTAATAATCATGAATTTGACAAAAACATTTTTGAATTTCTCAAAGTTGAGCATCCGGTGACACCAGTAATATACACCCTTCCCAAAATACACAAGGGCTTAACTACTCCTCTCATTGGTAGACCTATTGTGAGTGGTATTGGTGGTCTTACAGAAAACATTTCTGCCTTTGTGGATCACTTTATTAAACCAGAGGTTTTCACCCTCCCCTCCTATATAAAGGATTCTATAGATCTCATTAACTCACTAGAATCCTTTGATAATATCCCTGACACATCATTATTTGCCACCTTTGATGTTCAGAGTTGGTACACAAACATTCCACATGCGGGCGGCATTGAGGCGCTTCAGTATTTCCTAGGGAGACGCCCAACAGTGTCCAAGCCTAGCACTGATTGCATATTGGATTTGGCTAACATTGTTCTAACTAACAATTTTTTTCGTTTTCAAACTGAATTTTATTTGCAGCGGAAAGGTACAGCAATGGGATCTAAAATGGCACCTAATTATGCCTGTCTGTATATGGGGTTCTTTGAGAAGAATTTTGTCCTCAATCCAGTCCACCCCTTTTTCCTTAAGATCTTATTTCATAGACGTTTTTATTGATGACATTTTTGTCATTATGGATTCTACTGTGGAGGAGCTGTCTGAATTTCACCAGTATCTGAACTCATGTAATGAGCATTTGAGGTTTACACTTGAATTTGATAAGGAGTGTATCAGCTTCTTGGATGTACTGATCTGTAAAAGTGGTAACACTATTCAAACTGATCTTTTTCGAAAGCCCACAGACCGTAACACTATTTTAAGAGGGGACAGTTTCCATCCTAAATCACTGACTAAAAGGCTACCTATTAGTCAATTCCACCGTGCTCGAAGGATTTGCAGTGTTGATGCCTCTCACTTAGTACAGGCCACAGATCTCACCAATAGATTCCTTAACAGGGGATATAGAAAAGAATGGGTTGAGGCAGCTAGAGAGCGCTTTGACCAGATAACACAGGAGGCATGTCTCCAGTAAAAAAATAATAATAAAAAAAGTCAAAACAATCCTCCTATGTGCATTACCAAATATTCACAACTTGGCTCAAAATTCAAAGATTTTATCATGAAACATTGGCCCATTGTGGAATCGGACCCAAAATTAAAGAATGCCTTTAAGGAAAAGCCTATGTTGGTGTTCAAACGCCCCACTAATCTAAGGGATATTTTGGTGAAGTCTGATATAGGTGCTCAGGGTGAGTCAATATTCCCAGTGGTCCCAAATGGCAACTACAGATGTGGAAGCTGCGTTTAGTGCACATACACACGTAAATGTAAAAGCTTCAGTCACCCTCACACTGTTCGGGATATATCCATACGTGGTGCGATTACTTGTAGCACCACACATGTGATATACCTGATTCGGTGTCCTTGTGGCTTAGCCTATGTGGGCAAGACCTCCCGTGCGTTACGCACAAGAATTAGCGAGCACAGGTCTAACATCAGAACCGGCGATGAGCGCAACCCTGTAGCAGTTCATTTTAAGAATGTCGGACACAACTTGAACACATTACGCTATGTTGGTGTGGAAAAAGTGGAGAAACCTCATAGGGGTGGTGATTTAGAAAGGAGGCTTCTCCAACCTGAAACCTTTTGGATATACTTCCTAAATACCATGTCCCCTAAAGGTTTAAATGAGGAATTTGATATTAAGCCTTTTTTGTAGGCTATTTTTCCATTTTTACACTTTTCTATCAATAACAGTATTCCTATAATGAAATTATTTAATATTAACGTTTCCTGTATTTACTCTTAGTATTATCGGCTGCTTACTGGGTTTTTCTCTGTTCTATATTATTGAAATACCACTGTTGGGCCTATATTTAGGTAATTACTTGCCAACAATAATGAACAGAATGTTTTTTCTTTATGCACTATGGGGTCAATTCTCCCATTAGCGCGTAAGTCTTTTTTTACGAGCTTCGAGTTAAGCGCTTTTGAGTTACGCGTATTCTCCCCTACTGGCTTCGATCACGCCCACAGCGCTTAACTTCAAAATGTAGGCGGCCTTATGAAAGAGGTGTGACTGATCCAAAAGAGAGGCAGATTCTGTACAAAGCTCATTGATTATGGCCATCAGGAAAACATGGAAAGAGGATTTTCTGATTAACCATGAAAACGCATTTGTGGTCCACGGAAACCGCAATCCAGACTTTAAATTTGAATATCGTCGGCCTGCTGATAAAACCTCGTATCTCCAAACTGATAAGAAACGAAAACTCGTATGTCCACTATTCTTACTTGCAAAATTAAACATTTTTTATTTTAAACTATATTTATCCATTTATATTATTATAATTATTATTATTATTTTATTTTATATTTATTTTTTATTTTCCTGTGAAGTTTGTCATTGTGAAGATACAAGGTTTTATATGCTGCTGTAGTAGTAGGCCGTACCAATTACAAAACGTAATTCAGACATCTCTTTATTTATCCCACGCCGCGCGATTAGCGCGAAGCGGGGGATATAGCATTGGGCTCCGTCCGTACGGACACATAAAATTGCGGCGGCGGGGGATATGTTAGTGACAAACACTTGTTATTTCTAACTCTAGCCACCATGGCATAAAAGCTATGCATACAAACAAATTGCCGCGATAATGAAATAATAAATAAAGAATTTAGCGCTTCTCAATCAGCGCAATCAGATCATTGAAAATGTGCCCCTCCTACACCAGCCTGTTTGTTCCGTGGAAGACAGGGAAGAAGACAAAGGGAACACTCTAGTCACACAAAGACAATCAAAGACAGTTTATATGATCTCATTTAGAAATTGCGCACTTGAAAACTACTCCGATGTCAGGTTTGCAACTAAAGGACATGGAAATGCTTTAACAAGGATTCTTACCCCGCACGCGGTCACCTCCCCGCCCCGAAACCGCCTCAGTAATGACGGAATTCCATATCCATAGCCTAGCATCCTATTTGATTTGAGCGACACATTCACTTGAACTTGTGCCTAATACTTTATTATAATCAATTATCCCATTTACTGATAATGATTCTTCCCATATCGGTTATTCTTTAAAGGCTAAAATTGATTAACAAATGGATAGTGCTTTGGTATTTGCCAGGGTAGGGCTCAATCTAGAGTAGCCTATTTAATAATATCTTTATTCACACATTAAATTACACAGTGGTACACATTCATTACCAATGGTAAAAAATTACTAGGACCCGAGTTAGTTTATACAGATATCCTCAATTAGAAAATCAATCCCCTCTCACGTGAGAATATCTCAACTTTTTAGATTATCAGGAACATACAGGGCAGTCGCATTTGTTAATAGAACATGGAAGACAATGATGGCGACGTCGAGCCAAAGCCGAAAACCAAATTTCACAGATGTTGGTGTTGTATGGCAAGCAAGCAATGAAGGCTGATCCGAGGAATTAAGCTGCGAATCGTTCTGGATGTGGCGTTGGTGGGGAGATGTAAGCGCAGTATCCCCGATTTAAAGCATAAATGGAGAGATCTGCGGGGCGCTGTAAAAGCCAGGCTCTCTGCACACCGGAGAAGTGTACACGCAACAGGTGGTGGGCAACCATCATCCCCTGTGCATTTCACTGCACAGGAGGAGAGGATGGCATCCACTCTTTCTGCAGTGGAAGTGCATGGAGAAGAACTTGAAGCGCCAACGAACTGCATCAGACACCTTGACACCGACGCCTGTGATGTGTATGACATCACCAGCCAATCTCTGAAACGACCCAGATGCCAGGAGCGACAGCGCAGTTCTGACGTTAATGACCACGGGTATGTTTTGTGGATAATTGCTGCGGCTGGATAGCTGTTCATCCAGAAGTCGGCAAAGATAGATGATTGCCTCATGCACAGTCCAGACGAAAGCGCTGGATGCACTCAATGTTTGTTTGTCCCAGGATGTCCAAACGAAGCAGATATATGCGTGTTCGTCTTCGAGCTCGGCGCTCTCCTCTACTCTTTCCCAATCACGCAAGAGTGCAAGCAAATGCAGGACTGGCATTTTGGCTTTAGATTTTGAGGGCATGGTAGAATGATGGTCTTATGTATACTCGTATTAATTAATTGTTTTGCGTTTGTAATTTAACTGATTGGAGAAAAGGCTGATGCGTAATATCATGTGATGATTTCGTTTGATAAATTATCATGGCTTTGAGAAATATAGTTTAGAAATAAGGAAGAACAATCGAATATTAAATGTCTCAACCTTTACCATGTTAAATAAAATAAAAGTAATGTTAAAATTCGGCCTATAACCGACATCAAACGCAAATGTTGGCGCTTGACCTTAATACAGCCCTCAAAAGCGCTTAACAGAAAAAGCGCGTAAGCCAGGGGGAGAATACGCGTAAGTGTTATTTGCCTGAGAAACGCCCGGAAACGCCCCGATTTTGGCCTTGCTCCGCCCCAAGCGCGTAACTGCCTTCAAGGCGCGTAATGCACAGACTTAAGTCGAGGGGAGAATACGCGTAGGCTGAAAAGCGCGTAGCTACGCGCTTTTTTCGACTTAAGCGCATGGGAGAATTGACCCCTATATGACTGCATTGCAATTGAAGTATTGACTGAACTCATTGCTCTCTTTGTTTATGGTGCATTTAGTTACGGAGTCCCTTTAAAGGGCAGGCACTCATTGTGCCTGGTGCCAATGTGTCTGTATCCTATTGGTTGTCAGCTGATACCTTATTAGCCAATGACTAGGTAGATACCTGCCTGTATATTTGTTTGTCTGTCTGTCTGTCTGTCAGTCTTTTGCCTGATGAAGACCCTGTGAGTGGTCGAAACAGTGCTTCGCTTCAATAAAGGTTTGGGAGCTTTAATCCAGTGTGCGGATTTTTTTACTTTCTTTGCTGGCCATGGAGGAAGCCTCTCCCAGCTCCTCGGCGAGGGTCTCTCTGAATGCCTTCTGGTGCAGAGATGTCTCTCCGTTACATTTTGCAAGATCTTTGAGAAGGATGAAGGTGTTCACAATTGCAATGTCCATGAAATGGTAAAAGAAGGTCTTGTATCACTTCTGGGTCTTGTGGAGAACTTTGTAGTACCCAATCAGGGCGTCAGAGAGGTCCACTCCACCCATACACCTGGAACAACATAGAGAAAAATATACAAAAACATAAATATATGCAGCAGAAATTATTATATTTCAAAGGGCATCGTATATCATTGAATATATAGGAACTGGATGTACTCCTTCATCTTCCAAAACTCTTCCTCAGGCATCTCCCACCATCCTACCAAATTGCATCAATATCCGTTCTGTACATTTTCCGTAACCCTGAACACAAAATCACAGAATAACAGACCAACAGAATTACCAACGCCGGCGAAAACATAACTTCCTCCCACCTTCGGTAGCGGAGGTAATAATAAGCAGTATAGTGATAATATAATCATAATTATATAATATAAACGTAATATTATATCTTTTTTCTGTAATCCTGAACAAAGAATTACACACAAACAGAGCTACCAACGCAGGTGAAAACATAACTTCCTTCCATTTTCGGTGATGAAGGTAATAATGCGTAATACAGTAATAATATAATAATAATATGATATAAAAATAATAATATAATTCTGAACACAGAATTACAGACAAACAGAAAGACCAACTCCGACAAAAAACATAACCTCCATCCACCTTCCGTGACAGCTGTAATGATACGTGAAATAGAAATAATATAATCAGAATAATAAAATATAAATGTTATATTATTATATAATGAAATATAACTTATAATATGATACTTACTTGTCAAGAGTAATGTCTTCTCCCTAGAGAAACCTTTCTTCTGCAACGGAGTCATCAGAAGAGATTTCACTGCCTTTGTCAGATATTTCTTCCCCTGAGTTATCACATACACGCTGAGTGCACAGCTCTGCAGCTTTTGTGACTGAAAATGTCGTTTTCTGCAACCTTTTCACAATTTTTTCTCTCAAACTCCGAAAACAACCATCAAACATTCACTGGAAATCTCTCTCTGCCTCTCTGTGTTTTGCTTGACGCACTGCACGCATTACGCACTGCTGGGGGATATTCTGTACTTTCAGATACGTAGGCAATTGGCCATTTCAGCTTTGTATCCACCCTGCAAAGCTGTATATCGTTGTTTTCAGAATTTCATTGGCTATACAATGCAAAATTCATCTTTTCAATTGGTTGCTGCAGGCTCAGGTTACATGCAAACAAACGAGGCATGAGCTTCGTTTCAACACAGGCACTCAGTGGCTATAGCAGGCTGTAGACAGGACAGGGAAGCTCGTAACTGATCCAGTTATATGTCAATCGAAAGGTTAGGGTGCAGACTCCATTTTAAGTCCAATGGCTCCATACTTTTTACAGGTGCACCGGAGCTACGACAACAAATACAGCGAACTTTGTGGATTTCCACCAGCCCATTTCAAACAATGCAGCAGCTGTTCGTGGATATTTACCGGTATAATAGTGTGCTTTGGACTAAAAACTTCACTGGATTGGATTTATTGGAACTTTTTGGATGTAACAAGACCATGTTTGAGGGGATATGTTTGACTGGAGGAGTACTAGGAGGCTTCACTGGTGAGTTACATCAGTTTTGTAACTGTTCGTTTGTTTGTTTGTGGTCTGACACAGGCGTTGATTAAAGCTGCTGTGATGATTTTATTTTGAAATGGTTGGCATCAGTGGAATCACAAGAATCTTAGCTTTCCGACAATATGCGGCATGATTATCTCAGTTACATACAAGCCGTCTAAATGATGTAGTTTGTTTGTGAGGAACAAGTGTCACGCCAGGGAGCGGAATGTTGCAGTAGGAGATTTGGCTGGCTGACCAAAACGCTCTGAGACAACTGTAGAAAATGGCCAGAGTAATTGATGTCAACAGTGACAAGAAGGGAGTTGTAAAGTCAGAACCTTTCCCTCCTACCCTGTCCCAGTCAATAAAGCAAACGACAGAGGGATGAAGAGACTTTCAGATAATATCCCTGCCACAATGCTGCACAGGGATGTGAGAAGATTGCTGATCCTGATTCCCGTTGAAGAACAGAAGTAAAGAGGACTTGTGTGACCTCCTTGGGTTAAGTAACCAGGAGCTCAAGTGGGAGGCGTTAAGTTAAAAGTAGACTTAGTTAAAAGTAGTATTTTTTTTCCTCTAAATTTTGCAGTACATTTCTTCTGTAAACGTATAGTTTCACACCAATAGCAGTTATTAACTTGTGAACCAAACATTCAAAACAATTCTTGTAATATAACGAGAGAGGGCAGCACTGAGTTAAAAGTTCAGGTGAGTCAGGATCAGGTAAATTGAAAGAGGCTGTGATTCGCTTTGGTTTGGAACAGCTGAGACAAAGAAGTCCATGCTGCAGGGTGACATCGGTTTGGAGGGCAACAGAGACGGTATAGCTATGACCGTTTAATTACTTAATGTAGACGATGTTTGATGTGACACTTGCTTTTAATTTGAGAGCATCCATCTTATGTTTAGTTCGACGGTGCGTCCGTGCCTTTAATTTATGTGCCGCATCAAATTTGTTTGGCTACGTGTGTTGCGCTGCAGTTCTATGTGGTAATCGCTGTTAAATTGTTTCATTATAAAAGCAGACGCGGCATGTTTCTTTGACTAAATAAGATGTTAACGGCATTTGCGCTCATTAGTTCATGTTGATTAATTTAATCTGTGTGACGGTGCGAAATTTTGTGTTTAATATTTAATTAGTTATAAATTTACTTGTTTATTTAATACCGTTTATAGTATTTGGAATTATTGGAAATTTGAAATACATATACATAAAGTTAAGTATTTGAACTGCTTAATTAGGAAATAAATACAAAATGAAGTAATTAATTCAAATTTGTTTATTATTTAAAAACTATTGCTTTCACTTCAAGAAAAGTAAAAGATTATCAATTTGGGAAATTGAATAAAAATTAAGGTATTTGAGGAAAATAATGTTGGAAGAAAGGTTATTTCATTTAGGTTATGATGTTTATTTTCTTTGAAATGTGAATTCGAATTTGAATTGTGTATGTGAGCAGTAACTAGTTTTGTGTTTTGTGTGTTTTAAGGTTATCAACCTATGCTACGCTACGCCATACTACTACAACTGTTATTCTTCCAATGAAGAACTGAACTGATACAGACTGTGAACAAAACCTGTGAAATGAAACCAAGAAGAGGAGCTGAGTTGCCCAAAGCGTCCTCTGTATTCACCCTCAGGCCATTTTCAAGTTTAGGCAGGAACTGATGTAAAAACCAAATAACTTGACAGTTGAAAAGGGGTTCTAATATTACTTTTCTATAATGATTTGGAAAATTCTATTGTAGGCAATGTGAGCCAAAAAAAGATAAAATTATTCCCACTAGTATACGGAGGTAAATATATGGGTAATGAGCAAAAATAGTGAAAATACAAATGTTTCATAACAATTGAAAGGTGTTACAATTTTTTTGACACTTGCATAGCCTCAATGCATGTTTGAAGGCTCATTCCATAATTATTGTTGTTATTAAAAAACTTGTTTAAACTGGTTTGAGGCAACATTATTCTGCAAAATTATCTCTGATGGTCAGTTGTTCCAGTATATAAGGTTACATGAACTTTGAGCAGTGTCTCAGTTTTAAACGCAATGGCACGATTTAAGGAGCTCTCTGAGGTTGTTTGTCACAGCATTGTGGCCTTACATGATGCTGAAGATGTTAAATGCTGCCATTGCACCATTAGAAACACCACCAAGCGTTTCAAAGAGACCGGTTTGCTGAAAACTATAGTGGCAATAGAGGTGCTAAACGGCAGCTAAGTGCCTCTGATGATCATTGTCTGTGTATGACAGTAAAAAAAGAAAAAATCGGCCTTACCAGCATGACAGCTCCATGATGATATTAATTGTGCTAGAAGTGAAGAGATGAAAGTATCAAGATTTACTATTTCCTGATGTGTGCATAAAAATGATCTGATTGGTTGTGATGCTGTCAAGAGTTGGCAACATCAAAAAAAAAAAACTTGAGATAGCCAAAAAATTCAATGATTGGACCCGAATGGACAAGGAACATGTCCAATGAATCAAATTTCGAAATTCTCTCATCCTAACACAGTACGTACTTATGTGCACTATTGAGTTGGAGAATATTTCATAAATGACCGTTTATACCCTTCAGTAAAACAAGGAGGTGGAACTATTGTGGTTTGAGGTTCAGTCTGTTTGAAAGGAGCCAGTGATCTCATAAAAATTCACAGAATCATGAATCAAAAGAAGTATCACAGCTTCCTAGTGTGGCACGCATTGCCATCTGGAAAGAGACTGATTGGTCAGGCATTTTATTTTCAACACGAGAATGTCCCTAAACACACTTCTAAGTTGTGCAATTATCACAATCAGAAAGAAACATCAGGTGAGATAAAAATTATGACTTGGCCAGCTCCAAGTCCAGACCTTAATCTGAGCAATGCTGTCATAACATTGAAAGAATTTCTTCAGAATGAATTTCAAACCAAAATGGAATGGTTTACCGAGTGAAAAAAAAAATGTTGGTGGAACAATGCGGTTTTCGTCCAGGTCATGGAACAGTGGACCAGCTCTATACCCTCCGCAGGGTGCTTGAGGGTGCATGGGAGTTTGCCCAACCAGTTCAAATGTGTTTTGTGGACATGGGGAAGGCATTTGACCTTGTCCCTCGTGGTATTCTGCGGGAGGTGCTTCGGGAGTATAGAGTCCGGGGCCCTCTACTAAGGGCCGTGCGGTCTCTGTATGACCGGGCAGGAGCTTGGTTCGCATTGCCGGCAGTAAGTCAAACCTGTTTCCGGTGCATGTTGGACTCCGGCAGGGCTGCCGTTTGTCACCGGTTCTGTTCATTATCTTTATGGACAGAATTTCTAGGCGCAGCCGGGGGCCGGAGGGAGTCCGGTTTGGGGACGACAGGATCTCATCTCTGCTTTTTGCAGATGATGTCCTGTTGGCTCCTTTGAACCAGGACCTTCAGCATGTACTGTGGCAGTTTGCAGCCGTGTGCGAAGCGGCTGGGATAAGATTCAGCACCTCCAAGCCAAAGCCATGGTTCTCCACCGGAAAAAGGTGGCTAGCCCCCTCCAGGTTGGAGGAGAGGTCCTGTCTCAAGTGGAGGAGTTTAAGTATCTGGAGGTCTTGTTCACGAGTGAGGGAGGGATGGAGCATGAGATTGACCAACGGATTGGTGCAGCAGTAATGCGGTCATTGTACCGATTGGTTGTGTTGAAGAAGGAGCTTTGGGTCATGACCGAAAGAACGAGATCTTGGGTACAAGCGGCTGAAATGGGTTTTCTCCGCAGGGTGGCGGGGCGTTCCCTTAGAGAGAGTGTGAGGAGCTCTCTCACCCGGGAGGAGCTCAGAGTAGAGCCGCTTGTAGACACCTCCTCCTCCACGTTGAGAGGAGCCAGCTGAGGTGGCTCGAGCATCTATATCGGATGCCCCCTGGACACCTTCCTAAGAAGGTGTTCCGGGCATGCCCCACTGGGAGGAGGCCCCGGGGTGGACCCAGGACTTGGTGGAGGGACTATATCATTCGGCTGGCCTGGGAACGCCTCAGGATAGCCCTGGAAGAACTGGAGGAAGTGTGCAGGGAGAGGGAAGTTTGGGCATCCTTGCTTAGACTGCTGCCCCTGCGACCCGGCCCCGGATAAGCGGAAGAAGATGGATGGATGGATGGATAGATGTTAGTGGAACATTAGCTTTTTAGAGCGCCTCCTTTTGTCAGATAGCTATCCACCAGCATCGTACCAAACTAAACTCTTCATTTTCAGAGAGAACTAGCTGTGTGTATCAATTCAAAAACAATTTCTATGGTACATTGCTAGGGATAGCCAGTATTTGCATCCAGCCGACAGTGCCCCCGGGGGTGAAATTTTCCGACGTTTGATATTGAACATCATCTACACTGAAAATACTACTGTTGAGATTTTACTACTGATGTAATGTACCCCAAAGGGACAATGTATCCAGTGAATTTCAGATCTCTAGCTTGCAGGGTACATAAAATAATGCCACCTAAACACAGGCACAATCTTCTACCAAATGGTCAATTTTGAGTTTTCCTGCAACTTTGGTTCTGTCTCCCTTGAAAAGTATAGATGCTACCAAAGAAATGCTTGGTATTCCTGAAAATGGGGTTTCAAAAGTACAACAACCTGTGTTTACCACCACTGTGCAGATCTGGGTTACTGAGAAAATGTACCACAATTATGCACCAAAAATCAATTTTGATCATCTTTCTGGCTGTCCATAGAATTGACCCAGCAGGATACCAAGGTACAGTTCACTGAAAATCATAGTCTTGTTGTGAGTTAACGCATAATAAAGCATTGTAGATTGGTATAAGTCTGGGATATTATTTTATTCCCATTCTCTATTTGTATTGTTATTTTTCAAATTATTCTGGCTCAATAATGTAGTTACCCAGCTTTGCCGCTATGTCTACTGATGTCTAACCAGACTTGAAGTGTTACAGGTCATGATAAAAGTAGGCAGGCAAAATGAGATACAGACCTAAGAAATCAGCGTTTATCATGAAACACCCATATCTACCTATGTGCTAAGTTTCATTCAATTCCAGGGGAGTCAACTGCGCACCGAAACTCAATACCTCATGGAATTGCTGTCAGTTGGGGAGCACCATATCTTGTATAATCATTTAAAGGTGAACCTCTGATGTTCAAAATGATTCCACAGACCAGATCCATAAAAATCACTCCCTCTCCTTTCTGAGAATGTTGGTATTCTTTGTATACTGAGGAGTACAGTACAACTGAAGAGGTTTAATCATGGAACCGCAATGGACTGGTATGCATATCCTGATTCAAAATGTGAGGAGGGAATATAAACTTGGCCTTTAGAGAAAGATCTGAGATCAGTGTACTACTTGAACAGTGCTTAGGGCTCAATGCTTCAGTTAGTTTTTCTTCTGACCGCTTTGAAGGAGTACCTGTCACAATCCTAGTGTCTCTGTAATTTGTTCCTCACTTGTCCCAGCAGTCTTGAGTTTTGCGTTTTGTCTCCTTTAATTGACTTATTGCCTTGTTAACCTCCCACCTCCTGGTGTGTGTGTTTGTAGCCTCAACCCCTTCCCTGAAGTGTCTTAAAGGCGCACTATGCAAGTTTGTTTACTTTCTGCGCGATTATATTTTTGTCTCAATTCGCCGACATCTCCCCACGCTCTGCTTGCTGCCTGCCCCTAAATTCATTGTAAAAAAAAAAAAAAAACAGGCTCTGGAGACTGCTGAGGCATCACAAACTGCAAATGAACACAAGGAGCACAGGCTGTGCCCCATAACCATAGACTGTATAAAAAGATGGACGAAACTACCGTGACGTCACCCATTGGTTTCAGCATACCATAAAAGAGGCCTTGATTTTGGCAATTTGAATTGCCCCATGTTGTCATTTTGAAACCGGAATGTGATTTCTATTGGACGAGAGCATGTATTGGAAGATCCGGGGAGGAACGTGGCTCTGAATCTGACCGTATCGGACAAGGACCTGAAAATAGCCAGGCCCCTAAAGCATATTCTGGCGTTATCCTTTATTCTAGTCAATATGGGACCATAATTTACAAAAATGAACATCTTGATATATTGAAGGAGACTCGAAACATGCTATAGCTACCATAAAATAATGTGAAAAATCGGGTGGGAAAATAGGGTCATTTTCTCATAGACTGCTATAGCATTGAACTTCTTTCTGCAATCACCGAAGTTGCCATCTGCTGGTCATTAAATAGAATGCCATTTTACAGCACTTCCGCATGGGCTTCACTTTTCAGACCAGGGTGCTTAGTCCAGCTTTATCCAGTCTATGCCCATAACACAACAAACCATTCCGGCCAATCACCAACAAGTGTTGACAGTTATGGAAGCATGGGGTGGGAACTATGGGAGGGCGGGGCAGGCTACCTCTGTTTTGTTTGAGTTCAAATGTCAACAGAAGTGAAAGTAAACAAACTTGCATAATGCTCCTTTAAACTCGGGACTTGGGCAGGGAGGTTAGAGTGTGTTATACATTCATGCAGACTGCCCTGATGGAAGCTGACAGCCTCACATGCACTATTGACAATATATTTTTAAGTCTATAAAACGTAGTGGGCGGCTTGGAGCAGCAGGCACATGGGAAATCAAAGGGGAAGAGTATTCCTAATAACCTGAAATGTTTTTATTTAAATGCAAGAAGCATAAAAAATTGATTTCCAGAACTTCAGGCTATTATAATTAGTGAGTGCTGTGTCATAGTTGGGATTACAGAGACATGGCTTAGTGAAGAGGATGGAGGTGACTATAATATAGAAGGTTATGAACTCTTTAGGAAGGATAGATGTAATAGGCGAGGAGGGGGTGTAGCACTCTATGTGAAAGAAAACAAATGTCCAGAAAATTCCTGATATTGAACATTTATTGCCCTGTTAAAATATCTGGGTCAGGCTGATTGGCAAACTCGACACAGGTTTTAACATAGGAGTATGCTATTGACTGCGAACTTTGGACAGTACTGTCAACGAAATGCTCTTTTAGAGGATTAGGCAAGCTTGTAGAGGAGGAGGGACTATTATTATGGGAGACTTCAATTATCTTGGTATCGATTGGGAAATGGTGAAAGGACAGGGCAAAGGGGAGGAAGAATTTCTAGATGTTATCAATGGGTCACTCCATACTAAACTGTACAATTCACTGTGTTGTATAAGAATGGCCAATTATTTGCATTGTTCATATTTATTCACTCACGAATTGAAGATATACATAAGAAGAAAACACAGTCATCGGTCCGACAACACAGCAGAAAAAGTGGTGTCCTGATGTCAGCCAAGGCATTGTGAAGGACATATTTATTTTGTTAAAAAATTTGGCAGCCAACTTCATGAAATGCTCATGACATATCCGTTGATACTTCGAAACAAAGTAAAAAGAAATATTGCTGAGAAATACCCAAAATAACGGTTTCAATTGTCTGCACTAAATTACTGGGACTCGTCTGATCAGTAATGAAATTTGAAATGACCTTCGTGGGCGTAACCAGTCGCGTCCATAGACCTGTGGGTTGATTTGCATAAGGGGGCTGCCAAGCCAATGTTGACATGGAGATTTAAAAAAAATTTAGAAGTATGTATTATGATTGGTCATTACAAGTGGAAAACTCATTGTAATATATTGCTAACCTGTTAAAATGTAAATAATTATGTATAAATGTATAATATATTGAAATAAATACATTGAAACGAATTAATACTATTGTTGTCATTCCGTGACAATTTGCCTCTTGTAATTCCGTGACATTGACTTTTTTAAATTTCTTGCCCATAAAGCAGGGTTAAAGTCAATATTTTTTTCTATAACTTACAGTATTAACAAAAAACACCTTAAATATGAACATATTGAAGTTTGATAACTTAAATATGATAGGAACATCACTTTCTGGATAGTTTAACTCAAAATTAAAAAAACTCAATTTTGTGTAATTCCGTGACGGAGTAGTTTTTGCTTGTTTCTTCAATGAAAATTTCTCAAAAAATATATTTTCACTTAATAATAATAAAGAACAAGTTAATACCTTCAATATAACATATCATACTTGATTTTTATCTTGTTTAGTTGTAGAGTTACAACCCAAAATGTAATGGGACTGTAATTCCGTGACAGCTTGGCGGCCCCCATAATGTATACAAATAGCGTAAAGGTGACCTAAGGTACTCACTTCCTGCATCAAAATTTCACAGATAATTGAAAGATAATTGAATAAGTGTCAGATAATCATATATACCATGCTTTAAAAAATAATGATTGAAAAAAGAAATTTTTCCGTGTCCTAATATCATGTTACGACTGTAACATCACAAAATATACGTGGATGGTGTTCTGTGCAAAGGCTGTATAAAAAGATAGATGCAGCTTCCGGATCTAAAAAGTGAGGCCGATGCGGAAATCTCAAAAAACGTGCATTATATTTAATGGCCAGCAGATGGTGACGTCGGTGGTTGCAGAAAGAAGTTCAATGTTACTGAAGTCTGAGAAAATGACCCTACTTTGCCACCTGATTTATTATTTCATTCTTATTTTTTGAAATGCCTTCTTGAGAAAGAAAAAAAATATATATATATATATATATATATAGTCATTTAGAGCAACAGGTAACCAGTTACAAAATTTTAACAATGCTTTGCACTAAAGCCAGGTGAACGGAATACAAACATTGAGGACAATAGACATGAAAAACATTGACTGGCCGTAATTGTCCATAAATATTACTGATCGACTGAGGCCCCTGGTCCTGTTTCTGCAGGCTGTCAGCTGCACACATCGCATCAGTAAGATTTGGGTGGTGAGCTCTCTCTCTCTCTCTCTCTCTCACTCCAGTTTCTCTCTCTCTCTCTCTCTCTCTCTCAATATTTGGCCATGTAGGAGTTTTATGACTGAATTGCTGCATGCATTTCATGCACACCTGTTTTTTTTGTCTTGAAACTTCCTCATCTGCTGGCCTCTATTTCCCTATTATCCTCCTCATTTTTAATCCTTATAATTGCAATACCTCCTCTGATGCGGTGACTTTTCCCACATGTCTGTGGTGAGGGGTCAGATTCTCCAGATGGTCAACTCCTGCATCTCCTCCAACATCTTTACTCAAATTCTGGCTTAATTTAAGCTATTGATCAGTTGGAGGCCAATATGAACTGCTCAAAAAAATTAAAGGAACTCTCAAATCACATACCAGTTGACGAATTAATAATTCAAGATGAAAATCTTTGCTGATGTTCATTGTATAATTTGTTAAGAAGAAAATGATGTGACAACAGTCACTGGAAACCAAAATCGTCAACCCATTAAGGGCTGGATTCAAGTTCACCCTGAAAGTAAAGAAATTTAAATCACAGGCTTATGCAACTTGCATAAAGTTTATTACGGCAACTTGTTATGTATGCGTATTTTATGTATGCCATTATATTCCATTTGTAAATGGAGATTTGTTACGTACATGCTGTTTTTGCTGCCTTGCTGGTCAGCTATTTATTTTGTTCATTTGGCACCCTCTGGTGGTGTGTCTATTGCAAAACATAATCTGATGTAATAGACTAGTGCTTTCTAGAAGCTTCTGGCACCTTCCTGCCTGAGGGGGGCGGGATTACCCCGGAATCCTGTGGATCTTTCCAGAATGTTGCTATTCTGTATAAATACTGTGATTTTAAGTGCAGTAGAGCGGAAGCAGAGTTTTGTTTTGGCAACAGAGTTCATTAGTGGCATTAGAGGGTTATGAGAGGATAGAACTGGATATTTTTTGTAGGACTTTTTTTGTGAAGAATAAATTAGTTTTAGTTGTCATTGCTGGTTTTCTTTGTTGTGATTTTTTTCAAGTCATAAAAAATTGGAGGTTCCACCGAGATAGATCATTCATTGGATCAACGATTGGACTCTCCAAAGATTATTATTTTAAATCTTGTGACTAGTTGAAAAACCAGCAATCATGACTTTTGATGTGGAAAGTTTTTTGAAAACTCCAACCCAGGAATTAATTGTGCTGGCAAAGAAGAAGGACTTGCTGCAAATAGCCTCAACCCTTGGCTTATCTGATGTGCAGTCATCAATGAAGAAACCAGAAATATTCAACATTTTGGTGCAACATTTCATCAATGAAGATATCTTTGGGGAAGAAGTAGCAGATTTAATTAAAGATGTGGAAGTGCCTGCAACGGAGCTGCAAAGACTTGAATCTCAGCTTCGCCGAAAAGAATGGGAAAAGAGAAGGAAGGAGAGAGAACTGGAAGAGAGAAGGTTGCAGAAGGAGAGAGAACTGGAAGAAAGAGGGTTGGAGAGGGAGAAGGAAAGAACTGGAGGAAAGAAGGATGGAGATAGAGAACGCACTAGAAGAAAAAACAAATTGGAAATGAAGAAAATAGAAGCAGGTACTGTTTCAAAATCTTTTAGACTTTCTGATCATTTTGATGTGGTTAAACACATCAGACTTGTTCCTCCTTTCCTAGAAAATGATGTTGTAAACCAATATTTTAACCATTTTGAAAAAAATTTCTGAAAATTTGAAATGGCCAAACGAGCATTGGACAATGATGTAACAAAATGTTCTTACTGGTAAAGCTAGGAAAATCTAAAACCAGTTATCTGTCCAACAGTGTGCTGATTATGATTTTGTCAAATCTGCCATTCTGAAGGGTTATGAATTGGTCCCAGAGGCTTAGAGGCAAAAATTTAGGAATTCTCACAAGGAAGCCAGTCAAACTCATGTTGAATTTGGCAGATTGAAGGAACAGTTGTTTGATCAGTGGTGTAATTCCATTAAGTTGAGAAAGATTTTGACAGAATGAGGCAACTTGAGGCAAATTCAAAAGGTGCATCCAGCCTGATATGAAAGCTTTCCTTGGGGAAAAACAAGCCAGTACTTAGCAAGATGTTCCACCCTAGCTGATAGTTATGCATTGACTCATAAGTCTTCTTTTGTCCAAAAATACACTTTTTTCGAAATTTCAAAGCAAGTTTCAGTACAAGACTTCTTCTAATAACACTTCTAATGATTCTAAGCCCACTTCTGAGAGAAAACCTTCCATTGAGAAGCAATCCTCTGATTCTTTACCCTCTGTGTCTTGCAATACTGCAAAAAAACAAGCTCACCTTTTTTCTGAGTGTTATGCTCTCAAGAAAAAACAACAACGAGAAGAAACCAAGCCAACTGCTTTGACAAAGAGAGAATCTCTTGTATCAATGGTCAGTTCACCTGATCTTTTACCTTCTGTGTCTGATTCTGTTATGGAGGGTTTTGAACCATTCATCACTGATGGTTTGGTCTTACTTTCACATGATTTTTCCTCATCTGCTCCTGCTCGAGTTCTTAGGGATACTGGGTCTTCCCAATCTCTTGTTCTTACAGATATTCTGCCTTTCTCGGTCAAATCGTCTACTCAGGCTATTGTCCTTATTCAAGGAGTAGAATGTGGTTTTACAAGTGTACCTCTCCATAATGTTAATCTCAAATCAGACTTAGTCTCTGGACCTGTTACTGTTGGTGTTAGGTCTTCTCTTCCTTTCAACGGTGTTCATTTGCTTCTTGGTAATGATCTTGCTTGGGATAAGGTTGTGCCCTACCCTGTTGTAACTGCCACTCCTTTGATTGATCAAGAATCTGACTCTATAGAGGAGGAAATTCCAGACCTCTATCCTTCATGTGCAGTTACTCATTCCATGGCCAAAAAGGCTATTCAAGATGATGCTGACCTGTACTTTAACTTGGCTGACACCTTCATTGGGCAGTCTTGTCATCAGGAACCTTCCAGCCCTGAGATGTCTGGGCAAGGGCGTAATAATGGTGTTGACATTGTTGGGGACATAATTTGCCTCCCATGCCTCCCTATGTCATGACCTAACCTACTCAAAATACAGCCTCATCAATCAGCAATACAGTGTGTTGCTTAATTTCCACATGAAATATACCTGTCTGCTTGATGGAGACTGATCTGCAGAGCTGCTGTGTTGTGGCTGTAAAACAAAATTTATGATCAAGAAACACTACCTATTTTTGTCTCTTGTTGCATAATAATAATAATAATAATAATAATACATTTTATGCTGGCTGGCTGGCTGTTTATTGCATTAATAATACATTGTCCTTCTATATTATTATTCATCTAACCATTCCATCTAAAGCCCTATTAGGACGGGACTAGTTTTATGGGGGGACGTGGGGTAAAAATGCATTCAGATGCATCAACATGCATTGTGGAGATGGCGGGCACCTGACAACTGTCACAACTCACAACAGTGCGTGCGTGAAGATCTACCCCTCTCACGTTCTGTTCTCTCGTCCGAATAGGGCTTAAGATGAGCGGATTCTAAAAATTATGTAAAGATTTTCTGTTCTTATTTCACTCCACTCTAAGAGACTTTTAGCATGATTAATCTGTTTCAGTAGAATCCGTGTCAGACTGCAACGCACCCCCCCTCCAAAACGACAAGCATGGGAATGGGAAGCACGGAAGTTATTAGGCTACTGCATGTTGAGGTTTATGCTGTGCTACTGGAAAAACAATGAAATCGAGCGCTTGGAAGAGAAAATGCGTCGCAGTCTGAACAGGTTTTTACAAGACTATTTTGTGTGAGTAACTTACCATTGACTGGGTGAAATAATGTCTAATGTCTGCCTTTTTTCTTTTCCTGCCCGAGTCAGACATGATTCCCTGAGCCAGCGACAGTAGACGCTGTTATTACGCTGTTATTTTTTATTTTCACCGCGTAGCCTACCAACTTACCAATGACAACCCAGTCATGATGATGGATACAGGAAGGGGAGCCAATCACAGATAGCAAGGCTGTCCCCACCAATGACACGCCGTCTTTGAGAGGCGGAACTAAGGAGGGGAAAATTATCCTTTTGTGTCCCGAATGCCGTGCAATGCCCCATTCAAAATTGGTATGGTGGACATTTAAACACATCAAAATATTGGTATGGACACGTCCATAGCGTCCATACGCATTTTTACGCCCATGTGTCTGGGGAATCTTCAGACTTGTCCTTGTCAGGTCATTCTAATGACATTCTGTCTCTGAAACGACTAGTTCAGGAGCAACAACAAGCTCGTGATCTAGCGCATCTTCTACCACAGGCTGTGTTACGACCCTGGCTGTACTTTGGGTTTATTTTATTTCTTTTTTTCATTTGCCAGTTTACTGAAACAAAATGGAGTTCTTGTCTCAATGCTTGCAGTCTGCTAATTGACAGGTACGGATCCAGCGCAGATTGACTGAACTGCAGAGGTGTGGTTGTCGCGGATTGGCTGTCTCTGGGAGCTTGGCTATATAACCACTGGATCCGCAGGACACCGGCAGACTCAACGCAGGCAGCTTGGCATTGGGGCTCACTTTTTAGGTTAACACTATATTTATCATTGAGTGCGAACTATGAAATGTGTTTGAGATGATCTCATAAACTTGTGTCCAATAATAATTGTTGTTTCATTCTGTATAGTGCCTATCTTGACGGAAAAATGAGAAAAGCTTATTGCGGATTGCGAACTGCATTGTTGTCAACCTTGTGTTCTAAAGACTCAGTCATAGTAGCCGCATTTGTTTTGTATCGTCTTGAATGGCTAACTGCATTATTAACTGGTAAACTTGTGATCCAGACCTGGTAGCTGCATTTCTGTTAATTGTAAAAATCACGAATTGCTGACTGTATTATTGTTAACCTATAAATCTGTGAGACCTTCGTTGGTTACACTGTTATTTCAGTATAGTGAAGCTGTAGGAGTGAGCTGCCATTTTATTTGAAATCTTGTCTCCCGTTTATTGGCTAGATCAGGGAGTCCGAATATATGTATTTTTCTTTTGTTTTTTTTCTCGCGTAAAAGAATTTGAATCGGGAAGTTAGTTCCTTTTCTTTGTTTATTATGTTGGCCTGGGCTCGCTCTGAAGCTAAGCTTCACTGATTACTAAAGAATGAGAAAAAGAAAAGTGTGAAAATAAATCGCTCCTTTTTCGCTTTCACATTGTGGTCATAGTCTTTGGTGTTGCGTCCGCATTACCCCAGATTAGGGCGTAACAGGCTGCAAGTGATCAAGAGGCTTCTTAAGTTCCTGTCTGTTTTCACAGACAAAAATGGTGTGCTTATGAGAAAGTGGCGTCCACCTGAGGTTTCTGCAGATGGAGAGTGGATGATCACCCATCAAATTGTTCTTCCAAAGTCTTATCATCAAGAAACTCTTAGTCTGGCCCATGACAATCCCATGTCAGGTTATTTGAGTATCAAGAAGACCCTTTGTGTCAGAAAGCCAGAAGAAGTGGTTTCTATGAGGTCCGATGTACAGGAGTACTGCAAATCCTGTCATACTTGTCAAATGGTTGGGAAGCCGAACCAGAATATTCCAAAGGCTCGATTTAAGCCATTTCCCGCTTTTGAAGAACCTTTTCAGTCGAATTATCATTGACTGTGTTGTACCATTGCCGAAGACTAGGGCCCGTATTCAGAAACGACACTCGCACTAACTGAGTGCGAGTGAGTACTAAAACTTAGTTAGTGTCAGGTTATACTAAATGAGTCAGAGGTTGCCTTCACACTCATTTGCTTTCAGAGACCTCACTCACACTGAAAATAGCGTCTCTTTCTGAGTGAAGGTTGAGTGCAGAGAACACCTCTCTTGAGCTGCACTAACTTGCGCCGGTATTTTGTTGTCATGGCTTTCAGGTGGTTACAAACATTAGAAACTCTGGATCATTTACAGCCACCTGCTCAACGCAATCGCAACTATGCAAATTTTAACGCTAATGATGATGATGATGCTGGTAACTTACTAACTGACTACCTGGTTTCAGTGTTTGCGAACTGCATTGTGGTGAGCTCGAGGTTAGCATTTGTGTACCCACCAGTGGCTACTGGTGAGCTGACAATAGGGGAAGCTCAAAACCATCCCTTAAAGTAATGATTGAAAAAAGGTCATATCCAATCATTCAATAAAATTTCATTTACTTGAACTACAAAAATCCAAAGGATTATCATGTATCGCCAGTTCTACTTGTTAAGTTAGAATGAGCACTGATAATTAGGCAATCGCCTGGTTTTCAATTCATTTAAATTACCATTGCAAAAACTCCGATGATTATCAGATGTGGCCAGTTTTCATGACTGGCGCATATCTATTAAGTCTCACGCATTCAGGTTTCCCGCGGTTTTCTTTACTCATGGATTGGAAAATTCTGCGCTCAGCTGGCTCGTGAGGCACGTGTGGTTTGGTCTGTGAGGCTCATGTAGCTGTAAGTTACGAGAATCCATTCTTTTCTACATTCATAATCACTGAATGTAGAGGGAAATGTCCGGCACGTTTCACAGCTTGTTGCTTAGTGAGCCTAGCGGGCTGTCCTGTGCCTTTCGCGAGACACTCGACCACAGAATTTATGAAGTCATGCTGATATTTACGCCGTCATTTATGTGCGAAAGAAACACCTCAATTTTGTGAAGCAATGTATGACGACGCTATAAAAATAAATTTGATTGTCATTTTACCAATTAGTCCGAGAAACTTTCTAATCAAGAAAAGTAAACTGCGTCAGGTTTAGGTTATTCAGCACTGAAGGGTGAGGATTGACCGTCCCTTTGCAACAGCTGACGCATTGTCTCTGGTACCCAGTGCCCATTGCTGTCAGTTATGCTCGAGTGGCGTTTGTGAATGGCAACTGGCGAGGAGTGGGACCGCTCTCTGTTAGTGGTAGGTCGATCACTTTCTCACACTCCAGTTACATTTCAGTCGTACTCACTATATGGTGAATGGCGAGTGAGTGTGAGTGTCGTTTCTTAATACGGGCCTAGGTCTGGTTGTGAGTACTTACTGACTATCGTGTGTGCTTCCACCCAGTTTCCTGAGGCAATTCCATTTCGTAATATCAAGGCGAAGACTATAATCAAGGCTCTTACCAAGCTTTTCAGCTTTGTTGGTCTTCATTAGTCTATTCAATCTGATCAAGGGTCAAATTTCATGTCTGGCATATTTCAACAAGTTATGCATGAGCTTGGTATTAAACAATACAGGTCATCAGCTTACCATCCTGAGAGTCAAGGTGCTTTGGAGAGGTTCCATCAAACCCTGAAGAACATGATAAGGACCTACTGCCTTGACACAGAGAAAGATTGGGACGAAGGTGTCCATCTTCTTCTGTTTGCAGCCCGTGAAGCTGTTCAGGAGAATCTTGGGTTCAGTCCTTTTGAGCTCGTTTTTGGGCATACTGTCAGTGGACCTTTGAAGCTTCTGAAGGAAAAGTTGCTGGCTGAAGATGATGTCCCAATGAACTTGCTTCAGTATGTCTCTGACTGCCGTGATCGTTTCTCTAAGGCTTGTGACTTTGCTAAATCTAATCTCAAAGAAGCTCGGGGCAAAATGAAAGCCAGATATGACCTTCATTCAAAAGACAGAAGTTTTAAAACTGGTGACAACGTTCTTGCACTTTTGCCAGTTCCTGTAAACCCTCTAAGAGCCTGATATTTTGGCCCTTACACCGTCCTCAAAAAGGTCAGTGATCTAAATTATGTCATTTTAATTCCTGGAAGGAGGAAACAAAAACAAATGTGTCACATCAACATGCTGAAAGAATACATTGATAGAGACACTCAGCAAAAGCCAGTCAATGTGGTAAAGTTGAACTGGAAAATTCTGAAGAAGATTGTGACTGCCCTTTGGAAAATGAACCTGGTCCAGTCAAACTTGAAAATTCAGACATTCTTCAAAATATTGACAGCAAGTTGTCCCACCTGGATCCTTTTCAACAACAACAGCTAAAGCAGCTCATATTTGTATATAGTCACATATTCACTGACGTTCCATCAAGGACTGATGGTTTACCATGATGTCATCCTACAAGATGATGCCAAGCCTGTAAAACAGCATCCTAACAAAATGAATCCAGAGAAGCAGAAATACCTTAAACAAGAAGTCAAACCAACTGATCCAAAAGTAAAAGTTATCACTGAATTTCCTGAGCAACTAAAAGACAACTAATGAGATTTCTAGGGATGGCTGGCGACTACAGAAACTTCTGAAAAAATGTCTCAATTTTTGAACCTTTGACAAATTTACTGAAGAAAAATGCAAAATTTGTTTGGGATGAAAAATGTCAAAATTCCTTTGACCAGCTGAAAGTTACCCTCAAAAATGCACCAGTACTTTTATCTCCTAATTTCAAAAAGGAGTTCAAGTTGGCGATTGATGCCAGTGACATTGGTGCAGGTGAAGTTTTGCAGCAAGAAGACACTGATGGAGTAGATCATCCTGTTTGTTACTTTTCCAAAAAGTTTAATATACATCAGAAAAACTATTCAAAAATTGAACAAGAATGTTTGGCACTTGTTTTGGCTTTACAACATTTTGAAGTCTGACTTGTTCAGCTGCTTCCATCAAGGACTTCAGTGATCACAATCCCCTCACATTCTTGTATAAGATCAAAAACAAGAATCTAAGATTACTACTTATGAAGTTTACTTTTGCAAGAGTATGATTTGGATATTTCTCTCATCAGGAGAAAAGATGATGTAATCCCAGATGCACTTTCACGCATGTAATTTTATTTCTTTAAAATAAAGATTTAATTGTAAAGATGTAATTTTACTTTTCTATTTGATTGTGAAAATTGTACTGTTTGTTATGTATATGATTGTTATAATGATCAATGATACTTTCGTGTAAATTTCAAGATTATACTGATTATAAAACTGTGTTAATCTTAACAAAAGAAAGCTTTTAGCAAACCTTTCTTTTCTTAAAGAGGGGAGGAGTTATGTATGCGTATTTTATGTACAGCATTATATTTCATTTGTAAATGGAGATTTGTTACATGCTGTTTTTACTGCCTTGCTGGTTAGCTATTCATTTTGTTCATTTGGCACCCTCTAGTGGTGTGTCTGTAGCAAAATATGATCTGATGTAATAGACTAGTACTTTCTAGAAGCTTCTGGCACCTCCCTGCCTGGAGGGGGCAGGATTACCCCAGAATCCTGTGGATCTTTCCAGAATGTTGCTAGTCTATATAAATGCCGTGATTTTAAGCGCAGCAGAGCAGAAGCAGAGTTTTATTTTGGCAACAGAGTTAATTAGTGGCATCATTGACTTATTAGAGGATTGAACAGTGGATATTTTTTTGTAGAACTTTTTTTTGGGAAGATAAATTTGTTTTTGTCATTGCTGGTTTTCTTTGTTGTGATTTTTTCCAAGTCATAAACTCAAAATGTGACGTGTGTGTGGCCCCGCATGCCTGTATACAGTCCCAACAACGTCTGAGCAGCTACTGATGAGTCTGCAGATGGGGTCCTGTGGGATCTCATCCCAGACCTGGAGGGCATCGGTGACCTCCTGCACAGTTTGTGGCGGTACTTGGCAGAGTCGGATGCATCGATTCATTACGTCCCACAGGTGCTCAATAGGATTTAGGTCAGGTGAAGGAGAGGGCCAGTCTATGGCATCAATGCCTTCCTCATCCAGGAACTGCCTACACACTGTGACCTAGAGGCCGGGCCTGGTCCTGTACCAGAAGGAGCTCAGGACCCACCGCACCAGCATCAGCTCTGACAGTCGCTCTAAGGATTTCATCCCAGTGCCCAACAGCAGTCAGGGCACTGCGGGCTCTGACATGGAGGGCTGTGCAACCCTTCAAGGGTATGCATCCCCAGACCATCTCTAACCCATCACTAAATTCAGTGGCGCAAAAAGTGGGTATGCAGTTTATGCAGTGCATAGGGGCGCTACACGAAGGGGGGCGCCAAAACAATTGGCCGCAAGCAGATGAGGATACAAGATTATGATATTGACAAGATTAAAGAATTTAAAGAGTACTGGAATACGCACAATTGAGTGCACAATATCAACGAAATAAGACCCACGCCCCACCTGCTCGCAAAAGAATGCCCCCTACCGCTCGGTCATTGAAAAATTAAGTGAAGAACACTGGGTGTAGGTGTTGGAGGGGCACTGTTGTTGTTGCTGCATACCCCCCCGAAAATGGGTAGCTGCGACCTTGGCTAAATCAGTCACGCTGGAGGATGTTACAGGTTGCATTATTTTCACCACGGTGTCTCCAGACTCTTTCTTACCTATCACACATGCCCAGTGTGAACTTGCTCTCATCTGTGAAGAGAACGGGGTGCCACTGGCGGAGCTGCTGATGCTGGTGATCTCTGGCGAATGCCAATCGAGCTGCACGGTCCTGGGCTGTGAGCACAGGGCCCACTAGAGGACATTAGGCCCTCATAACGCCCTCATGGGAGTGAGCTCAGAAACATGCATCCCAGTAGCCGGCTGGAGGTTATTTTGTAGGGCTCTGGCAGTGCTCCACCTATTCCTCCCACACAAAGGAGCAGATACTGTCCTGCTGCTGGGCTGATGCCCTTCTACAGCCCTGTCCAGCTCTCATTGTGTAACGGTCTCCTGGTATCTCCACTCTGCTCTTGAGACTGTGCTGGGAGACACAGCAAACCTTCTTGCACCTCCACATATGGATGTGCCATCCTGCAGGAGCTGGATTATCTGTGCAACCTGATTGGGCTGCAGGTACCGCCTCATGCTACCCTTTGCGACAAGAACACCACTAGAACACAAAACCAGAGAATAATCTGTCAGGAAGGATTAGGGGAGAGCAGTTGTCTGTGGCCATCACATGCACTACCATTCCCTTTTTGGGAATTGTCTCACTTTTGCCCCGCCATTGTAGCTACCTGTTATCCGTTTAATTTCCAACAAAGCAGGTGAAATTGATTCACAATCACTTGTGCTTCCGAAATGGACAGAATGATATCCCTGAAGTATAACTGACTTGGTGTTATACTTTGACGATTAATATTCCCTTAACTTTTTGTTCAGCATATTTTGCACAGCACTAAACTTCCTGTTTTTGAGAGTTAACAATGGTTTACTTCCCGTCTTGCCAACTGTTGTTTTTCTTCCCTAAGGAAAGAATGCAGTCATCCGTGGTCTTCTTGGTCTTTTGGTGTACCCAGTTGACCAGTGCTTAATTATTTCACAAAATAAGTGGAGTGCTGAATATTGCAATGGAGCCCGCCCTATCTGTTCGTCCATCCAGATGAGTAGGGACAAGTTTTTCAGAAACTATTTTTCCTGGATCAGAGGTCTCAAAATCCAGTTTTCGAGATTTTTGGGATTTCCAATTATTCAGCTGCTATCTCAGACCTCTTAAGCAAGGTACGCAGACCCTGTCACCAATGACTTAAATTACGCTCGTAAGAGCAGGAACAAACCAAAAAGCTGCACAACTAACGGCCCCCCAGGACCTGAGTTTGAGACCTCTGACTTAAGCCGCTTTCACTCCGCGCGACAGATTACATTCAAAGTCAATGCAAAGACGCGAATACACGCGTTTTGCATCTTTGCATTGACTTTTAATGTAATCTGCTGTGCGAAAAATTTGTTCTGCGTCCGGTGTGAAAGCAGCTTAAGATGAATGAAATTTTGCGCGTCACTGGCCATGATCTCGACTTGGTTTGAATGCAGGATTTCATGCTGGCTGAGGATATTAACGACTACATATACATACATTTTTATATATATATATATATATATATATAAAATTGTAATTTCATTACAAGATTTCATGGTGCCCAAGTAATTAACGACTGCCTTTTTTTCTTGAGATAAATATAAACAAATAGTTGATCTAAATACAAGTGATGGTGGTGCAGTGGGTAGCACTATTGCCTCAAAGCAAGAAGGTTGTGGGTTTGGATCTGTCCTGGAGCCTTTCTGCGTGGAGTTTGCATCTTCTCCCTGTGTTCACATGGGTTTCCTCCCAAAGACATGCATATCAGGTTAATCAGGAATTTTAAATTACCCATAAGCATGTGTGCCCTTTGATAGATTTGCAAGCTGTGCAGGGTGCTGGGATAGGCTCCAGCTCCCCCACGAGGAAGCGGTAAAGATAATGGGTGGATGGACAATTTTCTTTGATAGGTTCGTCGTGATAGGTCGGCCTAATGATAACTTGCCTCAAGGACAGTGACATTTAATATCAAGAGTAAACAGCAACAAATTCTAAATGCAAATGCCACAACAAATAAATGTGAATTAAATGATGAGAGAATGACACACACCCAGCCATGTAACAGCTATGTGACCAACTGCCAATAACTTTTGGTCCCGTCCACATTTTACCTGATCTGAATAATTATACCCGCCAAATTAAACTGAATGTCTGTGGTTTCATCTCATATTCCCGATGTAATTTCAACTTCAGTGGGGTGTTAAACACAGCTAAAATAACTTCGTAAATCTCCAAATATTCCTGACTGAACTGTTAAATCACTAAAAACACCCTTATCACTGCAATTTTTCTCACTGAACATACTGGCTTGCATGCAAGTAGCCATAAAATTGCCATTAATCATGTTTGACGGACTTTATATGTAATACAATATCTGAGAGTAGAGGTGGTTACATGCAAATTGCCTGAATTTATTCCTTGTTCTTATCCCATTGGTATGTAATACCGTGGGGCATAGTCATCACCCTGTCCGTCTGTCAGTCCGTCCGTCCGTAATCATTTTCATTTCCGGAGCAGAACTCAAACACTATACCACTTACAAACTTCAAATTTGCTATCGAACTTACTCTTATGGTGTAGTTGTGCCTTTTGGGGGTTTCAGTTCCATGCTGCCCATAATTTTTGAAATTTTCACCAAAAACAGCCCTAAAATTGGACTTTGTCTCGTTTCCGGGACAGAACTCAAAAACTATGCCACTTAGAAACTTCAAATTTGGTATGGAACTTACCCTTATGGTGCAGTTGTGCCTTTTGGGGGTTTCAGTTCCATGCTGCCCAAAATTTTTGATTTTTATACCAAAAACAGCCCTAAAATTGGACTTTGTCCCTTCTCTAGAGTAGAATTCAAAAACTCTGCCACTTACAAACTTCATATTTTGTACGCATGTTATTCTAGTGATCCCATTGTGCCTTTTGGGCATTTTGAAATAAAGGTGCCCAAAATTTATCCGTCCATCCGTCCGTCTGTAATCATTTTCATTTCCGGAGCAGAACTCAAAAACTATACCACTTACAAACCTCAAATATACTATGGAACTTACTCTTATGGTGTAGTTCTGCCTTTTGGGAGTTTCAGTACCATGCTGCCCATAATTTTTGAAATTTTCACCAAAAACAGCCCTAAAATTGGACTTTGTCTCGTTTCCGGGACAGAACTCAAAAACTATGCCACTTAGAAACTTCAAATTTGGTATGGAACTTACCCTTATGGTGCAGTTGTGCCTTTTGGGGGTTTCAGTTCCAATTTGCCCAAAATTTTTGATTTTTATACCAAAAACAGCCCAAAAATTGGACTTTGTCCCTTCTCTAGAGTAGAATTCAAAAACTCTGCCACTTACAAACTTCATATTTTGTACGCATGTTATTCTAGTGATCCCATTGTGCCTTTTGGGCATTTTGAAATAAGGGTGCCCAAAATTTATCCGTCCATCCGTCCGTCTGTAATCATTTTCATTTCCGGAGCAGAACTCAAAAACTATACCACTTACAAACCTCAAATATACTATGGAACTTACTCTTATGGTGTAGTTCTGCCTTTTGGGAGTTTCAGTTCCATGCTGCCCATAATTATTGAAATTTTCACCAAAAACAGCCCTAAAATTGGACTCTGTCTCGTTTCCGGGACAGAACTCAAGAACTATGCCACTTATAGACTTCAAAAACTCCAAAAGTCTCGGCTCACACAGAACAAGTGAAATAGAGTGAAATGTCCTTGTTGCATTTCACATCCGAGCCATGGAATGAAGAACACACAGAACTGTCAATTACCTAGGACTCAGTAGCACACCAGCCATGGCTATTGAAAGAGAATGGGTTACAGAACACTGTCAAGTTTGTGGTAGACAAGATATCACTATGGAAGTAACATCATTGATTATTTATAAAGGTAAGTATATGTTAACATACACGGAAATAGGTGTTCCATTTCATACAGTGGTAATAGCAAATCTCACATTATTGTATTCCCCACACTTCATGACACAAAATACTAGTTCTGAATCAAAACATTCATCATTACATGCTTGCCTTGATAAATATATCTGTTTTATGAGTATAGAATTACTACAGTGATGATATTAAGAGGATACAATTCTCCTGCAATGAGTAAATCACGAATTATGTGGAACCGGTGGGATATGTCATCTTCTGATGACTCTTGTTCTTCTTTTCTGGTCACTATCAGCACACCGACACATTCTGACATACTTTAATAGATTCAAAAACAGACATCCAACATTCATATCATTCCGAATACAGCACATTTGGCACAATTAAATAACTGCTTTTGGGAGATTCAGTTCACACATTTCATCAGGAAATTGTTCTCAGTACAGAGAGAGCATCACATTACAGAAACTAAAACTGTATATTGGATGTGGATACACACATACAGCACTACAATATACACCATTTATAAACAGTATATTTCAATTGTTTATATTATTAATGAATTTCATATTCTTCATGACATATAACACTATTTTAATTCAAGAGGTAATTTAGACATTTGTCAATTCAAATGCTGCAATGATTCTACAATTTCATTTGCAAGTCAGAGACCAAACAAAAAAAAACCTAAAATGGAAGCAGAAAACGACGGAGGTACAGTTTGGCATGGAGGAGAGAAAAGGCTGAGGAGTTGGGGAGGACATCAGCATTTTTTTTTTTTTGTAAAAGATTAGTATTCAACATCACAGACCAAACGCCAGCACACAGTCATCGCAAAATGACAAATAAATGCAAACTATGACAGATTTGCGGCAAAGCATCCAGTGCGATTCACAACATCGAGAGGCCGGCGTGCAGTCAGTTTTAATTAAGAGGCCTGTATGATATAACCTACCCCTAATAATGCGGTCTTATCTTCCCAAGCTGAAAGCCCTACATGACCCAGTCATACTCTGATCTGAGCTTCTGGTCTCACCGAGCAGCATGGCAGCTGTCTGTCCATTCCTCTAATCAAGCTCACTGCCCGAATTCTCATTCCCTCCACATTCAGCAAGTGCACTGGGGTGCCATGACACAGGAAGATGAGGTAGAACGGGAGAGGGGTCTCAGCGTGGTTTGGCAGGGAGGAAGGGCAAAGTATTTTAATCCATCTAGCAGAGTTGCTACAAGTGTGCTAAATCCCCACTGGCATGTCCACCCATAGGGGTGAGCTGAGCTCCACATGTCCAAGGGAAGAACAGCTTTGGCTTGCTTTTGCCACACTAACTCTTCATTCTGAAGCAAGTTCTCTGGCTAAAACTGCAAATGACAAGCACACAATCAGGGGAAACTCTCCTTCGAGAGGATCAGGCTGATCAGCGCATTGAGGTCCCTTGTTCTGGCTGCGATCTAGACTGTTTCCAGCCTTACTTCCAACCCGGCCTCAAATCCTCTATGGGCTCGCTTTATCAACTCTATGACCTTGCAAGGCATTTTGGGTATTAAACACACTACAGTCCCCATAAAAATGACCAAGCATGAACAAAATCACATCTTTGTGTAATTGTGCCAAAATGTATTTGAACCGGTTCTGCCCAACCAGCATCTTCCCTTGTTGTTGGCCAGGCCTGGCAAGACCTTGAATTGTGTATTTCATAAAATACTGACAAATGTGGAACATATTCCTATTCACATTCAGAATCTATGCGAATTGAAGTCCTTATTGAAAATATAGTCTCATGACTGCCACATAATCCGCAACAGTAGGTACAGTCATTTAGCGTTAGGGCAATGAAAGCAGTAGTTTGTCAAGTGGAATTTCCTCACAACCTTCCATTATGTAGGTCTTTTAGTTCCACAATATTGTACAGGACCTTCTTTGCTTCATATTTCACGTCACAATGCGCCAAATATCCTCAAAAATAAACAGGTTAGATCTCCAGGAAGGCCAGTCTAGCACCTTCACTGTTTATGCAGCCAGGCTTTTCTGAAAACCACTTGAAATATTGACTCGTCCAACATTGACAATGATGTCAAGCACACAGAAGTTGGAGGTGTTTTTGGACAGTGTTGATGTAGATGGCTTTGGTCCTGCATTATAAAGCCTTAACTGGCATTTGTGGACACAGCAGCAAATGGTGTTAACTGACAAAGGTTTCTCAAAATACAAAACCCAAAACCAGTGAAGTTGGCACGTTATGTAAATCTTAGATAAAAACAGAATACAATGATTTGCAAATCCTTTTCAACTTATATTCAATTGAATACACTGCAAAGACAAGATGTTTCATGTTCAAACAGAAACTTTTTTTTTTTGCAAATAATCATTAACTTAGAATTTAAAGGCAGCAATTGCGGGCATTGTTTTAACTTGCACTGACAGATGTAGCGACGAACTGTAGTTACTGACAGTGGTTTTCTGAAGTTTTCCTGAGCCCATGCGGTGATGTCCTTTACACACTGATGTTGGTTTTTGATGCAGTAGATCCCTGAGGGATCGAAAGTCACGAGCATTCAATGTTGGTTTTCGGCCTTGTCGCTTACGAGCAGTGATTTCTCCAAATTCTCTGAACCTTTTGACGATATTACAGACCGTAGATGATGAAATCCCTAAATTTCTTGCAATAGCTCGTTGAGGATGTTCCAAATAAGTGATTGATGAGCAATCCTCAACTCTCTCAGTCTTTTTTGTCACTTGTGCCAGCTTTTTTTGAAACATGTTGCAGGCATCAAATTCCAAATGAGCTAATATTTGCAAAAAATTTGAAAGTTTACCTGTTCGAACATTAAATAACTTGTCTTTGCAGTGTATTCCATTGAATATAGGTTGATAAGGATTTGCAAATCATTGTATTCTGTTTTTTTTTACAATTTACACAACGTGCCAACTTCACTGGTTTTGGGTTTTGTACTTCCTAGCCCTTGTCACGATACTCATTAATGCAGCATTACGGTTCTTAAGACAGGGATCCAAAGGGATCGAAAATCGTGCCCAATCAGAAGTGGTTTTTGGCCTTACCCTTTAAGTATTGGGATTCAATTGGACTCCTTCCATCTTTTTCTTTTATTTCACACTGTCAAGAATGAAGTGCCCTAAATCCTACAAATTTTTTTACCGAGAGTGTTCCTGTGGCATACTGGTGAGCCCATTTTTACTTTTGAGAGACTAAGCTATTAATGGTAGCTCCTTACATAACATGATTTGCTCACCTATTTAACATTACCTGTTTTAAACCCATTATTGCATCTAGTATTATCATTACTAGTCCTAAGATAAGAGAGATATACTTTATTGAACCCCGTGGGGTAATTTGTCCTAAAATGCCCCTACGCCATTGTTTTTGAGTCTGTCACATCAGATTAAACTCTGTGATTCACAAGCATCAAATCTTGTGCAGTTGGACTGTTTATAGACTTCTCAAATCACATCTTTTTGATTTTACTAGCAGTTTCCTAAAAGGTTTACTTAGGAAAAAAAAGCAGTAGACATGCATCATTGCCTGTAATTCACGAATCCAGCATTTAACTTTCGTAATTGTATGTCATATTAGCAAAAAAAAAAAAAAATGAAGAAACTAGACATTTTGAGACCTCTCCTTCAACTTGCGATTGGCTAATCGGCTGCAATGTATGAGAAGTTGCGCCGGAGCTAGCGCAGAAAATGACTTTGTTTCACTCCTTATTTCAACAGCCGATTTGTGAAAGAAAGACAAGTTATAGTTAGTTGTCTTATTTGGGACAAATATTCTTATCGATACATTTTCTACATACTCAATAAAATGATTTGACACAAACTGTTCAGATTTTGTGGGTTTTTAACTTTTCCGTGAACAAAGCTCTGATCTCATCCGGGATTGCAAAACGAAAAGTTTGCATTGGTCGTAAACGCGTGTTTTACGCGTTCTTGCATTGTATACTACACAAAATGAGAGCTAATTTTGGACTTCGAACATAGTAGCGACTGTACGGCAACTTTATGCTCGCATGGACCGGTCGCTTATGTAAATCGTAAATAAAAACAGAATACAATGATTTGCAAATCCTTTTCAACCTATATTCAAAGGAATACACTGCAAAGACAAGTTACTTAATGTTTTAACAGGTAAACTTTGTAAGTTTTTGCAAATATTAGCTCATTTGGAATTTGATTCCTGCAACATGTTTCAAAAAATCTGGCACAAGTGGCAAAAACGACTGAGAGAGTTGAGGAATGCTCATCAAACACTTATTTGGAACGTCCCACAGGTGAACGGGCTAATTGGGAACAGGTGGGTGCCATGATTGGGTATAAAAGCAGCTTCGCTGAAATGCTCAGTCATTCACAAACAAGGATGGGGCGAGGGTCACCACTTAGTGAACAAATGCGTGAGCTGATTGTCGAACAGTTTAAAAACAACATTCCTCAACGAGCTATTGCAAGAAATTTAGGGATTTCATCATCTACGGTCCTTAATATCGTCAAAAGGTTCAGAGAATCTGGAGAAATCACTGCACGTAAACAACAAGGCCGAAAACCAACATTGAATGCCCGTGACCTTCGATCCCTCAGGCGGTACTGCATCAAAAACCGACATCAGTGTGTAAAGGACATCACCACATGGGCTCAGGAACACTTCAGAAAACCACTGTCAGTAACTACAGTTCGTCGCTACATCTGCAAGTGCAAGGTAAAACTCTACAATGCAAAGCGAAAGCCATTTATCAACAGCACCCAGAAACACCGCTGGCTTCGCTGGGCCCAAGCTCATCTAAGATGGACTGATGCAAAGTGGAAAAGTGTTCTGTGGTCTGACGAGTCCACATTTCAAATTGTTTTTGGAAACTGTGAACGTCGTGTCCTCTGGACCAAAGAGGAAAAGAACCATCCGGACTGTTATAGGCGCAAAGTTCAAAAGCCAGCTTCTGTGATGGTATGGGGGTGTATTAGTGCCCAAGGCATGGGCAACTTACACATATGTGAAGGCACCATTAATGCTGAAAGGTACATACAGGTTTTGGAGCAACATATGTTGCCATCCAAGCAACGTCTTTTTCATGGATGCCCCTGCTTATTTCAGCAAGACAAAGCCAAGCCACATTCTGCACGTGTTACAACAGCATGACTCCGTAGTAAAAGAGTGCGGGTACTAGACTGGCCTGCCAGTAGTCCAGACCTTTCTCCCATTGAAAATGTGTGGCGCATTATGAAGCGTAAAATATGACAACGGAGACCCCGGACTGTTGAACAACTTAAGCTGTACATCAAGCAAGAATGGGAAAGAGTTCCACCTGAAAAGCTTCAAAAATCGGTCTCCTCAGTTCCCAAACGTTTACTGAGTGTTGTTTAAAAGGAAATGCGATGTAACACAGTGGTAAAAAGGCCCCTGTGCCAACTTTTTTGCAATGTGTTGCTGCCTTTAAATTCTAAGTTAATGATTATTTGCAAAAAAAAAAAAAAAGTTTCTCAGTTTGAACATTAAACATCTTGTCTTTGCAGTGTATTCAATTGAATATAAGTTGAAAAGGATTTGCAAATCATTGTATTCTGTTTTTATCTACGATTTACATAACATGCCAACTTCACTGGTTTTGGGTTTTGTATATTAAGTGTAGTGTATACAGTGTAAGCATGCATACAAGAATAAAGGGTCAAGGTGTTGTATCAGAAAGCATGACAGGGAATGTGCTTTCTGAGGCAAAGTTCTGTTTTCAGGAGAGTCCACAGTACATAAAACATGCTGTATTGGGAATGAGGTGTATCAGAGTATATTTATTAAAAAATTTTGTTGGATAAAGGATGTGCAATAACTGAAGATGCTGTGCCAAGGAAAGTGCTGTATTAGTCAAATTAGCTCTTTTTGGAAGCAAACATACAACAGACAGATTCAGCAGCAGCAGCAGATAATGAATCATACATATGAACACAGCAATCGCAAAATAAGGAAGGTGTCGTGAAACAAAGAGTGCATGAGACCAAAAAAAGAAACCCAAATAAAAGAACACATACACAATATTGCACAATGATCATTTCTAATCGTTCTCCATGCAGGAAGACAATTAAAATTATATACTGACCATGCAACTCTTGAAACCTTTCTTGCCTGCAAACTTCACAGACTTGCATCACCATGTACTGTATAACCACACTCTCATTGGGTTTTGTTGGTAATCGATGTGATAATTCATCATCTCCATGAGTGGACCCAAGAGGTGTTAATCACAAGCTTGTCTAAGCCAAGCAAAATTCATAGAAGTCAATAGCCAAAAACAATGATTCGTTAAAATCAGCATACATCATATTCTGGAAAATGCCAAGCCTATACCAATTTTCGCTCCTTGCACCGTAATTGGTTATCACTACTTTGAGACATTGCCTCGTATCCTCTGATGATGAATCTTATGATGGACTTGTCATCAAAATTCAGTTACATTAATCATAAAAAAACAAATCCTGAGGGAAAAAATGAAAAATATATTCAAAAGGATTAAAAGTGGTATCAGTAGAATAATATTTCAACTGGGTACTTCCACATACATAATATGCACTCATCAAAACTCATGCACCCAACTACATACATGTGTACATGCATACACTAATACCTCCTGCAGTGCAACTCACACCATGAACCCAAATACTGACATGCAATTCTCTACAGTGTGAGGTTGGTCCACAAATGTGAAACCCCCCCCCCCAAATTAGAGGCAGCTTTCAGCTATACAATTAAGTTGCTGCTCTTCCCAGAATCCATTTCAGATTATACTGCATCAGATTTTGTGTACAGTCATCTATTAAAGGTTTGATGCTTCATACCATCATTTTATTTGCTGATTTGGCATCAACCAGCGCATTGCACTGGACAAATCTCCTATTCATGTCAACAAGATATTCTTACTTCATATTTGTGCATTTTTAGCTCTTAGAACATATTTTAGAAAATACGAACGCAATAGGAATGATCTTGAAAGAGACATGGACAATCAACCACATTGAGAATACACTTACAAGTAATGGACTAAATTTTTTGGTCAACACCAAGACGAGTCATAATAGCTAAATCAAACCCAAGTTTGAGATCAGCTCCTCTAACAATTACGCTCATGAACACCCAAGGAGAGAGAAGTGAGAAGCTACCCTCGAACCAATCAAAAAAGGCAGTTCAAATGGACTTACTTCTGAAATTCTCTCCTGTGTGGGCATTAGTTTCACATTCTCACATAGTGCTATGGAGAAGTATTTGCCCCTTTCCTGATTTCTTTAGATGATCATTCCTTATTTACCCAAATTTCATTGACTGGTTAATTTAAAGGAACATTGTCAACGCAAGCATGCGTTGTAAATTTCAAAAAAGTTGTCCAACTTTTTCCAATTTTGTCACTGGTAAAAATTGCTAGTTGAGCATTATCTTGCGACTTATAGCTGTTAGTCATCGCCGTTCTTTCCAAAGATTAATTATTTATTAAATTATTAATTATTATTTAAAAATTTCCGCAAAGCTCATGAGCATCCACTACGCACGTTCAACCATGCCCTTTAGTTGGGATCAATTATAACCTATCTCCACCAGAGAGGATCCCGTGCTGCTTCCAGTTCTCAAACGTTTCTATGCGCAAACCGGTGAAGAACCAGTCTGTTTTTCCTCCGCTAGAGCCAGCTGGGGAGCCACGTCATTACATCATTGTATATGTCAGTATATGTCTCCGCTTACCAAGAACAACTAGCACCAACTTTGTCACAAAAACAATGGCGGACTACATGTATCTTTTATTTGTGGCTTTGCAAGGCATCCTTGACATCCAAATACGAATGATGCAACACCATTTGACAGATATACGTGGTTTAAATGGATGTCGACTACGTTCGAGAGGACTAGTAAGAATCTAGCACATTTGATTCTTATTTACGCAGATTGTAAGATAATGACAGCCTTTTTGCAAGCTAGCTATCTCCCAGAGCACAACTCATACTCACAGAGCTAATGTGTCTGAATGCAACAACAAATGACATGTTCAGTGATGGAAACAAACGTATTTAGACAATGGGACTGTAATCTTGATGTTGACCCATCTACAACTTTCTACCAGTCTACAACTTCTCCTTATGGCTTTTGCAATATAAAATTGGTTGCTGGCATAGTTAACCCCACCCCCAGCCTCCGAAAGTAACCAATCCCTTCTTCTGGCCCCGCAAAGATGTGGTGCTGCTCTGGAGCCACTTTTGCAGGTTGGGAACCGGTTCTTTGTAATTGCGCGGAGAATTACTTTACGGGTGCTGAGGAAGCATTTTCTTATCAAGAAAGGGAAAGGTATCACAGATGAGATGACGCATCGTAAAGCGATAAATTTTAATACTCTGCCATCTCCCACGATTTGCGCGTTTGCTACATGTTTTGCCTTCACTTTCAAAGTGAAATGTTAAATGACGCCTGCATGACAAGCTAATAAACTATAATTTTTTATCATATGTGTTATTTGCTTCTTTGTTATGAAGGAAAAAAGGTAAATTAACATTCTCCGAGTGTGGTGATTCCATATTTTTTCTAGGGGTTGTAGTTACATTATGGAATACTGATGATGTAAATGCCTTGAGAATATATTGCCATTTTCTACGAATACTCTATGCCTTTTACGGATATCTTTGCTTTGCGTTTTTATGTGGTACGTATTCAATGTGCAACCGAATTGGATACAACAGCAGCTGCTATACTATGCATCAGGAAAATGTCAAACAGAAATTGCAATTCAGCACTCGGGGATGTCCAACACGTGGTGACGGTGCTGCGCGTCCCCTGATTTAAAACATACAGACAGGCGCGTACTGGCCGCGGTTTTTGTTTGCGTCATCACAACATTCTGTTTCGGCTGTATTGTTTCAGAGTTAAAAGTCTTTTGACCGAAAACCGAAAATACATTTTTCTGCCTTTTTCGGCCGAAAATTTTCGGTGGCCGAAAATTCGGTGCATCACTAAGTATAACCTTTTTCTTTATTGATGCCCTCCTCCAGAGACAGATGTATCGGGTAGAAGTAACCCTCCAGTACTGTTTCATTCGGCATAATTCCCATTGACCATGTCCTTATCTTATTTAAATCCTCTAAATATAACCGTACACTTCAAGGCCAGTTTTGAGAGTCTTTTTTTTATTAATCGCGTCTATTTCAGCCGCACAATGTAAACAGGATACAACCGAGCCTGCTGATACGCAAAGGCTTGTATGCTCTGTGTTTGTCCAATCAATGTGGTACGCTTACTGTAGAAGGTTTAAACACTCTGGAATTGGATAAGAAACAAGCCAATCAATACATTGTTACCGCGGAAGTTTCACAAGGACGTGAAGTCTAACTGTGCAGTTAGGCAGAAGAGCCTGAATGTATGATTGAGTGATTGGCTATCAACCCCAGTACTTGGATGGATATAAGGGAGTGCTGAATTTGTCAATGAAGGAAGCTACATGAAAATCTATGGTAGGGAACTACGCATTTTTTGCATGTGATGACTGTAATTGACAGTGACAGTCACTGTAGCTAAAGTGGTTGCTACATAGGACAACAATTTTTTCTGTTGCAAAAGATCATTTTTTTAAACTGCTGGATTAATACTATGGGCAAGGATATTTACCAGTTTGCACATCAGGCTTAGCTGAGGAGTTTAATTCACACAACTCAAAAACGGGGAGTGGAGTGAACTTCCCCATATCCAAAACCGTGTTCGAGGTCTGCTTGCTTGTGAATATTCAATAACTGATCCGGGGGTGCCATCTAGTGATCGAGTACAGTAACAGCATGCTTAAATTTGCAGTTCTATGGACGCAAGTGTCTACATCTGCAGAAAGGGGTTAAATGAAATAAAAGACCATTTGAAACATCTGTGTGCAATTCTGAATAATGCTTACTTAAATGCAGGAAATTACGCTTCCAGATTAATGATTGTCGTCGTACCGAAATGTACTGTACCGTACCAGCGCTTTCTCAGAGTGAATCTATTGTTCATGTCGCGATTGCAACTATAAAAGCAAATTCAACCAATCCACGCAAATTTCTCGCGGACAAAAAAATAAATCGCCAAGACATTGCAACTTTCATTGCCACTTTCTGAAAAAGTTATCGCAAAAAAATCAAAAACACAATAAAAAGCCAGGAAAATCCTGGTAAGATTGTTTGTCAATAATGCGAATGATTGCATGCAAGTCAGGGTTAGTAATTGTTTAAAAGGGGAGCTATGGGCCCCACCAACCTTTAGTCCTAGAGACGCCCCTGAGCCTGAGAACTCCAGGGAACCACAGAGCAAGCATTACCTCGAAATGGCAAAAACTACTCACAGCGGTGAATTTGTCCACATTGTGGCTAGCTCACCAAATTTTTTCCAAGGGTGAATCAATGACTCATCCTTGAAGTCACAAAAGGGCTTAGACCAACAGCTAGGGAATAGCAGCCCTAACTCACCTCAGATAGTTTACATGACTCCAAAATGACATCGAGACTGGACAAAAATAGTCTCAAAAAGATGGATGTGACTGTATAGTGTAAAGAAGTGAGGGTGAGTTGTGCCGCAAAGTGAAGGAATCACGTGCCATAGCATTTTCCTCCTGAGTCGATCGGATTTGGTCAGTTTAAGCTGCGTTCAGGGTGGAAAATAGGGTGAGGAAATATAAAAACAAATGGCTGCAAGAGAAAAACTACAGCTAACCAAAACGAACACAAAGGCTTGTTTCACATTTGACTAAAGACACTTTTTGGGATTATGTCCCGTTTACTGATGAGGCAAAGGAGTTACACTTTTCAAAACGTGGGTCCCATTACTTCCTGCATAAAGCAAACAAGGCATTCCCTAAAAAGAATATCATACTAATAGTCAATTATGAAAGTGGCAGTGTAATTATGTGGGAATGCTTTGCTGCTTCTGGGTTGCTTCATAGCCTGGGCGATGTGCCGTAATAGGCAGAACCATCAATTTTGTTTCTACCAGAAAAACCTGAAAGAGAATTTCCACTCATCACTTCGAAGGGCGATTGGTTTATACAGCAGGACAATGATCCAATGCAAGAGCACAGAAATGGCTAATATGGAACAACCTTAAGATTTTGTTTAAAACTCACTGAGGTGATGTGGCAGGAGATGAATCGGGCAGTTCCTAATCAAAAACATTCTGATAGAAGCTGAATTAAAGTGATTTTGTAAAGAATATGTGGGCAATTTGTCCACATGTATGCAACAATTTCACCTCCAGGGGTCTGAATTATCTGGTAGCAGTTGTTGCTGCTGAAAGTGGCACAATACGTAGAGTACTGAGGTGACAACATCACTGTGGTGAGAGTATAGTAGAGTACTGAGGTGACCACATCACTCTGGTGTTGGAAGTAAAATTATCCATTTGTTTCACCCATTGACTTTCTAAAAAATCACTTTGGAACTATATATTACTTTTAGCCTTTATCAATCTTGAAATTTTGCATCAAATTTCCAAGTAACTACAGATGTTCTTTTCCAAGACCGCAGTCAACTATAATTTACGTGGTTAAAACTTTTTGTCCAAAGGCTAACTCTCTTAGTCCAGAAACTACCCATCACTTCATCCATGTGGTTCCCTCTGCGAAAGAGGAATCAGATTTGGGTAAGAGAACTGCAGGCACCTCGCCATCTTTAACAGCCTAGCTATCCCGCGAGGCTAAAAAAGCAAGACAGCCTGGTGAGGTAGCAAGGTTAGCTAGTTAGTTAGCTACTGTTTATTCAACTTCGTGAAGCTGACCCTAATGCAGCGAGCTCATTATCAAGTTAGGAAGCAAGCTAGCACCAATTTAAACATATGGCCTGCATAAGCATAAAAACATGGAGACCTGCAACCTAGCTGGGCAGCGAAAATATTCATGTCTGTGCGTTGCTGACCTAGCAAGCTACCAAGCTAAATAGGCGCTACTCGATGACCTAACCTGAGCTTAATAGCAAATCAAATGCCATTCACTGTTCTCTATTGATTTCTATGCACTACATGTTTGCTGGTTAATAGCAGCCTGCTGTGAAATAAGTTGGCTCGGTCGAAGCTTCCACGGTTTACAGAGGTAGCCAGCGGCTAGCAAGAAAGTATCAATTTTGTTTTCTCCACTTCATTTCTCTCATTGGCCTCTGTCAAGTTCCGGTTGTAAACATCTGCTGAAACTGAGGTGCCTGGTTGGCTGGAAATAAATAACTCATTTGTGTAGTGTAATGCATCACATTTTCAACAATAAACAAGGAATTTAATGTGCTCACTTGGATGTGCATATCCCATATGCATATATCAGAGCAAACTGGTTCATAAAATTAATTCAAATTTGAGCACTGCCGGATAGTGTCCAAACTCCATTATAAATTTCCATAAAGATTTTACTTCCAAAACCAGAAGCTAAGTGGCAGCGATGTAGTCACCTCAGTACTGTGTGAGTGATTCACTTGAAAGGCCCATTACTTTTCATGACAGACCCAGCCATTGGTCGAAATGTATCCTTAAATAAATTTAATGATCTTTAAAAACTCTATTTTGTGTATCCTTAATGTCCTCTCATTATACATCTTTTTATGAGGCTCGGCAAGCATTTACTATGAAAAATACACACACTGAGAAAATCAGGGGGCTAATACTTCCTCATAGCACAAAAACTACCAACTCTAAAGTACAAAGTATACAAAACATGACAAAAGGTGGAGTCTCTCATTAAGACCCCAAAAAGGGATAAGTATAAATATATATATATAAACAAATAAAACAACAGTAACAGATGAGCACGTAAGAACAAGACAAATTATGCAGTCATGACCATGTTGTGGAAAGGGAAAGTTGTGCAGTTTGTTCAGCTTTTAGAAGGTTTTGTTGCGTTCAGCATGGCAGAAGTGGTCTGGGAGAGTGGATTAGGACAGATCCTCCCCAAAGTAGGAGAAGTCCTTGAACTCATCCTGGTTGATCTGCTTAACGATGGCGTCCTCCACAGGTGTGAGCACTGGCTCCTCACGGGTGAAGTCCTGGTCAAAGTTGTTCACATCTCGTTTGGTTTTCTGAGGAGAGACCAAGGGCCATTCATCAGTTTGGTTGTCCCACCACATTGGCTGTCGTTCAACTTTAAACCAGGCAGCCGTGCTCCCCAAGGCTCACATATGTTGACATCTGCTCCACACACTGATAAAATCAATAGTTATACACAGTAACAAGACAATGTGTTGATTCGTGGGGAGTGGGTAGACAGTAATTCTTGCCAATTAAAATAACAGGTTTTCTTAAACTGTGACTTCAAGTGAACTTCAAAATGTCCATTTCCAGTTGTGTTCAAAATACCTAATAGACTTGAGAATAATGCATAAAAAATTTAAATATAGCTTGATAAAAATGTTGGACATCAGAAATCTTCTGTTCACGTTATCAGTTTCGGAAAACTGGAGATAACTGCTTGAAATACACAAAATGTCTAACAACATACGAAATTACTACTTTTCACGGCGTGGATTGAAGACATGATAAAAAAATCAACTGTAAATAATCAGTCGAGAGTCAACATGTGGGAAATGTTCAACTGACTGGATACCACGTTTCCCCAAGAAAACAAGCCAGTCTTCGTGAGAGTTTAATGCTGCCATTTTCAAATTACCACTAAATTCCAAACCTCTGACTGAATGGTTTTGTTCAGGGTTGGGTGTGCTTGAGCAAGAGAGTGTGGGAGTGTGATTGACAGTGTATTTGTGTGTGCGTGTGAACGTGTGTGGACGAGCGCATGTGAAGGTCGGAGACTCACAATTCGAGGTTTAAATGGGGGCTTAATTCCCCTCTGTTCGAGCAGGACCCAGTCAATCTCCCTAAAAAAGGGGTGATTCCTTATAGCCTCCTCACCGCCATGAGCCTGCACGCATCCCAGGCGCTTGTAAGGAGTCTTTGTCATGAACTGAAGAGAGGCGTGAAGAGTGTAAGGTAAAAGAGAGAGGGAAAACTTTCTTCAAGGGTATATCCCCAAAACTACACCACAATCCCCATAAGCAAAATTCACAGGGTGACAAAGTAATGGCCCCACAGAAAGGGGAAAATGGTCCAAAAAAGACTGACTTATTACTTTTTTGAAAATGTGAAGTTTGGCCTAAAATTGGAGCAACAAGAATGGTCACAATAGGATTGTCCCTTTATGCATACAAAATTACGCTCATACAAAATTGATCAAATTCTCATTAAAGCAGTTCAACTTATTATATTTGGAAATGTAGTTTCACCTAATGGTTGCACTGGTGTAAATGTACCAGAGTGATCAAAATAAATAAGGTCCTTCCTCTATGCATCAGGAATGTTGGCAACAGATTTGACAGAATTTACATTTTAACTGTTAAAGTGATTTCATTTTTAAACATGCAAGTTTGGCCTGGTGGTGGTGCTATAGAGAAGGTCATAGGGCCAACAGCAATCACTTTTTTCAACCGGGAGCAATCACAGAAGGTTTGTCAGGATCCCTATCAAATTTGTCTTAGTTATTGCACTCAGAAATGTTAAATTTGGCCAAGCAGTGATACTACAGGACAGATTGCATGGCCACCGCAATAAATATGTCTCCACTCCATATACCAGGTATGATGAAAACAAATTTGATATGATTCCCATAAAAAATGTTCAAGTTATTGCATGTGTAACTTGGAAATTTGCGTCCATTGGACACATATATCCCCGCATCTCAGAAACTCAAAATTTACCCAAGTTCAAAAATCTGAAAAATGGTCAAAATTTTTTAAAATTCAGAAACGAAGTATGAGATGCAAACCTTCTGGGTCCCTACAAAGCACATGTGTAAGCTGTTGAGCATCCATCTCAGTCCCTCAGTCCCCCCCAAAAACCGTCCCCCCTGTAACATGGTTGCCCATCTTAGAAGGTACAACCCCCCAATCACGAGCCATCTACCCCTATAACGGCATCTCCTTCATCCATCCCGTTATAACAAAACCTTTTCCCCCGTCCCAATGTCCATCCCACCAAGCACAGTGTTACAATATTAAGCAAATTGTACTGTACATTTCAAAATAAAAGTATAAACTGTTGATGGCATACTGTTATAGTGGAGAGAGGGAGAAATGTTGCAAAAACTGAGTTTCACGTCTAAAATACACTGAGCAACAAAAGAAACGCCAAATAATACAAGATTGATCATAAATTGAGAATGTGTATATTATTTATATTTATTATAAGCAGATGCATATTTACACTCATTTCTTACATTTCTTTGTTTTGCAGTCACTTTGACTGGGATACCAAAATAAATAAATAAATAAATAAATAAAAATAAAAAAAAACCCTTTGCACAGAAGCCAAATATGGCTATTTATTTATTACCTTATTTAATGCTTTTTAATTCAAGATGTAAGCTTCATAGAGAGGGGGACTTCGGCTCAACTGAGACAAGACTTTTGGAGAATTTAAAATTCCATTATATTTCAGTTTATTTTCATGATTTTGGCGGAGAAAAGGGGTTGCAAACATAAAAAAAGTCTTCATGAAAATGATCAATATTGGCAAAACTAGACATGAATGGTCACCAGTAACCTCACCAAACCAAAAACTAGGGTTGAAACGATTCCTCGCTTTGTTTAAATCCGGAACACAACACTTTTTAAGACGGATGCTTAATTCTGTGGCACAGTGCCTTTGTTTCCGCTGTATAAGCACATATAAGGGCATAGCCTTGTAAGTTAAATAATACATATTTTTGTGTCATTGGGGGAAAAAAAAAGTTGTCTCACACAGAGGCGCACCTCAGTATTCACTAAAAGGTGCATGCAAATATTAAAAATAGCTTTGTGCATTTTTCACAGTTGTATATTGTTTTCAAAGTCTGAGAGTCTGATAGAGACCCAAAGCTGTTGGGCAAATAAAAATAGTAAATCTTGAGTGGATTTATCCCAGGTAAATTTGTATAGCTATCGGTCAAGTGATCCCCATGTGCCCAATATTTTGTATTTTGAACTTTCATCAGCTGCCAACTGCATGGCCCAATCCCAACCGACCCCTATCCACTAGCTCTTCACCACCGAGTGTCACTCCACGTGAAGTCTCCCTCACCACTATGAAGGGAGATTCATTAAGGGGGGTGGGAGTAAAGACATGTATAAACTTTGGGATGCCCTTGCCCTTCATCCAAAGGGAAGCGGAGGTGCGTTGCATTGTACACGGTCTCGTTCCCCAATGATACACTTCTTACCCCAAATATTTTAGAGAGGATAATGTAATTAAATAAAATTTATACAGATGTATTAAAAATATTTAATACACAGCATTGACAAAGATGAAGGCATTTGTGCATGGTATGGTACATTGTGAAAAACTGATTGATTCAATAAATAAAACTACTCACTCAATGTTTTCTGAGGTCCACATCTGCATGTTAAATTCAAAATACGCTGTAACATTTAGTTCCTTGATGAGCGCATGAAATAGTGAATCAAATGTCCATTTAGGGTTAGGTCATGTTTTATTTAGCTTTTGGAAACAGCCAGATGGAACTGACATTTGTAGATATGCAGCATTTCTTCCATCTCGGACACAAAATAATTGTTGCACTTGAAAGGAGTGTGGTTTGTAAGCTTGCATCAGTGTAGACTCGCTGCGAAGGGTTTAATAAGCCACTTACACTCCATGCTTTTTGGTTTGGGATGGCACTCAATGTGGCGGACCCTCCGCGGGAATGCGCAAACGGTGGGGGAGTGGATAGGGCGAATGTATAGGGACCGGTTTGGGATTGGGCCTATCTGTACTCATGGGGACAGCATCCTCCAAAAGAAATCCACTCCCCTTGAGGCACAATGGAGCGCAGCAACTGATTTAAATTTAAGTCCATTTTGTTCAATCGTAATTTAAAATTGTCTGGGCAGTTCCTGTGTGTGAAAATGGTTTTGAGCGGGGAAAATGTAGTTGGTCTCAATTACAGGCGTGTGCACCTGTACTCGACTATGGGCGCATATTCACTTATAGGCGTTGTACTTATATGCACATCAATACGGTAGCTGTAATGTGAATGGAATGAGGTGCGAACACGAGCTACAAAGATCATGGAGGATGTGAAAAAAGGAAATTGAGAGCCAAAACAACAGACACCCCTGCGAAAAAGACAGAAAATGTCCAAAGTGTGGGATCTCTACGCGTTGAAAAAAATATAGTGCAGTGCCTCTAATCAGTTAATGTTTTGTCTAGCAGTGATTAAGGCTGTTAAAGACCGCAAGTTAGTTAAGGCAATATTTAACGACTGGCCAACGGCGAAAATCAGTTTGGTGGCTCTGTGTCCCTATATAAGCGAAGTTTTGTTCAAGAAATTAATAAGCCACTGAAAATAAAACCCTGAAGTCAATTTGTTCAAGTATGGGCTTCATTCATGTTGTACTTAGGTTAGCGCAGTTCTCACCGGAAATTTTTGACAGTGTAGTGGGGGGGACATCACCCAAACTAGCTGGGGGTTTAGGGATGCCAAGGACCCCAACGGGATCTAGGGGCAGAGTCCTGGTGGGGGGCCAAGGGGAGCAAAGCCCCCCAGAAGCTCTGGCAATTTTTGTGTTTTGACTTGACAGTCTAGATGGCCCAACTTAAGGATATATATATATATATATTTATATACATACATACATACATACATACATACATACACTCATCTAGAATACAAATCTTGCATGTAAAATCTCTTGAAATAATACCTGGGACCACTGTAGCTAAAGGTAAACTTGCAAAGGCTTTGGTTCTGATGTGAACTCAGGAAAACACAAACACAAACTGAAAAATACATATATCATTTATTTACACAACTACATAACAAAAAGGAAATCATTCAAAGACATGAGGCGGTGTCATTACCTAGCGAATATGGTAGTCGGAAACATACAATTTTATTCTGGCTTATGCTAAGGCAGGGCTCTCAAGTCTCACACAATGAGCGTGCTTGTCATTCATTTCAGTTGGATGTCACGCACTTACGCCACACACAGTATTTCTCACGCAAAGAAAGATTAAAACGAAAACAATTTCCAACAGTAAGCCGAAATGTGCAGCAGCACCGCTATAACTGTGGAAACCAGCAGGAATCAAACACGTCTCCCCTGGAGTTCTCGGTGGCAGCTTGCCACCAGCCGGCCAATCAAAAAAAGGAAAGGGGCTCCACAATAGCCAATCAGATAATAGCACTATCATATCTGGGTAAGCTTTAGGGCAACGACCAAAGAAAAAAGAAAAAGTTATCCTGGAATTATTTATGAAATCCTGCTCCAACAACGTTCTGAAAGCTGCATTTATTATTCACCCACAGTGGAAAACGGGAGTATCATGCATCCACTAACCCCCATCCCCCCGAGAATATCTCACTCTGGCCTACACTCAAAACTTGAGAACCCCGCTAATGACAATCTCACATCATGATGTACACATGGTTGTTTCTGTCAAAACAAACCATACACTATTCGTTAGCAGCGAAGACGACGGTAGAGAAATGAGTTTTGTTTAGGAAAATCTGTACATATTTTACTGGAAAATGTGTCAAATTTTGCAGTCACCCGGCTTGAAAGACAGCGTAGCGGGCCAAGACACAGCGTATTTTTTCAGGTTTTTCAGTAATGACTTGCTACGCTGGCAAGAAGGATGGTTAGTGGCACGCACTCTTGTCTTTTTCTGCACTTCTGTCTGCCTCTGATGACCCGCAGTGTGTCAGGCACTGCAGGCTATCTGAGAGAAAAAAAGTGTGAAAGTACACTCCTTTTGTTTGATGTACAATATTAAATAAGAGCCTTTTCATACTGCTGATTTCAGGGGTCGATAGACCGATTTTAGATCTTTGATAAAAGAAAATCATAAATGTTTTCCACCTGAAACACCACGGCTTTAGCTTATTTTAAAATTGAGATAACCACCAGTAAGAAAGAAATAATAAAAAGCAAGACAAAAAAAGCACTATCTGAGCAAGAGAAAAAATAATGTACAACAGCATAAATAAAAACATACTCAATAAAGTAAACAATTGGTTTTTCATTTAAGAGACCTGTCTTATTTTCTATTTTAAATATTACTATTGCGCTTGAATAAAACAAAGGTGATTTAATAAAATAATTATTACTATTACTATTACTTATTAGATTACTCGATTAATCGTCATAATATTCGATATAAAACTTGATTACTAAAATAATCATTTACTGCGGCCCTACCAAAAACATGCCTTTTCTCCATGAGAAAGTTCAGCGTTTAGTCTTTTTCAACAAAGCCGGATCAGCAAGCATGTGTGCTCATTAAAAGAACTGCTTATTTTACGGTCAGAATTTTCACTCAGGCGGTAAGCTTGCTGCATACAATTCCACTCACCCAAGCAAAATGCAGGCATGTAACAACACTTTTCACAACCTAAAAGGAGCAAGTATAACACATTAACACAGTAATATCTTAAATATACATTATTTTACAGACATTTATATACAGACATTCCATCATCAGGAAATCGCAGGTCATGTGGTACCCAAGAATGAACAGTCATCGGGCAACAAACAAAGTAAGGGATTAGGAAAGTAAGAGCTGTACACATTTTAAGCAAATGAAAATCCGAGGCATTCTATTTCGTAGAATGCGGTACAAATTCTAAAACAGATCGCCACGTTAAGCAAAATGCCACCACATGCAGAATTATTAGCAAAAGCTATCCGCTACTCTGGCAAAACAAGGTGACCAAAACTCTGTGATCACAAAGGTAAACCAAAAATAAGAAATAGCTGGCAAGTTAGCTAGTTGACTATGTAATGTGAAAAAAATGTTACTAGATGGCAGTATTGACCTTTTTTTGATAAGCCCAGTCTGGAGCTTGGTTTGGGCATGTCATGGGCATGTCTGAGAGGGTAAGTCCCAGAGAATTGAAAAAAGTCTAAAAGGTGGGAGGGGCCTGCAAAAGAGTATATAAGGAGAAAATCTCAGAAAGTAAAGTAGTAGGAGAAATTGCAAGGAGAAGGATACATTTGATCAGACCTGTCTCTCTTTTCAAGACCTGTGAAGTTTTTTTGTGGCTTTTTGCCTATGTTGGAGCATTTCCCTGTCTGTCATCCCTTGCTGTCTTAGATGTCATAACAAAATGGGGCCATAACAACTTCTCCTCCAAAGAATCAATTCTGTCAGCCCCCCAGTCTGTTCCATTCAGAATAACTGCCATTTTCCATCTCAAAATCACATTATCATTGCTCATATATAAGCTCAGCACTCCAAGGTTGGTTCTGAAAGTCTTTTTTTTCCCATGCAATCACGTTATTCTCAGCTGCGCAAAAGTTCAGAGAATACAACCTAACAACTATTACACAAATGTTTTAATACTTTTCTGAGGGTCCAATCAACGACTTTCAATTACTGAAGAAAGCTTATACTGTCTGAAATTGGATTAAAAAAATGAGTCAATCAATTGGTAATTACAGAGAGAGTTTCATGTGGGCATGAACTACAGCTGTGCTTATACGCAGATAAGCTTGAGCAACCATTGAAGTGATTGTGTTTCCGCGAGGGATTGTATGAGGCTCCATAAGCCAGCTGAATTCTTCAAGAGACGAATCTACGCATAAATCCACGGCAGGGAATTATCAGTTTTTAGCATGTAATGACTATGATTGATAGTGGAATGACATGGTATCAATACCATTGCAAAATTCTTGCTTCAGAAAACTGATTTTTTTAACTACTTAATTGGGATACCATTGGATCAGTGTATCTGAAGTAACTGGTACAAAGGAAAACTATTTTTTTCTGTTACAAGAAATCCTTTTTTTTTAAATGTTGGATAGATTCTATGGGCAAGTATATTGAACAGTTTGCACATCTGGCTTAGCTGAGGAGTTTAATTCATGCAACTCCTGAGAAACCGGGATGGGACTTAACTCGTCCATATTCTAAACTGTGTTGGAGCTTGGCTTGCTAGTGAATATTCAATAACTGATCCAGGTTTGCTATCTAGTGATAGAATAGTGCAACTGCGTGCATAAATAGAGCAGCTCCATGTCTGCTGGCATCTACATCTGCGCAAAGGGGTTAACTATCTAGTTGTTGCTCAGGATAGCCAGTATATTTTAAAATGCACATATACGTGCTCATACATAGACTCAAACATCCGAAAAAACACAGGGCATGAGAGAGTGCATTAGGGAAAGGGAGAAACTGACCGCTCTGAGAATGCTGACAGCTTCCTTGCTGAGCCACACGGGATAGAGCACATCGTCGTGCAGGATGGACTCAAACAGATCGTCTTCGTTATCTGCTTCGAAGGGCGGCTGACCTGCCATCATCTCATACATCAGCACTCCCAGGGCCCACCAGTCCACCGAAGGCCCATACTCCAGCTCCTGAAGGATCTGAGATGGGTGACGAGAGAGGGCCAGTGTTAATGAAAAATTATGCTTTTAAGTCACTGCTGAAAGCAAAATGAAAACACACGTTTAGTTTGCAGCCAATGACTTTTAATCACCCATCTTATGGATAATACTGTTTCCTAGTCCATTCAGCCTGTGCAGTCCTCTCCATTGTATCTAGAAACCCAGAGAAGCCTGACATCAAAAACCGCCCAGTTAGCCATTACAGCCCTTCTTCTCCATTTCAGCACCTGAAACACTCAATGTGAAAACCCATCAACATCACAAACAGACCTGCCCTGCACAGTTCAGTCGTACCACTTCATTCCAACCTGTGTCCCATTGAATGATGCTGAAACACTGTTACAAAGTAAAAACAAATGTTTCAGGATCCAGTCAGTGAAAGAACAACAATTTTTATGCATGTGACCTCTGATATTCATTATAAGCTCACATTTTGGTTCAGAAATGAGTTGTTTTGATCAATAGCATGTATTGCATTCCTTTTGCCCAGACTTGTTGATCAAAATATTGGTTCAACAGGAGGTCAGCAACACAAAAACATTTATGACACCAATTTTCAATTACTTTGTTGTTTTGAGTATAATAAATTTATTAGAGAATCAGAAAATGTAATTCCGGCACCATTTTGTAATTCCGTCAACTCTATCTCTTTCTCATAAGTGGCATCCTACAAAATATCCACCTCATTACTTTGAGAACCGACAGTGTGCGTTACTCTTTTTTTTTTTTTTAAGCTTTGTTGATTGTTTTTCTTTCCAAAGCAAACAGGGTGAACAAGAAATATAAATGCAGTTATTGTACGGCTCATACAAAAACAGTTAATAATCAATTGTGCAGGAACAATAACTCCCCCACCGACACACGTATACACACCTACAAAGTAGAAAACAGACAAGATACCATGACACCAGAACAAAAAAATGAAGTAAATGAATAAATATATATATATATATAAATATATTATAAACATATAAATGCAAAATAAACCAAAAAATAAAAAACACCAGACCAAAAGCCACATTATTTAATGATAACTAATACAGCGTAAAAGTGACCTAGAGTGAAGACCATACTATAGCCTGCTGAGCAGACAGACACCCCCACTCGAAACAGCACATCCTGATTGTTCTCCACCAAACCCCACAGTGCCTCAATCAGGGATAAAAGGGAAGTTTGTCCTTCATATAAATTTTAAAAAAGGCCCCCATATCTTCCCAAATTTTTTGGCCAAGCCATTCAAGGTCAGTAATTTTTCAAGTTTAAGAGTTCTCTAAGCCAATGTGTATGAGATGGAGGAGTCTTTGATTTCCAATTGGTCAGAATAAGTCTCCTTGCCATAAAGGTGGCAAAAGCCAAGCTATCTTTTTTCGTCTTTAGAAAGTGAATGAGGAGATGGACAAACCCCAAACAACGCGCCAAAAGCACATGGCTCTATATTTTCCTCTAAAAGTAGTGACCCACATGCCATGATCAAAAGCCTCAAGAGGATCCTGATATTAGCTGACCAGTAGTAGAACCTAAAATTGGGCAGGGCCAGATTTAGGTTTCTGTAAGTACTGCTTGCGAATCCTAGGAACCTTTTTATTCCATATAAATTCACTAATAATACTAATCTAATTTAGTAAAAAAGGTTCGGGAAAGGAGAAAAGGAATACATTGAAATAAATAGGAAAACCGAGGGAGGACATTCATTTTAACGGAATTAATCCTTCCAGCCAAAGACAAATTAAGCTGAGACCAGCGCTCAAAATCTGCCTGGACTCGTGACAGCAAGGGGGCAAAATTTGCATCATAAAGGTCTCCAAATCTACGCGTGACATCTCCAAGATATGTAAATGTAAGATCGGCAATCTTAAAGGGAAAGTTGTGCAAAGGGAAGCTCCTAGCAGAAAAGCTGATGGGGAAAATCTCACTCTTGTTCAGATTCAGCTTATTGACAGAAATCTGACTGAATGACTCTAAAGTATAAAGGGCAGCAGGTATAGAACTGGCCAAGTCGGAAACATACAGAAGAAGATCATCTGCATACAAAGAAACTTTTAGTTCCAGATCATTCGTTAGAATGCCCGAAATCTGAGGGTTAGATCGTAAAGCAATCGAAAGAGATTCGATGGCAACCGCAAAACAGTAGGGGACTTAAAGGACAGCCCTGTCTGGTGAAGTGATGGAGACTGGGTGTTGTTGGTCCTGACTGAGGCCATCGGGGACGAGTAGAGCAGTTTAACCCAGGCAACAAAATTCTCACCAAAACCAGACTTTCTCAAAGTGTAAAATAGATAGTTCCACTCCACTCTATCGAACGCCTTTTCAGCATCCACGGATTTCAAGGCCTCTTGAGTGTTAAGGGAGGAGTCACTGTAGATGGTATTAAACAGCCATCTAAGATTAGAAAAGGAATATCTATTCCTGATGAAACCGCTTTGATCTGGAGAGATAATAGATGGGAGAATAGACTCCAGGCGTGATGCCAGCAACTTTGAGAGCAACTTAAAATCCACATTTAATAAGCTTATTGGGCGATAGGAAGAGCATTCTAAAGGGTCCTTCCCTTTCTTTAAAAGCAAAGAAATAGAAGCCCGATTAAGGGTCTGAGGGAGGCAACCAAGATCGAAGGATTCCTTAAACATGACCAACAGGAGAGGGGCTAATTCGTGTGAAAACTTCTTATAAAAATCAGATGGAAATCCATCAGGACCAGGACATTTCCCGCTTTGCAAAGAAGATATTGCCGTCTGAAGTTCTGCCAAAGTAACTGGTACTTCCAGCTCCTTTACGGTAGTTTGCTCAATTGAGGAAATATCCAAACAGCCAAAAAATTATCGAAATTTGGAATAAAATTCTGATCAGAAGAGCAAAGAGACATATAAAAATCTTTAAAGGTGTTATTAATTCTACGAGGGTCAGAAGTTAGTCCAGAGTTTGAACGGATTTGGGGGAATAGATTAGATGTTGAAGTCTGGCGTAACTGGTGTGCCAGCAGCTTGCTGGCCTTATCTCCCTGTTCGTAAAATGTAGATTTTGTTTTAAGTAAAAGCTCAGTGGTTCGGTTTGAAGTGAGAACATTATATTCAGCCTGTAAAGTTAGTTGCTCTTTGTATAAGTCGGGGACAGGAGAAGTAGAATACATGGCATCAATTTGGGATATACGATGTGCAAGCTTGGCCAGTTTATCCTTCCTACATTTCTCCTCGAAATTTGAGTAAGAAATTATCTCCCAAGATAGGCCTTCAAGGTCTCCCACAGGAGAGAGGCTGAAACCTCTGGTACTTAGTTACGACTTAAAAAGAAACTATTTGTCTTTTAACAAACATAACAAAGTCCTCACTGAGGAGCAGGTGTGTTTTCAGACGCCATTGAACGCGCGTGGTGAAAAATTTCCTAAAATAAATGTTCATTGAAACCAGGGCATGGTCAGAGATAACAATAGGGTTGTATTTACAAGCAGAAACGGATGAGAGAAGTCTATTATCAACTAAAAAAAAGATCAATGTGGGTATATGTGTGGTGGACATGGTGAATTTTCACCGCAATGGGTGAAAATGTAGTCCAAGGCCCACAGCGCTCAAGGCGTATGGTAAATATAGTCCACCAAAAATAAAATGCATATACACAGAACAGGAGCCTGAGACTTATTTGGTCATATTTCCTATAAACATTAACATAGAAAATCTCTGGCATTTAACACAAACGACTAATGAGAATTACAGTTTACAAACATGCTATCGTATTGGCGAATTAGCGGCTAACTAGCCTAGCAACTGAGCATAACAAAGCTTAAGCATCGCTTGGAGTAACCACTTTCTTTAGGTTTTTCGCAAAAAACTCCATAGCGAGCTTCGGATCTATGAACCTATGAGTTTGTCTGCTGGGCAAAGAAATGCGAACGGTCGCAGGTAACAAAAGCCTAAATTTTACATTTGGACAGACATGGAGCTCCCTCTTTACTGTAGTAAAGGCTGTGCGCTTTTTAGCAACAGCCTGGGTGAAATCGGGGAAAATGGAAATCCTTTTCCCCTTGTAGTAAAGTGGGGAGGCCTCCCCCGCTCGGCGCAGAATCCGGTTACGAACCTAGCACAGGTTGACTCGGATAATAAGAGGTCATGGAGGTTCTGTGTCTTTAGGCCGAGGTCGGAGGCCTCTATGACAGCGGTCCAACACAGGCTTTTCTTCCAGCCCAAGCAGCTCTTGCAGGAGTTGGGCCACAAACTTGGTAGGATGAGGACTCTCCAGGTCTTCAGGTAAACCCACATGGTGCATATTGTTCCACCTTGACCGAGATTCAAGGTCCTGATACTTCTTAGATAGGGACTCGGCTAACTCCAATAGCCAGTTAACCGTAGCCTGCAGCTCCACCAAAGTGTTGTCATTATGGTTAGCCGAAAGCTCCAAGTGCGCGATTTTACGATCATCTTTTTCTCCATCACCTTCAAAGCTGTTGCTAGTTCAGCCTTCACGATCCCTGTGACAATGGACTCGAATTGACAAATAATGTCAGTACGCATATCGTTCATCATCTGTTTTATATTCCTCAGCAGGGACTTGTTAGCATCGGGCTCTTTTTGTGATAGCTGTACCGGTGATGGTGTAGGACTCTGAAGGTCCCGGTCCCGACCTTTGAGTTCGGTTTTACCTCGAGTTGACATCTTAGCCGAACTTTGAGTAAAACAGTGGCAAGGATACACAGCTAAAAATCGGAGGCTTAATATTACACCGTATAAGTAATTTGTGCAATAGGATATATTAAAAGACACATTCCCAAGGGAGTAACCGCAAAACACGTCTCACATGCTAGCAGTCTCATAACCCCCTAGCGGTCCCCCGTTACTCTTTTTTTATTTAGACTTTGTGATCTTACCACACAGAAGAAATCTGTATAGACCTGGCAGATGCGTTATAACGATCGTTGAACCATAGAATCCCTGAATCGACTAACAGGGATACAATAACAGGGATACAAGGACAACAACAACAACATCATCAGTGAAGAGTACCTCTGGGGCGATGTAATCAGGAGTCTGTGAGGAGTACCTCAGGGGCGATGTAATCAGGGGTCTGTGAGGAGTACCTCAGGGGCGATGTAATCAGGGGTCTGTGAGGAGTACCTCTGGGGTGATGTAATCAGGAATCTGTGAAGAGTACCTCTGGGGCGATGTTATCAGGAATCTGTGAGGAGTACCTCTGGGGCGATGTAATCAGGGGTCTGTGAAGAGTACCTCAGGGGCGATGTAATCAGGGGTCCGTGAGGAGTACCTCTGGGGCGATGTAATCAGGAATCTGTGAGGAGTACCTCTGAGGCAATGTAATCAGGAATCTGTGAGAAGTACCTCTGGGGCGATGTAATCAGGGGTCTGTGAGGTGTACCTCTGGGGCGATGTAATCAGCAATCTGTGAGGAGTACCTCTGGGGCGATGTAATCAGGGGTCCCACAGAAGGTGGTAGTGGTCAATCCGTCCAAGATGCCCTCCTTGCACATACCAAAGTCAGCCAGCTTGCAGTGACCTTCCGCATCCAGCAGGATGTTGTCCAGTTTCAAATCTCTGATGAAACAGAAGAGCATTAGTCAAGATAAATAAATGAAAAAATGAAAAACTCAAATTCGGACCGTCACTGCTCACTGCAGCGGGTAGCTGGACTTGAACACGCAGCTGCTGGTTGCACTGCTCAGGGTAAAGGATTTTTCAGTCAGTTCAAGGTCCTCATTCCCTTCATAATCACTGCCTTTGGATGATTGGGTGCCAGTGGGATACATTTTGAAAACTCAAGGAAGGTTCTCCAACTCCACTGCGCATGACTTTTAATTATTCACAGCACTGTCTTCTCATATCACATCATATCAGTTTGGAGAATGCAGACCAGGGAATTTGGGATCTTTTGAAATCCATTCAAATCATCCAGGGTCCAAGGTAGTGCCTCGTGCACGCTCCTCTTTAGCTCACCCCACAAGTTCTCATCGGGATTTAAGCTTTTAAGTGTAAACGCAAGACTAAGACTACAAACTGGGGGAGTGCCGAGTGCCAACCGCCATTTACAAAATAATACATAGACTATTCAAAAAATCCAGACCAACTCTATAAAATAACATAAATACAGTCGGTGGGTGAATAAAATGTGTTTTAACGTTACCTCTGACTTTCTAGCTGAATCTTATAATAGCTAGCTAGCCAGCTAACTGATTTTACTTCCCAAATGTTAGCTTGACAGCTGACAGTACATTATGCCATTTTCTGAACAATGAGCATTTTCCATACTAAGGTGACCCGTAACTGAATTTTGCTTCATTACTAACAGTGCATGGTGTGCAGAAGACTTTACAAATTTTGTTGGATTTTCAAAATCAGTTATAATCACTTTAAGCAATCGTCAATTCAAAAAAAAAAAATTGCTGGATCTAGCTTTTTTTTGCTGAAATTAATAACAGTTCCGAGACAATCACACTTCCAGTGCGCAGCTTGCTAGTGCTTAGGTCTATTGCGTGCGCATAATAACATTGCACTATAGCAATCTTATCATGAACATCAGCGCTTTTCAAACCTCTCCTGGAGTACTACCTCTGCCTGTTTTAGAGCTCTGCTTGCTCCAGCGCAGGTGAGCTAAATGATCAGCTGTTACCTGCAAAGATGCTTGATAATAAGCGAATCATCAGAATCGTCCATGCAAGTGGATGTCTCTCATCAAGGGGTTTTTCTGAAGGATTTATTTATTTTTTTTGCTAATTGTTATGCGACCAGCACATGGCAGCTTTGCCGCAACATCCCATGGCCTTACTGACAACAATTCAGCCAGACTTGAGAAACTGCAAACAATATAAACGCAACAATCAAGTCAAGAAAAAGTACCCGATGTGCGAAGAATTAATACGCATTTTACTCTTGGAATCGTATGGCCAAGTATTTGTAATCACATACGCTTAAGTAACCTCCTGCAGCTCCACGAGACCGAAAGCAACTCAGCGACTGAGCTATCCTGTAAAGCACTGGAAATGGGGCGTGATAGCAATATCAGTCGCTTTTCTTTTTTTTTTTTTTGTATTGACGATTGCTAAAATTGCACTGGGACCTGAAATTTTGGGCATATGTAACATTAAGTCAAATCTCCTTTCAACTTTCCCACTCTAAGTCCATTAAGTTATGTGCAGTAAAGTGGAATGACACAGGGAAAAAGTTTTGGCTTACTGAAATTTATTTAATACTTAGTAGAAAAGCCTTTGTTAGTAATGATGGCTTAAAGACACCTATATGGAGAAACTACTCGCATGCATGGCTCAGGTGGGATTTTAGCCCATTCTTACATACAAACTGTCTTCAAATCTTGAAGGTTCCAGAGGCCTCTTCTATGAACTCTGACCTTCAGTTCTTTCCATAGATTTTCAATTGGATTCAAGTCGGGTGATTGACTGGGCCATTCTAGCAGCTTTATTTTCTTTCTCTGAATCCAATTGAGAGTTTCTTTGGCTGTGTGTTTGGGATCATTGTCTTGCTGAAATGTCCACCCTCGTTTCATCTTCAGCATCCTGTTAGATGGCAGCAGATTCTTATCAAGAATGTCTCGGTAGTCGGTACATATCTCCATTCATCCTTCCTTCAATTATGTGACATCTGCCAGTACCATATGCTGAAAAACAGCCCCACACCATGATGTTCCCACCTACAAACTTCACTGTTGGTTTGGCGTTTTGGGGTTGATGTGATGTGCCATTTCTTTTTCTTCAGCAATGGACTCTTGAGCGGTGAGCATGCATAGAGTTTAGGTGGTTGAGTGTATAACTCAATGTTTTATTTGAAAGAACAGTACCTGCTAATTACAGGTCTTTCTAAAGCTGTACACGTTGCTAATTTGCATTGACAGGAGGCAGGATTGCTTTCTAAATACATACAGATTTCAGCTGGTTTCTTGGCTTTCCATGCCTTTTTGTACCTCCTTTTCTTCATGTGTTCAATACTTATTTCCCCACTGTAGGAGTTTCTTTTTCTCATGAACACTTTGAACTTAAGTGCAGCTACATGATATAGAAGGAAATACAAAACAAAGGCTTTTGTAAGAAATAAAGATGAAACTGAAGAGGGCAAACTGGAGAGGGAAGGGAAAATAATACACCTGGTGCCAGTCAGAGCAGAGGTTTGAACAGAAAATGATGCAGCTCCACTTAGCCCACGTTTTCTAATCAACATGTTCTCAAAAGCCCTCCCATCTGAGGCCACATTCTGGGAAAAGCCTTTCAAAAGAAATGTTTGTCATGACATCTGATGTGACAGGCTTCAAACTCTAGGCCAGAAAGGTACAGAGTCCCTGAATTTTTGGGATTTCAAGTCAAAAAAAAGCTAATTTATCGAGAATTAGAAGTGTAGCGGAGGGTACACACAGGTATACGGAGTATACACACCTATTTTTCTGTCAATTTACAGTGTACCCACGTATCAGCATAAATTCCAATGAAATAGATAGGAGAGTAAACCTCCTTTCTCATTCGTGATCTTCCAGTCTACCAAGAGTATATAACTTCTCTCAGTATTACAGCACTGCTTGGAACTGAAGTGTGCAAACAGTTTAGCCAAAAAAATTACTCAAATGTAGCAACAGTCAAAAACTACCAGACACAGCGAGCCTACGATCTGAATTTGAGGTGTCTGCCACAATATTGCCATTTTTAATTATTAACAGAGACATTATGGATTGCTAATAAGTTTGTTATGCATGCTTTACATAAATGAACACTTGTCAGTCCCAAAAAGGAAAAATAGAAAAAAGAAAATCTAAATGACCAAACAGATTTTAAAAGAGCAGCAGGCTGTGCCTATACATTACAACTGTATTTCAGCAAATGCCTCAGTCCTACCTGAAAAAAAATAAGTTAATGAAATTATATAATCCAGTTATGAACATGAAACGTAATACAGGGATTATCCCAAAAAGCATCTGCAGCTTGCCGCTTTTGACACTGCTTCCACTAACCCCATCACATCGGTGGACACAGTGCAGTGACTAGATACAGTACTGCTTTGCACTACTTTACAGTCTTGGATTTCTAGATGATGTAACTGGTGATGTCATTCAAGTGTGACAGATTTGAGCTGAACAGGGGAAGGAAATGCAATATTAGAGGAGAAATACAATCACGTCCCCATATTTCCAGAGGACAATCTAACTTCTGTTTGTGTGTATTATTACTGAAAGAGAATTTATTTATGTTGCAGAAATATTAGTCACAACATCCTAAAGGATGTTAAAACTTCCTTGAAGGCAGAGAACTGGACCCAGTCCAAATTAGCCGCGCTGATGCCAACACTAACTCTGGCTGGCACCATGCCTCCGGTGCCATACTGTTCCATAAATGGAATGGAAATTTTCCAAACTCAAACTCGCAAACAGTTACAGGTGTTTATTGACATCATAAAAACCCCTGGGTGGTGACTGGTTCGCTGTGCAAAACAGTGGTGAAACACTGGCTAAATTAAGACTTGACCCTTGCTTCAACCCCGCCCAACCTGTACCACAAGTGTTGTGATCGCCCGCAATCCCATCCCAATGCCCACCTCCAGCAGTAGCATCACACCTGTAAATGACTCCATTTTGATGCAGGAACATGAGTGCCGAGGTGACTTCAGCAGCGTAGAAGCGAGATCGTGACTCATCAAACTTGCGAGATCGCTGGATCTGAAACATCAAGTCGCCTCCGTTCACATATTCCATCACAAAGAACAGGCGATCCTGCAGGGAGAGAGGGGTAACTCAATGATACTGGAAAATATTGCTGCAAGCAGCATCAAAGGGGCCAATCACCACAGGGCCAACAGGTAGAAGACTTATGATAACATCCTCTGAACAAGACCCTCGTCCACCACAAAGCAACGGACACACAAAAGCAGCATCATAAAATGCAGACTGGGTTCCAGGGATATTGCAGTTAAGAAGCACCAATGCTATTAGAGCTTGGAGGACTGAAACTGCCAAAATTAAAGCAGAAATAAATAAATGACTCAACATATAAAAGAATATAACATAACATGAGTGGCGAGAACAGGCTATTCAACCCAACTAAGCTTGCCAATTTACTATCGTTAAGGTGCCATTAAATATGCCATTAAACGCACCAAAAATAAAATGCATTGTCTTTAAACATTTCTTTGTGCTTTCCTTTCTCGTTGCATTTAAAATATAGAACATCTCACCTATTGAGATGCAAGAGCAGAGTTTTGCGGGTATTCAAGGACCTTTAGCCCCTCAATAATGCGATTAATTTGGAGCAATAAAAATAATAATAACTAGACAATCCAGTTGGCTGTGTCCGCATGGGCGTACCCCCCGAACTCTCTTTCCTTTGGAGCGCATTATTCGGCCAATACTGTCACCATGGCAACCAAAATCAATAATTGTCATTACTGAAGTATAACACATGTCCATACCAAATACGAAAGTAAATGGCCAAAAACTACAGCCTGCACAGCTTCTACAAGAAAGTGACTTTGGATGCGGCAGCAGCAGTGTAGACAACAAGTATGAATCCACAGTAGCCACCTGACTTCGTCCGGGGGCTACAATAACAAGTCGACATGGTCTACAACATCCCCCGCCAATCGTGTGCTTCTTATTTTCGAACTCCATCAAGGCCTTTATGGTCTGAAGCTACACACCAAATTTGGTGGTCCTATCTCTAATAGTTTCTGAGAAAAGTTGTCCCCTTTCTCTCGGATGGACGGATGGACGCACACACGCACGGACGGAGGTCAAACCTATATCACTCGCACACTTCGTGTTGGCGGGGGATAATAATAATTCCTTGCATTACAATGGGGCCTTCGAGCCAGTCTGTGCTCGGGCCATAAGAATTATAACAATTACAATAAATGACTCACAATTTCAGAGCCTGGCCCATACTTACAAAAAAGTAAGACGAACACACTCACCAGTTGATTAGGTACACCTGCAGTGAGGCATCGTCATAAAATGGTCAATTTCTTGTTTTCGATAATGGTTCCAGGGAACCAGGAATGAGGAAACGTTTCCATAAGGAATGAGGTAATAATTTCCGTGAAACAGTCTTCCACAGAATACTCCATCTTATTTGGCAAATATAGCTGATAGGTCCATGCCTTCATATTACTCATCTCCAGTAAATGTGACATTTTTTCTGCGGGGCATGTTCTGAACATGCAGACAGTATGAGACAGACAGACAGAGTAAATCAGCACAATCACAACAAAATAGCGATGACGATTGCTTTAAATTTCTGTCCGATGTTTGTGTATCACAGCAGGCAGATGGTGCAGGCTGTAAACTACACACAGGGCAGTAAAATTAGCTGCATGAACACAATCCTGGCCCGCAGTGGACTGGGTGGCTGACAGGGATGAAAATTTGTTTTAAAAAAATGTTCTCTCAGGACTAAGCATAGGCTGCCCTGAGAACTGTGGAGATAGGGCTTACTTAAGAGACATAATCAGACAGAAAACACTCTAGATGTCCTCAGGTATTTATCCTGAATCATGAGAAGCGCGAAGGTGAATTTTTTCAGGAGTGACTGGCCAACCACAATTTTTCAAAGAGCGCATTGACAGATCATCTGGCAGCCAAAAGAGCTCAGACAAACATCATCTGGGGCACAGCAGGACTCACTCACCTCAGATAAGATCAACGCTCATGACCCTGACATTACAAAGAAACAGGGCAAAAATACAGATGTTTTGGAAAGTAAGCACCTCAGGCCAACCAAAAATAGTGTTCATCCTGGATGTGCCCTTACAGAATTAGCACAGAAAAAAAAACAGCCAGCTATTAAAAAAAAGAAACCACAGCCCCGCACCCGCTACACACAGCAAAATAAGCAGCGGTGCAAATTTTCGATGTGATACGCTTTTACAAAAATTCTGTGGAAGAATCAGAGAATGAATGCTGACAGCGTTGATTGTCATGTGACTACTGAAGTGGAATATAAAATTGTACGTCTTGACAAATGATGCCTGGACTCCGCTCTTGATTCCTGTGTCAAGTCTCGTACAGATGTCTGTGCAGCCGGTCACTGCAACAAACATTTCTACTATTAGTGTCTTCCTTTAAGATTGCTAAAAATTGTTATATTAATAAAATGCCGTACTCAAAACATGTTGATAAACTTTATTACCAACAGTGAACAACATAGTTTCTTGCAGGCCCATTTTATTTTGTTTATGAGCCCCCCTCCCTCTCCATCATAAAATCCCCTTACAATTAACAAGAGGCCCATGGAGCCTGTATCACTCACCTAAAGTAACAATTGTTTTTCGGTTATGCAGTGCTATAAACAGGGCTCTCAAGTTTTGAATGCAGGCTCGAGTGAGATTTTCTTCAGGGGGGGGGGCTTGATACTCCCAGTTTCAAAGGTGCATAGTATCGATGTACATGTACTTTGTTACAGTATTTAAGTAGTACTGGGGAGACTGTGGTTACCTCGTCATGATTTTGTATTTGGCTTCATAACTCGTTGCTGCTAAAACTTAGAGAAATACCTTTATGGTCTATGTGTAGTGCAGAATGTCGCCTACAAAAGTTGTATTGATACAATCTCAATATAACGTATATTGTTGTCACAGCACTCAATTTTCGATATATCACAAACATGCTGAAGTAACCCCATACCCGGGGTTACTTCGTCAGATAGGTGGGGTAAAAGTGTCAGTTGGCAATCAGCTGAAGCTGAAAAAGTCAGTCCAATATTCTCATAACAGAAATGGTGAGAACTGTTTTATTTTTACAACGAACCAAAACAAGCTATGATTTATGCATAATCACCATCAGAGTAGTATGACATTTGTAGGCGAGCCCACTGACATTTGCACAGTCCTCATGTGCCCACCCTTTGCATGAGATGCAGTGGACCCACTCCTCTCCACCTTTGGATGATGAGTAAGGACCAAGGCACCAAAGAGGAACAGCAAACATTCCCACTGAAAAAGGAACGGAATGAAATGCAGAGGCCCCAGGGTTGGCACCTGCCAACCCCAAATACTCTGCCAAAACCTCCACTTTAATGGGCCCCACCTGTTGCCCATCAAGGTGCAGGTGAGAGAGGGAGAAAGGGGAGGGGTTGCAAGGAGCAAACCCTTACAAACCCATACTTGTGTCCTCCAAACAAAGGCCCTAACAGGTTCTCTATCATAAACATAAAGTGAATGCAAACATTTAAATTAACACACTATACTATAGGTGTCTGAAAAACAATAAATCGGCTCCTACATTTGACTTTGAAATATTTCAATACAGGCCAAACGCAGGACCTTCAAGTGGTGGAACCTCAGCACCCTGACAAACTAACCCCATGTTGCTTAGCCAGTGTAGGCCCGTGCTCCCATTTTGGAAATCAGGCCGTATATCTCATCTCATGATCGCAGCAGGCCTTTATCTTATGAGTTGTTAATAACTCTAGTTACATGCGTTTATGAAGCAGTAAAAACACTGTGGAAATCTTTGTCTTCAAAGAAGGTAGACGCATTTCTTTCAGACACTTAAAGTTTGGAATTTGGGCCAAAATTTACTTATTTAGGCAGAAAACACTTACATGGCACTAAAAGTCCTTCTTCTTTCCAAGAGATGACGTCGCTGGGATGTCACATAATTTGTACATGTTCGTTTTCCCGCCAGTGCGTTTGCAAAAAAAAAAAGGTGACAAACCTAACCCTGTGACCGAAGTAACCCCGGTCTCCCCTACTTTCACTTTGACACTGGCAACTTACTTACTCGTTTCAAGTCAAAATATCAATTTAATTCATTTACAGATTATCTGGATTTGGCGTGTTCAGGAAGAACAACGGCGTATCTTTCTGCAGATGTGTCCGCCAGTGGACTTGGAGTTGCAAATTTATGCACGCAGTTACAAAATTCTATCACTAGATGGCACACCAGGATCAGTTTTTGAATATCACCACTGCCAGTAAACTGAAATAAGAAGTGACTCTCATTCCCCCCAATATCTGTGCTTTTTTTAATTTCATTGGGACTCCCCAGTATAACCAAGGCTAAATTAAATAATTATTTTGTGTATGTGTATCGTTTTGTCAGTCACAAACGACATTTTACGGTACCACCTCTGACACCGGATTGGAGCCGGGTTTGTTTTCAGCCAAAACACACGGAGGGCAGAGAGCCCCCACTCTCCCCGTAACAAGTTAGAAGTCAATTCATCTAACCATAACCGCTCAAAGCTGTTAAATTGAGGTAAAAATGATCCGTAAAGCAAATATACCCTACATAGGTCCTAGACTTTAATGAGCAGTTTTTGAAAAAAAAATAAAAGTGATGAAGTGATTACCTGATTTAGGGCTTCCACTTCCAGCTCTTTGACGCGAGCACACAATAGCATTCGCACGCGTTTGGAAGACGTGAATACGGAGCTGCTGTTTCACCTGACAACAAGAAATCCTATTTTCTGATTGGCTGATAGGTTGCGGATTCAAACAGAGCCCTCTGCCTTCGCCTCATCCATTCATAGATCACTAATCTCTTTTACAGTTCATGTTACTAGTGTGCGGCTAGTTTTATCACTTCTCAGCGTGAGAAATGTCATGTGTGGCGGGAGAGCGTGTGAACTTATCGAAATGCATGAGTGTCACGCCCAATGCGTGAGACTTTGGAGCCCTGGCTATAAAGTAAACTGTACGAGATGCCGACATTGTCATGTTATCATCAACAGCAAGTACTGAAGTGATGCTAAACAGTAAGCAATCAGTTGCAGTGCAAAATCCTCTATTAACAAGGTGTGAAGTCACTGCAATACAAGAAACAGTGGGTTAACGAGTGGGTTAACTACATCTCGACCAAGACTTTGAACACTTTTAGCAAGTATGATCCAAATTTACCCACAGCAACTTTAGAAGTCAAAAATGTAAAATGTGACAACCAATCAGAGGACAGGACAACAACAGTGGATTCCAAATCAACCCATTGCATAACAACAATCGGTTAGGGCTTAGAGGTTAACATATATTGCAATTTTGATCCAAATCTGCAGGGTGGGAAAACGTTGAAGATGCGTGAGCCAATCAGAGGCTAGGGTAGGCGTATTGCATCCTGCATTGACCCAAAAAAACACAACGCACATTTAGAGCCATGAGACAGCCATTTTCACCAAATGTGATCAAAATCTGACAACTGGAACTTGACAAGAATTTGAAAATGCATCTGCCAATCACTGGATGCTGAATCGAGCCAGAAAATAACGGCACTTGGTCAGGGCCGTGAGACAAATAAAGCCACCAAGTCTAATCCAAATCTAACCAGTGGAACTGGGGGTGAAGTCAAAAATGTCAGCCAATCAGAGACCAGGGGGACGTATTAGACTCCTCATCGAGCTAAAAATAACAAAGCTTGTTCAGGGCTTCCAGCTGGGCCTGTGATGCAATAACACTATGCATCATCCCTTGCAAACCCCTCATACGCACTACGCCATTGCATGACCTTACCACCTCCCCTCATCCAACGCTGAATGTACATTAAGTGGTACATTTGGTTTTTTCTGAAGACACCTTTGTTCAACTGAAGGTGAAATGAAGACGCACTTGCAAACAATGACATTCCAGATAATTACATGCTTCAAAGCCATTGAGAAAGGCTCTTTACGACTTCAGAATGATAGACGAGAGAAATAGAGGTTCATGCAATGGTTTTGTTGAGATTACAAAAAAAAAAAGAAGATGCGATGGGATTAAAAGGGAAATAGAAAAAACAAACTCTGAGCCGAAACTCGTAAACTTTTCTCTGGCTGGGAGAGAGGGGTGGTCTGCGGCAGTGTTCAGTGCTCCTGAGCGAATGCCAGAGGAGTGCAGGCTGTTTGAGCAGCAAATGGATATTGATGCAAATCATTCTGGAGGGGGAAGTTGGATGACTTGGTGCGTAGATGCACTCAACCCTGTATTCCCCACTCCCTATGACTCTGTGCACATGTAGACCAGGGCCTGTGGTTATACTGTTTACATTTTTAGCCATAATTTGGGCCTTAAGAGCGAAGCACAGACAGAGACTGATGAGAAAGACAGGGATACAAAGCTATGAGCTTCAAAGCCGAGCAGCGACACCCAGTGACTGATAGTATTTTGGGATGATAAACTCAGGCAAGTATAATAAAGATACTCTTTCTAATAACTGGGATATTTCCTGCTATAATTAGGAACATTTATGTGGTATATAACACTTTGTACCACAGTACATCCTAATCTGGATGATGAAATTTTTAATAAATGTAAGGGGAGAGGGGAACGCCACCAGACTAAGGGAATATCATACTCTATAATGCAAGTGCCGAAAATGGAAAGCGAAGACAGAGTCGAGCTTGACACGATCAAAGCCAGCTGACTGGTTTTTCTGTACTGCCATCTGCTGTGAAAGCTTGAAACCTCAGTTAGTTACCATAGGACTGCAGGATGCACTCACACTGCCTTAAAGAGATATTTTGGGTTGTCTGCAGTGGGGTTGTAAGAGGGACTTATTCCTAGTCAGTGTGCTAACTGAAGAAGATATCAGTCAACAGGTCCTCAGTTTGTAGAAGCAGAAAATTACACTGCTGTGTTTGGGGTAAACAGCAAAACATATGTTAGCCACCTAAAAGAAGGCCTATATGCTTTTCAGTGAACTCTTTATTTTGAATATTTTCAGCGCGCTACCTTGTCATCAGATGTGCCTTTCCTTTGGTACAAACATACATTTTCTCAAGCAGTTACAACTTCCGTATTCCTGTGCAGCTGAGAGAATGTAGCACCGAAGGAAAGGTCTGTCTATCAGTTAGGCATAGAAGTAAAAATTGTGTAAATATAGCAGGCACTTAAACAGATACAGATTTATAGGGGGACTTTCTTCTAGCGGGTAACATATGCTTGGCTGCTTTCCTAGTCCACTGCACTGTATTTCTTTGATTCAGTGCCAACGCTTCCACAAACTTGGGGCTAACTGACCGCAATCCACTGCAAACTGACAGTACTGCTCTGACCAAAGGTAAGCACCTCATACAACCCTACTTCAAAAAACCTGAACACCACCACCAACAAGTAACCCAAGCTGTCACCTGGTGCCAAGATAACAATCTCCAGCTCAATCCATTCAAAACACAGGAACTCATAATTGATTTCAGGCTCACACCCTCTCCCAAAACTCCCATTCACATCTCTGGTGAACCCATAGCCATAACTGAGTCTTTCAAATTTCTCAGTTCTAACACCAACAATGCACTAAAATGGAACACCAACAATGACCACATTCACAAAAAGCACACCAAAGACTGTTTTTCCTGAGACAGCTCAAAAAATTCAGAGTGATAACTAATATCCTCCTCCAGTTCTACTCCCCATCATTGAGAGCATCCTCAACTCATCCATAAGAGTCTGGTTCAGCAGCCTAGGCAGTAACTCGCGCAAAAAACTCCAGCACATCGTCACTAAATCATCCAGGATCATTGGCACCCCCCTCCCATCAGTCGAATCAATTTATCACAAACGCTCAATCACAAGAGCACAAAATATCACGTCTGATCCCTCTCACCCTGCCACCATCTATTTCAACTGTCCTCTGCTGTCCTCTAGGAGGCGATATCAATCCCTATTCACCAGAACATCCCACTTCAAAAACAGTTTTTCCCCACAGTAATAAGGACTCTGAACTTTTTGCACTAACTGCACATGTACTAATGTTTCCAGCAGTGTCGACTGTCTACTTGGACTATGTTTGTGACTGCTTTGTTATGACGTGTGCTGTCATTGTTTGTATGATGTGTGCTGCCAATGTCATTTGTACTTATATGTTTCTGACACAGATTGAGTGCTGTACTGAAAGCAAATTCCACCAACCATGTTTGTGTGGTCATTATTAAATGATTCTGATTCTGTTCCTTAAATTTTTCTTCAGCTGATGAACCTGAAATACATTCTTTGTCCAATGAGGTGACAAAAGACCACATATGGCCCAGCTGTATGTACAGCAGAAAGTGCGTATTCATTCACAAGCATGTCAGTGAAAAACACACACAAACACACTAGCACATGCAATCTGATCAGCAGCGGAAAGACCACAGCAGCAAGTGCTGCAGCTGCGCCGAGACCCAAAAGGCTCTCAATCACTAGTTTGCATAATGGCATTTGAGACATGGATATTTCATATAAATATATCACACAACAATGCAACACATTTTCGTATAACAATCATCTTAAAATAATCCTGCCTATAAACGTACAATTGTGTTCCCAATGTGCTGGCTGGATCTAAGCCACTTTTGGCAGAAAAACTGACTTTTCTACATTTCATCCTGTGCTAATTAAAAGATCTTCTACCATGAAACATGCTTTGGAACCACAATGAACAAATTGCAAAATTAGAAATGAACAAAAGGCCTGAACGGCAGACTTTCCACAGATGGTGTAAAGGATCTTCAGTGAACATTTATTTTCAGCACAAAATCAAATCAATTTGAAAGGTAAACGCCACTTCCCTAAAAAGGGTAAGTAATGCAGCCAGCAGAATCCACCACAAAAAAACCTGTTGGGACAGATGTAGCCTCATTCGAGAATGCAAACGCTTTGTTGTAAACGAAGATGTATATTGACAGAGCATCGATCATATCGTATAAGAACAGAATAAACAAGTTCAAGTCATCATACTAAGAACCCGCAAGGTGCCAACAACAGGGCAAGCCTTGTAGCCATCTGCACCGACAGCATACAAAGACTGTCGTATCACACCATTTGTTCCAACAATACAGTTTGTGATCAGAGCAGATCTTTGTTGTGTCACCAGAATCCCAGCCATAGAAGTATAACTGTCTGTAATAGAGTGTACCGAGCAGATGGGGTAGTCAGCCAAAATGATGTGCAACATCAGGAAAATATTTTCTCTTTGGCAAAAGTATTTTTTCTTTTATTTTAACCGGCAAATGTTCCACAATTAAGACAAACAAAAAACTGATAAAACAACCAAAAAAAACAAATGGGTCGAAAGCCCACGCAATCTAGGCCATTGCAGACAAGTACTCACGGAGCTTTACATACACAGTGCCGTATACTGCGTCCTCTCGCAGCAGAGGTAATCTCTCAACTGAGTTGCGCAGGGCCTTTTTATAGGACTACGTCACCATCACAATACTCTTATAATCAATCAACGCGCCAAGAGGTGATTTTACATTTTTAAACATTTTCCACACTTGTATCAATAGAGTTTAACACACTGCATTTCTGACAATTACCACAAACACTTCAACAAGGTTTTTAGAAAAATTGTCTACTCTAATGAGCAGCACTTCCGCGCACCGCGGAAGTATCCTATAAAAACGCCGTCTGACCTGCACTCTGGTTTGGTCCCGCACCCGGAAGACTGCAACAGGTAAAACGAGGGTTATGTATATAACCGCGGTTCTATGAGTTTCGGATGACCGCCAGAGGCGGTGCTTTCAGCACATGGATATCCATCACACGAACGTGCAGGTCGAGTAATAGTAACAACAAAGTCACGTGTGACCTGGGTGACGTCACCCCGTGACCCCGGCATAAAAGACCGGTGAACCCAGGAAGTGACCTCTTGGCAAATCTTCTCGTGTACACTCCGAGTGACTGCCAAGGTCTGGCGGTCATCCGAAACTCATAGAACCGCGGTTATATACATAACCCTCGTTCTATTTCGTTTCTCCTGACCGCCAGAGGCGGTGCTTTCAGCACATGGATGACTAATACCAACCAGGTCATGAGGAGTGCCTACCCGTACTCAGTGTTGCTGCGACGGGCCTGGAATGACAGCCGTCGCCACGGGGTTATGTGGGACGACATTAAGACGGTAAAACCTGGTGAAGGTGCAGCTGGACGCCCAGGAGGCTGCGCTGCATATGTCTGAATGGGGTACGCCCTTCAGTGATGCCCATGAGGCCGCCTCGCCCCGTGCAGAGTGCGCCCGAATAGCCGGAGGAACCGGGAAGCCACCGTGTCTGTAGGCATGCAATATGGCCTCGACTACCCACTTGGAAAGCCTCTGTTTAGAGAGCGCTAGACCTTTCCTCGGCCCTGTGTGGCACAGAAACAGGGCGTCACTCCTACGGAAGCTTTTCGTACGGGACACGTACACCCTGAGGGCGCGAACTGGGCACAAAAGTTCCGACCTCTCACCATAGCCTGCCTCGAACGCCGCAAGGCTAAGGGGCTGGTTTACGAAGGTAGCAGAGAGGGTCTTCGGGAGGAAAGAGGGGTTAGGCCACAGAGTGACCCCACTGCCGCCGAGGTGCCACTGCAGGCACTCCCCACTGACTGATAGCGCGTGTAATTCCCCGACGCGCCTCGTCGATGTAATGGCCAGAAGAAAGGCAGTCTTCAGGGAGAGCCATGAAATGTCTGCCGTGAGCATGGGCTCAAATGGTGCATCGCAGAGAGCCTGCAGCACTAAGTGAAGATCCCACGTGGGTATCCGCCCCTGTCAGGGGGGGGTCTCAACCGGAGAGCACCCTTCAAGAAATGTGCCACCAAGGGGTGGGACCCCATGGTCCTTCCCTCAATTCTGGCATGCTGAGCAGAGATGGCAGCTGCATAGACCTTAATGGTGGAAGGAGTAACACCCTTGTCAAACAGAGACTGGGGAACAGTAGAATGGTCGGCAGGGGGCAGCATGTAGTCTCCTCGCCCCCGAGTCAAGCACCAGTTGGAGAAAAGCCTCCAACTGTTGGCGTAGAGGGCATTGGTGGAGGGTGCCCGAGAGCTTGCAATAGTGTTGACCACTGCCGGCTCACAAAGACCTAGCAGGTGGTCTGGCCCTTCAGCCGCCACACCCAGAGCTACAGACGGGCTGGATCCGGGTGCCAGATCTGCCCTCCCAGCTGTGATAGCAGGTCCGTCCTCACTGGTAGGCACCAGAGGTCGCCGTTCAGTTGCAACCACTTGGGGAACCACACTTTGCCCGCCCACCAAGGGGCGACGAGCAGCAGCTCGTGGTGGTCCATCGCATCCCTGTGCAGGGTGGGTACGATGTGGCAGAGGGGGGAAGTGGCAGAGGGGGGAAGGCATACAGCAGTTGCCTCGGCCAAGCATGCGCCAGCGCGTCCTGGCCCAGGGAGCTGGTGCCGTGGAGGCTGAACCACAGACGGCAGTGAGTTGACTCCGGGCAGGCAAAGATGTTCACCTCTGCCCTGCCAAAACGTTCCCAGATGGCGAGAACCACCGCTGGGTTGAGTCTCCATTCCCCAGAATCGGGGTCCTGGCGGGACAGCAGATCCGCTGCCCTTTTTGGCAGTGCCTGGCAAGTACATGGCACGCAGGCTCAAGAGATGCCAATGGGCCCACCGCAGAAGTTGCCTGACCACTTCTAAGCACTGGAGGGACTTGGTGCCTCCTTGGTGGTTGATGTTATACACCACTGTAGCGTTGTCTGTCCGCACCAGAACGTGTCTGCCAGCCAGACCTGGGAGGAAGTGCCGTAGGCTGAGAAAAACAGCCCGTAACTCCAGCACGTTGATGTGCTGCTGTCGCTGCCCTGGACTCCAGCAGCCTCTGACGGTCCAGCATTGCCAGACTGCACCCCAACCTCCCAGGGAGGCGTCCGTGGTGAAGGCCTCCCTCCGGAAGGGGATAGCGGCCAGTGGAACACCCCGCAAAAAGCACGCCCTCCTCCTCCGTGGACGGAAGAGTCTGCAAAAGGAATCTTTTACCTGCACAAACCTGTACCCGTGCAGCGCCGGGTGGAGGTGGAGACCGTTGACCCACCTCTGAAGCGGACGTAAGTCCAGGAGCCCCAACGGGACCAGAGAGGAGGCCGCCGTAAGCATGCCCATCAGGCGCTGAAAGGTCTTCAGGGGGAGTGACCTGCCCCGTCTGAAGCGGCCAAACAGCAGGCAGATGTTGTGGACCCTGGTCAGGGAGGGGGTTGCCATCGAGGACCTCAAATCCAGGTGCATGCCCAAGAAGATCGTCTCCTGGCTGGGCACCAGTGAGCTCTTCTGGTAATTCACCCTGAGCCCCAGCTCTGCGACATGTGAGAGCACAATCGCGATGTCAGTGTGGGCCTGAGCTTCCGATCGTGAACAGACGAGCCAGTCGTCTAGGTTAGGCAGGACACGCAAACCTCATGCCTGAAGTGATGCCAATGCCGCTGCCACACACCTGGTGAACACACGGGGTGCCAGCGATATCCCATAGGGCAGAACATTGAACTCCAAGGCCTGGCCCTCGAAGCAAACCGCAGGAACTGCCTGTGGTGTGGCGCAATGGGAACATGAAAGTAGGTGTCTTTCAGGTCGATGGTGGCAAACCAGCCGCCGGCCTGGATGTGGTGCAAGACATCCACCGTACGCAGCATGCGGAATCTCATGGTCTTCAAGTGGGACTTGAGAGACCTCAGGTCTAGGATCGGGCGGATACCGCCGTCCTTCTTGGAACCAGAAAATACCTGGAGTAGAACCCACATTGCTGTCCCTGCCTGTCGACGGGAGAGATTGCTCCTTTCTCCAGGAGAGTGGTGATTTCCTGCCTGAGGACGAGGGACTTCCCCAGATGGCTCACTGTGGTATATTTGACCCCATGAAAACGCGGCGGTCGTTGGCAGAACTAGATGCGGTAACCCTCGGTGGGGGTCTGGGGTCAATGCTCTCCAGCGTTAGGGCTGTCCGCTGGAAAAGCGGCCGACCGCTGGCGCGCTGATGTCAGCGCCGCCCAGACTGCCCCCGTCGGTCACCAGGGGGCGACGGGTAGTGGACTGGGTGTAGGGGGCAGCGCCGCGGGTACAGGAGATGGTGGGGCGACGAAAGTCAGCAGCCCCTCTGGTCTCCTGGTGGGTGCGTGGCCGAGACGGAGTCGGGGCACTCCGGTCCAGGGCCTGTTGGGCGGCCTCACCAGACAGCTCCCCGGGGACAACAGAGAGAGAGCGCAGCACGCGCCGGTCGGGCTCGGCCAGAGAGAACTGCGCCAGCCATATCCGCCGGCGGCCGAGGGTGAGAACGACATCAGCCGGCCCAGTTCCCGCGGCGAGTAGGCAAAGGCCTGGAGCGCCGCGTTGCACAATTCCCTTGATGCCGCGCTCGTCCCCTCCAGCGTCTGGGCAAGGGCCAGCAGCAGGTGGGACAAGGAGTTGTCGATACGGCCCATTTGTGCCGCCGTGTCGTATCCTCGCACGAAGAGGTCGTGGGTCACACGGCATTGAGCGCGGGGGCATCGGGCGTCAGGCCGCAGAGCCTCATTGGGCGAACGGACGAGGGCAGCCACGGAGGGCTCAGTGTTGGGCATCCGCTGGAGGCCGTAGGTGGGGACATCCTGCATTGCTACCAGGGTCCTGCAGTCACCAGGGAGGTGGGAAAGGTGCCTGGGGTCCGCCCAACAGACAGCGAGGAGGGCTGTGTGGAGCCTCTGAAAAAAGTGCTCTGATACTGGGCCACCGGGGGCGTGTCCAAACCCAGACGGGCCAATGCAGCTCTCAGCGTTAGCTGGATGGATGAGCGTCCGCCTTCGCTGTCACGGTGCCATGGCTGGTGGCCTGGGAACCGGCCGGAGAGGTGGAGTCGTGACCGTCAGACCCACCGCAGTCAAAGCTCTCCGACGCCTGGACCCACAGCTTATCGAGGCCGCGTGCATCAACGGCTGGCGACAGAACGGGTGGTGATGGCGATCGGTCGGGCTGCCAGGGAGGCGGGGTGGCTGCAGGAACACCGCTGCCCCGTGGCGGAGGCTGGAGATTCGCCAGCAGGGCCTACATCGCCTTGGGAGCGGCGAAACGTGGGGGAGCCCCACGGCGCTTGCCGGGCCCCGCTGCTGCAGCCGGCACCACATCCTATCCTCCCGAGACCCGGGGGATGTCGGATGGGGAATCCATCCTAGCCAGCCTGGCGGTCCGTGCAGCCTCGCTCAGGCACATGCAGTCTGCGCAGGCCATGTCAGTCAGCCCCTGCCGCAGGTACTCAATACCCAGGCAGGAGGGGCACTCGCGGTGGTCGTCCTCCGGCTCGAGGGGCCGGAATTAAACAGTCACTCACTAGCGTGAGAAGACATCACACACCGCAAAACACTCAAGGCAGCCAGCCCGTGAACAGGCCGGAGGCAAGGCTACCCAAAACAAGGCGGTCGACAATACTAACGAAATAGGCCCATGCGCCCCAGAACCGATTAACAAATCAGCGGTGAGAAACACCGCTAAGTGAATAAAAATGAAAGCCATTTACTTGAAGGAACACAAGCCGGCCTCCAGCGGCGAGGACGCCGCCTCTGAGGGCTACACTACTAACTCCACCGAGCGAGAGCACTCAGCGAACGGTGTAATACTTAACGAAAATAGGCGCCGTGCCACAGAACCGATTAACAAATCAGCGGCGAGAAACACCGCTTTAAGCCAAATGTAATGAAAACCACTTACTTGAAGGAAACGAGCCGGCCTCCAGCGGCGAGGACGCCGCCTCTGAGGGCTATACAGCTAACTCCACCGAGCGAGAGCACTCAGCTAACGGTGTAATACTTAACGAAAATAGGCGCCGTGCGCCATAGAACCGATTAACAAATCAGCGGCGAGAAACACCGCTTTAAGCCAAATGTAATGAAAACCACTTACTTGAAGGAAACGAGCCGGCCTCCAGCGGCGAGGACGCCGCCTCTGAGGGCTATACAGCTAACTCCACCGAGCGAGAACACTCAGCTAACGGTGTAATACTTAACGAAAATAGGCGCCGTGCGCCATAGAACCGATTAACAAATCAGCGGCGAGAAACACCGCTTTAAGCCAAATGTAATGAAAACCACTTACTTGAAGGAAACGAGACGGCCTCCAGCGGCGAGGACACCGCCTCTGAGGGCTATACAACTAACTCCACCGAGCGAGAGCACTCAGCTAACGGTATGATACTAACGAAAATAGGCGCCGTGCGCCACAGAACCGATTAACAAATCAGCGGCGAGAACACCGCTTTAAGCCAAATGAAAACCACTTACCTGAAGGAAACGAGCCGGCCTCCAGCGGCGAGGACGCCGCCTCTGAGGGCTATACAGCTAACTCCACCGAGCGAGAGCACTCAGCTGACGGTGTAATACTAACGAAAAATAGGCGCCGTGCACCACAGAACCGATTAACAAATCAGCGGCGAGAAACACCGCTTTAAGCGAAATGAAATGAAAACCACTTACTTGAAGGAAACAAGCCGGCCTCCAGCGGCGAGGGCGCCGCCTCTGAGGGCTATACAGCTAACTCCACCGAGCGAGAGCACTCAGCTAACGGTGTAATACTAACAAAACAATAAGAAAAGGAATCTACGGATTCAACGCAGTTTCTTGGGGGATGCGTAACGCACAGCCCCAACCCCACGGGTAACGAAACCAACACGCGTTTGGTCCAGAATCCCATTTCCAACTCGCAACCTGCAAAACGCGAGAAGATGAAAGAGGTCACTTCCTGGGTTCACCGGTCTTTTATGCCGGGGTCACGGGGTGACGTCACCCAGGTCACACGTGACTTTGTTGTTACTATTACTCGACCTGCACGTTCGTGTGATGGATATCCATGTGCTGAAAGCACCGCCTCTGGCGGTCAGGAGAAACGAAATAGAACAGCTACAAACATTTCCTCTTGACTATGTTGTTAACTCAACGAAAGGATTCAGATGGTGAATTAAAGAATTCACCACTTAAGCACTTAAAGCACTTAAAGAATATTTACACACTGTAGTTTACCAGAAGTTAATAAATATTTGCAATAACTGTTAAACCTGTGTAGCGTCTTTTGTTTGAGTTCCCCAAACATTTGTACCAAACATTTCTGTTCCCAATATGCGCAGGGTGCAACATACCCATGACAATTTCTTACAAAACCCACAGCAAACATACTTACACAACACAAATTGCATTTTTATTGTCCGTTGCAACTGTGGTTTAGTACATTGCACTTGACCATTGAAACATGCCCTGCTGGAAGAACCGCTGTTTAGTGACAGACGCGTTGCACTCTGTCACACTGTTATATACCGAAAGTCCCAGTATCCTTCGAAAAGGGGAAGTGGCAGTATAGTTATGTATATAATAATGTTCCGTTTTAGGACTGATAAGTAGCTTCTACAAACAAGAGACTGTAACTCAGATTAGTAATGAATTTCTGGTATGGTATAAAATTTAATGACTTTTTTCCCAGCATGTATTGTAGATGTTTCACGAGAGTGAATAAATAATGATGTATAGGAGAGGAGTGAAATGTGACTATATGAACAGGGCTACCTTGGTCTGGAAGCAGCAGAAAAGCTGCGTCAAGTAGGGATGTTGTCCGGCCAGTGCCAGGATCCGCTTCTCCGTCATGGTGCACTCCACGTCATCGTCCTGCAGGATCACGTCTTTCTTCAGAACCTTGATGGCGAATACCTCGTCAGTTCCTCTCAGCTCTGCAAGCATCACCTGGGTCATGGAAAGGGACATGAACACTGCTAATGGGTCATTCCATGTCAAATCACCCAAAAAATATGGGATTCTACATCTCACTTGTATTGACTTTCTTCAAATTTGGAGTGCAAGTTGGCTATGGCCCCAAATGTCCAAAGCTCAAATTTGAACTCAATCATTCCAGTGCAAAGTTACGGCCTTTTGTTTTTTTTTCCCGATATTTTGCAAGAAATGGCCCTGGCCGCCAAAATTCAAATGGCCATATCTCCAAAACCTCTTCACCAATTTTGACAAACAAGGTATTGTTGGAAAGGGGATCACAAAATTTACCTTGAGGGTCGCATGACCCTGAATTTTTTTTGAACATCAAATTGTACCCTGATGAGGTACCGTACAGGCCAGCAGACAGTGCCATTTCTACGTGAGATTATCTGGAGTAATACAAGAGACATACACGAGAATATCGCAACGCAGCATAAATGTATAAGCCACATATATTACGCGTAGGAAAAAAAGTGATGAGCCTAGTGCCGGTGACAACTATACATGTGTATCGAGATAAGTCTCGCATGAAACTGGTGTCAGTAAACAGCATTGTTAGTGAACGAGATTCCAAATGTCTAACATCCAGTTTGAGGTTTACTGTCTCACGCGCGTTTAAAATATGGCTCCTGGACAGTGTCATTTATGTTTTTGATTTTCTGATGTACTGATAATACACTCAAAATATTATTTTGTTAAAATTTAAGAAAAACAAATTTTTTACATTAGTTATATTTGTTACTTTGTGACAAATTAATTTGTTGATGCAACAGAATCTGATTTATTATTCTAACAAAAATCTTAACAAAATAGATTTTGTCCAGGGGGGTATTCCATCAAGCAGGCTAAAGGAAAATCCAGACTTAAATGGCCAAGTCTGGATTATGATGGCGAAAGTTCAGTTCCATCAAAGTGACTGAGATTAGCCCCACATCGGGAACCATGGAAACTATGGTTCTGGCTAAGCCTGATACATCCAACTAAGCTCAGATTTCAGTTCCATCAACCTGGGCCACATCTCCGTTTCATCAAGGTGGTTGAAGTGAATCCCAGCCTAGTACCCATGGTGATTTAAGCTGCAGGGAAACCCTTCCTTGTAGCAGGTTTAAGGTGAGGATTAGCGTCATCTATGTTCAAAGAATGCCCAATAGACTGGAACAGACACCCCAAAGACAATTCTGCCAGTGGATTTACACACTCACAACTGTCATGAAATGATAATACAATGTATTATCCATTCATCCATCCATCCATCCATCCATCTTCTTCCGCTTATCCGGGGCCAGGTCTCGGGGGCAGCAGTCTAAGCAAGGATGCCCAGACTTTCCTCTCCCTGGACACTTCCTCCAGTTCTTCCCCGGGTATCCCAAGGCCTTCCCAGGCCAGCCGAGCAACATAGTTCCTCCAGCGTGCCCTGGGTCTTCCCCGGGGCCCCTCCCGGAGAGGCATGCCCAGGACACCTTTACAGGTAGGCGTCCAGGGGGCATCCATTACAGATGCCCGAGCCACCCCAGCTAGCTCCTCTCGATAAGGAAGAGCAGCGGCTCTACTCTGAGCTCCTCCCGGGTGACAGAGATCCTCACCCTATCTGTAAGGGAGCACCCCGCCACCCTGCGGAGGAAACCCATTTCAGCTGCTTGTACCCGAGATCTCGTTCTTTCGGTTATGACCCAAAGTTCATGGTCATAGGTGACGGTAGTAACGTAGATTGTCTGGTAAATTGAGAGCTTTGCCTTTCTCCATGGACTGTGGCCGCATCTCTGTCCTCGTCCTACTTGATCTAAGTGCTGCCTTTGACACAATAGACCACCATATTCTTTATAGGCTAGAAAATCTAGTTTGTATTTCTGGACTCGCCCTTTCATGGTTTAAGTCTTATCTTTTGACAGATGTCAGTTTGTTAGAGTAAATGGTAATTCCTCCGAGTATTCCAAGGTAAGCTTTGGAATACCACAAGGATCTGTTCTGGGCCCTCTGTTGTTTTCCTTATACATGCTTCCCCTCGGAAACATCATAAGTAGATATGATGTGAAGTACCACTGTTTTGCAGATGACACACAGCTTTATATATCTTTTAAGCCAGGCGAAATTGATCCACAAACTAGATTAGATATGTGTCTTAAAGCTGTTAAAGCATGGATGACACAGAATTTTCTCCCTTTAAATTCAGATAAGCCTGGATTATTAGTAATTGGTCGCAAATCGCTCAGAGATACATTCCTCAAGTTTTCACGCAACGTTGATGGACTCCCAGTTTCTGCCAAAGCAGTTGTCAAAAACCTTGGTGTCACCCTCGATACAGAACTCTCTCTCCACTGTCATATTAATGACATTATAAAAGTGGCTTTCTTTCATCTTAGAAACATATCTAAACTGAGAAAAATGTTGTCTCTTCAGGATGCCGAAAAAATGGTTCATGCATTTGTGTCCTCTTGGCTGGATTACAGTAATGTTATACTGTCAGGCTGCACCAGTCCTACCCTGAATCACCTTCAAATAGTGCAGGATGCTGCTGCTAGGCTTCTGACCAGGACAAAGAAATATGACCACATTAGCCCAATACTCAAAAATCTTCACTGGCTGCCTGTCAAATTTAGAATTGAATATAAAATTCTACTGCTTGCCTACAAAGCCTTAAATGATTTGGCCCCAGAATATCTTAGTGCACTTCTCATTCCTTACTCCCCTCCAAGATTATTTCGTTCACGAGGTGCGGGATATTTGAAAATTCCAAATATATCCACAGTTACATTTGGAGGCAGAGCATTCTCTTACAAAGCCCCAATCTTGTGGAACAATCTCCCAACAAAGACTTGGGCCTCAGACACACTCTCTGTCTTCAAGCACCATCCTCGGCATGCCACTTCCTGGTGCTACAGACGCCACTATTCAGATGGACTTAAATGGAACTCTTTTGCCATTTACTTTATCTTGTTATTGATTAGCTAGCCAGGGGAGGATGGGCTTCCCCATTATAGCCGGGTTCCTCCTGAGATTTCTTGCCACTTGTGAGTTTTTTCTCACCACTGTTTGAGGATTTTTCTCCCATCTGGGAGTTTTTTTGCCTCATTTGCTGCAGTGGGGAATAGGCTGGGCACTGCCCCTTCATTTATACTAATCTCTCACTGTAAAGCGTCTTTGTGACAGTCTCTGTGAAAAGCGCTATACAAATAAATAAATTGAATTGAATTGAATTGAATTGAATTTCAGTTCAGCTCCTTCTTCACCACAACAGACTGGTACAATGACAGCATTTCTGCTGCCACTGCACCGATCCGTCTGTCAATCTCACGTTCCATCCTTCCCTCACTCGTGAACAAGACCCCAAGATACTTAAACTCCTCCACTTGAGGCAGGAGCTCTTCTTTAACCCGGAGGGGGCTAGCCACCTTTTTCCGGTCGAGAGCCATGGCCTCTGACTTGGGGGTGCTGATTCTCATCCCAGCCGCTTCGCACTTGGCTGCAAACCATGATAATATGTGAAACATAATTGTGAAATATATAATATATAATATGTGAAATATAATTCATTATAAACATTAACTATTGAAAAATAAATAAGATCATTCTAATAAAGACAAAATCAAACTTAAAAAAAAAATTTAATTCCAATTGGCTGGCAAATGATCTAAAATTTTTGCACCAATCAGTTGATAGATGTGGTATCACTTTCGAAAATAAATTAATTGCACGCGCGAGTCCCTGATTAGTCAGCTCAATGCGCCCCATTTTTATGCATGTATGTGTGTATGTCTGTCATCAACCAACCGCTCCAAATTCGCTCGCCCCAAACAAGCTCTGCATGCTACTAGTAAATTTGGTGAATTTCAGTAAGCCTATCTACATTCATTTTTTTCCTTTCATGCAGGATATTCTTATTGGGGCGAGCGCAATGCAATTGCGCGCTCTGTTTGTTTGTATGTATGTATGTATGTCATCAACCGACCGGCTGCTCGATATTACACATGCGCATATCCACATTCATCACACAGCGAGCGCAGCTAGTCGATTGGTCAGCTTAATGCGCCCTCTGTTTATATGTAAGTTTGTATGTCTGTCATCAACCGGCTGCTCGAAATTCGCTTTTAAGTCTGATGACCTTAGCAATATCACGGATGCGCAGATCCAGATTCATACGCATGTGTACTTAATTTTTCCTTGGGCCGGTAGGCCACGAGTCTATGTTTCGGTATCACAATGGTGGTTATACCACTTAACGCTCCTGGCCCATTGATGAGCGCAGGTATGTTTTAATGAGCTTAGGTTTGGAGAAGCTCCGCGCAGCAGAGGAAAATGTGACAGGCCCATGTTTACGGTTAACTCAATTTCTTTCGTTCTTTATCAGCGAATGTGTACAAATGGAAAAACGGATGTAGCTAACTTGAGATGCTTTATGGACACAATACTGATTCGGTATCAGCCTATGCTCTCCGCAGCTAGCGAGCTTATATAACGCAATCGCCACTCGCATTTCTAGAGGTACAGCGGTCATCTCTTCTGGGCTCATGACATCCTTCATCCGATCACACAGTTTCACGAATGCTCCCCGAGACATCCTGAAATTCTCTCTCCATTTTGCATCTAAAAACTTCATTGAGCACCACTCTCTCCCACCAGTTCTTACTCCTAACGCACATCCAGCAAGCACGGGGTTTTGGTAAGAGTGGAGGAAGGCCTATGCTGAGACCAAGAGTTTTACGTCATGTACTTGGAAAGAAATCGAACTATTGACTGAAACATGTGAACTAGGTTTTTCCAATTATCGCATTACTGAAGTACATGTAAACGCGTCAAATCAGATTATTTCCATTACCCCATTATTCCCTGTTATCGGATTATTGTGGTCACGCAAACGTAGCTCTTACAAAATAAATAATTGTTACTTAAAACATTGTCTTACCTGCAAGTGACGCGCGAGCATCATCTAGCTGTTTTTTTTTTCTTTTCCTCTTTTCCGCCCCCGACTCTTGATGCCTTTTCGATGACATGTCCAGCTCTCCGGAATAAACTTCTGCCAAATTTTGCGATTGAAGCATAATGGAGTAAACTATTTGGGAATGGGGAAGGGGGGGGCACCAAAGGTAGACCGATGAGAGGGCCGCACAGGAGATTAATCTTTTTTCACGTAAATAAGCCTACGTTTATTACTTATATTTATTAACATGCTTTACAAACTTTTATTTTAAATATTAAATACTGTTCTTATTTTTTTTTTTTATGGGCTTCATTTTTTTGGTGCCCCCCAGGCAGTTGGTGCCCTACGCGCAGTGCGTGATAAGCATATGCCGAGCGCCGTGTCTGTCTGGCTGTCATCAGCATCAATGGGGAAACTGCTCAGAATCTGTCATATGATGACCTGATAGCTGATTTTGCAGCCCGGAAATGCAGACGTGTGCCTCTGTAGGGCCTCTAACAACTGGTGCTTGCATTTTAAAATTTGTATTTAAAGTTCCTTTCTCAGAACTGTGTTTACAGTTAAAAACAGATGTTTATTTGTTAATAGCCGAGGCATTTATTATTATTATTTTTTTAGATTATTTATTTTTATTTATTTTAGTATTTGGTGACATTGTTAGTGTTTTATAAAGACTTCATTATTTATCTTTTTATTATTATTATTATTATTATTTATCTCTATCTCAGTTTTTAAACCATTATTATTAAGAACTTAATTTGTAAAATAAAGCAAAACTGACAAGTACTCAGATATTGTTCATTTCTGTCAGAGGTTGGGTTGGGTGGGTGGGTATGTGGCGGGGGGGGGCACCACAAAGCATTTATGCGTAGGGCACCAAAATGGCTAGCGCCGGCCCTGGTTATAGTCTTTCCTTTGTTAACCTCGGCTTTGTGCTTTTTAACGCCATGAGCGCTCTCAATTAAAGGGCGTTCCAAACGTTAATTTACCGTATTTCCCTTCATAAAATGACCGATCGCGTGCTGAATGTTCTTCCGAGGAAGCTATCGCTGATCCATGATCAGGAAGACTGTGGGATATCTCCCCCAGGGGGCGCTCCAGCGGTTTAATGGGAGACATGAATTTTTACACTGATTGGTTGGACTCTTTGAAAGACTGCACGTTTATGCATGCGCTTACTCAGATAGACACTTGGGAAATCGTAATTGAGATTTATGTTAGTATACGTATTTTTGTTGGTTGTAATGAGGCCTGAGAGGAATTCTGGCGGAAAATTGCTGACCGTGTAAATGCGTAAGTCCTCTGATGAAGGACTAGTACAAATTACTTTGGTTTCTCAGCCAAATGAAACAAAGTGAAATTAAATGATAGACTGAAAATTATCTGACTGATATATACCAATTAATTAATTTCTTTGTTTTTGGTTGAAAGCATTTTTCCATTGCTTTTCTTTTATAAAGCATGATTTTAATAAAATCGCATTCCACCTCTAATCCTAACCATATGTACCATTGCAAATTTACAGTAATCCTGTGGCTTAAAATACTATTTAATAGTTGAATACGCTTTAATAATTGCCGCACAAGCACTGTCAAGAGGACATGGCAGCTAGATAAAACAAACCATGAGAACATTTTTCAAAGTAGTAAACCCTATGCTGCTTCGCTTTCATAAATATTTAAATTATTTTTATGGTATGCTGTGTAAAATGCATAGCGCGGCATACAATATTCTTGCTAACATTTTCTGCATCACCAGAAAATGCATCACCATTCTCAATTGAGAATCTGTAGCGTTCAAAGAGAATATGAGAAAAGAATACGATGATGTATGTAGAATAGGAGAACAAGAGTTGTCAGAAAGACAACAAAGCTCGCCAGGGCAAGGTTAAAGTTTTTCTGCATGCGAACGGACGCAGACGCCAGGGGTATGACAATAGCTCTCCGGACGTTACTCGTCCCGGCGAGCTAAAAAGCGCACAGGTCATGCCAGTCTCCCTCCAAAGAGAACCACGTACGTTTCGGGCACCAAAGTCCACAGGATTATTCAAGAAAATTGATACCAACTTCAAAGGAGGTGCTATAAGGCAGCACATGTATAGCCGATTACAGCCGAAACTCGCTCCCAACCAGGTTAAGTTCACAGCGTACGTTACCATGGTAATCTAGCCACGTTAATACGCACCTTCGTGACATTGAAAAGCCTAGGTTTAGGCTGAACATACCAAACTAACCCACTTATCTTGCTTCGTAGTATACCCCCCAGGCTCTGAGGAGCCTCTTGTTATTGCTTTGTTTTCAGAGATGTTGTTATTTCATCATCACTACGTACATTTAGCTTGCTAAAATCAATGCTCAGGATGTCCAGGATAGAGAAGATAGGCTTTAAAGGAGGCAGGCTCGCTGCGCTCTCCCCAAACGTGCTCTGAATGCTACTAGTCAGTATATTTTGGGGGAAATAGCTGCTCATAACAAGTGAAAAAAAATAGTGCCACAGGCCCTGTAACTCACCTAACCACTCAAGGGAAACGCCTTGAACTAATTTAGTGTCCTAATGTGTGGGAAGATACTTGTCAAGTTTCAGCTTCATTGGTCAAGTAGTTTTAGAGAAGAAGAGTTTTAAAGGTTTCAGTGTAACTTATAGGGGTCATACAAAGTTGAAGGTGAAAGCAAGGTCAAAATTCAAAATACGGAAAAACTCACATTATATGTGATGTACCTTGCTACTTACTACCTCCATAGCAAATTTCAGCTGAATATGTGCAATAATAGCTTTCAGATGGCCAATTATGTGATTTTCAATATGGCCATGTTTGAAATCAGATCAGAACGCCTTGAACACAACTTAGTGTCCCCATAGGCAGGAAGGTACCTGTCAAGTTTCACCTTCATTGGCCAAGTAGTTTCGTGGAAGATAATTTAGAAAGATTTCAATGTAACTTACAGGGGTTGTATAAAGTTGAAGGTAAAAGCAAGGACAAAATTCGAAATACGCAAAAAGCCGTATGATATGTGATGTACTTTGCCACGTACTGACTAAATAGCAAATTTCAGCTGAATATGTGCATAAATAGCTTTCAGATGGCCAATTATGTGATTTTCAATATGGCCGCCGTGGCGGGCACGTTTGGAATCGGATCGGAACGCCTTGAACAAATTCTGGTGTCCTCATTGTCAAGTTTCAGCTTCATAGGCCCAGTGGTTTCAGAGGAGAAGATGTTTACGACGACAACGACGACGAACGACGGACAAACAGGCCATGACATAAGCTCATCTGACTTCGTCGTCAGGTGAGCTAACAGAAAAAAATGGCCCCTTCTCCAACCCTACATGATCATTTGACGAATAGCTCTAACAGTCACCTCCATGCCCAAGGGCCAACCTATGGTCAATATACAGAACGGATCCACAGACCCCCCACCTTGCCGCTTTTTGCAGATTTTGCATGGCGGACCCGTGGAGTGACTGTTAATGCTCTCAGAAATTGAGAGTTAAAGTTCCTTTGCCTAACTTCATAAGCATGCTGTGATGACTAATTATAGGGGACCACCAGTTCCAAGTCCAGGGAGTCCAGTGCATCGCTAATTGCACAAGAATTCTCAGAAAATGGCTTGACACATGAATTTTAATTTTGAACAACTCTATAACTAAAAAAATATGCTTCTAAGTTTTAGATATGTTGTAGATACCTCATCAGGGTACAATTTGGTGTTAAAAAAAATTCAAGGTCACGTGACCCTCAGGTCAATTCTGAGGTCAAAATATAGGTCAATTATTCATCACACCCATAGTTCCCAGAATAGGTTTGAAAATGGCAGATTTGGAATGTTTGTCTGATTCCCTTTCCAACAATACCTTGTTTGTCTAAATCGGTCAAGTAGCTTTGAAGATATGACCATTTAAATTTTGCCGGCCACGGCCATTTATCGTGAAATATCAAAAAAGGGGGGGAAAAGGTCGTAACTTTGCACTGGAAGGTCCGATTGAGCTGAAATTTAAGATTTGGGGGTTTGGGGTCATGACTAATTCACACACAGATTTTGGGCAAAATTGGAGATGGTGAGGTTTAGCTCATTGGGTGATTTGACATGGAATCACCTGAATCCCAGAGACCCTGACTCTTCAGCACCAGATTCTCGAACTCACAGATAATCACTCACAGTGCACCAGTTAACACACATAACACTCAAAGGCATTAAACACAGTGTCAGAAAGAGGCGATCCACCCCACTCTGTTTCCATCACTGGTATTGGCTCTCCAGCATAATTCTTCACCATGATTATCAGTGAAATCTCCTGGCGTTCATTGATGGTCATTTGTTTTCCAGTCCCTGGGCTTACCAACTCTGAACAACACTGAAAGCTAATGCTCAGAGGCCAGCAGGGGACCACACTCAGGCCCAATCAAAAATTTATCTAAATGTCAGAACTGAACTTCGAGCACAAAACCCAATTCAGTGACATACATCATTGAATCAAGAGAGATAAAAACACACTTGCATCTCCATTTGTTCATCACTGATGACACAACATGGAAAATACTGATTCATCATTCCTAACATGGCCAGGGAAGCCAAAAGGAGGGTGCTGTACCTTGCCAAAGCTGCCTTTCCCCAGAACTTTGATGAAGAGGAAATCGGACAGGTTCCGCCTCCTGCTCTGCAACAATTTAATCTCTCTGTTTTCCCACTCTTCCTCCACACGCCTCAGGCCCTCCTCCCCAGATGTGGGCGATAACAAGCTTCGCTCTACATCCTGTTCAGGGGGCTCAAACGACAGACTCGTCCTGATGTTTTCCAGGTCTTTCACCACCGCTAAAGGCAGACCAGAGGACAGTACACCTGGAGGCACAGAGAGGGGTTATGTAAATACTGAGATGGATGAGAAATGCATCTGCGCCACAGCAATGAGCTCCTGGTGATTGTGAAGGTTACGCACCGTCCTCACAGGGCGAGGCTGGAGTGGAGATGGAACAGTCCTCTTCTTCCTGAGGAAGGGTTTGTGATGGATCCAGCCCTGGATTCAACTACAGCAGAGAAACCCTCACACTCCTCATTACCATCATCAAACGTCACAGTCATGGAAAAACTCAACACAACCATCATTATCATCATCAAACATCACAGTCATGGATACACTCAACACAACCATCATTACCATCATCAAACATCACAGACATGGATACACTCAAAACAACCATCATTACCATCATCAAACATCACAGTCATGGATAAACTCAACACAACCATCATTACCATCATCAAACATCACAGTCATGGATGCACTAAACACAATCATCATTACCATCATCAAACATCATAGTCATGGATAAACTCAACACAACCATCATTACCATCATCAAACATCACAGTCATGGATAAACTCAACACAACCATCATTACCATCATCACACATCACAGTCATGGATAAACTCAACACAACCATCATTACCACTATCACACATCACAGTCATGGATAAAACTCCGCACAATCATCTCAAACTGCTCACCCTGACATCATCATTAATGTTTTCATTCAATTCAGCATAATAATGGGACAAAACAAACACCATCATATATATTATCATCGTCAAAACCCAAGTGTATTGCCAGGAAGAAAATCAAACAATCAGAATTCAGAGCTTGGGTTCAGAATTCAGGGTTTGGTGGGGGGGGGTTACCCAGACACTCCCTACCCACTTCCTCCCAAGCTCAGTGCATTGCAGGGTGTGTTAGAGTCAGAGCCAAGATGCCAATCATTATGTGTATTTGTTACTAACTACTATGAAGAGTTTATTAGTGAGTTGGCTGACAGAAAAGCAGATGATCATGACCTTGACAGGACTGTATGTGCAGTGTGGCAGGAAACTGGGCCATTCTGTTCTTATAAAGTGATTAAATTGCACATTACACCTGACCCTGTGTATGCAATGGGCAACTGGGCTGATGTATGGCCCAAAATCTCAACGATGTGATAAAACCCAGTCAAGTGACCATAAATCCAGTATTGAAATGCAGCGTAAATTCCTTTTGGTTGTAATCGGTCCACTTATGGCATGATGTAGGCCTAATAGATACAGAACATAGTCAAAAGTGTGCGGACACTAGTTTGGGGCTGTTTCTTCCGGTTCAGGCCAGGCCCTCACTGAAGGCCCTCTCAGCACTACAGGATTCAGTGACATTCTAGAGGATTCTGTGTTTCTGGAAGTTTGGAGATGGCTGTCTTGTTTCAAAATTGCAATGCCCCAATGCACAGTGCGAGGTCCATACATGGTTTGTTAAAAACATTGCAGAGGAGCTTCAGAGGCCTGGCCGGTGTCCAAAATCCTGCTCCACCCAGAATCATTTGGATCGACTTGAATGAGGCCAGGCAAAATCATGCCCAAAATCACTAATTGTCCTCACTAATGCTTTGGTGGATGGAATAAGAGCGATTTCCTGCAGCAATACTGCAGTCAATATCCTCATAATGGCTTTCTGTGAATGGTGGAGGCTGTTATTGCAGAGAAGAGTAGGGTGTGGTGAACCAAACGTTGCATGAATGCCCATGATTTTTGGAATGAGATGCTGGTTGAGCAGGTGTCGACATACTTTTTTGCCAGCGCACCTTTATAATTAGTGACAAATTACCCAGCAGATGCCCGGTATGCAACCTAATATGCACATACTCCCCAATCCCTGGGAGTTTCTCATCTCCATAAGCTGTGAACTGCTGTTTCTCACACAACAGATGTGTCAATTTAGCGTGGTTAAAATTTGTCAATGGCTTTGGGCAACAGAACAAAGTGTCGTAAATGTTACCGCATCCACATGTCTGAGGTAGCAGAATGGGGTTAACTTGGATAATGGCCCACTTGAAATGCCAAGAGGCTTATCTCAGCGAAGAAATGTCTCCTTTGAAACATGACCTACATCATGGTAAACAAGGCCAGCTGCGATGCCTGCCATTTGAGTAATGTATGAAATGATCAAAATGACCGGCTTTGAGAGAACAGGTTGTCCCGGTGCTTGTGCTTAATTAATTTAAAAAAGTATTTGTATCATATTTTTTCATGCATCAGGAGTTCTCAACCAATTCTGAAAACTTCACTAGTTTCTCCCATCCATGATTTCAGTCAGCTGCCTCATGGTTGGAGGTCTGTGCGGATTGGTTACATAAATAGAACACCGGGGTGAACTTCCACATTCTGAACCCAGAATATACAGCTCTGGTGATAACATATTGCATTGTTATCAACTATTTCACAACTACATACACTATATTTAGCTCAGTTTTAATTCTTAAATCAGCAAAAGCAATACAACCACAATCACCAGTCCCCAGTCCCCTCTTGTAAGAAACATTCAAAATCTGTTTCAACCTACATGACTGCAGCAATTAAAATAATTCTTGATGCAGCTCTCTTACAAGAGTCCTCAACCCTTGCCCAAAATTCTAAGAGCCCACCACCCCACTTGCCTTTTTCCTTCTCTGCACGCTGTTCGAGATCTTGTCAGGGGTGACACCAAGGTCCGATAGAACTTTGGCGATCCCGCGAGCGTCCACACCACAGTTCGGTGCCACATTATTCTCACAGCGCCGGTGGACATTCATCTTACAAACTGCCAAAACAAGCAGAATTATACTGTCCTTTCACAAAAATAAACTAGAAAACAAGTACTAGCATGAGATTTTGCCATTGTTTATAAAATAGGTACTCGATGAGTATGTGTCAACTGCAGATTGGTAGTTCACTGCAGGCAAAGAAGTTTTACTTGCAGACTTTTGAACTCAACTGCATGGTGTCTACTTGCGCACGTGCAGTAGACACAAAAACCATCAGTGACCTCACGCTCCACAGAGGTATTCACGGAGACCAGATGCTGGAGCCTGAAGGAGCTAAATTTCACGCTCGTGTTGGAGAAACCAGGCCTACTCACCTTTACACTGCAGTCCTTGTCTTAACAGGCCCCACAGCAGGGAGCCACAGTGGTCGCAGAAGGTAGGAACTTTGTAATTGTGAATGCTGAACTTGTGAGGTATGTTGACACTGAAACGCTGAGACCCCACCTATAGAGGATGTCAGTGAGGCAGCTTACAATCACGTCATACAACCGCCCGTAATTTACACACAAGATGGGTCGCACATATTCAGTGACCCCCGATATTGATGAACAAGAGAACTTAGTCGCCACAGGGACTGAGTACATCCCTGTACATGTATATATATATGTAAATGTGGCTCAAAATGAACAGAAAACACAGTGGGCTCTAAATCCGTTGACTAGGCGCAGGCGCGGCGAATGGGGGGAATGTCGCGCCAACAGGGTCTATCCAGGTATATTTTACAATTTCGTGCCCACCGCAAGTCCTCCTCTGTCCCTCCTGTCGGTGCAAGTGGCAAAGAGGTGGGAGAGAAGCTGTGAGTGGGTTTAACACAGCCTAGTCAAATCTTCAATCAAATGAGCTCCTCTCCTCACCTTTAAAATGCTGGAATATAGAAGCCTCTGACCTATATCTGCATAATGCGTACATGTTGCATTTTAATTTGCTGCTTCAGGCATGTTTTTTGCACCGCTTACGTCTATATTAAGCATTACGAATATGAGTTTGCTGGCTAGCTAGGGCATTGGCGAACATTATTACCATTGGCGAACTTGAATGGAGTTTCAAAACAAAATTACGTCAGATCATTCAAACTTATGAAGTTGGAATGAAATACAACAGTTCCTCGTTTATTTCTTCTGCCTGCATCATTGGGAAGAGAAACGATGGATAGCGTGTTCCAATATTACATCCTGTTGCTGCTTAAAATTTTGGGATTAACATGCATGGACAACAATGCAAGATACGTTACACATTTATTTTCAATGTGTGATCTTAACTCATTACGAGATCATAGCAACACAGCTGTATTCTTTCCCCCACTGAAAACAATAAAACCTAAGTGACAATAATAGTATTAAGCCGCTTGCACACTGGACGTGAAACAAATTTTTTGCACAACAGATTACACTCAAAGTCAATGCAAAGTCTTTGCATTGACTTTGAATGTAATCAGTCGTGCGAAAAATTTGTTTTGCGTCCCGTGTGAAAGCAGCAGAAGGACACATACCCACATAGCCTATACACACATTCACGTGCCCAAATGTACACATCTCTCCCTCTCTCTCTCTCTCTCTCTCTCTGATCTGACATCAGGACAATCAATATAGATACTATAATTTATGTGCTGATTCAGATAGTTACAGTAAATAGTGGTTGCTATAATTATTTACTGCATTGAAATGTGCCTGACATTCTGGAAACCTGCCTGTGAGGTTTTGGTGACATGTGCGCACTGTGCACCAGTCAGCCAAATTACCACTGGACTGAAAGTAAATCAGGTTGGAGCTGGCGAGCTCTCTGCGCACTTCCGGCGGAGCCTTTTCCCATGAAATTGTCATGATGAATATGTGACACCTCCCCCTACTATGCCACCACACTCATCTCAGCGTTCATCTACCAAATTGCCAAAGTGGCTGCACACGATGCTGGACCTTACGAAATTACCACTGCATCGGCTGCACTGAACGAAATAACCACTGCGTGGGCTGCACCACGCTGTGCCAAGAAATTAGAGCCCAAAATCTGAAAAAAAAATTTTTTTTTTACAAAATGGCCACCGGCGGCCATATTGGATGTCTGAAATAGCCAAGAATTGATCTTGAGCATTGCTAAATTAACATCTTTGACAATGCAAATTTAGAGAAAAATCTTATAAACTTTGAAGCTTTAAGAGCCTGGAGCAGAAAATCTCTGCGGTGGCGGTGGCCCCCGAACAAATCCATCGTATCTCCCGACTATCGTCGTCAGGGAGATATAATTATATAAGGCATGGTAATGATCACTGTCATATAATACAAAATATATGTGAATAGTCTACCTCCTCTGGAAAGTCCTCCTGTTTCTTCAGTCCGGGGCATTTGGTGATGATGAGCTCGTGGCAGCGCTTGTGCACCACACAGGTACACACTGCGCAGGAGAGACAGGCCGGCATCTCAGCCACAGCATCTCAGCCACAGCCGCACACACACATCAGGTTTGGGACCAACTCCATTTTCAATCCCAGATTTTCAACAAACATTTCCACAAAGCTTACATTCTACCAAGTAAGACTCTGATAAACTTAACTGAAATGGTAGTCATCCTGATAGAAAATGTGAAAATAAGCAGGAGAGAGCATCAGTCTCATTTAACTTTTGTCCAACCATGTCAAAGTGACAACATGCAAGCATGTGTATACACACTGGTTGCAAAAAGAAACCAGGAACTACTTCACTCGAGACAAATTTTTATGGATGGAAGAGTTGAAATCCATTTTGAATATGTCGTATTGTGCAGTGGGGTACCATAGCCAAAATTGTATAAACAAAAGTCTTCATTTTCAATGACTACCATTGAGCAACACTCTGTTATATGCTACTCGCGGACGTCTTCGGCTGCAAGCCATCCGAAGAGGTGAAGGGTAAGTGGAGCTCATTGACGATGCCTGACTTGGCAGTGTTAATTTCATATCAGGTAGCAAAATTAGCTAGCTACAATACATTGAACAGATTTATGGGAATTTTTAAAGGTAGATTTTACAAACAGTATGTGTATAACTTAGAGGATATGGATTGTGCTTATACTGCACACACATTGGAGTTGAACCAGGTCCAAATGCTCCTAGCTTACTTCATTCATGTTGTCCTTCATTCTTTATTTGCACCAAGATGAGAAATGTTATTGGATGAGGTAGACTAGCCACAATTCTGGCATGTTATTTGTCCCCACTTACTGCTGTCCTATAGTCGCTGACAGGGAGCCAGTGCATACGGGTCTGTTAAAGGTGACCTATTATGCTATTTTTCCAAGTTTATATTTTGGTCTTTGACTCCCCTAGAGTACTCCTGATCGCGCAGAGTTAAAAAAGGGTACTTATTTAGCTCATACTGCTACCCTCAAAAAACCCCATTTGTAGTCCATAGTAGTCTCTAACTGAAATGCCTCATTGGGCCCACTATGGCCCCCGCTCCCCGTGTGCCCACTTTCTTCTGACTGGCCAGCTCTGTGGAGGGCGGATCTAAACTTGACGAGGCAGCAGAACATTGTTTTCCTGGTCCGGCTCGAGAGTGAGACTGACACGTCTCCATTGACGGGCATATTCTGCAATGTAACGCATTATATGTGTATAGATCTAATGAAATTAACTTGTTCTAATAAACACAATGGCAAAAGTGGAGAGTGCAGAGCAAAAGTCTGGCAGCTCAAGCACGAATTTGCTATCGGGTAACAGTGGTGAGTACAACGGTTTTTCTACTCTGTAGATAGGATCCAGGGAAAGCTAGAATCCACCCCATATAGACACATTTGTAGAACGGGTCGACATGCCCAAGTGTAGACTGGAGACCGTAGAAATCTGGTGGGTCTGAGTTTAGAGGGAAACATGGACAGTAAGGAGCAGTGGACCAACAGCTTATGGACTGCGGAGTGTATAAGGACCTGCTGGTTCTTGTGCATAGCTGTGGTGTGTTGTTAGCGTGGAGAAACGAACACCTTCCGCGCTGGTATATGACGGAGGTGCAAAAGCTCCAGGCTAAACGGCCTTTTCGGATATTGCCCGTGATAATGTTTAACTTATTGCTTCGGAATGACCAGCTTTTCCTCGTGGAAAATGGGCGCATTATGGATAGTGTGCGAGAGCTAGATAGAGCTCCGGTTATGTGATGAACATAACAGGTTTTACAGTCCGTAAATTCCGTCTGTGTGAACCGTTGCTTATGTGGAGCTAGCGAATTGATCACTTTTACAAGAAAGAATTTAATATTCAATCGATGGCAATGCAGAGAAATCGTTTGTTATACTGGACACGTTACAGCCTGTGCGCTTCCCTATTGCTTTCACCGGTAGTATCAGAGAGCTTGCCCAGACATTGGAGATGTATCAGGCTGACCCCGGTCATGGATAACAACAGCAATCGTTTCATAAGCACCCAAAAACGCACCCCAAGCTCTGCAAAATCTACGTCTGGTCTAACTGCAGCCCAACTCCGCAGACACACACAGCACCTCTCCGTTTAGCTTCTACTGTAGTGGCTACAATCAGGCAATGTTATGATGAAACTGTCACATTAATGCTTACCAAAGTAACACAAACATACCGACCATAATTGCTGTGTATAAGTTATCCAGAAGCATTTTTAATTTGCAGAGCACGCGAACTAACATGCAGTAGCTGATAAGCGGTCATGACTTTGAATGTGATCTGTCGTGCAAAAAATTTGTTTCGCGTCCGGTGTGAAAGCTGCTGAACGCGCCCATAACGCCTGTATTCGCGTCTTTGCATTGACTTTGAATGTAGCTAATCTGTTGCGGGAAAAATTTGTTTCGCGTCCGGTAGTGATGCGCTGGTCGGCCTGGAACCCGTGGGTCCCACAGGTTGGGTCAATATTTTAATAACATTTAGCGGGTGCGGGCGGGTTGGGCCAAACAGTGACGACATCTAATTCCCACGAAATTGCGAATAAAAAGTATGACAGGCAATTGGCCACTTGAGGGCTCTAGACATACAGCCTAGATAATATGCTCTTGTCAAACGATGTCACGCTACCTTAAGCAGGATAGAATACCAATCGTACCTCTCGCTCTTCCTCCTCTCGATGTACACGCTCTCACTGGTGCGCGGCTTAATCCTCCCCGGTTAGACTAAGGATCTAAAGGTTGAATGATAGCTCATCTTATAAATCGTTCTGCAGTCAGCACCGAAATATTATATAGTAGTTGGAATTTTATTGACCTGTGGGTCCAAACAACACGTAGACAAAACATTTTTTCGCCACTTTACAGTGAAAGGCATATCACTATTCTAACTCAAAAATAAAATCAACTTGATGAGTTGCTTCCGATTATCAGCTACGCGTTCTCTAACAGCAGAGCGTGTGCTGCCATTGGCAGTAAAGACACTTCTTAGATATACATTTCTATAACACCATTCTATACACATATCACCCAAACGAATAGGTAACTTATCATTACTGGAGCATGTATGGTCATAAACTTAGTCTTGCGCTTATTAATTACCATACCATGAGACAAAGAATAATCATGTAAAACTCCATGGTGGCCAAAGCAGGCCTCTGCATCCCAGCAACTAGCACAACAAGCGAGCGAACCTTCAGTTTGGCTGGCCGTGTCCAGGAAGCGCGCCGTAATTGCTTAAACCCTGACACTGTTGACGCGGATTTTGTTTTTGCATAGTTTGGGAAAAAATACGCCTAGGCCTACATTATAGGCAGTGTTGAAAAAAATAGCCTAAAATCCCCCCCAAAACAATCTTGAAATAAATACACGCGGAAAAAAATGTCCTCGTGGACAGGATATCGCAACACTGTATGGGAGAGTAGGCGATAGCACCAGTGCGCCACTGTCATGTTAATTTTGTTCCAATAAAACAGACTGTTTGCAATATTTTGCCTGATGCCATTTCGTTTGGTTGCAAAGATCAGAAATCACGGTAATGTTCAATTAATAGACAGCGCCTAAACTTTGTATTAAGAATTCCAACCAAAAGCCAAATGTATGTTGTGCTCCACTCAAATCCATAGCGTAACAGAGGAATCGTTTTTTTTCCATTGCAAATCATGTCACACAGACCCACTGTATTCTTTTTCTCTTGCCTCCTTTTTGTGTCGGGTCGGGTTGGGTTCGAGTTGAAAATCAGTGCGAGTTTTAGCGGGGCGGGCGGGGCGGGTTAGCCGTCACGGCAGGTCGGGTTGGTGCGGGTGTTAAAAAACCTCGACCCGCGCATCACTAGCGTCCGGTGTGAAAGCGGCTTGACGTGCCCATAACGTGTATTCGCGTCTTTGCATTGACTTTGAATGTTGGCTAATCTGTCCTGCAAAAAATTTGTTTTGTGTCCGATGTGAAAGCAGCTTTATGGATAGTACGCGACAGCTAGAGAGAGCTTGGTTATGTTATGAACATTACACAGGTTTTGCAGACCGTAAGTTCCGATAGCGCGGACAAGTTGCTTATGTGGAGCTAGCGAATTGATCACTTCTACAGGTTTTGCCCAGATCTTGTGAAGATCTCGGGAGGAGCTCTTCAGTGAGGAAATCACACTCACGAAATCACGTTCTTGGATTACAGCAAAACCCCAGTATCTAATGTTTAGAAACTTTTCAGAGGTTGAGCCTGGACAACCAACATTATAACATGTATTAAAAGAAGGATCAGCATAATAGGTTCCCTTTAACAGTAACCCAGTCGCGAAAGTCAATCTGGCAGCATATACTGCAGATTCACGGATGACAAGTTGTTAAAATACAGAATCAAACTTTTAAAATGCAACAACATTTGCTGTAAAAGCAGCACATGTTAACTCACCCTGGCATTGGTAGCCTTGTTTTCCTATCACCCCCCTGTAGAGAAAGGAGAGGAGAGACAGAGAGTTTGAGGAAGGTCACATTAAAATGAGCTCCTGAATTTCATCCTTTTTTATCCCCCGCAGATATAAAAATTGGGTCCGTCCGTCCGACACGTTTGTTGTCTGGGCTATAACTTTGAAACTAATCATCCGATTCTGATCATATTTGGCATCGAGGTGTAAAACCACGTAAAGGTGTGTCATGAAAACAATTTTGAAAATAATTTCGTAATTTTTCACCTTCTGGGGCAAAAAGCGACAAATTTGTGGGAAATCTGTAATGTGTCTTGTCCGGGCTATAACTTTGAAAATAATCATCCGATTGTGATCACATTTGACATCAAGGTGTAAAAACACATAAAGGTGTGTCATTAAAGACTATTTTGAAAATATCTTCACAATTGTTTGCGTTTTGGGTCAAAAAGCGTCAGATTTGTGGGAAATCTGTAATGTGTCCTGTCTTGGCGATAAATTTGAAACTAATCATCCAATCGTGATCATATTTCGCATCGAGGTGACATAAAGGTGCGTCATGACAACAATTTGGTATAATTTTCTGAGTTTTCTGATGCATACTCTCCGGCCTACTTTTTTGCAAGGAAATTAACAGCTTTGCGATTAGTACAGTTCTTTAGAAATCAAAATGCATGTAAACATTCTCTATTCAAAAATGCAATGACAGTTGCAGGGGATATTGCTTGACAATGTCAGCAGCTTGTTTGTTTCAAAAATGAGATAAACTTGAGCAAAAATAGTTAAAACATAATTATACAAATTCAAAATATAATACAGATTATAATTTCTTTAATAATACTACAATTGCACTTTTTTTCTTAACTCAGTTCAACAGAATTCCAGAAAGCTAGCATAGCTCCTCAGCAAGGAAAGGATATCCACAGAGAGAAGACCAACCAACATAGAAATAAGGGCAATTCAAGAAAAATAACTGAAAGCCCATCCAAAATAAATGGATTAATATTAATATCAATTCTACAAGAGAGAGATTTTGGTCACTAAGGAGTCTATTCTCCCATGCGTGTAAGTTGAAAAAAGCGCGTAGCAACGCGCTTTTCAGCCTACGCGTATTCTCCCCTTGACTTAAGTCTGTGCATTACGCGCCCCAAGGGCAGTCACGTGCTTGGGGCGGAGCAAGGCCAAAATCGGGGCGTTTCCAGGCGTTTCTCATGCAAATAACACTTACGCGTATTCTCCCCCTGGCTTACGCGCTTTTTCTGTCAAGCGGTTTTGAGGGCTGTATTAAGGTCAAGCACCACCATAAGGCGAAATGGAATATTGCGTTTGATGTCGGTTATAGGCCGAATTTTAACATTAATTGTATTTTATTTAACATGGTAAAGGTTGAGACATTTAATATTCAATTATTCTTCCTTATTTCTAAACTACATTTCTCAAAGCCATAATAATTTATCAAACAAAATCATCACATGATATTACGCAACAGCCTGTTCATCAATTAGTTCCATTACAAACGCAAAACAATTAATTAATACGAGTATACATAAGACCATCATTCTACCATGCCCTCAAAATCTAAAACCAAAATGCCAGTCCTGCATTTGCTTACACTCTTGCGTGATTGGGAAAGAGTAAGAGGAGCGCGCCGAGCTCAAAGACGAACACGCATATATCGGCTTACTTTGGACATCCTGGGACTAACAAACATCGAGCGCATCCAGCGCTTTCGTCTGGACTGTGCATGAGGCAATCATCTATCTTTGCTGACTTCTGGATGAACAGCTATCCAGCCGCAGCAATTATCCACAAAACACCTCCGTGGTCATCAACGTCAGAACTGCGCAGTCGCTCCTGGCATCTGGGTTGTTCCAGAGAGTGGCAGGTGATGTCATACACATATCACAGGCATCTGTGTCAAGGTGTCTGACGCAATTCGTTGACGCTCCAAGTTCTTCTCCATGCACTCCCACTGCAGAAGAAGTGGATGCCATCCCCTCCTCCTGTGCAGTGAAATGCACAGTGGATGATGGTTACCCACCACCTGTTGCGTGTATACTCCTCCGGTGTGCAGAGAGCCTGGCTTTTACAGCGCCCCACAGATCTCTCCAATTATGCTTGCAATCGGGGATACTGCGCTTACATCTCCCCATCGAAGCCACATCAAGAACAATTCGCTGGTTAATTCCTCGGATCAGCCTTCAGTGCTCGCTTGCCATGCAACACCAACATCTGCGAAATTTGGTTTTCGGCTCTGGCTCGACGTCGCCATCATTGTCTTCATGTTCTATTAATAAATGCGACTGCCCTATATGTTCGTGATAATCTAAAAAGTTGTGATATTCTCACGAGTGAAGAGATTGATTTTCTAATTGAGGATATCAGTATTATCTAACTTGTGTCTTTGTAATTTTTTTTACCATTGATAATACTGTGTATTTTAATGTGTGAATAAAGATATTATTAAATAGGCTACTCTAGATTGAGCCCCACCCTGGCCAATACCAAAGCACTACTCATTTGTTCATCAATTTTAGCCTATAAAGAATAGCCGACATGGGAAGAATCATTATCAGTAATTGGGATAATTGATTATAATAAAGTATTAGGCACAAGTTCAAGTGAATGTGTCGCTCAAATCAAATAGGATATGATAGGCTATGGATATAGAATTCCGTCATTGCTGAGGCGGTTTCGGGGCGGGGAGATGACCGCGTGCAGGGTAAGAATCCTTGTTAAAGCATTTCCATGTGCCCAATTTCTAAATGAGGTCATATTAACTGTCTTTGATTGTCTTTGTGTGACTAGAGTGTTCCCTTTGTCTTCTTTCCTGTCTTCCACGGAACAAACAGGCTGGTGTAGGAGGGGCACATTTTCAGTGATCTGATTTCGCTGGTTGAGAAGCGCAAAAATCTTTATTTATTATTTCATTATCGCGGCAATTTGTTTGTTTGCATAGCTTTAATGCCATGGTGGCTAGAGTAAGAAATAACAAGTGTTTGCCACAAACATGGCAATATCCCCCGCCGCCTTAATTTTATGTGTCCGTACGGACATACGGAGCCCAATGCTATATCCCCCGCTTCGCGCTAATCGCCAGGCGGGGGATAAAAAAAGAGATGTGTGAATTACTTCTTGTAATTGGTACAGACATACATAGGCCTACTATTACAGCGCCATATAAAACCTTGTATCTTCAAAATGACACACTTCACAGGAAAATAAAAAAATAAATATAAAATAAAATAACAATAATAAAATAATATAAATGGATAAATATAGTTTAAAATAAAAAATGTTTAATTTTGCAAGAATAGTGGATGTACGAGTTTTCGTTTCTTATCAGTTTGGAAATATGAGGTTTTATCAGCAGGCCGACGATATTCAAATTTAAAGTCTGGTTTGTGTTTTCCATGGACCACAAATGCGTTTTCATGGTTAATCAGAAAATCCTTTTTCCATGTTTCCTGATAGCCATAATCAATGAGCTTCGTACAGAGTCTGCCCCTCTTTTGCATTAGTCACACCTCTTTCATAAGGCCGCCTACATTCTGAAGTTAAGCGCTGTGGGCGTGATCGAAGCCCGTAGGGGAGAATACGCTTAACTCAAAAGCGCTTAACTCGAATCGCGTAAAAAAGGACTTACGCGCTAATGGGAGAATAGACCCCTAAATTCGTAGACCAGGCGCAGGCGCGGCGAATCGGGGGTGCGCCGCGCAAACGGGGTATGTCCAGGCGTATGTTGCAATTTCATGCCTGGCATAGCCTGGCGCAAGTACTCCTCTGTCCTGCCTCTGTCCCTCCTTCTGGCGCAAGTGGAAAAGAAGGCGTGTTTGGGTAAGACACAGCCGAGTCAAATCTTCACCAATCAAATCAGCTCCTCTCCTCTCCTTGGAATATAGAAGCCTCTGTCCTATATCTGCATGATGCGTTAATGTTAAATTTTAGCTACGTCTATATTAAGCATTACGAATATGAGTTAGCTGGCTAGCTATGGCATTCGCAAATTATTACCAGTTATTATGTTATTACCAACTTGAATGGAATTTCAAAACAAAACTACGTCAGATCATTCAAAATTATGAAGTTGGAATGAAATACGATGGTTGCTCACTGGGAAGAGAAACGATGGATAGCGTGTTCCTATTTTTACACCCTGTTGCTGCTGAAAATTTTGGGATCAACAATGCAAGATACGTTACACATTCAATTTCAATACGTGATCTTAACTCAGTACGACATCATAGCAATCAGGCTGTATTCCTTTCCCCCACTAAAAACGATAAAACCAAACAATAGTGACAATAATAGTAGTAGTAAGCCGCTTGCACACAAGCGAAACAAATTTTTCGCACGACAGATTGCGTGATCGTGTTCGACAGTCGATTATTGGTTTTAATCTCTTCAAATCAACTGAATCTTTTAGTTATTAAGCGTGAAAGTTTTGATAAGAGGGCTCAGTTCTTCAAGATGAGTACCGAGATTTTCAATCAATGTTTCTGTTTAAGCCCTGCTCAATAAAGGGAGTCGACATTGGCGTGGGAAAATGTACAATGCCTGTCGAACATTAAATGCAAAATAGCCTTCTCCGTGTCTGACAGCCAAAAAAAAAAATCCAATGAACACTGGGATTGATTTATTTGCGAGCCATCTTTTTTGGATGTTCTGTTTGTTGGTGCTATATTTTTATTCTTTATTTCTTTATAAATCTGTTCTGATATCTACTTTCACTTTTTGCTGGCTGCCGGACATGGAGCAGTTCGCGTCGGACAGTCTTGATTTGCATGCGATATTTAATTCACAATGTCAATGGTCATGGAATTGATTTAGTCACTGACTACAAACACCATTTCATTTATTTATTTTAAGCCGAAGTGAGCCAGTTCGCTCTGGTGTGGAAATAAAGCGCGAATCTGTTCGATCCATTTCAAAAGAGAGACTGAATAAAGACTGTAGTCTATCTTCAACGGAAGAAAACAGAAGAATAAACAGACGCGTGTATTCGCGTCTTTGCATTGACTTTGACTGTAATCAGTCTCAGTCGTGCAAAAAATTTGTTTCGCGTCCAGTATGCAAGCCGCTTTACTGAGCAGAGAACGCAAACACTATATATGTGGTTGGCTGAGAAAGATGTGAAGTCATTAGTTTGCATCACAGATTCAGCTGGGTTGATTAAGCCAAGTCGAGTTTCCATTACGCGTGCCAACCGCCTTTAATCTTACATCAGGACAATCGATATAGATAATATAATTTATGTCCTGAATCAGATAGTTACATTAAATAGTGCTTGCTGTAATTATTTGTTGCATTGGTTTGTGCCTGACATTCTGGAAGCCTGCCTGTAAGGTTTCGGTGACGTGTGCTCACTGTGCGCCGGTCAGCCAAATTTCCACTGCACAGAAAGTAAACCAGGTTTGAGCTGGCGAGCTTTCTGAGCCACTACAGCGAAGACTTTTTCTAAGAAATTGTCACTGCGTCTTGATGAATATGTGACACCTCCCCCTACTACACCGCCACATCCATCTCAGCGCACGTTTGTCTACCAAAAGCTGCGCACGGTGTTGCACCTCACGAAATTACCACTGCGCAGGCTGCGCCGGACGAATTACCACTGCGTGGGCTGCCTCAAGCAACACCACGCTGCGCCACCCTGCGCTGTGTCAAATTAGAGCCCTTTGTATTCAACTATATTACATAAATTATATTTTCGCATATAGGCCTCTTGTATTATATCTAAGCTCTGTGAAATCCAAGAAAGCAGCTAATTAGCATTAGCCGCATTATATGTAAAGGGTGAACCTGTTAACAGCGAGCGACAGTTGGGATTTGACAGTTGGTCGGCCCTTCCTCTGATTGGACAGTGAGCTGCATACAATTTCATTCAAAAAACTGTTACATTGTCGCAAGATGGCAGCAGCAGACAGCCTAAGCCTGACCTTTGAGTTCCCCCCAGAGGTCCACAAATTAAGCGGCAGGATGAGATTTAAGCAGAAAATACAGAGGGAGAATCCTGAGACCCTGTTAAAAGACTGTAGTCACAATAAAGGGAAAACTATCACCACCAACTTGCCCTTTTATACCGAGCACACAGCAGCATGGCACTCAGCTCTCTGCAGATATTACAAATATGTCACAAGAAGGGGAATTTGCAAAGCTGCCACTGAGAGCAAGGCCACGCACACTGACACCCCTCCCCCAACCCCACGCATCCACACCAGGGTAGCTCAGATCGGGAACAGCCTACTGGAGGTGGAGGTGGTGGAGCTCAGAAAACACGTGCAGGCCAAAATCACCTCCAACAACAGCTCTGAGTACTTTAAAGAGCAGCTCAGCCAGATAAGAGCCCAGCTGCTGGCCGCAGTACAGGAGCTGAGGGGAGAGTATGCGCTCCTGTGCCTGGACAGGAAGGCTCTGAAGAGAGAACTGGCAGAGATTAGAAAAGAAGTGAGGAGAGAGGTGAGGGGACAGATGAGGGGAGAGATGAGGAGAGAGATGAGGACAGAGGTGAGGAGAGAGATGAGGGGAGAGATGAGGAGAGAGATGAGGAGAGGGGAGAGATGAGGAGAGAGGTGAGGGGAGAGTTGAGGAGAGAGATGAGGAGAGAGCTAGCAGGGCTAAAACACGGGATACTTTGGAGAGACGTCATTATCGAGACAAAGAGCACAGACAGGCCCCCACCCTGACCCGCTATATGCCCCTCACACAGAACACCCCCCTGCCACACCCAGCCCCCCAGAGCCAAACAGGACCGAGAGTCGTACAGACAGCAGTGCTGCCTCTCCCGGTGCTTCAAACATCACCGCGGACCCCTGTGCAGAGGCCCCTGAGACCCCCAGCACACAGAGCCCAACATCCACCCTCAAACACCGAGCCCAGACATCGCTATTCTCATCGACTCAACTCGGAAATTCCTGCAAGAAAGCAAACTTTTCCCAGGAAAGAGAACAACAAAAATTTGGTGCACAAAAGCACAGGATGCATTCAGAATCCTCTCTGACCCTGAGTTTGATGCTCCTTCAATCATAATTATTCACACCGGCACTAACGACCTAACGACCAGAACAAGAGAGAGTTGAAGGGCTGCTGTGCAGAGTGGCCACTGAGGCTTTCCCCAACTCCAAACTTATCTCTCCACCCTACTGCCCCGCAAGGACATCCACCCAGCAACCATCCACAGAGTCAATGCTGACATCTCCAGAGTATGTGGTCTCCTACCAAACATACACCTGGCTTACCACGCCACCATCTCACCCTGGGACCTTTATGACTATGTCCACCTGAGCAAGCAGGCAGTGAGCCAGTTCGCTTGAGCGCTGAAAGATACAGCACTGGGCCGACACTTCCTCTCCGCGAGAGAAGAAAAAGGAGACTCATCCAACCTCCAGCGGCACTTCCACACACCTAACAGAAGCCCTCCCCCTCACAGGCACCCTGGGGTACCCCACACACTGCCAGGGTACCGAGCGCACCAGCACAGCCAATCTACACCAGCCTACCAACCGCCTCCAGGCGTACCAGCTTGCCGACCGCCTCCACCCAGACCTGCCCACCGGTCGCTTCCCCCGGCCCAGGCCCAGCCTCAGGAGGGCAACTGCTCATTTAGAGGGACACACCCCAGAGCAGCAGTGAAGCTATGCCCAGGCCCTCACAGGACAGCAGGACAAACTAGAGATGGGTGAAATTAAACAACTGTTACAGTACATCAGCAATTATTTGGTCTAACAAAAGGTTACAATTGTGCAAGTTAAATTTTCTGATAGCATGCTACCTTCTACCATATTAATTAGTAATGGTTACAATTGTTTTTTTCACTTGTTTATCTAATCTTAAACAAAAAGGGTTCATTTGCTTACGATGAGTTCATTCTCTGTTAGTCTGTGGAATATCCAAGGCCTGGGATCATCAGCCTTCGGATTAAAAACCTGACAAACACAGTTTTTAAATAATATCAAAGGCAAGGATATGATTATCCTGCAGGAGACATGGTTCAGGGCTGATACAGTCACTCACTGTCCCCCAGACTACAGAGAGATTCTCCTGCCCTCACAGAAGCTCAGCGCCGTACGTCAGGGGAGAGACTCAGGGGGCATGATCATTCGGTACAAATCTAATTTACAAAATTTTGTACACCCCCTAAAAATTGGTGCACATTACTTATGGCTAAATATTAAAAAAGGTCTCATTCTTCCACAGAAAGATGTATTTCTCTGTGCCATATATATCCCTCCCAGCGAATCAACATACTTTACAGAAGAGATGTTCCACATTTTGGAAAAGGAGGTGAGGCATTTCCAGGCCCAGGGAAATGTGCTCATCTGTGGAGACCTGAATGCCAGAACAGGAACACAACCTGATCTCTCTTCAGGAGATAGCCATGGAGCAACAAAATTGTCCTTGATTAATAACTATTTTCCCAGAAACAATTATGATCACATCACCAACCAAAATGGAAAAGACCTCTTGCAGCTGTGTTGAAGTCTGGGTCTGTATATCATCAATGGCAGGTTACGAGGGGATTCATTAGGAAGATACACATTTTGTTCACCTCTTGGAAATAGTACAGTAGATTATATAGTAACAGATTTAGACCCTCTCCTGCTCAAATCATTCACTGTTAAACCTCTAACCCCTCTGTCTGACCACAGCTAAATCACTGTGATGCAGAAAAAGACATAAACTAACATCACCTCACACACAAAGTCCAGTACACTGTTCAATATCAGTAAATCCTTCAGATGGACTCAAAATAGCACAGAAGAATTCCAGAAAGCAATTAAAGATCAAGACATTCAAGAACTTCTGGATACCTTTCTGGACACTATGTTCACAGTACAGAAGGCATAAATCTGGCTGTTGAAAACATAAACAGTATCTTTGAAAAAACAGCAGAGAAATCAAAACTAAAAATAAATATCAGAATTAAAGCTACAAGCAGCGTTGAAAGGGCCCTCGCGCCCTTCGTGCATGTTGGAGTGGTCGTGAGATGTTCATGAGGGCAGGTTTCCATTCACAGCCATTGGACACTTCTAGACTGTGTACAATATGTTTTCCTGAGGAGAGTGCAAAAATTTGCTGTAGGGTGCTATGATTCCATTTTGGCTTCCCTGTCTGCAAAACATATACCATAATCGTAATATCAGGCTCCATGGGTTTGTTGATTTTTGAAAATATTCAAGCATGTTGAGACCCTCAAAAGGGTTTTTGTTTTGAGAAAATTATTAGGGGGCGCCACACAGGCATCGTGCCACATTAAGTGTAATTTGGTGTAGCAAATCAAAGAACATAAGAGAGTTGCAACTTGGGCCACGCTTTGCAAGTTTTGGAGCATTTTAATGCCTTCATACATGTATTCGTAAAATTTGGATAAACGCAGGAAATGGCTCATTGCCCACTTCCTGTTTTGCCAAAAAATTTCAAAAAAATTACCATTACCCAGCAAGACAAATGCAATGATCTCACCAAATTTCATGAACATTCAAGGTCTTTTATCTTAACATGGCCGTGGCTAGTCGGTGCCATGGAGCCACCTGGCCACTCCCAATCGAATATCAGCATATATTTATACTTGATAGGAGACTTTCATGAAGCCTGGAAAGTTTCAGGCAAATCCCACCAAGTATGTGGGAGTAAAACCAACTTCCTCTTTCATGGCGGAACATCAAAATTCGCCGCGTCGCCACAGATTCATTGTTCAATGAATCCAAAAAAGCTTCGCATTTTAACATCGGCAATGTCTCTAAATATTTCTTGCCAAATTGTAAGTTGATCGGATAAAACCTCTAGGAGAAGTTCGTTAAAGTACGACACCTGTGATTGGCGAAAAATCCAAAAAAGTTGCAATTTAAATAAAAAATGGCGGACTTCCTGTTGAGTCTAGGTCATGGCACCAAGAGACTTTTTTTAGGTCTTGGCATAATCCACATGTCCACCAAATTTCGTGCATGTAGGTTAAACACGCTGCGAGGGCTGCTTCATTGAAATTTTCTAGGTGGCGCTGTAATGCAATTTTGCCAAATCTATCTGTAAACCTCATAGTCTAGTAAAAATTATGAGCAGTTTAATATGTTTGCAAAGTTTCGTGAGTTATCGAGCATGCTGAGGCCCTCAAAAATGTAATTATGTATTAGGGGGTGCTTTAGAGCCATCATGTCACACCCAGTGCCAAATGAGATATCGAATCAAAGTACTTAATATTTTTAGTCTATGAGCCAAAGTTTGGTGAGTTTTTGAGTATGATAAGGCCCTCAAAAATTTGCTCGTAAAATCTGAAAAAACGCAGGAAATGGCTCATTGCTGACTTCTGGTGCGGCAAAAAAATGTCAAAAAAATTGACAAAAAAATATATTATGACTGCGATGGCCCTATCGAATTTCGTGAGAATCCGAGCAAGTGCGTTCCAAAATGGCCGCGTGTTTGGTGGCGCTATAGAGCCACCGGGGCAAGTCCACGCACAAAAATAATAATAGTTCGTAATTTTCACGACGACTGACGTTTGTCTAAATTTTTGTGAGTTTTCGTGCATGGCAAAGCCCTCAAAAACGCGTTCTCGCAGCAGAGTAATAATAATAATATTAATAATAATAAGAAGAAGAAGAAGAAAAATAAAAATCCCATCAAAAACAATAGGTTCCTCGCACCGGTCGGTGCTCGGGCCCTAATAAGAAACACGAGAAATACAATAGGGTCCTCTCCGAGGCCTTGCAGGCCTGGAGGCTCAGACCCTAATAATAATAAGAAGAAGAAGAAGAAGAAGAAGAAGAAAAATAAAAATCCCATCAAAAACAATAGGTTCCTCGCACCTTCGGTGCTCGGGCCCTAATGAAACTAAAACTGAAAAAAGAAGACAGCTGGTTTGACCAGGACGGTCAAAACATAAGGAAAGAACTTCGAAAATTATCCAATCAGAAACACAGAGACCCAAACAACACAAACATACGCCTTCTTTACTGTGAAACACTGAGGCAATACAAACATATGCTCAGAAACAAAAAAGCACAATATATCCAGAAGCAACTGGCAGAAATTGATGAGTCAATAAATACAAATCAATTTTGGGAGCGATGGAAAAATCTTAAAGAAATCACATTTTGTTGAATTGGCAATACAAGATGAAGATATCTGGACAAATCACTTTCAAACTCTTCTCAAAAAAGTAAAATTCGGAACAAGTCCAGAGAGAAATTAAATAAATGAAAAATTACAAGAACTTGAATTGATAATTGAAGGTTACCAAAATGCGTTAGACTCCTCAAACACTGAACAGGAGCTTAAAGATAAAATCAAAACACTAAAACCAAGAAGAGCATGAGGACATGATGGTATTTTAAATTAGATGCTAAAATGCACAAGCTCTAAATTTCAATTGGCCATCCAAAAATTATTCAATTTGGTTCTGAGTGTAGGTTACTTCTGTAATGTGAATAGAAGCCACTAGATGGCAGTATTGACCTTTTCTTATGTTAAGCCCAGACTGGAGCTAGGTTTGGACATGTCCTGGGCATGTCTGAGATGGAAAGTCCCAGAGAATTTAAAAAATGGTCTAAAAGGTGGAAGGGGTCTGCAAAAGAGTATATAAAGAGGAAAATTGAGAGAGTAAAGTAGGAGGAGAAATTGCAAGGAGAAGGATACATTTGACCAGACCTGTCACTCTTTTCAAGACCTGTGAAGCTTTGTGGATTTTTGCCTGTGTTGGAGCATTTTCCTCACCCGGAACATAACCAAGCCACCCAACCAAAGGGACTGTAAATATTTTTTAAACATCAATCGTGGTCAGTGGAGTTGATAGTAGATTAGTTAAAAGTCTTTGTTTAATTAAATGTGTTTAAGTTATAAAATTGTGTCTGTCATCCCTTGCTTTTGTAAATGTCATAACAAATTGGGGCAATAACACTTCCCTGACATCTGGAATCATGGTCTCATAACACCAATGTTCAAAAACGGAGACAAATTTGACCCAAACAAATACCGAGGCATCTGTGTGAGCAGTAATCTGGGGAAGGTTTTTTGTACCGTTATAAATTCTAGACTCATAACCTTCTTTACCGAGCACAATGTCTTGAGTTGAAATGAAATTGGCTTTTTACCAAAGCACCGCAGAAATGATCATATTTATGCCCTACGCACCCTAATTCAAAAACATGTAACCCAAAAAAATAAAAAACTTATGCCGTCGGAGGCGACGACTTTGGGTATATCCCCGAAAGCCCCCAATCCTCCAATTCCCCAATCCTCGAATAGACCCAATACAATATAAAGCCCCTCAGGCCATGATCTTTCATTTGAACTTAATTTCAGGTCAATCGGACAAATGGTTCTGAAGATATAGCCAAAATGGTAATTTTCCATCACAAAGCGCCACCTGGTGGCAAAATATTGAACCATACAGGTATGATGTCATCATGTGACACATTGTGAGGTCATGACCTTGCAGTTGCACATAGTTTTATGTCAATTGGACAAATAGTTCCAAAGATATGGCAAAAATGGTGAATTTTATGTGACAAAGCTCCACCTTGTGTCAAAATTTTGAACCACACAGGTATACTGTCATCGTGGGACACATCCTCAGGTCATGACCTTTCATTTGCACTTGATTTGAGGTCAATCGGACAAATATTTCCAGAGACATGATAAAAACACAGATTTTTTTTTCAGTTTTTGGCCACTGGTGGCCAATCTAGAAATTTTAAATAGCCCAAAATCGAATTAGTTCTTCCTCTTTATGATACTTACTTATATGCAAAACTTGGAATTTCTAATTGAAATATTACTGAAGTTATCGCGTTAACACGTAGGGCGGCGTCGGCAGCGGTCGGACCAAAAACATAATTGCTTGCTTTATTGACTTCAGAAAAGCTTCCAATTCTATTTGGCATCAAGGATAATTCTACAGAATTTATAAAAAATGGTGTAGGGGGTAAAACATATCATCTCATTAAATCAATGGATTCAGGAAACAAATGCGGAGTCAGAATTGGCAGCCGTTTAAGCTCAACCCTATTCAACATTTATATCAACGAATTGGTAAACACATTAGAAAAATCAACAGTACCAGGTCTCATCCTCCACAACTCTGAGATTGAGCAGATGACCTGGTCCTGCTGTCCCCCACAGAACAGGGGTTACAGCAGGGGCTGGATCTGCTACAGCAGTACTGCCAGACCTGGGCCCTGGCAGAAAACCTCAGTAAAACTAAAATCATCACATTCCAGAAAAGACCCAGATCTCAGGGAATAAAACACAAATTCACAATAGGAACAAATTACATTGAGCATTCAAACACTTACAATTATTTAGGGTTCAAAATCAGTTCAACTGGAAATCTCTTCAGAAATGCAGTGAATGAATTGAGGGAGAAAGCACGCAGGGCCTTCTATGCCATAAAGCAACAAATTCCTCTTGAAATCCCAATTACAATTTAGCTCAAAATCTTCAAAGCAGTAATTGAACAGCTCTTTACGGCAGTGAGGTGTGGGGTCCTCTCACCAGTCAAGAATTCTGCACATGGGATAAACATCCAATCGAAACCCTGCATGCATAATTCCGCAAACACATTTTGAAAGTAAACAGACACACAACAAACAATGCATCTAGGGCAGAATTAGGCCAATACCCATTACTTATAAATATACAAAAACTGGAAATCAAATTTTGGGAATATTTAAAACAAAGTGACCCCCATTCTCATCAATACAAAGCCCTGAAATAACAAGAGTTAAGCAAAAAAAACAATCCCCTCACTCAGCTGTTCCTGAGCCTTAGTTCTGCTACACGAACACACACTAACACCTCACCAGCTCAGGACCAGAACAAAATACACATCAAATTAGAATCAACCAAATTTCTGCTCAACTGAAACAGAATTATGCAGCTCATTGGGAATCACAAACCAAATCACACAGTAAAATGAAATGTTATCTGGCCCTAAAAAGACAGTACACAGTAGCAGACTACCTCACCACCGTCCGAGACAAAAAACTCAGGACCACCTTGATGACTCAGTGAGCACCGGCTGGCCATATAGACCGGCAGGCACAAGAAATCATGCCTGCCAGAGGAACAAAGATTGTGCCAACAATGCACATACAACCAAACAGAAACAGAAACAAACACTTTCTCACAGAATATGCTAAATTCAAACAAATTTGTAAAAAATTGTCCCCCAACATGATCCAGAAATGTCCCAAATTCAAATATACAAGTAATACTGAAATTGCCCTTCTTATTGGGGGAAAATGAAGACTGCTGTATCTGCAGCACAATTCGTCTCCCTCTGTCACAGTCTGAGGAGCAGTGAGTGACCCTGTGCTGCGCATGCCCACACACACACACACACACACACACACACACACACACAAAACGCACACATGCGCACAAACACACACACACAGTCTCCCCCTGCATTACTTACTAATTCATCCCAACACCAACCTGTTGCTGCGCACTGTAATGTGAATAGAGGCCAATATTTACCTTTACCTTTATTTACCTTTTTTTGTTGAGCCCAGACTGGAGCTAGGTTTGGACATGTTCTGGGCATGTCTGGGGCAAGTCCCAGAAAATTAAAAAAAAAAAGAGGTCTAAATGTGGGTCGGGTCTGCAAGAGAGTATATAAAGAGGAGAATTGAGACAGTGAAGTCGTCGGAGAAATTGCAAGGAGAAGGATATATGTGACCAGACCTGTCATTCTGTTCAAGACCTGTGAAGCTTTTAGTGGATTTTTGCCTGTGTTAGAGCATTTTCCTCACCCAGGACATCACCAAGCAACCCACCAAAGGGACTGTAAATATTTCTGTTTTTGTATATAATCAATCTTGGTCATTAGATTAGTCAGTAGATTAGCTAGTTGTTGATTGTTAATTAAATGTGTTTAAGTTTTAAAATTGTGTCTGTCATCCCTTGCTGTTGTGGATGTTGTAAATGTAATAACAAATTGGGGCCATAACAGCACACACACACACAGACACTGTTCCTGCTTCACACAAGCACAAGTTCTATTATATTATTATTATTATTATTACTTTAACATTTACATTTTTTATAAGAATTATTCTGCATACATATTATGCGTTATTGTTTAATGATTGCTTTGGCGACACCATTGTAAAACTTTGTCATGCCAATAAAGCATTTTGAATCTGAATTTGAGAGAAAAAGAAAGAGAGAGAGCCTTTTTTACAACATCAAAACAGCATGGCTCTATCCTGTTGCTGCAGATACATAGGGCCCTATTTTGACAACCTTAATGTATTCAGCAAACACAAGACTGAACAGTATCACACATCAAAAGTGGATGTGGTCCAACCCAATTCCGGTAATTTTGTGAAAGAAGGCGATAGAGCGGCTGTGGCGATGCTGTCGAAAGGATAGGAGGAGGACAAATTAATCACCGGTGGGTATGAGGGGGGTTGAGGTCCATTAAGACCAATCAGATTGGCCATAGTCATTCTCCTTAATATCAGTGTGTTAATGCCATAGCAAACTTGAAATGTTGTTGAGTTTAGAACAGGCATCTGACTTGCGTTACCGCCAGCTTCGGTCCACTGAGAGCCATGCCCAATGAAGTAATGATGAAGTAATGCAAGGAGGTGTTTAGGGGAATAGAGGCCATTAACCAGGTAACAAAAAGATGAGGGCAACTGAAACTGTAAACATGGCATTCGTAGTATTTATAAATTTTTTTGAGGTTCAAGCAAAGTATTTTGAAAGATGTAAAAACACGTGAGTTCAGCAACCTATTTTGGAGCCAAGTAATTTTCTCAGAGTCCATCTTGACCTGCTCAAATGTTAATTCCTGAAATGAGATAAAATATACAAAAAAATACACACTACTTCTAAGGGTTTTTTTTAGATTCTTCATGGCATGCATGGGCGCATCAATCAAAATGAGACTTCATGGGACAAATAACTGATCTTAACACGAATTGCACGGAAGTGAGACAAATTAGTAGCTTGTTAAAATCCAGTCATTAAACCTGCGATCGGAACAAAAACCTGCATACAGACTGAGGCCCCTTGACCGAGTTTGTAATGCAGATATTCAAATTTTGTCAAAAAACAGTTACACAAACCACATAAAAAAAAAACAGCATTATATATCTTATATAACATACGTACATGCTAGATAACAAAAAAATACTAAAAATGAGTGCATCAAAATTTTCTAACTGTGCAAACAGAGGAAAATACATAGGGACTCTGGTGGAATAAGTAGGTCTAGAGCCCTGAGAGGAATGCTGTAGAACACTGTGTAAACGAAGGGCAGCTCACCAGATGAAGTCACGGCAGTGTGAGCAGTACGTGGGCTGTCTCAGGTAGGTGGCCATGAACTTGTGCCCGTTGACCTGGTGGACCCTCCTCCGGACGGCGCCCTGCCGTTTTCGCGGCCGTTTTCTCTCACGGAAAACTCTCTCTTCGGTTTCATTGCAAGTTACTGCTGGAGAGACAAGAGGACACTGTGAAAGGAGATCCGATCTGAAGCACGTCTGCAGATTCCCTGCCAATACTAGCCCCCTCATAACTGTCACACACACTCAGGTGGCGTTATGTCCTGTGGTCCTCTTGTCTCCCTAGCCATGTAGCCTGATATCAGCTGTCCTGCAGGTTCACACTCCATTCCAACAAAAACACACCAGTTGGCAGCAGATCTCCAGGAGCAGGGTAGGGCAGCCCTGGACTGATGTCATCGGTCTGAATTCAGGACCTGGATTACTGGTTGTGCTTCATATAATTACTTCACATTTATTGCTTATTGGTATTACAAATACTATATGCTACTTCACACATACACAGCAGCAGTGTGGCATAATGATAGGTAAAGAGGAACCCATGCCAAGCTAAACTTGATGGTACGGCTGGCAGGGGAACGGAGTGGACCATCCAGGGGGATGACTATGGCTGCAAACGGGGTGTGGCAGTCCCTCTCTGCTGTCCTGGCCAAACACTTTTGTCCCTCAGATGCAGCTAAAGTCCAGCAGCAGCTCATCAAGGATTATGGAAGTTCCCTAAGGCAGCTAAATCTGGATGATATTGAGCGTCTTGCTGACCGACTTCTACACCCCAACACATGGACACCACTTACATGGACTGAGATTGTCTCAGTTGGCTACCTTTAAGATTCCCCAAGACCACATAGTCAGTTTGAAGGAGGCTGAGGGGGGTCATATGAGAATGGACCTTTTTAAAGTTATGTCTCTCCCTCGTGTTTGTTGTGTTCGTCTCAAGTTATATAGTGGATACATGAGAGCTGCCATCATTGCAATCGTCTCAGATGCAGTGAAAAGTGCGACACTGCGGCTGAAGGGTTTAGGATATGCAGCTCGTATTGCAAGTATCTCATTGGATCGGAAAATGTCTTGAGAGATGAATGTCGTTAACTGCAAACTAAAATGTTTTGGAGGTTATGGAAGTCGTACTGTGGCTGACCACGGAGAAAACCTCTGATAGTATTGATGGTTGGGGAAATCGCTGCACGCTTTGTAAATATTTGTTGATATAGCCGAACAGTAAAGTGGGAGGATAAAATAAAGGCTAGGTCTGCTGACCTCTTGGCTGTGCTGTAGCGCTGTTCGTTATGATCATTCTGCTTGAGTTGAGACAGAGGAAGACGTGGGATTGAAACTGAGGATTTACAATTGTGTAAATTGGGTTTTCTGAAAATAATTTGCGTGTTAAGGTTCAAAAAATAATACAGATTAGACGATTTGCTCCCAAGGTATAAACTTTGTCGCACTGGAGGCAGGGAGAATCATCCTCCTTCTTTTTCCCCTTTTTCCCCCTGTAACAACTTGGTGAGCAAACAGCCAAATGAAGTCGCTAATCTGGTCAAATAAAGGCGACGGGGGTTCGTTGGGTTTTTTTGGGGGGTTTAACTCTCCCGGGAGCAAAGTAAGGTAAGGTAAAATAAATTTAAACGCTCAAATTAGAGAGTAAATTAAACACTCAATAATTGCCTAAGTGAATGGAGTGATATACAAAGTAAAACAATTGTTTTCAAGGACTGAGGTACTGTCGCCTGGTTTTTCTGTAGCTGATTAAGCTAATGAACCCCAGCAAGCTCTCTACGCCAAGAATATTATCGAATTACCTGGATATTCAACTATAACCCGGCTTGGTTTCATATTTGGTGGCTTGCCGTTCATACGGTCATCTAGCCAATTAATATTGACGTTCACCTCGGTTTTTTAGTCCCCTTTGTTCTCTATCCTGACCGCATTACCACATAAACGCACTGCCAAGCTTGAATATTAACGCAAACCGGGGTTTTTGTCTTTTTCGCATTTTATTACCACCGAATGGCTCTTCTGATTAAGCACATTGTAAATTACCCTATCTTTGTATTTTCCTCCAGTTGGTGTGCCTTGATCAGCTGATTAAAGTTTAACTGCTTGTTTGAATGCTAGGACGGCATGTTGGGGGAGGTACCGTGTCTAGTTCGCTCACAAAGTAAACGACTTGTTTATTTGGTTCGTTTTAATTAAAGGGAATCGGGGCTTTACTATTTTCTCGGTTACCCTTGGATGTATTTGCGGCTTGCTAGCTAGATAAGTAATGTTTGCATTTTTGGCTGGGGATCTGAGATTTAGTATTTAGTCAGTAAGGCAGCAGTCACTGAGTCGTCCATTCGGTTGGGTTGGAATTTAAACGGTAAGTTTTACCGGATTGCTCCACCTCCTCCATTTTCTCCTTGGCATTGTAGCCAGTCTGTTTTATCTGGGTTCTCAGCTAAGCCTTGTGGTATTTTTAGGTTGGTATATTAATAGTACTAGGATGAGATAAACTCAAGTTAGCTTATTAGGAGTGCTTATTACATATAGAGTTTGGCTCAATTTGGTATTTCATTTCTGTTAACTGAAACTAATAAGCTTATAATCCATTTACATAGTTCCCCACGGTTTCTATGGTAACTTCTGCTTAGGGCTTCTTAGGTTAATAAATAAATAAATTGTGGTTCATCAGCTTCTGTCTCGGCATTAGTAATTTTCTTTTATCTAGCGTGAGCGAGGTCATTATGTAGGGGGTTCAAAAGGTGGCCAAAACTGTGTGACGGTTGCAGGATGAGCGCACTTTTGGAATGAGATTTCCAGGGTGGGTTTGTCTGCCACCGGTGCCAGCTAATTGAGCATCTGGAGAGCAAGATCCTTTATCTTCAGGGCCAGTTGGCGGCACGACATAGTTCGCAATCAGTAGAGTTCAAAGAGGAACCAAGTAGTATATAGTTTAGAGAAATGGTGTGTAAGCCAAAGCAGGGTGGTACAGGGATCCCAGAGCAGACAGGGAGAGAAAGTAGAGGGACTGTAGGTCGACAGCACAGGAAAGGGCATGCACGCTGTACAGAGACAGCTCTTCCAGTGGTTGAGGTGTGCAACCGATTCCGGCCCTTGCAGGAACTCGAATTGGCCCCTGACCCTGCGAGTGAGGGGACTGATGAGAAGCAGGGCACTCTGTTGGCCTCTACCCCTCAGAAAAGGGAGTTAGTGATAGTGGGGGACTCAATACTTAGAGGAATAGATAGCTTAGTCAGTTCGCGCGACAAGGAGTCTCGTACAGTGTGTTGCCTGCCTGGTGACCAGGTAGGAGACCTCCTGGAGCGTGCGGACAAGCTCCTGGGCAGAGCGGGGAGGGATCCAGTTGTCATGGTCCATGTTGGGACAAATGACATAGGTAAGCGTAGGTTTGAGGTTCTGCAAGGCAAATTTGTTGAATTAGCTGTGTGAGGTATCGATCAAGAACCAAATGCGAGAACACAGGATTGTAAAATAAACGGCTTTTATTGAGCAAGGGGGGTAACCCTCGCAGGGCAGAAGGCAACAGTACAGAGTCCGCAATCCAAAAGTAAAAATCCAGTGAGGCAGAACAGGAATCGTAGCCAGGGTAGCAGTCACAAAAAGTCAGGCAAAACAGATTCGGTACATAGACAATGGTTTGTGGGAAAAGCAAACACAAACCAGAAGGGCAGTCCGAATCGTTAACAGTGCAGCAATCCACAAAATCGAGGTCGGGCAGAAAAAGGTCAAAACACACAGATGCAACAGTCATCCAAAAGGGCAAACCAAAAATCAGTAGTCAGGCAATCCAGTCAGAATCAGAAACTCAATGAATAACAAGGCGAGAGAATAGCAGCATAGGTAAACACGGGAAACAATCTGACAGAGAATGGCAGGTGAAAAGACACCTAATATACACTTCAGAGGAGATCACATGGGGAGAATCACAGGTGCAGGAAATTAGACTGATTACAAGGGGAAGACACATGAGGGAGAACCTAATCACATGGAATTTGCTAAAGCCAAAGCATGGACAGGGAACACGAGAAATTCCTATAAACAAACATACGGCTCCAGTCACGGAGTTTCTAACGTGCATAGATAATGAGAAACAGGACAGCGCGATCAGGTGTGAGCTTTCACAGAAAATGCAGCAAAGGTAATCAGGGAGAGCAAAGAGGCGGAGACTAGAACAGGGCGAGTGCTGAGAGCTTGTTAATCAATTAGTAAGTGCAACTATACAAATCCTTGGTGCTCGTTAGTAAGTTAGTATTATATACAAGGTTAGTTGTTGCTAGTTGTCTCAGGGGGAAATAATAAACTGTTAGTATTGTTTGTAGATAGAAAAGAAGAGTGAAGCCAGCAAACGAGATCGGAAGGAAGATTGAAAACCAGAATCCAATAAATCACCCGAAGAGTGCAACGACAAGACATGAGACCAGTCGGGGGAGACAAAGTGCAAAGCAAAATGGAAAACATGAACCGGAATGTGATAATGGCTAAATGCAAAACATGGAAAAGTAATCTTAGACAAAACATGACAAAAAGTAACAAATCACAATACGTAATACAAAGAATAGTCAGGCATGAGCAATGGTCAAGGAATATGCATGGGACAGACAAAACATGGCACAAGGCCAGGCAGAGAACTTCAAACACGGCATGAGCATGGTCAAGGCAGAACGGAATCACAACAAGCTGAGAATCTTAAGGGCAGATCCTCAACGGTAGTGTACGTGCAACAGTACCAGGTGCAAGCAGAGGAAAGCAGAATTTTATCTGGAGGTTTAACATGTGGCTACGAACCTGGTGTAGGAAAGAGGGGTACAGGTTTATGTGGCACTGGAACTTTTTCTGGGAAAGGGGTGACCTGTTCAAGCCTGACAGGCTGCACCTGAACCAGAGGGGTACCATTGCACTGGGTCAGCGTATGTTGAGGGTAGCACAGGATTATTTAAACTAGGGACTTGGGGGGCAGGGAGGTTAGTGAGTGTTACACATTAGGAAATGCAGACTGCCCTGATGGAAGCTGACGGCATTACATGCACGATTGATGATATACTTTTCAAGCAACAAAGCGTAGAGGGGGGCTTGAAGCAGCAGCCGCATGGGAAATCAAGGGGAAGAGCATTAGTAATAACCTGAAATGTTTTTATTTAAATTCAAGAAGCATAAAAAATAAATTTCCAGAGCTTGAGGCCCTTATGATTAGTGAGGGCGATGACATAGCTGGGATTAGAGAGACATGGCTTAGTGAAGAGGATGGAGATGAATATAATATAGAAGGTAATAAGCTTTTTAGGAAGGATAGATTTAATTGGCGAGGAGGGGGCGTAGCAATCAATGTGAACTAAAACATAAATGTACAGGAAATTCCCGAAAATGAACATGCTTGCCCTGGAAGATATCTGAGACAGGCTCATTGGCAAATGAAACACAAGACAGGTTTATACATAGGAGTATGCTATCGACCACCAGCTTTGGACAGTACAGTCAATTAAATGCTTTTTTAAGAGGATTACACAAGCTTGTAGAGGTGGAGGGACTATTATTAAGGGAGACTTAAATTATCCTGGTATCGATTGGGAAATGGTGAAAGGACAGGGTAGGGGGGAGGAAGAATTTCTAGATGTTATGATAATTTTTTGGTGCAATATGTTAATAAACCTTCAAGAGAGAAGGCAATTTTAGACTTAGTGCTCTGTAATGACTCAGATAGAATTAGCAATGTTGAGGTACTGGAGCCACTTGGGAGAAGTGATCACTTTGCGGTTAATTTTGATGTTTCATGGGAAGTTAAAAAGGTGTATTCTGAAACAAAAATAATCAATTTTAGGCGAGCAAACTTAGACAGGATGCGCTCATATCTAAGTGAAATAAAATGGGAGACTCCTGGATTGTGAGTCTGTAAATGAGATGCGGGAAAGATTTAAGGGGGTTTTACTTGAATCACTATGCAGATTAATTCCAAAGATGTCCAAAAGTAAGCTGAAAAACCAGAATCCTCAGTGGATGACCAAAAGTATTCGTAGGATTTTGAGGAAAAAGAGGAATCTTTACAAGATGTACATAAAGGATAACAATGAGAACACTGAGGCTGAATACTTTAAAATGCGGGCTGTGGTCAAAAAAGAGCTGAGGAATGCTAGAAGACTATATGAAAGACAAATTGCAGAGGGGGGAAAACTAACCCTAAGCGCTTCTTTCAGTACTGTTGCAGAAAAAGGAAAGTCAAAGGGCAGGTTAAGTGCATAAAGAATAAAAATGGATCGCTGCTATATGATAACAAGCATATTTCGGATGCCTTAAACAGTTACTTTGTTGAAAATTTTACCTCAGAGGGGGTCTTTATTTGGCCAGAGGGCATGTCAAATGCTCAAGATTATTTAGCGGAAATTGAGGTTCGGGATAACGAAGTATTAGACAAGTTGCATAAACTAAAAGCAGATAAGGCGGCGGGTCCTGATGGCTTATATCCTAGAGTGCTCAGGGAAGCTGGTGAGTTCATCTTTAAGCCGCTACCCGCCATCTTCAGACAGTCTTTAGAAACTGGAGAAATACCAAATGATTGGAAACAGGGCAATATAATACCAATATATAAGAAAGGGGACCGTACTGAGCCAGGAAACTACAGGCCAGTGAGTTTAACTTGCATTTTGTGCAAAATATTGGAATCTATCATAAAAGATGAGCTTGACTTATTTCTTGAATGTAACAGTATATATAAGGTCATGCCTAACAATCCTTCTGGAATTTTTTGAGGAGGCCACCAGGACTTACAACCAGAGCAGGGCTTATGACATCATATACTTGGATTTTCAGAAAACATTCGATACAGTACCGCATAAGAGACTAATTTTTAAAATGAGCTCCATTGGGAGTTACAGGAGGTATTCTGAAGTGGATTCAAAACTGGTTACAGGACAGAACACAAAGAGTAGTAGTCAGTGATATCTCATCTGAGCTGGGTATGGTGGGGAGTGGCGTCCCCCAGGGATCGGTGTTGGGACCCCTGCTATTCCTCATTTACATTAATGACCTTGATAGGAATATTGAGAGCAGATTGGTTAAATTTGCAGATGATACTAAATTGGGGGGTTTTGCAAATAGTCTAGGGTCCACTAAAGTGATTCAGGACGATTTGGATAGAATCCAGAATTGGGCAGAAATGTGGCAAATGAAATTTAATCTAGCAAAATGCAAAGTTGTACATGTAGGTAATAAAAGCATTATATGGGATTACTTCATGGGAGGTTTAAAACTGGAATGTGCTGCACAAGAGAAAGATCTGGGAGTGATTGTTAACCAAACCCTCACAGGTTCTATCCATTGTGCCGTAGCAGTTAAAAAAGCTAATCGGATGCTAGGATACATTGGCAAAGGTATTGAGTACAAATCTAAGGAGGTGATGCTTCTTCTGTACAACACGTTCGTTAGACCACACCTGGAGTGTACAGTTCTGGGGACCATACTGAGAGAGATATAGAGGCTCTAGAGAAAGTTCAGAGAAGAGCCACCAAGCTTATTCCAGGTATAAAAGATGAAAGCTACAACAAGAGGCTGAAGATCCTTGATCCCTTTAGTCTTAGGAAAAGGAGACTCAGGGGTGATTTGATTGAGGTCTTTAAATATGTTAATGGGATAAACAAAGTGAATCATGTAGGATTCCTTTGACTAAGTGTTGTGAGTAGAACTCGGGGTCACAAATGGAAGTTGACCAAAGGTAAATTTAGCACTGATATTCAGAAACATTTCTTCACCCAAAGAGTAATATCAATGTGGAATAGCTTACCTGACCATATTGTTGAGGCAGAGACCTTGGGGGTTTTCAAGAGCAGGCTTGACCTAAAGCTAGATAGCATTGAGTCATTTAGTATCTGAAGGGATATATTTACAATAGTATAAAGAAACTGGCATGCTTAGTTGGGCTGAAAGGCCTGTTCTTGCCATTCATGTTATGTTATGTTATGTTATTCGCCAATGTGAGAGAGGCCTTCAGTTGCTTAGAAGTTACCCTGGGGTCCGTTGCGACCACACCGACTATTACACGCCTTGCTCTCGGAGTGATCTTTGTTGGTCGACCACTCCTGGGGGAGGTAATAATGGTCTTGAATTTCCTCCATTTGTAAACAATCTGTCTCATTCTGGACTGGTGGAGTCCAAACTCATTAGATATGGCTTTGTAACCTTTTCCAGCCTGATGAGCATCAACAACCCTTTTTCTGAGGTCCACAGAAATCTCCCTTATTCGTGCCATGATACACTTCCCCAAACATGTACAAAACCCAAAACCAGTGAAGTTGGAACGTTATGTAAATCGTAGATAAAAACAGAATACAATGATTTGCAAATCCTTTTCAACTTATATCCAATTGAATACACTGCAAAGACAAGATGTTTAATGTTGAAACTGAGAAACTTTTTTTTTTTTTTGCAAATAATCATTAACTTAAAATTTAAAGGCAGCAACACATTGCAAAAAAGTTGGCACAGTTACATCGCCTTTCCTTTTAACGACACTCAGTAAAAGTTTGGGAACTGAGGAGACCAATTTTTGAAGCTTTTCAGGTGGAACTCTATCCCATTCTTGCTTGATGTACAGCTTAAGTTGATCAACAGTCCGGGGTCTCCGTTGTCCCCTTTTACGCTTCATAATGCGCCACACATTTTCAATGGGAGACAGGTCTGGACTACAGGCAGGCCAGTCTAGTACCCGCACTCTTTTACTACGGCGCCATGCTGTTGTAACACGTGCAGAATGTGGCTTGGCATTGTCTTGTTGAAATAAGCAGGGGCGTCCATGAAAAAGACGTTGCTTGGATGGCAACATATGTCGCTCCAAAACCTGTATGTACCGTTCAGCATTAATGGTGCCTTCACATATGTGTAAGTTGCCCATGCCTTGGGCACTAATACACCCCCATACCATCACTGATGCTGGCTTTATAACTTTGCACCTATAACAGTCCGGATGATTCTTTTCCTCTTTGGTCCTGAGGACACGACGTCCACAGCTTCCAAAAAACAATTTGAAATGTGGACTCGTCAGACCACAGAACACTTTTCCACTTTGCATCAGTCCATCTTAGATGAGCTTGGGTCAAGCGAAGCTGCCGGCGTTTCTGGGTGCTGTTGATAAATGGCTTTCGCTTTGCATTGTAGAGTTTTAACTTGCAATTGCAGATGTAGTGACGAACTGTAGTTACTGACAGTGGTTTTCTGAAGGGTTCCTGAGCCCATGTGGTGATGTCCTTTACACACTGATGTCGGTTGTTGATGCAGTACCGCCTGAGGGATCGAAGGTCACGGGCATTCAATGTTGGTTTTCGACCTTGTCGCTTACGTGCAGTGATTTCTCCAGATTCTCTGAACCTTTTGATGATATTACAGACCGTAGATGATGAAATCCCTACATTTCTTGCAATAGCTCGTTGAGGAATGTTGTTTTTAAACTGTTCGACAATCAGCTCACGCATTTGTTCACTAAGTGGTGACCCTCGCCCCATCCTTGTTTGTGAATGACTGGGCATTTCAGGGAAGCTGCTTTTATACCCAATAATGGCACCCACCGGTTCCCTATTAGCCCGTTCAGCTGTGGGATGTTCTAAATAAGTGTTTGATGAGCATTCCTCAACTCTCTCAGTCTTTTTTGCCACTTGTGCCAGCTTTTTTGAAACATGTTGCCGGCATCAAATTCCAAATGAGCTAATATTTGCAAAAAATTACTAAGTATACCTGTTTCAACATTAGGTAACTTGTCTTTGCAGTGTATTCAATTGAATATAGGTTGAAAAGGATTTGCAAATCATTGTATTCCGTTTTTATTTACGATTTACACAACATGCCAACTTCACTGGTTTTAGGTTTTGTATTGTGAAGATCAGACTTCGATAGATCCCTGTTTTTCAAATATAACAGGGTTCCCACTCACACCTGATTGTCATCCCATTAATTGAAAATACCTGACTCTAGTTTCACCTTCAAATTAACTGCTAATACTAGAGGTTCACATACTTTTGCCACTCACAGATATGTAATATTGGATAATTTTTCTCAATAAATAAATGACCAAGTATAATATTTTTGTCTCATTTGTTTAACTGGGTTCTCTTTATCTACTTTTTGGACTTGTGTGAAAATCTCATGATGTTTTAGGTCATATTTTTGCAGAAATATAGAAAATTCTAAAGGGTTCACAAACTTTCAAGCACCACTGTATTCACAATAGTATAAAGAAACTGGCGGGCGTAGTTGGGCTGAACGGCCTGTTCTCAACATTCATGTTATATACAGTAAGATACATGCAAAATAATCATTGATTTCCTATGTTTTCTTGTGGCAAAAAATAAACCAAGCAAGTCATCTGTATTTAATCAGTTATGAAGTAAAAATCAAGTGAGTTGATCTTCCTCGGTTCTTCCGCATAAAATGTTCCATTTTTTAATGATACAACCTGGTCAGTGAATTAGCCAGTAATGAAGCAGCACACCTATATTATCTGATCTGTGAGGTAAGTCTCCATGCAGAGCATTGAATGTGCAGGACATTCATGGTCAGAATTTATAATTCACACCATAATAATGAATGAAAAATGGCTTGAAGTGGGAAGCAGATGGTGGAGTTCACACTGAAAAACTGTCAAATGCCACTGCAGCTGCATAATCATTAGGTTTTAGTCAATCATTTTAAGATTTGAGATTTCATATTTTCAGATGGAGAAATTTCGTAAGTAATATTGCCAGGGATACTAATAAATAAAATTTCCTCCAAAAATATCTCTTATTATGTAATGAACAAATAACTACCATGTCAGTTTCATTGTCAGACAAGAGCTTAACCCCAGAGGGAAACAGTTTACTGTCTTCTTCTTGGAATCAGCTTTTTGTTACTAACTAGGTTTTTCCATTACACTCAAGCACTGTATACCAGCTGACAATGACCCTGTGTAATACTGACGGACAGATGATGAACAGGCCCGCCTCTCCGAGCAGGTAAGCCAACACTACCCTCACGTCTCATGAAGTATGTGTAGCAGTCCCACTGACTGGCAGGGCCTAAGCATTTAAGTAGACGTACAATGGATAATGGACATGCCTTGGCCTTATTGTATTGGACAAAGACAGGTTCTCCTTTAATAAGTGATCTTCTCAACTTTCTTTCTAATCAACATAAAACCTGAGTGAGGTCGGGTATCCACAAAGGCATAGACAGTGACATACATAAGGTAGCAGGAGGTCCAAGCTGATGCATTACCATCACTATACATAAGTGTAGTATGAGCATTTCTGATCTCACATATGAGATAACATAGTAGATGGGCATAAGGTTCATATTCCAAAAATCAAACGAAAGAAAGAGCCCCACAGTACATCCCAACACACACACTTACTCCATACAACATGCATGCAATCCCCAGAAATGGGAACATTATTTCTGTACAACAACTGAAATGTAAGGCAGCCAGCAAACTGGTCCCCACTGACTGAAACACCCACTATAAACATCACGATGAAGGACGATCCAGGGAAACTCCATTATCTCTCCCTCTGTCGTTAATCCGTAGACTCATTCTCCCTGGAGCACCCCTTACGTTTCGAGGAGCAGAAGACATTCACTGTTGAAGTGCCAGCGAGCCATCCGTGTATGCTGTGGCAGTCTTCTTCACTGTTAGAATACAGCAGGACTGATCCGACCAAAGCTCAAAGCATCAGTGTCTAAAACAGCCAAACTGAATGTCATCTTCTCACACTCAAAGCTTCTATTTTTTTCAGCAAAGCTTTCAATGTCTGCCGTTATATTTTATGAAATGATCACCAAAGATCACTCAAAATCCTCCATTTGAATTGATAGATTGGATAAAAGGAGTTAGCCTTTTTATTAAATCAACTATCTAAAGTGAATACAACTCATCAGTTTCATCAACATAAATACATGTAGGCAGTAGGCTAATCCAATAAAGTAATCAAATAATGATAAAATAATAATTGCACCCCTAGACATATAATACCACCCGTAGACAATAAAAGGAATTAGAACATAAATGTTCCGTAATGCACACACAATAAATGATTTGTACAAATCCTGCATGGACATCTATTACGCCAATTGTTATGTATGATATCTTTTGCCATATGTCTCTCTCCTAAAAATCTTTGGCCATGTTGTTTACTCCACAAGGAAATTTTACCCAGTTAACCAAATCAGACAAGTTAAGGTTACTCAACCTAACATTAGCCAAGCAGGGAGAAATTCTGAGAACTACACTCTTTTCAAATGATTAGCCAAATTTGTAATAGTACAATGGCACACCAGTTTCACTTTGCATAACTGGCACTTCACTTTGGGAACATCAACAGTCTTAAAATGCCTCTTAAACGGAGATCTTTCTTCAGCTGTAGTTAGCACGAAAGTTAGATGGTGACCTCCAGGTAGAGCACAGAATGTCAATCAAAAGCTGATAACTAAACAAAGATGAGTTAGAGTGTCACAATTTACATAATTTCCTTTAGGACTCATTGTGTTACAGCAGAAATAGATTTTTATTAATATGGACATATAAATGTAATTTATTGAGGTGTTTCTATGACGCTAGACTGCTCTGTTGTGTATGACAAATAAGAGAGAAAACAGTGTTTTGATTGCAGTGAGTATTACTTTTTTGAAAGGCTAAATGCCAAAAAATATGCACTGAAGCACAATAATTTGTTGAATGAAAACATGCTGTGAATTTTGGAAATTATTACTGGATTTACTTAATTATTACTGAATTATCTACTGGAGTTCACATGTTCTCCCCGTGTTTGCATGAGTTTCCTATGGGAACTCCAGTTTCCTCCCACAGTCAAAAGACATGCATATCAGCGTAACTGGAGAGGCTAAATTGGCCAAAGATATGAATGTGAGAGTGGATGGTGTGTGAATAGTGATGTGTGCCCTGTGACGGATTGGTGAGCTGTCCAGGGTGGGTCCCTGCCTTTCGCCCAGAGTCAGCTGGGATAGGCTCCAGCTCCCCTGCAACCCTAGTGAGGAAGAAACAGCATGAATTATGAATAGATGGATGGAAGGATTACATCTACTTTTTGCAATAAATGGACTTCTGAACTTTAACTGTTCCTGGACCAATTGGAAAGGATTGCATCTCACAAGCCAACAACAGTCCAATGCAGTCAGGATTAGAATTTGCTTCTACAGCTAGTATCGGGCATATATTGAATATTTGAATTAGTTGAATTTTAATTCTAATCACAATAAGAGTAACTGCCATCACAAAGAGAACAGGCCAGCTCCCTCACTTGTCTTCTCCAGGGCTGCGTTCCAATCTGAAATAAGATACTCCCTTCAATTCTTCCCTCCACTCGAGTGAGCCCCCCATTGACGTAGCAGGCGAGTAAGCCCTTCCCGAGCGAGGGAGGGCAATAGAGGGGACTTAGGGGGAGGGTTGTGGGAAATCGGATTGGAACGACCCTCATCGCGTTTTTTCCGCACTTATACAGTAGTCAATAAGCCAGCGGGAAGTTTGCATTGCCATGGAGCCGAGTGAGTTAGTTGCCTGTAGGTTCTACCTTTTACAGTTCACGCGGAAGCGTATCGCGTGTTCGTGGCAAGTAGAAGACAGCGCGCTCGTTTGACTGCTGCGGCATTTGTGACTGTTTTATGGGAAAATAAAGCTGCTTTCACCCCGGACGTGAGATGAATTTTTCGCACGACAGATTGCATGATCAGTGCGATGGATGCATTTTGCGTGCATTCGCGTCTTTGCATTTGAATGTAATCTGTCGCGCGAAAAATTGGTTTCGCGTCCAGTGTGAAAGCGGTTTTTAGCTCCGCAACAGTCCTCACGGATGCTATAGGCTAGCTGCGGCAAAAATGAACGTAAAGTCTCAAATGCTTAAAAATAATGCGAAACCCATGCCCCTCACCCCCAAACTTCGCTATTTGCATATAACTATGTCATAGATTGCACACTACTCGAACACAATTCTTAAATTGTATGGTCATTTCCCTACCACAATTCCTCCTTTTGCCATCTGAAATAAATGGCGGACGTGAAATTTTGACCGAGGGAGAATGAGCAAGGCATTCTGGGCAATATCAAAGCTTGGAGGGATGTTCGTTGTTGGCTTTGTTTGAGGGAGGATAATCGAGGGCTTGAGCAAATGAAAATGCGCCCTTCCCTCTGCAAAATTGGATTGGAACGACCCTACAAGTGGCAGCCATCTTACATCCTGGATTTTTTGGAGATTCCCCCCTCGATTGGAGGGCGAGTGAACACGACGAAGCAAGCATTTTTTTCGGATTGGAACGCAGCCTAGGGCTCATACCTGATACAGTCTCAAACATACAGCCGCCAAACATCATGTGAGGCCATGTGAAATTTCTTCCAAAAAAAATAAAAATAGGACTAAGGGTCCTGTAGCTTACTGGCAAGCAATCTTGTAGTGATGAAAGTTATTAAAATTTTATGTGAAGTTTGACCTTCGAATTGTTGAAGGTCAATCTCAAGGTCACATACATTCATCAGACCCCCTGTAATACCCAATCCTAAACTCTGAAGCAGTTTTGGTGATAACAAGTCATTGAAAATTCAATATGTCAATTGTGAAATTTAAAGGTCACAGAGGGTCAACTTGAGATCAGCAAACGGGCTTCATAGATGACTTTCTAAATGTCTCTATACAAACCCTAGCACAATCTGTGACCATTTTGGTGATACAAGTCAGGGTAATTTCACTGCGGAGTTACGTGCTGTGACAACAGACTGATTTCAGCTCGCTGGTTCAACGAAAACCATCATAAGTTCATTGTAAATGTGGGTAGCAAGTTAGCTACAGTCTGCATAATCACGCACAATGTTGTGTCATGCATAATCTCCGTTTCAGATGGAATCAGTTGCCAAATAATTAGCTGGTAAAAGGATGATAGATTTTTTGCGCACGCTTTCCCCATGAAGGTAGGCTGAACAAAGTTTGCTGGTTCAGTTTAGCTTGGCATATAATATTGGCTTTGAGAAGGCGCGGTACCAATTTATTGATTACCAGCTCGTTTTTTTAAGCGCAAAACTTTCACCAAAAATTTCTGAATGCTTTGATTTGATATTGCTGGCAAATGACCATGGTATATGTGGGATAATCAACTCGTAGGTGTCCATCACAGGATTTTAAGGCACTTTGCGGAGGCAACACCCAATGCGTATTCGCCTCTACGCCGTGCCTTAACCCCTTTGCGCAGGAGCCAAATTTGGCTATGTATGGGTTACCCAATTTAATACTTTATAATTCAAGATTTAAGCTTTATAAAGAGGAATAATGTGGCTCAACTCAGAAAAGACACTTACAGGATTTAGAATTACCTTCTATTTCAGTTTATTTTCATGATTTTGGAAGAGAAAATTGGCTGCAAACATAAAAAATCTTCATAAGAATTCACCATTGAAATAGCAAAAAAATAATACTGAGAATTGAAAAACTGCTGGGGCTTAAATCTATACATTTCTGGGATCATAAACACCTTGACCTCTAGTAAAATTCATGTTTAACATTACATTCTAGATTACCTAAATGCTATTAGCCAAATTATACAGCTATCCAAGTGTCTCCCCAAAGCCTGAGATCCCCCAAGATGTTGCACAAATCAAAAAATGATCATGTATTTAACACAAATAAAGTTTTCAGGCATGAAATTTAATATAAACTAATGATTTTCTGGTTGAGTTTAGCATTAATTTATCAATATCAGTACATCAGTGGTCACCAGTAACCTCTCCAAACACAAAACATGCCTTTTCTCCATAATAGGGTTCAGAGTTTTGTCCATTTTTCTTCTAAGTCCCCCAAGCCAGCACAAACACTGTTGCGTTCGCTAGCTTGCGGGTGAGACACGGGAAAGTCACGGGTGATTAGTGATTAATTACGCACAGGTGAACAAGTGGGAAGTTCACTTACCTGATTGAAGCACGGGTCAGTAAACTATTGAAACGTAGACCAGTAATCCCATAGCGGCAATTTAGAATCCGGCAATGAACGAGCATGGGCTATAAGCGGGAGCGAGCACTAGTTTTGGCATGTCGTTTTGTCAGGAGGGATGCGCCACCGGTAAGCTGCTGTTTCCATTCATTGAGCTGCGGTTTAAGTTAGTCTGTTTGTGTTGCCGCCGTGCTGCCGCGGTGTATGTGCGCGGTTCATATGCTTGAAAACTGTTACTTTGGTCGCGCTGATAAAACATTGTTAGCGGTCTGATGTGTAACGTTGCCGGTTTAATAGTATCCGTGTCTAATGTTTGAATTGTAGCGCTTTCACTGTCACATGATTATATTTCCTGTTTTGCAGTGCTGGTTGGGTGACGTAGTTGCTTGTAATTGGCTGTCTTCCTGCTCGCAATGCAGGCCGGGTAATGTAGTTAATCGCTTTAGACTAATAATGAATTGCTATGCTCAGCTTTACTACTTAAAACTACACTCACTGGTTGCATTTAGGCTATCACTTTTGGGCTATTGGTTTAATGTGTAATATTAGTGATGCAATGTGGCCTGTGTGGCAATAAAATGTTTAATGCGTAATGTGCTTTGATTGGCCATTCAATTAATACACTAATTATATTATATACATATTTCTTAATGCTTATTAATACTGATTATTGTGGTTTATGAATGTATATTTATGTGAATTCATACAGTGTATTTATATTTGTGTGTTTTATATGGATATACTTATATTTGTATATTCAGAATTTATACAGTATTATGCATATATGGCTTTCAATATTGCCGTTACATCATAGCCTTTCTATTCTATAGGTTTATAACCTGCTATTTGTGGCTGTTATCTGTGGATTAAACAACTTTATTCAGAAATCAATCAAAGTAAATAAAGACCACAAAGAGTTATGACAATGTGTCCTCTCTTGGCGCCCCGTTCGGTGGGGAGAATCTTAAAGAACCGAACAAACACGCATTGCATTATATAAACTGCTGATTAAACAGTCAGAACATTCACCCTGTAATGGAAGTTACCAGTTCCCAAACTCACGACCTCATTTTAACCATTATAAGGAACAAGTACAACTCACTAACTCAGTAATATCTGAATTCTGAAATATACCTTATTTTAACAGAACAGACATTGCACTTTAAGGGAACATCACGCAATATTTATTCCTCACTAGATTAAACAGAACAGTGCAATGACCCTACCAGGGGGTCCACCTAAATGCATGGGCAGTTTGTGGTGTGGTGATGAAAACACCCATCCACTGGGTCCCCAGGTTGCGGATAGGGGAACGGCCACTAGATATAGAGGTTAGCAGCGAATACCAAATAAGCAGTCCCAGACAAAATCACGGGTTGCCCTTGGGCAAGGCATAGTACCCGGAAGCCCCCCTGCCAGGGTTACGGTGAAAACATCGACAGCAGGATGTTGGATTTGGATTTGTTGCGGTGCCTGAAATTGGTTTCTGGATTGAATCCTACTGGTGCTCTGCAGATGATCTTGGCAACAATGGAGAGGACCTACCAAGCCAAGAATTTGGTTACTGCGCTGATCACACTGCTTGCATAAGGTGATCCGGTACATCTGCTATAGAAAGGGCGAATATGAAGCACAAGGATAACGAGCTACAACCTCCACGGAAAGTCGGTCATGGAACACCAGCAACGGAAACCTGAGGCAGCACCATCTCTCAAGATTGTGTAAATGATGACAACTTTTCCTCAAACCTCATAAGGAGGGAGAAGTTTGATGGTCCACAGAGAGTACGGGCTATGCTAAGACCTAAAAAGTCAGTAAAAATCTCAACCTTTAATGCTAGAACTCTTCGCGAGGACTGGCGACTCGAGGAGCTGGTGTCCTGTATGTCCATCTACGATATAGAGATTCTTGGGGTGCAAGAACATCAAAGGGTGAGCAAGGAGGAGATAACCTTCACAGAAAAGAATGGCTTCCATTTGATAACATCATCAGCATGGAGAAACAGGCAGCAAGCGGCGACAGGGGGTGTTGGTATTGTTCTTGGCAGGAAGGCAGAAAATGCTCTCTGCAGAGTCGTGGCATTATCACCTCGTGTCATGACTGCAACGTTTGCTGGTAACTCGGGGACAACTATTATAGTCGCTTACTCGCCGACCAATACAACAACAAACGACAAATAAGCCGAGGAATTTTACGAGCACCTGAGGAAGGCTATTAATGATACTCCACCTCATCATTTCCTCGCCATACTTGGATATATGAATGCAAAAATCAGTGCAGCACACGTGAAGTATGCCTATAACCAGAAAACAAACAGAAATGGAAAAATGTTACATACTTGTGAACTCCAAATGGATAAACAGTGTGAAAAATGCTGAAGCATACTCGAGCTTCGTATCTGTTGGATCGGATCACAGAGTTGTCTCAATGGAGGTAAAGCTCTCTCTAAGAGTAACTAAAGCGCCATCGAAAAGTGTTTAAGCAAGCAAATAGCCAATTTAGAACGCGCTTTTCATGGAAATGAAGCCAGAAACGCTTGGAAGATTGTGAATGCTATCACCAACCGGAAGCCTGCTGCATCAGGAAAGTTAGTGGGTAAAACTCCTGAGGATCGGAAAAACCAATGGCATGCCCACTTCAAAAATCTACTGGGTACACCTCCAACCAAACCACTGGATGAAATTGAAATTGAAACTGTGTTAAGTGATCTTGAAATTGTAGATACAGAGGAGGAATATAGGAAAGCGAAGGAGCAAGTAAAGGAAGGAAAGGCACCAGGAGTGGACAGGATAATACCCGAATCAGTGAAAAGATGTGGCATTGATGATATAATTCTTAGTTTTGCAAACAAGATTTTGATGGAACAACAAAAACCGGACCAACTATCGATCTTGAACATTACTCCCATGCGCAAATCTGGAGATTTGAGCGTTAGCGAGAACTACCGTGGAATCAGTCTTGCATCACTTGTCACCAAGCTAGTGAACAGGATGATACTGAATTGGATACGTCCAGAGATGGACATGCACCTTTGACGCAACCAGAATGGTTTCCGACCCGGCAGATCAACTGTAACACAAATACTAGCACTCCGACGCATCATCGAAGGGGTCAAAAGAAAGCACCTACCATCAGTTATGGTCTTCACAGATTTTAGCAAGGTGTTTGACTCCATAAATCACAAAGTGATGTTTAGGATTTTGGCAGCGTATAATATCCCTGAAAGGCTGATTCAAGCAATTATGCTCATCTATAAGGGTCTGAGTGGAGTCATGCAGGGTGATACCCTGGCACCATACCTATTTGTCATCGTGTTGGACTATGCCATGATAAATGCCACCGCAGGTCGTGAGGAAGAACTTGGTTTTACCATCAGGAAGCGGCAAAGCCGAAGAATACCACCAATCTCCATCACAGACTTGGACTTTGCTGACGACATTGCATTGCTTAGCAATGACATCATGCAAGCCAGACAACTAGTATGCAATGTTGAAGTGGAATGCGGTAAAATCGGTCTAAAGTTGAATGCAAAGAAAACCAAATCAATGTTCTATAACGTGACACCTGAGGACATAGAAACAATGGATGGGAAAATGATCAAACAAGCTGTCTTTGAGTCTACGGGTGAACAGGACTTCAAGTATCTGGGTAGCTGGATTGACTCAAAGGAAAGAGACATCAATGTCAGGAAAGCTTTGGCGTGGCAATCCCTTGACAAAATGAGCAGCATTTGGAAAGGTAACCTGTCAAGAAAGTATAAGCTTCAGCTGTTTAAAGCGACAACGGAGTCCATTCTTCTGTATGGGAGCGCAGCATGGTCACTTACAAAGACGGAAGAGAAGAAACTGGATGGAACCTATACGCGAATGTTAAGGAAGGTGCATGAGAAAGTTACGAACAAGGAGCTCTATAAAGACACGGAATGTCTTTCTAACATCATTCGCAGGAATAGATTGAGACTTGCAGGGCACGTTTACCGGGACGAGACTTCCCCAGCACACCAACTAGTAACGTGGGTCCCACAGCATGGAATCTCTCTAAGGGGACGACCAGCGGGGACGTTTCTAGACACTCTCTTGCACGACACCAATCTAGAGGATCCAAAGGAGCTTGAGAGCTGCATGGGAAATAGGACCTTGTGGACCCAATTTTCATCCTGTCGCTCCGGCGTCGACCGTAGATAGATAGATAGATAGCATGGGCAGTTCACTTTTAAACAGGAAAAAACGTCGGCATTCGACTTTGTTGAGTATGGTATACATTCCAAAACAGAAACCAAAAGTAGCAGCATACCCTTATTCACGAATCCCTCCTCCAGAGACCGATGTATCGAGTAGAAGGAACCCTCCTGTCCTGTTTCATTCGAAATAATTCCCATTGACCATGTCTTTATCTTATTTAAATCCTCTAAATATAACAGAACACTGCAGGGCCAGTTTTGCGAGTCTTTTTTTTACTACATATAGCCTCTATTTCAGCCGCGTAATGCACGCAATGTAAACAGGATACAACCGAGCCTGCTGATACACATAGGCTTGTATGCTCTGTGTTTGTCCAATCAATGTGTTTCGCTTACTGTAGAACATTTAAATACTCGGGAATTGGATAAGAAACGAGCCAATCAATACATTGTTACCGCGGAAGTTTTACGAGGGCGTGAAGTCTAACCATGCAGTTATGCAGAAGAGCCAGAATGTATGATTGACAGATTGGCTATCAACGCCAGTACTCGGATGGATACAAGGAAGCGCTGTATTTGTTAATGAAGGAATCTACACGAAAATCCACTGTAGGGAACTTCGTATTTTTTGCATGTGATGACAGTAATTGACAGTCAAATGTGAGAGAATCTATACCATGTTGAATTTTTTTGCTTCAGAAAACAGATTTTTCTGAAGCAATAGTTGGAATACCGTTAGCCACTGTAGCTAAAGTAGTTGCTACATAGGACAACAATTTTTTTCTGTCGCAAAAGAGCATTTTTTTAAACTGCTGGATCGACACTATGGGCAAGTATACTGACCAGTTTGCACATCAGGCTTAGCTGAGGAGTTTAATTCATGCAACTCTCGAAAAACAGGGAGTGGAGTGAACTTACCCATATTCAAAACCGCGTTCGAGGTCTGCTTGCTTGTGAACATTCAATAACTGATCCGGGGGTGCCATCTAGTGTTCGAGTTCAGTAACAGCGTGCTTAAATTTGCAGATCAATAGACGCTAGTGTCTACATCTGCAGAAAGGGGTTAAAACCGTGAAATGCACACCTATGGGTTGATTATCCCTTACATATCTATGCTTTCAAAACGATTATAGCATCAACGATTATGCAGAGCACTGTAATCAATACTCTTGTAAGAAGGCATACTTGTGATATTTCTTCCATTTGATCCATAGCTTTCTTCTGTTGCTGTTGTTTGTTTTGAGGTTTGAAAGATGCGCCTGTTACTACGTCATCACGTTGCGCCCTCTTCTTCTGCAGATGGAAACCCAGCTATTGATAGCTTCCTCTTTCTGCCACATCCTGGTACTGTAGCCACTGTTCCTTTAACTCTGAACTTGCAAACTATGCTTCCAAATGTATCTCTAAGAACAATCAGTGACTGTGCTACCTTTTTGTATCCTTCTCCTTGTTTGCGCCAGGCAATGATCTCCTCTATTTGCTTTTTGGACAACTCTCTTGACAGCCATGTTTCTAATATGCAATCAAATGTCACTGTCAACAAACCCCTATCGACTGCAAGTATTTGATGGGTTCTATCTCAAGCAAACTTGATGCAACTAATTAAGCTCTTGATTAATTGCATTAAGTGTGCCTGAGACAACACCTGATTTGCAAATATGCTCTTATTCCATTTGTGGAGTTGAATAATTTTGCGACTGCAGAAGTCATTGAAAGTGGCATTTAGTGTTAAATTTGGAGAAACCACTTGTAATATTAGTTGTGTTGAGCCATTTAAAATGTTCTTGTTTAACCTGTTTATCACAAACAGCTGCAAGTTAGTTAATTTTGGCAGTAAACTCAATTTGCAATGGGGGTTGAATAATTTTGATTGCAACTGTATGACTTCCTTTATGTCAATATTAATACAAACTTAATCTATCTGCAACTTTTTGGCCTCCACAGGCCATCTTACAAATTCATGAAGTACAGCACGCCCACCAGGCTAACTTTCGTCAATTCAACCAAAATGGCGCTAGCACTGTACATTGACGGTACCAAGGTAAGTTGATTGTCTGATTTAGAAAAAAAATTTAACACACATTTTTGAGAAATAATGTTTTTAAAATTTCTCAGTCCTATCTTTAACACTGGGGCCAAAATTTCAAGAGCCCATAAAACAGACATAAATGATTCAATCAAAAATCCACACCACGACGCCACACGTGGATGCCACACCACGAAAATAGCTTATTGGCCCCCAGGGCCGGTAAGCTAAGAAGGTCAAGATCAGTGTTAATCAGTGATGTGCTGAGCTGAGCTACAATAAGATGTGTTGAATCAATACTTTTAACCAACAATTACTCTCACCCTCTTCATGTTTACCTTGTACAAAACCCAAAACCAGTGAAGTTGGCACGTTGTGTAAATCGTAAATAAAAACAGAATACAATGATTTGCAAATCCTTTTCAACCTACATTCAATTGAATACACTGCAAAGACAAGTTACTTAATGTTTGAACAGGTAAACTTTGTAATTTTTTGCAAATATTAGCTCATTTGGAATTTGATGCCTGCAACATGTTTCAAAAAAGCTGGCACAAGTGGCAAGAAAGACTGAGAGAGTTGAGGAATGCTCATTAAACACTTATTTGGAACATCCCACAGGTGAGCGGGCTAATTGGGAACAGGTGGGTGCCATGATTGGGTATAAAAGCAGCTTCCCTGAAATGCTCAGTCATTCACAAACAAGGATGGGGCGAGGGTTACCACTTAGTGAACAAATGCGTGAGCTGATTGTCGAACAGTTTAAAAACAACATTCCTCAACGAGCTATTGCAAGAAATGTAGGGTTTTCATCATCTACGGTCCGTAATATCGTCAAAAGGTTCAGAGAATCTGGAGAAATCACTGCACGTAAGCGACAAGGTCGAAAACCAACATTGAATGCCCGTGACCTTCGATCCCTCAGGCGGTACTGCATCATAAACCGACATCAGTGTGTAAAGGACATCACCACATGGGCTCAGGAACCCTTCAGAAAACCACTGTCAGTAACTACAGTTCGTCGCTACATCTGCAAGTGCAAGTTAAAACTCTACAATGCAAAGCGAAAGCCATCTATCAACAGCACCCAGAAACGCCGCCGGCTTCGCTGGGCCCAAGCTCATCTAAGATGGACTGATGCAAAGTGGAAAAGTGTTCTGTGGTCTGACGAGTCCACATTTCAAATCGTTTTTGGAAACTGTGGACGTCGTGTCCTCTGGACCAAAGAGGAAAAGAACCATCCGGACTGTAATAGGTGCAAAGTTCAAAAGCCAGCATCTGTGATGGTATGGGGATGTATTAGTGCCCAAGGCATGGGAAACTTACACATATTTGAAGGCACCATTGATGCTGAAAGGTACATACAGGTTTTGGAGCGACATATGTTGCCATCCAAGCAACGTCTTTTTCATGGACGCCCCTGCTTATTTCAGCAAGACAATGCCAAGCCACATTCTGCACGTGTTACAACAGCATGGCTCCGTAGTAAAAGAGTGCGGGTACTAGATTGGCCTGCCTGTAGTCCAGACCTGTCTCCCATTGAAAATGTGTGATGCATTATGAAGCGTAAAATACGACAACGGAGACCCCGGACTGTTGAACAACTTAAGCTGTACATCAAGCAAGAATGGAAAGAGTTCCACCTGAAAAGCTTCCCAAAATGTTTACTGAGTGTCGTTAAAAGACGATGTAACACAGTGGTAAAAAGGCCCCTGTGCCAACTTTTTTGCAATGTGTTGCTGCCTTTAAATTCTAAGTTAATGATTATTTGCGAAAAAAAAAAATAAAGTTTCTCAGTTTGAACATTAAACATCTTGTCTTTGCAGTGTATTCAATTGAATATAAGTTGAAAAGGATTTGCAAATCATTGTATTCTGTTTTTATCTACGATTTACATAACTGGCCAACTTCACTGGTTGTGGGTTTTGTATAATAGGCCACTTGAGGGCTCTAGACATACAACCTAGATAGTATGCTCTTATCAAACAATGTAATGTTACCTTAAGCAGGATAGAATGCCAATTGTACCGCTCCCTCTTCCTCCTCTCGATGAACACCCACTCACTGGTGTGCAGCTTAATCCTCCATGGTTAGACTAAGGATCTAAAGGTTGAATGATCGCTCATCTTATATAAATATTATATAGCAGTAATAATTTTATTGACCCGTGGGTCCAAACAACACATGAACAAAACATTTTTTCACCACTTTACAGTGAAAGGCATGTCATGATTCTTATTCAAAAATAAAATCAACTTGATGAGGTGCTTCCGTTTATCAGCTTTGTGTTCTCTAACAGCTGAGCGTGCGCTGCCATCGGCCTTAAAGACACTTCTTAGATATACATTTCGATAGCACCAATCTATACACATATCACCGAAACGAATTGGTGACTTATTACTGGAGCATGTATGGTTATAAACTTAGTCTTGCTCTCATTAATTACCATATCATGAGACAAAGAATAATCGTGTAAAACTCCATGGTGGCCAAAGCAGTCCTCTGCGTCCCAGCAACTAGTGCAACAAGCGAGCGAACCTTCAGTTCGGCTGGCCGTGTCCAGGAAGCGCGCCGTAATCGCTTAAACCCTGGCACTGTTGACGCGATTTTGTTTCTGCATAGTTTGGGAAAAAAATACGCCTAGGCCTACATTATAAGCGGTGTTGAAAAAATAGCCTAAAAGCCCTACCAAAACAATCTTGAAATAAATAAATGAGGGGAAAAAAAATTCCTCGTGGACAGGATATCGCAACACTGTATGGGAGAGTGGGCGATAGCGCTAGTGCGCCACTGTCATGTTAATTTTGTTCCAATAAAACAGCCTGTTTGCAATATTTTGCCTGATGGCATTTCGTTTGGTTGCAAAGATCAGAACTAACGGTAAGGTTCAATTAATAGACAGTGCCTAAACTTTGTATTTAGGCTATAATTCCAGCCAAAAGCCAAATGTATGTTGTGCTCCACTCAAATCCATAGCGTAACAGAGGAATCGTTTTTTTCCATTGCAAATCATGTCACACAGACCCACTGTATTCCTTGTCTCTTGCCTCCTTTTTGTGTCGGGTCGGGTTGGGTTCGGGTTGAAAATCAGTGCGAGTTTTAGCGGGGTGGGCGGAGCGGGTTAGCTGTCACGTCGGGTCGGGTTGGTGCGGGTGTTAAAAAACCTCGACCCGCGCATCACTAAATCACACGCAAGCCGAGCTCTTGGAATATGGACGAGTTCACTCCAGTACCTGTTTTTCAGGACTTGCCTTGATTTAACACCACAGCTAAGCCTTGATGTGCAAACTGCGCAATATACTTGCCCATAGCAGTTAAAATAATCATGATAATACAAATCATGTGTGTGTGTGTGTGTGTGTGTGTGTGTGTGTGTGCGCGCGTGTGTGTGTGTGTGTGTGTGTGTGTGTGATATCCCAATTAGAAGTTCAGAATAAGCAGTTTTCTGAAGCAAAAATTCAACATGGTATTGATGTAATTCTACTAATTGCAGTCAATTATTTTGGTGTTTTAATCCACCGGTAAACTCAAAGAAAAGAAAAAATGCATTCAGGAGAAACTGCCAGTTTGTTTTTTAAATACTGTATCTTTCATTCACCAGAAAATTAATTAAAGAGCGCAAGGAGAGAACAATGTGTGGTTGCTTTGCTTCTTTCTATCCGTGCTATGAAAAATACTTTGAACTTGCACTTTTGATACTTAATTATATTTTTTCACAAGATAGTACATTTAATGTGAGCTACTTTAAGACTTTTACACAAATCATTTTCTTATGGGTGACTTCAGCTCTTACCAAAGTAACTTTCAGTAATAGGACTTATAGTTTTTTCGTAAATTTGTTTCCCAGTACTTAATACACCTTTGTTGTCATATTAGCTATGTGACAAAGTGCAATACTTGGTCTGGTTATAACTGTCACTTACGAAAATCGTTCATGCTTTCTTTCCTGAATTCTTGTATTTTACTGCATTTGACTTTGACTGTCTACCATATTTGAGGTAAAATTGACCTAAATTGCTCACTTCGCAACACACTTTTTTTTTCTTTATCCACAGCGACTGAAATAAATACCAAACAATTCGCTATTTGGGGGCACTATAAAATTTCTAATCTTTCTTATTTCTCGGCCAATTCTCATGATCTTGGCGTCAACTTCAAGGCCTTTTCGAGAGCTTTCAATAGGTAATCCATTCATTAAAATAAATTGCATTTGAATTATTTTGTCACATAGTTAACCATATTCAACCATCATCAATATCGAATAACGCTTTATGTATACACACTTTCACACTCTCACTCTCCTCACCCACTTTGTAAATAATTTATCAACTCCAGCTCATTACTAAACTTGCACTTCAGATAACAGAATGAGTTTTGCCTCAGTTAGCACCCTTTTCTTGGGTGCACATTCTCATACAGCACTCGGCGGCCCAGCCGTATACTAGGTTGCACCTAGTCTTCTTAAGAAACAGAAGCTGCAGGTCCTCTCCGTTCCACCTAACAGCCAAGCAGAGCAGAGGTCACTAGAGGACAGAAAAACACGCACACAGATTGAGGTCTACACAGTTACTCAAACCAGCATCACACACTTGTGCAAAAGCACGCACACACATGCCCACACATTGGGGGAGACCTTGGGGGTCTTCAAGAGCAGGCTTGACCTAAAGCTAGATACCATTGAGTCATTTAGTATCTGAAGGGATATATTCACAATAGTATAAAGAAACTGGCGAGCTTAGTTGGGCTGAAAGGCCTGTACTTGCCATTCATGTTATGTTATGTTATGTTAAAACATTAAAGCAGGTGAAACACAAACCAGGCCAGAGATTATCGCCCTCAACACAGGATGAGATGACTGGCAATTTAATTACTGATTCTCAATATTATGAAATTCTTTTGGTTACCTTCGCCGCTTCTTAAATCCGGATTTAAACCATATTTTCAACAAAATAAGGAGGTTTTGTCTGAACTGGCGCCAGTTAACCTAACTACATACATACATACAACTTAGCCATGAACAGATACCTGTTCCTGTGCAGTATGCTTGGGATTTAAACGGCTGATTAAAAACCAAAGTGAAGGAAATCATGATATAACACTCAAGACACTGAAGGGCCGGTTCCAAAAGTGCAGGCTGCATCCTACCAGAGCTTAATTTTTAGGCTGCTACGTCATCACAGACTATTTCTTCGTGAAGGTGCTTTCGAATATGGCCAAGAAATGGCCAAGACTTCGTCTTGCCTGATATCAGATGGAATTGTCAGCTCATTTACACTCCATGTCGATGTTGACAATCCCATTCGATATCAGGTGAGATGAGGCCTGCATGCAAAAGCGCCATCACAATAGAACAGCCTGCGATGACGCACCAGCCTTGAAAAGGCGGGCTTCAGAGGAGGCAGCCTTCATTTTGAGAAACAGCCAAGGGGCAACGTGGTACTTGATTTTTTGACTCATCACTATCATCTAGTGCAGTGGTCTTCAACGTTGTTCCTGGGGACCCCCTGTGTATGCTGGTTCTTGTTCCAACCATAATTGTAATCAAAGGATTTTAACAAGATGTTATTTGTCTAAAGTGCATTGAATGTTTAGAGCACTTATTTGCCCTCTTAACTCACAAGTTAACAGAAATATCTTTGCTATCAAGAATAAGAAATACCATACCCACAGTGAGATGTATTGGAAAAAACAGCACAAAAATAGAGAACCTAATTGGTGAAAACTAATTGGCACATCATGACAAATCTATTGAACAAGCAAATGGTATTTAGTCAAACCAGTTTTGTATTATGTTAATCTAATTAAGTTCAACTGAAAGTTTATTGAAAGAACTTGAAACAGTTGTGTCCGGTAGCCTGATTTGGGGTTTAATGATTTCCTAAGTGTCGAATTTCATCTGTTTGAAATGTTATATTATTTGAAATTCCTTGCAGTATAGAAATAAACACACTATCTAAAAGGGTATTTTATTCTTATTACAACTGACCTATGGTGAAGCCCCGCCCCCTCCACTGACTCGGACAAACAATCAAAATTTTAGAACAGGCGCTAATGGCTGGTATCACAGTTGGAGATATTTTTCAGGATGCTGTGGATGATTTTTGGCAATAGAAGGCTCAAATATCATCAAGAAGTCTGCAAAAAGGATTACACTATGCTTTGGAGGGATACATTAATGAATTTGGAGAGAAAGTGGTCTACAAAAAGGTTTTATAACAAATAAATTTTTTTAACGCAATCGACCGCATCTTGTTTCCATCACCCTCTCATACAACAAGATAGAGGATCAGCATTATTTGTGCACTGCAGGGTAATAAATATAATTTACGTGCTATCGTTGCTACCGAATTTAAGAAATCTAATCTGACTTGACTGAACTCTTAAGTAAATAAGGTGACATGGTGAACAACGCACCCAGGAGCTCTTTTTAGGCCAACGTCCATCAGCACTGAATTTAGCCACAGAGTTTACCAACTTTAGCTAATGTTAGCTACCTTAGCATTGTAAAAGATAACTTTTCATTAATCTCCAGCGAAGTGACAAGATGTCGCCTTAAAAACGATGTTGACTTGGCTTGGAACAAATGTTGACATCCTTGTTGACCTTTGTTAGCTACGTTAAGCTGATAGTGGGGTCTTCCACAAAGCTTTATCCAGAGGGGAGACTTCTCTCGGTTATGATGTGTCTATGGGAAGGGGATAAAATACACCCCATTGACCAGCCTCATGGGATACCTCGTATTGGAGTAAAATTTACCCTAAGTACAGCGTTTGACCATTTATTTTAACTTAGAAACATTTTAAAACCCCGTAAAAGCAAACGATTCGGAGTTTACGTAGCACATTTCAATGGAAGTTCAGGCTCAGAATGTCCAAGTCCATGGGGAGAAAATATGCACTGTGATTGGCTCATTGCATTTCAGGGCGGGGCTTAGCCATAGGTCAATTGTGGGTGGAACAAAAACCAGCATACACAGTGGGTCCCCAGGAACGACGTTGAAGACCACTGATCTAATGGACAAAGTTAACTACTTCGCTCAAGGATCTTTAAATCAAGAGGGGAATTGAAGAGTATTTGGAGTTTTTAAAAAAACATGCACGAACAATTGCAAAAATTGCACTAACAAATGCCCTGAAGAAGGCCCTGCCGGTACGTGTGGGCATTTTTTACAACAAGTCCTTTGTGGACATGTTTATTGAATAAATACGTTTTCTATTTGGAGTGCCTAGGTCAGTGAGAGATTTTTTTTCTCTTTTTTCTCCTTCTACATCTGGGAATTGAAGGGTCTTTGGAGTTTTTAAAAAAACATGCACTAACAATTGCTTAAAAACAATAGAAAACGAACTGTAATATCAAGGAAAATATTTTCTCAGAATGCATGAAAATGAAAAAAACTTAGTGGTCTTTGGTTATTGTGTCTCTTCAATGTATAGGCACACAGTTGCACACCACAGTTCTCGCCATTCAAAACACCTCATCTCCATCTTTAAATTGAAGTGAACTAAAATATTTCGTCCCTCAAAACTTCCCTTAGGCATATTACTCCAGATGGAAATTTCAAACCTTGAAAAATAAATAATTAGCACTCACAAAAGAATTTATAACATTTATTACTGCATGACAGAAGAAAATGGACACATATGGTCACCTTTGATCATGGCATTACAATTTACACAATTCAATCATGGCATATTTCCTGATGGGAGAGAACTAAAAAAATGGGAAGTGTGTGACTTCACGGATCTTCATGTGAAGTCTCCAAATTTTTTAAGTTCTATTCCCCCACCAAATTTCCCATGTTTGAAAAAAAGCAGCATTAGAAATAAGGATGAGTGCAATGGGCATCTCTCAGGTAGCTCCTTTTGGGTAGCCAAAAATAACACTGTGTCAGCTCCTTGTCCCCTCGCAACAGTCCTGGGTTCTCATCTCCTATCACTCCACACAATTCTCTCAGTCCTGCAATCTCTGCTCACGGTTTGTCTCATCACTGTCAGGCCGACCCTCAATTCGTTTTTATTTTCTTCATCTGACGCAGCAGTCTCTGCCTGGGTCTCCGCCTGCCTGAGGGACATCCTGAGCTGGATGGATGACCACCATCTTAAACTCAAGCCAGGTAAAATCAGAGGGGATATTTATTCCGACTCCTTCCTCTCCCATCCTGGCTTTCACTCTTCCTCCAGGGGACACCTAACAGGGCTCACCCACCATTCACTCTCACATCTAACTAACCATGAGCAATTTACAGCCACAAATAGAATGCATGCTTATTGGGCCGTGGAGGCAAACTGGAGCATGTGTAGTAAGGTTCAAGAATTTCAATGTTACGGAAACAAAATTGAATTCTCAAACTCATGCAGATTGGTAATATTGAGTTGTGTGACTCTCCTCCCACATAGCACGGCTTCAAAAACTCCAGCAGAGGCAGACACCACAGAGGAAGATCAGATGGTAAATTATAAAGAAAAGATGGGATCCTGAGAGATTCCAGGGCCAAGATCTGTGGCATATGAGCACACATACTGTTCACATGTCCACAGTTGCACACATTCATGAACTTTCAAACAAACACACATGCAGAAACACATCATTTTTATGGGCAAGCAGTCACACACGCATGCATGCAGGAACAACCTCACCTTAATGGACAGACAGTCTCACTCACACTCATAAATACACAAACGCATATTCAGAAAAGCTTCTGAGACCCAACAATAAGAGGATATAGATATTATGTAGATCAAACACTGAAAGAACAAAATGAAAATGGAATTATATAAGCAGCCATCTGCCGCAGGGCTAGCATGCAAACATGGCAGCAAAAAAGAGCAACTGAGCCAAATAGAGAAGAGGAAAAATGGTTTGCAAAGCCTCAATACACAAACGATGAACCCCTCCCCCCCTGAAGAAGAGGTTTTGCGATCACAGTGAAAGAGGTGGATTTTCCTTCGCACAGCAGGACATTTTCAGAAATAAATGTTAATCCATTGCTGTTTCTCTTCTTCCATTTCAGCCACCAAAGCTAAGTGTGCCATCTCTCACCGCTAGTCCCTGCCAGTGAAATCAGTCAACAGTAAGACACAACAGTGAAAAACATGACTGCAAAAGAAAAAAAAATATATATGCAAACACGTACCCACTCTCCAGGAGCACCATACATCCACACATGGGCACACACACACAAACACACAGATCCAGAAGTCTTGGTACACTCCATGAAAACGAAAAAACACTGCAGATTCTAATAAGCAGAAAAGACAAATACATTATTTTTTGACAAATATACAGTCATCTCCATTAGTATGTGAACAAGTTCATCACATGTAAATACTGCGATAAATGAGACATTCATGTCAATATGCTGAGTACTATGTTTTCATCTGCCAATGCCAATTCTCCCTGTCTGGCTCTGACCTGGATTGTATCAGTGGGAAGCAGTCAGTTCCGGAAGGCGTGCTGCTGGGACAGTGTCAAGCAGTTGTAAAGCATTTCTGAGACCCTGGAGACTTTAGTCTCCAGCATGAACAACCTCCCCAGCCTGGCAGCTTAGGTGTTACAACCCCAGGCTGAATGCATTCCAGCAACCCCAGCACAGACTCCTGTCATAAATCCATGCTTCCAGTGCCAGGCTGTTACGATGGTCATCCAGGCACCTGCCGCTCATTCCGCCATACTTGATTTCTTAAGGTACTATGCTGCAAGACAGTCCACTAGATGCAGATGGTCTGGGCTTGCATTCATGCACATATTAAACTTTTTATTATCATCTGTTGAGTCTAGAGAATTTGTCACTGAGGATTCCCAGCCTGCTCATTGTATTGATTAATCTATATGCATGCATCACTCGTTTAAAAATAAAGCAAGCCAATGTTTACACCTGTAAAACATCCATTAAGTTGAGACGCATAAACGGATGCATCAATCAAAAAACGGGTGATAAAAGAAGATCACAGGCAGACTGAAAGTGTGAACCGCCTGACTCAAACAGATTTTGTAATCGGTGACTCATGCGAGTGTGTGCGTCATCCATTTATCTTATATCAGTCACTAAATAATCGCATTTTGGTGACTAAATCTCAGCTTGTCACATCCTCTGAGTTGAGAGAACACTAATATCCCTCAGTAAAACTGACAGACAAGTGAAATGGTTCACACCAAGCCAAACAAATCAGAAAAATTAACTGAGCTATAGATGAGTCAAAATGACACTTTCAAATCAAAAGCAGCAAAGAGCGCCATATCTGCCTCTTGATTTTAAGTAAATTTCCTCTCTTAATCATTTAACAAGTGCCATTGAGAGATGGTATATCCCCCCAGCTCATACAAACTTTTAAATACAAAATTTTATTTTCAGATGCAAGTACCTCCTTCGCGAATCGCTACCTTATCGAGGTGGAGGAGTTAGGGTGCCCCTGGGATATTGGGAGCTGTGTTGTCTGGAGCTTAGCCCCAGTTGGGTCTCCCATGGTAAATTGGTCCCAGGTGGCAGGCCAGACAAAACGTGATTCAACTAGTCTCCTATGAAGAGCTCCTCAAAGAACATGACAACCTCACCACGACCAGGGACTCCAATAAGGCTAGACACTCTGAACTGCTGTTTGTTGCATAAGCGCAAAAAGCAGTCAGAGCATTCCCCTCCGCAACTCGCAAGCGAATTTCAGTGACCCTCTCGTTCACCGGGATGGACTCCAACATGGCGGCTCTCAGCCGAGGGGACACAAGTATCTCCATGCCTGCTCGCCGCTTCTCACCTAGGGCAAGTCCAGAAAAGGAGAGAATCCAACCCCAGATTAGGGACACCATGGCCACCTCCAGGAACCGGCCTGGGAGGAAAGTTTGCATGCGAGCACCTGGTGGCCGGGTTTTTCCCGGGACCTGGCCGGGCTCAGCCCAAAGAGGCTACAGAGAGCTGCCACCACATGGGCCCACCACCCACAAGGAGTAGAGTAGGGGACGAGTGCTTTGTAGATCGGGTGGCAGACAGGGGCGAAGGCCCTTGTGTTCTGGGCCCCGGTCATGGAATCTGGTTCTTGGGACATGGAAAGTCACCACACTGGCAGAGAGGGAGCGGGAGCTTGTGCGGGAGGTTGAGCGTTACCGGCTAGATATAGTCGGACTCACCTCTATGCGCATCTCTGGCTCCTGAACCAAGCTCCTTTATAGGGTCAGGGAAAAGGCTCCAACTGGGGATTCCATGCTTCTGCTGGAAGACTTAAATGCTCAAGTGGGCAACGATAGAGACGCTTGGAGTGACTGGGAAGAACGGCCTCCTTGATCTGAACCCGAGCGGTGCATTGTTGTTGGACTTCTGTGCTAGTCACGGATTATCCATAAGAAACGCGACATTCGAGCATTAGGGTGTTCATAAATCATAGTGGGGGACTCAATAATTAGAGGAAGAGACAGCATAGTCTGTTCGCGCAGCAAGGAGTCTCGTACGGTATGTTGCCTGCCTGGTGCCCTGGTAGGAGACCTCCTGGAGTGTGCGGACAAGCTCCTGGCAAGAGCGGGGAGGGATCCAGTAGCCATGGTCCATGTTGGGACAAATGACATACAGTACAGTCGCCGTTAAAACCAAAGAAAAAGTTGTTAATCCGCCAGTAGGACCGGGAAATCTCGTCATGAGCTGTGCAGTAGGACTGGCGTATTGACACACATGAAGACGAAAGAAGACCTCCCACAGCCTACCGCGCATGGGGTAGCTGGGCGATAGCCCGTTAGCCGGATGTTAGTTTAATCATAACTGAGCCACGAGGGTGGTTGGGACGGTCGTTTTGACAGTAGTCCGTACTTGTAGATAATGGCACAGCTTGTTGGCGATTTATTTTCATATATGAATGTAAAAGTAACGTTGGCCTACATAAAATATTAAATTGCTTTGGCGGGGGTGATGTTGCCGGTAATCATTTCTGCAAACTTTTTATATTTGACTATACAGTTTGCTCAACCTGTGCTACTATTTAAAACTTTAGTACGGTATAATACGCAATTGGATTATTTAATATCATGCTATTTTTGGTGAGGATTTTGTTCATCTGGTATCATTTCTGCAATATTTGATGTTCGTAGATAATGTATGCTTTTTTGCACTATTAGACCTATTTAACACTCAAGTGCCGAAATATATTATTTTTCCTGTTGCAAACCATTCCTACAGTAGGCTACGTTGACCTGTTCCGCAAATGGAATTTGTTTGAAGCGTCTGGTATCCATAGAGAATTCGCTGGCAGAAAGTTATCTGTTCACGAACTTGCAGAAATTACTCACGCTTTTTGTGGATCTTTTGTGGATCTTTTTTTGTGGATTTCTTCTTCAGTCCTTAGGAATAAAGCCTTGCACAGTCATTTTTCAGTGGCACGTCCTTTGACTGGTTCCACAAATAATTTCCAGTTTCGCAAACAGCGCCCTTTGTCAGGCCAAACTTATGATATTCTTTGTTTATTGGCATTATTGCGTCCCCCTGGCCACAACGAAACAGACACATGTATTTTCCACCAATTTTAGCCAGCATTACTCTGTAGGGGATATCACAATAATTGGTCAAATTTATGGCTAACTTTTCCGTGTGTCGACATTGTGTCAGCTGGAATCCACGTGCGTTGGTGTCAGTTCACGATGATTTGTGCATGCATCGATATTCAACTGCTATCAGCGACTACGGATGATTCTTTCTACTCTTTCGAATTCAAGTAAGCCTAGTAAATGCCAAGTATATGTTAAAATTATCAGGATGAGACTACAAGTTCAGATTAACACAGGACATGAGTCATGATCAGCCTGTTGAGCCACAAAAAACAGTTATGGTGGGGGGAACATGTTTTACTTCACACTGACTACAATAGCCTGAACTTTCATAAAATTATTTCTGAAAAAATAAACAAGAATAAACATGTCTCATAAATTACAAGTTCGAAAACCTACAAAATGGCGTTCGCGGAACTAGTCAAATGACAAGCAGTCACTCAAATGGGTGTTGATGAAAAAGTGTCAAGAGTACGTAATTGGGATTTATATGGTCAAATATACAATCTTTACCGATCATAATGACACTAATAACGTGATTCATCCCAGGAATACACGTGTTTAACGGCCACACACTGCACAGTGCGCCTTATCACAAGCGTTGATTTGGTAGCCTACTGCTGATATGGCAAGCAACAGTTATCGGGCATTTATTTCTCTATGAAGCCAAATATCTCAAAACGATAGTTAAGAGTTAAATGCACAATGATTTACCGTTCCAGCGGTGTCAAACTCAAGGCTGACAGCCAAGTCGTTTTCCCGCAAAAAAGTTTGATTTCTGCACATTGCGGAACCGGTCAACCCACTGTATATCAAAGTTTACTCACATCCCGTCTCAGTAAAATTTATTTAGGGAAAGAACTTGAATGTTTTTCGATTTATACACTGTTTTGTTTTAAAATGCTAATTGGCAATTTTTAACCAATTTTTCCAAAACGTTTTGCATCGTCTGTATTTGTTTTAATGACTTCTCATAACCATTCAGATAACCATTCAGATGTTCAAACAAAGGCCTAATGTTCACCAAGCTTGCAACTAGAAAATAATTGCGTACAATATGAATTTAGCTCGACCATAACGACTCTTGAATGCACTAAAAAAGCTAAATAAACTATTTGCGGAACCTTACACAGGATGTTTTAGCAAGCTTATTCTATATCTATCAATAAGGAAACGCAATTAAAAAAAAGATCTGCTCAATATCTTTTCTCTAAAGGACAATGTCACCTAAAACTGAATGGCTCTTTCGTAAACTGAATTCATGGAATTAAAAGCGGAAACACTTGGCACTGATTCAATACAGCTCAGTTCGTGTCATCTCTATTTATTGCTCATTGTCACCCTAATATTCCCTTTAAGCTCATTGTCGCCTATTAAAAAATGAATGACCTAGTCAGCGCGTGGCTGAAATTTTCTATAAAATGCCCCACCATAAACTGACATCACATTCACAAATATGGAACCTGTCGCGATACGACGCATTTCCCCAGAGTTTAGGACGAAGATTGACTCCTTGGCAAGAGACAACCTCACACCTCTGCAGGTTCGAAAACACATAATTTCGGAGAATAACGTGAGCATAAGCTCACATGCTATTAAGTTGTATATTCCCAAGTTGTTTATTGTCCCCCGCAGCGCGGAACGCGTGAAGCAGCGGGACATAGTATTCACGACTGTCCGTCCGTACCTCCCAAATCCTTGTCAGCGACAAATCTCAAGAACGAATTGACGGATTTTCTTCAAATTTGATGTCAACATGTATTAGGGTGATACCCCGCCGTCAGTCGATTTTGGTGACCTTTGCGTCACTCTCAAGGTCACACAGAGAGATTGCTCATTTTGACACGATTTCACATTTTGTGGCGGGGGACAAAGACACGTTAGTGGCAAATACTTGTTTATATTGTGGCTGGCTTTTCAAAACCAATAAATCAATTGCGGCGCACTTCGCCGAAGATCTACCCACAAACTCTCAGAATCACAGTTTCTGCAATAAAAAGACATATTTATAATACAAAAAAAAATCCTTGAAGAATACAATTTCTTATATTTCGCTGTCGAATTTATCATAAGAGGCTATTCTTTTTTTTCTTGTTCATGCTAGGCTTTTTAAACAGAGGATCAGCCACGCGCTTTCCAGAGATCGCATAAGCTCTCACTTCCACTTTCTCTGCAGGAGAAAATAAAAAGATGTTAAAATACATAACGGCAAACACACGTAATTATAACAGTCAAAATGCCCTCTATTCTATAACTTACATGCGGTACTAGGCCTTACATTCAGTTCCACAGAGCCACGTGGTTCTTACTGGCGGTTAACTGTCCTGTGATACAGCTCATTGGTTTGATCGTGGTTAGAAATGGGTAAGAAGGGCAAAATGTTCGAGATAACCATGCGTGAACTAATGCCATCTCTTTGGTTTTAACAGCGACTGTACTATAGGTATGGGTAGGTTTGAGGTTCTGCCAGACAAATTTGCTGAATCAGCTGAAAAGCTTAGGAGCAGATCCTCCACGATAGTTTTCTCTGGGATTCTACCGGTACCACAAGCAAGCAGAGGGAAGCAGAATTTTATCTGGAGGTTTAACAAGTGGCTATGAACCTGGTGTAGGAAAGAGGGGTACAGGTTTATGGGGCACTGGAACTACTTCAGGGACAGGGGTGACTTGCACAAGCCGGACAAGCTACACCTGAACCGGAGGGGTACCTTTGCAATGGGTCAGCGTATGTTGAGGGTAAAACAGGGTTATTTAAACTAGAGACTTGGGGGGCAGGGAGGTTAGAGAGTGTTAGACATAGGGAAATGCAGACTGCCCTGATGGAAGCGTACAGCACTACAGGCACTAATGATGATATATTTGTAAAGCAACAAAGCGTAGTGAGGAGCTTGGGGCAGCAGGCAGCAGGGAAACCAAGGGGTAAGTACAGTCGTAATGGCCTGAAATGTTTTTATTTCAATGTTAGAAGAATAAAAAAAAAGGCTGTTATGATTAGTGAAGGTTATGGCATAGTTGGGATGACAGAGACATGGCTTTGTGAAGAGGATGGAGATGGATATAATATAGTCGGCTATAAGCTCTTTAGGAAGGATAGATGTTATAGGAGAGGAGGGTGTAGCACTCTACGTGAATGAAAACAATGTGCAGGAAATTCCTGAAATCAAACCCTGTGAAGATATCTGGGCTCAGGCTCATTGGTAAACATGAGACAGGTTTATACAAAGGAGAATCACCAGCTTTGGACAATATTGTAAATGCTTTTTGAGAGGATTAGGCAAGCTTTTGGAGGAGGAGCGACTATTATTACGAGAGACTAATTATCCTGGTATCGATTGGGAAATGGTGAAAAGAGAGGGTGGGGGGGTGGGGGGGATTTCTAGGTGTTATAAATGACAATTTTTTGGTGCAGTATGTTAATAAACCTACAAGAGAAAGCAATTTTAGATTTATTGCTCTGTAATGACTTATAGAATTTGCAATGTTGAGGTACTGGAGCCACTTGGGACTAGTGATCACTCTACTGTTAGTTTTGATGTTTCATGGGAAGTTAGGAGGTGTCTTCGAAAACCAAATTTTCAATTTTAGGAGAGCAAACTTAGACAAGATGCGTTCATATCCAAGTGAAATAAAATGGAAGACACTCCTGGATTGTAAGTCTGTTAATGAGATGTGGGAAAGATTAAAGGGGGTTTTACTTGACTCACAGTGCAACTTACTTTTAGACACCTTTGAAATTAAGCTGAAGAAGCAGAATCCTCAGTGGATGACCACAGCTATTCGTTGGAGTTTGAGAGAAAAGAGGAGTTTTTATAAGATGTTCATAAAGTATAACAATGAGAAAACTAAGGCTGAATACTGTAAAATGCGGGCTGCGGTCAGAAAAGAGCTGAGGAATTCTAGAAGACCGTATAATAGGAAAATTGCCGAAGGGGCAAAAACTAATCCTAAGCGCTTTTTTCAGAACTGTAGTAGAAAAAGGAAAGTCAGGGAGGCGGTAAAGTGTATTAACAATAAAGATGAATCGCTGCCATATGACACTTAGGATATTGATTGCTGATACCTGAAATAGTTACTTTGTTGAGAAATTTACTTTGGAGCGGATTTTTATTAGGCCAGAGATTGCTCAATGCTCAAGATTATTTAGCACAAATTGAGGTGAGGTATAATGAAGTACTACACACGTTGCATTAACTAAATGCAGATAAGGCAGCGGGTCCTGATGGCTTGTATCCTAGAGTGCTCAGGGAAGTTAGGGAGATCATCTCAAAACCGCTCTCAGCTACCTTCAGACAGTCTTAAGAAACTGAAGAAATATCAAATGATTGGAAGCAAGGCAATATAATACCAATATATAAGAAAGGGGACTGTCCCAAGCCAGGAAATTACAGGCCATTCAGTTTATCTTGTATTTCATGCAAAATAGTGGAATCATAAAAACTGAGCTGGAATTATTTCTTGAATGTAATAATATCTTGAGGGATCCAAAACATGGTTTCTGTAAGGGAAGGTCATGCCTAACAAACCTTCTAGAATTCTCTGAAGAAGCTACCAAAACATATGCTCAGGGCTTATGACATCATATGCTTGGATTTCCAGAGCATTTGATAAAATATTGCATAAGAGACTAATTTTGAAAATGAGCTCCGTTGGAAATACAGGAAGTATTCTGGAGTGGATTCGAAACTGGTTACAGGACAGAACACAAAGAGTGGTGGTCTGTGGAATCTCATCTGAGCTAGGTATGGTGGGGAGTGACGTCCCTCAGGGATCGGTGTTGGGACCCCTGCTGTTCCTCATCTACATTAATGATCTTGATAGGAGTACTGAAAGCAAATTAGTTAAATTTGTGGATGATAAAGTGATTCAAGATGATTTAGATAGAATCCAGAAATGGGCAGAAATGTGGCAAATGAAATTTAATGTAGCGAAATGTAAAGTTTTACATGCAGGTAAAAAAACATGAGACAAGTTTACTTCATGGGAGGTTGAAAACTGGAATGTGCTCCACATGAAAAAGATCTGGGAATGCTTGTTGACAAAGCCCCCACAGGTTCTAGCCATTGTGCCGTAGCACTCAAAAAGGCTAACAGGATGCTGGGATAGAGTATATAGCCAAAAGTATTGAGTATTAATCAAAGGTCAGACTTGTACAACACATTCGTCAGACCACATCTAGAGTATTGTGAACAGTTCTGGGGACTAAACTGTAAGAAAGATATAGAGGCTCTAGAAAAAGTTCAGAGAAGACCCACTAAGGTAATTCCAGGTATAAAAGATCAAAGCCAGGAGAAGAGGCTGAAGATCCTTAATCTCTTCAGTTTTAGGAAAAGGAGACTTTAGGGGTGATCTGACTGAGGTCTTTAAATATTAGTGATGCACGATATGAAAAATTTCAACCGATACTGATAACCGATAATTTCCTGCTTCTCATGGCCGATACCGATAACCAATAAGTTCATATTTTTATATTTTATATAATCTTCATATAATCTAGAGTTTGTGCATCCAGGAGAAAAACAAATCTAGGATGCAGTGATGAAACACTGATATTTTAGTAGCTCTGGCCTATTTATAACAGCAAACAAAAGTTTTGGCTCTTCAAATGTTTTTTTTTTTCATGTCATATCACACAAGTACTTGTGGTCATTCGCTGTACATAACAATAACAGCAGCAAAAGACACTCATAGGCCAAACATTTACCATATGTAATGAATATTTCAGTTCAAACCCACTTGCCTATTAGCAGGTGAACAAAGGCCGCTTCCCTGCACTTGCACAGACAGCAAGAGCATATCTTTGTTCACCATGCACAAGTGTGGATAGTGAGCGGCTGTTTAGCACAGCTGCAAACATCATTGATGACAAAAGAAACCGTCTCACCCCCAAAAATGCTGAGATGCTCATAATGATCAAAAGAAACTTGCCATATGTTATTGGGCAGTAAAGGATTTTGTCCTTTGTGAGAGTAGGCCTTGCACATTTTGGTTTTGTGGCCAGTTGTTTATTTATCTTTAACCAGCATTAACAAGCCAGTTTTCAAGTAGCCCAAGTTTTTCTCATGTGAGTTAGTAGCCGTCTGCTTGGCCTTTCTAATGTTCTTTTATTTACATTTTGAATGGAAAGATTCATATTTATGTTTTGAATGGTGACATGGATATTGTTCACAAAGGCTACAATAAAATAAAGGAATTCTGTACATTTGAAGATTTTGACTGTTTCTATTGTTTTTTAAAAAAATATATAGTTAATTATTTAAAATTTTGAATTAATTCTATGATCGGCAGTGATCGGCAATCGGCAGATCAAGTTTATTGGTGATCGGTATCGGTGATCGGCCCAAAAAATGGTGATCGGAGCATCAATAGTTGTATTGAATAATGACGAGTGGCTAGCACTAATTCACGGATTTCATTTGCGACATCACGCTGTGGATGGGCGAATTTGTGAACGTGTCTCTTCTGTTCTGTAGCTAGCTGGCATTGGTCACTGTGTTCTGTTGTGGTATTGTGCGGATAGATATTGATTCCATTAAAGTTAATAGTTAGAAATATTATCTGGCAAGCTAGTTATCATTGACCTCAGCTATGCTTGCCATTGCGTGCTGAACGTGCCAGTAAACCTTTGAAACGGTTATAATATCAAAATTGAGTACATCCATGCGTTGGCTATTATGATTACAAACACACCTACCAAATTAGCTTGCCAGCTAGGAGCAAAAACCAGTCTCTCCGCTGCAATATCTATTTCAGAATGAGTCCGATCTGCTGCCAACATTGCCTGCTACTCGTCATTGATCGTTTACAATGAAAATGCCAATGCATCACACTGCTCGCTCCAACAATGCTTGAAAGACACACATGCCACTTTGCTAACATTATGAGAACATTGACCAATATTTTCAGAAGATTGCTCAAAAATGGAAATGAGCATTAAGGTTAGATGCTGAACAAGCGTGGCTGGGTAGCCAGCCAGCTAACGTTTATGCTCGCTTCGCATTGAGCTATATGACCTCCCTTGTACGATATCTGATTTCTATTTGCAGCACCAATGGAGCCTCAATTAGCTAACGTGAGCTGGCCAAATGCGTGAACGCAGTGCGGCCATTGTGCCTAGCAAACATTATCACCATCCCCAACGTTTTCAATTCATTGTCTTTTGTTAAAGGTGGCAGGAAGATTGAGATAATGAATGCGTGGTCGAGAAAATGAGCAAAATTTTCTTTATTCTATTGAACTAATTTTGATAAGGTGGTCCAATTTGGCTGGAAACGGGGCCATTGTGTTGCCTAAACCGATTAGCTTAAGCCTTTATTATTATCAGCATAATATGTGCGAAAATTCGTCTGTTTTAATATTTTATATGAATGTTCATTTTAATAAATCGGCATAAGCCCATGTTCAGATACACCATCTCGGCGTAAGATTTTGTTGGATGCACAAATGAAAAGGCGGCAGTATCTTTCACCTCGAACTTAACTGTCTGCAGCCAGAGATGTGGCTAATGCACCTGTGTCATGATCAGCAAGTGAAATAATGCGGCATATGTGATAACTTCGCCAAACTTGGAAGATCCAACCCCTATAGTATTTGAAACGGAAATTCTCTTAAGAAAGGAAACGGGGCAAGGGGCAGAGATCAAAATCCCCCAGCAAACACTGAATTCTAAGGCACGAATGGAGGACGATTTGTGCCATATTAATAAATAAATCTTTCAAAAAATCAATAAACATATCCTTCAATATATCATTCATCAAATAAATAAATCCATAAATAAATATTTTAACATATACACGAATGCATCAATAAATAAATACATAAATAAAAACATTTATAGATGTATTTATTTATTGATGAATACATTCCATATTTTATTTCAAGATTTATTTAAGGATATATTTATAGATTTGTTGAAGGACGCTTTAACAAAACCCAAAACCAGTGAAGTTGGCACGTTATGTAAATCGTAGATAAAAACAGAATACAATGATTTGCAAATCCTTTTCAACTTATATTCAATTGAATACACTGCAAAGACAAGATGTTTAATGTTCAAACTGAGAAACTTTTTTTTTGCAAATAATCATAAACTTAGAATTTAAACACAGCAACACACTGCAAAAAAGTTGGCACAGGGGCCTTTTTACCACTGTGTTACATCGCCTTTCCTTTTAACGACGCTCAGTAAACATTTGGGAACTGAGGAGACCAATTTTTTGAAGCTTTTCAGGTGGAACTCTTTCCCATTCTTGCTTGATGTACCGCTTAAGTTGTTCAACAGTCCGGGGTCTCCGTTGTCATATTTTACGCTTCATAATGCGCCACACATTTGGGAGACAGGGCTGGACTACAGGCAGGCCAGTCTAGTACCCGCACTCTTTTACTACGGAGCCATGCTGTTGTAATACGTGCAGAATGTGGCTTGGCATTGCCTTGCTGAAATAAGCAGGGGCGTCCATGAAAAAGACGTTGCTTTGATGGCAACATATGTTGCTCCAAAACCTGTATGTACCTTTCAGCATTAATGGTGCCTTCACATATGTGTAAGTTGCCCATACCTTGGGCACTAATATACCCCCATACCCCCATCACAGATGCTGGCTTTTGAACTTTGCGCCTATAACAGTCAGGATGGTTCTTTTCCTCTTTGGTCCGGAGGACACAACGTCCACAGTTTCCAAAAACAATTTGAAATGTGGACTCGTCAGACCACAGAACACTTTTCCACTTTGCATCAGTCCATCTTAGATGAGCTTGGGCCCAGCGAAGCCGGCAGCGTTTCTGGGTGCTGTTGATAAATGGCTTTCGCTTTGCATTGTAGAGTTTTAACTTGCACTTGCAGATGTAGCAACGAACTGTAGTTACTGACAGTGGTTTTCTGAAGAGTTCCTGAGCCCATGTGGTGATGTCCTTTACACACTGATGTCAGTTTTTGATGCAGTACCGCCAGAGGGATCGAAGGTCACGGGCATTCAATGTTGGTTTTCGGCCTTGTCGCTTACGTGCAGTGATTTCTCCAGATTCTCTGAACCTTTTGACGATATTACGGACCGTTGATGATGAAATCCCTAAATTTCTTGCAAGAGCTCGTTGAGGAATGTTGTTTTTAATCTGTTCGACAATTGGCTCACGCATTTGTTCACTAAGTGGTGACCCTCGCCCTATCCTTGTTTGTGAATGACTGAGCATTTCAGGGAAGCTGCTTTTATACCCAATAATGGCACTCACCTGTTCCCAATTAGCCCGTTTACCTGTGGGATGTTCCAAATAAGTGTTTGATGAGCATTCCTCAACTCTCTCAGTCTTTTTTGCCACTTGTGCCAGCTTTTTTGAAACATGTTGCAGGCATCAAATTCCAAATGAGCTAATATTTGCAAAAAATTGCAAAGTTTACCTGTTCAAACATTAAGTAACTTGTCTTTGCAGAGTATTCAATTGAATATAGGTTGAAAAGGATTTGTAAATGATTGTATTCTGCTTTTATTTACAATTTACGCGCCAACTTCACTGGTTTTGGGTTTTGTACATCTATCCTTCCTAAAGAGCTTATAACCTTCTATATTATATTCATCTCCATCCTCTTCACTTAGCCATGTCTCTGTAATCCCAACTACGTCATAGCTCTCACTGATCACTACAGCCTCTGGTTTTCATTTTGTCCTGAGCCTCTTTGAGATTAGACTTAGCAAATTCACAAGCCTTAGAGAGACGATCTCGGAAGTCAGAGACAAACTGACGCAAGTTCATTGGGACATCATCTTCGGCCAGCCACTTTTCCTTCAGAAGTTCAAAGGCCCACGGACTGTATACCCAATAACAAGCTCAAAAGAACTGGACCCAAGAGACTGCTGGACAGCTTCATGGGCAGCAAACAGAAGAAGATGGACACCTTCATCCCAGTCTTTCTCTGTGTCAAGGCAGTAGGTCCTGATCATGTTCTTGAGGGTTTGATGGAACCTCTCCAAAGCACCTTAACTCTCAGGATGGTAAGCTGATCACCTGTATTGTTTAATACCAAGCTCATGCATAACTTGTTGAATATGCCAGACATAAAATTTGACCCTTGATCAGACTGAATAGACTTAGGAAGACCAACAAAGCTGAAAAACTTGGTAAGAGCTTTGTAATATCAAGGTGAAGACTATCAACAAAGTGGAATTGCCTCAGGAAACTGGGTGGAAGCACACATGATAGTCAGTATGTACTCACAACCAGATCTAGTCTTCGGTAATGGTCCAACACAGTCAATGATGATCCGACTGAAAGGTTCTTCAAAAGTGGGAATGGGCTGAAGTCGAGCCTTTGGAATATTCTGGTTCGGCTTCCAACCCATTTGGCAAGTATGACATGATTTGCAGTACTCCTGTACATCGGACCTCATGGAAGGCCAGAAGAAGTGGTTCCTAACACGTTGAAGGGTCTTCTTGATCCCCAAATGACCTGACATAGAATTGTCATGGGCTAGACTAAGAGTTTATTGACGATAAAGACTTTGGAAGAACAATTTCATGGGTGTTCATCCAGTCTTCATCTGCAGAAACATCAGGTGGATGCCACTTTCTCATAAGCACACCATTTTTGTGGTAAGAACAGACAGGAACTTGAGTAGCCTCTTGTTCACTTGCAGCCTGTGGTAGAAGATGCGCTAGATCACAAGCTTGTTGTTGCTCCTGAATAAGTTGTTTTCAAGACAAAATGTCATTAGAATGAACTGACAAGGACAAGTCTGAAGATTTCCCAGACATTTCAGGACTTTTTCCTGATGAAAAGAATGCCCAATGAAGGTGTCAGCCAGGTTAAGGTCCAGGTCAGCATCATCTTGAATAGCCTTTTTGGCCATAAAACGAGTAACTGCACATGAAGGATAGAGGTCTGATATTTCCTCCTCTCTAGAGTCAGATTCTTGACCAATCAAAGGAGTGTCAGTTACAACAGGGTGGAGCACAACCTTATCCCCAGCAAGATCATAATGAAGAAGCAAATGAACACCTTTGAAAGGAAGAGAAGACGTAACACCAACAGTAACAGGCCCAGAGACCAAGTCTGATTTGAGATTAACATTATGGAGAGGTACACTTGTAAAACCACATTCTACTCCTTGAATAAGGACATTAGCCTGAGTAGACGATTTGTCCGAAAAAGGCAGAAAATCTCAGAGAATAAGAGATGGGGAAGACCCAGCATCCCTTAGAATTCGAACAGGAGCAGATGAGGAAAAATCATGTGAAAGTGAGACAAAACCATCGGTCATGAATGGCTCAGAACCCTCCATAACAGAATCAGACACAGAAGGTAGAAGATCAGGCGAAGTGACCTTTGATACAAGAGATTCACTCCTAGTGAAAGCAGTTGGCTTGGTTTCTTCTCGTTGTTGTTTTTTCTTGAGAGCATTACACTCAGCAATAAGGTGACTTTGCTTTTTGCAGTATTGGCAAGACACAGAAGGTAAAGAATCAGAGGATTACTTCTCACTGGAAGGTTTCCTCTCAGAAGTGGCATTTGAATCATAAGAAGTGTTATTAGAAGTCTTGGACTGAAACTTGCTTTGAAATTTAAAAAAAGTGGGTTTTTGGACAAAAGAAGACTTATGAGTCAATTCATAAATATCAGCCGGGGTGGAAACATCTTGCAAAGTATTGGCTTGTTTCTCCTCAAGGAAATATCAGGCTGGACATACCATTTGAATTCCTCAACTAAAATAAGTTGCTTCATTCTGTCAAAATCTTTCTCGACTTTCATGGAATTACACCACTGATCAAACAACTGTTCCTTCAACCTGCAAAATTCAACATGAGTTTGACTGGCTTCCTTGCGAGAATTACTAAATTTTTGCCTGGAGGCTTCGGGGACCAATTCATAACCCTTCAGAATGGCAGATTTGACAAAATCATAATCAGAGCACTGTTGGACAGATAACTGATTATATGCATTAGTGCATTTGGTGTGGGACACTTGCACGTTTTAAAAAGCACAGTGAATGCTGAAAGGTATATAAAGGTTTTAGAATAACATATGCTCCCCTCCAGATGACATCTGTTCCTGAGAAGGCCTTGTGTATTTCAGCAGGACAATGCAAAACCACATACTGCAGCTATTACAACAGCATGGCTTCATAGTAGAAGAGTCCGTGTGCTGAACTGGCCTGGCTGCAGTCCTGATCTTTCACAGATTGAGAACATTTGGTGCATAATTAAATGAAAAATCCATCAAATAAGACCCAAAACTCTCCAGCAGCCGGAAGCCTGTATTAAACAAGAGTGGGATCAAATTCCAATGGCTAAAAACTCAAGAAACTTGTCTCCTCAATGCCCAGATGCCTCCACTGTGTTAAAAGAAGAGGGGATGATTCACCATGGTAAACAGGCCCCTGTCCCAACTTTTTTGAGACCTGTAGCAGCCATCAAATTTGAAATGAGCTCATTTTGTGCATAAAATTGTAAGTTTCTCAGTTTCAACATTGTATCATTGTATGATAACATGGTATGTTATCTCACTTCTATTGCGAATAAAATACTGGCTGGTTTGATTTGAAAGTCGTTGCATTTTGATTTTATTCAGAATTTACACTTTGTCCCAACTATTTCGGAATTGGGGTTGTAGCTCTAGATACCATTGAGTCATTAAGTATCTGAAGTGATCGAAAAAAACTGGCAAGCCTAGTTGGGCTGAACGGGCTGTTCTCGCCACTTATAAGTGTAATTAGTACCAGAACACCCTTAGCCAAATGTCGATGATCGATTTTGTAATGGTGTCATCAGATCGGTGACCATATGTTTTGGACACTCAGGCGAAGAACGGGGCAAAGCTGTTAACTGATGACCACCTGCTGTTAAGTTGGATCAGATGGCGGGGAAGACTGCCGGACAGACCTCAGAAGCCTAAACGTGTTGTGAGGGTGGACTGAGAATGTTCGGTTGAGGAACCTGCATGGACAATTTTCAACTCGCACCTCATATCCCTGAGGAGGTTGGGGACAGAGTCCAAGTGGACCCTGTTCAAAGTCTCCATTGTGGAAGCGGCTGCTGCGATTTGAGGCCTGAAGATTGTCGGTGCCGGTCGTGGCATCAACCCAAGGACAAGTTGGGAGACTCCAGCAGTGAAGGAGGCCGTCAAGCTGAAAACGGCAGCCTATCAGCCTTGGTTAGCCCAGTGGTTCTCAAACTCGGTCCTGGCGGCCCACTTTGTATGCTTGTTTTTGTTCTGTCCACAATTGCAATCTTAGGATTTAAACAAGCTGTTGATTACCTTAATTAGTCTAATTTCATCTGTATAAAAATGTTTTTACCTGAAAATCTTTACAATACAGAAAAATGTTTGAGGGTTTTTTTTTCTTCATGGCACAATAGATACGTCCATAAAAATGCAGCCAAAGGTGGTAAATAACTGCTCTAAACATATATTGCAGATAATGAAGACAAATCAACACTTTGTTAAAGTCCTAAGATTGCAATTGTGGCTGGACAAAAAACCAGCATACATAGTGGGGTGCTGGGAACGAGTTTGAAAACCAAATGACCCCGATTCTGCAGACTGGTACCGGCTGGCTCGAGGGACTGCAGCCGTGATAGTTGCTGAAGCAAACTCAGGTTTGGGAGGAGTTCAGAGAGGCCATGAAGAAGGACGTTCGGGTGGCCTAAAAGAGGTTCTGGCAAACCGTCACCCGGCTCAGCAAGTCCAGGTTGTTTTCAGCAGGGGTGGGGAACTGCTGACCTCCACTGAGGATATAGTCTGGCGGTAGAAGGAGCAATTTGAGGGACTCCTGAATCCGGCAGGCATGCCCTCCATTGGGGAGGCAGGGCCGGAGGACTCGGGCGAGTCACTGCCCATTTCCCTAGTGGAAGTCACTGAGGTGGTCAAAAAGCTCCGCAATGGCAAGTCACCAGGGATGGAGGAGATTCGTCCTGAGATGCTGTAGGCCCTGGATGTTGTTGGGCTGTCATGGCTGACAAGCCTGTTCAACATCACGTGGGGGTCCGATGCAGTACCTGAGGATTGGTAAACAGGGGTGGTGGTTCCCATTTTTATAAAGGGTGACTAGAGGGTGCGCTCCCATGAGAGAGGGATCACACTGCTCAGCCTCCCAAGAAATTTCGATGCCAGGGTGCTATCCATTGTGAAGCGTCTGTGAGTGCCCAGAAAAGCGCGATATAAAATTGATGCATTATTATTATTATTATTATTATTATTAAAGGAGACTCCGCGCAATTGTCAAACCTTGCATTCTGAAGGAGCAATGCGGGTTCTGTTCAGGCCATGGAAGACTTAACCAACTTTTTAACCTTGAACGGGTACTGGAGGGGTCATGGGAGTTTGCCCATCCAGTCTACATCTGTTTTGTGGACTTGGAGAAGGCTTATGACCGTGTCCCATAAAGTATCCTGTAGGGGATGCTGTGGGACTATGTGGCTCCAGGGCCGTTAATTCAAGCCATTTGATCCCTGTACAACCAAAGCCAGAGTTGTGTTCGCATTCTCTGCATTAAGTCAGACTTGTTTCCAGTTAGCGTTGGACTCCGTCAGGGGTGTGCCTTGTCTCCTATTCTGTTCATGTTACCTGGGGGAGGATCTCCTCTGAAGAGATCACGTTATGTCTGGTTGCCGGTCAGCTGTCTGGTTTTGCTGCTGCCCGCGCTTTTAGTCTACTTTAATCATTTTATCATTATTTTAGCGTTTTATTTATCTTTTATTTTGTTTTATTATTTACTTTTATTATTATTTTAGTGTTTTATCATTTTGAAATTTAATTTGAACTTCAATTATTTTTTTACTTGTTTTATCATTTTATTTATTTCATCTGTTTTTATTATTTTATTTGTATTTATTTATTGCATCACCTGGCTGGTCGCTGTGGCTAAAATAAAAAACTAGATGATGCGCACTTTAAAGAGATGCTAACCCACGCCTCTTGTTGACCTTGACATTTGACCTTTTGACTTCAAAAAGCAAATTTGGACAGGTTACCCCAGGATCATCTACCCCACAAAGTTTGGTCACCCTAGCTTCAGTGGTGGCCGAGCTGTCGCGTGGACAGACACACACACGCGCACACACACAGACAGACAGTGCTAAACTGTATACCCACGCCGCCTCATCGGGCGTGGGTAATAAATCAATAAATGAAATTTAAAAAATAAATAAAATATGGCTCCACTCATCTCCCGGCCGGGTTGTGTAAGCTGCGTTCGCCTCTCGCAAAAAATTGCGGAGCTTGAGGGAAGAATTTCAATCCTTTACCAGATTAAGGAAGATGAGCAGCTCATCGATTCCCTGGTTGCTCCAGCTCTCGCTGCTGCAAGTGTTACCACCACGGCTGAGCACAACTCCCTGGCTTTCCCCACTGAAGCCGCACCGACCCAATCGGAGGATCCCTGGATCCGAATGGGAGCGAGACCCAGGGCAATAGTCAGCTCCACACCCAACCCGGCTGAGCCCTGGGTCGGATCGTGCGTCGAGAGGCGTTTGTCTCGTGTACTGCCTGTCTGGGATCTGCAGCTGGAGAACAGATTTTCCATGCTGGTTGAGGAGGAAGTCTGGCCTTGTTGATGCGGTGCTGAGGAGGCCTTCGCTCAGCCCTGAAGCAGAGGTCCTGAGACAGCATTCGCTCAGCCCTGATGCCGCTGCCTTGCCACAGCGTTCGCCTGCAGTGTCACTCTTCCTAGGCTTGCCACCGCCTCGTCCGTTCTTCTCCCCAACTACTTTACTGGTGGGAGGCTCCCTAATCCGGAACGTTCCCTTCTTTAATGTAGAGACCCGCTGCTTCCCAGGAGCAACAGTGAAGGATGTCCTGGGTAAGTTACCTGGGCTACTCTCCTCACTCCCGTCCACTGTCAAGCAGTTAATAGTTCATGTTGGGACTAATGATACAAACCGGAGGGAGTCAGGACGTACAAAAAATGACTTTAACCTACTTTTTAACTTTTTAAAAAACTGTGGAAAATCAGTTTTTATTACCTCCGCCAAGGAGGTTATGTATTCGGTGGCGTTTGTTTGTTGGTTTGTTTGTGTGCAACATAACTCAAAAACTTATGGCTGGATTTTGATGAAATTTTCAGGGTAGGTGGGTATTAAGTCAAGGAACAGTGGATTAAATTTTGGCATATCTAGGCCAAAGTACTGCTGAGATATACGCCAAAGTTCAAGATTTCAAGTCTTTCCAATGGGCCGGAGTTCCGATTGCCGTGCTTTCGGTTTGCTGCCCCCTGGCGGAGGTCTGCGCTCTCTGAGTGCTTTTCTAGTTTCCTATCCTATCCCTACCTTCCAGCACGACAGTGGCCGTTTCAGCAGACTGCTTAGCATACACACTTGGGTTCAGTATGCTACCAGGACTCATGGCTTTGGTTTTATCCACAATTTTAACCTTTTTTGGATCTGTGCACCCTTTTTTAAAACAGGTTACATCCCAGCAAATGGGGCAGCCAAATGTTATCGGCCAACATTCACCATACTGTGTTGTGCTTCCCACAGGACTGACAGTTTACTTCCTGCACACACAGGCCAGAACATCCTTCCTCTTCTTCCGTTGTGGTTCACTGTCAGCCTGCGGTCTCCCACAAGAGCTACCCCCAACGTCCAACTGCTCCCCCCAATGTCTCATTTTCTAATGGACTTGGTCCCTCTTAGATGTAGAAGGAGAAAAAAAATCTCTCACTGACCAAGGCACTCCGAATAGAAAATGTCTTTATTCAATAAACACGTCCACAAAGGACTTGTTGTAAAAAAAGCCCAAGCGTAGCGGCAGGGCCTTCTTCGGGGCATAAAACAAACAAGTAAAAACAGTGTTCTTATGAAGGCAAAGTGAACAGGTGTTGATTGCTTAATCAAACCAATTTGACCAACCAAGCCCAAACCAAGCCCCACCCCTTACACAGATCCCAGCACTAGGAAGCAATCTCATACCATTCAATTAAACAAAGTGGTTCAAAAGAAACAGTACAATTTTAAAACACATTTACAGAAAAGGCCTATAATCCATTTCCTCATTCAACCCTGGATGTTCCATTGGTTTAAGATTCCATATCCAGACGGTCTCGTGCTGCAACAACATTTTCAATCTATCCCCCCCACGTATAGATTTCTTTATCATTTCAATACCCTGGACCCTTAAGGATGAGGGGTCACGATGATGCATCAACAGAAATAGACAAATCTTAAAAAGTTTATTGATGTTTTAGAATAATCAATTGACAACTTGATATTAGGATTAACTGAATTAATATAATCATATAATTGTAAAAGTTCCCTCTCACTTCCCGACCAAATCAGAAGAATGTCATCAATGAAACGACCCCAAAACATGATCTTATCATAGAAAAAATGACTGGACTGGTTGTATATATATATTGTTCTTCCCAGTGCCCCAAAAAAAGGTTTGCATAATTTGGCGCAAAACATGCACCCATAGCTGTACCTTTAAACTGTCTATAAAAGCAATCCTGAAAAAGAAACACATTATTATACAAGGCCTATTCTGTCAGAGATAGTAAGAACTGATTGGGTGAAAAAGTTTCAGACCTAAAAGTCAAGTAATATTGTAAAGCTAGCAAGCCTTCTTGATGATCAATGTTTGTGTATAAGGAGGCCACATCCAAAGTGACCATAAAGCAATCTGTAACATTATTTATGTTTATAAGTTTACACAACACATCAGTGGTATCTTCAATAAAAGACCGGAGATCCTGTACTCAAGGTTTTATAAAAAAAAGTCCAGAAACCGAGAACAGGTTTCTGTCAAAGACCCAATGCCTGAGATGATAGGCCTACCCTCTTGGTCCCTCTGTTGACTTTTTAAACATCCTGGTCAGATGTAGTGAGGGTGTAAAATTTTCAGGGGCAACAAGCACTTTTGTGCACCCAATTGCAAAAACTATTTCCACACGCCTGCCAAGGCAGAAATTTAGACCAAGTGGTGTCTCAGTATCAAACCTTACACAAATCAATATTCACACCTATGGTACTATTTTAACGGTCCCTCCAGTTGTTTTAACAACTGTAGTTTTTCAGTCCTGTTAGTGTGGGTTGGGTCTACTGTGTCTCAATGTAAGGCATCTATTATCAAGATTGTGTTAGGGCTCTGGTTCTGCAAAGTAATCCTGATGCATTTCTTGTCACTGAATCTTGGTTGAATGATTCTGTGTCGGACCATGATATGGCAATGGTTGGTTAAAATGTATTTTGGTGTGACAGGATTTAGAGAGGGGGAGGGGTATTGATGTTTGTAAAATCCTCTCTCACTGTGAATGTTTCATTATCCTCCTCTACTCCAGAGTGTCTAATTATCAAAATAGGTTTGGGTTGTGCAAGTTTTTCACTAGCAGGTGTATATTGCCCACCAAGCACTCTTTCATCCTCCATAATGAATCTCTCTAATATCTTGTCCACTTATGCTCACAATGAATTATAGGTTGCTGGTGATCTCAATATAGATTGGTTATCTCCATCCTCAGACCATTTTAACCCTTTTCTGCAGATGTAGACGCCTGCGTCTATAGACCTGCAAATCTAAGCACGCTGTTACTGTACTCTATCACTAGATGGCACCCCTGGATCAGTTATTGAATATTCACAAGCAAGCAGACCTCGAACACGGTATTGAATATGGGGAAGTTCACTCCACTTCCTGTTTTTCGAGAGCTGCATGAATTAAACTCCTCAACTAAGCCTGATGTGTAAACTGGTCAATATCCTTGCCCATAGCATCGATCCAGCAGTTTTTTAAATGATCTTTTGCGACAGAAAAAATCGTTTTCCTATGTAGCAACCACTTTAGCAACAGTGAGCCAACGGCATTCCAATTAGTGGTTCAGAAAAATCTGTTTTCTGAAGCAAAAAATTCGACATGGTATTGATTCTCTCACATTCTACTGTCAATTTCAGTCATCAAATGCAAAAAATGCGTAGTTCCCTACCGTGGATTTTCCTGTAGATTCCTTCATTGTCAAATGCAGCACTTCCTTATATCCACCCGAGTACTGACGTCGATAGCCAATCACTCAATAATACATTCAAGCTCTTCTGCCTAACTGCGCAGTTAGACTTCACGGCCTCGTGAAACTTCCGCGGTAACAACGTATTGATTGGCTCGTTTCTTATCCAATTCCCGAGTGTTTAAACGTTCTACAGTAAGTGAAACATATTGATTGGACAAACACAGAGCATACAAGCCTATGCGTATCAGCAGGCTCGGTTGTATCCTGTTTACGTTGCGCGCATTACGTGGCTGAAATAGACGCGATATATCTATATATATATAGAAAATAAAGACGCGTAAAACTATGGAGGGCTAAAAGTGCCAAAATTAAATAAAAAAATTAATAAATCATTAAATAATTAATTAAATATGTCATTAATTAATTAAAATTGCAATTAAATACATAAATGTGTTATTAAATGTGTCATTAATTCATTAAAATACCCATTCTTTTAAGTGCCAAAATTAAATAAATAAACACATCATTAAATAATTAATTAAATATGTCATTAATTAATTAAAATTGGAATTGAATATATAAATGTATTATTAAATGTGTCATTAATTAATTAAAATACCCATTCATTTTAGGTAAAAAAAATATATAATTATTTCACTATTTAATTATTTAATGGTCCTGTGTTGCACTGCTTCATGAATTAATTTAATCTGTCAACCTCGCCCATCAAAGTTGGTGGGCGGATCCTAACACCTGATTGGTTACCCTGCACATCAAGTCAAGGCATATAAGTCTAACCAAAGGAATAAAATTCTTCGCTTTCAGTTTAGACAGGCAATGATGGACTATGTAAGCGAGGGAAACCAGCACGTTGCGTGTCATTCGCGCATAATTACGCTTTCTGACTCTCCGCGATCAAGCAAATATACCTTGCTCCGTTTCTTTAATCAGAAATGACCATAAGCCATGAATAGACAGCTTGACAACTACAAAAACGTATTCATTCAATGCCCAAGCTTTATGCCTGAATAGTGACTGCTCTTCTGCGTATTAATCAAAAAGTTGGACTGAAAGCTCGACATTTATCTTCACTGTGAACCAACGCGGAGTTGTGCACATGACCTAGCATTGCATCTGTCCTGAGCATTATTTCGTAAGCCACTCAGCATAATTGCCTTGGTTATTATTTATTTATTTATTGCCAAATTCCGATATCGGCTGCCTGTTCTTTCTTGCAGCCTAAAATAATCGTTTTCCTCCTTTTTTTTCTTGAAACCTTAGGAGATATAGCCTCGTAAAATGATTGCCTAACGACAGTTTGAATAAAAATTTGTCAATTCTGGAAATGACTCGAGTGAGAAGCAGGAACCGGTACGTTATTAACAAATTATGGCATCAGAGAATTGTCATAAAACTTGGACAGTAAAATCTTTGTTGTAAAGTAAGAATTTATGTGGGACAGCAGTCATATCTCAAACGGAGTCATCATTTTGCTAGCAGTTCCTGGCATGTTTCGAACACACTTAAAACGAGAACAATTCCACTCCAATGTGTCTGGCGACAATATGACACATGAGAAGTATTTTATTCTACTCGGATTCGACCCCTGATCCCGCAAAAAGAAAAAAAAAAGAGCACGGTATATTCGCTTTCTCCAGCAATAATGTTTAGACTAAGCACGTATATGATGGCAAACAGAGACAAAGACACATCTCACAGAATATGTCAGTTTTATTGGCAATAAGTAAAGCAAGGTTTCACGATTTAAGGTGAAACGGGGAAAATGTTCGCTGTGTGACCTTGCCAACACAAAATTTGTGTACTTCAAACTTACAGCTTGCTACGCTCGTTGTCTGAAGTTATGGTTAGTTACCCAAGCCAGCATGCTCTCTTGCATGTATCAAACCAGAGGCGTAGCTATCAGGTGATAGCGAATGCAGGTTTAGCAGGTACCTTCCTAATTTCGTAAATTGCCATAATTTCGCTTGTCAGTAGGATTTCAGGTCGTAGGTCCCGCTGGACCTGAAATCCTACTGACTAAGGAAATTTGTACCATTTACGAAAGTAGGAAGGTAGCCTACATGCTAACGGACAGCCAGCAACGAAGGTTTCATAGTATCACATGACACAGCAAACAAACAACTTGCTGTTAATACAACCAAAACAAAATACGTTGAACTTTGCTTTAGCTAAGGTTATAATGTTCCTTTAAATTAATTGTGAGCAAAGCTAGCTAGTAGCTAAGCGAAGCAAGGCGCTCACATTCGGTTATGAGCATCATATTGTGAGATAGGCCTATTTGGCTTGACTTGATGTGCAGGGAAACCAATCAGGTGTTAGGATCCGCCTACCAACTTCGATGGGCAAGGTTGACAGATAAAATTAATTCATGAAGCACTGCAACACAGGACCATTAAATAATTAAATAGTGAAAAATTGAAATATATTTTTTACATAAAATAAATTGCAATTTCAATTATTTAATGACACATGTAATTAATTATTTAATGGTGAATTTATTTTTTAATTATTTAATGACACATTTAATTAATTATTTAATGGTGAATTTATTTATTTAATTTTGGCACATTTAGTCCTCCATACAAAACTGGCCTTGAAGTGTTCAGTTATATTTAGAGGATTTAAATAAGATAAGGACATGGTCTTTGGGAATTATTTCGAATGAAACAGGACCGGAGGGTTCCTTCTACTCGATACATCTGTCTCTGGAGAAGGGATTCATGAAAAACGGTAGGCTGCTAGTTTTGCTTTCTGTTTTGGAATGTATACCATACTCAACAAAGTCGAATGCCGACGTTTTTTCCTGTTTAAAAGTGAACTGCCCATGCATTTAGTTGGACCCCCTGGTACGATCATTGCACCGTTCTGTTGAATCTAGGGAGGTATATATATTGTGTGATGTTCCCTGAAAAAGGAATGTCTGTTCTGTTAAAATAAGGTATATTTCAGAATTCAGATATTTCTGAGTTAGTGAGTTGTACTTGTTCCTTTATAAGGGTTGAAATGAAGTCGTGAGTTTGGGAACTGGTAACTTCCATTACAGGGTGAATGTTCTGACTGTTTAATCAGCAGTTTATAAAATGCAGTGCGTGTTTGTGCTGGCTTGGGAGACTTAGAAGAAAAATGGACAAAACTCTAAACTTTATTCTGGTGAAAAGGCATATTTTTTGTGTTTGGAGAAGTTACTGGTGACCACTGATATTCAACTGCACTGAGATTGATAAATTCATACTAAACTCAACCAGAAAATAATTTGTTCATATTAAATTTCATGCCTTAAAACTTTATTTGTGTTATATACGTGATTTTACAATGATTTCACAGGAAATAATTTTGAGACTTTGGGGAGACACTTGGATAGCTGTATAATTTGGCTAATAGCATGTAGATAATCTAGAATGTAATGTTGAAGATGCATTCTACTTGTGGTCATGGAGTTTATGATACCAGAAATGTATAGTTTTAAGCCCCAGCAGTTTTTCAATCCTCAGAATTATTTTTTTTTGCAATTTCAATGGTGAATTCTCATGAAGATTTTTTATGTTTGCAGCTCATTTTCTCAACCAAAATCATGAAAATAAACTGAAATACAATGCAATTCTAAATGCTGTAAGTGTCTTTTCTGAATTGAGCCACAATTTTCCTCTTTATGAAGCTTAAATCTTGAATTATACAGCATTAAAGTGGGTAACCCATAAATAGCCAAATTTGGCTTCTGCACAAAGGGTTAAAGAGGTCTGCGACAACCTGACTCTCACACAACTTCTTTCGGAGCCTACACGACATAATTTTAAAGATTGAGCCTCATCAACTTTGATTGATCTGATTTTAACTAATAGACTGCACAAGTCTGCCCTGAGTGGCGTCTTTCCTTTTGGATTTTAGTGATCATTGTCCTGTAGCATGTATTAGAGACATAAAACTTACAAAGGTTCCTTAATGTTTTATAACTAAAAGAAATTTTAAACATTTTTGTGAACAGGCCTTCCTGCACAATATTTTCTGGAGTGATTTATGCTCTGCGGGTTTTATTCCAGACCCTGACCGAGCATTGGCTCACTTTATTACCATGTTTAATCGTGCTGTGGATAAGCATGCTCCGGTGAAGAGACTTGGGGTTAAGAATAGAAGAAACCCTTGGTTTTCGAATGCCTTATCCTCAGAACTACTCATTAGGGATGAAGCATTGGGTAAAGCTAGGAAAACCCAAGCACTCTCTGACTGACAGGTTTTTAGAAAATTAAGAAATAACTGCTGCTCATTGATTAAAAGGGCGAAATTTGATTATTTTATTTTGTCACTGGCCAAAAGTCAGGGTAATCCTGCAAATTTTGAAAATTTGTGAAGTCCCTGAATTGTTATCCGTCTTCATCTATACCACACTCTATCCACATTGATTCTGGTCCTATACTGGATAAACAGAAAATCTGTGATCTTTTTAACCAACATTTTATAGCGGCCGTAAACCTTTTTGAAAATTTAATTAATCAGCCCTCTACGGGGGATATTTCTGACCTCAGCTCTAGTTCATTCACACATTCTCCAAAACTGAGAGTATTGTTTTCATTTAAGGAATTTCAAGTGAATGAAGTCCGACAAGAATTGAAACGAATTGATGTAAATAATTCCACTGGTGAGGAACTAGATGGTCCTCACCAGTGGAATTATTTACATCAATTCAAAGTCTTTTGCGTTTAGCAGCCCCAATGATTGCACATTCAATAACCAATATTTTTAACTTGTCAGTATCGACAGGGACTATTCCAAGTGTATGGAAAGCTGCTCATGTTATTCCATTATTTAAGGGTGGTCATCCCTGTTCAGTGAACAGCTACCGACCGATCTCAAAATAGCCTTGCCTGGCTAAGATTTTAGAATCTCTCATTAAGCAACAACTGTGCAGCTTAACTTTCAACAACATTTTAACTTCACAACAATCTGGTTTCAGGCCTAGTCTTAGCACCATCACAGCAGCTTCAGTGGTTTTAAATGATTTGATATCAGCTGTGGATAATAAACAAAAATGTGCTGCCTTATTTATTGATTTAGCAAAAGCTTTTGATACAGTAGACCATTTTATTTTATTAAAAAAGTTGTCCTCTATTGGTCTTGATTGTGATGATGAGGGTGGATTTTGTTAGTCACCCAGGACTAGGACAAATTTGAGCTGTTCTGCTTTTAGCTCATTTGCACCTTCTGTCTGGAATAGATGCCAAGACTCTGAAGCTTGACTGTCTCATTCCCTATGATTCCTTCAAGAATCGACTGTGGGAGATGTTACTTGAGGAGGCCAGATGTACTTTCCTTTAGTTTTAATGTTGAACTTGTTCTCTGTCCTTTGCACTTCAATGTTTTTTATTATTATTTTATTATTTTTTTTAATAACTTCATTTTAAAGCTTGTATTCCTTTAGTCTACAGTTGTTGTATGTAATTGTGTGAACCTTACTATACTCTGTCTGTTACCCACTTTGTATTTATTTTATTGTATTCAGAGCTCTTCTGAAAAAGAGACTTCGGTCTCAGTGGGACTTCCCGGTAATAAAAGAAACGTACAAGATTTTCATGAACAGGATGAAAGGCGCAGCCAAGATTTGGACGGTGTCCAGTTTGGCGGCTTCAGGATTGCATATCTGCTGTTTGCAGATGATGTGGTCCTGTGGGCTACAAGCTGTGACCTCCAAGGCACACTGGAGTCATTCACAGCTGAGTGTAAAGTGGTCGGAATGAGGATCAGCACCTCCAAATCTGAGGCCATAGTTCTCCCCCGGAAAAAGGTAGATTGTCCCCTTTAGATGGGGGTGAGTTGTAACCCCAAGTGGAGGAGTTCAGATATCTTGGGGTCTTGTTCACAAATGAGGGTAGGATGGAGCATGAGAATGACAGATGGTTTGCTGCAGCATCTGCAGTAAAGCGGGCGTTGTACTAGTTTGTTGTGGTGAAGAAGGAGCTGAGCGAAAAAGCAAAGCTCTTGATTTACTGGTCGATCTATGTTCCAACCCTCATCTACGGTCACAGGCTTTGGGTGGAGACTGAAAGTAGAAGATTGCGAATACAAGCGGCTTAGCTTTCTCTGTAGGGTGGCTGGGCTGACCCTTAGGGATAGGGTGAGGAGCTCAGACATCTGGGAAAGGCTCAGAGCAAAACTGCTGCTCCTCCGCGTCAAGAAGAGTCAGTTGAGGTGGTTTGGGCATCTAGTCCGGATCCATCCTAGCACCTCCCTTTAGAGGTTTTCCAGGTAAGTCCAACTGGGAGGAGGCCCCGAGGTAGACCCAGGATACGCTGGTGGGATTATATCTCCCAGCTGGCCTGGGAAAGACTTGGGGTTCCCCAGGTAGAGTTGGAGGAAGTGGCTGGGGAGGGGGGCGCTGGGGCCTCTCTGCTTAGTCTGTTACCCCTTCGACCCGGCTGAGGATAAGCAGAAGAAAATGGATAGATGGAGATGCCAGTACTCCAGTATGTGGCTGATTCGTCTTTCTCATATCCCAAATTATCTTGAAAATATTCATGATGACACATGATATGTTACAGTGTAGAAGAGATGCTGAAAAGTGATTCTCTGATGGTGGCCATCTTGTTTGAGCAATCACCTTGAACTTATAAGACAAATCTCCACACTCATTAATTTTGCGGTGTGTTGCCGCAAAGTCCGAAAGTGCTTATGATTGAACCGCTGTCAAATCATCAAGAGCTTGAGGGCTCTCTCACAGACATGTCAAGCCCTTTTTGAACAATGTCCATTAGCATTAGGGAATTACTCATAATTAATAACAGTGTGAGGGTAAAATACAGTCACTTATGTTAGTGCGGAAGCATGTAGACAAAATTGTAAACAAACGAACAAACATAGAAAAAGTAAGGAGCAACAACCTAATCAAGAAAACACACTACTATGAGACTAAAGTAATGCAAAAATGAACCACAAACCAAGTTTCTTTATCAACCTGTTCTCTACATTCTTGCTTAATGATGCGGTTTTGACAAAAACGGGTTAATTGATTTTTTGACAATTGCCTCTTGGCCACACTGTAAGGCAAGAGCTCAGTCTAGAGCATGTTTAATTCATGCACCTTCCTTAGCCAGGAAGGTGGTTTAAAAAGAAAAAGTCTCAAACCCATAATGATATGCCATATGTTTTGCCGTTGACTAGGTAAGGCGATATATTACAAAGTTCCTATTAAAATCATTTCCAACCCTTGTATTCTCTGGCATTCAAGCGATTATCAGCCTCTGGAGGGTTCAAGGGATTAAGGCTTTAGGATGGAGATTGGGACTGGGCCTTAGATATCCTTTAGACCCTTTACCAAAATTAAGCATTCAAAATTAAAAGTTGATTAGGCGACTGGTTTTGGAGTGTTCATGACTATTGCTCCACCTACGCATTGATTTACATCAAATTTGGTGGGCTTGAGTCCAATGGCTTGTAGATGAGGGGTCTCAAGTTTATTAATCACTGCACATTGCATCCAGGAGTTGGGGGTCATAAAATAGAGTCCGTCCTTACAAAATGCTTGTGCTGCCACACTCACATATGCTTACTGCAGCCACATTTTTTAAGTGGCAACTGTATGGATATGACTAAACATCTTGGTTTGAAGATGCTGCGGACTAAATTTCATGCAAATTGGTCGCACGGTGCAGGTAGGATGACATCATGTTTATAGGTTTCACAAAAAAATTCCTAATGGCTGAAAATCCACCAATTTGCAAATGACTTATATGGATACATTTGAGTGGACAGACAGAATCCAGAAAAGAAAGACAATTCAAAAGTTACAGGCCAAAACATAAAGTTTGTTGTCATTGCATCACCTTGTGGTCAAATCGATACAAAAACTCAAAATGCACTATTCCAGCATATGCTCGGTGTGTCAACCAAAGTTGATGAGAAAATACCAAATTGTTTTCTGGTTATGCTCTGGACAAAAATGTTTACAGGCAGACAGAGACCAAAGGACAGAACGATCGCCATATTCTCCCACATTATATGCTGGGGTATGACAAAACTAATTACTCTGTACTTTTGCTACTTTTCTTTAGCGCATGCATTTTTAAGTTCATAAATTTATTTCAATCCATTAGCTAATCTATATGAAATTGGTGAAAACATAAATCTGTATCAATATCAGACCTGCAGTAAAGGAACTGCCATCCCAAACGGGTAAGTGGAAAGGACATCCAGAGGTCTCAACAAGCCCCCAGTAAATCTGTTGGGGTGGAGTCTGGTCTTAATCAAACCTTTGTGCACGGACACTGGACCAGCCTTCTTTACGTTCGTCTTATAGATTCATTGTACTCCTGATAAGTAAAAAGAGGGCCCAAAAATAACTTCTCTGCCTTGGAGTCGCCCTTTTTCCAGGCATAAATGCCGAGGAGGAGTAATCTATAAACCCCTCAACACGCAAGCATTGAAAACTTGAGCGCGGTTTCCATGTCATCACTGTAATAACTAAACTCCACCTTCAGCCACACAACCCCTGTCCAGCTCTGACCTGTCAGCATTGGGTTGCTATGCTGGTGAGATTCACGGAGTTGTGGGTGTTTTTTTTGCTTTACCTGCTTTCTAGGTGAGTACGTTCACAGAAACTGGGACCCAAATGCATGCCGTGTGAGGGGTGTCCTCTCCAATATCTCCACATCTCACCCACTGTTCTTTCTCCCAAATCAAGTGCAGCTACTCTATTCAAACCCATTAAATTTTTAAGTACATTTTAAATTTTAGAGGAGATGCCATGGTTTCCGAGGGTCCCAAATATGTCCCACTGAATTACAAAGAAATGTTTATAAAACAATGTTAAAATTCTAGATATTTTCAATTTGATAAAAACATGGCATTCTGGGCTCGAACATTTCACTTGGAGCAAATGCGATGTAGCGTAAGTGAAGTGCCGCAAACAGCAAATACAAAATACCTACCGTATGTGACATCATCTTAGTATACAACATGGGTTAAAAAAAACTTCTGACTATAAACTAGGGCTGGACAATACAGGATATTGATATTATATTGAACACATGATACACCATATTGTCTGGGATTTTGTATATCAGAATACTGTGATATGATGAGTGTTGTCTTTTCTCATTTCTAAGGTTGCATTACAGTGAAGGGATGCAGTTTTCTGCACTCATTAAAATGTTCTAGCTGTGACCTGTACCTACATAGTTATCATGTCCATATCACGAATAATGGTTTGTCAAAAACTGCTAATATTTTGTAAAGGTCCAACAATTATCCCACCAATATTGCCACAATATCGACATCCAGGTATTCGGTCCAAAAAAATCATGATATTTGATTTTGTCCACATCACCCAGCCATACTTTGAACCTACTTGAGGGGAATTTCAAACAGGAGTCCATTTTCTCTCATATACTCTCACTGAAAGTACCCATTCCCATACCCAACTGGCATTTGAAAAATACATTCAAAAATGGATGGATGCATTTTATATCAATGAGTCTATTCTCTCCAAGTAAGGCCTTCTTTCTTATTATCATTTTCCGCCACTGAAGACCAAAAAAAAAATACATGCAACCTTTCATAGTAGTGTGCAGTGATGATTATATACCATGGCTTTCGTCCAAAAAGGCTCCTAATATATTATTACTTTTTCGGAAAGAAAATGTTTTGGAAAATACGCTGTACTATTGTAGCAACGAGAAAAAAAAATAATAATAAAAAGTGTATTGATAATATTAAATTAATGTAATATAAAAAAGCACATTGAGGGAAAAATTTGGGTAATAAGCAAGAACAGTGAAAACATCAATTTTTTTATAACATTTGAAAGGTGTCGCAAATTTCATTTTTTTTACTCTTGCATAGCCTGAATGCATGTTTGATGGCTCATTCCATGATTATTGATGCAAAAAATTACTTCAAATTGGTTTGAGGCAACAATACTCATCAAAATTACCTGGAATTGTTCCAGTATACAAGGTAACATGAACTTTGAGCAGCGCCTCCGTGTTTAACAGATTAGCACGACTGAAGGAGCTCTCTGAGGTTGTTCGTCGCCCCCTTGTGGCCTTACTTCATGCTGAAGATGTTAAATGCTGCCATGGTACTGTAAGAAACACCATCAGGCATTTCTAAGAGACCGGTTTGCTGAAAATTAGTGGGAATACAGGAGCAAAACGAAAATTAAGTGCCACTGATGTTCATTATCTGTGCATGACAAGCAAAACAACAAAAAAAAAATTGGTGATTGACAGGACAACTCTGCAAATGATATTAATAGCATCAGAAGCGAAGAGATGAAAGTAACAAGATCTACTATTTTCACATGCCTGTGTGAGAATGGTCTGATTGATCATGTTGCAGCCAACAGCTGGCAAAAAAGGCTTGAATTTGCCAAGAATTCCAAGGATCGGACACCAATGAACTGGGAACAAGTCCTTTGAACTGATGAATGAAAAATTTTCTGGAAAAAAAAAAAAAAAATTATTTTTCAACAAGATAATGACCCTGCACACACTTCTTTGTTTTGAAAGAATTATCTCAGCTGGAAAGAAATATCAGGTGACATAAAAATTATGACATGGCCTGCTCGAAGTCCAGTCCTTAATTTTATTGAGAAAACTTGTGGTAACATCGAAAAAAAATCTCTTCGGATTTTAAAATCTCTTGGTTTTAAAAGTGAGGAGAACTATGTGGAAACTATGCCTGAAAGATTAAAAGCTGTAATCAAGGCAAAGGGTGGCCACACTGACATTGACTTTTTCTCTCAAAAAGTCATTATTTTTGTTTTTATCAGGGATGTGATTTGGGTGAAGTGAAATTATCTGAAAATGTTGCCGGGGTGGCCCCCATCTGGATCCAGGGCAGCACCCTGGCGGGGAGCAAGGGGGACAAAGCCCCCCGAAGCTCCAGGGTTTTAGTGATTTTACTGCCATAAGTGTAGTAAGAATTCAATAAAATAATAAAAAACAGAATTATTATCCAATGTATATTCAAGCCAACAAACACATGCAATCTTTGATTTCTAGGTCAAGTCAAAATTAGTCACAAGCTCCAAGGTTTTAAAGAATTTAATCTGCCACTATTGCACACAGATAAAACTAAAATAACATTCAATGAATATAGCCAATATTTCAATGAAATCATTGACTTCTTTTGGTCAGCTCCAAAATCATATCACAACGTCACATGCACAGGGTATTTAATGAATTTTAACTTCCCTAAATGTACTGATTAATAGCAAAAATGAACAAATAAGAACATAATGACTGTAAATACACACCACCAATAAATCAATTTTTAATCCAATCATCTGTAGAAACCATCCATGAGTTCTGTGAGTATTTTCAGCTTCCCATTATAGACTAAAAACACAATCCTGACGGAACTCATGGACATATGCATTACATATCAACCCAATCAATAAGGCAAACAGCAACGGAAAACAGTGTCACTAACTGGCCACGTTCGGCTATATTCGGTGTCCAGTGACGCTCCATTTTCACGAAAAAACAAAAGTGAAACTTAGAGGAAGGGCTTCTTGATGAGGTCCCGAAGCACCTTCAATTATACGACGTGATAGACAAGTTGAGTAGTGTACCGCTCGCTAATATTGCTAAAGGTCGTGGATTATCTGGGCAGCTGATGAAATAACCATGATTTAGCTTTGGAGAGAGACGCCCAGTTGTGTTAGCACGGATAACCCGTGCCTATGCAGGCCACAGTAACCAATTAATTCAGCATTCACCGAAGTCAAAATGTAGGGTGATAATGTTTCATATCAAAATGTAGGAAAATAAAGGTCCATCAGATTTGCTCGTAAGCTTACGTAATGCAATTTTATGGTTTGACTGGCCATATTACCGTTAATGGGAGCGGGCGAAGGTGCGTCAAAGAGCTTAGACGAGCACCCGTTCGCATTCGGGGGACACACATTGAGCCAACCGCGCAACTTCCCAGTGGTGTACATCTAAAGCAAGGCTGACACTTGCACAATTTTGTGGCACGCATTGGCACGACTCGAGTCGTGCCAGTGCGCAAACTAGTCGTAAACTGGCGTGAAGTGTGCGTAAACCCGTCGTGACTGCGTGCCATGTCGGGATGAGAATTTTGAAATGTTCAAAATTTTGGTCACGACAAAATTTCGCGACCGGGTCGTGAACTATGCACAAACTGTTCCTGAACTCGTCATGAACTCATCGGGACGATGCGGGTGGATGTGTGCTAGTGCGTGGCAGTGCGCGCCATGCCACAGCTGTCACGAACTGCCTCGAATAGTTCACGAACAGCTCACGTTGAGTTCACGCGTAGTTCACGACATGTTCACGAATTGGTGCGTGTCGCAGTATGGCCGTGCCTTCCCACTGACACGGTCACGTGTACTTCACGCATTGATGGCACGAGCAGTTCACGACCAGTTTACGCACTTCACGAAAAGTTTGCGCATGGCACGAGCAGTTCACGACGAGTTCACGGACAGTTCACGAGCAGTTCACGACTACTGCGCGACAGTGGCGCTCGCGTCAGTGCGGGGGTACATATAGGGCTTCCTGGACACTGCTCGCCATTCCAGAGATTGCCAGCGAAGAGACAACTTATATCACAGAGACAACATGCCTAAAACAAAGCAGACACGAGGAAGAGCAAAGCAGAGAAGGCCAGAGGCCGACAGGCCAGAGGTAGAGACCGCTTTTTATATGGCGTGCCCAAGTCGGCACAACACCGTCCGAATTGCGCAAACTCGTTGCGCCAATGCGGGAAGTGCGTAAACTATGCACAAACTATGCGTGAACTCGTCATGCCAGTTCGTGTCAATGTGGACACTGATGGGCACGCATTCGTGAACTATTTGTGAACTCGTCATGAACTATGCGTGAACTAGTCGTGAACAGTGCGGGAGCCTCCCAGTACGTGCCCCAAAATGGCACGACTTGCCACGACAAAATCGTGGCCAAAAGTCGTGCAAGTGTCAGCCTTGCATAAGTCTCGACGAAGTACATAAAGGGACGCAGCAGTGTTCAGCTGTCGACCACTCACGCCGCTGAAACCTAGGCTACAAGACTGCTTCATCCTCGCTCCACTAGCCTAGTGGGCTACAAAAAATACAATACAGTATACTGGCTATTAATGATTATTACTATACTATACTACAAGCCATCTGTCGTATCGAATACACGCAATATCTCAGTCGTTTGTTTTCCAGTGTTGAAACTTGCCACCGTGACACCGCCCACACACCATGAAGTTTGATTGGAAGGAGCTTTAGCTGTGTAATCTGATAACGAAGCTCTGTAGAACTCATCGTGCATAAGGTCAATTCAGTATACAGAAATACAAAAAGTCGGAATGCTGTGGATACGAAATCGGATTTTCATGACTGAAAAAAATCGGTGTTTTAATATTTATTATTTTTGGAGATAAAAAAAAATTGGAATTCCGCAAATTAGCGGAAAAATCACATCCCTGTTTTATAAATATTGTTATCTGTTTATCTTATCTTCGTAGATATGATCCAATATTACATGAAATAAATACTTGAATAGTACTATCTATACTTGAATAGATTTATCTTCATTTCATTAAGTGAATAATCATAACTGCACACTACTGTAAGTTAAGATTTGAGCCACCTTACCAAGACCATTATCTCAATCTAACCTTGTGTCTCATTTATTGAAATGCTATCCTTGCTTCAGCAGTCAAACTGAGCTCTCTTCCAAGGCACCTTAACACATCATTAACACTGCTCAACCAGGGGCGAAGCTAGAACCGGGAATTGGGGTGGCACAGACACGTCCCTTTATGACAATTAGGATAGTCCTGGCTAGTTCTCAATTATTTTTCTTTTTTGCCGCGTTTTCCAATTATCACAATAGGCAACTGAAGACACGGTTTCTCATGCGATCTAATAGCGATGAAGTCATGGGGTAAATTCCGTTAGACTGAGAATTGGGGTGGACGTAACATCTGTTTTAAATAATTAGGCTATTAGTCCTGACCTGTTCGCAGTCATTTTCATGATTAACAAAATGTTCACTCCGAGAGCGCTCCTCACTTAACAGGTGCTGCTTGTTCTCCCCGATTAGGTAAGACAAAAATAATTCATCTGGACGCGTTTGCATAGTTTAAATCAAAGTCAAATAGAGCTGCATGCTTTTTATAATCTATTTCACCGCCAAGTGCCACTTTTTTTCCCACTCAATACCGAGAGTAATTTTGAATAAAGTTGATTTAAATTAAGCAAACGTTTCCAGATGAATGATTCTCGTCTTACCTAATCGGGGAGAACGAGCAGCACCTGTTAAGTGCGGAGCGCTCTCCGAGTGACCATTTTGTTAATCATGAAAATGACTGCGAACAGGTCAGGACTAATAATTCTTTAAAACAGATGTTACGTCCACCCCAATTCTCAGTTTTACGGTATTTACCCCATGGCTTCATCACTGTTAGATCGCATGAGAAACCGTGTCTTCAGTTGCCTATTACGATAATTGGAAAACGCGTCAATAAAGAAAACTAATTGCGAACTAGCCAGGACTATGCTAATTGTCATAAAAGGACGTGTCTGTGCCACCCCAATTCCAGGTTCTAGCTTCGCCCTTGCGCTCAACACCTGAAGGAGGACAATTAGCACGGCAACACCTGCCCTTACCTTCACTGGAGGATCCCGACAATTCAATGGAAACAAACACCTTCCCTTCTGGCTCCAGATCTATCTACAGAGCAGTGGAAAATAGAGAGAGGGAAAGAAGGACATAAACCATTGTACACATACCAAATTTCACAGCACTATCCCCAGCACGATGTCCTCATAACTGTGCGGCAGCACTCCACAATACTGAGGAGTGGTGATACCAAACCATGCTGCAGGAGAACTAGCATTTTCCAGGCTCCAGACATAATTAAGAACACCTCATCTCATGGCAGTAGATTTGAGCTGCGATGCCACTTAGTTGTCAGGTGAGCCACATTAGGTCAGACATTCACATTTTCAGACAGTGGCTCTCAAGGAAAAGGGTTGTGAAGAGGGAATATTAATTGACAAGTTATGGTGCAACTAACCTGATAAAAATATATATCATTTATATGTAGAAAACACATGCACACACACATACTCAGCATATGATAATAGTGATAACTAAAGGAGAATAATCCATGCAGTATCTCATTCAGCAGCAAACTAGTATTTCACTTCTCCCCACCACAGATCAGATTCTTCAGTTCAACCGAAGGCTAGAATGACAGTGCATGCAAGAGGATTAAGTTTATCTATTAATTTATTTATTTGTACGGCTGACAGTAGGAGGAACAAAGAGGAGAGCCAGCATCACTTCGCGCTGGACAAAACACCCACGCCACACACCATTTTGAGAGATTATGCTAATCCCAACATGCAGTTTGGCTGTAAAAGCAGAATTTCTCCTTCGAGAGATAAAAAAAAAAAAACCATTTGATGTGGAAGATCACTCTTGAAACAAAACCTCTGGGTGACGCCATTGCGGGGGAGGCACAAGAAATGAATTTGGAGAAATAACAGATTATCACAAACCAGGAAATCTAACTCAAATGCAGCATGATTTCACCAAACTCCAGAAAAGAACAAAAAAATTGTTTCAGAGAGAGAGTGGGGTTTCTGCTCAAGGGAAGAGGTTTGAATGAACTCTATAAAGTGGGGTAATCACTCAGCTTAAGATTTAATATTACCACAACATTTTTCTCAAAATGTGAGAGAATGAAATAGTGGCAGAAAGGGATTACCCAAAAATTCTATTTCTGCGACATTAACAGGGCACGCAATATACACGGTTGTTATTTTTACAAAAATGTAAACAAAGTGAGTCTCCGGTCTGCTTATACAAAAAGGACTTGAGACAGAGGTACAACAGAAGTCCCCTCATATCTTAAAATAGAAAAAAATAATTAAATAAAAATTCATATCACAATACTCTCAGTCTTCAGTCCAGTTGACATCAATGGAGACTGTTTTGTTTGCACACCATGCTTCCGTCACCTTATTGCAGTAAGGTCGCCAAATCTTGATTTTGTCAGATGCGCACATTAATTTTGAATGGCGATTTAAATCATTTTATTCCAACAACACGACCTGCTGTATTGCGGTCTCAAGTCAGTATTTTCAATAAAGTCTAATCGAAGACTCCGTTTAGTTTATGGCTGAGAATTTTTTTTTTTTTTGTAGCAATTTTTCAACATTGAAACTGAATTCTGGGTGAAATATTGTGAAAAAATCAAATCATGTCTCATGAGCCCAGAATCATACATCCAAGCAAGGCCAAAATCATTTTTACACCCCTCATGTTGTTACATCCTAGCAGGCTATTGTAAACAAAAATGTACCTTCAGTGAGCCAGACAATTACAGAGATCTCACCATAGAAACAGTCAAATCTGATCAACACTGTTGCCATACCTGCCACGCCCCATCGCTGCTCTGTAAAGGACAGCTCTAAGCCACACTAAAAGTCAGTTAAATCACATTTCTACCCCACTTTAAAAGTCCCGACCGTGACAACATACTTTCATAAAGTGAGGTGCTTCCACATGATTCGGTGATTAATTTGCACAAACAAGCATGTGCACTGTGCAAACTGGCCACTGCATGTAAATACCCATTCGTCGCAAGCCTTCGCCAGTTTGCACAAGCGGTTTTGTTCCGTATGTCGTTCCAGGCCGTTTTCGAGTCCAAAAATCCCTGAAGTAGAACCAACATTCTGCCTTTTTTGGATCCTGTCTCATCACCTGTTCTGAATTAAAAACTGAATGGTTATCACACCTCTCCCCCAGTCTGGCTCATTCCTAGGACAAAATTCTGCACTACAGACGACCCATTAACTGCGCGTCAATTGGTGCGCATGTGTGCGTTTACAGAAGACAGAGAGAAAGATAGAAAGACAGAGAGACAGAGAGATAATGGGGACTCCTCACAGAGGAGAATTACTTGGAATTTAGGCACTAAGTCTTAGTGAGTTAATTGTACAATGCATTGTACACATTGGTAACCGAATATTAAGCTCTATATTCAAGAGTCATGAGAATATCGCTTCAAACTTTTCACCATAAAGACAACAAATGACAAAGAACTCTTTTCTCTAATGACTACATGAGACACCTACAGTATATGTATATGAATGGACCTTTCCCCAAGCTTCCCTCTTGAGTGAAAACAGAAGCATCCCCAAGGTGTCAATGTAGTCTTCACTGATATGGCCAGGGTTGTCATTTGTAGTCATTCTGGGGAAAGCAAGGGGGGCATCTGTGGAGAAAAGAGTTAATAGCACTCTCAAACCTTATACTTTCTGGTCACGGTCCAATGAATTATGGTGCTCATTGGAAGCGCACTTCCACTTATCTGAGGTGCAATAAATCCACCCAGATCTGATGAGTTTCTAGGTGTAGTTCGGCTTTATTACAACGCAAAATTACAGTTTCATGGCTGAGAAACTAATGACTGTTTAGATCTGTGACAAATTACACCTGCAGATAATGCAACCATGAATGATGAAGCAGTTACAAGCTTTAATAAACTAAGCCGCTGAAAACTTATATACTTGTATATTGAAGCTATATCAACCTGTGGTTCAGGAACAGAAAAGATCACAGAGACAATATGCAAAATTTCCATGAATAATCATAAGTAGCAGTAATACATGGAGAAATACGTTCTTGGTGAGTTTTTTAGATGGCTAATTTCAGATCATTGCGCACCTCAAATATCTGAGTGCGGAGAGGTTGTTCAGACCATGGTGAACTGCAGCCAAAAACCTTGAATATCAAAACTGAAAATGAAATCTTTGCGGGAACTTCTACTTAATGAATAAGACTACCAACAGCCAAAATGACTGGAAATTTAAAAAAAAATTCAGGAAATCTAAATTACTGAAAGTAGAGAAAAAACTTTTTATCAACCTTCAGTTGTGATCGGAATATACACATTGAAATTATAAATTAGAATTCGCCATTATTTTTTCATAATTGCTTGACAGCATATTATTGAAAAAAAGAGGATGATTTAAATCACTATAATTTCCAAAAATAACCACTGTTGTGGAAGCAATTTTTGTTACATTGTGATATAATATGAAATAAAGCATTGTATTATGAAATTCTGCAAGGCATGATTTATGAAAACGGTGCTTGACAGTGGCTATTCCAAAAAGCAACACTTTTGAAAGCCATTTGACTTTCCTTCAGAAAGTAAGAATGCATATGCCCACATATCTTGATAAATTAGAGCCCAATTCCAATTACATTGTGAAATTACATGGTGTAAATACGATTCAAAAATGACCTTATGAAACACATTGGTTTGAAGTACAATAGGGAAACAGTCAGTTTTGAGAACTGCATAAGGTAACAGAGCCGTTTTCAGACCGACATTTAAAACAAAATCGCAGTAATGAAAGTGAATACTGTAATTATTTTGTTGAATGATGGAGGATAGGTGAGATTCTTGAAGCTGAAGCAGAGTACGTGTGATTCTGTACTCTGCAGGAAGGGTGGGGGTGGGCTGCGATGGATGCTGGAGGTGTGAGCCACATGACTGTGTGGGTGTACAGTAACATTGCGAGTCGAGAGAAAGTTTCAGTTTCAGAGTGAATACTGAGCAGCAATTACAGCCCCCAGATGCACATTACACTGGTCTTTTGCACAGTGAGGGGGTAAAGTAGATTGGGAAAAAATCTAATGCATCACTTCAGAAGGTTTTTTTTTTTTTAAATTAATTGCAAGCAGACAAAATTACAAACCGTTCCGTCTTTACATTCTATATCCACTTGCACTAGCACATGCATACAGTTCCTTCCATCACCGTTTCACCGTTACTGTCCCCAACATAACCTTTTGGGCAATTCCTCAGTAGCAGAATTACAACTCATGAAATATTGACTCTCTTTTTGTAAGTTGTGCATCAGTTTTAAGGCTTAGACAATTATTAGAACTTTCACATAAAGCCATGATACCCCAACTATCCTCTCAGTCACAAATCGGGAATGTCCTCCATTGTGGAAAAATGCAGGACCAAAAGAGCAGTGGTAACTGAACTACGTCAGAAAAATAATCTCAAGGTCAGTATCTGGGCTGTAGTGGACCTGCCTTGTCTGAAACCATTTTGATTGATTCTCAACCTGGGATCTTCATGTGGTCTAAGCCTGTTCAAGAGCATTCTGTTGTATATTTTCGCAGCAACGGCAGATTGTGTTATTCCCCTGTAATTATCTGTAATCCCCAAGTCTCCTTTTATGAGGATTACACGGTTTAACCATATTGCAGGGCAGGGGCGGCGTTAGACTTGAAAATTCCAGGGCTAATATCCCTCCCTTTATTGACAACAATTAGTCCTGGCCAATTCTAGATGATTTTCCTTTATTAACATGTTTTTCGATTCAAAAATAATCAAGTGGAAATTGAAGACACGGCCTCTTTCCCCCATACAATCTAAAAGCGACAAAATAATGGGCTACATTTAGTACAGAAAAATAGTTCGATTATAATCAGGTCTATGCACCGGCACTCGGCGACGGCATTTCAGAAATCTTCAGCGAATGAAGGTAATTTTGGTGACTAGTATGTGGTTTCGTCTGTTTATATTTTCCAATCAGACAGCAGTCTATTTTTTACAGCGAGTTGCGTGACCGTGCTGCAAAAACAGGTGTATGTACTTGTCGCTGAAATTACCTTCATTCGCTGAAGAGTTCTGAAATGCCGTCGTCGAGTGCCGGTGCATAGACCTAATTATAATTTTGTTACAGACTGCTAACAATTCATTGGTCAAGTGGTCAATTTTCCAGACCTCAGCTGGTATTCCATCCAAACCAGTTGCCTAATTGTTTCGGCACCAACTGATTGACTCCTGTAGCTCTTTCCTAATAAAGTGACTGGTTGTAATGGGAAGCAGCTGAAATATTTTCTCTGTTGGTGGTTTGTTGTTCCTCTCCTATAGAGTGATGAATTATTGACTTATTGAACGTGTACCATGTTTAGCCTTTAAATCATCTGGGCATACAAGATTATAGCACACTCATTTCTGAAGACATCACTTGTTCCTTGAAGGTCATTCTGTGATCATAAGCCAGCACCGTATTTCTTTGCAACTGGCTCTAATCTTTCCCAACTCGACACCCACAATTGTTGTTTACCATGGGTCACATACTGGGCATAACCAGAGAAAACATCAATTCACTTTACAGTTAAGGGATTGGTGACATGATACAACAGACGAATACTATGTGGTCTATTACTAATTCACTTTCTGTCAAAAACTACAAGCCCAGACAAAAGCATCAAGACAAAGATTGAAATGTGACAATTAATTACAACGCCAACAACATCAGGCACACAAACGGCAACCGTAGTACTGTGGAACAGTATTTGCCCCTTCGCAAATTTTTATATTTCTGCTTATTTGTCAAATTTATATGTGCCAAATCATCCAACTAATTTCACTATAAGACAAAGACAAAATAAGTAAACACAAAAAGCAACTTTTTAATTATTACTTCCTTTATTATAGGCAAAGATTTATTCAAAACCTCTGTCACCAATGTGAAAAAAAAACTCCCCGCCTGAACCAAGTAATCAGCTGTAGCACCCTTAGTAGCAACAACTGCTATCAAACATTGGGAATAACTAGCCATGAGTCTTAGGGATAGCTGTGGAGGAATTCTGCTTCACTCCTCCTTGAAGTAATACAGCCACATTGGAGAGTTTTCAAGCCAACTGCACTTAAGCTCTAGGTCATAACCTGATGGCTGGACACTCTGGTTCAGGATTTCCTGGCAAAGCACAATTCATTATTCCATCAATTAAGGCAAGTCGCCCAGATCCTGAAGCAGCAAAGCAGCCCAAGATCTTCACAAAACCACCAACATGATAGACCTCTGGTATGAATTTCTATTCATGGAAATAGCCTGTTAGCTTTAAGCCAGACGTAAATAGCCACAATAGCCCTTTGATAAGTTTGGACCAGACAGTATTGCTTTTGTTGGCCGTGTAGATCGATGAGCCTTAAGCACTGAACACCCTGGCGCCGGTTCATGGTCTTCCCTGATTGGATCACTGTCAGCCAGTTCTGACCAAGTGCTGCTGACTGGGAGCAACACAGAAGCCTTTGCACTTTGGATATACTCTGATCCAATAGTCTGGCCATCATGATTAGATCCCAGTCAAAGTTACTGAGCCCACACTTCTCCCACATCCAACATGTAAACTACAAGAGGCAGCTGTTCACTTACAGCTTAAGAAGTCTGTCTCCAGGTCTTGACATGCACCATTGGTACAAGATAATTAATGTTATTGGCTTGATCTGTGAGTGGTTTTAATGTTCAATATTTTAGCTCATAGTTGTACATATCAAGGCAATAGATAAATCAGATAGTTATCAAAGTGACTAATTAGCAATATGATATATGCATTCAGGGTATAATTTTATATTAATACAAAATCAAAATAATACAAAATTATACACCAAATGCATATAGCATTTTTAAAGATTTAAATTGGCAGGTGAGCAAGCAATAAAGCTCTTTTCTGAAAGCCAACAAAATCAACAATGTTATGCACAGTACATGCTGAGGAGTCTTCATTTGAAAGTAAATAAACTCTTTCCATCCCCCGCTCTTTCTGTTTTTCTGCCATAAAGACTGAACCAAAAGCCAGCGTACACGGCAGTACTCCAGGACAGAGTACTGGAACTGCTGAATTAAAGGAATGCCAAGTAACTTCTAACAACTGCTTAATGTCTGTAACGGCATATGTGCTGAAATACTTCCAAGACGTAAGCCGAGATAACAAGAGAATGCCAATTCGGGCTTCCTTTCTCTCGTGAGTGAAATTCAATAAATTGTAATCTGGGCACACTCAGATGTCTGTCTGGTTGGTTCCCTTTGCCAGGGTATTGTGCATAAGAGCCGAACGATACAGCTCTGTATGCTGTCAGCTTCAGCCAGCTCAGCCACTCGGGTCAGAGAGTGACCCAGTTAACCAGCACATTGTCAATGACAATATCCTGACTGCACATACAATTTACACAAATATTTCGTATAGTATAAATCCCTAAAATAACCTCAGTACTTCCAAAATTAACCAAAAATTTATCAAAACAAACTTGGGTTCACTTACTCATTCCTCCCCTCGGAGAATGAAATCATGCTGGTTCACTTATATCCCAAGGCAATGTACAATTCATGTACCACAATTTCCGGGCCTTACCCATTCTCATGATACTGAAGCACAAAAAGTCAAAACGGGAAACGCTGAATTCTTCACTTCGTGTGCGTCCTGTGAGTGAGTAAAATGGAATGAGATTACCCTGCTCAAATTCAGCTTCTATGAAAACCACATCAGCCCGCAGTAATTCAGCCTTTGCGAGTGCCGCAACACCCAGCACTAATTCAGCTGCTGAAAGAACCGCAACACCAAGGGATAATTCCACGGTGATTGACTTTACATTCAGAGAGGGAATGGCCTGGTAGTAAAACTTACACTCCTAGAATGTTCAGATTTTGTGACAAGCATGTTCAGGACTGGGTCTATTTGGAGGCAGGAGGAAACTTTGCAGTGAAAAAATTCATCAACTTTATTGAAAACCTGTCTTCAAACCATAGAGGGCTGACAGCTTTTTTCCATTCCAAGATTTAAGGTAACATACTAGTAAATTCTTGACATTATTGCCATATTCGGGTCATTCTACATGAAACCAACAAATACCGTCCCCAGAACTGAGTGCACTTTCCAAAGCTATACCAACATGGCATGTGCAGCCCTTATTACAAAATGCAACATTTATTCAAATTGCATTCAGGTAATACACTGAAATTTATGATCAAAAAAATTCTTGATTTGCTTTTAGGATGACTATTATGACAAAGCTACCCCACTTCCTGTGCCCCCAGATTAGAAGTTGCATAGATACTTCAGGGTAAAATCTGTTTTTTTTCCCAACAAATGATTGTTTTTGGGTTCCTTGCACTGTACAAGATAAATATCTATATAAACACCTTTTCCCATCAATTCATGTTCTTTGTGTATTTTGGGGTAATTTTTGTCTTGTCCACATTTTTATTGGGTAACTTCTGTTACCCTTATTGAATCATAATGCCCACAGGTGTCAGTCTGACAGTTGTTTTTAATACAAGAAATCCTCTGGAGCCCATTGGAGGGCAGAACATCATTGTTTAGCAGTTTTGAAAAGGTGAGTCAGTGCCATGTGCTTTTATCGGTCTTTTAAGTATTAACATTTCAGGAGTACTGATATGACAAGCAACTTCTCTTATGACCATATGTCATTCATAGATCATGGAAACCATAAATTAACATGTTCAAAATAATTTGGTAATGAATTCTGTTGTCATAAATGTGTTCATTGGGTGATAGAGGATTACTTCTCCATTTCTTAGAAATACCCTCTTGTGAATCTCGCGCCTCTCTGGCAGAGCAGCAGAGCAGTAGAGACAAAGCAGGCAGCTACTAAACGAAGTTAGCCTGCAAAAAAAGCAGCTGCAACTGCTCTTGATTTAATGACTAATGTTACCGTTATAGTTTTGCAAGAAAATATGTATGAATTCTGCCGGAACACAAAACTGTCAACAAACAGGCGCTGAAATGCTATAATTACTAACGTTAATGGTAGTTCGTCAGACATTACAAGGGCATTTTATTTTATACCACATTTAGAATTGAATATTATGTAATTACTGTTGGTTAGTTTTCACTAACTGGTGTCTCTGAATCGGACTCCACTGCCCCGTTTCGAGATGCTTTCACGACAGACGCGAAACAAATTTTTCGTACGGCAGATAACATTAAAAGTCGATGCAAAGACTTTATATTGGCTTAGAATGTAATCTGTTGTGCGAAAGGTTTGTTTTGCGTCTGGTATGAAAGCAGATTAATTTGCGCTGCTCACTTTCTTACCGCACGCGTCAGGGGAGGAGGGGAGCCTCAGGTTCAGGCAGGGGGAGGAGGGTGGGACTTTGGAGAGAGGCGGAGTTGTTCATGTTCAAATTTCTACTAAGTGCTGTGCCGCATGCCAGAAAGGTAAGAATAGCTTTAAATGACTTTTAGGACACATGAAGGAGTTAAATCTCAGTTAAGGTGTATAAAATTTGATGATTATATTATAGCATAAATGGAGTATGTGTCCAGTGACAGAAGTTACTTTCTGTCAAATTTATCTGTCCTGTTGTAATAAATATTATATATTATGAATTTGATTAAAGCTATAGTTGGTAATGTTGAAGAGCTGGAGAGATTTGAAAGTGGCACCTCCTCTAAGCTCCACCCCCTCCCGTCGGTGCTCTGTCCAAAGCCACGCCCCCACAAACTTTAACGTGCATCTGACAGTTGGACTCAGCAGGGCATAGGAGAGCCGACTCTGTAGCTTTCAAGCTAGTATGTCATGTTTAGCAATACTAACCTCAGACGTTTTGAATTGTATGCCGCCAGAGGTCAGTTAGGGTAGGTGGAATTTTCCCCATTATGCAAACGATAACTCTATTACTTTGCTTGATTAGCAATCTGAGGATTGATTAACTACTTTACAAGACTAAACGGCAGAATGGTGTTCTAGTTCCATCCACGTCACCAGTACCGACGACCGGCTTTAGCCGCTTTCACACTGGACGGAACAAATTTTTAGCACGACAAATTACATTCAAAGTCAATGCAAAGACGCGAATACACGCATTTCGAGTCATAGGCCACCGTGCCGCCCTTCTACTGAATTTGTGCTATGCATACAAACGATATATCAGATGAAAGTCCACAGAATCCAATGATATAAGCCCTGTCATTTTACACTGACAACACATTCAAGACGCACACTTTACATTCTACAAAAAGTTTTCCTTACCTTTGCCATTTTGTAATAAAAAAAACTCTTTCAGAGTTAATCTGCGCTGTCCATTGTTAGTCCGATGCGCCCATGTTATATAAAAACAACATCTCCCGGTCTCCATGCTTGTTTTTTATCCGGGGCACTGCTTCCAAAGAGGACAAGCCCTGAGTATTCCAATAGCACCAATGTATTTTCTCCTCTGTTCTCTGCTCACTCACTCTTGAAATTTACAAAGCGGCATCAATGATACGGTCAATAGAGGGTATCGCCAATACAAAAAAAATGCCCGGATGTAGCGCTTTTGGCAAAATATCTTCCTACATCTGGAACTCAGTCACTTCTGGTATGTTGCTAAGATCACCATCATCATTTACCGTGAGCTTCCCACAGTTATTACTGTATGCACACATACATATACACGATCATTGTATATATAAGTCTCTCATCCAGGGGTATTTCTGAAGTTTTTTTCTGCTTATTTTCATTCGACGAACACACAGCAGCTTCGCAGGCGAACTGACAGTAATGGCCCATGGCCTTAATGACTACAGTTCAGTTACTATCGGGCTCTGCAAAGACCGGAAGCGACTGGGTTACCGAACGATCCCATAATGCTTCTGAAACGGGGCGCGAATGCAACATCCAGGCATTTTTTTGTATGAGTGATATCCTCTATTCAGGTAGCTTTATGGCTCAGGCGATGCGTTCAAATACAGGAGGACGGACAAGGAACGACAAATCAGTTGCCGAGGCGCCCGATACAATCAGTTTTTCATGCGTACAAGTCGGACAACCACTCTACATGCTGCTCGCGATCGGATTTTTTCTGCGGTACATTCCTATCAAAAATTGCCAAACAATAGAATGCCAGGTTCTGTGTTGACCAATGACATCATCGCTGCCACGCGAGAGGCCCATTCATTTAACTTCAAATTTTATTTATTTTAACTTCATACCCACTCCGAAGATACCATAGAATCTGTTGCTATCCTGCGAATGTGCAATCGCTTATTACACTATGTTACTGTAGATTATGTAACCATCTCGCTAGCTTTCTGACGAGAAGAAGAAGAGAAAAAGACGAGGAGAATCATAGTTTAACATAAGCTATCGTACATTCGCGGCATAACCACACATTGCCATACATGCCAACTCTACCGCTTTTGGTGGCTGACTACCGCTTTTGGGGAATTTTATTTACCTACCAATTTTGAAATCGTCCTCCATTGAAATGTACCACTTTTAATTCATTCATTTCAATGAACTATCAATTTGTACGTGTGCACACTTTATTTCCCGCATTTTTTAAATATAAAGTTTATTTTTTTACTTCTGAAATAATATTTGTTACATAAAATAATGACTAAAATTGCCAACCCGGACGTTCGTAAAGGATAAATATGGCACGCCAGTGCAAAGATGATGTTATGTACATTCCGTTCTTGACTGTGTTAACTGCGAACTTTTGGCAGTGCACGCATTTCAATGCCTGCCATGTCAGGCCGCATTGAGATACGTTGTAAACACTGGCAGGGAGTGGTGCATAGTGGATGGAGAAATGCACTGGAAAGAAAAAAGCAAAAAATGACAATGTTTTCAACTCTACGTGGAGTGAACAATACGAGTGCATCGGCCCGTCAAGCCTTAGTCAGTCCCATGTATTCTGTGAAGTGTGTATGTGCGATTTTAAGATTAATCATGGCGGTAGTGCAGACGCTAAAGACATTTACATACAGATAAACATATAAAATGAGCAAAGACAGCTGAGAAAACCAGATCCGTTTTTTGGTATGTTCAGACCATATACATCAATTGATTATAGCATCACAATGGCAGAAGTGCTTGTGCAGGGCTGTCATTATTAGCGGTGAGAATTATGCAGCTGAACTCCTTACCTCGGGTGGTACTTGATGAATCCGACATTGGTCTAACCCAGATTGAAATTGTTGCCGCAATTGTTTGTTATGAAAGTGGTAACTTTCATAACGTACCACTACGGTAGCCCATCAGTGCCCTACATTGCCATATGTCCATGCACCCGTTCCCACATAGTGGGCTACTATTAGCTAGCTACATACCTAGAAATGAAAGGATCACAATAATAGCCATTTTTCCATTAAGCTAGTTAAGCATCAAGCAAAGCTAGCGAACCACCGAGCTAGCCAGCTAGTGAGCTTATTACATCTTGTGCACATAGCTAAACCGATAGAAACAGTAAGTGGTACCGTCACTTACTGTTATTTAGCAAGCTAGCCAGTATGATTATTCAATAAATTTCTCTAGCTTAGCGAGCAAAATAGCTAGCTTGTTAGTTCGCTAGCCTAGCTAGCGAGCTAGCTAAGTGAATGAAAGCAGTAAAGAGCCATTATTTGGCTACTGAGCTAGCGTTAAGCTGCAAGCATTTCACAAGCAGGCATTTAACTACATGCGCGAAATATAAAGTTGGACAACTAACAAAGTCAGTAAACTAGCTTGCTGGCTAAGTTAGCCCACTATGCTTTGACAAGGCTGATAAGTTTGTTCACTGACTACCGAGTTTTGAAGCAAACAAGCGTTGGCCAAAGATGCCTGGCTATTAAAGTGAATTGGCGCTAATTGTAAAATTTGATATCTAGCAAGGAAAGCATAACAAATAAGAATATAGAGTGGTTAACTAATTAAGCAGACAAAAGGCTAAAGCGACGTGCTGGAAAATTCGAGACATTAAACTTCTACCAGTGACTTCTACCCATAGGTTAAATGGGAAATTTTACTTCCGACACCAGCGTGACATCATCACTTTAGTACTCACTAGACCCATTTACTGTTTGCAAGCAAGACAGGTTGCGCGCGCAGCTTGGCAACAGAAGTATGGCGAACCATAATAGCTTGTCAAGCTATGCGAGGGCATTAACCATCAAAGATCTCGAATTCTACCAAAACAAATTTACTTTGAGGAATGGCAACCAATTTCCAGATCCGTATGGTATCAGTGAGAGGGTAGATGACGTTAATTAGTGGCTCAGAATTCCATGGCCTGATATATATACCCATTTGATCGAGAAACCGACCATGTACATGAGGGAGGAACTACCAGCTTACAAGTCCCTGGATGCATATGACTATGTTATCTGCAGACATAAATGTTAAATACCACGACAGACTTGGAGTTTTGTGTCTCGAAATCAGATGCCCTTCCATGTCAAACACAAGGGCATAAAACTACCGTGTTTGACGCATGGGTTATAATAAAAAAAAATAAAATAACAGAAAACTACATCCTGACAGCTAATTGTAATTGCAAGGCAGGCTAAGTATTATTTTGTATTGGCTTGCTAGCTAGCGAGTTTGAACCATGAAATCTGCTTCGGTTTACCATTATTCTCACATATTTCATTTAATGTCTGTAACCGCGAGATGCGCGTCAAAAAATTGGTTACATTAATTTCAATGGAGCAAAGCCCACTGGCAGTATGTGATGCACGTCAGATTTTTACTTTTCGCCACTGCTCAATTTCTTGAGCATCAACTCAATAGAAACACATTTGTCTTTTAGGTTGTTTAACTATTTTGCCTTGTCATGGTTGGTGGCACACACTTAGCGGAAACCTCACATGCAATTTTTCAAAACCGATATACCTACTTTTTAACCAAGTCGCAGTTTTGAAAGGAAATCCATTATTTTGTGTGCATTTAAGTTATCAAGTGATCTACAGTGAGACAGAACCTAACTCAAGGTAAACTGGTAAGAATTTAACCCTGCTAAATTAGCTAGCTAGCTAATTCGCTGCGGGGTGAAGTAAAGTGAATCATTATCTTAATTTACTAGACAGGTAAATTTAGGAGGAAAATAATGCCTGTATGTAATAAAGTGCGCAGTAACCTGAACGTCATTTAAAGTGGGCTTTATCGGTAGTGTTTCCAAAATTCAACATTATCTTGATTAATATTTTGAGAGTGACACCCATGGCTTCTCGGTCTTGTTGACAGCTGTCAATGTTGATGCGGCTGACACTTTCAGTGGGCGTTTAAAAGCATCAAGGCAACATTTGAAATTTGACTTGACGCTTCGCTTACGACCAGTGGGCGTTATGCGGATATGATCCTCTCGGAATCCTGTAAAACTTAGTCCACCAATGGAATATCAATTCTGACAGCCATACACGCAACAACCAGACATTTCAGTGCTGGTGTGGCGATGAATAAAGGAGACACGCGAAGTAACAGGTTAGCCAGTCTTTACTCTTTCAGCGCCAAAAACAGAATAATCAGGAAAAGAATAATGCCCAAGCTTATTGAGGAAAAACACACCCCCCAAAACCCCAATGCCTGCTGGGTGAGAGAACACCTCCCTGACACATACACCACACAGCCCCTCCCCCCCGAACACCCAGAAGGGAACATCACAACAATTAGTCCCTCAGCATGGGCCTAATCAGCCTGCCATAACGGCTGCGTCGACCGACCGTCGGGGCAGCAGGCGGCACCTGTGGACGAAGGCGATCAGGTGAGCAGCAGGTAGGATCAACAATGTCCAAAACAGGTTGAGGAGCAGAGTCAGTGTGAGGAGGCAGAACTGTGGGTCTGGAAGGAGGACGACCGCCACGAGGAACCTGGGCCGGTAAGATAACCTCATCTACCAACACGTACGCCGGCTTAAGGCGATCAATGGTTACCAGCTCCCTGCGCCCACCCATATCCAAAACAAAACCCTTGCTCCCCCTTTCGAGCACCCGAAAAGGACCATCGTACGGAGGTTGGAGGGGCGAGCGGTGGGCATCGCGACGCAGAAAGACAAAACGGGCAGACCGCAGCGCAGTGGGCACGAATGACCGTGGGAAACAGTGGTGCATGGGACCCGGAGCCAACGCTCCCCCGGGTGAAAAGGGGTCAAACGCAGGCCGGAGACTCGGAGCGGCAGCCTCCAGCAAAAACTCCCCTGGAACGCGGAGCGGCTGACCAAAAACCAACTCGGCGGAGAAAGCAGCTAGGTCCTCCTTAGGAGCCGAGCGCAATCCAAGCAGGACCCACGGCAAATAGTCTATCCACCCATCGCCCGTTAGCGCGGCACGCAAAGCCGCCTTGAGCGACCGATGGAAGCACTCACACAACCCATTAGCTTGGGGGTGATATGCCGTAGTGCGATGCACCTGCACCCCCAAGGAACGCGCCATCCCCGACCAAAGTTCCGAAACAAACTGAGGGCCCCTGTCCGAAGTAATGTCAGATGGTACTCCGAAACGGGCAACCCAAGGCGAGAGAAACGCCCCAGCCACATCCGCAGACGCCGTGGAGGACAGAGGGACCACCTCCGGCCACCTGGTAGTACGATCCACCACTGTAAGCAGATGAGTGAAACCCCTCGACTGCAGCAGGGGACCGACGAGGTCAACGTGTACATAATCAAAACGCCTGGCTGGAATGGGAAACGATTCAAGGGGGGCTGTTGTGTGCCGATGCACCTTAGCACGTTGACATGCCAAACAAGCAGCCGCCCACCCCCTGACGTCTTTGCGCAACCCAGGCCAAACAAAACGGGCGCTGACCAGCTTCACCGACGTGCGCACCCCCGGATGCGAGAGCGAATGAATGGAGTCAAAAACCCGACAACGCCAATTTGCCGGAACAACGGGGCGGGGTCGACCGGTAGAAACATCGCACAGGAGGGCAGGACCTCTCTCATGCATCACGATCTCCTCGAGTTTGAGGCCTGATCCAACAGAACGGAGGGCAAGGATATCTGCATCACCTGGTTGATCAGCAGCCATGGCAGAAAAATCAGTCCCCAGAAGTACGGGGCAAACGACCACGCGAGACAGACAATCCGCGATGGAGTTAGATTTACCCGCGACGTGACGGATGTCAGTGGTAAACTCCGAAATGGCCGCCAGGTGACGCTGCTGCCGAGCTGACCAGGGTTCGGTAACCTTGGACATGGCGAATATCAATGGTTTATGGTCCACATAAGCCGTAAAAGAACGACCCTCCAGCAAAAAACGGAAATGTCGAGTAGCCAAAAACAACGCCAGTAACTCGCGGTCAAAAACGCTGTACTTGCGCTCGCAATCCCGCAACTTGCGACTGAAAAACGCAAGTGGTTGCCATGCGTCTCCCACCCGCTGCTCCACAACAGCCCCGACAGCCAAATCCGAAGCATCGGTTGTCAAGGCGATTGGGGCATCTGGGTCCGCATGAGCCAGGAGAGCCGCATTAGCTAACGCGGACTTAGCCCCCTCAAAAGCAACCAGCCATTCCTCCGTCCAGACAACTGCATCAGTGGCCTTCCTCGAACGTAGGGCGTCATACAGCGGCCGCAGGAGGTCGGAAGCACGAGGAATGAACCGATTATAGAAGTTCACTATGCCCAAGAACTCCTGCAATGCCTTAACCACCACAGGACGAGGAAATTCTGCCACTGCTTGCACCTTAGTAGGCAAAGGAACCGCACCGCGCGCCGAAATGCGATGACCCAGAAAATCGATCACCGGCAACCCGAACTGGCATTTCGCTGGGTTGACAATTAAGCCGTGGGCGTCCAGACGCTGGAAAACCGTCCTGAGGTGCGACAGGTGCTCTTCAGTAGTAGAGCTAGCCACCAGAATGTCGTCGAGGTAAACGAACACAAACTCGAGGCCGCGCAACACAGAGTCCATCAACCTCTGAAAAGTTTGCGCTGCCCCTTTAAGGCCAAACGGCATGCGAAGGAACTCAAACAACCCAAACGGAGTGACTACCGCCGTCTTAGGCACGTCGTCTGGCCGCACTGGAACCTGGTGATACCCGCGTACCAGGTCTACCTTTGAAAAAATGGAAGCACCCGACAACCGAACCGAAAAATCCTGAATATGTGGGATCGGGTAACGATCGGGAGTAGTCACGTCGTTCAACCGCCGAAAATCACCGCATGGGCGCCACGAACCGTCCGCCTTGGGTACCATGTGGAGGGGCGAGGCCCAGGGGCTGTTAGAGCGCCGCACTATCCCCAACCTCTCCATGGTAGCAAACTCCTCCTAAGCCATAGCTAGCTTAACAGCGTCCTAACGCCGCGCGCGCGCGTAAACCGGTGGCGCGAAAGTGGGAATGAAATGTTCAAGCCCGTGTTTAGCTATGGCAGAGGAAAAGGCGGGCGTAGTGAGTGATGGAAACTCGGACAACAAACGCTGAAAAACATCACCGGACGCAGAAAAATTCAAGTGTGTTAGCGGCCCAGCTCCCCCAGACTCAAAAGGAAAAGTAGCAAAAGTGACTGCATCAATTAGCCTGCGGTTAGCAACATCGACTAACAGTCCGTGAGCACACAAAAAGTCTGCACCGATGATAGGAACAGTTTCAGCAGCAGCCACAAAGTCCCACTCAAACTCACGTCCATGAAAACAAACAGTTAATTGTTTAGTGCCAAAAGTCCCAATAGGAGAACCGTTAGCCGCGGTCAGCGGTGGGCCACCCCTTCGGTTCGACAACTCTGGGCCGACAGGGTGGATTAAGCTCTTCTGGGAGCCAGAGTTAACCAGAAACTTGCATCCTGACAGAGAGTCTTTAATGTAGAGCAGCTCACCTCGCTCGCCAGCACCCACAGCTGCTACTGAGTGCTGGCCTCCGCGTTTCCCAACACCTCAAACGTGCACGGCGGGATACAGCGCTTCGCCCTGCTTCCAAATCTCCGGTGGTAGAAACAGAGGGGACTCCCGCGGCGCGTCCTCGTGGTGACTGCAGAAACCGTCGCAGGATCCTCCGCCGGAATCTGCTGGGGTCCTGCCGTCGCGCTCTGCACGGTGAAGCGTCTGGTAGCCAGCGGCACGCAGTCTGCCTCCTCCGCCAAACCTCGGTAATCGCCATCGGTCAAACGGGGAGAGTTTGCTAGAGCGGCGCGGACCTGCGGCGGGAGCTGCCACAGAAAAATATGCGGGAACAAGAAACCAGCCTCATCCAAACCAAGCAGGGACAACATATTGTCCATCAGGTCCACGGCCGTGCTGTCGCCCAAGCCGGACAGGGAGAGGATCTTTTCCGCCCTCTCCGCCGAAGACAGGCTGTACCTCCACAGAAGAAGCTGCTTGAGGGCGTCGTACTTCCCGCGAAGAGGGGGGCTACGCAGTAACGGCATGGCTCTGCGGGTTGACTGCTGGTCCAAGGCGGCCACAACCAAGTAATACTTGGAGTTGTCCACTTCCACGCCCCGTAGTTGGAAAAGCGCCTCGATGTGCTGGAACCATGAAGCCGGGTCGCTCTGCCAGAACTCTGGGAGTTTCATCGTCGCGGCAGCGGTTAACACGACTGGCTGCGAGGACGAGCCTGGAGACGGCGAAGCTGGGGCCGAGTCCGCGTCCGAGGTCGACGAAGAAACACGCTCCACAGACATGTTCAACGGGGTCACCAATGTGGCGATGAATAAAGGAGACACACGAAGTAACAGGTTAGCCAGTCTTTACTCTTTCAGCGCCAAAAACAGAATAATCAGGAAAAGAATAATGCCCAAGCTTATTGGGGAAAAACACACCCCCCAAAACCCCAATGCCTGCTGGGTGAGAGAACACTTCCCTGACACATACACCACACTGGTAAAATATCTAACTCAATGTTTGCAGATTCAGAACTCGTCAGACTGAATTGGGGAGACCGCTACTTCTGTTGCCAAGATGCGCACGCATCTTTTTGATGACGTCGGCTGTAAACGCGTCTATTGATATTATTTTGTAAAATGGATTGTACTTCTCCGATAGCAGCCAACCATTTTCTGGATCTAGAATAGAATGAAAAATTTTTCCCTGACCTTTTCCAGGCCTATTTGAACACAATGGGTTGACCAGAAGGAAAGATTGCTTATATGCACAGATATGCCACACTATTCAGGGGTTACTTCCTTGAAATCAGTTGGCTGATTGTGTTGAATTGGGTATCAAATTAAACCTGATGTCCCCAATAGTTTAATATGATTGAGATTCTATACTTTTCGTTTCCATCAAAGCATTCATGACCATATGGTTTCTTTAAGGTTGTACCGTCTGTTTGTTCAGCGTTTGAAGTGCTTTATTCCATAAATGCAGTTATGATTCTACCTAAAATTTCTCCTCAGAATGTATCTGAAAGGCACCTTTTTGATCTAAAAATCTCAAAAGCTCCTGACCCTGGGATGGGATGGGATGGGATGGGGGGGGCAGCAGGGGCATAGTTCTTGGATAAATAATTGCTGGGTGTTTGTTGTTTATACTTAATACCATTTTTGACCTTATCTTTGTATTAATAATAATAATGCTTATTTGCTTGTTTTATTCAAAAAGAATCTGCTCCAGTGGAGTCAAACCTCTTTTCTTTTGAATGTATTTTCTTTGAATGGGAAAATGTTAACAGGAGCGGTTGCAATAAACAAATAAAAATAAAATTGTTGTAATTAGATGAAATTTAAGTCTGTGGTGAGAATTTAAATTAAATGAGTTTTACAGTTTGGAATCTGAGAAATCTGAAATTTAGAGATGCGACCTAGACATTCCTAACCTAAAACCTCTCTAATTTTGTTCTGATGTACTTGATTAGAATAAATTTTGACACAGATAATGGTCCAATTCAGTGCTGTAATTTTTTAGAGTTTTCAGACTGCAACTAAATCATTACAAAAGGGATAAAAGTAAAACTTTGTTAGGAGCAAATTAAAAGATTAATTTATACGGTGTTCCATTTTCATTTACTCTGACTCAGTGACGTGTTTACTGTTTTTACACCATGACAAAAATCCCCAATTTTTTACATTTATTCAAATTGACCAAGTAGTTGCAGAGAGAGACATTTCATTTTGAGCATGTCATTTTCAAGACAGGGGCTCGAGGCTTCAAAGGTTAATCTACACTACCTGGTGATTATCTGGCTATAGTTTGTCAGGTTATGAAAAATATTTATCTAGATATGTGATAAATTTAATAGAGTACTTTACAAACCTGCTGATCAAGGAAGGAAGTAGATTTAAGAGATTTTTCTGCAGTCCCTTCTGTTTCTTTGGATGAAGCCATGAACATGAAATGCCACATGGGAAAATCATCAATATTCATGTTGATGCTGCTCATCTAATGATAATAAACAACACTAATCCTTTGTTTTAAGGACAGCTTGTCAGAAACAAGTAATTTGCTGCACAACTTTGCTGTAGCTTGTGGTGTTGAACCATGACTGATGTTACAGACCTGGATTCACTTGTAACTGATGTGGCATCACAAGGGGACAGGTAGTGGATGGGCAATACGTCCCAACTACATCTCCCAGCAGGCAGCTCTCCAACCACAAAATGGCTGCCACTAAACCACCCCAAGAGTCAAGCAACAAAATGGCTGCCAGACCACAAACTTCATCCCCCACAAGCCACCAGGAATTAGACAGCTGCAGGTGTTTGAGACACCTGATTGAAGCCGGGCTGGGGGAGTGGACCAGGAGAACAAATAAAAGGCAGTCAGGAAGATCATTTGGGCAGAGTGGATCGCACAGAGAAGGTTGGAGCACATGGCTGGAGAAAAAACCCTCTGACTAAAGGAAAGTTGGACACTTTATGTTGATTATAAACTGGACAGTACTTTGTTATTCACTTTGTTGGGTCACGGTTATTTGAACTTCAAAAGAAGAAAAGACTTACCTGGGTGTGTTTGGATAGAGAAGTCTGGGTAAAATAAAACTTTTGGTTGGAACCTTCCTTTTTTTTGTATTTTTGTGCACTTCCTCAGTTTGCCCTGCCGGTGAGGCCTCTCATGATGCTACACTGATGTGACCAACTAAATTGCATTCTCAGGAAAGACTGACACATTGTTTTTTAGTGTAATGCTGACTACTTTAACAAATGTGTGGATAATAGTTTGGAATATTCAAAGATTTTGTTTACAGCACTATGTACATTTGACTTTTGTGACTGATGTTACTCCCACGAAACTAGTTTCATTGAAAGTAATTTTTAACCTACTGCTTTGAAAATGCCATTTTTCAGAAATCTTTTGAAAAAATTTCTGCTGTTGTCACCTTGTCAATACGGACACCGGTATTATGAAACTAAAGCATTGGATAAGAGCCAGGTTTACACGCTAGATATAAAGTGAGGCTAATTCATGAATATTTCGCTGGCAGAAAAACATGAAAAAGCATGCCCTCTTCGATGCACCAAAGCTACTTTTACCACATTATCCCAACCAAAACAACTTTTGTACACAAAGCTGAGCATCTGTTCTGTTAATTTCATGTGACATTTTCCCCAATTTGTGGAAAATATTTTTTGGCCTCTGAGCTTCTGCAAAATGGAATTGCCCAAAGTAATAATTCAGCTTCAGTGAGAACCGCAATACCCGCCACTAATTCAGCTTCTTTTACCCCTTTTCCACCAAAGAGCCTCCGGTGCCAATCTGGGGCCAGTGCCTAATTTGGAACTTTTTCTTGTTTCCACAGCCAAAGAACCAGTTCCCGGTCTGGGAAAGTGGTTCCAGAGCAGCATCACATCTTTGCTGGGCCAGAGAAGGAACTGGTTACATATGGAGGCTGGGGGTGGGGTTAACTACACCTAAATCCAATTTTACATTGCAAAGCCAAGGGGAAAAATGATTAGAAAATGGACACAAAGAAGAACAAGGGGTCCGTGCATTCAGACACACAAGCTCTGTGAGCACGAGCTGTGCTCTAGAAGTGAGCAACTAAACAAAAAAGTGAACATTAACACCTTAGAATCTGTGTAAATAAGAATCAAACATGCTGGATTCACACCAGTCTTCTCAAACATAGTCAGCACCCATTTAAACCATGTATATCAGTCAAATGGTGTTGAATCATTTGTAAGATACATGCAATCCGTCATCGTTGTGGCGAGAAAGCTGGCGCTAGTTTTTCTGGGAAACCAGAGACGTATACCTTCGTTCGGGGGATACAATTATCAATTGCAACTGGGAAGCAGGAGAAGCTAAATTTGTTAACTTTGGTGCCAAAAAGGACAATCGCAAAGACTGTCCAGGGGTTTGGTGTAAGTGAATATCTTGTGAGGAGAGCACGGAATATCAGAGAAGAATATGGCATTTTACCAGAAGTAGGTCATAAAATGGGGAAAATCATAAGTGAGGATACCATTACATAGGTTTGCAATTTTTATAATGAAGATGACATTTCAAGACAAATGGCTGGGAAAAGAGGTTATAAAAGCCTGCAAGAAACATGTGCACAAGCAAAAACGACTGATACTGATGAATTTAAATGAAGCCTTCTTGTTGTTAAAAGATTCCCACCCAGGCATCAAGTTAGGATTTTCAAAGTTCTGTGAGCTGAGGCCCAAGGAATGTTTCACCGTTGGAGCGAAAGGTACACATTCGGTATGTCTGTGCACAAATCATCAGAACATCAAATTGATGCTTGCATCTTTCCCTCTGGCCAATCAATGTGACAAAATTGGATATAAAGAGCTGCTACAATCTCTGGTGTGTTCAACCCAAAATATGGAGTGCATGATTCACAGGTGTCTAAATTGTCCTGGGTCTACTAATTTGTAAGATTTCATCACAGGCAAAATGAGTGATGAAGCATGTCATGTCGAATTCAAGCAGTGGGTTACCACCAACAGAACAACTCTCAATCACCATACTCTGTCAAGGCTGGAGTACATTGACAGGCATTGGAGGAGAAGTTGAATATTTTGGCTACTCACCACTTTGTTGCTAAGCACCAAAGTAAGTATTTGCATGACCTCAAACAAAGTCTTCAAGCAGATGAAGCCATTATTCTACTTGATTTTGCAGCTAACTATTCATTTGTAGTGCAAGATGCAGCTCAGGGATACCATAGGGACAATTCCCAATGTACCTTGCATCCATTTGCAAATCTATTATAAAGATGTTTTTTTTTTTTTTATTTTTTTTTTTTTTATTCTTTTCTCTTTTTATTTTATTTTATTATTTTTTTTTTTAAACTATATTTGTAGAAAATATTGGTAATTGACACAAGTACTAGGGGATGTCTATCCCCTCTTATTTTTGTACTTTGTGAGTATTGAGGTCTTATAGGTTCATTTGTACAGTGGGGTTTATTCTTTATACCGTTATATACTTTTGCCTCTTTTCTTTCAGCCTGCTTTATTTTATAAAGTGGGGAATCTTAGGAGTTAATGTTAGGGCAGAAGAGAGGTTTATATTTAGATTAGGAAAGTAACTTGGAGGTCTGTAAGTTAGTTAGGGGAGGTGTGCTGTTTGCGATAACAGCTAGTGTCACCTTGGGGTTTTGGGGTGGGTTGTTTTGTTCTGCTGTCACTCATAGTGAAATGTGTGCTCATGTTTATTACATGTTTCATTGGACTAATTCCAAACTTAATCAGTATTGTATTACTTGTTTGATGTTTAACTGTCTTTCCATACCAAACTACTTACAGAAGCAGCATGAACAGTGATCTCAATTTTGTCAGCTGGAATGTCAAGGGCCTGAATCACCCGGTTAAGAGGAAAAAAACACTAACACATCTCAAACACCTGAGGGCTGGAATTGCCTTTCTTCAGGAGACTCATCTTCGAAGGTCAGATCATTCCCGGGTGTCGGGGGGGTGGGTGGGGCAGTTTTTCCACTCTACATTTCAGGCCAAGACGAGAGGCGTGGCCATATTGATAAACAGGAACGTTGCTTTTTCTCCTTCTAACTCTATTGCAGATCCAAATGGTCGTTATATTATAGTTACGGGCCAACTTTATAATATTAAGGTCATATTGGCTAACATTTATGCTCCTAACCTTGATGATACCCAGTTTTTTGCTCACCTTATTAAATTACTTCCAGATCTGGATTCTCATTTGCTTATTATGGGGGGAGATTTTAATTTTTGTATGGATCCTGGGATGGACAGGTCATCTGCTAGACTAGGTTATGCGGCATCCAAATCAGTTTCCTATGTACAATCCTTTCTCTCAGAATTTGGCATTTCTGATATTTGGCGCTTTCTGCATCCAAAAAGCAGGGAATACTCTTTTTTCTCTCATGTACACCACACATACAGCAGAATTGACTATTTTTTCACTGACAATAAATTATCCCCCTACATTCGGTCCTGCGAGTACCAAACTATAATAATATCTGACCATGCTCCACTTGTATTGGAATTAAATTTACCTGAAGTAAGGGTTACTAGCAGAAAATGGAGGTTCAATTCCCTGTTACTAGCAGATGAAAAGTTTGTGAATTTTTTATCGGAACAAATCTCTTTATTTTTAGAAATTAACATGACTCCGGATGTTACAATTTCAGTTGTTTGGGAGGCATTAAAGGCATATCTAAGAGGTCAAACTATATCTTTTATGGCTAACAAGGAAAAGAACTCGAAAGCAAAACAATTAAAACTCGACAGACAAATTTCTGAATTGGATAAAAGATATGCACAATCTCCCTCTCCTGAGTTATATAAGGAGCGTTTAAAACTCAAAGTGCAGTATGACCTTGTCTCGTCATATCTCATTGAAAATTTATTGCTTAGGAAGAGAAGTGATCTGTATGAGCATGGGGAGAAAGCAGGGAAAATTTTGGCCAGACAATTGAAGGGTGCCAGGGCTAAACAAATTATTAATGGGGTGGTTTCTCAGGATGGTGAGGTCATAACAGACCAACAGGAAATAAATGATGTTTTTAAAGATTATTATAGTAAATTATACACTTCTAGCAATCCCAATTATGATTCTATGCAGGATTTTTTCAAGGATTTACATATTCCGTCTCTGTCTCCAGATCAGGTCTCAGATTTGGATAAATCAATAACACAACAGGAAATAACAGATGCCATTAAATCTTTACAAAATCGAAAATCGCCAGGTCCGGATGGTTATCCGAGTGAATTTTACGTGAAATTTTCCAAACAGTTAACTCCTATTTTGGCTGCCATGTATTCTGAATCACTGAAATCAGGATCCCTTCCAACAACGTTAAATCAGGCGTGTATAACACTATTAGTAAAAAAAAATAAGGAACCTTTAGACTGTGGATCATATAGACCTATTTCTCTGTTAAATACAGATTACAAAATATTGGCCAAAGTACTGGCCCATCGCCTGGAAGGTGTGTTGCCTAGTATTATATCTCCGGACCAAACGGGCTTTGTTAAACACAGACGCTCCTTTTTTAATATCCGTCGCCTGTTTAATATAATGTACTCTCCTTGCCAAGCTGCTTCAGAATGCCTTCTCTCAATGGATGCAGAGAAGGCATTCGATAGAGTAGAATGGAGTTACCTTTTTGTGGCATTAGAGAAATTTGGATTTGGGACAACATTTATATCCTTGATCAAATTATTATATTCTAGTCCTTCAGCTATGATCCTGACAAACAATATATATTCTAAACCTTTCGATTTACACCGCGGATCTCGCCAAGGGTGCCCTCTCAGTCCACTTCTTTTTGTTTTGGCCATCGAACCCCTGGCTCTTGCTATAAGATCCAGTCACTCCATACTGGGTATAAATAGAGGGAACATGGAGCATAAAGTGTCCCTTTACGCAGATGACCTCCTCCTATATGTATCTAATGCTGAGACTGTTATTCCATTAGTTCTTGACCTTTTACAACGATTTGGTGAGTTCTCTGGTTATAAATTAAACTTACATAAAAGTGAGTTGATGCCTTTGAATCTAGACGTTTCATCACTTGAGAACATTAGCTTACCTTTTAAAGTGACTATGGACAGTTTCAGTTATCTTGGAATCACAGTAACAAAGAATTTTAAAAACCTCTTTAAGCAAAACTTTGGAAAACTGTTAGAAAAAACTAAACAGGATTTGGCTAATTGGTCTCCTCTCTTTATTTCACTTATAGGCAGAATTAATGCAATTAAGATGACTGTGCTTCCAAAATACTTGTACCTGTTTCAGTGTTTGCCTGTATTTATTTCTGGTACATTTTTTAAAAAGTTAGACTCAATAATATCATCTTACATTTGGAATCGCAAACAGCCCCGTCTTCGTAAAGATTTCTTGCAAAGAGCAAAATCTGAAGGAGGTATGGCCCTCCCGAACTTCCGGTATTATTATTGGGCTGCCAACCTGTATTGTATCTCGTACTGGACGCATCACCATCTAGATAAGAAGTGTCCTACCTGGGTAATAATGGAGACACATTCTTGTGGCTCTGTTTCTCTGTCAGCTCTAATCGGTGCATCATTGCCTCTATCTTTTATCATGTCCTATGATAACCCAGTTGTCACTCACTCACTCAGGATATATTCACAATTCAGAAAACATTTTAACTTGAAAGATATGTGTTTTTCTAGTCCAGTGGCATCTAATCATTACTTTCCACCTTCAAAACTTGACACAACTTTCAATTCATGGTATTGGAGTGGCCTGAAGTGCTTCAGAGACCTTTTTATAAATAACACATTTGCTTCTTTCACCCAGTTGTCCAAAAAATTCAATTTACCCAGCTCTCATTGTTTTAGATATTTTCAGATTAGGGATTATGTTAAGAGTTTTCTTCCACAATTTCCTACTAAACCCGCACACACAATTATAGATGATATAATGTCTTTTAACCCAACAGCTAAAAGAGCGATTTCATATATGTTACAATTGTTTTCAAAACTAGACTGCCCTTCTTTGTTGAGAATTAGAACTGCATGGGAACAGGATCTCCAAACATCAATAGATGATGGAACTTGGTCCAAGATTGTCGAAAAAGTTCATTCGTCCTCAATGTGTGCTCGTCATTCCCTGATTCAATTTAAAATTGTACATCGGGTACACCTTTCCAAGTCCAAACTGGCCAAAATTTATCCACAAATCAATCCAATATGTGACAGATGTAAATCGGCGGAAGCAACTCTGATTCATATGTTTTGGCTCTGTCCTAACCTAGAGGGGTATTGGAAGGCTATTTTTGAAGCGCTCTCTACAGCTTTAACAGTTAAAATTAACCCAAATTCCTTAATGTCGATATTTGGAATCATCCCTGAAGGGCTGCATTTACCTGTAGGTAGTCACAAGGTGGTTGCCTTTGTTACTCTCTTGGCACGTCGCCTGATTCTCTTGAGGTGGAGGGAGGCTGCCCCACCCTCAGTCTCCCACTGGATAAGGGATGTGTTGTTGAATTTGGGGCTTGAGAAAATAAGATACACTCTACGGGGTTCTGAGAAGAAGTTTTTCAAAGTGTGGAAACCTTATCTTACATTCTTTGATGAACCCTCTACAAAGTTACAAGAATAGATAACCGAGCCATCTTATTGGAACCTTTAATATACTTATTATAGAAGGCTCCTGACATTTTAGGCCTAGACATGCTGCTTCTCTTTAATTTCTTAAATGTTTGTAAATGTTTTTCAGTCATCAAATTTATTTTGTTTTATGAAGTGTCCAATATTAATTATATACACTTTATCGTATAAGCATATCATGTTGAAAAGCTTCAGTAAACAAAATAAGTTTTATACTATTGAGTGACAGCAGGAGGTAGGGGAGGTTTGTTTTGGGATGGGAATGGGGTTTTTGTTTTGTCTCTGTTTAAATGTTATGTAAACCTCAAAATTAATAAAAAAAGAACTGTGAAAAAAAAAAAAAAAAAGATGACAATGGAGAACTGAAATGCCTCAGCCTGTGTGTGATAAGCAACTGCCTTAAACATGATACAATTGCAGGATATACATTTCAAAGCAATGTCATTCCATATCTGAAGGAGATGCTTCCTGCTCTGAGCAAAATATATTATTTCAGTCATGGTGCAGCCTCTCATTACAAAAACCTGAAGAATGTCTGTAATCTCATTCGTCACAAAAGGGACTGAGGCATTACAGCAGAGTGGCATTTCTTTGCTACATCCCACAGCAAATCACTCTGCGATGGGATAGGTGGCACAGTGAAACGCAAGGCTGCCAGGGCCAAAGCCACTGTAACTCACCAGATGCTCACTCCTCAAGACCTGTTTTCATGGGCAAAATTACATTTACCACACACATTCACATTCATTTCATGCGGATAGATCAGGAATCTGTTCAAGCAATCACTGGAAGGCTGAATGAAAGATTTTCAAAGGCAAAACCTGTGCCAGGAACCAGGGATAACCACAGCTTCAAACCTTTGAATCCAAGCAGTCTAGAAGTCAGCAGGGTATCAGGAATCAACAAATTTGTTGATTCAAGCCTTCAAGTTGACATTCAAAATGGCCATCAGTTGGCGGAGATGATACCAGGAAAATATGTGAGTTGTGTGTATGATCAGATATGGTGGATAAGAAGCATCAGAGATGTTTCAGAACAAGATGAAGATGTACTGATTCAGTTCATGCACCCACATGGCCCTGCCAAGAGTTACTACTGGCCAAGAAGAGAAGACCTGTGCAATGTCCCACTGCAGCATATAATTGCAAGGATTGACGTTCCCTCTACAGGAACTGGGCGTATTTATGCCATCCAAAAAGATAGCACAACAGAGCAGAGATGTTCATTAGATAATTTGTACAGTGACTGCCAAATTAATGTGCCAAAGAAATTGGATCTGTAATGTAAAATCTATATATGCTCAAATTAAGATTATTATTTGATTGTGTAATCTATGTGTATGTACAAAAGTATAAACTTAAATTATGACAAAATGTGCAGTCTTCAATATTATGCGATTTCATATGTTTGTTCATAGTTTTAATGACACGGAATGAGAGAACCACAACCACTGTGAGAACCACAAAACCCGGCATTAATTCAGCCTCTGTGAGAGCCGTAAAACCCAGCACTAATTCAGCTTCCGTGAGAGCCGTAAAACCCAGCACTAATTCAGCTTCCGTGAGAACCACAACACCCAGCACTAATTCAGCTTCCGTGAGAACCACAACACCCAGCACTAATTCAGCTTCCGTGAGAACCACAACACCCAGCACTAATTCAGCCTCTGTGAGAGCCACAAAACCCAGCACTAATTCAGCTTCTGTGAGAACCACAAAACCCAGCATTAAATCAGCTTCTGTGAGAACCACATCAGGCACAGAAAACTAACTGTCTTTACCAGTCAAACCATTCCCCTCAATGAGGACTTTCACAGACAAAAAGAGAACAGAAAGAAATGCAACAACTAAGCGAAGGTAGTTGAAGAAAGCGGAAATGTACAATGCAAGCGACACAGCGATATGGTTTCAAATCAGAAGAGAAAAGGAGTCTGCTCCTGCTCTTTCCCAATCCTCCCCCAGCTGGAGCCCCATAACCGCCTGCTGAGCAGAGACGGAGATATATCTGCAGATAAGGGCTCAATCTCACAGTCCTTTTCCAATGATCATGTGGTCATTAACATGAGAGGCAGCACCATTCCTCAAGTACAGAGGCTTGAGGGGCTGTACAATGAACCCAGCAAGTGGCTGTAAATGACTGAACCCTGAACTGCTGCCATGGAAAGCCATCTATGAACCCGAGCTCTAAAATGAGCCAAACATGCGACAATCAGGCACTGCTGCAGTTAGGCTGTAGTACTAACCAATGCAGATCTGCAGGAAAATCAGTGTCAGAAATAAAACAGAATGTTAAATGTTGCTTCCTTTCAGTGAGGAGTTTCTGCCATCAGAAGCAAATATGGGTTCAAACACAATCTTCACTGGCCTCTCATATGACAAGCAGAAGATAAGATGTGCAGAACCAGGATGTCATGACATCAAAGGCGATGTTATAAAGACATGGCATCAAGCCGCGACATCTTGTGCCATTTTACATCGGTGCAGCTCAACTGAGGCTGCAAATCCTCCATCCGCTCTGTCGGAAACCAGCTGTCTTCACAAGTCACAGCCGCGCACAGCAGCGTGTTCCTCACAGGGCCTGCCAGAGTTCTCGACTCATTCACAAACGCAAGACATTTTGAAATATTCACACAGTAGGACTGAGAGGAAGGAGTGTGTGATAGATCAAAGGGTTTGAAAATAATGTTTAGTGGAAGGGAGATGGGAATCAGTGCACAGAAGTGTAGAAACCTTTTGTCATGGAAACCAAACATCAGACATCATTGCTCCCATTGACCCAAAAATCAGGTAAAGCACAGCGCCTCTAAAGAGTTGGTTCTGCCAGCAAACCAGTCCTCACCCACTCCATTCGGGCGATGCACAATGACTGTGACCCAATTTTGTGTGTGACCAAAATGTGCAGGGGATGAAATTGCACAGTTGAGGGAAATTGCTGAATGAATTCCAGGAAACCAAAATAACCCCCCCCCCAACCATATGCAGCTTCTGTCTATCCCATTAACAATCTGATCTGTCTTTGGTGCTCTGATGCAAGACAATCTGACTTCTACTATAATGTCAGGATCCTTACAGGGATCCTTTCAGTCATGGACTGTACCATGGATGGCATCCTCACCTGTCACAACGCAAATTGAAATGACATGTTTCCAATGACAGCAAGGGTACAACAGTCTTGCATCACCTTAGATGGATTTTGCTACATGAAGTGCTACGTGCGTCTCATGGAGTGTCCACTGCACTAAAGCCTTTGCCCTTAGCCTTACAGATACAAATCACTGCTCTAAATCCAGATGGACTCAGACATAACTTTGATTCAGACATTCTCAATGATACTCACTGAAACGTGATTTATTCTCTGACACTGTGTTTCAAAAGCCAGATTTGTGAAGTCCTGGCGTTACAGCAGCCACTAGACTCTGGATACATGAGACGGGATACAGCATGGCTTTGCTTTCATCTGTTCTATAAAGCTGTTCTCGCGGATAACAGGGCGTCCACGATCAGGCAGAGCATCTTCATACCAGGGACAGCAGTGGTAGAAGACAATGAGACACCCTGCTTCCTGTATATTCCTATTGAGCTACTGTCTAATAATACAAGCCACAAAAGATGAGTGACATACAGGATCTGAAACAAGGTCGACACCTTGTGGGGCGCAGACAAATGGAACATTGTTAGTATACTTGAAGGAAGAAAATTCAAAGCCAACTAGGCTTATGGCGTCGGAGGCAATGGCTTGGCGTACATCCCTGAACGCCCCCAATCCTCCGATTCCCCAATCCTTGAATAGACTTTGAATAGACTTTAATTTGAACTTAATTTCAGGTCAATCGGACAAATGGTTCTGAAGATATGGCCAAAATGGTACTTTTCCATTACAAAGCACCACCTGGTGGCAAAATATTGAACCACAGGGGTATGATGTTATCAGGTGACACATTGTGAGGTCATGACCTAGCAGTTGCACATAGTTTCATGTCAATTGGACAAATGGTTCCATAGATATGGCAAAAGTGGTGAATTTTGTGTGACAAAGCTCCACCCTGTGTCAAAATTTTGAACCAAACAGCTATAATGTCATCGTGGGACAGATTCTCAAGTCATGACCTTTCATTTGCACTTGATTTGAGGTGAATCGGACAAATATTTCCAGAGATATGATAAAAACAGTGATTTTTCAGTTTCTGGCCCCTAGTGGCCAATCTAGAAATTGTAAATTGTCCAAAATTGAATCAGTTCTTCCTCATTATGCTACTTGCCTATATGCAAAACATGAAATTTCTAATTGAAATATTACAGCAGTTATCGCGTTAACACGTAGTACAGTGCGGCGGCAGCGGTCAGACCAAAAACATAATATCCCGGAGCGCCATTCGGAGTTCTGGGATATAATAACTGTTGGTCACAACTGGTCTAGATGTCTCACACTGATTTTGCAGGGGATCAGATAAATCCTGCAGGAGGAGTTAGTTAAAATACAAAGCATATAAATGGCCAAAATGACCACTAAAATCAAATTGGTGCGATTTTGAATATCGTCACCCTATTAAAATAATGGCCTAAGTAGTTTTTTACCAAAAGTTTTCAATGATTAATAAATATCATATGCTCTGCATTTGGCAAAGTTTTTGTGTTTTCCCAAAAACTTGAAGAAAACGACTAAGGGCCATCATTTTAATAGGGTGACGATATGATTAAGCCCCCAAAAATGTGATTCTTTTGGTGAAATAATAATAATAATAATAATAATATTTCCTTCAATTTCAATAGGGTCCTCGCAATGTTCACAGCTTGGGCTCTAATTATTACCAAAATATACCCATCGCCACTGTTATGTCTGTGTCCTAATAGGTTGGTGTACATCACAGGTAGGCACTACCACAATGGTGTCTGAATAGCAGGTGTTTAAATGCCAGTAGGCAGTCATTTACTGAGAAGAGCTTTTCCAGTTTAAATACTGATTCGTTGGGAATGCCACCACCCCCATACTCTACAGCTCCTTTAAGTAGCCATGTATAGAGAAACTATGCGGGACACTAAAGAGTCTCCACAGATAAATACATCACTCTCGCATGCCAAGCTTGAGTCAGCAAGCGAAGGCAGACGTACCCAGTCCTGGAAGTGCCTGCAGTTGTTCTGCAGGAGCTCTTCAAACTGTATCGTGCAATTGGCCACAAAATCGTCGTAACCTATGGGCGCGTCGTGAAATACCGACAATTCAATTTTCTTCCCGTCTTGCACTTCCGTCACAAACTCATCATTCCAAACTGGGTTGTTAGTTTTCTGCTTAGTGGCGGTCTGGCCCACGCGAGAATCATCGACATTGAGGGCAATGTAGGTGTCCAGCAGGAAAGACTGCGTCTTCGGCGCAACCGCGTGTCTCAGGGACCATGCTGTCGGTTTCAGGTCTGCAGCTTCGCAAATCTTTATTTTCAGCAACCCATTAAAGACCACCATGATCGTGATGCAGACAGGCTGTTCGCTTGGGTAGATGCACAGCTGTAAACAAAACAAAGCTTACTCACAATCACTTAAAATGATAAACTATTTAACACGGTAGCCCAGCAACGAAGACAGCATATTTCCCTTCGTCTTAAAGCAAACAAGAATGTAAGGGTTCCCCTGCTTCCAGCTCAAACGACACTACGTGCTTACATGCGACAACTTCCAAGCATGAAAAAGACAAATAAGACCCTCACACTCAGCATGCAGATCAGGGTTAAACAGAGCATATTGAATTCACATGTTTCTATGTTCTAACCATTTGAACGGAGATACGTTCCATAATTATATAAGCGATTACTGCAACTAATTCTCATCTTAACAGTAAAATGACAGCAAGTCAAAATTAATTATTATTCAAGGTTGCCAGGGCGGAGGATAACAATTCCGATAGAAATAACGATACAGTCCGCGTTCTTTCCTCCCGAAAGTCCTTTTAATAGAATTAATCCAAAGCGGGGTGTACTCACCAGCACAAGTCTCTGATGCCCGAGTCTTCTCCAAGGCGGTGGGCGGGAGAGGGAATCCAGCCCCGTGTGCCGTGCTCTCGGGACGCCTCTCCTGACTGCTGATGGTCTTCAAGTGCGCTGGAACAGGTCCGTGTTGCCGTTCTCCTGTGCTGATGTCTCCCCGCTTGATTAACCGTGTATCAGAATCTGATAGCCTACTCGAGATGTAATTGAAGTCAACAGTATACGTTTCTCTATTTGCCCCTCGCTGTCTGTAAATGTAACTGCAGGACATGCGCAAAACATGTCTGGTCCAATCTATGTAGGCGGGGAGCACAAATGATTCGACGGGGGGTGGAAGGTGACAGTGCGAAACTGTTGTGAAGGTACTTACCATAAGGGGCATTGACTGGTGATAATAAACCCATCCTGGTTGGGTAGGTTATCCCAGGTAGTGTCATGCTTTGAGGCAACCAGAACCTGATTGGTAAGCAAATACTTTTTCGCCACATCGACTGCAGACGCCAATTCAGGGTCCAAATCCATTTTTGGGAACAGTCAAACCGCATTCAGGGTGCGCGCTACCCGCTCGCCACGTCGCCCATGGCGAAGTGGTGTGGCATGTGGCGACTGAAAATTGGCCACAAAGCGCCTCGTCGGCGAAAGCCTAATGGGGAGAGCGGCGAAGTAATAATCTCAGGTTTTGCGCTACGGCTACCCGATGCTTACATCAAGTCCAATCGCCCACTCGCTAACATATTTGGTTCATACCTAATTATCATACATCTGTCATAAATTATCTTGAAACGTTTATTCCGATCGTACTGACTGGCTGACGATTCATCATTCCATTCGAGACTTTCCTATGATGTAGTTCACGTGTCGGAAAAGTGAATTCCGGGAACCTCGCTCACCTCCACCATATTAAAAACAATGCGAGCGATTCGAGATTGACCACCAGAGATGCCAAATCTCACGCATTCGGCGTAGGTCTTGCGCATTTTTTCGGCTTATTCACCGTAGTCCGTAATTATTCTTTGAATGCTTAATGAGATTCTCATGCGGAATTAAAATCTTTGTGCGTTTCCGTTTCACTTGCGGAAAGGTGCACCTCATCACAAATAACATGGAAAGCAATTATAACTCCGGACCTCCCATGCTTCTCTTAACTCATGGATTGGAAACGCATGTGTTTCATGATCGTTTAAATTGTTTAATGAAATGAGACCATTTGAAACGTTTTTATGCAATTCCATTGCTTTTAATCCCTCCGTAAAGACAAGCTTGAGAATTCCGGAGTCATAAATTTCCGTGTCATTAGTGGGGAAAGCCACCGTGAGCACGTAAACTTGATGCACAATGACTTAAACTCCGCGAGTGAATTTCTTCAATGCGCTTAGACTGAATAATTGCTGACACCGGCACAGAAACGTGAATTCCACTAAGAGGCGAGAGACTCACGCCTAAGACGTAAGCCTTGGCATCTCTGGATCACCTCAATAATATAAAATTATTAATATAACGGGACAGCCACGGATAAGCGAAAGTAAGCATGGGATAGTGTTTTTCTTGCTGAACAAACACTAGTTAAAGCGGCGCATTCATGTCTGTGGAAACCTGCGCAACCTCGAGCAAATTTTTTACAGGTAGCGAGTTCTGTGATTACTCTAACAAGTAGGACAGGCGCGGTGAACACCTGATTTGCTTTCTGAACAAAAAATGCATTTAAAAATTTTACGATTGCACTATTTCAAATTATTCTAATTCGTTGACCAGCACTTGTACATGGATGCTACTATGAGCTCACCAAATATAAAGAGATTCTGTTGTGGAAATTTTTAATAAATGGCCTTCAAAGTTGATACTGTGCAATGTGTGAATGCAGAAAATTGGATGGGGGCATCATACTTGAGGACCTCTATTTCCTGCAAATCAAATAGTTAGAGAAAAGTCACACTTGATTATGATAGAAGAGGGATCCTACTATAAGCACACCAAGTATGAAGAGATTCTGTGGTGGAAATTTTTAATAAATGGCCATCAAAGTTGATACTGTGCAATGTGTGAATGCAGAAAATTGGATGGGGGCGTCATACTTGAAGACCTCTATATCCCGCAAATCAGATAGTTAGAGAAAAGTAACACTTGACCAAATATACAAAGATTCTGTGGTGGAAAGTTTTAATAAATGGCCTTCAAAGTTGATACTGAGCAATGTGTGAATGCAGAAAATTGGATGGAGGCGGCATACTTGAGGACCTCTATTTCCTGCAAATCAAATAGTTAGAGAAAAGTAACACTTGATTATGATAGTACAGGGATCCTACTTTAAGCCCACCCAATATGAAGAGATTCTGTGGTGGAAATTTTTAATAAATGGCCTTCAAATTTGATACTGTGCAATGTGCAAATGCAGAAAATTGGATGGGAGGCATCATACTTGAGGACTTCTATTTCCTGCAAATCAAATAGTTAGAGAAAAGTAACACTTGATTATGATAGTAGAGAGATTTTACTATAAGCCCACCAAATATGAAGAGATTCTGTGGTGGAAATTTGTAATAAATAGCCATCAAATTTGATACTGTGCAATGTGTGAATGCATAAAATTGGATGGGGGCGGCATACTTGAGGACCTCTATTTCCTGCAAATCAAATAGTTAGAGAAAAATAACACTTGATTTTGATAGTACAGGGATCCTACTATAAGCTCACCCAGTATGAAGAGATTCTGTGGTGGGATTATGAAAAAAATGGGCATCAATGTCAGAACTGTTGCAGTGTGCGAAAGGAGATGATTTAATGTGGGGCCACGTTTCAGGGTCTGCAATTCCTGCCAATCAAAAACTTTTAGAAAAATAACACTTGCTTGCCGCACTACATCTTTTCTATTATTATACAAAAAACTGAATATAGAGATTCCACTGTGGGATTATTAAATAAATGGCCATTGAATTTCGTTACTCTTGCAATGTACGCATGTAGACAGTTGAATGGGGGTGATTTTTGAGGGCCTGTAATTTCTGCAAGTCAAGAAGTTTGTGAAATATAACACCTCCTTTACATGCTTCATGTATTCTTGTACAAGCACATTGAAAATGAAAAGATTCCATGGCGGAATTATTGAAGAAATGGCCATCAAATTAGGCACTTTTCAGTGTGAGAATGAAAACAATGGAATGGGTGACCATGAATTAAATTGAATGGATGACTGTGTTTTAGTACCAATAATTTGTGAAAAAGAACTCGCATACAATATTACTTGCAATATTTTACGTCAAGTGTTGGCCTAATGTACCTATTGTACTAATGTACTAATGTACACTATTTTTGTCACAAACGCAACAATGACATGATTATGAGAAGTCCGTAATCACAGTTGTGCACTGCGTGGAAAATTTGAGTGAATCGCGCAATATGCTAACTACCCTGAACCAGGAGATAGCGTTAGCGATACAACCACCAAAAAAAGTACAGAACACGCAATAAACCTGTCACAGGCCGAAGGAACGCTGAAATGAGAATACTTGGAACGATCATGACCCCTGATAGCCGTGAAGTGATGTCCATCGTCGTGTTTTAAAATCGGTGAAAACATACACATCCTAGTGCATCCACTTTTAGGATGCAAAACAACGAATGTAACACGCTAAAGTTTGCTTGATATTCCCACTAATTTTACGTCAGAGGGTTACATCGTGCCTCTGTATGATAATCCACAAAAGGATGCTAGTTTGTACGAACGTAATTCTTAGAACGAACGTGATTTGTAGAAATGAGTTGACGGCAGGGGCGGATCTACGGGGGGGGCAGAGGGGGGCAACTGCCCCCCCACAGTCGAGCCTTGAAGACTCACTTCTTTAATTTGTATTGCATTATGTACTTCTTGTTATGATATGCAAGGATTGTTGACAAAAAATAAATAGTTATTTCTATACATGCAACAATAAAATGGTTGTTGTTCTGCTGTCCTTCATTTGTAATGGGTTATTATTTTGTTGAACTCATGAATGGACTACAATAGCACCAGACAATGATGGGCTCATCAGTGAGCTTACAGTAAGTGAGGTGATGAAGAGACCCCGGTACCGAGTGAGACGGTGTAGGTCGAACTACGTGAGGTGGAGGAAGTGGCCAGAAAAAAAAAGTCAGAAGTATAAGTACTTCTCTTTTTAAAAATATATTCTGGAATGTAATAGAACATCTCCACAAAAGTAAAATTGGAACAACAGAACAAAACAACTGGCATGGAATTTTGATCATTCTCAACCTTAGTTGCAACAATTTTCTTTGTGCTTCAATACATTAGTTCATGACTTGCATCATTTCAAAAAGGATTGAGCATTAACAACCCATATTTCTGCAGAGGAGGTAGGTATAATCGACTATACAGCAATTTTGTCATGGAAGATTCTGATGAAGTGTCTATTGCACAGAACAGTTATGTGAGGTTGTAGTGCAGGGGTCACCAACCCTGAATACCAATAGTATTCAGGCCTGACGTTTAGACACTATTTTTGTCACAAACGCAACAATGACATGATTATGAGAAGTCCGTAATCACAGTTGTGCACTGCGTGGAAAATTTGAGTGAATCGCGCAATATGCTAACTACCCTGAACCAGGATATAGCGTTAGCGATACAACCACCAAAAAAAGTACAGAACACGCAATAAACCTGTCACAGGCCGAAGGAACGCTAAAATGAGAATACTTGGAACGATCATGACCCCTGATAGCCGTGAAGTGATGTCCATCGTCGTGTTTTAAAATCGGTGAAAACATACACATCCTAGTGCATCCACTTTTAGGATGCAAAACAGCGAAGGTAACACGCTAAAGTTTGCTTGATATTCCCACTAATTTTATGTCAGAAAGTTACATCGTGCCTCTGTATGATAATCCACAAAAGGATGCTAGTTTGTACGAACGTAATTCTTAGAACGAACGTGATTTGTAGAAATGAGTTGACGGCAGGGGCGGATCTACGGGGGGGCAGAGGGGGGCAACTGCCCCCCCACAGTCGAGCCTTGAAGACTCACTTCAATAGGCTTGCTTTTTGTGATTAAATTATATTTTTGTTCGAGTTGTTTTTCTGGAGTTATTTTGAGTAAGTCTGTTTTTAAAATCCTTATTGTTCCTATATTGATGTTTAGTTCCCTAACTTTTACCCTTCTTGTGCAATTGCTATTCACATATATTTATGTTTTTCCCTGTTTGAGAAGCATTTTGTACTGTATTTCTTGAAAGGATATTTTAAATTAAATGTATATTATTTTATGTTTATTTGATCCTTGTTTATATTGTGATGTTTGTTTCCATGTTGATGCTGATCTGTAAAGGCTTCCCAAATATCATGACTTGTGAAATTTTCCGTCCTGAAATTTCAGGGTTTTGGAGGAGAGGTAGAAAACGTAAAATCCCTCGTCGCGCTTCCTTCAGTGACAAAGCCTCTTCATCCGATGGGGTAAACGCTTCGTGTTCACAAATGGAGGATGACGGGATAGAACATCACCCGAAGGCCACCGTTCATCGACCGACCTCGGTAAATCCAATGAGCATACCACTGGTTATACAAATCGGAATCACGAGTAGTTTTTTTTGAAGTACACCATTTCTCTAATTCTCGTGACGACCGACCGCTGCCTGTTTACACGTTGCTAGCACATCTTTTATGCAATTGAAGGATACCACAGTCAGTGTATATTTTCCTCAAACATCTGCAAGCGTGTGGCCAATAAGGAGGGGCTGCTAGAGAGCAACGAGGCGAACAGATTTAACTTGCATGTCTCCTTCTACCCCCGGCGAGACTCAGCCAGTCGCTGCTTTGCCTTTGCAAACCTCCAGCCATCGCTGGTAATGGCACGGCTGGGATTTGAACACCTGACCACAGGGCTCCAAAATGAACATCTTAGCTGCGTGCTTCTCGGATCGATAAATATCATAGCATTCCATGAATGTATGGTCTAGATCTTAATTTTTTTGTAGAAATTGAAGTGATAGGAATTGAATCGGTGAATTCAATAAGGCCCCAACTCCACGCATTAAATGTGTTGAGTTGGGCCCATATTGAATATACTGAGGTTTAACGAAATGAACCAAATGCGACAACCAGTAAAATACAAAAAGGAGGCTTTATTTCTGAAGGGGGAAACCCCCCAACAGAGCAGGCGACAGTATAAATCCACAATCCAAAGTCAGAATCCGAAGGGCGTAATCGAGGTTCGTAAACAGGGCACCAATAACAAAAATCGTAGTCAGACAAAAATGGGTCAATAAACAAGAATGCGGCGAAGTACAGGGAGAAGGCAAAGCTCGAGGTCTAGGACGGTCCAGTCAGAAGGATAATCACAATGATACAAGGCGAGAGAAGTGTGGCACAGGTAAGCAATGGAGGAACGATCTGACAAGGAAGTGCTACAAACGGACATCTAATATACGTATCCGGGAGGTCACATGACAATGGAATACAGGTGCAATCAATGGGAATGATAACAAGGGAAAAACACATTGGGAGGAAACTAATCACATGAAATTGGCCGTAGCCAAAACACGGTCAAGGATCACAAGACAAACCTATAGACAGATAAACGTCTCCAGTCAAGGAGTTCTAAAGTGCATAGATAATGAGAGAGAAAAGACAGTACAAAGCAGTTTGTGGAGACCTACAGAAACGCAGCAGAGATAATTAAGAAGAGACAAGAGGCAGAGACTAGACTAGAGCGAATGCTGAGAGATCGTTTGTCAATTAGTAAGTGCAGCTATACAATCCCGAGTGCTCGTTAGTAAGTTAGTCAAATATACAATGTTAGTGTTGGTTAGTAATTAGCAAAAATAACAAACTATTAGTATGTGTTAGTAAAACAGCAAAAGCAGGAGGAAGGAAGAACACGAGATGCGGAAGGAAGATTGAAACCCAGAAACCATTAAATCACCCGAAGGCAGGGCTCTCAAGTCTCACGCATTGACCGTGACACTCACGCATTTCAATAAGTTCACATGCTCTCCCGCCACACATGACATTTCTCACGCTGAGAAGTGATAAAACTCGCCGCACATTAGTAACACGAAGTGTAAAAGAGATTAGTAATCTATGAATGGATGAGGCGAAGGCAAAAGCCTCTGTTTGAATCCGCAACCTATCAGCCAACCAGAAAATAGGATTTCTTGTTGCCAGGTGAAATAGCAGCGCCGTAATCACGTCTTCCAAACACGCGCGAATGCTATTGTGAGCGCACGTCAAAGAAGAGCTGGAAGTGGAAGCCCAAAATCAGGTAATCACTTCATCACTTTTTTTTTTTTTCAAAAAGTGCCTATTAAAGTCTAGGAACTATGTAGGATATATTTGCTTTACGGATCATTTTTTACCTCAATTTAACAGCTTTGGGCGGTTATGGTTAGATGAATTGACTTCTAACTTGTTATGGGGAGAGTGGAGGCGCTCTGCCCTCCGTGTATTTTGGCTGAAAACAAGCCCTGCTCCGATCTGGTGTCAGAGGTGGTACTGCAAAATCTCGTTTGGGACTGACAAAACGATACAAATACACAAAATAATTATTTAATTTAGCCTTTATTATACTGGGGAGTCCCAATGAAATTAAAAAAGCACAGATATTGGGGGGAATGAGAGTCACCTCTTATTTCAGTTTACGGGTAGCGGTGATATTCAAAAACTGATCCTGGTGTGCCATCTAGTGATAGAATTTTGTAGCTGCGTGCATAAATTTGCAGCTCCATGTCCACTGGCGGACACCAGTCCTTGGTGGACACACCTGCACAAAGATACGCCGTTGTTCTTCTTGAACACGCCGAATCCAGATAATCTGTAAATGAATTAAATTGACATTTTAATTTGAAACGAGTTAGTAAGTTGCCAGTGTCAAAGTAACGAAGTGAAAGTAGGGGTTACTTCGGTCATGGGGTTAGGTTTGTCACCCGTTTTTTTTTTTTTTTATTGCAAACGCACTGACGGGAAAACGAAAATGTACAAATTATGTGACATGTAAGTGTTTTCTGCCTAAATAGCTCAATTTTGGCCCAAATTCCAAACTTTAAGTGTCTGAAAGAAATGCGTCTAGCTTCTTTGAAGACAAAGATTTCCACAGTCTTTTTACTGTTTCATACACGGATGTAACTAGAGTTATTTACAGCACATAAGATAAAGGCCTGCTGCGATCATTGGATGAGATATGCGGCCTGATTTCCAAAATGGGAGCACGGGGCTACACTGGCTAAGCAACATGGGGTTAGTTTGTCAGGGTGCTGAGGTTCCACCACTTGTAGGTCCTGCGTTTGGCCTGCATTGAAATATTTCAAAGTCAAATGTAAGAGCCGATTTATTGTTTTTCAGACACCTATAGTGTGTTAATTTAAATATTTGCATTTACTTTATGTTTATGATAGAGAACCTGTTAGGGCCTTTGTTTGGAGGACACAAGTATGGGTTTGTAAGGGTTTGCTCCTTGCAACCCCTCCCCTTTCTCACTCTTTCACCTCCACCTGAATGGGCCACAGGTGGGGCCCATTAAAGTGGAGGTGTTGGCAGAGTATTTGGGGTTGGCAGGTGCCAGCTTTGGGGCCTCTGCATTTCATTCCGTTCCTTTTTCAGTGGGAATGTTTGCTGCTTCTCTTTGGTGCCTTGGTCCTTACTCATCATCCAAAGGTGGAGAGGAGTGGGTCCACTGCATCTCATGCAAAGGGTGGGCACATGAGGACTGTGCAAATGTCAGAAGGCTCGCCTACAAATGTCATACTACTCTGATGGTGATTATGCATAAATCTTAGCTTGTTTTGGTTCGTTGTAAAAATAAAACAGATCTCACCATTTCTGTTATGAGAATATTGGTCTTTTTCAGCTTCAGCCGATTGCCAACTATGTCAATTTTACCCCACCCATCTGACGAAGTAACCCGGGTATGGGGTTACTTCGGCATGTTTGTGATGTATCGAAAATTGAATATTGTGACAACAATATACGTTATATTGAGATTGTATCAATACAACTTTTGTAGGCGACATTCAGCACTACACATAGACCATAAAGGTATTTCTCTAAGTTTTAGCAACAACGAGTTATGAAGCCAAATACAAAATCATGACGAGGTAACCCCAGTCTCCCCAATACTACTTAAATACTGTAACAATGTACATCGACAGTATGCACCTTTGAAAATGGGAGTATCATGCACCGCCCCCCACCCCACCCCTTCAAAGAAAATCTCACTCTAGCCTGCATTCAAAACTTGAGAGCCCTGCGAAGGAGTGGCACGCTATACAGGGAACTGTGAGCAAAGACTCATGACAAGACGGGGGGGACGAAGTGCAATGCATGGGAACTCAAAACATGGCATGGACTAAACTGAGAATAAACTAAAACATGGAAAATAACAAAACATGAAATCGAAATAAATATCAAAAGCCCAATACACCATCCTAAGAATAGTCAAACAAGAGCAGAAATTCAAAAACACAGAGGTCAATCAGAACATGGCACGCGGCCAGGCAGAAACATAATATATGGCATGGCAGAAAACATGGTACATGGCATGGCAAAAGCAGAATCACAACAAATACCAATTCAATTCCAACGAAAAAGTGTTTCCCTTTTATTCTCGACTAGCTTGTAGAATGAGAACTCGAAACAATCAACTTCATTTAAATGTGTTGGGCCTGGGCTAACTGGACGTTGTAGTTTACATTTACCCTTGTTTTTTGTAATCCAACCTTGGCCAGAAGCTACAAGACCATAAGTGGCTTATCAGCCCAAGTCATTTATTTTTGCAAAAAACACCAGCAGGGAATCGTCCTGAATCATATATTCTGGAGGATGGTCATTACAAATGCTCACCGGGGACAAAAGATACCAAACTGGACAGCTAGCCTAAGAAAATCAGGGGAAGGAAGCTCAGATGCCTTCATGTCTCTACCAGTGTCAACTTCATGTGATCCTGTCTGCACTCAATGTCATGCTAAACATGGCATCAGCTTCAGCTTTGTGGAACTAATTAATACCGTCTGTTGTCAAATACAAAGGCTGGATGAAGTTGTTGAGTAAAGACATCTTAATCATCTCCACTTTTAATTAACCTGATGATGTGTCATTTAATGTTGATAAATAATCCACACAACCTAAATGGGGAGGTATAGGTAGCAATAAACTATGTTACCCTTACATTTTTTGATCATTTCTGAATTTGCTACATACGAACTTGCGCATAAACTTGTGAAATGCATATGAACTCTTGCATGCTGTTGCTCACATTAAAAAAATGACAAGTTTGATAAATGCAGGAATTACAAAAAATTGTAGTCAGCTCAGTTCACACCAGTAAAATTCCTTGTTGGTTACTTTAGCAACCTTAGTTAGCGAGAAAACAAACTCTCATTTGCGTTCAGTGAAACTGCGTACTGGTGACTGAGGGCAATCGCATGTGAATAATATATACAAACTCAATTCACCACTCAGTGCCCCAAAATACCAGACAAAAAGGGCTTTATAATCTGCTTCAGGAATAAAACGTTTAATGATAGGATCAAGATTATCACTAAGAATAACTTCATATTGATTTTCTCTGACCTGACCTTCTAATGGGAAGAGTGAATCTAAACCAAGCATCAAGATTAATTGCTTTTTTCAGGTTTTTCCATTAAATTGTCACCTGTCTGTTTTTATTGAAAAATAACTGCTCCACCTCCTGTGGCATTTTTTTCACAGAAGAAAATCTCCCCAGGTCTTACATTGGTTATAATTTTGACAGCAACAGAAATCAGCAGTCTTATCCAAAAATTTTGAACCAGGGATCATCATCAAACATGCACCTCGAGGTCTGAGATCGGCTGGTTATCCCCCTTCCCTTTACCTGGGAGACCGGCGGACTGTCTTGCCAATCAGATGCACTGAATTGTGCATCGAAAATTATCTCTGAGAAAAGTAGACCAGGGCTAAGTGTGTATTTGAGGTCAAGGTATGGGGATCCATGATTTAAAATGTTCTGTGGACATGGCGTAGGTAAAACAAAAAACTAGGACAAGGATCGACAGATCTGTCGCTCAAATCCTAATCCAGACCTGGTTTTATTTTTTCCCTGGTGATAAATTAATAGATTGTCTTTACACCTGACTCTCAGGTCAAAGGAGGAAACCAAACATGCAGTTCTTGGCCCTCAACGACCATGAGTTGATGTTACCCGAACTAGAGGAAACATCTGTGCTTCATTTGCCACCAGCTGGGCCCCTAAATTTGATCCCGGAATATCATCACAGGTCTAGAGACGGGAAACCACGCCAGTGGAGCTCAACAAGGCGGAAAATCCTTGGAGACTATCCAGCATGATGGTCAAGGAGGTTCAAAACCTTGAAGAGGCCCAAAAGATGTACGGCCAAATGCGCAGCATCGTGAACAAGCTGACGCCACAGAACTTTGACCAGCTAATGAAGCAGGTCAAGCTGCTGTCTATAAATACAGTGGCCCAGCTCGCGGGCATCAGTAAGATGATGTTTGAGAGAGCCATTCAGGAGACGAAGTTCGTGAGCGTCTACGCGAAGATGTGTCGGCACCTTAAGGATGTGAGTAAGCCAGTCTATGTCCTCACTAGATCGTTTCCCAGTACTTGTCTGGACTATCTGAATCCTTGAGTTTCCATGGGGCCAAACACCAAGGAACACTCTCTTTCAAGAAAGGGAAAAATAGATTTTTTTTGCCCATAGGTTATGACCCATATATTTTTAGTTTATTTCTTCACAAGAGAGTGTCATTGGGATACCTTTTGCTGAAATTACAAGAAAGTTCCCCTTTTTGTTAAAAGATACGAAGACCTCTAATTCATTGGAGTTGGGCCCTGAGGAAACTCAATGATTCGTGTTTTCTGCTTTGAACAATATTGCCTGCCTGGATTTTATGTTCTAGAGAGAGCTGATACTCAGAGGAAGCTTGAGCCATAGGGAATACTGCTTTTAATGGAATCTGGAACCTGCTCCTTTCTTTTCATCCAAACAGCACATGTCAATCACCTCCAGTGATCATAAATTCTCCTTCAACATCCTGCCATACCTGCTCCATCTGTGCCGGATGGAATTTTACAAGGTCACTGGGTCTGGCATTGCCCTCCAGAAGGAACGGCAGGACCGTGCCAGAATGGTAAGCTTGGGTCGGCTTGGGTAAACAGACTTTAGAGTATAATTATTCTATGGGAGGTTATGGCTGGCTGTAAAGTGGATATTGAGAACAGCATGAATTATACCTGTCAGAAAGGCATGTTTTTTTTTCTACTGGTGTTCCAATCATGAAATCAATGGACAAATTGTTTTACCGGCTGAGAACAAGCATTTTCACTAAACATATTCATAGTTGCACTACTTGATATGACCCACTTGTGGTTTGGTGATCTAATATCTGTTCTGTGCTCTCACAATGATGCCTCATCTCGACTCACCCTCCTCACTGTGCATCCAGGAGGGCGGCAGTCAGTGTTTGAAGGAACCGGAGGCTGAGGTCATGGCCCAGCGAAGACGGACCATTGGGACCATGAAGTTCCTTGGGGAGCTACACAAACATGAAGTGGTGAGGGACACGAACATCTTTTGGTTCATCACCGCGTCCTGGGACCACCTGACTGAAGACGTTCTGGAGTGTTTGAGCAGCCTGTTATCAACCAGTGGCTCTGTCCTGGACACTGAGAACAACAAAGTACGTCACACTGCCTGCTGCATCTCTGATGCTTAAATAGAACACAGGCTCAAAACATTTATTCATCAAACCCATTTGTATCTACAGCCCCATTTGGACTGGTTTTTCAGCCAGATTGGGAGAGTCCTGGAGGAGGATAAGCTGACACCGAGAGTCAGATTCGTGTTGCAGGACCTGATTGATTTGAGACTGGTAATACTCCTCTTAGCCTGAGTTCACAGGGTTCATAAATCCTCACTATTGGGTCATCCTCATATTATACTGTATCTCTCCTCACCCTCTCCATCCTTCTTTCTGCTCTCTTTCAGAATAATTGGGTTCACAGGAGGGAGGAGGAGAGGTCCAAAACTATGGATGAGATCCGCGAGGACTTTGAGTCGGAGAGCCAGTGGGAAATTGAGGAGGAGCTTCCTGAGCAGCTCCATTCTGAGGTCATTAAACACTTATGTCTCACTGGCAGGTTTCTTTTCCCAGTTTGCGGGGGAAATCATAAAATTTGTCCCTGTCGTCATTTTAATATTTGTTTTTTTTTTCTAGATGGTTTTAAAATATGAAGAATATTCACATATTTTAATGGTTTGTAACATGTAAAAATTTTCGCCATATCTGCTGCTTCCATGTAGAGGGTAGGAAAATGGCTTTGGATAATACCAGGGCTAAAATGCTGTCAGGTGTGGACATGTGTGACTTTTAGCCTTTTTGTCTCCTTTCTCTCAGGCCTCTGAGATGAGAGGGCCTGAATCCTCATAGCAGGACCAGCTGGTTGCAGAATCGGAATCTGACCTGGAGGTGGACATTGAGTTGGAGCCGGCCAGGGGTGTAGTGGTTGGGGGACGAGGGGGAACGGCGTTCCCCCAGTCTTTTTGGCGAGATTTTCAAGATTTTTCTTTATTTAAATTATTTGTCTCATGAATATTTTTCAAAAAAAACATTGCCTCTGTTTTCATTTTCGCCATTGTATATCTTCTAATAAAGTAATAATGTTTGTGAATTGCAGTATGTATTATTAGCAGGGCTCTCAAGTCTCATGCACACGTATTTCAACAAGTTCACACGCTAACACGCCACACGACATTTCTCACACTGAGAAATGATAGAATCCGCCACACATTGGTAACATAGACGATAAATAAAAGACATTAGTAATCAATGAATTGATGAGGCGAAGCCAAACGGCTCTGCTTTAATCAGCAACCTATCAGCCAATCAGAAAGTAGTATTTCTTGTTGCAAGGTGAAATAGCAGCAACGTAATCACGTCTTCCACACACGCATGAATGCGCGCGAATGCTGCTATTGTGTGTAGTGATGGGAGCTTCAAGAACCATTGTACTTATTTTCTGTGCCCACAAGAAGGGGCCCATAGTTAAAAAATAAGGCTTGTAGAATTAACTTACAAGGCTTTGTTGAACAGAGTGCACCATCTTGTGGGCACAGAAAATAAAGGAAATAGTTCATGAAGCTTCATCTTCCCATCACTAATTGTGTGCTCACGTCAAAGAAGAGCTGGCAGTGGAAGCCCGAAATCAGGTAATCACCTCATCACTGATTTTTTTTTTTTCACAATAGCTGCCTATTAAAGTTGAGGAACTATGCAGGATATTTGCTTTATGGATCATTTTTCACCTCAATTTTACTGCTTTGGACGGTTATCGTTAGATTAATTGATTTGTAACTTGTCACGGGGAGAGTGGGGGCTCTCTGCCCTCTGTGTAGAGTATTTTGGCTGAAAACAAACCCTGCTCCGATCCGGTGTCCGCGTACTTGAGCTACCACTTCTGACAACAAGATGCGATGGATAACCTGGACAGCATTCATTCTGCAAATAGCCAACAACGCGCACAATCTTCCGCGACCGCACCCACGTAGGAAACAGGAGTTTACTGGCAGTTGTGAAGATTAAATAGCTGGTCCTGGTGTGTCATCTAGTGATTAAATACAAAACTCAAAACCAGTGAAGTTGGCACGTTGTGTAAATCATAAATAAAAACAGAATACAATGATTTGCAAATCCTTTTCAACCTATTTTCAATTGAATACACTGCAAAGACAAGTTACCTAATGTTCAAACAGGTAAACTTTGTAATTTTTTGCAAATATTCGCTCATTTGGAATTTGATGCCTGCAACATGTTTCAAAAAAGCTGGCACAAGTGGCAAAAAAGACAGAGAGTTGAGGAATGCTCATCAAACACTTTTTTGGAACATCCAATAGGTGAACAGGCTAATTGGGAACAGGTGGGTGCCATAATTGGGTAGAAAAGCAGCCTCCCTGAAATGCTCAGTCATTCACAAACAAGGATGGGGCGAGGGTCACCACTTAGTGAACAAATGCGTGAACTGATTGTCAAACAGTTTAAACACAACATTCCTCAACGAGCTATTGCAAGAAATTTAGGGATTTCATCATCTATGGTCCGTAATATTGTCAAAAGGTTCAGAGAATCTGGAGAAATAGCTGCACGTAAGCGAAAAGGCCGCAAACCAACATTGAATGCTTGTGACCTTCGATCCCTCAGGCGGCACCGCATCAAAAACCGACATCAGTGTGTAAAGGACATCACCACATGGGCTCAGGAACACTTCAGAAAACCACTGTCAGTAACTACAGTTCATCGCTACATCTGCAAGTGCAAGTTAAAACTCTACAATGCAAAGTGAAAGCCATTTATCAACAGCACCCAGAAAGCCCACCGGCTTCGCTGGGCCCAAGCTCATCTTAGATGGACTGATGCAAAGTGGAAAAGTGTTCTGTGGTCTGACGAGTCCACATTTCAAATTGTTTTTGGAAACTGTGGACGTCGTGTCCTCCGGACCAAACAGGAAAAGAACCATCCGGACTGTTATAGGCGCAAAGTTCAAAAGCCAGCATCTGTGATGGTATGGGGGTGTTTTAGTGCCCAAGGAATGGGCAGCTTGCACATATGTGAAGGCACCATTAATGCTGAAAGGTACATACAGGTTTTGGAGCAACATATGTTGCCATCCAAGCAACGTCTTTTTCATGGACGTCCCTGCTTATTTCAGCAGAACAATGCCAAGCCGCATTCTGCTCGTGTTACAACAGCATGGCTCCGTAGTAAAAGAGTGCGGGTACTAGACTGGCCTGCCTGTAGTCCAGACCTGTCTCCCATTGAAAATGTGTGGCGCATTATGAAGCGTAAAATACAACAACAGAGACCCCGGACTGTTGAACAACTTAAGCTGTACATCAAGCAAGAATGGGAAAGAGTTCCACCTGAAAAGCTTTAAAAATTGGTCTCCTCAGTTCCCAAACGTTTACTGAGTGTCGTTAAAAGGAAAGGCGATGTAACCCAGTGGTAAAAAGGCCCCTGTGCCAACTTTTTTGCAATGTGTTGCTGCCTTTAAATTCTAAGTTAATGATTATTTGCAAAAAAAAAAAAGTTTCTTAGTTTGAACATTAAACATCTTGTCTTTGCAGTGTATTCAATTGAATATAAGTTGAAAAGGATTTGAAAATCATTGTATTCTGTTTTTATCTACGATTTACATAACGTGCCAACTTCACTGGTTTTGGGGTTTGTATTGTAACTGCGTGCATAAATTTGCAGTTCGGCGTCCACTGGCGGACACATCTGCACAAAGATACACCGATGTTCTTCTCGAACACGCCAAATCCAGATAATCCGTAAATGAAGAATTAAATTAATATTTTAATTTGAAACGAGTTATTAAGTTCCCAGTGTCAAAGTAACAAAGTGAAAGTACACATCATATATGGCTCATACATTATCTCTATCCGGATGACTAACGTTTTTTTTTTTTTAATGATTTTTTTTTTCGGAGAGTTTCCTCAGTGATAAAATCCCCACTACACCACTAAAGTCGGCAATGGAGTCTTCCTGTCTGTCTCTGAGCCTGTCCTTCCAAACAGGGAGTTTCTCAGCATGCTAACATGTCTCCGTAATTCCCTCACTTTGGTCTCTTCGTTCCGTCTTTGCTCCTCCCTGCAAGGATTTGCAAAAAAGAAGTGAAGAAGTGCCACAAAGATGGAGGAGCCGAAAGCTGCCAAATGAGAAATCCTTTGTTTCATTAAGTGACGTCACATGTGGAGGCGCAGCAATCCAAAGTCAGGGCTCGAGACACTCGGCCTCCGTGGAGGAGGCACCAGTTTCCTCACTTTAAGCCCCTCCAGAGGCTTCAATCGGCAAACTGACCCTTTAATTTGGGATCTGGGAACTCAAACTTTGCTAGCTGGCAGGATACGCAAGTTCACAATTAGCATGTTAATATTAATTATTTTTGATTTTGTTAGGGTTTGGCCTTGCAGTCCCTCTGCCTGCTGCATTCTCCACCTCCACCTTAACGGTCAGCAGGTGTGGCTCCATGAGGTGGAGGTGAAGGGCTGCTTATTTAATGGTTAGATGCGCATTAGTGATGGCAGCAGCATTACGAATTGGTGCCCTGCTGTTTTGTGCTGCTGCTCCCCTGTTGTTATTATTGTCTTTTTTTTTTACTTTTTATAAAAGGTCTTTTCTATTTTTACTCAGCCTGTGCATTTGGGTCCCTTCCCCAGCCTTTGGGTCCATAGTCCCAGTGCCCTCCGGATAGCATGTTGCATCCGGCGGGACAAATCCATGACAAATTTAGCAAGAAAGTCTGTGCAGAGCAGTAATTTTCGGTTAATCTTGTGTTTTTCATTTTGACCAACAGAGGGCATTACCTGCTGTAACAGCTCATTCCGCCTTGTCTTTCATTCCTGACTAAACTCCAAATTTAAGAGGCTTCAAGCTAATGGCTGATAACACGCGATAACATTATCAGTTCAGCCACTGGTAAATGTAAGCTGGTCTGTGGTACTGAAAAAAAATCTGCCCTGTCTGGATTAAAAATGGAAAAATATTCCTTTAAAAAATTCCACCCGAGCATCATTAACGGTATTAACAAGTCAGCTCTCGCAATGACACTGCAGCAGAAATCAAAGCCCAGAGGCGAGATGACATTTGAGCCGAGCTCCGCCCACACAAATGAAAATTACACTGATGATACTTCACTTCATTTTCTCAACACATGACGTGCAGGTAAAGTTTAATGTTCTAACTCTCATAATACTTTCACAAGGTCACCCACCGAGGCTCGGTACTGACTGCAGTTTCCACTGATGGTGGATTTGGTAAAATCACAACCTGTCGTTGCAATAATGAACTGAATACCTTGACTGCTGATTGCAGGTAAATGCCGCTCATTTTTAACGTGACGAAGAGAGGAGCTCATGATGAAACACCACTTGGCCCAGGGACAAAGTTCCCTTCTCAACCAACCAAATTCCTATATTTTCATGCGTACATTTCTCATCTCTTCCAATGTGAATCCCTGACCTCCTCCCCATTAAGTCAGCGAGTGCAGAAAGACGCCTATGAATCCAAACGTGCATCAACGTCAACTTCAACCCCACTTTAGAAGGAGCTGAGAAGGTTTGTACATGAAAACTGAAAGCAGCGATTTGTAAATTATCTATGACTTGTGAAACGGCAACATAATATTTAATATTTCAACATATGAATTTTATTGATTTTTTTCAAAATGTTCATTTCAATTTTGATTCATTTGTGGAAATTTCTAAAATAATGGGACAGTGAAGTATTTACCACTTCGTAATGTCGCCATTCCTTTTAATGGCCCAGCATGTTGTTCAGATGTTGTCTTCTCCAACACATGTGATTCGTATGATCGCCTCAGTGACCAAACCGTTGACTATACAGTCATTTGAATCAGGTTTGTTAGAGTAGAGAGGCATGTAAAACATGGAGGATTATGTCTCTCCAGGAGTGAGTGCTCTATCCCTGCTACTACTGAACGTCTCAACCGGCAGGTGCGCTTACTCAAGCTGTATGGGAGGCCCCATGCGCAGAACTTTTTTCCAAACTTGCCGTTCCTCATTCGGGAATTAGCTAGCTGTTGAGCCGCAACCCTGCTTTGCGAGACAAAACAGATTTAGACATTTTAACCAAGCATCAGGTCAGGTTCTTCCCCGGCTTTTTGAAAATGGCCAACCATCATTTGCATTTATTATAATGTATTATCAAAATATCCCACAAGAGGTCGCTCATAGACCTGCAGTCAGTACCATCAACTTCATAAAAATATGGACGCAGCTGCTGGATCTGAAAAGTGAGGCCGATGCGGAAATCTCTAAAATTTGCATTGTACTTAATGGCCAGCAGATAGCGGCATCGGTGGTTGCAGAAGGAAGTTCAAAACTATAGAATTCTATGAGAAAATGAGCCTACTTTCTCACCTGATTTAGATTTCAAAAATGATTTTCCACATTATTTTATGGTGTTTATCTCAGGTATCAAGTTTTCTTCGATATATCATGATGTTCATTTTTGTGAATTATGATCCCAAATAGACTAGAATAAAAGATAAAGCCAGTATATGCTTTCGGGGTGTGGCTATCCTCTGGTCCTCGTCCGATACGGTCAGATCCATCTGTAGATCCCCGGCTCCTCCAGAGAACATGTCGAAGAAGTGTTGCCTTGAGTAAAACACTGAACCCCGCACTGCTCCTGATGTGCAGGGTGGCGTCTTGCATGGCAGCCTCTGACATCAGGATGAATGTGTGGTATAGTTGTAAAGCGCTTTGGGGTCATATCATGTGACTAGAAAGCGCTATATAAATGCAGTCCATTTACCAAAATGGTGGTGTTCAAATTGCCAAAATCGAGGCTTCCTCAATGGTATGAAACCAATGGGTGATGCGACGGTTGGTTCTTCCATCTTTTTATACAGTCTTTGGTCAGTACTCGCTCATAGCGCAAGTTCGTCCCTCCATGTGCCCACGGTTTGAAGCTCTTTTCCTGTTGTATCGTGCATGTTTGTGGTCTTACATCTGCATCTGCAGTTTGCCTTAATACGTTTAGATGAGGATGGTGATTATTTTAGCATCTTTATACCTGAAGCTGGACCCGGTGCACTTGAACCTGCTTGAACAAGCTTTGGGATGATAGAGTGAAAGCACTGTGGTTTATTACGGTGCCCAGACAATGACGGAGCGGAAAAAATCTTAACAACTCAAAGCCCCCTTTCTGGTGGTAAATTGGCTTGAACAGCCAGTCATGGCGAAACATAACATAGTGCTTCAACCAATTTGGATTCGTATGTTTGATGTGCTAAAATGTTTTGTTCTTGTTGCGCTGTTGCCTGTGAAAACCATGCACAACCTGCAAAAATGTATATTTTATTTAAATTCTCTCTAAAAGCGTAACTTTACTGATATTTATGGATAAATATTTTAGTTTTTTGATTATCAGTTTACCTGATTTTGATTATATTGGTTATATCCTGAGAGCTTTAACTTATTTATGTCTGTATTTGAAAAAGTGCCCACCCCCAAGGCAAATTTTTCTCAGTTTTTTTTTTTTTATTATCTATCTGAACAGGGGTGTTTACTATGTATGCGTTTTGCCATGACTTGTACTGCCATGACTCTCCAGCGCATCACTCCACAGGCTGACTTTGCCTTGAAAACAGAGGTCGTAGATGAGCAATATTCCTGAGATTCACAATCACTTGAGGAAACACTCTGCCTGTGTTTTTTTTTTGCGTTTCATGTTCACCTCTGCCCCTGCACGTCCTGCCCTCCCTGTTCTGTAAAACCCATAAGATTCCTACTTATCCGCAATATGAGTGAATGCGCCATAAACGCGTGTTGTCTCTGCCCTTCTCATTGGCCATCTGTCATCTCCCCTGCTGCTCCATTCGCAAAATCAGACACCGGCGCTGGATGACACAGGGTAAAAGGGCTCGGATGCAGGTGCTGCAGAATTGCGTAGAACGCCCTCTTTCGACTTTCCGAGCAACATCCCTGCCACGAAGAGGCTCCGACTGGTCATCTGCGTGAATTCTCTTGCGTGACGATCTCCGAGCCGCCGCATTTAAGACATGGGCCCTGCCGCAGCGCTAGAACTGGGAATGGGTGGGCAGAGACACGTCCCTTTATGACAAGAATTAGGCTACGTTCAGACAGCAGGCAAATGTTGCCCAAATCCAATTTTTTTACCCATATGTCACCTGTATCCGATCTGTTAAAGACAGTTTGAACAGCACAAATCCGATTTTTTTAAATCCGACCCAGGAAACTTTCATATGTGGTCCTAACCCTAATTTTGCAATGCCACTGCAGTCTGAACGACCAGGTCGCATTTATCCGACCTTTACGTCATTGAAATGCCGAGACGAGATGCTTCCACATTTACTTCCGTCAACAAACAGTGCATGCCTGCATGGTCACATATTACCTCAGGACCGCTTTTGAGCATGCAAGTCACTTCAGGGTCGCATTCAGTTCATACTCAAAACTGATAGAAGTCGCATATAATGTGTAATATGATCGAGCACAAAAAAAAAATCGGATTTCTCCAAAAAATCCAAATTGTGCATGAAGACCTGTTGTCTGAATGTAGCCTTAGTCCTGGCGAGTTCTCTATCATTTTCCTTTATTGACGTGTTTTCCAATTATCGTAATTGGCAACTGAAGACACGGTTTCTCTCCATACGCGATCTAACAGCGATTAAATCATGGGCTAAATTCAGTACAGTGGCGGAACCAGAACTGAGAATTGGAGTGTACACAACATCCATCCACATGTACAACAATTATTAGCCCTGACCTGCTCTCAGTCATTTTCATGATAAACAAAAGGTTTACTCCGAGAACACTCCACACTTAACAGGTGCTGCTAGTTCTTCTCGATTGGGTAAAACGACAGTCATACATCGGGACGCGAATTTGCTGTATTTAAATCAAAATTATTCAAAATTGCATACCTGCGCAAATAGCTTGAACCGCATACTTTTTATTGCCTATTTAACTGCCGAGTGGCACTTTTTTCGCAGTGTCTAGAGATATGGCAGTTTTTATTGGCACGGCAGTCGATTTGAAGGAATTAGAATAAGGATTATGGATTATGGTTAGAGGAAGGATTAGGGGTTGGGGTTAAGGATTGGGGTTAGGGTTAGAGTTAGGTTTGCGGTTAGGGTTAGGGTTAAGTTAGGGTCAGGGTTTGAAATAGGGACTGCCGTACCTCTTTACATTGAAATACATTGGAAAACTGCTATACCCGTAGCAACTGCCCAATTTTTTTTTCAACCCACACAATACCGAGAGTGAAAGGCGATATTTCATTGGAATGCAGACCAGTTCAATCAACACAAAGCATTGGCCTATTACTAAGTAAATTATTCTGTACTGATTTTAGCCCATGATTTCATAGTTGTTAGATCACATATGGAGAGAAACCGTGTCTTCGGTTGCCAGTTACGATAATCGGAAAACATGTCAATCATGGAAAATGATTGAGAACTTTCAGGACTAATTCTTGTCATAAAGGGACGTGACTGTGCCCCCCAATTCCCAGTTCGAGCGCCGCGTCAGCATGGGCCTGTGCCTCTTGAACTGGAGCATATTCATGCTCTCTCCATGAGGAATAAATCATTCCTGGTTGCCAATCTTTCAAGGTACTTGGATACTCTATTCCGGACTTTAACTGGTGTTGGTGCATGGAGCGCGACCCTTTGTTGGTCTGCGTCCGGCGGAGTGGAACTTCATCTGGCAGGCCGAGCAGACTGGGTCGGGGCAGAGGCCTCGCTGCTGCTATTTGGAGCGACTATTGGAGTCGGCCACTCGCTTGAAACTCTGCTGTTCTAATCTTTTCAATTAGATGATTAGGGTTAGCGCATGGAAGCCCTTTCATTCCATGCCATTTTGATCCCTTTTCCAGTATTTGAATTCACCGGCCTTCGGGACTGGATGATGTTTTCATTCGGATTTTCTTTTTATTTTGTGTATACATTCTGAAATTTCACGGCGTAGTCAAGTACTTACTGCTGGGGATTTTACCATTGATATTGACGATATTTCATTTTTGTTTCAGAGTTTTTCCTTAATGTCACTTAATCTTTTTTAACTTCTTTCAGATCCTTTGCCAGATAGAGGTCATACTTTGGACCTGTTTTAATTTTGATTCACCGTGCTTGATGCTCGACACCGATTTATCTGTCTTTTATTTGTGATTTCATTTGTGAATGGGGCTATTCTATGGTTAAGGAGCTATCGGTCCTCTAGTTTACAGAGAGTGTATTTTAATGGTATGCTTTCAAACAGCAGAGAGCTAAACTGTGGCGTCTCACAGGGAAGCTGCCTTGGACGTTATTTTTTTCAATTTTTACAAATGATATGCCATAAGCAATTTAGAGGGCAAGCTTGACCATGTATGCGGACGATATCTCCCTTTATTATGCTGCACCCACATGTTCAGAGCTCAACCAGGTTCTGTCTGGTGAGCTTAACATCTTACATACTTGGATAAAGGCAAACAAACTAGCTCTTAATACATCAAAAACTGTTTGCATGATATTTGGCTCTAATCATAAACTAATACATGATCATAAACTGAATCTCCAGATAGAAAGTCAACCTATAATACAAGTTAAAAAAAAACTAAGCTTTTCAGGCTCTGGCTTGATATTAAACTGTCATGGTCAGATCACATTAATAAAGTAGTCAATAGAATAGGCAGAGCTGTTGCTAGGAAATGAGCACCATTTCTCCCATCATCATTGCTGAATAAAATTGTGTTCTAAGGTTTTATGTCATTTAGATTGACAGTGGTGCGCTCCTCTGCTTCAAAAGGCCTCAGCAAATACAAGTAGCACAAAACAAAGCTGCTGGGCTTGTACTGGGTCGCTCCTCCAGGTCAAGTGTTACAGATATGCATGTGGGCCTTGAATGGCCCAGTGTGGAGAATAGGCTGTTGACCAATTTGCTTATATTTTTTCATAAAATTATTCAAACTAAGAGACCAACTTTTATTTTTAATAATATAAAATATATATAAATATAATATAAAAGGCTTTGATCTGAAATACACGGATATGACACCAGAGGAGCCAGCAGGGGGCACATGGCCTTACCCCGACCCAGAAGCAGTTACTTGAAAAAAAACTGTTTTATACAGAGCTACAATGTCATGGAATTGTCTTCTAAGTTCCATTAGTTCTCTTGAAGGAAAGGTAAGTTTTAAGAGGAAGGTCTGATCCCACCTATTTTCCCTTTCCTGATGTTACACGAATTTTCAGGATATGTTTTTTTATACCTCGGATAAGTTATGTCTGTGATGTGAAGATGGTTAACATTGTCTGGATGGACATTATTTTATTATCCCATTTTTTTTTAGTTTTTTTTTTTAGTTGTCAGTCATAAGTTTTATTTGTTTTTATTTTATTTCATAAGGTCTCATACCTTTTGAATGAGTGATGGATTGATTATATGGTTTATTTTTTATGGTGTATTTATGTCTAATGCTGTATGTTATGTGTACGTTTGTCTGGACCCCAGGAAGACTAGCTCGTCATCGATGTGGCAGCTAATGAGGATCCTTTAAATAAACAGCTAATAGACAGGGATCTGCGGGTTCCAGGCTGACCTGCGCATCACTGCAGGGAAGTCAAGGGAGCCCTGGGGGTAGAGGTGGAGAGGAAGAGAACAAATTGCGCAGCCAATTAGATCAGGGGATGATTAGGTGACAGATTGAAAGAGCCGGGTTGGGAATTTAGCCATAACACCAGGGAACCCCCTACTCTTGTCGATAAGGATCTTTAATGCCCATAGTCTGTCAGGACCTTGGTTTAACATCTCAACCGAGAAATGGCACCTCCTTCGCCACAGTGTCCCCATCACTGCACTGGGGCTTCCTCCACCAGAGAGAAAATAGGAACATTCTGACCCACCAACACCTCTTCCAGCAGCAGCTTAGTACTTGGTCCAAGTACTAACCAGGCCCACACCTGCTTAGCTTCAGCCACCCGGCTGGTGCTGATCAAATAATGGTATGGCTGCTGGGATACCATGTAATGGTAAACATGACTTTATATCCCCCGCAATGAAGTGGATATTGGAATATTGGAATGAACGTTGTCTGTCCATCCATCAGTCTCACTTCTTTTCTGTGCCATAACCCCAAAATCATTCAATATTTCTCAACAAAATTTAACACATGAATACTTTTCAATTTGTAAATGAGTCTTGTCAAACTTCTGTCTATCCCACTGTCTGTCTGTTTTTCCCCCACCATGTTCTGTTTCTATGACAGATGGAAAAAAAAATCTTTTAACTATCAATATTTATCGGTGACTGCAAACTTTTGAATGACACTGTCTATACAGTAACACATAATTTACATCAAATGAAAATTTTTATTATAATAAATGGAGCCCCTTTCTGATCTCACAAATTTCTGTTAACTTTCTCTGAGTCTCAGTTCTGTGGTAAATGTACTTCAATTCTAATCAAGTTCACTGGCATAGAAATGTGTGCAATTTGACTTAATATCTATTAGTCATGTGTCTGTAATTCTATTTCTTGAGCTTCTATCTGCTGCTGTTTAAAGTGATGCAGGAGGGCATGTAGAGAAATGACAGAGAAGAGCACTGACAGAAACAAAAAAATAAATAATCACACCTCTTTATCTGCCTAAGCGAATGTCCTTGTGCTGGCAGAGCAGGAGTTGTTTGAAGGTCTTCTTGACGGAGGCGTTGCAGAGAGCATAGCAAACTGGATTAATGGTGCTGTTGAAGTAGCAAGACCAGCTACAGATGATCCAAATGGTGTCGGCAACAAGTGTTGAACAGGTTTCGACGATCACCATTACGTTATAAGGCAACCACGTGACCACAAAGGCAAGAAGAATGGCCTTTACTGTGCGTGTGACCTTTTTCTCACAAGATGACACTGTCTTCTTTGTGGGTGGCAGCTTTGCCATTGTGGCATTTAGTCTGTGGGCTGTAGGGTTTCCTTCATAACCTGCAGGGGCCTCAACAATTTCATTTCTCCCCGGATGTACTGGTGCACTTGAGTCCTCCTTGCCAGCTCCATCTGTCCCACCATCCTGGCTCCTCTCAGTGTTATGGGTTTTCTCATACTCATCATCACAGGGCATGGTGATGTGGTTTCCTGCTTTGCTGCTGGATGGGTTGTCCTGTTTTGGCTCGTGTTTTACCGTTTCCATGCGGCTCTTGCTGGCCCTGGCAATCAGCCAATACAGAAAGCCCATGATGGTAACAGGCAGGAAGAAGGAAGAAATGGAGTTGACAAAAACAATGGTTTCATTGGTTGTAAACTGGCCGTAGTACTCGCCCTCTGGCACAGTGCGATCACCTACGATAAACGGCCAGAACACAATCCCTATGGTCCACATAACGAAGGCAAGAGCCCAGGCTGCTGCCATCACCATGCCTGCAATCCTGGGAGTCCTTTTTGCAGGGTAGCTGAGTGGCTTGGTGACACAGGAGTAACAGTCAAAGCTGATAACAAGGAGATGCAAGGTAGAGGCATCGCAGGCCGCATAGTCCAAGACCAGCCAAAGATCACAAACTACTGGCCCCAGGGGCCAATATCCAATCAGAATTTCGACTGTGTACAGGTTCATGCTAATGGTCCCAATGATCAGATCTGCACGTGCCAGGCTGAAGAGGAAGTAGTTGTTTGTGGTCTGGAGGCTCCTGTTGATTATGATTGAAAGCATTACCAGTATGTTCCCAGTAATCGTGACAAGACTGAGGGACCCTAAAACCAGGCCAATCATCACCGCCACCACTGGCTGAAAAGGGCCCTCGGACTGCACAATGTCTTTCTCATTACCAGCGTTGAAGTTGGAGATGTTGGAGAAGCTGAAGAGGGGAAGCTTGAAGGTTCTGAGCTCCATCTGTTCTGATCTTGCTGAATCTCGAGTTGTCAGTTTAGCTCCTAAATCCAGATGAAGACAAAACATTATTTAGCACTAAGGGCTTGTTTTTCACACATAGAAGCAGCTTGTCCCTGAATTATGTTTTGTAGGTGCCCCATAAAAAATACAATTTCGTCAAGGAATAGGCTCTACTTGAGTCTGTAAAACTGAACCCAGAATTGCTAATTCAAAATAAAATTGTTTGTGAGTGCTTAAAATGTTTCTTTATATAAACTAGGCTTATGCCGTCGGAGGCGACGGCTGGGGGTATATCCCAGAACACCCCAATCCTCCAATCCTTGAATAGACCTTGAATAGACTTTCATTTGAACTTAATTTCAGGTCAATCGGTCAAATGGTTCTGAAGATATGGCCAAAATGGTAATTTTCCATCACAAAGCGCCACCTGGGGGCAAAATATTGAACCAGACAGGTATGATGTCATCATGTGACACGTTGTGAGGTCATGACCTTGCAGTTGCACATAGTTTTATGTCAATTGGAGAAATGGTTCCGAAGATATAGCAAAAATGGTGAATTTTATGTGACAAAGCTCCACCTTGTGTCAAAATTTTGAACCAAACAGGAAAATGTCATCGTGGGACACATCCTCAGATCATGACCTTTCATTTGCACTTGATTTCAGGTCAATCGGACAGATATTTCTAGAGACATGATAAGATAAAAACGGTGATTTTTTCCGTTTTTGGCCCCAGGTGGCCAATCTAGAAATTGTAAATTGTCCAAAATACAATCAGTTCTTCCTCTTTATGATACTTACTTATATGCAAAACTTGGAATTTCTAATTGAAATATTACTGCAGTTATCGCTTTAACATATAAATCAGTTTTTGGCCCCTGGTGGCCAATCTAGAGATTTTAAATTGTCCAAAATCGAACCATTTCTTCCTCTTAATGATACTTACTTATGTGCAAAACTTGAAATTTGTAATTGAAATATTACTGCAGTTATCGCGTTAACACTGAAATCAGTTTTTGGCCCCTGGTGGCCAATCTAGACATCGTAAATTGTCCAAAAACAATGGACGGTCGGACCAAACACATAATATCCCCCAGAATGCCATTCGGCGTTGGGGGATAAAATTAGTTTATATGAATTCATGAACATCAATTTGTATGTAGAAAATGATTCTGTAGCTAGTATTAAAATGAATTTTGCTTAATTGCATGAAATGGCTGACCTCTCAGCATTCACCAGGATCACATATTGTGAGCATCTCTCTGAGATGTGCTTCATGCCCCAGTCATGGTGCACAGTGTACAAACAAAACTCAGCCTGCAGTAAACATAATCACACAACATGTTCCCAGTGGGCCTGTACAATGGCCATATAACTCTGAGCTCTGTTTAGAGAGTGCATATTAGAAAAGTGCAGATCTGCTCTCATGTCACCCAAACCCGCATATTCATCCACTTGCCCCTCACCAAAAATTATTAATTTCTTCCATTTACAGACCAGACAACTCACTCCACCTCCAAGCTATGTTGCCTTTAAAAATATATTGTATTTTGCATTAATGGCTAGGTAGGCAGCTTTCTTTTGACCGTTTTAGGCAAAAATTTACATAATAACCTTGGGGATAATGTAAAGGAAGTAATGTGAAAAAAGATCAGACCTCTACGTCTCCCCTAGGCTCTGTTTTCAGCCTGCAAAGAATCTACCCGTGACGGTAGATTTTGACCAATCACAGAGCAGCTTATAGAGCTTTGAGAGAACCAAACAGCGATTGGCTGTTCTACTACAGCTGATGCGGAAACCACTCTGCAGCAATGGCGGACGACCAGACAGGAAAAGTTGCCATTCCACGTTTGGAAACACCCGCGTTCAGTGCAAAGAAGAGGAAAACGGATTCGGCAAAAAGGGAGTCTAAAAGAGAGTTTGACAATAAACGCAATAAAAGTGTGTCAGGCGTTGCATTTCGAACATGGAGAGAAGTTTGGGATAGCATTGGTTTCAAGTTGGACTCGGAGCTCGCTGTACTTCTGTTGGACAGGTAAACGGCTAAATTCTTTTTCCTCTAACTACAGTTGCTGTGATGGGGGTTAGGTTGTGTGTGTGCGATTTACCATGTAAATAGCCAGCTGACGACGGCCACCGATAAGGCATTGTCAGCGTGTGCATCAGATGCATGTCTGGTCGGAGGAGCTTGGGTCAGAGCCATAGATATATATATTTAGAACACTAGATTGCTGATGTCGTCATAGTTACATTATCCAAAGTGAAGCACCCGGCCGCTATACTGATACACCCAACTTCTTCATAAAAATGAATGGTTTCCTATGAGGCCAATTTCAAATAAGTCGACACAAGCGAGAAAATGCTGAGATGTGCGACTGCCTTTTGTAGCAATATTTATTTGAAGAGCTGTAATAAAACGTTTCATGCGAAAGTTAAAGTATAAATGCAAAGTTGTCACTTTAATAGAAAAAAATCGCGTTTCGTGCTAGCTAGCTAATTAGCCGTCCCATTGACTTGAACAGACCGCTGACTAAAAGCGAACGCTAGGGATTGATATCGGTCGCCAGTGAGCTACCTTGGCATCGCGGGGACTGCATTGACTTAGTGGTAAATAAAATTTAAAAGGTGGCTAGCAAGCTAGCTAGCTCCTTGTACTTGACATTCAACGACAATACTTCTTACCCGCATAATATTTAAAACAGTGGACAAGTCGCTTTGTCTGTTTTATACAGAGCTCCAAAAGACAAGGAGGGGAGAAAGGCTTCACTCGTGCTTTCTTTTATCAACGTTAGCCATATGATTCAATATAAACAATTCGGTTGATGTCAAATAGCCAACCAGGGTACAATGAAGTGAGGAAACCAAAGTGTAATTATCTTAAAGTCACTTCTCTGCAGCACTTTAACGTTGACATCGAGTCACATTTCGATCTTCCCTTTAGTAAGTGTGCCGCTTTCCATCCTCCGAAAAGCACATATTTAGGGAGACAAAATGTTGCTCAGCACACCGATACCAAAATAACACAGACTCGCACGCAAGTGTTTTTGAAAATGTAATTTTAAAGTAGGCGAAAATGAATGGGAGTCTATGGGCGAATTTTACTTCCGGGTGTATAGGCTCGGAGAACAGATGCTTCACTTGAGCATACCCTATCAGCAATCTAGTGTTCTATATATAATCTATGGTCAGAGCTGATGGGATTAGAACCGTGTGGACTCAATCCGAACCTTTTTTCTAGGTTTCTGCCTACCTAGCCTTTAATGTATGAGTGTTTTCATTCATGATTTACTTTAAAGATTAGAGATGCTTCCAGTCTTCACAATGAAGGATTTTTTTCAACCTGAGCTGTGCATTCATTATTTTTTATTTCATTTATTTACAAATTTATTTATTTTTTGACAACCTAAGCAGAAAGTTTTTCAAATAAGACATGCCTGGTATGCCCAACTAATAGGAAGTCTTGCGATTCCAGTGCAATACATCAACAAATAATCAAAGAATTTAATAGACCACAGTGGCCTAATGTAGAGAAATCAATGTGCTGCAAACTTTTCAGGGTGTCCATTGCCGCTGTATGTAGTAAAAATTCCCCAATCGAAACTTGGCTCTTCTGCTATTTTTTATGGAAGCATATTCAACGTAATTAACAATATTAAAAAGAAAATACATTCTCAGGAATGCTTTCATTTTCAAGATGTACGCAAATTATTTGTGTCATAATGAAAATGAAAATGCAATTTAATTTTCAAGTCCATGAATGCAATTTTTTGAAGCAAATTAATCATTTAAATGCATTGCCCTTTTTCATTTTCAAAATGTATCCCGCAAATGACGAACAAAATGAAAACAAAAACGCCAATCTTATGATGAAAATATATTTCATGATACTGCTTTTTCTTTTTCGAGAGTCAAGCACATTATTTGAATCTTCATGAAAATGATCCACTTTGCATTTTTAATATCAAGTCCATGTGTGTGCTACTAATAAACAATTGAAAATTAAAACACATTCCCAATTTGCATTCTCATTTGCAAGAAGTGCACTGCCATTTTAGCCTGGTAATTCCAGACTCTGCCGATTCGCTTTACTTCGTACACAGTCTGGGCAGTGTAATTGACAAGTTTTTACTTCCTGGCGGGTGGGCGCTTGTCTTAAGTCTAAAATCATTGGTGTACCCGTAAACCAATCAATAACGTTTGGCGATGACGTTATACGCTGGCTCAGCCACCTAGTACTTCTGGTGTAAACACAGTCCTTCATACCAGGAACGCAGCAAAATCCATTTGGCGAAATCCCAGTTGGAAATGGCTGTCAACGACTTCTGTAGATTATGCAAAGTAAATCTACCTATCCACGGCACACTTTCTGGTTCAAAACAAACTGACCAGTACATTAAAGTTAATACTGTCCTCATACATATGCCGATCTCCCTCACTTTTGCCTTCACTCATTCACTTCAAAGAAATTCTCCTTATAAAAAACAAACTGTTGAGCTATCGTTTTTCCTGTTGATACTGCTGCTATTAAAAAAAGACGTAAGAGACCAGAAACCAACGGCAGAATTGGCGAGAATGACGCATTATTTATATCAGGATGAAATCTGCATGGACACGAAAACTGAACCGTTAACCATACTTGCACTAACATCATACCTAGCGCGCTATCTAATTTTATTGTAACATAGTTTGGGTCTAAGTGTAATTAGTAATAAGCAATTTCATTCATGGATAATAACAGCATTAAAAAAATTGAGACAGCGAATAGGTCTTGTGACAAGAACAAAAACATGGCTTTTAAAAACTTCACTGCTAATTTAAATTGTGTGAAAATTGCGGGCGATGTAACACTAGAAGCTACAAGCTAGCTGAGGTGGTTCGGCTGTCTCTCACAGAGATGAACAGGGTGCCTATTGTATATGTTTCATGATGGATATTACATAGATATGACTGCATTACATCACTGTAACAGCAAATTTGCTTCACTAATTTAGTGTGATGCAGTGAGAAATTTTCATCTGCTGCCACATCACCTTGAGTGTGATGATTCTGCCTCGTGTGTTGTCTTTGTGCTTATTTGAGTGAATGCTTTACTTTCATTTTATTTTTTAGTTTTTATTCCCGCCGTCTGATGTTCGATTCTCTCGCTGCCCAAACTCCAGTGATGTCGTGTGACAGCCTTCAGCATGCCTGCATCTCGTTGTCTAATCACGTTACCTCTTTCGGTTTCGGCTGTGGTATTTCATTCATTGCTTCCACCTGTGCTTGATTCTGGGTCTCGCTAAACTCTGAGTGAATGTGTTCTCTGATAGACTAATTACTAATCTGTACTAACCAGCAGTTATTTGAGAGTGATTTTAAATACTTTGTCACGTAGTATTAACCTTTATTAACTCATTAGCGAGTGCGAGTGTTTCTAGCTTTTGTAATTCCTGCCTAAGCTTTGCCTGATTAACTATGTTTAAAGCTGTGCCTTCCTTTGCTTCTCTCGTGGCGCTTTTTACTCGTCATGTTTAGAATACCTCAGACTAAACCTTCTTAGAGTCTTGTCTCAAGTCATAGGGCTCTAAACTTGTAGACCAGGCGCAGGCACGGCAAATGGGGGTGCGCCGCGCCAACGGGGTGTGTCCAGGCGTATGTTGCAATTTTGTGCCCGGCGTAGCCTAGCGCAAGTACTCCTCTGTCCCGCTTTGGTCCCTCCTTCCAGCGCAAGTGGCAAAGAAGGTGTGTTTGGGTATAACACAGCCGAGTCAAATCTTCACCAATCAAATCAGCTCCTCTCCTCACCTTTAATGTGTTGGAATATCGAAGCCTCTATCCTATATTTCTAGGTGCGTTAATGTTGCATTTTGCTTTGCTGCTTCAGGCATGTTTTCTGCACCGCTTACGTCTATATTAAGCATTACGAATATGAGTTAGCTGGCTGGCTAGGGCATTCGCGAATTATTACCATTAGCAAAATTGAATAGAATTTCAAAACGAAACTACATCTGATCATTCAAACTTAAGAAGGTGGGATGAAATACGACGGTTGCTCATTGGGAAGAGGATAGCGCGTTCCTATTATTACACCCCGTTGCTGCTTAAAATTTTGGGATTAACATACATGGACAACAATGCAAGAAACATTTCAAATTTATTTTCAATATGTGATCTTAACTCCGTACGACATCATAGCAATCAGGCTGTATTCCTTTCCCTCACTAAAAACGATAAAACCTAAGCGACAATAATAGTAGCCTAGCATTAAGCTGCTTGCACACTGGACGCAAAACAAATTTTTCGCACAACAGATTTTGTTGAATGCAGTGTCTCTTGTCCGAAAGTCTGACAGGGTTTTAATATATCTCCTTGTCCGACAGACGATTATTGTTTTTAAATTCTTCAAATCTGCTGACTCTTTTAGATATTAAACGTGAATGTTTTGATGAGGGCTCAGTTTTTCAAGATGAGTACCGAGAATTTCAATCAATGTTTCTGTTTAGGCTCTGCTCAAGAAAGTGAGTCGACATCGGCGCGGGACAATGTACAATGCCTCCGTGTCTGACAGCCAAAAAAAAGAGGATGATTAGAACAGATTGATAACGAAATGAAGAATAAAAAGAAAGATTTTAGCAACAGAACATCCAATGAACACTGCGATTTATTTATTTGCAGGTCATCTTTTTTGGATATTCCGTTTGTTGGTGATATATTTTTATTCTTTATTTTGTTATAAATCTGTTCTCATATCAATACTTTTACTTTTTGCTGGCTGCTGGACATGGAGTATTTTACATTCCGCGTCGGACAGTCTTGATCGTGTATGCGATAATTTATTCACACTGTCAATGGTCATGGAATTTATTTGCTAACGAATGTTCACGAATGCACCGCAGAGCTAAATAAGCATTATGTAACCTTAACTTATCATTTATGAATGCTCTTGGGCATCCTTTTTATGAAGTTGAAAACTTCCCTTAACTTATTCCCTAAGAAATACTTTAATATAAAACTGTTGTGTTTGTACAGAATACTTTTACTGAAAATTACACTCTTGGAGGTTCACTCCAAGAGCACTCCACAGACGCGCATCCAGATTAATGATTGTCGTCTTACCTAATCGGGGAGAACAAGCAGCACCCGTTAAGTGCTCTCGGAGTGAACCTTCTGTTAATTATGAAAATGACTGAGAACAGGTCAGGACTAATAATTGTTTAGAACGGAAGTTTTGTGCAACCCAATTCTCAGTTCTTGTTCCGCAACTGTACTGAATTTAGCCCATGATTTAATCGCTGTTAGATCGCATAGGGAGAGAAACCGCGTCTTCGGTTGCCAATAATGATAATTGTAAACCAATAGTAGGCGTTTTCCGCAATCTGATTGGTTAATTACCCTTGTCGAACGACATCCCTGAAATGACAGGACCTTTTCACCTGCTCATGAATACACTAGCATCCAGAGGTGTATAATCCAGGGGTCAGAAAGTAAAAATCCAACCATGTTTTCATTCCAACCGTAAACTCCTGTCAGCAGATTTGACTTGTTAGTTTTACCACCCAGCTGAAGAATAATGTCAGCAGCCAGGTCTTTTGTGGCTGAAAAATATCCTGGGATAGACTTTTACTTTCTGAACCTCTATACACCTCTGTTAGCATGAAAACGGACCTACTTTCGCTCATTCAGCCCAACAGTTCAACTTGACAGGTTGCGGAATTCTAGCGCGTGACTCGATGACCTAATTGTGACGGATCACGTCGCCATACGAAAGAGTCCGTGTAAAAAACGTTTCTCTCTCGCTTATGGTTTACAATATCGATAAATATTTACGTTTGTGAAATTTATGGTTTACAATATCGATAAATAGTTACGTTTGTGAAATTTCCTGGGATTCATTAGAATTCAATGCCCGCAAATTTAAACGTTTAAAACCTCTGACTAACGTCGTCGGTTTTAAACTAAATTTGCGGGTGTTCAATTCCAATGAATTCTGGAAATTTCAAAACGAAACTATTTATCTTCATATTGGAAAATGCCTCAATAAAGGAAAATGATTGATAACTACTAATTTGCCGTCAAAAAGGGATGTGTTTTAGCGCCTCCGCTGGCTACGCCACTGGTAGTAGAGTAAAAGTACCCGTTTAAAAAAAAATCTGAAGTAATGTACAAATCTGCAAAAAACAATTTACGTGCTGTAACGAAGTACTGAAGTTACTATGCACCTTTGAAAACAGGAGTATCATGCACCCCCCGGAGAAAATCTCATGCTACCCTGCATTCAAAACTTGAGAGCCCTGGTTTACTGCTAATTATCTGATAGTTAAACTTTCTTACTGCATTAGCTAATGTTAATTAATGTAGCCTACCCTTATTGTAAAGTGTTACCAACGATTGTAAGAGTCATTTAAAGAGGTTCTTTGCGTTAAGAGGCTTTAGGGAAACCCACCTTAGTTTAACTTGAAATAACAGGCCAGCACAGGTGTTATGAATGATATTAATTAGGGGTAACATTCCATTTAGGTGCAACAGAACCAGGGTGCAGCAGCTGTGTTGCTGTTCTGGCTCACTGGAGCATGTATGGATGAAGAGAACAAAAGACAGAGTGGTGTCAAATTACGCCAATTGTGATTTGTTTACAGTTATATTTGTGGAACTGCTTTTGAAAAACTACAATTTAGAACTATCTGGAATAAACTTGGAAAAACCTGGAAGTTCATTGACAAATGAACCGATCAGAATAGTGACCCCCTACCGCAGCTAGTGCTTCGAGCCACTGGAACACTGCTGCCGGTGTCAGCTCAGGTCCCCAGTAAAGGCATGAGAATTTTCCGTGTATACGCGGATTTCCGGGTTTTTAATCTCGATTTCATCACTTTTGAGATCGATGTAAATTTGCAATAAAAATATGGGGGGGGTATAGGTGTTTTGTGTTGTGAAACGAAAGTTTCCGCTGATCGATTCGAACAAGCCAATTTGAGTAGAAATGTCAGTGCACGGAAGAGTAGGACGCGCTCACACACACGTATGCCACGCTCATACACGGCAGTGCTCTGAGTTTGAATTTACCGTAGTCTTGGGGTACGGCAATCAAGCGCAACGGTAGAAGTATGGTTAGAAGCCTATGCCGAATAAGGTATCCAGACTAGGGTAAACCTCGCGTGGCTAAGATGGCCGCTTTCATTGTGCAGCGCGAAGATTCTGATACAAAATTGAAAGAGATCGACTCGTCTGTAAAGAATAAGTTTCGGTGGAATTGGTTAGAAAGATCAGTGACTATTCCAGTACGAGACAACAGTGGAAAACTTGCAAACACGAAGTTTATTCTAGGCGAATTCATTCGCAAAGTGGACAAGCCCGGCATGGCTCTTTGTCAAACTTGTGACACGATGATTAACTATGGAAAGAGAGGGGCGAAGGCTTTGGACGAACACTGTGAAAAACTAAGACATGCCGAAAAACTGTCACTGAAGAAATCAAATGCGACTATGTTCAGCTTCGTAGAGAGCAAAAAAGATCAACCGACTGTTGACGAGACGTACGGAATTCATCCGCGGATGGCTGCATCTCGACCTCAGGATTCGACCTTGAAGCCTCTGGTTCCAATGTGCGATAGAATTTCAAATTCGGAGGTAAGCATTTTTTGAAAAGAAACGCATGTTTTAAGAATCTCAGAATGGATTGTTGCATAATTGTGGTCATAATTATTTGATAAGTTTAAGCATGAAGAAGCATGTTCATAAAGTGTACTAGTACATAAAATTGCCGATGCTGCAATGTTTAATACTTTTATTATTAATCATTGTCGTGATATGTTTCTAATTTATAGGAAGTTTCTTCTTGCATACTGAAGGTAGGATGGAACTAGTCCAGATGCAAAATTACAAATATTAGGCTTTGGTGCTATCCAGGTGTTGGGGTCTTTATTAAATTGTGTTTTATTTCGGCACTTGTAATATCCAGGTGTTGGTTAATTTTGATGTATATTTACAAATGTTTATTTATAATTATTCATTTGTAAAAGTTTAACTGGATCTAATAAATTCCCCACCATAATGATGAGCTCTGTGCACACCCAGGAGATACAAGCGGTTAACAGGATAAAAAATCATTTACAAACCATTAACTGTTAACTTGAAATATGACCAGATACAATGAAGTTATATCAACATATAATATATATACATGATAGTAACTTGAAATATGACAAGACACAATGAAGTTATATCAATATATAATATATATATACATGATAGTAGACACTAACAGTAACAGTCAACATTAAAACAACTACATATATATATGTGTATATGATATAGATCTAAACAAGCTTACTTTTGCATGATTGATCATATGTAACATATAACGGGTGTTGGCTAAAACGGCACAACGCACACTTCTTGTCGTAGACTAGTTTTAATACTGTATTTATGATTGCTTGGCCTAAGAAACAAAGTACTATGGTGGTGGTAAAAAATTTTTTTTTAACTTCTAACCTCTCTCGTATATATCTACTAACAATACTGCATATATCCTATGCCTTTGAAATTATTTTTCCAGTTGACAATAATACATATTTTTTCAACATCACTTAACTGCATTTTTCATGTACACTTACTGATCTTGTTGTAGCTGGTGGTGGTCATGTTGAATATTTTTAGATGCATTTATTTTAATTTCTTACGTTCAGGCATCAATTGATTGCTATGATTTAATTTGTTTTAAATTAACATTAATATTTGAAAGGTAATTATTTTCTTGGACATGGAGTAATGTATACTCAGCAACAAAAGTTTCTGTGACACCATTTATGTGTATATTATAAATGACACGCAAAGATCTCAATGCAATCAATATGTTTATTTAACAGGAGAAACACTGACTTTTCAGTGCCAACGTCACTCAAAACGAAAAATGTCATTTTCATGCGTCATGAAGCACTTGTCTGACGTCTAACCAATTGTGACCGTCACACTTCAATACCGGGTGTGACTTCCTCGTGCCATGATGCAAGCAACGCATCTCCGGCGCATGGACCGAATCAGATGTGCCAGAAATTGCTGTGGGATGTCATTCCAAATCTGACGTAGACGTTGTCGCAATTCCTGGAGTGTAGCTGGCGGGTTATCCAACCGCCACAAACGTCGATCCATCTTGTCCCAAAGATGCTCGATTGGGGACATGTCTGGGGATCTGGCTGGCCATGGCAGGACATTGACATGTTGTTGCATCAGATACTGCTGTACAATCCTTGCAACGTGTGGTCTGGCGTTATCATGTTGCAGCGTTATTCCGGGACCATGTTGCATCAAAAACGGTACCACCAATGGCCGTAGCACTTCATCGCGATATCTTTGACCTGTCAGATTTCCATCAATAACAAGCAAATCTGTTCTGTTTCTAGCCGTGATCCCTCCCCAAATCATGACACTACCACCTCCAAAACGATCAAATTCCTGAACACAGTTGTTGGCATAACGTTCTCCACGTCGACGGTATACACGTAAACGACCATCACATCGGTTAAGCATGAATCTTGATTCATCAGTGAAGAGTACAAGATCCCACTGACGTTGGATCCACCGTCGATGTTGTTGTGCCCACTGTAGACGCAGTCGTCGGTGTTGTACTGTGAGTATTGGACGTCTTGCTGGCCGACGTGGGACAATGCCAAAATGACGGAGACGGCGACGGATTGTCTGTGCAGACAGTCGCCTCAAACCAGGTATCGTTCTTGCAGTTATGGTTGCAGGTTGGAATCGATTTCGGAGATGGGTTGTTCGAATCCAGTTGTCCTGTCTGGGAGTGGTTACTCGTGGACGGCCGCTGCGAGGACGGTCTCTGACATGTCTTGTCTGCTGATGACGCTGCCATAAGTTCCAAATGGTGTTTCGGTGGACATTCAGGCGATGAGCAACTACCCTCTGCGAGGTTCCGGATTCAATCATCCCAATAGCCCTCCACCGATCATTTTCAGACAGTCTTGGCATTTAGAGGGTAGAGTTCCTGATCCGAAATGGCTGTGTTTTCGATAAGTGATGCTTCCGTCGTTCATCAGGCACAATGTGAACATTCCAAAAATTCTCCTCTTTTATTGCCATCCACAAGCATGATTTACGCACATTTTCACGTGCAAAGTGATTTTCTCGCATTTTCATGATTTCCATTTCAATGTTGTGTTTACGTGTACTGTTTCAGTCTGATATCACCATGTATGACAATTTCATAATTGCCTTATGAAAAATAATTAACAATATTGGTGTCACAGAAACTTTTGTTGCTGAGTATAATATATCTATTGTGGACATGGAGTAATGTAATATATCTATCTGTTATCTGATATTGTTGATAATTAATATACAATGTCAAATGTAACAAATATTTTGTCAATTTTGAGTGTTAGATTTTTAAGGGATGAGATATATGTATCTGTCACATTTTGCTCTCTATCTTAAGAAATTTTATTTTATTTTGTAGGGCTTGGTCCTTGGAGTAATTGCGGAACATTCCATGTCGCTCAGCATGGCACCAGTACTTGTGGACCTAGCCACCCTTGCTCAAGACAAATCAGCTCTCAACAGCCTGTCAATGGGACGCCATGCTGCATCGTACAAGATGACCCATGGAGTAGCACGGACCTTCAAGGATGAGACAGTCGAAAATTTGCAGAAGTATCCGTTTTCTATAAATATTGATGAAAGCACTGCAAGCAACAATAAGAGAATTCTGTCTATTCTGGTATCCTACTTGTTGCCCAACGAGGGCATAGTCAGAGTGGATCATCTTGCATCATTGGAAGTCATAAAGGTTGAAGCAAAGTCCCTGTTTGATACCATTGATCATTTGTTCTTAGCAGGGGTGAAAGTAGGATTAGATTCTTACAGGAACTGTGCAAGTCAAAAATTTTGCTCGCGCGCTCGCATCATACTCTATATATTAACAGACAGCTTTCTTTATAGTCCTTGAGTGCATAACATGTCAGACACAAAAAATGTAATATTATGCCAAATTTTCAGATTAAGTGCAAACTTCTTTGGGAGAACAACATCAGAATAGTAACAACAGTAAGTAAAAATAAAATGCTTTCTCTGTTGTCAGCATGAAAAATAATCAGGACCCCATTAATCAATCTGCAGTAGCTCAACCCTCAGCCAGTGTTAACCACGTTTTTCCCTAGTCTCAGTTACAGTTTTAATATTGTATGTATTGAAGGATTCAGAATAGCATCTGCTGTACCACTCCTTTTATTTTGGTATCAACTTTAGAAAATAACTGAATACGTAGAAACAACAAAATATTTACAGTAGGCTGTTTCAATTCAGATGTAAAAGCATGCAGCCAGCAACAAATATTCAGTAGTTGACCTGCTATGGCACAAACCATTTTCTTTGAATGATGACAAGTCTTCTCCAAACTCAAAACACAAACAACCAAAATTCAAACACATACACTCCTAAAGCTAACACTTCATGAGAAAACACTGAATTCATCATGTATATTTACACTGCAACTACATTTTAGTAAAATTACACAATAGCTTTCAATATACTATGTTACATGTTCAAATTTAAAACACTTGAATAAAGTAGCAGCAAAATGTTTTGCTGTATTGCATCCAAACTGAGTCCTTCCTTATTAACATAATTTGAACAATTGTCAGGATGTGGGTAGGTGTCGGTGCGGCATTTTCTTGACTAAATAATTATTTCAGTGAAATAAACCGTGCTTCGTAAAGTGTTTAGAAAGTTGTTTTTTAAACGATTCTGACTGGCACGAGACAGCAAAGTGAGCAGTGGCGCGAAAAATATTCAACAGAAGACACAACATAGTATTTCAAATTATACAACTATTTTTATTTTATTTTAATCAATATGTAATTTGTGTAGAGTCCGTTGCTATGAAATTTTGTGAAAACGAGCCCCCATTAAAAGTTGTCGTCTTGTGTCGGATATTAACTGCGTGACGAGATTATGTAAGGGATAATTTACGAGAAGGTGTGCATTCCACGGTTTAAATGCACGACGCAGAGGCAAGGTTTCCTCCGCAAAGTTCATTAAAACCGTTGAATGCTCACCTTCGAGTTGATTATCTCGCTTATACCAAGGTTATTTGCCAGAAATATCATATCGCAGCATTCTGAAATTTTTGGTTTAAACAGCCTTCTCATACCCAATAGCCTACTATAGGCCAAATTGAACTGAACCAGCTATCTTAGTTCATCTTACGTTCATGGAGAAAGAATTTTTTGCACACGCTTAACTGTTACATCTGTTTACCAGCTGATTTGATTACGGATTCCAGCTGAAATAAAGATCATGCATAACGCAACATTATGTGCGATTATGCAGACTGTAACGTTAGCTAACTTGCTACGCACAATTACCAAGAACTTAGGACGGTTTCCACAGTCAGCGAGCTTAGATCAGTCTGCTGGCATAAGCGAACTGTCAGCAGTTGCTGACACAAGAAGTGGACACGTTAGCTTCCTTTGTAACCATAGGCCTACACAATTACAATCGTTTAATGAATAAAGCCTGATGACTTCGCTGCTGTAATATTTCCGGTCATTATCGCTTGAGTACCTATAGTTAACCGCCCCGCAGGACGCAACATATATGACGCCGCTAAATTTACTGGAGATAAATGAGCAGCTAGATTTCCGTTATACCCAGCCCAATACTAGGTCTAACGTTTCTAGGGTTACAAGTTGGCTAGTGGATGAATTTCGAATGGTGAAACGACCGTAGCCGAAATACCTGTGCGGTTCCACGGTTTTAATATATACCTGCCAGCCAATCAGAAAAAAGTATTCACCCAGACCATGGCATTAGTCAAGTTGAGCGACGGGCTCGACAGCGAGTAGTGTCCGAAACCGATTTGTGCCTACAGGGTGGGTCCACAATATGCAGCTCACTAAATTGTGGATGGGGGTAGGGACTGAGTGTGAGGTTTCGGACACAGCGTGTGTATCTGACACACAGTCATAAAAATGGGCATTGTAGCAGATTGTATCCATTGTAGCAGCAAAGCCTACCTGCTACATTGTACGTGTACCGCGCCCACATCCACATTTCCCTCTCTCTGTTCTTCCTCTTCCTCGGCTTGCTCCCTTTTTCTCTCATTGAACATGAATGTAATTGTTCTTTGCATTTTTAAAACTTTTTCATTCAAGTCAAGTGTAACGTTAAGAAACAAGCGTTTGGCTAACGTAATGTTATCGGTTTCACAAATTTGCGATATGACTTGACAGAGCCTGGCCTCCTGTCATCACCTAGGCAACCACAAGCTGACCAATCGCGCATTGAGTTACACACGCGTGCATTTGTTTGGGAAAGAGTGTGATGGCTGCGCGCGTCTGAGAGAGGGGGGAGACTGAGAGAAAGCATATTCACATTCATATCACGTTCAACTTCACAATTTACAACCAAAGAAGGCATATTCTGAAGATGTTTTTTGTATATTCATCAAATCTACACTAATTTCGTTACAATTCGCTTGGAAATAGAAAGGGCTCGCATCATAGCAGGGGTGAATGTTGCTTTTCCGGTTGCGTTCCGGTGCGTTCCGGTTGGAGAGGTCTAGATATTTCTTACCACCACGGCGTTCCTGTGTGTTCCGGCCTACTTTCACCATTGGTTCTTAGACTTGGAGATTCCGTGGGCAAACATGGTATCCGCTCTCATGGATTCCTGTAATGTCATGCGAGGTAGTAAAAATGGTGTTGAGGCAAAGATGAGAGAAAAGGCAGAACACTTACTGGATATTGATGGTGACTCTTGCCATCACATACACAATTCGTGTAAGAAGTTCTGTGCACCGTTCGGCTGGTGGATCTAGGGTTTGTTGGGGGACCTGTTCAGTGACTTCAGGTGGTCGTCAGACTTGAAGGACTGGCTACATGAAATCTGTGAGATTCTTCACATCAAGTTCACTACCCCACAGCGGTATGTTTCTCACAGATGGCTCTCTGTGTATGATGTATGCCTCTCAACAAATATGCTCTTTGATGCCTACCTGGTTCTGTATTATGGGTTCATCCCTGCCTTGATGAAGTCCACATATAAGGAGGTCATGAAGGCAGTTCTCACTCAAAGGAAGGTGAGTCCCGAAGGCAGGGAGAGGATACAGGAAATACAAAACTCTCTGAGCATCAAATGGAAGACGCTGACGGCGGATGGAAAGGAAAGGAAGACCAGAATCATTGAGAAGCTATACTACCAAGATAAGAAGACCAAGCTTACCCTGCATTTTTACATTGCAGCGCTCCCCCTTCTTCAGGCCTATGTGAAGGTGTTTCAGTCAAAGGACACGCTGATTCATCAGCTGCATGACCGACTGGAAACTTTTCAACAGTTTCTGGTATCATTTGTGAAACCAGAGGTTATTGCTGGGCTTTCTGGAAGGAAATTGAAAGACCTAAATTTGAAAGAAGAAAATGGCCAATTTCTCAGTCTTCAAGAAATGTTTGTTGGCCATGAAATCGACAAGATTCGAAAAGAGACCAGGAAAGATGATCCAGTGTTTGAAGACTTTCAGAAGAGAGCTGCAACTGCATACATTGACTGTGCGGTCCATATGCAAGAAAAGTTGCCACTACACAGCAAACTACTTCGGGCCCTGTCGTGTGTGGATCCATTGGCAAGGGGTCATGCAGTCACCGCATCTGAACTGAAAAAGCTGTCCAACCACGTGAGCCATTTCCTGTCTGAAGATCAGCAAGCCTCATTGCCACATGAAGTCTTGAAATTTCAAATTGATTCAACACTTCCTACATATGAAGAGGGCTCACACTCCATTGCCATGTGGTGGGGCAAGGTAAAGCAGACTGGAAAGAACCCTGCATTGAGCAAGATGGCTGGAGTTGCTCTGTCCATTTTTCATGGGCCTCAAGTGGAGTCTTCTTTCAACATCATGGGTGACATAATAGACCCCAAATCATCAAGACTGAATGTAGAAACATTTGATGCCATGCAAACAGTGAAGTATTCCTTCTTGTCAAAGAAGACCACAGCTCTGGAATACTTCAAAAGGCCTGATCCAAAATTCTCCGCAGTGAATAAGAGACTGTGCATAAACATGCGAACAGCAGCTGCCAAACACAAGAGACTGGCTGAACAGAAGACCAAAGTGAGGCAAAAAATGCAAGAAAAGTTGCATTTGAATAAGGAAAAGAAAGATAGCAGAAGCCAGGTAAAGGAAGCTACCGAGAATGCTATCAAAGTTTCCAGACAAAAGCATCTTGAAAAGCAAGCAAAAGCTTGCAGGAAGAGAGCATTGGAGCAACTAGCAGAAAGAACCCAAAAGAAGAGAAAGTTGCTTTTGTAACTGTGGAAAATATCAGCATGATGAGTGACTCTTGATGATGGCATGAATCAGAATGTGTTGTGTATAAAATAACACTAGTATACCAGGGTAGTGGCTGCGACTGAGAGACATGATGCCATTTTAGTTTCATGATGCGCTTTGTATTTTGAGGAAGAGACTCACCTGTGACCCACAACTGAGTGTAAATAATTCTTGGGAGCAACTTATTTTCCTCTAATTTGATATAGTTTATTTCCTTCAAATCAGTGCAGTTAGCATGATGTTGGTGAGTATTGTAATGTATGTTGATGAAGTTGAAAGTTACGAGTATTGGTGATGTTTAGAAATTTATACATGTTTATACAAAGACTTGATAATTGATGTTGAGAAAATGACAGATTTTATATTTTGATCAGATATGTACATAAGATTGAAAAAAACTCCATGAACATGGATATATTGTAGAAGTTGTGAATTGACTCCACATTGATGGACAGACAATTCTTTTATTCATGTTAAATTTTATCAATTTTTGAAGTCACCATTCTATTAAATTGAAACAGATTTAAATTGACTTTGGAGATTTTTTTGAGACTGAGATTATTAATATTAACAAAACCCAATATGAGAGTGCATAGCTGTTTTAAACAACACTGAATTAGTGAAAGTTGAGAAATCATTGGACTTTACTACCAGTGTTATTTTGAATATATATATGCATTTTGAGACTACTTTAGAGATGATAATTTGAGAAGATGGCTCCAGCTTCAGGGGGGCTTTGCCCCCCTGAACCCCCTGACCGGGCTCCGCCCTGGGCCTGTGTTTTTTCCCATTTGCCATTCTCATGCCTGCCAGTACCACCTGGCACTGATGTGTACAGATTAACTAACATAATTTCAGAAAGGTTCATAAAGCGTGGTATAATACCAAAGCACAAACCAATTACACGTGGCTCTGGTGCGACATTTTGGTTTCGCTGCTCAGAAGACATTGGCCGCCAGGATTTTTAAAGAGGGCTATGAGTCAAAAGAGCCAATGTCTCAAGATACATGTGGATATAACCCAAAACAACGCAACACAACTGCATTATAATCCAGTTGCAGAATTTCGTCGTTACCTTTCCCCCTTTTCTTTGTTGGTTTGTCAGAATGTATCTAATCGGAGCTGAAGCAGCCAATCAGACTTGTGGAATATGTGTAACACTGCACAGTTTGAGTGAGCGCGCAGCAGAAGTTGAGCGCACAGAGAGCGGAGAGGGAGGGAGAGAGAAGCTTTGAGTGAGCAGGCTGTTGTCTGCCAGCGCGTCGAGCATGAGTTTGTGAGAGGGCAAAGAGTGAAACGGAGTGAAAGGGGTTATTAATGCGCGTTCATATTGATCATAGGAAACATGCAAAGACATTTGTTGAGCAAAGAATAGAGTTTTGTTCAACCAATCGGAAGTTTTTTAAAAAAATTTTACTCACATTTAATTTTTTCTCAAAACAAGATTTGTGTGCTTGAGCAATATATTTTATGCGCTCAGAATCTCCAATTCCTCTCTCAGAATAAAGGCACAAATATAACTCCATACAATTACAAAACTGGCCTTAAACTGTTCAAAAATTTGCTCACGCAGCTTTTTAGCAAAGCGGCAAATACTGAACTATATGCCTGGTAAACATAGGGGGCATTTGTGACAGCCACTTTACACCCAATCCTGATTGAATTACCCGTAACTTGCTATCCTGTGGAATTTCAACACTGGTGTTTTCGCGACGAGTCAACATCTTTCAATTAGCTTGTCTCTGATTGTGCACAAATAGGGTGGTGTGGGCATCACATGAGAAATTAGCAAATATGGCCTTTCACAGAATACAATTGTTTACGGAGAAACTTCAAAAAGTTCTTAATTGTGTTGTTCTTGACTAAATTCCAGAACAAGAGAATGTACAAATGTACTGTACTGGTCTTATGTTCATTTTCCATACTTTTCCATTTCTTGCTAAATTCCGGTTGAATAACAAATCAGTAAAAGTTGATTCATTTAAACCACATTGGTCTTGCATATCCTGCCAGCCACAAGCGCGTAAGATTCTGCTACACATCAAATTCAGCCATTTATAAGGCAATAAAGAGGCATCTGGTTAGTAGTTTGACGATTTAATTACCTGTTCTTGCGTATTTATTGTGGTTCTGACTAGAGAGTCCGCCGTTTGGTAGTTCAGAGGACGCAGCCTTCAGTCGGTCTCATGCACCTCACTGCCGGTCTGATGGCAAAGCGACTCTGAGGGACGAGGGTATGTGACACTGCTGTTTGGAAAAAGAGTGTGAGGTCGAGACCTGGAGGAGACTCAGGAGCCGGTGTGGGACTGAGACACTGAGAGGCTGGCTAAGAGAAGAGGTGGAAAAACAGGGTGGGCAGTCCCTAACATAATTTCTGATGGGACACTTTGTCAAAAAGAAAATTTATTAAAACATCAAAGCATACATTGAGTTTGACGGTATGGCTCTGTTCGAGAGATCCCTGTCCGTCCAACGTGGAACCGAAGGCAGGGAGCTGCTATTAACCCCCCGTCCATAGAACAGAGCCAAAAGCAACAATGACCTCAAAGAGAAGAGACATTGTTATTGTGTGACAGTTAGACATGAAAGAACAGGATTACAGAATGCTAAAAATGACAGGAGGAGCTGGGGAGGAGGAGGGATGTTTAGCGTACATACTGCAGAGCCTCTGCTCAGAATGCGAGCTTAAGTAAACTAGCATATGAATCAAGCGATCATGTGACGACAAATCAGATGACATCCAAGAGCGCTCAGGTGATTCAAGCTCGAGAAGAAGCGGCTACTATAGTTACCAAGCTTGACTCCGTGCCCATCAGAATTACGCAAAGCTCCATGCTTGCATCAACTTATTAACCAATGGAAGATTCTGGTAAAATAATTTCACCTCAAGAAATGTTTACATCAGGTGTGAAGTCTTCGGGAAAGCGCCGTTCATCAGCGCAATCACTGCATGTAGTTTGGCTCATACACGGCTCGATGTTGCACAGTGAGCACAAGTGAATGATAAATAACTGAAATTCAGGGGTGGCCTCAATTCTCCTGGACTCAAAACCATGAACTTAGCAATGCAAACAATAGTGCCTATGCTGGCGTAAGACCAGTGAACTTTATATCCACCTGTGGGATTAGAGTGAATCAGTGCCCTTCTCAGGCCGCACTTCACTGATAATGTTGAGGCAGCTGAGCCATGACTTTGTTTAGTTGAATACTTATTTTTACTTTGGATCATGAGTCGACACACCGTACTAATACAATTCTTTGTCGCTTCATGACCTTCGTTGTGCTTTAATTGACTATCTTGGCTCATTATAATGTGGCATAATGTTCAGATCACGGCTGTAGGCAATTCCAAGTGGACAGCCTCACTTACGAGAACATTGTCCCGATGTCTTAGTGAAGCAGAGGAGTAGTTTTTAGAAGTTTTCTTTTTTAAAATTTGGACTCCACAAACCATGGTTCAAACCTGTTTTTTCCCGGCTGGTGTTTGTGTACTTCCATCTTAATCCGTCCGTTATAGTTTTTAGAGATTTTTGGAAGTGACTTTTGATGATCTTGTTAACTGCTGGGATACCAAAGTTTGAGAGCGACCAATTTCAAAACATCGTTTGCTTTCCAGTTCTATTTTTATTTTTTATTTTGTGAATGGCGGAAGACCAATTAACTTGTACTTATGTAGGCGTGTATTCCGACCATTTTGGAAACCAAATAACACCTAAGGTCCTAGAAATGCGGTCCCAGAACTGCGGGTCGGTCTGGGTCTGCAGCCTCCTGGTCTGCAGAGACATACCAATAGTATGATACTATTGTTAATTCCTGGTGCATAACGGAAAAACCCTATTTTTTGCCCCAACGACCTTTCCTGTTGCCCCACCACAAACTTCATATTTCCAAATGTAATAACTCAAACAGTTTTGGTAGGAATCATGTCACACTTCTCTTGATTGTTTCTGCGCCAGAGAGAAGACATAATATTGATGTTGGTCACCCGATGACCTTTGCTATAGCGCCACCACCAGGATAAACTTTTAATTTGGAAAACTGCTGTATTTTGACAGTTTTTAGGGAAAATTGCATGAAACTTATTGTGTTCATCCCTGGTGCATACAGCATGAGCCCTTTCGGTTTATGTGACCTGATGGACTTTTCTTGTAGCGCCACCACCAGGTCAAACATTATATTTCCAAATGCAGTAACGCAAACAGTTTTGATGAGAATTACGCAACACTCCTTGTGATCTTTTCTGGGGCTGAGGAGGGATTCAAAATGATCTTGGCTTTGGTTTGTTCCCATTGTTTCTGGCTTTTAAAAAAATTATGTACAAATATTCCAACCTATTAAATAAAGTTCAGAACCAGTTTGAACTAAATCAGAATAACTGTTTATAATGTTCCAACCAAAAAAAGTTTTAATTTTGATTTGGAGAAATTCATTCATAGTGCATGAAGATATAACAGGCCAACCGTGAAAAGTGAAAAAAGTGAAGTTTGATTGTCATGGTTATGGTTTTTGCTCATGTTTATGTTCATATTCTGTGTTCATGATTTTGTCTTTTATTTATTCTTTACCTAATCTATTTCCCGAGACTATTCTAACCTTTCCTGTGTGTATATAAGGAGTCTTTTCACTCGCAGCTCTTGTCAGAACATTGATCAATATTTCTTTGTGCAGAGCACCTCGTCTGCCATTGAGTATCGTTTCTCTTCTACTTGATTGTCCAACTTTGATTCTTGCCATTGCCCTTTTTGTATTGTTTTTGTCTTTCTGGATTCCGACCCATTTTTGTATGACCACGATTTCAGTGTTTGGATGCCCTGTGAATGACTCTTGGCTTTGTTCATCGACTATGACTTTTTGCTATCGTTTTTGTACCTCTGCTCATCTGTCTTACTGGTTCGGACCCCTGCCTGTCTAGTCGACACTGTTTTTGGATTTCGTATTGTGGCTTGTCAATTCTTGTATTTTTTGGTTTTGACTCGGACTTCATTAAAGGCATACGTTTTTTGGATTTCCCTCTCTTGTGTGCGGTTCCTGAACGCACCGTCACAGTAATGATTTTGTCTTGCATTCAGATATTCTTGATATAACTGATTACACAGTTTGGGGGTTCCCTCATATGTGCTGTGTTTTGTTCAGACAATGATCGATGTCGTAAGATTTTTGAGTAGCTGTTAATTTGCTTTCATTGGGAGCATTTATGTTTCGACCAGTTAAATTTAACCTCGAAAGCCACATTTTGTCAGAGGTCCGTATAATCCAATAAGAGTGAAAATTCCACATTGCGATATATTAGAAACAATTGAAAAAGTAAGCAGTGCTTACTAATACCCCAGACGTCCCCAATCATGCTTTTTTCCATTGGTGATTATAGAAATGATCACATTCCGAAAATACATTTTGACGAAAATAGCAACACATCTATGACACTTGGCACTGCACCTCTCCATATGCTAGAAACTATGTGTGACAAATTTGAAAAGAATCCATTGAACAATATTTGAGATATCAATCAGATAAATTGACATTGAACCCACTTGAAAATTTCTAAGCCCAAAAACAGGAAAACTGTGATATTTTTGTGAAAAATCATCCCAGATGACCGACACATTGCACAGCATCTCTCTCCGTGGTAGAGAATACGTTTGCCAAATTTGAAAAGAATCCATTAAATAATATTCAAGATATCGATCGGAAAAATAATGTCTTCAGGCGAAATGAGAGAATAACGGACAGACGGACGGGATTCTTGGTATATAACTACATACTCCCGAAATTTCATCGTCAGGGGTATAACAGCAGCATAGAAAGAGGAAAATCTTATCTTATATATCTAAATCTTATATATTGCAAAGTAAAGCTAAGAATCACTGAAGTTCCACACTTATGAAACCATGGGCAGTTGGTCGTAAAATGACTAGGAATGAGCACAAGACATTACATGCAATCCGATAAAACAGTTTGAGTTTCCCACAAATACGAAGCATGTTGTGAGGCAATGGCAGGTTGGGTAAATCCATAATATGCTTGAACATCTACAGTATATATAAATATATATATATATATATATATATATATATATATTTTTTTTTTTTTTTTTTTTTTTTTTTGACAGATCAACAGCAATGGATGATTTCTTGGCATCACCAACCGTAGAGGTTTTGAAGTCTTTTAAAAAGACAGAACTGCTAGAAATATGCAGACATTTAGAGCTGACAGAGGTAACACCAGTCATGCGAAAAGCAAGACTGGCTAGAGAGATTGATGAATATTACATTGATGAAAATTAGTTTTCTCCAGGAGATCTGGAACAGTTTCCAGTGGAAAATTCAAATGTAGAAATTGAACTTAAATTAAAAATGCTAGAGATTGAAAGGGAGGAAAGAGAAAAACAAAGAGAATTTGAGAGGGCAGAAAGAGAAAGGGAGGAAAAAGAAAAACAAAGAGAATTTGAGAGAAAGAGAAAAAGAAAGGGAGGAAAAAGAAAAACAAAGGCAGTTTGAGTTGGAAAAATTTGCAAGAGAAGAAAAACTGAGAATTTGAAAAAGAGAAAGAGGAAAGAGAGAGACAGTGAGATTTTGATTCACAGAAATTAGATAGAATGGAATGAATTTATTGTTATTGTTACCGAATAACAACTAAATTAATATGGAGAGAAAGTGCTCCGGGCCGCTGCAACGTGCATCACACCGCCAACTCCACTTTCTTCTTCGAGCCGGAAGATAGATAGAGAAGAAAGGCTCCAAATGGAGCTACAAAAAATCTAAATAGCATCTGAAAACAAATTTCGTGCTGGCCAGGAGGTAAAGCTGGTGCCTCCATTCTCAGAGAAGGAGGTTGATAAGTATTTCCAGTGCTTTGAGAAGGTAGCTAAGAGTTGCCAGTGGCCAAAGGAACACTGGCCTCTGATGTTGCAAACTGTCCTCAAGGGTAAAGCTCAACAAGCCTATTCGGCTTTGTCTGCAGATGATTCCTCTGATTATGAGGTTGTCAAGAAGGTTATTTTTAGAGCTTATGAGTTGGTTCCAGAGGCTTACTGCCAGAAATTCAGAGGTCTGAAGAAATCTGACTTATGTGGAATTTGCGAACGAGAAGGTGGTTTGCATTGAGCGCAGGTGTACTTCTATGGAGATCAAGGATGATTTCAACTCACTAAAAGAGATGGTGTTAGTTGAACAATTCAAGAACTGTGTTGAGGATGATAATAATACCTACCTTAATGAGAAGCAAGCACTGAATTTGCAATCAGCTGCCAGATTTGCAGACAAATATGTTCTCACACATAAGTCCAAATTTCAGTCTAGCAGTAACAACAGATGGTCCCAATTCCAGAAAAAAAGGTAACAGTGATACCCAAGATTCCTCACCCAAAGACAGAAAAATCTGGTGATGGTGCACAGAAATCCAGTCACATGTCTGATCAAAGTCTGAAAGCTGACAGTGAAAAAAGTGGTCTAATTTGCAATTATTGCAAGAAATCTGGTCATGTTACAACGCACTGTTGGTTCCTTAAAGCAAAGAAAGAAAAAGAAAAGGATACCAAACCCAATGCCTTTGTGAAGACAAGGTTAGAAACCCTTGTAGTAGATGAGCGATCTGCGAAATTGCCTGCTCCTTGTGGGGCTAAGCCTGATACTGCTGACTTTGTGAGGGAGGAATTTCTTCCATTTGTGTCAGAGGGATTTGTGGCTCTGAATGAGCATTCTCCTCCTGTCCCCATATATATCCTAAGGCAGGGGTGTCAAACTCACCCGTAAACGGGCCACGAGGCTGCAGGTTTTCACTCCAACAATGCAGAAGCGCACCTGATACAACTAATCAGTTGTGCAGGCCTAGATCAGTTGATTAAATTAGTGCTTTCAGGTGAGCTTCTGCTTGGTAGGATTGAAGACCTGCAGCCTCTTGGCCCGTTTACGGGTCAGTTTGACACCCCTGTCCTAAGGGATACCGGAGCTTCTCAGACACTTTTGTTGATGGACTCCTTGGAGTTACGTGATAAGACAGCTTCTAGGGGTTTCATACTTGAACAAGGTATTGAAGGGAGGACTGTATCTGTACCCCCGCGCTTTATATTCTTGAAGTCAGATTTAGTTACAGGACAGGTAAAAGTGGGACTTATGTCAAGTCTATCTATTAAGGGTGTTTCTCTGTTGCTAGGCAGTGACCTGGCTGGGGGCAATGTAGTTCCCCCTGTTCATCTTACTTCACAGCCGAGCACTGAAGATGGCGATGAAGACCCATCTCTGTATCCTTCCTGTACAGTAACCCATGCTATGGCCAAGAAGGCTCAAGAAGATGATGATGTGGTGCCGTCCAGCACATTGAATAGTTATGACTCAGGTGGTTCGCCTCACGACTCTCAAGTTGTCCAGCAGTCCCCTAAAACAAAATTCCTGACCAATTTGTGAATTTCCCTGACCATATATCGCACTATATTCATTGCGATTTACAACTTTGTCATCATATAAAATGCAAAAATCATTTTTAAATCCTCATATATATTACTTCATAGTTATATTTATATATATGCTCTAAATAGTGACAAAAACCAAATATATAATCATCGGATCCAATTTTGCAATATCCAACATTACTTACAATCAATAAACAAATTTGTGAATTATTTTGAATATTCTATTTTATTGCCACATACCTTGACACAACACGCGAGAAGTGGCCATCAAACCTTTCCAATAATGGAGAAATTCCAACAGTGTACAACAGCTTTAAAATATACTTAACCATCCCTTGAAGTACAGGGAACAGTTTCATAGCATATACTTATCCTGACTACAAATACAAGGTTCAGCTTCATGACTTAGACTTGACTTTGACTAAAAGTACACGGAAACAGCTTAACCATAACTTAACCAAGTACAGTGATCTCGACACAGATCAGCATCATGTGAACCTATGAAGAAAGCCATTGATTAAAATCAGGCAAACTTCCAGTGAATCGTATACAGTGCATCATAATTCATCAATGAAAGTGACATAATAAAGGAATAAGTCCCGAGAAGTAGTGAGTTACAGTGATTTTATAACGGCGGAGGGGCGTTCTAAGGCACGACGCTCAGCGGAGTGCCTTAGTGCCCCTCCGCCGTTATAAAATCACTGTAACCCACTGCTTCAAGGGGCTTATTCCTTTTATAAAACGGTTACCCTACATATAGCCCATTAAATAAACACACAAGAGAAAAAATTGACAATTTATCGGTAATAATGCAACAATAAAATTGAGAACTTCTTCCACTAAGCAATTAAGAGTGGACAGAATGGTTGGCTAGCGACACCGATGCTAAGATTGCTTATTCATCTAGCGCCATTATCAAGTCACATCAGGCTATTTGGGCTTGCTAATGCAGATATACTATGAAAGCAGGCTAGTTTGAATGTCTCCTTCGGCCTCCTGAAGACCCCGTTTAAAATTTTGCTTTCGTGTCGGTTTCCAAGTTTCCTTGTTCTCAACTTGTGCAGATCGGCCAGATCATTACAACCAGCAGCGAGGGTAGGGAACGATTGACTTTGTCCTCCACACTTGCCGGTACCCAGGAAAATATACTCAGCAACAAAAGTTTCTGTGACACCATTTATGTGTATGTTATAAATGACACGCAAAGATCTCAATGCAATCAATATGTTTATTTAACAGGAGAAACACTGACTTTTCAGTGCCAACGTCACTCAAAACGAAAAATGTCATTTTCATGCGTCATGAAGCACTTGTCTGACGTCTAACCAACTGTGACCTTCACACTTCAATACCGGGTGTGACTTCCTCGTGCCATGATGCAAGCAACGCATCTCCGGCGCATGGACCGAATCAGATGTGCCAGAAATTGCTGTGGGATGTCATTTCAAATCTGACGTAGACGTTGTCGCAATTCCTGGAGTGTAGCTGGCGGGTTATCCAACCGCCGCAAACGTCGATCCATCTCGTCCCAAAGATGCTCGATTGGGGACATGTCTGGGGATCTGGCTGGCCATGGCAGGACATTGACATGTTGTTGCATCAGATACTGCTGTACAATCCTTGCAACGTGTGGTCTGGCGTTATCATGTTGCAGCGTTATTCCGGGACCATGTTGCATCAAAAACGGTACCACCAATGGCCGTAGCACTTCATCGCGATATCTTTGACCTGTCAGATTTCCATCAATAACAAGCAAATCTGTTCTGTTTCTAGTTGTGATCCCTCCCCAAATCATGACACTACCACCTCCAAAACGATCAAATTCCTGAACACAGTTGTTGGCATAACGTTCTCCACGTCGACGGTATACACGTAAACGACCATCACATTGTTTAAGCATGAATCTTGATTCATCAGTGAAGAGTACAAGATCCCACTGACGTTGGATCTACCGTCGATGTTGTCGTGCCCACTGTAGACGCAGTCGTCGGTGTTGTACTGTGAGTATTGGACGTCTTGCTGGCCGACGTGGGACAATGCCAAAATGACGGAGACGGCGACGGATTGTCTGTGCAGACAGTCGCCTCAAACCAGGTATCGTTCTTGCAGTTATGGTTGCAGGTTGGAATCGATTTCGGAGATGGGTTGTTCGAATCCAGTTGTCCTGTCTGGGAGTGGTTACTCGTGGACGGCCGCTGCGAGGACGGTCTCTGACATGTCTTGTCTGCTGATGACGCTGCCATAAGTTCCAAATGGTGTTTCGGTGGACATTCAGGCGATGAGCAACTTCCCTCTGCGAGGTTACGGATTCAATCATCCCAATGGCCCTCCACCGATCATTTTCAGACAGTCTTAGCATTTAGAGGGTAGAGTTCCTGATCCGAAATGGCTGTGTTTTCGATAAGTGATGCTTCCGTCGTTCATCAGGCACAATGTGAACATTCCAAAAATTCTCCTCTTTTATTGCCATGCACAAGCATGATTTACGCACATTTTCACGTGCAAAGTCATTTTCTCGCATTTTCATGATTTCCATTTCAATGTTGTGTTTACGTGTACTGTTTCAGTCTGATATCACCATGTATGACAATTTCATAATTGCGTTATGAAAAATAATTAACAATATTGGTGTCACAGAGACTTTTGTTGCTGAGTATATGTTGAATTGTGCATTAGTTCGCTAGCCAGCTTGTCCACTAGCTAGCGTTCACTACAGTGGATGTGGTTACCCTACACACAGCCCATAATATAAACACACAAGAAAAAGTCAGCAATTTTTAGGCTACTGAAATAACAAGCAAGTTAGCAACATAGCTTGCAATGCAAAAGTGATATCGAACGTTGTAATGCAATAGCTAGCTAGGTAGTTAGCCAACTGGTTATCTAGTTAAAAGGCTAAACTTCGCGGAGACTGAAATAGCGAGCTTAAACTTTTGAAACAAACATAACCTGACGAGTCAGCTGGGCGCAGAGCAGTTCGTTGCGCGCAGGGATATCTTGTGCTGCGGCCTACCACAGTGGGTTACAGTAATTGCATACCGGCATGGAACGCGGCTCAGCCAATCACATTTAAGGATGGGAAGTACCCGTTTTATAAGACCAAAATAGCTTCCAATTGGTCACTTTACACGTTGTAAAGTCCAATGAGCTAGAGACTGAATAAAGTTTCCCTCAGTTTTCCTTCATTGGGAACGAACTGTGAAACTGCGCAAAATGTTGCAAAATTCGTCATCAAAATAGCACGCGCGAAGTTGTTAAATGAAAATTCCCTGACTTCTCCCTGATTTTTGGAGTTTACTAATTTTTCCCTGACCACTTTCAAAATTCCCTGACTTTTCCCTGACCTGGAAAAATGTTCACCTCTCCCTGACTTTTCCCTGACCGCTGGACGCCCTGACTCTGTTCGGACTACTATGGTTTCTTCTTTTGAGGACTTATCAGATACTTTTATCAGTTCTCTGTTTAGCCAGCCAGATGGGTCTGGTCATTCTGATGTGTCTGGAGACTTGTCTCTGTCCAGAAAGCGGTTGACTGAGGAACAAACTAATGATCCTGAAATTTGTGTACTAAAGAGGAGAGCCCTCCCTGATAACGAAATAGACGCAATTCCAGTTGGGTATTATCTCAAGGATGGTGTGTTGATGTGGAAGTGGTGCCCTCCTGATATCCCTGCCAATGCAGATTGGGCTGTGGTTAGGCAAATTGTTGTTCCAAAGGTGTACAGGAATGAGATCTTAACAATGGCTCATAGTTTACCTTTAGGAGGTCATCTTAGTGTTAACAAGACTGTTGATAAGATCATGACGCGCTTCTTCTGGCCTGGGCTTTGGAAAGACGTTTCCATCTTTTGCTAAACCTGTCACACTTGTCAGGTAGTTGGAAAACAACAGACCCACCTGTAGCTCCATTGCAGCCTATCCCAGCATTTGGGGAGCCCTTCTCCAAGGTCATTGTTGATTGTGTTAGTCCATTACCCAAGACTAGATCTGGAAATCAGTACTTGTTGACAATCGTGTGCATCTACGAGATTCCCTGAAGCCATACCTCTACGCAACATCAAGGTAACTACAATCTCGAAGGCTTTGAAGTTCTTTACGTTGTTTGGCCTTCCCAGGGACATTCAGTCAGACCAAGGTAGCAATTTCACTTCTGGACCGTTTCAGCAGGTATTGTATGAACTAGGTGCGAAGCAGATTCTTTCTAGTGCCTATCATCCAGAGAGTCAGGGTGCCTTAGAGCGGTTTCATTCCACTCTCAAGACAATGATGAGGACTTGTTATGACCATGAGAAAGACTGGGATGAAGGTGTTCATTTGCTATTGTTTGCAGCTAGAGAAGCAGTGCAGGAGTCTACTGTATTCAGTCTGTTTGAGCTAGTTATTTGGCCATGAAGTGAAAGGACCTTTGCTATTGTTGAGTGAACAATGGCAAGAGAAAAGAGCCGCATATCAGTCTGTTAGACTATGTTAGCAAGTTCAAGGAAAGACTGTGTGCAGCTTGCGACCTAGCTAAAGAGAACTTCAAGTCAGGGAAAAATGAAAACTTGGTATGATCATAAGGCTAGAAGCCGTGAGTTTAACCCCTTTGCGCAGAAGCCAAATCTGGCTTTTTAGGAGTTACCTGATTTAAGGCTTTATAATTCAAGATTGTAGCTTCACAGACAGAAAAACTTCGGCTCCATTGAGTCTAGACACTTGAAGCATTTAGACTCCCATCGTATTACAGTTTATTTTTATGATTTTGGTGGAGAAAGGGGGCTGCAAAAAAAAAATCTTCATGAGAATTCACCATTGAAATAGCAAAAAAAATAATAATGACAAATGAAAAACTGCTGGGGTTTAAATCTATACATTTCTGGGATCATAAACTTCTTGACCACAAGTACAATTCATCTTGAACATTACATTCTAGATTACCCGCTTGCTATGAGCTAAATTAGATAGCTATCCAGGTGTCTCCCCAAAGTCTGAGATCCATCGAAATGGTTCACAGTGAAATCATACATTAATCATATATTTAACACAAATTAACTATTTGGGGCATGAAATTCAGCATGAACTAATGATTTTCTGGTTGAGTTTACCATGAATTTATCAATATCAGTGCAGTTGAACATCATTGGTCACCAGTAACCTCTCCAAACACAAAACATGCCTTTCCTCCATTATAAAGTTAACAATATTGTCCATTTTTCTTCGAAGTCCCCCAAGAATTAAATAAAGTGCTGATTAAACAGCTAAAACATTCACGCTGCAATGAAAAGCTAACCGCTCTCACATCCGAGCTCATAACCTTGCACCTTATAAGGGTAAGAACTCAGTAATATCTGAATTCTGAAATACATCTTATTAGAACAGAAATTTCACTTTCAGGAAAAATCAAACGACATACACCACCGTATTCAACAGAATGGTGCAATGAACGTACCGAGAGATCTACCGACGTGCCTGGGCTGTATGCATTTGGAGAAACGAAAACCTCGGCATTCGATGTCTTTAAACGCGGTATAAATTATACAGCAAAAAGCCATATTGAGCAAAATGCAAACAGTAGAAGTATAACCTGTTTTCTTCATTGATGCCCTCCTCCAGAAACAGATGTATCGGGTAGAAGGAACCCTCCAATGCTGTTTCATTCGGAATAATTCCCATTGACCGCGTCCATACAACATTTATATCGTAAATGAAACTGAACACTTCAGGCCGGTTTCGAGTGTCTTTGTTTCTTTGAAATCGCATCATTTTCAGCTGCGCAACCGTGCCAACATTCGAAGAACACAACCGACCTTACTTTTACGCTTTGCTTTGTATCCTATTCTTATTGTCCGATCAATGTATTTCAGTTATTGAGGAAAGTTTAAACACCCTGGAATTGGATAAGAAACGAGTCAATCAATCCATCGTTACCTGGGAAGCTTCACGAGGGAGTGAACTATAACTGTAGAGTTGCGCAGATGAATCTGAGCTTATAATTGAGTGACTGGCTATCGACACCAGTACTTGGGTGGATAGAGGGGAGCGCTGACTTTGTCAATGGAGGAGTATACACATTAATCCATGGGAGGGAACTACGCATATTTTGTGTGTGATGACTGTAATTGACAGTAGAATGTGAGAGAATCAATACTATGTTGGATTTTTTGCTTCACAAAACGTATTTTTTAAACCACTAATTGGAATACTGTTGGCTCACTGTAGCTAAAATGGTTGCTTCAGAGTACAAAGTTTTTTTCTGTCGCAAGTGATAATTTTTTAAAACTACTGGATCAATACTATGGGCAAGGATATTGACCAGTTTGCACATCAGGCTTAGCTGAGGAGTTTAATTCATGCTACTCCTGAAAAACAGGGATTGGAGGGAGCTTCTCCATACTCTAAATCGCGTTTCAGCTCTGCCTGCTTGTGAATATTTAATAGCTGATCCGGGGGTGCCATCTCGTGGTCGACTACTGTAACTAAGTACTTAAATTTGCATATCTATAGACGCGAGCGTCTACATCTGCAGAAAGGGGTTGAACCAGGAGACAAGGTCCTCGTGTTGTTTCCCTTGCAGTCCAATCCATTGCAGGCTAGATTTCATGGTCCTTATGAAATTCTAACAAAACTCCATGATCGCAATTACATTGTGAAGACTCCAGATAGGAAAAAGCCAAAATAGTTGTGTCACAATAAAATGCTGAAGCCTTTTCATGATAGGGTTGCAGCTGTCACTTCAGATCCTCCTGTGGCCGAGACTTGTGAAGATGAGGGGGAGTTTCAAGATGATGAACCAAGAATTAAAGCTGAAGCTCTTTCATGTAAATAGTCAAATTCTGAAATGTTGCAAAATCTTGATGTAAAACTCCAGCACTTAGAACCCTCACAGAAAGATCAGTTTGAGAGGTTGATCAAGAAATATAAAGATCTATTTCCTGATGTTCCAAAGAGAGTTTCTATAGCCTCTCATGATGTAGATGTTGGTGATGCCAAACCAAAAAAACAGCATCCGTACCGGATGAATCCTGAAAAGAGAAAGATTGCTGAGAAAGAGGTTGAGAACATGTTGGAACATGATATTATCAGACCCTCCAACTCAGATTGGAGTTCACCCTGTGTGCTACTTCCAAAACCTGATGGAAGTACTATATTCTGTACAGTTTATCGCAAAGTCAATGTTGTAACTAGAACTGATGTGTTTCCGATACCTAGGACTGATGATTGTATCGATAGAGTATCTCTGCTTTTGCCACACCATCTGGGTTGTACCAGTATGAAATCCTACCCTTTGGCATGAAAAATGCCCCAGCCACGTTCCAAAGGATGATACAGTCTACAATGGCCAGATTGCCACACACGCATGTGTACATTGACGACTTGATCACATGGAGTGACTCCTGGGAAGAACATCTGAAAGATGTAGAGACGTTGTTCCAGCGCCTGACCCAGGCCAACCTGACTGTTAACCTGATTAAGCATGACTTTGGTAGTGCTACTGTCACGTATCTTGGCTACGTCATTGGCCAGGGTAAGGTGGCACCCATAAATGCTCAAGTCCAAGCCATCATGGACTGTCCAGTTCCTGACAACAAAAAAGCTCTGCGTTGCTTCCTTGGAATGATCGGGTACTACTGCAAGTTCTGCAAGAACTTTGCTGAGATTGCTCTCAGTCTCACCTACAAACTGAAGAAAGGCGTAAAGTTCACTTGGGACGAAGCATGCCAAAGAGCTTTCGATTGCCTGAAGTCTCTGCTGTGTCACTTCCCCGTGCTCAAATCTCCTGACTTCAACAAACCGTTCTCCATCGCCGTCGATGCTAGCGACCAAGCTTGTGGATCTGTGCTCCTCCAGAGAAGTGACTCTGATGACATTGAGCATCCCGTGGCATACTTCTCCAGGAAGTTCAATCGCCACCAAAAGAACTATTCTCTATCACAATAGAGAAGAAGCTGTTGACTTGGAAATTAAGCATGTAAAGGGTACTGACAATGTAATTGCTGATTGCTTATCCTGTGTTTAAGTATGAATTTTTATCACGTGTTTATTAGCATCTTGTATTATATGTATATATACACAAGTGTCTACTTAACCACTTTTGTATTGAAAAGAAAAATTTTTCCTTTTGAGTCAAAATTTTTCCCTTTTGGAATGAAGATGTAATGTGCGACTTTTTTTTGTTAAGCCCAGTCTGGAGCTAGGTTTGGGCATGTCCTGGGCAAGTCTGAGACGGAAGGTCCCAGAGAATTTAAAAAAAGTCTAAAAGGTGGGAGGGGGCTGCAAAAGAGTACATAAGGAGAGAAACTGAGAGAGTAAAGTGGTAGGAGAAATTGCAAGGAGAAGGATACGTTTGACCAGACCTGCCACTCCTTTCAAGACCTGTGAAGCTTTTTGTGGATTTTTGCCTGTGTTGGAGCATTTTCCTCACCCGGAACCTCACCAAGCAACCCCATCTCAAGGGACTGTAAATATTTTTTTTTTCTTGTATATTATCAATCTTGGTCAGTAGAATAAATAGTAGATTAGTGTTGGTCAGTGTTTAATTAAATCTGTTTGAGTTTTAAAATTTTGTCTGTCATCCCTTGCTGTCGTAAATGTCATAATTCGTGGGTCTATTGAAAGTTTCCAAGGTGACAGCGTAAGATTGTGAGAAATGTTGTACTTCTCCGTTAAATATTTTTAAAAAATTTTTTCAAAACAAGGTTGATTTCATGTAGTTGACTTGTAGTTTTTCTACAGGAGCAGATATCATTGTTGTACAGTCTCCTAGCCCGTGGTCAGTCTGCCTTGATGTTTATGACATTATAGTAGATAATAGCAATCCTAGTCACTGAATATCATTGGGATTTCACCTCCGGAATCTCACTGCCCAGGTCTATTGGTCTACAAATTGGTAGTTAAATTGTAAGGTCAACTAATTAAAATTTTAAATGACTAATGCAGAGGCAGCAACCCAAACATGCCAGTATTTATTATGTAGTTTGGCCAAGTCACCTAAGCACCTAAGCACACTGGAAGTCTGCTAAATGTCCCTCTATTTCACGGTGGCTTACAGATACTATGTTTTTTTTTAAACTTGAGAAAATTAAGTACACTCTGAGGGGATATACAGTTAAAGTTTTCCATAAATGGCAACCCTTCATTTCCTATTTTACTAATTTAGAGGTGCTGCCTAACTGAATGTTTAAAGTTTAAAGTTTAAAGACATGATTATTGCCCTCCTTGTTCTCTGTCCACTGCCCACCACTGTTTTTACCAAATATTTAGGGTGCATCACTTTGGGAATTATATTAATTTTAATGTTAAACTTTCAATTTGTGATGAAAAAATGTCGCCTAATTATGCTTTTTACGGCTTCAATTCCTCCTGGATCTCATATTTTCAAAGCAATTAAGCCATGTTTGGTGTCAAATAGTTCTTTGAGATGGCAACAATAACAGTTATACATTTTAGAACTAGCACTGGTGATAACTTGGACTTATTTATTGATTTATCCATATATGTTGGTTTTAGGGGGATGCTCATCTTAATTTGGCCATTATTTTTCTTTGAATGATTCAGTTTATGTACAGGGGACGGTTTGATGAAAAGTTGTCCCTTGGGGAAATGAAGACTTGTACATACATTTAGACTTGTATGATAACTTTCCAAAATGATAACTGCATTTACATATTTTTCAAACATTCTTCTGAACATCAATATCTATTTTTCAATTCACAAAGTGGTTTCTAAAATTGCTTAAATCCACGTGGAACCGGTGGCACTGAGATTGCACTTACACGGCACCGGTGGGGCTTGCTACAGCCTTAGTCACCGGGGAGGTCCATATGGTACTATTGTTTTGAAAATGAAAAGTGATCTAACAGCCTGGAATAAGTGTTGGGCCTCTGTGCTGCAGGAAGTGGATGGAGGGGTGTTGACTGTTTCCTGACCAGTCTGCTTATAACTTCTCACTTGGCACATGACAGAGGACGGTACTTTTATTATCATGCAGTAGTTATCCAGTGCCTCACATCCCTCTCTTCTGTGTCTCTTTCCGAGGATCTTTCCCTCCACTTCCCTGAGTCCTGGACCGTATGAGCCCTTTCCCTCACCATGAGCGCTGGCTGCTGCTGTCCTGCTGTGCTGGTCCGATCCGGTCCGGCCCTGGTCCAGTCCTGCACCATCCTTGACTTGCCACTTTCTGAAGCTACGGATGCCACTGTTTAGATGGACTTAAATGGAACTCTTCTGTCGTTTCACTCCCTTTTTACTTTTTTGTTCTTAATTAGCAAGCCCGCGGAGGATGGGCTCCCCCACTATGGCCGGGTTCCTCCTGAGATTTCTTCCCAGTGGGGAGTTTTTTCTCACCACTGTTGGAGGATTTTTCTCCCTACTGGGAGTTTTTTGCCTCATTTGCTGTAGTGGGGAATAGGCTGGGCACTGCCTTTTTATTTCTTTAAACTCTCACTGTAAAGCGTCTTTGTGACAGTCTCTGTGAAAAGCGCTATAGAAAATAAATTTAATTGAATTGAATTGAAGTTTCTGCTAATGTTTCTCAAATAATTGCAACAACAACTGATAGTCTGTTCAGGTATCTTTATTTGGGCTTGTAAATATTCAGAAAAGTATCATGGTACTTTGCGTGACCACAGTTTTGGCCTGCGCGCCTAAATTTTGGTCTGCACGCCCAACTTTTTCAGGTTGGGAGTGCATGCGCTCCTAGGTCGAAAAGTTAGTCTGGAGGGTTGCGATATAAATGTCAACATGGCAAGTCGAAATCATGCAAACACGCCAATTAGCCCGTACTTTGTTTGCCCATAACTCTCTTATCCTTTCCGCAGATGAGAAGAAACCCTCGATGCAGGCGTCTAAAGTGATGTCGTTATTGTTCCTGAAGCATATTGCTGTGTATTGAATATTCATGAGGAGGGGGTGCTGTATACTGAATATTCATGAGGAGGTGGTGCTGTATATTGAATATTCATATGGATGTGATGCTGTATATTAAATATTCACGAAGAGGTGGTACTGTATACTGAATATTCATGAGGAGGTGATGCACCAAGACTATTCATAAGATGGAAGTTCTTAAGTCTCCAGTGGAGGAGTAAACATGAATCACGCATTATATCTCCCATCAAACCTCATGTGCAACCATCCAAGCATATCTGGCCACAGAAGCTAACAGGAAATATTTCATAATACTGAATTTTTTTTTTTTTTTTAATTTGGCAACATAAAGCCACACATATTCAAATGAGTGTGAATACAGCAGTAAAACAGTGCATGAGGAATAACAAAATATACATAAATTCCTGCGCTGTCACCCGACTATTGAAATCTTGCATTTCATATTGATATAAACACACAACATGTAGCCAACATGTAGCAAGATACCATTCAAAATTCAACATTCACTTTTTCCATCACTCTTGAGCCCTCCAAAAAAAAAAACATGTAATAGAGAACAGGGCTGAATCAGAATTTTGTCTTAGCATTTCTTTTCCCTTCAAATCTCTTGTACTGCTCTGGTAAGAGTTATAGCTATTAATCCAATAGAAGACAACACTTGGTTTCGAAAGGTCTATACCTTTAATTAGAATCTTGCTCTTGAGGTACTGTAATCTCACACATAGAGAGATCATGCTTTGTGTGTTTTGTTCCAACCCATTACTATACACTATATAACAAAATTCTGAAAAAAAAACCGTTTAGGCAAAATACCCTTGTTTCACCTTTTTGCCATTTCGCAAAGAATTCCGTTTTTAAATTTTCTGCTTTTATCAAGTAATAAAACTGACCTCATGGGCAATCATAAAGCCAAGACAAGATGCATCCTACTGAGGCAAAAGTTATGTTGCCCTGCAGATATATTTGGATTATCTTTATTGTATTGCATTTTCTAAATGCCTTTTTGTCAGAATGACCCAGGGATTGAACCCAGATCTCCGGTGTAGCAGGCAAACGATTTACCACAAGACCACTGGGTGGACGCAATTGCAGAGAGAGGCAGACAAGGCAGGTCAGTTCAGGGGTTTTACTGAGTCAAAAAGAGTTTCAAAAAGATACAAAACTCATAAGTTTCAAAGTTAGGGTTCTTCACAAAACAAAGTTCTCAAAACAAGTCCAAGGTCCATGGACACAAAACCAAGGAGTCCAAAAAGTACTAGAGAAAATGCTGGAGAGACTTTACAAGACGTGCACACTTCAGGTTGACAATTCCAAGACTGAGCACAGGACAATAAACTGAGCAAGCATTTAATGGGAGTCCAACGATATACAGGTGGCTCCAATCAACATCAAATCAAACAAAGCATGACTAGGATTAACATGACTCAGCACACAGAAATGGGCACAATGGGGACATCTGGTGGTAAGAGTTCAAAAAATGTCCCAAAACCTCACACCTTTTGCTTCAAAAAGAAGATAAAGATAAAGATAATTCAAATATATCAGCAGGGCAGCATAACATGAGCCTATTGCCTAGGCTATTAGCCTTAGCCTATTTTCCCTAGAATCCAACACGCACGTTGCAACACCATTAGTACCAGAGCAAAGGTACAAACTCAGAAATACTTAAATTAGTAAAATGTCATGCCATTACAATGATATCCAACTTTGGAGTATAGCATAAGGTACAACAGAATTACTTCATCAGTATGTATTGCAAATAGAATGTCAGGACAGGTTTGCATTATTTCATATTTTGGGACATTTGTGACATGATATGGGAGGATATTATCAAGTTTTTATAGCGGAATAACTTTCAGTTATTTCGCAGCGTAGATTAGGGACCGAGGGGATGGGTACTGTACAAACCCCCTTATTTCAACTGTCAAAAAAATTAAAATACAGGGTTCTTGCCAAGGTAGTAGGAATACACCCGGAAGTTGAAGCTCAATTGAACGCTCAAAGTAGATAGCAGATAATCAACTAGCGGTAGATTCTCCATTCACCCCCATTCATTATGCCTGACTTCTGACATCAAGTAACTTTACACTAAAAACATTATGAGCCTTCGTGTCAGCGATAATATTTTCTACAGAACAGAGAAACTACATTTTGTAGCAGACGTCTTTACTTTGTATATAAAATTATGGTCTAATAGTAAGCATTTTAAGCTGATGGCACCAGGCTAGGCTAAAAGCAGCGTGAAATGCCGGCGACTTTCTGTCGCACAGGACGTATAATAACCGCACTGTTTAGATCGGAAGCCCATAACGAATTATAAATCGAAGACGATTGAGCCACATCGCAAACAAAGTGAAATACCTACAGTATGAAGTAATAATTCGCAAAACATCATAACATCGAACGAAATCAGACTATAGCGACAGACGCAATCGCTTGCTCGCTGGGAATGTGTAGGATTCATCTTTTGGGAACGTAACCCAGCCCTTCTCTTTCAGGGGGGTCCCGGTCTCGCTTAGATGCCGAAAAGAATTCTGGGATATGCGTGCTGTCAAGTTCACATCAAGGATGTTTCATATTTCACTGGATGTACAATTGGAAAATGGCCGCCCATCCATTTCAATGGAAATTGCTCAATGGCACAGCACACCGACATGGGGGCCAAGCTTCCGGACCCACACGGACATGCGCTGTGTGACTTTTTGCTCACACATGCGTTGTGTGGGGCTCATGAACGCGCTAGTATCCGAGGTGTCCACATTGAGTGTATATAGAACTGGAGGTGCTGTCGGAGCGAAAAGTTGAAGAAACCAATATGGCTTCCAGTCCACCACACCTCTCATTTTCCCATTGAATATAATGGAAAAATTCCTGTTCTTATTTTGTTATTTAAAGAGCATCAAAATGAATTTCCTTCTTGAGTAGTTCTGGTATACATATTAAAAAATGAATCTAGGTGCAGTTTTGGTTGACACATTGAGAATGAAGTTAAGGAGTTGTTTTTAAATCAACTTAGGCACTGGGTTTTTTTTTAAATCAATTTAGGCACTGGTTGGTCAATATATGCCTCACATTGGACACTGAATGGTCAAACGCATGGTACTAATGAATAGCCTTCAGGGAACATGGCCGTAAAGCGGTTTAGTGCCCATGGGCATTGTACTAATCCTATCTCAGGATGCTTACGCTGTCCTAGCTAGCCTAATGGGTTCCTAACCAACCATGAACAGGGAAAGCCACTGTATGTTTTTTCAATCTGGTGGAATGAGTATCACAACACGAACGCGTTACTGTGGTCATGTCACACTTCAAATTGGTTGTGAATTCAACTTTAAAGTTAGTGAGATATTTATTCCCTTGTAATAAAGTGCACCAAACTGAATTCTTACCTTCAGTCTAGCTCTCTGGAGCTTGCCCGAACCCCTGCTGAAAAGCTGGCTAGCTTTCCAATCCACTTGTTTCTTACTCGGTTCGTTTAATTCCCACAGACTGTTGTCACTGTGGGGGTTACAAATTTTCTGGAGGTTTACTTTGAAGAATAAAGTGTCGTTCACTATATCAGCGAGGTGCATTGCCATCAACCAGCACTATGGTCTTTGAGTTCAGCAAGTGCAAACATTGCCTTGTATTTTCTGTTTGGTAGCTGGGCTTTTTCTACAGCTAACTTTAATGCGTGAAAGCACTATTGCTGCCTTGCATTGCTATGCAAGTTGCTGACATGGTTAACTGCGAGGCTTGAGAGAAACGTTCCCAAAGCTAGCTAGGCTGGTTAAAGTTCACTATGCAGTCCTGATTCCCAGTTTAAAGCTGTAGCTAACGTACTGACAGCTTGTTCTTAGACCTCCAAGGTGCCTAAGAATTCACAATGTTTGCTGTAGGATTTCGATTTCTGCCCCTTGCCCCGTTTCTTTTCCGAAGAAAATTTCCATTTCAAATACTGTAGGGGTTGTATCTTTCAAGTTTGGAAGAATTATCACGTAGGCCGCATTATTTCATATGCTGCTCATGACACAGGAGTATTAGTCACATCTCTGGCTCTGCTACGCAAATGTCGGCGTGTGTTCCAGCCTTCATTGTCTGTCCAGTTTTCCTTATTCAATTCAATTCAATTCAATTTATTTTGTATAGCGCTTTTCACAGAGACTGTCACAAAGACGCTTTACAGTGAGAGTTTTAGGAAATAAAAAGGCAGTGCCCAGCCTATTCCCCACTACAGCAAATGAGGCAAAAAACTCCCAGTAGGGAGAAAAATCCTCCAACAGTGGTGAGAAAAAACTCCCCAGTGGGAAGAAATCTCAGGAGGAACCCGGCCATAGTGGGGGAGCCCATCCTCCGCGGGCTTGCTAATTAAGAACAAAAAAGTAAAAAGGGAGTGAAACGACAGAACAGTTCCATTTAAGTCCATCTAAACAGTGGCAACGGTAGCTTCAGAAAGTGGCAAGTCGAGGATGGTGCAGGACTGGACCAGGGCCGGACCGGATCGGACCAGGACAGCAGGACAGCAGCAGCCAGCGCTCATGGTGAGGGACAGGGCTCATACAGTCCAGGACTCAGGGAAGTGGAGGGAAAGATCCTCGGAAAGAGACACAGAAGAGAGGGATGTGAGGCACTGGATAACTACTGCATGATAATAAAAGTACCGTCCTCTGTCATGTGCCAAGTGAGAAGTTATAAGCAGACTGGTCAGGAAACAGTCAACACCCCTCCATCCACTTCCTGCAGCACAGAGGCCCAACACTTATTCCAGGCTGTTAGATCACTTTTCATTTTCTAAACAATAGTACCATATGGACCTCCCCGGTGACTAAGGCTGTAGCAAGCCCCACCGGTGCCGTGTAAGTGCAATCTCAGTGCCACCGGTTCCACATGGATTTAAGCAATTTTAACGACCAAAAGCTTGTATCCTTCATCCACTTATTGCAGCACAGAGGCCCTGAAATTCCATCCGACCAAGGCTGCGTAATTTTTTAATCAGATACCACCAACACCATGTGGACCTAACCGGTGACTAAGGCCGTAGCAAGCCCCACTGGTGCCGTGTAAGTGCTATCTCAGTGCCACTCAGTGCCTTATAGGTCCATGGTACTGACCCGGGCAAGATTTCCAGGGTGACGGTCAAAGCGCTAAGGTCAAAGGTGAAATCCAGCAAAAAACCTGACGTTGCACATCTATGGGTCATAATGAGTTACCATACCAAAATTGGTGAAGCTGCGATTAATTGCCGAGTACTGACCCGGACAAAATCATGGACGAACAACAGACGACAGACGGACATGCAGGTGACGACAATACCCCTCCGGCCAGAGTTGGCCGAGGGGTAAAATTGGCTTGAATACACCATGTTACCGGTCTTGCAATTTAACAACACTTGCACATTATTTAGCCAACTATATGAGGCAACTTTTGTCAAAATATCCAAGATGTGTTTTCTTAGGAAGCTGGTTGTTTTTCCAAGATGAGCTTTACATTTTGCATCAAGACAGATGCATTTTTAAATGGAAGATTGTCTGAAACTTCTTAATTTTTTTCACATATTTACTTATGTTAGGCATCAAAATGTCCCGTCATGTTGTTCTGTAGCCATTAAAAATCATCTGGGTTTTCAGAACAATCATTTATGGGTTTAAATATGGACTTTGAGGCCTTGCCCCACAAATATCTTGAAATAACTAAATAGGTCACAGTTCACTTCCTGTATGCAAATTTCACATTTCAAATCTATTTTCTGGGCCGTCCCACAAGGAGGTACATATAACCAGAAGATGGTTCAAATTGGGCTGTCGGCAAATTTGCCTAAACCCTGCAAAACCTCCTTTAGTTGTAAATTGCTTATTTTGTTGTAAATTGCTTATCCATGAGTGACCTAGGTCATGTGTTATTATTTATCATTGTAATCTAGCTTGTGCGTAATGAGATATGCTTTCTGTAACTGTTGTTCCTGCCTTGAGGAGGCTGTCAGAACCAGATACATGTGGGATATGCACACACAGCTGTGGAATGCTGAGAGAACAGACATCAACAAAATCAGTTCCTTAAGGAGGGGTTATGAATAGTAAGTACTTGTAATAAGGAGTAGAGTACTGGGAATATTCATCGAAGGGGCATACATTTAAGGTGTTGTGCACCTGAAATTCCTTTATCCTTGTTCTGCATGTAACTTGGACCCTATATGCATATACTAAAGATGGGATCCCATTTTACCATCTCTGTCTCTGAGTGTTTCATACAGGAATAATAATAAATTTTCCACCACAGCTGGCTTTCGAATCAGCAAAAAGGAGTTAATATGGATGTGAGAGGTGTCATATTGATCACAGAAATAACCATGCCAAATATAATCAAAATCTGTGACGATATTGTCCAACAGTGCATTCAGCTGATCCAGCTTCCCGCTCTGGGGTGTTAATGGAGCAAATACGGAATCCACAGGTTGGAAAACAGAATGGAGCTGCCTGTTCAGAGAAGATGGATAGAGAGGTGGCTCTATACAGCACATTCACACAGAGGATCAACATCCATTTATACAAAACCCAAAACCGGTGAAGTTGGCACGTTGTGTAAATCATAAATAAAAACAGAATACAATGATTTGCAAATCCTTTTCAACCTATATTCAATTGAATACACTGCAAAGACAAGTTACTTAATGTTCGAACAGGTAAACTTTGTAATTTTTTGCAAATATTAGCTCATTTGGAATTTGATGCCTGCAACATGTTTCACAAAAGCTGGCACAAGTGGCAAAAAAGACAGAGAGTTGAGGAATGCTCATCAAACACTTATTTGGAACATCCCACAGGTGAACGGGCTAATTGGGAACAGGTGGGTGCCATGATTGGGTATAAAAGCAGCTTCCCTGAAATGCTCAGTCATTCACAAACAAGGATGGGGCGAGGATCACCACTTAGTGAACAAATGCGTGAGCTGATTGTCGAACAGTTTAAAAACGACATTCCTCAACGAGCTATTGCAAGAAATTTAGGAGATTTCATCATCTACGGTCCATAATATCGTCAAAAGGTTCACAGAATCTGGAGAAATCACTGCACGTAAGCGACAAGGCCGAGAACCAACATTGAATGCCCGTGACCTTCGATCCCTCAGGCGGTACTGCATCAAAAACCGACATCAGTGTGTAAAGGACATCACCACATCGGCTCAGGAACACTTCAGAAAACCACTGTCAGAAACTACCGTTCGTTGCTACATCTCCAAGTGCAAGTTAAAACTCTACAATGCAAAGAGAAAGCCATTTATCAACAGCACCCAGAAACGCCGCCGGCTTCGCTGGGCCCAAGCTCATCTAAGATGGACTGATGCAAAGTGGAAAAGTGTTCTGTGGTCTGACGAGTCCACATTTCAAATTGTTTTTGGAAACTGTGGACGTCGTGTCCTCCGGACCAAAGAGGAAAAGAACCATCCGGACTGTTATAGGCGCAAAGTTCAAAAGCCAGCATCTGTGATGGTATAGGGATGTATTAGTGCCCAAGGCATGGGCAACTTACACATATGTGAAGGCACCATTAATGCTGAAAGGTACATACAAGTTTTGGAGCGACATTTTTTTTATGGACGCCCCTGCTTATTTCAGCAAGACAATGCCAAGCCACATTCTGCACGTGTTACAACAGCATGGCTCCGTTGTAAAAGAGTGCGGGTACTAGACTGGCCTGTCTGTAGTCCAGACCTGTCTCCCATTGAAAATGTGTGCCGCATTATGAAGCGTAAAATACGACAACGGAGACCCCGGACGGTTGAACAACTTAAGCTGTACATCAAGCTAGAATGGGAAAGAGTTCCACCTGAAAAGCTTCAAAAATTGGTCTCCTCAGTTCCCAAACGTTTACAGAGGGTCGTTAAATGGAAAGGCGATGTAACACAGTGGTAAAAAGGCCCCTGTGCCAACTTTTTTGCAATGTGTTGCTGCTTTTAAATTCTAAGTTAATGATTATTTGCAAAAAATAATTAAGTTTCTCAGTTTGAACATCAAACATCTTGTCTTTGCAGTGTATTTAATTTACTTTCGCTTTCAGGTAACAAGATCCCGTCGGTGAAAACCCGCGCGATCTCATTTTGACATTAAGACTGTCAAGTAGACCCATGAGATGTGAGTTTATTGGTGTAAATGATGGGTTACATATTGGGGTTTTGAAATATAGTGTTCAAAAATTTATTTATAACATCATAGTGAAATTAATACATTTATTGACACTACGTTTATATTTTTTGATGGAGAAATGTCAGCAGTTCGTTTCTGCAAAAGAAATTTCTGCAAAATTTCAGTTTACCTTCGGTCGATAAACCTCCGATAGTTTGGTTGTTACGGTTTAGGAACGTTTTGTCTACCATTGAAAATGAATGTAGACCGAAATATCAACGCGCACCATCGTAAAGAAGGTAGCATTGAAATTGTGAGTGATTTTTAGTATTTTAATAACCTTTTGCTATATTCGAATAGTATTCGCTTAACCGGCGAAATTTCCGAGTCACTGATGTGAAGTTCACACTGCGCTTTCTTACCGTCATCGACCAGATTGAACGGTTTCCACACTTCAGATTGCCGCTTGTCCATTGTTCAGACTGACTGAAAATTGGCGCCGAGCAGACGACAAGCTATTGCGCGCTGTCAGTCCAGCTACATATTTCATGATGAAAAAAAAAATCCTTCCCTTGTTGTGTTTTGATTTTTTTGTTTCGGTAAAACACTTAAAGCTGTAGTATACGATTTGAGAGTTTGATCATTATTAATAACCTCATTTAGATGGTGATTATGGTCCAACAGTACAATCTACACAATGTGAAGAGCAAAAAAAAAAACGAAAAAAATCCATTCACTCTACTGGCTGCAGGGCTGCAGAAACGTTGACCAATGTAAGCCATCCGGCCGAATGGCTTACATTGGTCAACATCTCTCTTCTACTCTCATCCAATCCCTTCGCTGTAGTTGACACTCCCCCGAGAGCTTGCTCTGACTCCCCGTGCTCCGCTTGTCCCCTCGTCCCCGCCCCCTTCCACGTTATAAACTTTCTGCAACAAGCAAGTACCTGGTGGCAGTAATGCACTAAGTGTTTTCAATCCGAAAATAAACATTAAAGCGGAAGAAGAAGTAGCTGAGTAGCAGCTTTGCAACAAGTGCTAGTAGAATGGAGAAGAAAGACAGCGACAGCAGCAAGCGGCCCCTGCTTGCCCCACCGGTAAAAGTTGGGAGAAAGCGTATTTCTGCAGAGGAAAAGGCAGAGACAAAGAGGAAATGTGAGCAAGGCACGACTCAAAACCGAGTAAACATCGGGTCATCACCGCAAGAGGAAGCTCCAGGAGGATTTGGGCATGAAAACTGATGCTGATACAGACTTTTGTTGTACAGGTAGGTAATTTTTTACTTGTATTGTGTGATTTGTTACACAAATAACTTTTTATAAGTCTATGACAATGCTGGCTTATGACTGTATGCCGGTTTTCTCTGTGTCGATAGACGGTGTTGGAATGTTAGCCGTTTATCTTTAGCATTGTAAACTTGCATTGCTATCATCAGTGTTGTGCCTGAATGCATTCAGTGAACTCATGAACTCATATGCATTTCCGATTGATGAACGTTATTGTGAATGTGTTCGTTATGGCTTTTTTGAACGGCACGCTCTCTTACTGATGTAGAAACTCCGGATCTGCCCCGGCTCTGAGACGGATCAGTTGGAGCCGGGGCAGATCTGGAGTGGAGGAGTTTGCCATCTGGCGGGGTTTCTGAACAACAAGAACATCTGGTCAAATATAAAGTAATTGCCTTCTTCAATCTCCGGGATTTTTTTGCGGTGTGTTTTTGCTGTTGTTCATTTATAAGGAATAAATATTGCACTGTGGAGCTGTTGTGGTTTTATCATTAGTGAGACTATCATGACAGGCTTCACTAAATATCATGGGCTTGTTATTGAGTTTGACCTATTGTAATATTGTGAGGAAGAAACAATAGCTGTTGACATTGTAATTTACGTAAGGTTTAACATGCATTTAATAACTATAAATGTTGGTATACCAGCGAATCCGACATGGCAAATATTCATTCAAGGCTTGGCTCTGTGTCTGTTTACTGCCGGTCTTCTGACAAATTTTGCTACCTATTAAAATATGCTACTTCGCAGTTCTGTACTTGCGCAAATCTGAACTCTTGGGCTGTTTCCTCGCTCATATCTGAAGTATCTTCAAAAATCATAAAAATAGATTTATTTTCATTGCTCATTTCGACCTGTAAGCGTACATATATTTGCACGTACACGCTTGGTTTTCCTGAATATGCAGAAATTAGATGATAATGGCGTATATGGGCATATATCTTCAAACAAACTTAACCAACTCATGATAGCATCTGCTTTTGTGATGACAAGAAAGCCGTGGCTGCGGCGAACCCCCCGTCACATCGTCGTTTAGTTGGATTCGGCCCAGGAGCTTTGGAGATATTGTGCAAAATGTTTGGACGTCGATTGGCGATTGGGGTAAAGGTCATCTTCAAGGTGATTTGGCATCCAGATGATGTCCAAGGAGAAGGACTAGCTGCTGTAAAGATTTCAGCCACCTAACTTCATCACTCAGCTAACAATGGCCATAAATGTGATTTTTGCACTTATTAACCCCATGACCTAATTCTAATGCAAATTAGGTCAAGCTCACCATGGTCACCCTTGCCCCACCCCAAAGTATTATGGTACAAAGTTTGGTTGGATTCGGCCAAGGAGCTTCCGAGATATAGTGCAAAATGTATGGACGGACGTATGTCTCCACTAGACCCCCTTTCAGCGCCTCTCGGCTGGCGATTGGCGATTGGGGTGAAATGTCATCTTCAAGATGTTTTGGCATCCAGATGATGTCCAAGGAGAAGCACTAGCTGCTGTAAAGATTTCAGCCACCTAACGTCATCACTCAGCTAACAATGGCCATAAATTTGATTTTTGCACTAATTAACCCCATGACCTAATTCTAATGCAAATTAGGTCAAGCTCACCATGGTCACCTTTGCCCCACCCCAAAGTATTACAATACCAAGTTTGGTTGGATTCAGCCCAGGAGCTTCCGAGATATAGTGCAAAATGTTTGGACGGACGGACGTACATAAGTACGCAGATCTCCACTAGACCCCCCTTTCGGGGCCTGTCGGCCCACGACAGGGAGTAATAAGCTCACAAATAAAAAAGTTACTATTGCAACCTGATTCAAATTACAATATGAGAGTTTTTCAGTGACAGGGCTGTTTAACTCAACATGACAGCGGTTATTGACACGGCACTGGTCAACCTGGTTCGAGTCCCTTCGTGGTTGGAATTGTGCATTTCATCTGGTCCAGCAACAATGATGGATTTTGTGATGCCTATGTCACATGGAAAAAAATCTTTCAAGTGCTGGTGCTGTCACTGTCAAATCCAGCAGAGACTTTAAACAAAGGTGGATTTTGATCAGGGTTTGTCAGCACAGTAGTGAATTCAGTGTGAGTGCTCATTTGTCCTGCTCTCACTGGCAAAAGGAGTAGATGTTATTGATTTAGGGGAAATGGGAAACAGTTAATATTAGATTACATTATTCAAATTTATTGTCATGATGCCAAGTACAGGAACAGAGCATAACCAAAAGAAATGTGAATCTTTTTAATAAACTTTATTTTGAACAATTCAATTATAAAAAGACGTAAAGTTTGACAATTAAAGCACACATCTAATCAGAGTGTAAATGAATGGTAAAGTGCATGGGAGTGTGCATTTATATACATCATATGTGTACTTTTCATGCACAGCAGTAGAAGAAAGACTAATGTACATGGGAGTTAATATAGATATTTATAGGGTAGAGAAATTAAGTACCGTATGCCATGCTGGGATGAGGGGAGAATATAGCCTGCAGCAGAAAATTGTTCGCTATGGTTTTACTCAGCGAAATTTACACAGTATCCTGTGTCTGTGTGAAAAGTCCACTGAAACACATAATGTTTAGTGTGTCACAATCAATTATAGAAAACATTTTCAATCTCCTGAACCAAGCGTTGTAGTGGCCACGTGAGATTGGTTCTTTCCCCATGGTAGATCAGCCTGCTACGGCAAAGAACGCCGGCACAACGGCTTCAGTCTCGATCAGCAGAGTGCAGATCTATATCCGGGTGCCGTAGCCGTCGCAAAATCCGCCCTTGCTTAAAGTCCCTATTGTGACAATAGTGAATACAAGATAGTATTATAAAAGTCTGCTGACACTCCCTTAAGCTATCCATAGAATTCAAACACTTTAGTAAAAGGGCATTGACAATTGCATCAAAGAGTGGGCAGACTTGAGTGAAACTACCTATGCTGCTTGTATATACTGGCCAACCTTTGTGGAATTCTATGATCTTCCCTTTCAGGTGTCACAATAGGAATACTTTCTTATCAATAAGGGTGGCCATTTTAAGCTCCCTTCAGATCCCCACAACTCCATGACATCGTCCATTTTACTGTTTTTAATTCTATGGAGCTGACATCATGGAAACTGACTGTGTGATCGAATGGATAAGGTGTCAGTCCTTGGTTCAGAAGATTAAAGAGACCCTTAACAATACTTTAACGCGTGTGCATTTTAAAAGTAGACAGCTGTTTCTTAAAAATTAACCTGAAAAAACATGAGGCTTCAATTAAAGGACTAGTATAATTCAACCTGACCGTGTGACCTAATCATATGGCATATAAAGGATAAGTTATATAACTTTGCTGCAGAATTTGAATAGAAAAAAAATGACGTCATATGCTCTAATGTCCATAAACGTTTCTTCAACCACAATTGGATAATGTCATGAGGTAAAGGAGAGGTGTAAAGGGGAATTCAAAACGGCTAAGGAAGACAACCGTGCTGCTACGACAATCCAATGCATTTACTGGCCAACTTGATCATGCCATTCTTGCCCATCACGTTCCTTTGTTTTTTGTGATTGCCCGTATGGATGGTCGTCACTTTAAATGGTTCAGCCACACTGAATGGCTGGATGGCGTTATCACCTTTGTTTTTATGAAGAATGGTTTCGTGTACCCTATGTCAAAGGTGATACGTTAGGTAGCATTGAAGCACCTTTTCTTTACATTTACAAAACTGGAATACACTTCTCATGGCTGCCGTGTATACACTTCCAGCTCATTTTCTAGAAGTTAGCCACTTTCCGTGACAAAAATCACTATTCGAACATGGCCCTGATCTTCGGATTGATTGTTGGAGAACCTTCAAGGGTGTTTCATGGGGGTGCTTGTTAATGTATCTTGCGGTATTTCCTACATAAAAACTTTCTTTAAAGTTGGTGCTTGTTAATATGAACTGGTAGCTGTTTCGTCAAAAGAAAGCAGTTAAAGAACTTGGAACCTTTTCTTCATGACAATAAAGCAATTCAGTCATATGATGTTACCTAATATCAAGGGCCCCTAATGGAGAAATTCCTGACTACGGATCTGAAGACGAAGGACTTTAGTCCCTTCTTGCTTGTTTGACACTTGTGTTTATATCATTTGCAAGCTGTTTTTTACGGTCCGATACACAGGGCACCTGATTTTGGATAAGGTAATTGAGCATACCTTGTTCAATGACAGAGCTTTTGAATGTAACATAGTAGTAGTAATGTATGAAAGCAAACTAATAGGTGAGGTTTCTGACTTTGAGCCAGAACATTGAGGATCTGAGTCCCTTCATAAGTGTCTTCTGGTCGTGGTTTTTCATGTTATCTGGCTGCGGTTTTAGAAAGAACCTTGACAAAACTCACAAAACCACTGTCAAGGGACAAGCAAAACTCAACCTGACCATGTGAACTAATACATCAGGCAAATATTGGATAATTTAGTTGACTCAAGTATTAAGACTGACAGTTGGAGACCATTCATGGTTGTTTAGTGCTGGTGCTTTTTAATGTCACTTGCCAGCTGTTTCTCGGACAAAAACTTTCTTTTAAGCTGGTACTTGTTAACACGACTTGGTCACAGTTTCTGCAACAGAAACTTGAAACTAACACTCACAAGGCTTTGTTTAAGGGAATAACATAAGTCAACCCCAATGATGTCACCTAATATGAAAGGACACCTAATGGAGGAGCTTTCTGACTCCGGATCAAAAGATTGAGGACTTGAGTCTTTGCATAGTTGTGTGATGGTGGTGTTTTTTCATATCATCTTGCTGGTGTTACTAACACTGAAATCTGAGAAAAAAACTCACCAAACATCAGTCAAGGGGCTAACATTGCTCAGCCTGACCATACGGTCGAAACACCTGAGTTTGGATCTGGAGAGTGATTGAGTATGAGAGTTTTTCAATGACAGGGCTGTTTAACTCAACATGACAGCGGTTATTTGACATGGCACTGATCAACCGCTGTCAGTTCTCACAGCTCACTGTTAGGAGTCAACCTTGTCATGCAATGACCACGTGGCCTAATGGATAAGGCGTCTGACTTCGGATCAGAAGACTGAGGGTTCGAGTCACTTCGTGGTTGTAATTGTGCATTTCATCTGGACCAGCAACAATGGCAGATTTTGCAATGCCTATGGCACCTGGAAAAAAGTGTCTCAAGTGCTGGTGCTGTCACTGTCAAATCCAGCAGAGACTTTAAACAAAAGTGGATTTTAATCAGGGTTTGTCAGCAAAGTAGTTAATTCAGTGTGAGTGCTCATTTGTTCTGCTCCCACTGGCAAAAGGAGTAGATGTCATAGATTTAGGGGAAATGGGAAACAGTTAATATTTGATTACAATATTCAAATTTATTGTCATTATGCCAAGTACAGGAACAGAGCATAACCAAAAGAAATGTGCATCTTTTTAATAAACTTTACTTTGAACAATTCAATTTTAAAAAGACGTAAAGTTTGACAATTAAAGCACACATCTAATCAGAGTGTGAATGAATGGTAAAGTGCATGGGAGTGTGCATTTATATACATCATATGTGTACTTTTCATGCACAGCAGTAGAAGAAAGACTAATGTACATGTGAGTAAATATAGATGTTTATAGGGTAGAGAAATTAAGTACCGTATGCCATGCTGGGATGAGGGGAGAATATAGCCTGCAGCAGAAAATTGTTCACTATGGTTTTACTCAGCGAAATTTACTCAGTATCCTGTGTCTGTGTGAAAAGTCCACTGAAACACATAATGTTTAGTGTGTCACAATCAATTATAGAAAACATTTTCAATCTCCTGAACCAAGCGTTGTAGTGGCCACGTGAGATTGGTTCTTTCCCCATGGTAGATCAGCCTGCTACGGCAAAGAACGCCGGCACAACGGCTTCAGTCTCGATCAGCGGAGTGCAGATCTATATCCGGGTGCCGTAGCCGTCGCAAAATCCGCCCTTGCTTAAAGTCCCTATTGTGTCAATAGTGAATACAAGATAGTATTATAAAAGTCTGCTGACACTCCCTTAAGCTATTCATAGAATTCAAACACTGTAGTAAAAGGGCACTGACAATTGCATCAAAGAGTGGGCAGACTTGAGTGAAACTACCTATGCTGCTTGTATATACTGGCCAACCTTTGTGGAATTCTATGATCTTCCCTTTCAGGTGTCACAATAGGAATACTTTCTTATCAATAAGGGTGGCCATTTTAAGCTCCCTTCAGATCCCCACAACTCCATGACATCGTCCATTTTACTGTTTTTAATTCTATGGAGCTGACATCATGGAAACTGACTGTGTGATCGAATGGATAAGGTGTCAGTCCTTGGTTCAGAAGATTAAAGAGACCCTTAACAATACTTTAACGCGTGTGCATTTTAAAAGTAGACAGCTGTTTCTTAAAAATTAACCTGAAAAAACATGAGGCTTCAATTAAAGGACTAGTATAATTCAACCTGACCGTGTGACCTAATCATATGGCATATAAAGGATAAGTTATATAACTTTGCTGCAGAATTTGAATAGAAAAAAAATGACGTCATATGCTCTAATGTCCATAAACGTTTCTTCAACCACAATTGGATAATGTCATGAGGTAAAGGAGAGGTGTAAAGGGGAATTCAAAACGGCTAAGGAAGACAACCGTGCTGCTACGACAATCCAATGCATTTACTGGCCAACTTGATCATGCCATTCTTGCCCATCACGTTCCTTTGTTTTTTGTGATTGCCCGTATGGATGGTCGTCACTTTAAATGGTTCAGCCACACTGAATGGCTGGATGGCGTTATCACCTTTGTTTTTATGAAGAATGGTTTCGTGTACCCTATGTCAAAGGTGATACGTTAGGTAGCATTGAAGCACCTTTTCTTTACATTTACAAAACTGGAATACACTTCTCATGGCTGCCGTGTATACACTTCCAGCTCATTTTCTAGAAGTTAGCCACTTTCCGTGACAAAAATCACTATTCGAACATGGCCCTGATCTTCGGATTGATTGTTGGAGAACCTTCAAGGGTGTTTCATGGGGGTGCTTGTTAATGTATCTTGCGGTATTTCCTACATAAAAACTTTCTTTAAAGTTGGTGCTTGTTAATATGAACTGGTAGCTGTTTCGTCAAAAGAAAGCAGTTAAAGAACTTGGAACCTTTTCTTCATGACAATAAAGCAATTCAGTCATATGATGTTACCTAATATCAAGGGCCCCTAATGGAGAAATTCCTGACTACGGATCTGAAGACGAAGGACTTTAGTCCCTTCTTGCTTGTTTGACACTTGTGTTTATATCATTTGCAAGCTGTTTTTTACGGTCCGATACACAGGGCACCTGATTTTGGATAAGGTAATTGAGCATACCTTGTTCAATAACAGAGCTTTTGAATGTGACATAGTAGTAGTAATGTATGAAAGCAAACTAATAGGTGAGGTTTCTGACTTTGAGCCAGAACATTGAGGATCTGAGTCCCTTCATAAGTGTCTTCTGGTCGTGGTTTTTCATGTTATCTGGCTGCGGTTTTAGAAAGAACCTTGACAAAACTCACAAAACCACTGTCAAGGGACAAGCAAAACTCAACCTGACCATGTGAACTAATACATCAGGCAAATATTGGATAATTTAGTTGACTCAAGTATTAAGACTGACAGTTGGAGACCATTCATGGTTGTTTAGTGCTGGTGCTTTTTAATGTCACTTGCCAGCTGTTTCTCGGACAAAAACTTTCTTTTAAGCTGGTACTTGTTAACACGACTTGGTCACAGTTTCTGCAACAGAAACTTGAAACTAACACTCACAAGGCTTTGTTTAAGGGAATAACATAAGTCAACCCCAATGATGTCACCTAATATGAAAGGACACCTAATGGAGGAGCTTTCTGACTCCGGATCAAAAGATTGAGGACTTGAGTCTTTGCATAGTTGTGTGATGGTGGTGTTTTTTCATATCATCTTGCTGGTGTTACTAACACTGAAATCTGAGAAAAAAACTCACCAAACATCAGTCAAGGGGCTAACATTGCTCAGCCTGACCATACGGTCGAAACACCTGAGTTTGGATCTGGAGAGTGATTGAGTATGAGAGTTTTTCAATGACAGGGCTGTTTAACTCAACATGACAGCGGTTATTTGACATGGCACTGATCAACCGCTGTCAGTTCTCACAGCTCACTGTTAGGAGTCAACCTTGTCATGCAATGACCACGTGGCCTAATGGATAAGGCGTCTGACTTCGGATCAGAAGACTGAGGGTTCAAGTCACTTCGTGGTTGTAATTGTGCATTTCATCTGGACCAGCAACAATGGCAGATTTTGCAATGCCTATGGCACCTGGAAAAAAGTGTCTCAAGTGCTGGTGCTGTCACTGTCAAATCCAGCAGAGACTTTAAACAAAAGTGGATTTTAATCAGGGTTTGTCAGCAAAGTAGTTAATTCAGTGTGAGTGCTCATTTGTTCTGCTCCCACTGGCAAAAGGAGTAGATGTCATAGATTTAGGGGAAATGGGAAACAGTTAATATTTGATTACAATATTCAAATTTATTGTCATTATGCCAAGTACAGGAACAGAGCATAACCAAAAGAAATGTGCATCTTTTTAATAAACTTTACTTTGAACAATTCAATTTTAAAAAGACGTAAAGTTTGACAATTAAAGCACACATCTAATCAGAGTGTGAATGAATGGTAAAGTGCATGGGAGTGTGCATTTATATACATCATATGTGTACTTTTCATGCACAGCAGTAGAAGAAAGACTAATGTACATGTGAGTAAATATAGATGTTTATAGGGTAGAGAAATTAAGTACCGTATGCCATGCTGGGATGAGGGGAGAATATAGCCTGCAGCAGAAAATTGTTCACTATGGTTTTACTCAGCGAAATTTACACAGTATCCTGTGTCTGTGTGAAAAGTCCACTGAAACACATAATGTTTAGTGTGTCACAATCAATTATAGAAAACATTTTCAATCTCCTGAACCAAGCGTTGTAGTGGCCACGTGAGATTGGTTCTTTCCCCATGGTAGATCAGCCTGCTACGGCAAAGAACGCCGGCACAACGGCTTCAGTCTCGATCAGCGGAGTGCAGATCTATATCCGGGTGCCGTAGCCGTCGCAAAATCCGCCCTTGCTTAAAGTCCCTATTGTGTCAATAGTGAATACAAGATAGTATTATAAAAGTCTGCTGACACTCCCTTAAGCTATCCATAGAATTCAAACACTGTAGTAAAAGGGCACTGACAATTGCATCAAAGAGTGGGCAGACTTGAGTGAAACTACCTATGCTGCTTGTATATACTGGCCAACCTTTGTGGAATTCTATGATCTTCCCTTTCAGGTGTCACAATAGGAATACTTTCTTATCAATAAGGGTGGCCATTTTAAGCTCCCTTCAGATCCCCACAACTCCATGACATCGTCCATTTTACTGTTTTTAATTCTATGGAGCTGACATCATGGAAACTGACTGTGTGATCGAATGGATAAGGTGTCAGTCCTTGGTTCAGAAGATTAAAGAGACCCTTAACAATACTTTAACGCGTGTGCATTTTAAAAGTAGACAGCTGTTTCTTAAAAATTAACCTGAAAAAACATGAGGCTTCAATTAAAGGACTAGTATAATTCAACCTGACCGTGTGACCTAATCATATGGCATATAAAGGATAAGTTATATAACTTTGCTGCAGAATTTGAATAGAAAAAAAATGACGTCATATGCTCTAATGTCCATAAACGTTTCTTCAACCACAATTGGATAATGTCATGAGGTAAAGGAGAGGTGTAAAGGGGAATTCAAAACGGCTAAGGAAGACAACCGTGCTGCTACGACAATCCAATGCATTTACTGGCCAACTTGATCATGCCATTCTTGCCCATCACGTTCCTTTGTTTTTTGTGATTGCCCGTATGGATGGTCGTCACTTTAAATGGTTCAGCCACACTGAATGGCTGGATGGCGTTATCACCTTTGTTTTTATGAAGAATGGTTTCGTGTACCCTATGTCAAAGGTGATACGTTAGGTAGCATTGAAGCACCTTTTCTTTACATTTACAAAACTGGAATACACTTCTCATGGCTGCCGTGTATACACTTCCAGCTCATTTTCTAGAAGTTAGCCACTTTCCGTGACAAAAATCACTATTCGAACATGGCCCTGATCTTCGGATTGATTGTTGGAGAACCTTCAAGGGTGTTTCATGGGGGTGCTTGTTAATGTATCTTGCGGTATTTCCTACATAAAAACTTTCTTTAAAGTTGGTGCTTGTTAATATGAACTGGTAGCTGTTTCGTCAAAAGAAAGCAGTTAAAGAACTTGGAACCTTTTCTTCATGACAATAAAGCAATTCAGTCATATGATGTTACCTAATATCAAGGGCCCCTAATGGAGAAATTCCTGACTACGGATCTGAAGACGAAGGACTTTAGTCCCTTCTTGCTTGTTTGACACTTGTGTTTATATCATTTGCAAGCTGTTTTTTACGGTCCGATACACAGGGCACCTGATTTTGGATAAGGTAATTGAGCATACCTTGTTCAATAACAGAGCTTTTAAATGTAACATAGTAGTAGTAATGTATGAAAGCAAACTAATAGGTGAGGTTTCTGACTTTGAGCCAGAACATTGAGGATCTGAGTCCCTTCATAAGTGTCTTCTGGTCGTGGTTTTTCATGTTATCTGGCTGCGGTTTTAGAAAGAACCTTGACAAAACTCACAAAACCACTGTCAAGGGACAAGCAAAACTCAACCTGACCATGTGAACTAATACATCAGGCAAATATTGGATAATTTAGTTGACTCAAGTATTAAGACTGACAGTTGGAGACCATTCATGGTTGTTTAGTGCTGGTGCTTTTTAATGTCACTTGCCAGCTGTTTCTCGGACAAAAACTTTCTTTTAAGCTGGTACTTGTTAACACGACTTGGTCACAGTTTCTGCAACAGAAACTTGAAACTAACACTCACAAGGCTTTGTTTAAGGGAATAACATAAGTCAACCCCAATGATGTCACCTAATATGAAAGGACACCTAATGGAGGAGCTTTCTGACTCCGGATCAAAAGATTGAGGACTTGAGTCTTTGCATAGTTGTGTGATGGTGGTGTTTTTTCATATCATCTTGCTGGTGTTACTAACACTGAAATCTGAGAAAAAAACTCACCAAACATCAGTCAAGGGGCTAACATTGCTCAGCCTGACCATACGGTCGAAACACCTGAGTTTGGATCTGGAGAGTGATTGAGTATGAGAGTTTTTCAATGACAGGGCTGTTTAACTCAACATGACAGCGGTTATTTGACATGGCACTGATCAACCGCTGTCAGTTCTCACAGCTCACTGTTAGGAGTCAACCTTGTCATGCAATGACCACGTGGCCTAATGGATAAGGCGTCTGACTTCGGATCAGAAGACTGAGGGTTCGAGTCACTTCGTGGTTGTAATTGTGCATTTCATCTGGACCAGCAACAATGGCAGATTTTGCAATGCCTATGGCACCTGGAAAAAAGTGTCTCAAGTGCTGGTGCTGTCACTGTCAAATCCAGCAGAGACTTTAAACAAAAGTGGATTTTAATCAGGGTTTGTCAGCAAAGTAGTTAATTCAGTGTGAGTGCTCATTTGTTCTGCTCCCACTGGCAAAAGGAGTAGATGTCATAGATTTAGGGGAAATGGGAAACAGTTAATATTTGATTACAATATTCAAATTTATTGTCATTATGCCAAGTACAGGAACAGAGCATAACCAAAAGAAATGTGCATCTTTTTAATAAACTTTACTTTGAACAATTCAATTTTAAAAAGACGTAAAGTTTGACAATTAAAGCACACATCTAATCAGAGTGTGAATGAATGGTAAAGTGCATGGGAGTGTGCATTTATATACATCATATGTGTACTTTTCATGCACAGCAGTAGAAGAAAGACTAATGTACATGTGAGTAAATATAGATGTTTATAGGGTAGAGAAATTAAGTACCGTATGCCATGCTGGGATGAGGGGAGAATATAGCCTGCAGCAGAAAATTGTTCACTATGGTTTTACTCAGCGAAATTTACACAGTATCCTGTGTCTGTGTGAAAAGTCCACTGAAACACATAATGTTTAGTGTGTCACAATCAATTATAGAAAACATTTTCAATCTCCTGAACCAAGCGTTGTAGTGGCCACGTGAGATTGGTTCTTTCCCCATGGTAGATCAGCCTGCTACGGCAAAGAACGCCGGCACAACGGCTTCAGTCTCGATCAGCGGAGTGCAGATCTATATCCGGGTGCCGTAGCCGTCGCAAAATCCGCCCTTGCTTAAAGTCCCTATTGTGTCAATAGTGAATACAAGATAGTATTATAAAAGTCTGCTGACACTCCCTTAAGCTATCCATAGAATTCAAACACTGTAGTAAAAGGGCACTGACAATTGCATCAAAGAGTGGGCAGACTTGAGTGAAACTACCTATGCTGCTTGTATATACTGGCCAACCTTTGTGGAATTCTATGATCTTCCCTTTCAGGTGTCACAATAGGAATACTTTCTTATCAATAAGGGTGGCCATTTTAAGCTCCCTTCAGATCCCCACAACTCCATGACATCGTCCATTTTACTGTTTTTAATTCTATGGAGCTGACATCATGGAAACTGACTGTGTGATCGAATGGATAAGGTGTCAGTCCTTGGTTCAGAAGATTAAAGAGACCCTTAACAATACTTTAACGCGTGTGCATTTTAAAAGTAGACAGCTGTTTCTTAAAAATTAACCTGAAAAAACATGAGGCTTCAATTAAAGGACTAGTATAATTCAACCTGACCGTGTGACCTAATCATATGGCATATAAAGGATAAGTTATATAACTTTGCTGCAGAATTTGAATAGAAAAAAAATGACGTCATATGCTCTAATGTCCATAAACGTTTCTTCAACCACAATTGGATAACGTCATGAGGTAAAGGAGAGGTGTAAAGGGGAATTCAAAACGGCTAAGGAAGACAACCGTGCTGCTACGACAATCCAATGCATTTACTGGCCAACTTGATCATGCCATTCTTGCCCATCACGTTCCTTTGTTTTTTGTGATTGCCCGTATGGATGGTCGTCACTTTAAATGGTTCAGCCACACTGAATGGCTGGATGGCGTTATCACCTTTGTTTTTATGAAGAATGGTTTTGTGTACCCTATGTCAAAGGTGATACGTTAGGTAGCATTGAAGCACCTTTTCTTTACATTTACAAAACTGGAATACACTTCTCATGGCTGCCGTGTATACACTTCCAGCTCATTTTCTAGAAGTTAGCCACTTTCCGTGACAAAAATCACTATTCGAACATGGCCCTGATCTTCGGATTGATTGTTGGAGAACCTTCAAGGGTGTTTCATGGGGGTGCTTGTTAATGTATCTTGCGGTATTTCCTACATAAAAACTTTCTTTAAAGTTGGTGCTTGTTAATATGAACTGGTAGCTGTTTCGTCAAAAGAAAGCAGTTAAAGAACTTGGAACCTTTTCTTCATGACAATAAAGCAATTCAGTCATATGATGTTACCTAATATCAAGGGCCCCTAATGGAGAAATTCCTGACTACGGATCTGAAGACGAAGGACTTTAGTCCCTTCTTGCTTGTTTGACACTTGTGTTTATATCATTTGCAAGCTGTTTTTTACGGTCCGATACACAGGGCACCTGATTTTGGATAAGGTAATTGAGCATACCTTGTTCAATGACAGAGCTTTTGAATGTAACATAGTAGTAGTAATGTATGAAAGCAAACTAATAGGTGAGGTTTCTGACTTTGAGCCAGAACATTGAGGATCTGAGTCCCTTCATAAGTGTCTTCTGGTCGTGGTTTTTCATGTTATCTGGCTGCGGTTTTAGAAAGAACCTTGACAAAACTCACAAAACCACTGTCAAGGGACAAGCAAAACTCAACCTGACCATGTGAACTAATACATCAGGCAAATATTGGATAATTTAGTTGACTCAAGTATTAAGACTGACAGTTGGAGACCATTCATGGTTGTTTAGTGCTGGTGCTTTTTAATGTCACTTGCCAGCTGTTTCTCGGACAAAAACTTTCTTTTAAGCTGGTACTTGTTAACACGACTTGGTCACAGTTTCTGCAACAGAAACTTGAAACTAACACTCACAAGGCTTTGTTTAAGGGAATAACATAAGTCAACCCCAATGATGTCACCTAATATGAAAGGACACCTAATGGAGGAGCTTTCTGACTCCGGATCAAAAGATTGAGGACTTGAGTCTTTGCATAGTTGTGTGATGGTGGTGTTTTTTCATATCATCTTGCTGGTGTTACTAACACTGAAATCTGAGAAAAAAACTCACCAAACATCAGTCAAGGGGCTAACATTGCTCAGCCTGACCATACGGTCGAAACACCTGAGTTTGGATCTGGAGAGTGATTGAGTATGAGAGTTTTTCAATGACAGGGCTGTTTAACTCAACATGACAGCGGTTATTTGACATGGCACTGATCAACCGCTGTCAGTTCTCACAGCTCACTGTTAGGAGTCAACCTTGTCATGCAATGACCACGTGGCCTAATGGATAAGGCGTCTGACTTCGGATCAGAAGACTGAGGGTTCGAGTCACTTCGTGGTTGTAATTGTGCATTTCATCTGGACCAGCAACAATGGCAGATTTTGCAATGCCTATGGCACCTGGAAAAAAGTGTCTCAAGTGCTGGTGCTGTCACTGTCAAATCCAGCAGAGACTTTAAACAAAAGTGGATTTTAATCAGGGTTTGTCAGCAAAGTAGTTAATTCAGTGTGAGTGCTCATTTGTTCTGCTCCCACTGGCAAAAGGAGTAGATGTCATAGATTTAGGGGAAATGGGAAACAGTTAATATTTGATTACAATATTCAAATTTATTGTCATTATGCCAAGTACAGGAACAGAGCATAACCAAAAGAAATGTGCATCTTTTTAATAAACTTTACTTTGAACAATTCAATTTTAAAAAGACGTAAAGTTTGACAATTAAAGCACACATCTAATCAGAGTGTGAATGAATGGTAAAGTGCATGGGAGTGTGCATTTATATACATCATATGTGTACTTTTCATGCACAGCAGTAGAAGAAAGACTAATGTACATGTGAGTAAATATAGATGTTTATAGGGTAGAGAAATTAAGTACCGTATGCCATGCTGGGATGAGGGGAGAATATAGCCTGCAGCAGAAAATTGTTCACTATGGTTTTACTCAGCGAAATTTACACAGTATCCTGTGTCTGTGTGAAAAGTCCACTGAAACACATAATGTTTAGTGTGTCACAATCAATTATAGAAAACATTTTCAATCTCCTGAACCAAGCGTTGTAGTGGCCACGTGAGATTGGTTCTTTCCCCATGGTAGATCAGCCTGCTACGGCAAAGAACGCCGGCACAACGGCTTCAGTCTCGATCAGCGGAGTGCAGATCTATATCCGGGTGCCGTAGCCGTCGCAAAATCCGCCCTTGCTTAAAGTCCCTATTGTGTCAATAGTGAATACAAGATAGTATTATAAAAGTCTGCTGACACTCCCTTAAGCTATCCATAGAATTCAAACACTGTAGTAAAAGGGCACTGACAATTGCATCAAAGAGTGGGCAGACTTGAGTGAAACTACCTATGCTGCTTGTATATACTGGCCAACCTTTGTGGAATTCTATGATCTTCCCTTTCAGGTGTCACAATAGGAATACTTTCTTATCAATAAGGGTGGCCATTTTAAGCTCCCTTCAGATCCCCACAACTCCATGACATCGTCCATTTTACTGTTTTTAATTCTATGGAGCTGACATCATGGAAACTGACTGTGTGATCGAATGGATAAGGTGTCAGTCCTTGGTTCAGAAGATTAAAGAGACCCTTAACAATACTTTAACGCGTGTGCATTTTAAAAGTAGACAGCTGTTTCTTAAAAATTAACCTGAAAAAACATGAGGCTTCAATTAAAGGACTAGTATAATTCAACCTGACCGTGTGACCTAATCATATGGCATATAAAGGATAAGTTATATAACTTTGCTGCAGAATTTGAATAGAAAAAAAATGACGTCATATGCTCTAATGTCCATAAACGTTTCTTCAACCACAATTGGATAACGTCATGAGGTAAAGGAGAGGTGTAAAGGGGAATTCAAAACGGCTAAGGAAGACAACCGTGCTGCTACGACAATCCAATGCATTTACTGGCCAACTTGATCATGCCATTCTTGCCCATCACGTTCCTTTGTTTTTTGTGATTGCCCGTATGGATGGTCGTCACTTTAAATGGTTCAGCCACACTGAATGGCTGGATGGCGTTATCACCTTTGTTTTTATGAAGAATGGTTTCGTGTACCCTATGTCAAAGGTGATACGTTAGGTAGCATTGAAGCACCTTTTCTTTACATTTACAAAACTGGAATACACTTCTCATGGCTGCCGTGTATACACTTCCAGCTCATTTTCTAGAAGTTAGCCACTTTCCGTGACAAAAATCACTATTCGAACATGGCCCTGATCTTCGGATTGATTGTTGGAGAACCTTCAAGGGTGTTTCATGGGGGTGCTTGTTAATGTATCTTGCGTTATTTCCTACATAAAAACTTTCTTTAAAGTTGGTGCTTGTTAATATGAACTGGTAGCTGTTTCGTCAAAAGAAAGCAGTTAAAGAACTTGGAACCTTTTCTTCATGACAATAAAGCAATTCAGTCATATGATGTTGCCTAATATCAAGGGCCCCTAATGGAGAAATTCCTGACTACGGATCTGAAGACGAAGGACTTTAGTCCCTTCTTGCTTGTTTGACACTTGTGTTTATATCATTTGCAAGCTGTTTTTTACGGTCCGATACACAGGGCACCTGATTTTGGATAAGGTAATTGAGCATACCTTGTTCAATAACAGAGCTTTTGAATGTAACATAGTAGTAGTAATGTATGAAAGCAAACTAATAGGTGAGGTTTCTGACTTTGAGCCAGAACATTGAGGATCTGAGTCCCTTCATAAGTGTCTTCTGGTCGTGGTTTTTCATGTTATCTGGCTGCGGTTTTAGAAAGAACCTTGACAAAACTCACAAAACCACTGTCAAGGGACAAGCAAAACTCAACCTGACCATGTGAACTAATACATCAGGCAAATATTGGATAATTTAGTTGACTCAAGTATTAAGACTGACAGTTGGAGACCATTCATGGTTGTTTAGTGCTGGTGCTTTTTAATGTCACTTGCCAGCTGTTTCTCGGACAAAAACTTTCTTTTAAGCTGGTACTTGTTAACACGACTTGGTCACAGTTTCTGCAACAGAAACTTGAAACTAACACTCACAAGGCTTTGTTTAAGGGAATAACATAAGTCAACCCCAATGATGTCACCTAATATGAAAGGACACCTAATGGAGGAGCTTTCTGACTCCGGATCAAAAGATTGAGGACTTGAGTCTTTGCATAGTTGTGTGATGGTGGTGTTTTTTCATATCATCTTGCTGGTGTTACTAACACTGAAATCTGAGAAAAAAACTCACCAAACATCAGTCAAGGGGCTAACATTGCTCAGCCTGACCATACAGTCGAAACACCTGAGTTTGGATCTGGAGAGTGATTGAGTATGAGAGTTTTTCAATGACAGGGCTGTTTAACTCAACATGACAGCGGTTATTTGACATGGCACTGATCAACCGCTGTCAGTTCTCACAGCTCACTGTTAGGAGTCAACCTTGTCATGCAATGACCACGTGGCCTAATGGATAAGGCGTCTGACTTCGGATCAGCAGACTGAGGGTTCGAGTCACTTCGTGGTTGTAATTGTGCATTTCATCTGGACCAGCAACAATGGCAGATTTTGCAATGCCTATGGCACCTGGAAAAAAGTGTCTCAAGTGCTGGTGCTGTCACTGTCAAATCCAGCAGAGACTTTAAACAAAAGTGGATTTTAATCAGGGTTTGTCAGCAAAGTAGTTAATTCAGTGTGAGTGCTCATTTGTTCTGCTCCCACTGGCAAAAGGAGTAGATGTCATAGATTTAGGGGAAATGGGAAACAGTTAATATTTGATTACAATATTCAAATTTATTGTCATTATGCCAAGTACAGGAACAGAGCATAACCAAAAGAAATGTGCATCTTTTTAATAAACTTTACTTTGAACAATTCAATTTTAAAAAGACGTAAAGTTTGACAATTAAAGCACACATCTAATCAGAGTGTGAATGAATGGTAAAGTGCATGGGAGTGTGCATTTATATACATCATATGTGTACTTTTCATGCACAGCAGTAGAAGAAAGACTAATGTACATGTGAGTAAATATAGATGTTTATAGGGTAGAGAAATTAAGTACCGTATGCCATGCTGGGATGAGGGGAGAATATAGCCTGCAGCAGAAAATTGTTCACTATGGTTTTACTCAGCGAAATTTACACAGTATCCTGTGTCTGTGTGAAAAGTCCACTGAAACACATAATGTTTAGTGTGTCACAATCAATTATAGAAAACATTTTCAATCTCCTGAACCAAGCGTTGTAGTGGCCACGTGAGATTGGTTCTTTCCCCATGGTAGATCAGCCTACTACGGCAAAGAACGCCGGCACAACGGCTTCAGTCTCGATCAGCGGAGTGCAGATCTATATCCGGGTGCCGTAGCCGTCGCAAAATCCGCCCTTGCTTAAAGTCCCTATTGTGTCAATAGTGAATACAAGATAGTATTATAAAAGTCTGCTGACACTCCCTGAAGCTATCCATAGAATTCAAACACTGTAGTAAAAGGGCACTGACAATTGCATCAAAGAGTGGGCAGACTTGAGTGAAACTACCTATGCTGCTTGTATATACTGGCCAACCTTTGTGGAATTCTATGATCTTCCCTTTTAGGTGTCACAATAGGAATACTTTCTTATCAATGAGGGTGGCCATTTTAAGCTCAGATCCCCACAACTCCATGACATCGTCCATTTTACTGTTTTTAATTCTATGGAGCTGACATCATGGAAACTGACTGTGTGATCGAATGGATAAGGTGTCAGTCCTTGGTTCAGAAGATTAAAGAGACCCTTAACAATACTTTAACGCGTGTGCATTTTAAAAGTAGACAGCTGTTTCTTAAAAATTAACCTGAAAAAACATGAGGTTTCAATTAAAGGACTAGTATAATTCAGCCTGACCGTGTGACCTAATCATATGGCATATAAAGGATAAGTTATATAACTTTGCTGCAGAATTTGAATAGACAAAAAATGACGTCATATGCTCTAATGTCCATAAACGTTTCTTCAACCACAATTGGATAATGTCATGAGGTAAAGGAGAGGTGTAAAGGGGAATTCAAAACGGCTAAGGAAGACAACCGTGCTGCTACGACAATCCAATGCATTTACTGGCCAACTTGATCATGCCATTCTTGCCCATCACGTTCCTTTGTTTTTTGTGATTGCCCGTATGGATGGTCGTCACTTTAAATGGTTCAGCCACACTGAATGGCTGGATGGCGTTATCACCTTTGTTTTTATGAAGAATGGTTTCGTGTACCCTATGTCAAAGGTGATACGTTAGGAAGCATTGAAGCACCTTTTCTTTACATTTACAAAACTGGAATACACTTCTCATGGCTGCCGTGTATACACTTCCAGCTCATTTTCTAGAAGTTAGCCACTTTCCGTGACAAAAAACACGATTCGAACATGGCCCTGATCTTCGGATTGATTGTTGGAGAACCTTCAAGGGTGTTTCATGGGGGTGCTTGTTAATGTATCTTGCGGTATTTCCTACATAAAAACTTTCTTTAAAGTTGGTGCTTGTTAATATGAACTGGTAGCTGTTTCGTCAAAAGAAACCAGTTAAAGAACTTGGAACCTTTTCTTCATGACAATAAAGCAATTCAGTCATATGATGTTACCTAATATGAAGGGCCCCTAATGGAGAAATTCCTGACTACGGATCTGAAGACGAAGGACTTTAGTCCCTTCTTGCTTGTTTGACACTTGTGTTTATATCATTTGCAAGCTGTTTTTTACGGTCCGATACACAGGGCACCTGATTTTGGATAAGGTAATTGAGCATACCTTGTTCAATAACAGAGCTTTTGAATGTAACATAGTAGTAGTAATGTATGAAAGCAAACTAATAGGTGAGGTTTCTGACTTTGAGCCAGAACATTGAGGATCTGAGTCCCTTCATAAGTGTCTTCTGGTCGTGGTTTTTCATGTTATCTGGCTGCGGTTTTAGAAAGAACCTTGACAAAACTCACAAAACCACTGTCAAGGGACAAGCAAAACTCAACCTGACCATGTGAACTAATACATCAGGCAAATATTGGATAATTTAGTTGACTCAAGTATTAAGACTGACAGTTGGAGACCATTCATGGTTGTTTAGTGCTGGTGCTTTTTAATGTCACTTGCCAGCTGTTTCTCGGACAAAAACTTTCTTTTAAGCTGGTACTTGTTAACACGACTTGGTCACAGTTTCTGCAACAGAAACTTGAAACTAACACTCACAAGGCTTTGTTTAAGGGAATAACATAAGTCAACCCCAATGATGTCACCTAATATGAAAGGACACCTAATGGAGGAGCTTTCTGACTCCGGATCAAAAGATTGAGGACTTGAGTCTTTGCATAGTTGTGTGATGGTGGTGTTTTTTCATATCATCTTGCTGGTGTTACTAACACTGAAATCTGAGGAAAAAACTCACCAAACTTCAGTCAAGGGGCTAACATTGCTCAGCCTGACCATACGGTCGAAACACCTGAGTTTGGATCTGGAGAGTGATTGAGTATGAGAGTTTTTCAATGACAGGGCTGTTTAACTCAACATGACAGCGGTTATTTGACATGGCACTGATCAACCGCTGTCAGTTCTCACAGCTCACTGTTAGGAGTCAGCCTTGCCATGCAATGACCATGTGGCCTAATGGATAAGGCGTCATACTTCGAATCAGAAGACTGAGGGTTCGAGTCCCTTTGTGGTTGGATTTATGCATTTCATCTGGACCAGCAACAATGGCAGATTTTGCAATGCCTATGGCACCTGGAAAAAAGTGTCTCAAGTGCTGGTGCTGTCACTGTCAAATCCAGCAGAGACTTTAAACAAAAGTGGATTTTAATCAGGGTTTGTCAGCAAAGTAGTTAATTCAGTGTGAGTGCTCATTTGTCCTGCTCCCACTGGCAAAAGGAGTAGATGTCATAGATTTAGGGGAAATGGGAAACAGTTAATATTTGATGACAATATTCAAATTTATTGTCATTATGCCAAGTACAGGAACAGAGCATAACCAAAAGAAATGTGCATCTTTTTAATAAACTTTACTTTCAACAATTCAATTTTAAAAAGACGTAAAGTTTGACAATTAAAGCACACATCTAATCAGAGTGTGAATGAATGGTAAAGTGCATGGGAGTGTGCATTTATATACATCATATGTGTACTTTTCATGCACAGCAGTAGAAGAAAGACTAATGTACATGTGAGTAAATATAGATGTTTATAGGGTAGAGAAATTAAGTACCGTATGCCATGCTGGGATGAGGGGAGAATATAGCCTGCAGCAGAAAATTGTTCACTATGGTTTTACTCAGCGAAATTTACACAGTATCCTGTGTCTGTGTGAAAAGTCCACTGAAACACATAATGTTTAGTGTGTCACAATCAATTATAGAAAACATTTTCAATCTCCTGAACCAAGCGTTGTAGTGGCCACGTGAGATTGGTTCTTTCCCCATGGTAGATCAGCCTGCAACGGCAAAGAACACCAGCACAACGGCTTCAGTCTCGATCAGCGGAGTGCAGATCTATATCCGGGTGCCGTAGCCGTCGCAAAATCCGCCCTTGCTTAAAGTCCCTATTGTGTCAATAGTGAATACAAGATAGTATTATAAAAGACTGCTGACACTCCCTTAAGCTATCCATAGAATTCAAACACTGTAGTAAAAGGGCACTGACAATTGCATCAAAGAGTGGGCAGACTTGAGTGAAACTACCTATGCTGCTTGTATATACTGGCCAACCTTTGTGGAATTCTATGATCTTCCCTTTCAGGTGTCACAATAGGAATACTTTCTTATCAATAAGGGTGGCCATTTTAAGCTCCCTTCAGATCCCCACAACTCCATGACATCGTCCATTTTACTGTTTTTAATTCTATGGAGCTGACATCATGGAAACTGACTGTGTGATCGAATGGATAAGGTGTCAGTCCTTGGTTCAGAAGATTAAAGAGACCCTTAACAATACTTTAACGCGTGTGCATTTTAAAAGTAGACAGCTGTTTCTTAAAAATTAACCTGAAAAAACATGAGGTTTCAATTAAAGGACTAGTATAATTCAGCCTGACCGTGTGACCTAATCATATGGCATATAAAGGATAAGTTATATAACTTTGCTGCAGAATTTGAATAGACAAAAAATGACGTCATATGCTCTAATGTCCATAAACGTTTCTTCAACCACAATTGGATAATGTCATGAGGTAAAGGAGAGGTGTAAAGGGGAATTCAAAACGGCTAAGGAAGACAACCGTGCTGCTACGACAATCCAATGCATTTACTGGCCAACTTGATCATGCCATTCTTGCCCATCACGTTCCTTTGTTTTTTGTGATTGCCCGTATGGATGGTCGTCACTTTAAATGGTTCAGCCACACTGAATGGCTGGATGGCGTTATCACCTTTGTTTTTATGAAGAATGGTTTCGTGTACCCTATGTCAAAGGTGATACGTTAGGAAGCATTGAAGCACCTTTTCTTTACATTTACAAAACTGGAATACACTTCTCATGGCTGCCGTGTATACACTTCCAGCTCATTTTCTAGAAGTTAGCCACTTTCCGTGACAAAAAACACTATTCCAACATGGCCCTGATCTTCGGATTGATTGTTGGAGAACCTTCAAGGGTGTTTCATGGGGGTGCTTGTTAATGTATCTTGCGGTATTTCCTACATAAAAACTTTCTTTAAAGTTGGTGCTTGTTAATATGAACTGGTAGCTGTTTCGTCAAAAGAAACCAGTTAAAGAACTTGGAACCTTTTCTTCATGACAATAAAGCAATTCAGTCATATGATGTTACCTAATATGAAGGGCCCCTAATGGAGAAATTCCTGACTACGGATCTGAAGACGAAGGACTTTAGTCCCTTCTTGCTTGTTCGACACTTGTGTTTATATCATTTGCAAGCTGTTTTTTACGGTCCGATACACAGGGCACCTGATTTTGGATAAGGTAATTGAGCATACCTTGTTCAATAACAGAGCTTTTGAATGTAACATAGTAGTAGTAATGTATGAAAGCAAACTAATAGGTGAGGTTTCTGACTTTGAGCCAGAACATTGAGGATCTGAGTCCCTTCATAAGTGTCTTCTGGTCGTGGTTTTTCATGTTATCTGGCTGCGGTTTTAGAAAGAACCTTGACAAAACTCACAAAACCACTGTCAAGGGACAAGCAAAACTCAACCTGACCATGTGAACTAATACATCAGGCAAATATTGGATAATTTAGTTGACTCAAGTATTAAGACTGACAGTTGGAGACCATTCATGGTTGTTTAGTGCTGGTGCTTTTTAATGTCACTTGCCAGCTGTTTCTCGGACAAAAACTTTCTTTTAAGCTGGTACTTGTTAACACGACTTGGTCACAGTTTCTGCAACAGAAACTTGAAACTAACACTCACAAGGCTTTGTTTAAGGGAATAACATAAGTCAACCCCAATGATGTCACCTAATATGAAAGGACACCTAATGGAGGAGCTTTCTGACTCCGGATCAAAAGATTGAGGACTTGAGTCTTTGCATAGTTGTGTGATGGTGGTGTTTTTTCATATCATCTTGCTGGTGTTACTAACACTGAAATCTGAGAAAAAAACTCACCAAACATCAGTCAAGGGGCTAACATTGCTCAGCCTGACCATACGGTCGAAACACCTGAGTTTGGATCTGGAGAGTGATTGAGTATGAGAGTTTTTCAATGACAGGGCTGTTTAACTCAACATGACAGCGGTTATTTGACATGGCACTGATCAACCGCTGTCAGTTCTCACAGCTCACTGTTAGGAGTCAACCTTGTCATGCAATGACCACGTGGCCTAATGGATAAGGCGTCTGACTTCGGATCAGAAGACTGAGGGTTCGAGTCACTTCGTGGTTGTAATTGTGCATTTCATCTGGACCAGCAACAATGGCAGATTTTGCAATGCCTATGGCACCTGGAAAAAAGTGTCTCAAGTGCTGGTGCTGTCACTGTCAAATCCAGCAGAGACTTTAAACAAAAGTGGATTTTAATCAGGGTTTGTCAGCAAAGTAGTTAATTCAGTGTGAGTGCTCATTTGTTCTGCTCCCACTGGCAAAAGGAGTAGATGTCATAGATTTAGGGGAAATGGGAAACAGTTAATATTTGATTACAATATTCAAATTTATTGTCATTATGCCAAGTACAGGAACAGAGCATAACCAAAAGAAATGTGCATCTTTTTAATAAACTTTACTTTGAACAATTCAATTTTAAAAAGACGTAAAGTTTGACAATTAAAGCACACATCTAATCAGAGTGTGAATGAATGGTAAAGTGCATGGGAGTGTGCATTTATATACATCATATGTGTACTTTTCATGCACAGCAGTAGAAGAAAGACTAATGTACATGTGAGTAAATATAGATGTTTATAGGGTAGAGAAATTAAGTACCGTATGCCATGCTGGGATGAGGGGAGAATATAGCCTGCAGCAGAAAATTGTTCACTATGGTTTTACTCAGCGAAATTTACACAGTATCCTGTGTCTGTGTGAAAAGTCCACTGAAACACATAATGTTTAGTGTGTCACAATCAATTATAGAAAACATTTTCAATCTCCTGAACCAAGCGTTGTAGTGGCCACGTGAGATTGGTTCTTTCCCCATGGTAGATCAGCCTGCTACGGCAAAGAACGCCGGCACAACGGCTTCAGTCTCGATCAGCGGAGTGCAGATCTATATCCGGGTGCCGTAGCCGTCGCAAAATCCGCCCTTGCTTAAAGTCCCTATTGTGTCAATAGTGAATACAAGATAGTATTATAAAAGTCTGCTGACACTCCCTTAAGCTATCCATAGAATTCAAACACTGTAGTAAAAGGGCACTGACAATTGCATCAAAGAGTGGGCAGACTTGAGTGAAACTACCTATGCTGCTTGTATATACTGGCCAACCTTTGTGGAATTCTATGATCTTCCCTTTCAGGTGTCACAATAGGAATACTTTCTTATCAATAAGGGTGGCCATTTTAAGCTCCCTTCAGATCCCCACAACTCCATGACATCGTCCATTTTACTGTTTTTAATTCTATGGAGCTGACATCATGGAAACTGACTGTGTGATCGAATGGATAAGGTGTCAGTCCTTGGTTCAGAAGATTAAAGAGACCCTTAACAATACTTTAACGCGTGTGCATTTTAAAAGTAGACAGCTGTTTCTTAAAAATTAACCTGAAAAAACATGAGGTTTCAATTAAAGGACTAGTATAATTCAGCCTGACCGTGTGACCTAATCATATGGCATATAAAGGATAAGTTATATAACTTTGCTGCAGAATTTGAATAGACAAAAAATGACGTCATATGCTCTAATGTCCATAAACGTTTCTTCAACCACAATTGGATAATGTCATGAGGTAAAGGAGAGGTGTAAAGGGGAATTCAAAACGGCTAAGGAAGACAACCGTGCTGCTACGACAATCCAATGCATTTACTGGCCAACTTGATCATGCCATTCTTGCCCATCACGTTCCTTTGTTTTTTGTGATTGCCCGTATGGATGGTCGTCACTTTAAATGGTTCAGCCACACTGAATGGCTGGATGGCGTTATCACCTTTGTTTTTATGAAGAATGGTTTCGTGTACCCTATGTCAAAGGTGATACGTTAGGAAGCATTGAAGCACCTTTTCTTTACATTTACAAAACTGGAATACACTTCTCATGGCTGCCGTGTATACACTTCCAGCTCATTTTCTAGAAGTTAGCCACTTTCCGTGACAAAAAACACTATTCCAACATGGCCCTGATCTTCGGATTGATTGTTGGAGAACCTTCAAGGGTGTTTCATGGGGGTGCTTGTTAATGTATCTTGCGGTATTTCCTACATAAAAACTTTCTTTAAAGTTGGTGCTTGTTAATATGAACTGGTAGCTGTTTCGTCAAAAGAAAGCAGTTAAAGAACTTGGAACCTTTTCTTCATGACAATAAAGCAATTCAGTCATATGATGTTACCTAATATGAAGGGCCCCTAATGGAGAAATTCCTGACTACGGATCTGAAGACGAAGGACTTTAGTCCCTTCTTGCTTGTTTGACACTTGTGTTTATATCATTTGCAAGCTGTTTTTTACGGTCCGATACACAGGGCACCTGATTTTGGATAAGGTAATTGAGCATACCTTGTTCAATAACAGAGCTTTTGAATGTAACATAGTAGTAGTAATGTATGAAAGCAAACTAATAGGTGAGGTTTCTGACTTTGAGCCAGAACATTGAGGATCTGAGTCCCTTCATAAGTGTCTTCTGGTCGTGGTTTTTCATGTTATCTGGCTGCGGTTTTAGAAAGAACCTTGACAAAACTCACAAAACCACTGTCAAGGGACAAGCAAAACTCAACCTGACCATGTGAACTAATACATCAGGCAAATATTGGATAATTTAGTTGACTCAAGTATTAAGACTGACAGTTGGAGACCATTCATGGTTGTTTAGTGCTGGTGCTTTTTAATGTCACTTGCCAGCTGTTTCTCGGACAAAAACTTTCTTTTAAGCTGGTACTTGTGAACACGACTTGGTCACAGTTTCTGCAACAGAAACTTGAAACTAACACTCACAAGGCTTTGTTTAAGGGAATAACATAAGTCAACCCCAATGATGTCACCTAATATGAAAGGACACCTAATGGAGGAGCTTTCTGACTCCGGATCAAAAGATTGAGGACTTGAGTCTTTGCATAGTTGTGTGATGGTGGTGTTTTTTCATATCATCTTGCTGGTGTTACTAACACTGAAATCTGAGAAAAAAACTCACCAAACTTCAGTCAAGGGGCTAACATTGCTCAGCCTGACCATACGGTCGAAACACCTGAGTTTGGATCTGGAGAGTGATTGAGTATGAGAGTTTTTCAATGACAGGGCTGTTTAACTCAACATGACAGCGGTTATTTGACATGGCACTGATCAACCGCTGTCAGTTCTCACAGCTCACTGTTAGGAGTCAGCCTTGTCATGCAATGACCACGTGGCCTAATGGATAAGGCGTCATACCTGAATCAGAAGACTGAGGGTTCGAGTCCCTTCGTGGTTGGAATTATGCATTTCATCTGGACCAGCAACAATGGCAGATTTTGCAATGCCTATGGCACCTGGAAAAAAGTGTCTCAAGTGCTGGTGCTGTCACTGTCAAATCCAGCAGAGACTTTAAACAAAAGTGGATTTTAATCAGGGTTTGTCAGCAAAGTAGTTAATTCAGTGTGAGTGCTCATTTGTCCTGCTCCCACTGGCAAAAGGAGTAGATGTCATAGATTTAGGGGAAATGGGAAACAGTTAATATTTGATTACAATATTCAAATTTATTGTCATTATGCCAAGTACAGGAACAGAGCATAACCAAAAGAAATGTGCATCTTTTTAATAAACTTTACTTTGAACAATTCAATTTTAAAAAGACGTAAAGTTTGACAAATAAAGCACACATCTAATCAGAGTGTGAATGAACGGTAAAGTGCATGGGAGTGTGTATTTATATACATCATATGTGTACTTTTCATGCACAGCAGTAGAAGAAAGACTAATGTACATGTGAGTAAATATAGATGTTTATAGGGTAGAGAAATTAAGTACCGTATGCCATGCTGGGATGAGGGGAGAATATAGCCTGCAGCAGAAAATTGTTCACTATGGTTTTACTCAGCGAAATTTACACAGTATCCTGTGTCTGTGTGAAAAGTCCACTGAAACACATAATGTTTAGTGTGTCACAATCAATTATAGAAAACATTTTCAATCTCCTGAACCAAGCGTTGTAGTGGCCACGTGAGATTGGTTCTTTCCCCATGGTAGATCAGCCTGCTACGGCAAAGAACGCCGGCACAACGGCTTCAGTCTCGATCAGCGGAGTGCAGATCTATATCCGGGTGCCGTAGCCGTCGCAAAATCCGCCCTTGCTTAAAGTCCCTATTGTGTCAATAGTGAATACAAGATAGTATTATAAAAGACTGCTGACACTCCCTTAAGCTATCCATAGAATTCAAACACTGTAGTAAAAGGGCACTGACAATTGCATCAAAGAGTGGGCAGACTTGAGTGAAACTACCTATGCTGCTTGTATATACTGGCCAACCTTTGTGGAATTCTATGATCTTCCCTTTCAGGTGTCACAATAGGAATACTTTCTTATCAATAAGGGTGGCCATTTTAAGCTCCCTTCAGATCCCCACAACTCCATGACATCGTCCATTTTACTGTTTTTAATTCTATGGAGCTGACATCATGGAAACTGACTGTGTGATCGAATGGATAAGGTGTCAGTCCTTGGTTCAGAAGATTAAAGAGACCCTTAACAATACTTTAACGCGTGTGCATTTTAAAAGTAGACAGCTGTTTCTTAAAAATTAACCTGAAAAAACATGAGGTTTCAATTAAAGGACTAGTATAATTCAGCCTGACCGTGTGACCTAATCATATGGCATATAAAGGATAAGTTATATAACTTTGCTGCAGAATTTGAATAGACAAAAAATGACGTCATATGCTCTAATGTCCATAAACGTTTCTTCAACCACAATTGGATAATGTCATGAGGTAAAGGAGAGGTGTAAAGGGGAATTCAAAACGGCTAAGGAAGACAACCGTGCTGCTACGACAATCCAATGCATTTACTGGCCAACTTGATCATGCCATTCTTGCCCATCACGTTCCTTTGTTTTTTGTGATTGCCCGTATGGATGGTCGTCACTTTAAATGGTTCAGCCACACTGAATGGCTGGATGGCGTTATCACCTTTGTTTTTATGAAGAATGGTTTCGTGTACCCTATGTCAAAGGTGATACGTTAGGAAGCATTGAAGCACCTTTTCTTTACATTTACAAAACTGGAATACACTTCTCATGGCTGCCGTGTATACACTTCCAGCTCATTTTCTAGAAGTTAGCCACTTTCCGTGACAAAAAACACTATTCCAACATGGCCCTGATCTTCGGATTGATTGTTGGAGAACCTTCAAGGGTGTTTCATGGGGGTGCTTGTTAATGTATCTTGCGGTATTTCCTACATAAAAACTTTCTTTAAAGTTGGTGCTTGTTAATATGAACTGGTAGCTGTTTCGTCAAAAGAAAGCAGTTAAAGAACTTGGAACCTTTTCTTCATGACAATAAAGCAATTCAGTCATATGATGTTACCTAATATGAAGGGCCCCTAATGGAGAAATTCCTGACTACGGATCTGAAGACGAAGGACTTTAGTCCCTTCTTGCTTGTTTGACACTTGTGTTTATATCATTTGCAAGCTGTTTTTTACGGTCCGATACACAGGGCACCTGATTTTGGATAAGGTAATTGAGCATACCTTGTTCAATAACAGAGCTTTTGAATGTAACATAGTAGTAGTAATGTATGAAAGCAAACTAATAGGTGAGGTTTCTGACTTTGAGCCAGAACATTGAGGATCTGAGTCCCTTCATAAGTGTCTTCTGGTCGTGGTTTTTCATGTTATCTGGCTGCGGTTTTAGAAAGAACCTTGACAAAACTCACAAAACCACTGTCAAGGGACAAGCAAAACTCAACCTGACCATGTGAACTAATACATCAGGCAAATATTGGATAATTTAGTTGACTCAAGTATTAAGACTGACAGTTGGAGACCATTCATGGTTGTTTAGTGCTGGTGCTTTTTAATGTCACTTGCCAGCTGTTTCTCGGACAAAAACTTTCTTTTAAGCTGGTACTTGTGAACACGACTTGGTCACAGTTTCTGCAACAGAAACTTGAAACTAACACTCACAAGGCTTTGTTTAAGGGAATAACATAAGTCAACCCCAATGATGTCACCTAATATGAAAGGACACCTAATGGAGGAGCTTTCTGACTCCGGATCAAAAGATTGAGGACTTGAGTCTTTGCATAGTTGTGTGATGGTGGTGTTTTTTCATATCATCTTGCTGGTGTTACTAACACTGAAATCTGAGAAAAAAACTCACCAAACTTCAGTCAAGGGGCTAACATTGCTCAGCCTGACCATACGGTCGAAACACCTGAGTTTGGATCTGGAGAGTGATTGAGTATGAGAGTTTTTCAATGACAGGGCTGTTTAACTCAACATGACAGCGGTTATTTGACATGGCACTGATCAACCGCTGTCAGTTCTCACAGCTCACTGTTAGGAGTCAGCCTTGTCATGCAATGACCACGTGGCCTAATGGATAAGGCGTCATACCTGAATCAGAAGACTGAGGGTTTGAGTCCCTTCGTGGTTGGAATTATGCATTTCATCTGGACCAGCAACAATGGCAGATTTTGCAATGCCTATGGCACCTGGAAAAAAGTGTCTCAAGTGCTGGTGCTGTCACTGTCAAATCCAGCAGAGACTTTAAACAAAAGTGGATTTTAATCAGGGTTTGTCAGCAAAGTAGTTAATTCAGTGTGAGTGCTCATTTGTCCTGCTCCCACTGGCAAAAGGAGTAGATGTCATAGATTTAGGGGAAATGGGAAACAGTTAATATTTGATTACAATATTCAAATTTATTGTCATTATGCCAAGTACAGGAACAGAGCATAACCAAAAGAAATGTGCATCTTTTTAATAAACTTTACTTTGAACAATTCAATTTTAAAAAGACGTAAAGTTTGACAAATAAAGCACACATCTAATCAGAGTGTGAATGAACGGTAAAGTGCATGGGAGTGTGTATTTATATACATCATATGTGTACTTTTCATGCACAGCAGTAGAAGAAAGACTAATGTACATGTGAGTAAATATAGATGTTTATAGGGTAGAGAAATTAAGTACCGTATGCCATGCTGGGATGAGGGGAGAATATAGCCTGCAGCAGAAAATTGTTCACTATGGTTTTACTCAGCGAAATTTACACAGTATCCTGTGTCTGTGTGAAAAGTCCACTGAAACACATAATGTTTAGTGTGTCACAATCAATTATAGAAAACATTTTCAATCTCCTGAACCAAGCGTTGTAGTGGCCACGTGAGATTGGTTCTTTCCCCATGGTAGATCAGCCTGCTACGGCAAAGAACGCCAGCACAACGGCTTCAGTCTCGATCAGCGGAGTGCAGATCTATATCCGGGTGCCGTAGCCGTCGCAAAATCCGCCCTTGCTTAAAGTCCCTATTGTGTCAATAGTGAATACAAGATAGTATTATAAAAGACTGCTGACACTCCCTTAAGCTATCCATAGAATTCAAACACTGTAGTAAAAGGGCACTGACAATTGCATCAAAGAGTGGGCAGACTTGAGTGAAACTACCTATGCTGCTTGTATATACTGGCCAACCTTTGTGGAATTCTATGATCTTCCCTTTCAGGTGTCACAATAGGAATACTTTCTTATCAATAAGGGTGGCCATTTTAAGCTCCCTTCAGATCCCCACAACTCCATGACATCGTCCATTTTACTGTTTTTAATTCTATGGAGCTGACATCATGGAAACTGACTGTGTGATCGAATGGATAAGGTGTCAGTCCTTGGTTCAGAAGATTAAAGAGACCCTTAACAATACTTTAACGCGTGTGCATTTTAAAAGTAGACAGCTGTTTCTTAAAAATTAACCTGAAAAAACATGAGGTTTCAATTAAAGGACTAGTATAATTCAGCCTGACCGTGTGACCTAATCATATGGCATATAAAGGATAAGTTATATAACTTTGCTGCAGAATTTGAATAGACAAAAAATGACGTCATATGCTCTAATGTCCATAAACGTTTCTTCAACCACAATTGGATAATGTCATGAGGTAAAGGAGAGGTGTAAAGGGGAATTCAAAACGGCTAAGGAAGACAACCGTGCTGCTACGACAATCCAATGCATTTACTGGCCAACTTGATCATGCCATTCTTGCCCATCACGTTCCTTTGTTTTTTGTGATTGCCCGTATGGATGGTCGTCACTTTAAATGGTTCAGCCACACTGAATGGCTGGATGGCGTTATCACCTTTGTTTTTATGAAGAATGGTTTCGTGTACCCTATGTCAAAGGTGATACGTTAGGAAGCATTGAAGCACCTTTTCTTTACATTTACAAAACTGGAATACACTTCTCATGGCTGCCGTGTATACACTTCCAGCTCATTTTCTAGAAGTTAGCCACTTTCCGTGACAAAAAACACTATTCCAACATGGCCCTGATCTTCGGATTGATTGTTGGAGAACCTTCAAGGGTGTTTCATGGGGGTGCTTGTTAATGTATCTTGCGGTATTTCCTACATAAAAACTTTCTTTAAAGTTGGTGCTTGTTAATATGAACTGGTAGCTGTTTCGTCAAAAGAAAGCAGTTAAAGAACTTGGAACCTTTTCTTCATGACAATAAAGCAATTCAGTCATATGATGTTACCTAATATGAAGGGCCCCTAATGGAGAAATTCCTGACTACGGATCTGAAGACGAAGGACTTTAGTCCCTTCTTGCTTGTTTGACACTTGTGTTTATATCATTTGCAAGCTGTTTTTTACGGTCCGATACACAGGGCACCTGATTTTGGATAAGGTAATTGAGCATACCTTGTTCAATAACAGAGCTTTTGAATGTAACATAGTAGTAGTAATGTATGAAAGCAAACTAATAGGTGAGGTTTCTGACTTTGAGCCAGAACATTGAGGATCTGAGTCCCTTCATAAGTGTCTTCTGGTCGTGGTTTTTCATGTTATCTGGCTGCGGTTTTAGAAAGAACCTTGACAAAACTCACAAAACCACTGTCAAGGGACAAGCAAAACTCAACCTGACCATGTGAACTAATACATCAGGCAAATATTGGATAATTTAGTTGACTCAAGTATTAAGACTGACAGTTGGAGACCATTCATGGTTGTTTAGTGCTGGTGCTTTTTAATGTCACTTGCCAGCTGTTTCTCGGACAAAAACTTTCTTTTAAGCTGGTACTTGTGAACACGACTTGGTCACAGTTTCTGCAACAGAAACTTGAAACTAACACTCACAAGGCTTTGTTTAAGGGAATAACATAAGTCAACCCCAATGATGTCACCTAATATGAAAGGACACCTAATGGAGGAGCTTTCTGACTCCGGATCAAAAGATTGAGGACTTGAGTCTTTGCATAGTTGTGTGATGGTGGTGTTTTTTCATATCATCTTGCTGGTGTTACTAACACTGAAATCTGAGAAAAAAACTCACCAAACATCAGTCAAGGGGCTAACATTGCTCAGCCTGACCATACGGTCGAAACACCTGAGTTTGGATCTGGAGAGTGATTGAGTATGAGAGTTTTTCAATGACAGGGCTGTTTAACTCAACATGACAGCGGTTATTTGACATGGCACTGATCAACCGCTGTCAGTTCTCACAGCTCACTGTTAGGAGTCAGCCTTGTCATGCAATGACCACGTGGCCTAATGGATAAGGCGTCTGACTTCGGATCAGAAGACTGAGGGTTCGAGTCCCTTCGTGGTTGGAATTGTGCATTTCATCTGGACCAGCAACAATGGCAGATTTTGCAATGCCTATGGCACCTGGAAAAAAGTGTCTCAAGTGCTGGTGCTGTCACTGTCAAATCCAGCAGAGACTTTAAACAAAAGTGGATTTTAATCAGGGTTTGTCAGCAAAGTAGTTAATTCAGTGTGAGTGCTCATTTGTTCTGCTCCCACTGGCAAAAGGAGTAGATGTCATAGATTTAGGGGAAATGGGAAACAGTTAATATTTGATTACAATATTCAAATTTATTGTCATTATGCCAAGTACAGGAACAGAGCATAACCAAAAGAAATGTGCATCTTTTTAATAAACTTTACTTTGAACAATTCAATTTTAAAAAGACGTAAAGTTTGACAATTAAAGCACACATCTAATCAGAGTGTGAATGAATGGTAAAGTGCATGGGAGTGTGCATTTATATACATCATATGTGTACTTTTCATGCACAGCAGTAGAAGAAAGACTAATGTACATGTGAGTAAATATAGATGTTTATAGGGTAGAGAAATTAAGTACCGTATGCCATGCTGGGATGAGGGGAGAATATAGCCTGCAGCAGAAAATTGTTCACTATGGTTTTACTCAGCGAAATTTACACAGTATCCTGTGTCTGTGTGAAAAGTCCACTGAAACACATAATGTTTAGTGTGTCACAATCAATTATAGAAAACATTTTCAATCTCCTGAACCAAGCGTTGTAGTGGCCACGTGAGATTGGTTCTTTCCCCATGGTAGATCAGCCTGCTACGGCAAAGAACGCCGGCACAACGGCTTCAGTCTCGATCAGCGGAGTGCAGATCTATATCCGGGTGCCGTAGCCGTCGCAAAATCCGCCCTTGCTTAAAGTCCCTATTGTGTCAATAGTGAATACAAGATAGTATTATAAAAGTCTGCTGACACTCCCTTAAGCTATCCATAGAATTCAAACACTGTAGTAAAAGGGCACTGACAATTGCATCAAAGAGTGGGCAGACTTGAGTGAAACTACCTATGCTGCTTGTATATACTGGCCAACCTTTGTGGAATTCTATGATCTTCCCTTTCAGGTGTCACAATAGGAATACTTTCTTATCAATAAGGGTGGCCATTTTAAGCTCCCTTCAGATCCCCACAACTCCATGACATCGTCCATTTTACTGTTTTTAATTCTATGGAGCTGACATCATGGAAACTGACTGTGTGATCGAATGGATAAGGTGTCAGTCCTTGGTTCAGAAGATTAAAGAGACCCTTAACAATACTTTAACGCGTGTGCATTTTAAAAGTAGACAGCTGTTTCTTAAAAATTAACCTGAAAAAACATGAGGCTTCAATTAAAGGACTAGTATAATTCAACCTGACCGTGTGACCTAATCATATGGCATATAAAGGATAAGTTATATAACTTTGCTGCAGAATTTGAATAGAAAAAAAATGACGTCATATGCTCTAATGTCCATAAACGTTTCTTCAACCACAATTGGATAACGTCATGAGGTAAAGGAGAGGTGTAAAGGGGAATTCAAAACGGCTAAGGAAGACAACCGTGCTGCTACGACAATCCAATGCATTTACTGGCCAACTTGATCATGCCATTCTTGCCCATCACGTTCCTTTGTTTTTTGTGATTGCCCGTATGGATGGTCGTCACTTTAAATGGTTCAGCCACACTGAATGGCTGGATGGCGTTATCACCTTTGTTTTTATGAAGAATGGTTTCGTGTACCCTATGTCAAAGGTGATACGTTAGGTAGCATTGAAGCACCTTTTCTTTACATTTACAAAACTGGAATACACTTCTCATGGCTGCCGTGTATACACTTCCAGCTCATTTTCTAGAAGTTAGCCACTTTCCGTGACAAAAATCACTATTCGAACATGGCCCTGATCTTCGGATTGATTGTTGGAGAACCTTCAAGGGTGTTTCATGGGGGTGCTTGTTAATGTATCTTGCGTTATTTCCTACATAAAAACTTTCTTTAAAGTTGGTGCTTGTTAATATGAACTGGTAGCTGTTTCGTCAAAAGAAAGCAGTTAAAGAACTTGGAACCTTTTCTTCATGACAATAAAGCAATTCAGTCATATGATGTTGCCTAATATGAAGGGCCCCTAATGGAGAAATTCCTGACTACGGATCTGAAGACGAAGGACTTTAGTCCCTTCTTGCTTGTTTGACACTTGTGTTTATATCATTTGCAAGCTGTTTTTTACGGTCCGATACACAGGGCACCTGATTTTGGATAAGGTAATTGAGCATACCTTGTTCAATAACAGAGCTTTTGAATGTAACATAGTAGTAGTAATGTATGAAAGCAAACTAATAGGTGAGGTTTCTGACTTTGAGCCAGAACATTGAGGATCTGAGTCCCTTCATAAGTGTCTTCTGGTCGTGGTTTTTCATGTTATCTGGCTGCGGTTTTAGAAAGAACCTTGACAAAACTCACAAAACCACTGTCAAGGGACAAGCAAAACTCAACCTGACCATGTGAACTAATACATCAGGCAAATATTGGATAATTTAGTTGACTCAAGTATTAAGACTGACAGTTGGAGACCATTCATGGTTGTTTAGTGCTGGTGCTTTTTAATGTCACTTGCCAGCTGTTTCTCGGACAAAAACTTTCTTTTAAGCTGGTACTTGTTAACACGACTTGGTCACAGTTTCTGCAACAGAAACTTGAAACTAACACTCACAAGGCTTTGTTTAAGGGAATAACATAAGTCAACCCCAATGATGTCACCTAATATGAAAGGACACCTAATGGAGGAGCTTTCTGACTCCGGATCAAAAGATTGAGGACTTGAGTCTTTGCATAGTTGTGTGATGGTGGTGTTTTTTCATATCATCTTGCTGGTGTTACTAACACTGAAATCTGAGAAAAAAACTCACCAAACATCAGTCAAGGGGCTAACATTGCTCAGCCTGACCATACGGTCGAAACACCTGAGTTTGGATCTGGAGAGTGATTGAGTATGAGAGTTTTTCAATGACAGGGCTGTTTAACTCAACATGACAGCGGTTATTTGACATGGCACTGATCAACCGCTGTCAGTTCTCACAGCTCACTGTTAGGAGTCAACCTTGTCATGCAATGACCACGTGGCCTAATGGATAAGGCGTCTGACTTCGGATCAGCAGACTGAGGGTTCGAGTCACTTAGTGGTTGTAATTGTGCATTTCATCTGGACCAGCAACAATGGCAGATTTTGCAATGCCTATGGCACCTGGAAAAAAGTGTCTCAAGTGCTGGTGCTGTCACTGTCAAATCCAGCAGAGACTTTAAACAAAAGTGGATTTTAATCAGGGTTTGTCAGCAAAGTAGTTAATTCAGTGTGAGTGCTCATTTGTTCTGCTCCCACTGGCAAAAGGAGTAGATGTCATAGATTTAGGGGAAATGGGAAACAGTTAATATTTGATTACAATATTCAAATTTATTGTCATTATGCCAAGTACAGGAACAGAGCATAACCAAAAGAAATGTGCATCTTTTTAATAAACTTTACTTTGAACAATTCAATTTTAAAAAGACGTAAAGTTTGACAATTAAAGCACACATCTAATCAGAGTGTGAATGAATGGTAAAGTGCATGGGAGTGTGCATTTATATACATCATATGTGTACTTTTCATGCACAGCAGTAGAAGAAAGACTAATGTACATGTGAGTAAATATAGATGTTTATAGGGTAGAGAAATTAAGTACCGTATGCCATGCTGGGATGAGGGGAGAATATAGCCTGCAGCAGAAAATTGTTCACTATGGTTTTACTCAGCGAAATTTACACAGTATCCTGTGTCTGTGTGAAAAGTCCACTGAAACACATAATGTTTAGTGTGTCACAATCAATTATAGAAAACATTTTCAATCTCCTGAACCAAGCGTTGTAGTGGCCACGTGAGATTGGTTCTTTCCCCATGGTAGATCAGCCTGCTACGGCAAAGAACGCCGGCACAACGGCTTCAGTCTCGATCAGCGGAGTGCAGATCTATATCCGGGTGCCGTAGCCGTCGCAAAATCCGCCCTTGCTTAAAGTCCCTATTGTGTCAATAGTGAATACAAGATAGTATTATAAAAGTCTGCTGACACTCCCTTAAGCTATCCATAGAATTCAAACACTGTAGTAAAAGGGCACTGACAATTGCATCAAAGAGTGGGCAGACTTGAGTGAAACTACCTATGCTGCTTGTATATACTGGCCAACCTTTGTGGAATTCTATGATCTTCCCTTTCAGGTGTCACAATAGGAATACTTTCTTATCAATAAGGGTGGCCATTTTAAGCTCCCTTCAGATCCCCACAACTCCATGACATCGTCCATTTTACTGTTTTTAATTCTATGGAGCTGACATCATGGAAACTGACTGTGTGATCGAATGGATAAGGTGTCAGTCCTTGGTTCAGAAGATTAAAGAGACCCTTAACAATACTTTAACGCGTGTGCATTTTAAAAGTAGACAGCTGTTTCTTAAAAATTAACCTGAAAAAACATGAGGCTTCAATTAAAGGACTAGTATAATTCAACCTGACCGTGTGACCTAATCATATGGCATATAAAGGATAAGTTATATAACTTTGCTGCAGAATTTGAATAGAAAAAAAATGACGTCATATGCTCTAATGTCCATAAACGTTTCTTCAACCACAATTGGATAATGTCATGAGGTAAAGGAGAGGTGTAAAGGGGAATTCAAAACGGCTAAGGAAGACAACCGTGCTGCTACGACAATCCAATGCATTTACTGGCCAACTTGATCATGCCATTCTTGCCCATCACGTTCCTTTGTTTTTTGTGATTGCCCGTATGGATGGTCGTCACTTTAAATGGTTCAGCCACACTGAATGGCTGGATGGCGTTATCACCTTTGTTTTTATGAAGAATGGTTTCGTGTACCCTATGTCAAAGGTGATACGTTAGGTAGCATTGAAGCACCTTTTCTTTACATTTACAAAACTGGAATACACTTCTCATGGCTGCCGTGTATACACTTCCAGCTCATTTTCTAGAAGTTAGCCACTTTCCGTGACAAAAATCACTATTCGAACATGGCCCTGATCTTCGGATTGATTGTTGGAGAACCTTCAAGGGTGTTTCATGGGGGTGCTTGTTAATGTATCTTGCGGTATTTCCTACATAAAAACTTTCTTTAAAGTTGGTGCTTGTTAATATGAACTGGTAGCTGTTTCGTCAAAAGAAAGCAGTTAAAGAACTTGGAACCTTTTCTTCATGACAATAAAGCAATTCAGTCATATGATGTTACCTAATATCAAGGGCCCCTAATGGAGAAATTCCTGACTACGGATCTGAAGACGAAGGACTTTAGTCCCTTCTTGCTTGTTTGACACTTGTGTTTATATCATTTGCAAGCTGTTTTTTACGGTCCGATACACAGGGCACCTGATTTTGGATAAGGTAATTGAGCATACCTTGTTCAATAACAGAGCTTTTGAATGTAACATAGTAGTAGTAATGTATGAAAGCAAACTAATAGGTGAGGTTTCTGACTTTGAGCCAGAACATTGAGGATCTGAGTCCCTTCATAAGTGTCTTCTGGTCGTGGTTTTTCATGTTATCTGGCTGCGGTTTTAGAAAGAACCTTGACAAAACTCACAAAACCACTGTCAAGGGACAAGCAAAACTCAACCTGACCATGTGAACTAATACATCAGGCAAATATTGGATAATTTAGTTGACTCAAGTATTAAGACTGACAGTTGGAGACCATTCATGGTTGTTTAGTGCTGGTGCTTTTTAATGTCACTTGCCAGCTGTTTCTCGGACAAAAACTTTCTTTTAAGCTGGTACTTGTTAACACGACTTGGTCACAGTTTCTGCAACAGAAACTTGAAACTAACACTCACAAGGCTTTGTTTAAGGGAATAACATAAGTCAACCCCAATGATGTCACCTAATATGAAAGGACACCTAATGGAGGAGCTTTCTGACTCCGGATCAAAAGATTGAGGACTTGAGTCTTTGCATAGTTGTGTGATGGTGGTGTTTTTTCATATCATCTTGCTGGTGTTACTAACACTGAAATCTGAGAAAAAAACTCACCAAACATCAGTCAAGGGGCTAACATTGCTCAGCCTGACCATACGGTCGAAACACCTGAGTTTGGATCTGGAGAGTGATTGAGTATGAGAGTTTTTCAATGACAGGGCTGTTTAACTCAACATGACAGCGGTTATTTGACATGGCACTGATCAACCGCTGTCAGTTCTCACAGCTCACTGTTAGGAGTCAACCTTGTCATGCAATGACCACGTGGCCTAATGGATAAGGCGTCTGACTTCGGATCAGAAGACTGAGGGTTCGAGTCACTTCGTGGTTGTAATTGTGCATTTCATCTGGACCAGCAACAATGGCAGATTTTGCAATGCCTATGGCACCTGGAAAAAAGTGTCTCAAGTGCTAGTGCTGTCACTGTCAAATCCAGCAGAGACTTTAAACAAAAGTGGATTTTAATCAGGGTTTGTCAGCAAAGTAGTTAATTCAGTGTGAGTGCTCATTTGTTCTGCTCCCACTGGCAAAAGGAGTAGATGTCATAGATTTAGGGGAAATGGGAAACAGTTAATATTTGATTACAATATTCAAATTTATTGTCATTATGCCAAGTACAGGAACAGAGCATAACCAAAAGAAATGTGCATCTTTTTAATAAACTTTACTTTGAACAATTCAATTTTAAAAAGACGTAAAGTTTGACAATTAAAGCACACATCTAATCAGAGTGTGAATGAATGGTAAAGTGCATGGGAGTGTGCATTTATATACATCATATGTGTACTTTTCATGCACAGCAGTAGAAGAAAGACTAATGTACATGTGAGTAAATATAGATGTTTATAGGGTAGAGAAATTAAGTACCGTATGCCATGCTGGGATGAGGGGAGAATATAGCCTGCAGCAGAAAATTGTTCACTATGGTTTTACTCAGCGAAATTTACACAGTATCCTGTGTCTGTGTGAAAAGTCCACTGAAACACATAATGTTTAGTGTGTCACAATCAATTATAGAAAACATTTTCAATCTCCTGAACCAAGCGTTGTAGTGGCCACGTGAGATTGGTTCTTTCCCCATGGTAGATCAGCCTACTACGGCAAAGAACGCCGGCACAACGGCTTCAGTCTCGATCAGCGGAGTGCAGATCTATATCCGGGTGCCGTAGCCGTCGCAAAATCCGCCCTTGCTTAAAGTCCCTATTGTGTCAATAGTGAATACAAGATAGTATTATAAAAGTCTGCTGACACTCCCTGAAGCTATCCATAGAATTCAAACACTGTAGTAAAAGGGCACTGACAATTGCATCAAAGAGTGGGCAGACTTGAGTGAAACTACCTATGCTGCTTGTATATACTGGCCAACCTTTGTGGAATTCTATGATCTTCCCTTTTAGGTGTCACAATAGGAATACTTTCTTATCAATGAGGGTGGCCATTTTAAGCTCAGATCCCCACAACTCCATGACATCGTCCATTTTACTGTTTTTAATTCTATGGAGCTGACATCATGGAAACTGACTGTGTGATCGAATGGATAAGGTGTCAGTCCTTGGTTCAGAAGATTAAAGAGACCCTTAACAATACTTTAACGCGTGTGCATTTTAAAAGTAGACAGCTGTTTCTTAAAAATTAACCTGAAAAAACATGAGGTTTCAATTAAAGGACTAGTATAATTCAGCCTGACCGTGTGACCTAATCATATGGCATATAAAGGATAAGTTATATAACTTTGCTGCAGAATTTGAATAGACAAAAAATGACGTCATATGCTCTAATGTCCATAAACGTTTCTTCAACCACAATTGGATAATGTCATGAGGTAAAGGAGAGGTGTAAAGGGGAATTCAAAACGGCTAAGGAAGACAACCGTGCTGCTACGACAATCCAATGCATTTACTGGCCAACTTGATCATGCCATTCTTGCCCATCACGTTCCTTTGTTTTTTGTGATTGCCCGTATGGATGGTCGTCACTTTAAATGGTTCAGCCACACTGAATGGCTGGATGGCGTTATCACCTTTGTTTTTATGAAGAATGGTTTCGTGTACCCTATGTCAAAGGTGATACGTTAGGAAGCATTGAAGCACCTTTTCTTTACATTTACAAAACTGGAATACACTTCTCATGGCTGCCGTGTATACACTTCCAGCTCATTTTCTAGAAGTTAGCCACTTTCCGTGACAAAAAACACGATTCGAACATGGCCCTGATCTTCGGATTGATTGTTGGAGAACCTTCAAGGGTGTTTCATGGGGGTGCTTGTTAATGTATCTTGCGGTATTTCCTACATAAAAACTTTCTTTAAAGTTGGTGCTTGTTAATATGAACTGGTAGCTGTTTCGTCAAAAGAAACCAGTTAAAGAACTTGGAACCTTTTCTTCATGACAATAAAGCAATTCAGTCATATGATGTTACCTAATATGAAGGGCCCCTAATGGAGAAATTCCTGACTACGGATCTGAAGACGAAGGACTTTAGTCCCTTCTTGCTTGTTTGACACTTGTGTTTATATCATTTGCAAGCTGTTTTTTACGGTCCGATACACAGGGCACCTGATTTTGGATAAGGTAATTGAGCATACCTTGTTCAATAACAGAGCTTTTGAATGTAACATAGTAGTAGTAATGTATGAAAGCAAACTAATAGGTGAGGTTTCTGACTTTGAGCCAGAACATTGAGGATCTGAGTCCCTTCATAAGTGTCTTCTGGTCGTGGTTTTTCATGTTATCTGGCTGCGGTTTTAGAAAGAACCTTGACAAAACTCACAAAACCACTGTCAAGGGACAAGCAAAACTCAACCTGACCATGTGAACTAATACATCAGGCAAATATTGGATAATTTAGTTGACTCAAGTATTAAGACTGACAGTTGGAGACCATTCATGGTTGTTTAGTGCTGGTGCTTTTTAATGTCACTTGCCAGCTGTTTCTCGGACAAAAACTTTCTTTTAAGCTGGTACTTGTTAACACGACTTGGTCACAGTTTCTGCAACAGAAACTTGAAACTAACACTCACAAGGCTTTGTTTAAGGGAATAACATAAGTCAACCCCAATGATGTCACCTAATATGAAAGGACACCTAATGGAGGAGCTTTCTGACTCCGGATCAAAAGATTGAGGACTTGAGTCTTTGCATAGTTGTGTGATGGTGGTGTTTTTTCATATCATCTTGCTGGTGTTACTAACACTGAAATCTGAGGAAAAAACTCACCAAACTTCAGTCAAGGGGCTAACATTGCTCAGCCTGACCATACGGTCGAAACACCTGAGTTTGGATCTGGAGAGTGATTGAGTATGAGAGTTTTTCAATGACAGGGCTGTTTAACTCAACATGACAGCGGTTATTTGACATGGCACTGATCAACCGCTGTCAGTTCTCACAGCTCACTGTTAGGAGTCAGCCTTGCCATGCAATGACCATGTGGCCTAATGGATAAGGCGTCATACTTCGAATCAGAAGACTGAGGGTTCGAGTCCCTTTGTGGTTGGATTTATGCATTTCATCTGGACCAGCAACAATGGCAGATTTTGCAATGCCTATGGCACCTGGAAAAAAGTGTCTCAAGTGCTGGTGCTGTCACTGTCAAATCCAGCAGAGACTTTAAACAAAAGTGGATTTTAATCAGGGTTTGTCAGCAAAGTAGTTAATTCAGTGTGAGTGCTCATTTGTCCTGCTCCCACTGGCAAAAGGAGTAGATGTCATAGATTTAGGGGAAATGGGAAACAGTTAATATTTGATGACAATATTCAAATTTATTGTCATTATGCCAAGTACAGGAACAGAGCATAACCAAAAGAAATGTGCATCTTTTTAATAAACTTTACTTTCAACAATTCAATTTTAAAAAGACGTAAAGTTTGACAATTAAAGCACACATCTAATCAGAGTGTGAATGAATGGTAAAGTGCATGGGAGTGTGCATTTATATACATCATATGTGTACTTTTCATGCACAGCAGTAGAAGAAAGACTAATGTACATGTGAGTAAATATAGATGTTTATAGGGTAGAGAAATTAAGTACCGTATGCCATGCTGGGATGAGGGGAGAATATAGCCTGCAGCAGAAAATTGTTCACTATGGTTTTACTCAGCGAAATTTACACAGTATCCTGTGTCTGTGTGAAAAGTCCACTGAAACACATAATGTTTAGTGTGTCACAATCAATTATAGAAAACATTTTCAATCTCCTGAACCAAGCGTTGTAGTGGCCACGTGAGATTGGTTCTTTCCCCATGGTAGATCAGCCTGCAACGGCAAAGAACACCAGCACAACGGCTTCAGTCTCGATCAGCGGAGTGCAGATCTATATCCGGGTGCCGTAGCCGTCGCAAAATCCGCCCTTGCTTAAAGTCCCTATTGTGTCAATAGTGAATACAAGATAGTATTATAAAAGACTGCTGACACTCCCTTAAGCTATCCATAGAATTCAAACACTGTAGTAAAAGGGCACTGACAATTGCATCAAAGAGTGGGCAGACTTGAGTGAAACTACCTATGCTGCTTGTATATACTGGCCAACCTTTGTGGAATTCTATGATCTTCCCTTTCAGGTGTCACAATAGGAATACTTTCTTATCAATAAGGGTGGCCATTTTAAGCTCCCTTCAGATCCCCACAACTCCATGACATCGTCCATTTTACTGTTTTTAATTCTATGGAGCTGACATCATGGAAACTGACTGTGTGATCGAATGGATAAGGTGTCAGTCCTTGGTTCAGAAGATTAAAGAGACCCTTAACAATACTTTAACGCGTGTGCATTTTAAAAGTAGACAGCTGTTTCTTAAAAATTAACCTGAAAAAACATGAGGTTTCAATTAAAGGACTAGTATAATTCAGCCTGACCGTGTGACCTAATCATATGGCATATAAAGGATAAGTTATATAACTTTGCTGCAGAATTTGAATAGACAAAAAATGACGTCATATGCTCTAATGTCCATAAACGTTTCTTCAACCACAATTGGATAATGTCATGAGGTAAAGGAGAGGTGTAAAGGGGAATTCAAAACGGCTAAGGAAGACAACCGTGCTGCTACGACAATCCAATGCATTTACTGGCCAACTTGATCATGCCATTCTTGCCCATCACGTTCCTTTGTTTTTTGTGATTGCCCGTATGGATGGTCGTCACTTTAAATGGTTCAGCCACACTGAATGGCTGGATGGCGTTATCACCTTTGTTTTTATGAAGAATGGTTTCGTGTACCCTATGTCAAAGGTGATACGTTAGGAAGCATTGAAGCACCTTTTCTTTACATTTACAAAACTGGAATACACTTCTCATGGCTGCCGTGTATACACTTCCAGCTCATTTTCTAGAAGTTAGCCACTTTCCGTGACAAAAAACACTATTCCAACATGGCCCTGATCTTCGGATTGATTGTTGGAGAACCTTCAAGGGTGTTTCATGGGGGTGCTTGTTAATGTATCTTGCGGTATTTCCTACATAAAAACTTTCTTTAAAGTTGGTGCTTGTTAATATGAACTGGTAGCTGTTTCGTCAAAAGAAACCAGTTAAAGAACTTGGAACCTTTTCTTCATGACAATAAAGCAATTCAGTCATATGATGTTACCTAATATGAAGGGCCCCTAATGGAGAAATTCCTGACTACGGATCTGAAGACGAAGGACTTTAGTCCCTTCTTGCTTGTTCGACACTTGTGTTTATATCATTTGCAAGCTGTTTTTTACGGTCCGATACACAGGGCACCTGATTTTGGATAAGGTAATTGAGCATACCTTGTTCAATAACAGAGCTTTTGAATGTAACATAGTAGTAGTAATGTATGAAAGCAAACTAATAGGTGAGGTTTCTGACTTTGAGCCAGAACATTGAGGATCTGAGTCCCTTCATAAGTGTCTTCTGGTCGTGGTTTTTCATGTTATCTGGCTGCGGTTTTAGAAAGAACCTTGACAAAACTCACAAAACCACTGTCAAGGGACAAGCAAAACTCAACCTGACCATGTGAACTAATACATCAGGCAAATATTGGATAATTTAGTTGACTCAAGTATTAAGACTGACAGTTGGAGACCATTCATGGTTGTTTAGTGCTGGTGCTTTTTAATGTCACTTGCCAGCTGTTTCTCGGACAAAAACTTTCTTTTAAGCTGGTACTTGTTAACACGACTTGGTCACAGTTTCTGCAACAGAAACTTGAAACTAACACTCACAAGGCTTTGTTTAAGGGAATAACATAAGTCAACCCCAATGATGTCACCTAATATGAAAGGACACCTAATGGAGGAGCTTTCTGACTCCGGATCAAAAGATTGAGGACTTGAGTCTTTGCATAGTTGTGTGATGGTGGTGTTTTTTCATATCATCTTGCTGGTGTTACTAACACTGAAATCTGAGAAAAAAACTCACCAAACATCAGTCAAGGGGCTAACATTGCTCAGCCTGACCATACGGTCGAAACACCTGAGTTTGGATCTGGAGAGTGATTGAGTATGAGAGTTTTTCAATGACAGGGCTGTTTAACTCAACATGACAGCGGTTATTTGACATGGCACTGATCAACCGCTGTCAGTTCTCACAGCTCACTGTTAGGAGTCAACCTTGTCATGCAATGACCACGTGGCCTAATGGATAAGGCGTCTGACTTCGGATCAGAAGACTGAGGGTTCGAGTCACTTCGTGGTTGTAATTGTGCATTTCATCTGGACCAGCAACAATGGCAGATTTTGCAATGCCTATGGCACCTGGAAAAAAGTGTCTCAAGTGCTGGTGCTGTCACTGTCAAATCCAGCAGAGACTTTAAACAAAAGTGGATTTTAATCAGGGTTTGTCAGCAAAGTAGTTAATTCAGTGTGAGTGCTCATTTGTTCTGCTCCCACTGGCAAAAGGAGTAGATGTCATAGATTTAGGGGAAATGGGAAACAGTTAATATTTGATTACAATATTCAAATTTATTGTCATTATGCCAAGTACAGGAACAGAGCATAACCAAAAGAAATGTGCATCTTTTTAATAAACTTTACTTTGAACAATTCAATTTTAAAAAGACGTAAAGTTTGACAATTAAAGCACACATCTAATCAGAGTGTGAATGAATGGTAAAGTGCATGGGAGTGTGCATTTATATACATCATATGTGTACTTTTCATGCACAGCAGTAGAAGAAAGACTAATGTACATGTGAGTAAATATAGATGTTTATAGGGTAGAGAAATTAAGTACCGTATGCCATGCTGGGATGAGGGGAGAATATAGCCTGCAGCAGAAAATTGTTCACTATGGTTTTACTCAGCGAAATTTACACAGTATCCTGTGTCTGTGTGAAAAGTCCACTGAAACACATAATGTTTAGTGTGTCACAATCAATTATAGAAAACATTTTCAATCTCCTGAACCAAGCGTTGTAGTGGCCACGTGAGATTGGTTCTTTCCCCATGGTAGATCAGCCTGCTACGGCAAAGAACGCCGGCACAACGGCTTCAGTCTCGATCAGCGGAGTGCAGATCTATATCCGGGTGCCGTAGCCGTCGCAAAATCCGCCCTTGCTTAAAGTCCCTATTGTGTCAATAGTGAATACAAGATAGTATTATAAAAGTCTGCTGACACTCCCTTAAGCTATCCATAGAATTCAAACACTGTAGTAAAAGGGCACTGACAATTGCATCAAAGAGTGGGCAGACTTGAGTGAAACTACCTATGCTGCTTGTATATACTGGCCAACCTTTGTGGAATTCTATGATCTTCCCTTTCAGGTGTCACAATAGGAATACTTTCTTATCAATAAGGGTGGCCATTTTAAGCTCCCTTCAGATCCCCACAACTCCATGACATCGTCCATTTTACTGTTTTTAATTCTATGGAGCTGACATCATGGAAACTGACTGTGTGATCGAATGGATAAGGTGTCAGTCCTTGGTTCAGAAGATTAAAGAGACCCTTAACAATACTTTAACGCGTGTGCATTTTAAAAGTAGACAGCTGTTTCTTAAAAATTAACCTGAAAAAACATGAGGTTTCAATTAAAGGACTAGTATAATTCAGCCTGACCGTGTGACCTAATCATATGGCATATAAAGGATAAGTTATATAACTTTGCTGCAGAATTTGAATAGACAAAAAATGACGTCATATGCTCTAATGTCCATAAACGTTTCTTCAACCACAATTGGATAATGTCATGAGGTAAAGGAGAGGTGTAAAGGGGAATTCAAAACGGCTAAGGAAGACAACCGTGCTGCTACGACAATCCAATGCATTTACTGGCCAACTTGATCATGCCATTCTTGCCCATCACGTTCCTTTGTTTTTTGTGATTGCCCGTATGGATGGTCGTCACTTTAAATGGTTCAGCCACACTGAATGGCTGGATGGCGTTATCACCTTTGTTTTTATGAAGAATGGTTTCGTGTACCCTATGTCAAAGGTGATACGTTAGGAAGCATTGAAGCACCTTTTCTTTACATTTACAAAACTGGAATACACTTCTCATGGCTGCCGTGTATACACTTCCAGCTCATTTTCTAGAAGTTAGCCACTTTCCGTGACAAAAAACACTATTCCAACATGGCCCTGATCTTCGGATTGATTGTTGGAGAACCTTCAAGGGTGTTTCATGGGGGTGCTTGTTAATGTATCTTGCGGTATTTCCTACATAAAAACTTTCTTTAAAGTTGGTGCTTGTTAATATGAACTGGTAGCTGTTTCGTCAAAAGAAAGCAGTTAAAGAACTTGGAACCTTTTCTTCATGACAATAAAGCAATTCAGTCATATGATGTTACCTAATATGAAGGGCCCCTAATGGAGAAATTCCTGACTACGGATCTGAAGACGAAGGACTTTAGTCCCTTCTTGCTTGTTTGACACTTGTGTTTATATCATTTGCAAGCTGTTTTTTACGGTCCGATACACAGGGCACCTGATTTTGGATAAGGTAATTGAGCATACCTTGTTCAATAACAGAGCTTTTGAATGTAACATAGTAGTAGTAATGTATGAAAGCAAACTAATAGGTGAGGTTTCTGACTTTGAGCCAGAACATTGAGGATCTGAGTCCCTTCATAAGTGTCTTCTGGTCGTGGTTTTTCATGTTATCTGGCTGCGGTTTTAGAAAGAACCTTGACAAAACTCACAAAACCACTGTCAAGGGACAAGCAAAACTCAACCTGACCATGTGAACTAATACATCAGGCAAATATTGGATAATTTAGTTGACTCAAGTATTAAGACTGACAGTTGGAGACCATTCATGGTTGTTTAGTGCTGGTGCTTTTTAATGTCACTTGCCAGCTGTTTCTCGGACAAAAACTTTCTTTTAAGCTGGTACTTGTGAACACGACTTGGTCACAGTTTCTGCAACAGAAACTTGAAACTAACACTCACAAGGCTTTGTTTAAGGGAATAACATAAGTCAACCCCAATGATGTCACCTAATATGAAAGGACACCTAATGGAGGAGCTTTCTGACTCCGGATCAAAAGATTGAGGACTTGAGTCTTTGCATAGTTGTGTGATGGTGGTGTTTTTTCATATCATCTTGCTGGTGTTACTAACACTGAAATCTGAGAAAAAAACTCACCAAACTTCAGTCAAGGGGCTAACATTGCTCAGCCTGACCATACGGTCGAAACACCTGAGTTTGGATCTGGAGAGTGATTGAGTATGAGAGTTTTTCAATGACAGGGCTGTTTAACTCAACATGACAGCGGTTATTTGACATGGCACTGATCAACCGCTGTCAGTTCTCACAGCTCACTGTTAGGAGTCAGCCTTGTCATGCAATGACCACGTGGCCTAATGGATAAGGCGTCATACCTGAATCAGAAGACTGAGGGTTCGAGTCCCTTCGTGGTTGGAATTATGCATTTCATCTGGACCAGCAACAATGGCAGATTTTGCAATGCCTATGGCACCTGGAAAAAAGTGTCTCAAGTGCTGGTGCTGTCACTGTCAAATCCAGCAGAGACTTTAAACAAAAGTGGATTTTAATCAGGGTTTGTCAGCAAAGTAGTTAATTCAGTGTGAGTGCTCATTTGTCCTGCTCCCACTGGCAAAAGGAGTAGATGTCATAGATTTAGGGGAAATGGGAAACAGTTAATATTTGATTACAATATTCAAATTTATTGTCATTATGCCAAGTACAGGAACAGAGCATAACCAAAAGAAATGTGCATCTTTTTAATAAACTTTACTTTGAACAATTCAATTTTAAAAAGACGTAAAGTTTGACAAATAAAGCACACATCTAATCAGAGTGTGAATGAACGGTAAAGTGCATGGGAGTGTGTATTTATATACATCATATGTGTACTTTTCATGCACAGCAGTAGAAGAAAGACTAATGTACATGTGAGTAAATATAGATGTTTATAGGGTAGAGAAATTAAGTACCGTATGCCATGCTGGGATGAGGGGAGAATATAGCCTGCAGCAGAAAATTGTTCACTATGGTTTTACTCAGCGAAATTTACACAGTATCCTGTGTCTGTGTGAAAAGTCCACTGAAACACATAATGTTTAGTGTGTCACAATCAATTATAGAAAACATTTTCAATCTCCTGAACCAAGCGTTGTAGTGGCCACGTGAGATTGGTTCTTTCCCCATGGTAGATCAGCCTGCTACGGCAAAGAACGCCGGCACAACGGCTTCAGTCTCGATCAGCGGAGTGCAGATCTATATCCGGGTGCCGTAGCCGTCGCAAAATCCGCCCTTGCTTAAAGTCCCTATTGTGTCAATAGTGAATACAAGATAGTATTATAAAAGACTGCTGACACTCCCTTAAGCTATCCATAGAATTCAAACACTGTAGTAAAAGGGCACTGACAATTGCATCAAAGAGTGGGCAGACTTGAGTGAAACTACCTATGCTGCTTGTATATACTGGCCAACCTTTGTGGAATTCTATGATCTTCCCTTTCAGGTGTCACAATAGGAATACTTTCTTATCAATAAGGGTGGCCATTTTAAGCTCCCTTCAGATCCCCACAACTCCATGACATCGTCCATTTTACTGTTTTTAATTCTATGGAGCTGACATCATGGAAACTGACTGTGTGATCGAATGGATAAGGTGTCAGTCCTTGGTTCAGAAGATTAAAGAGACCCTTAACAATACTTTAACGCGTGTGCATTTTAAAAGTAGACAGCTGTTTCTTAAAAATTAACCTGAAAAAACATGAGGTTTCAATTAAAGGACTAGTATAATTCAGCCTGACCGTGTGACCTAATCATATGGCATATAAAGGATAAGTTATATAACTTTGCTGCAGAATTTGAATAGACAAAAAATGACGTCATATGCTCTAATGTCCATAAACGTTTCTTCAACCACAATTGGATAATGTCATGAGGTAAAGGAGAGGTGTAAAGGGGAATTCAAAACGGCTAAGGAAGACAACCGTGCTGCTACGACAATCCAATGCATTTACTGGCCAACTTGATCATGCCATTCTTGCCCATCACGTTCCTTTGTTTTTTGTGATTGCCCGTATGGATGGTCGTCACTTTAAATGGTTCAGCCACACTGAATGGCTGGATGGCGTTATCACCTTTGTTTTTATGAAGAATGGTTTCGTGTACCCTATGTCAAAGGTGATACGTTAGGAAGCATTGAAGCACCTTTTCTTTACATTTACAAAACTGGAATACACTTCTCATGGCTGCCGTGTATACACTTCCAGCTCATTTTCTAGAAGTTAGCCACTTTCCGTGACAAAAAACACTATTCCAACATGGCCCTGATCTTCGGATTGATTGTTGGAGAACCTTCAAGGGTGTTTCATGGGGGTGCTTGTTAATGTATCTTGCGGTATTTCCTACATAAAAACTTTCTTTAAAGTTGGTGCTTGTTAATATGAACTGGTAGCTGTTTCGTCAAAAGAAAGCAGTTAAAGAACTTGGAACCTTTTCTTCATGACAATAAAGCAATTCAGTCATATGATGTTACCTAATATGAAGGGCCCCTAATGGAGAAATTCCTGACTACGGATCTGAAGACGAAGGACTTTAGTCCCTTCTTGCTTGTTTGACACTTGTGTTTATATCATTTGCAAGCTGTTTTTTACGGTCCGATACACAGGGCACCTGATTTTGGATAAGGTAATTGAGCATACCTTGTTCAATAACAGAGCTTTTGAATGTAACATAGTAGTAGTAATGTATGAAAGCAAACTAATAGGTGAGGTTTCTGACTTTGAGCCAGAACATTGAGGATCTGAGTCCCTTCATAAGTGTCTTCTGGTCGTGGTTTTTCATGTTATCTGGCTGCGGTTTTAGAAAGAACCTTGACAAAACTCACAAAACCACTGTCAAGGGACAAGCAAAACTCAACCTGACCATGTGAACTAATACATCAGGCAAATATTGGATAATTTAGTTGACTCAAGTATTAAGACTGACAGTTGGAGACCATTCATGGTTGTTTAGTGCTGGTGCTTTTTAATGTCACTTGCCAGCTGTTTCTCGGACAAAAACTTTCTTTTAAGCTGGTACTTGTGAACACGACTTGGTCACAGTTTCTGCAACAGAAACTTGAAACTAACACTCACAAGGCTTTGTTTAAGGGAATAACATAAGTCAACCCCAATGATGTCACCTAATATGAAAGGACACCTAATGGAGGAGCTTTCTGACTCCGGATCAAAAGATTGAGGACTTGAGTCTTTGCATAGTTGTGTGATGGTGGTGTTTTTTCATATCATCTTGCTGGTGTTACTAACACTGAAATCTGAGAAAAAAACTCACCAAACTTCAGTCAAGGGGCTAACATTGCTCAGCCTGACCATACGGTCGAAACACCTGAGTTTGGATCTGGAGAGTGATTGAGTATGAGAGTTTTTCAATGACAGGGCTGTTTAACTCAACATGACAGCGGTTATTTGACATGGCACTGATCAACCGCTGTCAGTTCTCACAGCTCACTGTTAGGAGTCAGCCTTGTCATGCAATGACCACGTGGCCTAATGGATAAGGCGTCATACCTGAATCAGAAGACTGAGGGTTTGAGTCCCTTCGTGGTTGGAATTATGCATTTCATCTGGACCAGCAACAATGGCAGATTTTGCAATGCCTATGGCACCTGGAAAAAAGTGTCTCAAGTGCTGGTGCTGTCACTGTCAAATCCAGCAGAGACTTTAAACAAAAGTGGATTTTAATCAGGGTTTGTCAGCAAAGTAGTTAATTCAGTGTGAGTGCTCATTTGTCCTGCTCCCACTGGCAAAAGGAGTAGATGTCATAGATTTAGGGGAAATGGGAAACAGTTAATATTTGATTACAATATTCAAATTTATTGTCATTATGCCAAGTACAGGAACAGAGCATAACCAAAAGAAATGTGCATCTTTTTAATAAACTTTACTTTGAACAATTCAATTTTAAAAAGACGTAAAGTTTGACAAATAAAGCACACATCTAATCAGAGTGTGAATGAACGGTAAAGTGCATGGGAGTGTGTATTTATATACATCATATGTGTACTTTTCATGCACAGCAGTAGAAGAAAGACTAATGTACATGTGAGTAAATATAGATGTTTATAGGGTAGAGAAATTAAGTACCGTATGCCATGCTGGGATGAGGGGAGAATATAGCCTGCAGCAGAAAATTGTTCACTATGGTTTTACTCAGCGAAATTTACACAGTATCCTGTGTCTGTGTGAAAAGTCCACTGAAACACATAATGTTTAGTGTGTCACAATCAATTATAGAAAACATTTTCAATCTCCTGAACCAAGCGTTGTAGTGGCCACGTGAGATTGGTTCTTTCCCCATGGTAGATCAGCCTGCTACGGCAAAGAACGCCAGCACAACGGCTTCAGTCTCGATCAGCGGAGTGCAGATCTATATCCGGGTGCCGTAGCCGTCGCAAAATCCGCCCTTGCTTAAAGTCCCTATTGTGTCAATAGTGAATACAAGATAGTATTATAAAAGACTGCTGACACTCCCTTAAGCTATCCATAGAATTCAAACACTGTAGTAAAAGGGCACTGACAATTGCATCAAAGAGTGGGCAGACTTGAGTGAAACTACCTATGCTGCTTGTATATACTGGCCAACCTTTGTGGAATTCTATGATCTTCCCTTTCAGGTGTCACAATAGGAATACTTTCTTATCAATAAGGGTGGCCATTTTAAGCTCCCTTCAGATCCCCACAACTCCATGACATCGTCCATTTTACTGTTTTTAATTCTATGGAGCTGACATCATGGAAACTGACTGTGTGATCGAATGGATAAGGTGTCAGTCCTTGGTTCAGAAGATTAAAGAGACCCTTAACAATACTTTAACGCGTGTGCATTTTAAAAGTAGACAGCTGTTTCTTAAAAATTAACCTGAAAAAACATGAGGTTTCAATTAAAGGACTAGTATAATTCAGCCTGACCGTGTGACCTAATCATATGGCATATAAAGGATAAGTTATATAACTTTGCTGCAGAATTTGAATAGACAAAAAATGACGTCATATGCTCTAATGTCCATAAACGTTTCTTCAACCACAATTGGATAATGTCATGAGGTAAAGGAGAGGTGTAAAGGGGAATTCAAAACGGCTAAGGAAGACAACCGTGCTGCTACGACAATCCAATGCATTTACTGGCCAACTTGATCATGCCATTCTTGCCCATCACGTTCCTTTGTTTTTTGTGATTGCCCGTATGGATGGTCGTCACTTTAAATGGTTCAGCCACACTGAATGGCTGGATGGCGTTATCACCTTTGTTTTTATGAAGAATGGTTTCGTGTACCCTATGTCAAAGGTGATACGTTAGGAAGCATTGAAGCACCTTTTCTTTACATTTACAAAACTGGAATACACTTCTCATGGCTGCCGTGTATACACTTCCAGCTCATTTTCTAGAAGTTAGCCACTTTCCGTGACAAAAAACACTATTCCAACATGGCCCTGATCTTCGGATTGATTGTTGGAGAACCTTCAAGGGTGTTTCATGGGGGTGCTTGTTAATGTATCTTGCGGTATTTCCTACATAAAAACTTTCTTTAAAGTTGGTGCTTGTTAATATGAACTGGTAGCTGTTTCGTCAAAAGAAAGCAGTTAAAGAACTTGGAACCTTTTCTTCATGACAATAAAGCAATTCAGTCATATGATGTTACCTAATATGAAGGGCCCCTAATGGAGAAATTCCTGACTACGGATCTGAAGACGAAGGACTTTAGTCCCTTCTTGCTTGTTTGACACTTGTGTTTATATCATTTGCAAGCTGTTTTTTACGGTCCGATACACAGGGCACCTGATTTTGGATAAGGTAATTGAGCATACCTTGTTCAATAACAGAGCTTTTGAATGTAACATAGTAGTAGTAATGTATGAAAGCAAACTAATAGGTGAGGTTTCTGACTTTGAGCCAGAACATTGAGGATCTGAGTCCCTTCATAAGTGTCTTCTGGTCGTGGTTTTTCATGTTATCTGGCTGCGGTTTTAGAAAGAACCTTGACAAAACTCACAAAACCACTGTCAAGGGACAAGCAAAACTCAACCTGACCATGTGAACTAATACATCAGGCAAATATTGGATAATTTAGTTGACTCAAGTATTAAGACTGACAGTTGGAGACCATTCATGGTTGTTTAGTGCTGGTGCTTTTTAATGTCACTTGCCAGCTGTTTCTCGGACAAAAACTTTCTTTTAAGCTGGTACTTGTGAACACGACTTGGTCACAGTTTCTGCAACAGAAACTTGAAACTAACACTCACAAGGCTTTGTTTAAGGGAATAACATAAGTCAACCCCAATGATGTCACCTAATATGAAAGGACACCTAATGGAGGAGCTTTCTGACTCCGGATCAAAAGATTGAGGACTTGAGTCTTTGCATAGTTGTGTGATGGTGGTGTTTTTTCATATCATCTTGCTGGTGTTACTAACACTGAAATCTGAGAAAAAAACTCACCAAACATCAGTCAAGGGGCTAACATTGCTCAGCCTGACCATACGGTCGAAACACCTGAGTTTGGATCTGGAGAGTGATTGAGTATGAGAGTTTTTCAATGACAGGGCTGTTTAACTCAACATGACAGCGGTTATTTGACATGGCACTGATCAACCGCTGTCAGTTCTCACAGCTCACTGTTAGGAGTCAGCCTTGTCATGCAATGACCACATGGCCTAATGGATAAGGCGTCTGACTTCGGATCAGAAGACTGAGGGTTCGAGTCCCTTCGTGGTTGGAATTGTGCATTTCATCTGGACCAGCAACAATGGCAGATTTTGCAATGCCTATGGCACCTGGAAAAAAGTGTCTCAAGTGCTGGTGCTGTCACTGTCAAATCCAGCAGAGACTTTAAACAAAAGTGAATTTTAATCAGGGTTTGTCAGCAAAGTAGTTAATTCAGTGTGAGTGCTCATTTGTTCTGCTCCCACTAGCAAAAGGAGTTGATGTCATAGATTTAGGGGAAATGGGAAACAGTTAATATTTGATTACAATATTCAAATTTATTGTCATTATGCCAAGTACAGGAACAGAGCATAACCAAAAGAAATGTGCATCTTTTTAATAAACTTTACTTTGAACAATTCAATTTTAAAAAGACGTAAAGTTTGACAATTAAAGCACACATCTAATCAGAGTGTAAATGAACGGTAAAGTGCATGGGAGTATGCATTTATATACATCATATGTGTACTTTTCATGCACAGCAGTAGAAGAAAGACTAATGTACATGTGAGTAAATATAGATGTTTATAGGGTAGAGAAATTAAGTACCGTATGCCATGCTGGGATGAGGGGAGAATATAGCCTGCAGCAGAAAATTGTTCACTATGGTTTTACTCAGCGAAATTTACACAGTATCCTGTGTCTGTGTGAAAAGTCCACTGAAACACATAATGTTTAGTGTGTCACAATCAATTATAGAAAACATTTTCAATCTCCTGAACCAAGCGTTGTAGTGGCCACGTGAGATTGGTTCTTTCCCCATGGTAGATCAGCCTGCTACGGCAAAGAACGCCGGCACAACGGCTTCAGTCTCGATCAGCGGAGTGCAGATCTATATCCGGGTGCCGTAGCCGTCGCAAAATCCGCCCTTGCTTAAAGTCCCTATTGTGTCAATAGTGAATACAAGATAGTATTATAAAAGTCTGCTGACACTCCCTTAAGCTATCCATAGAATTCAAACACTGTAGTAAAAGGGCACTGACAATTGCATCAAAGAGTGGGCAGACTTGAGTGAAACTACCTATGCTGCTTGTATATACTGGCCAACCTTTGTGGAATTCTATGATCTTCCCTTTCAGGTGTCACAATAGGAATACTTTCTTATCAATAAGGGTGGCCATTTTAAGCTCCCTTCAGATCCCCACAACTCCATGACATCGTCCATTTTACTGTTTTTAATTCTATGGAGCTGACATCATGGAAACTGACTGTGTGATCGAATGGATAAGGTGTCAGTCCTTGGTTCAGAAGATTAAAGAGACCCTTAACAATACTTTAACGCGTGTGCATTTTAAAAGTAGACAGCTGTTTCTTAAAAATTAACCTGAAAAAACATGAGGCTTCAATTAAAGGACTAGTATAATTCAACCTGACCGTGTGACCTAATCATATGGCATATAAAGGATAAGTTATATAACTTTGCTGCAGAATTTGAATAGAAAAAAAATGACGTCATATGCTCTAATGTCCATAAACGTTTCTTCAACCACAATTGGATAATGTCATGAGGTAAAGGAGAGGTGTAAAGGGGAATTCAAAACGGCTAAGGAAGACAACCGTGCTGCTACGACAATCCAATGCATTTACTGGCCAACTTGATCATGCCATTCTTGCCCATCACGTTCCTTTGTTTTTTGTGATTGCCCGTATGGATGGTCGTCACTTTAAATGGTTCAGCCACACTGAATGGCTGGATGGCGTTATCACCTTTGTTTTTATGAAGAATGGTTTCGTGTACCCTATGTCAAAGGTGATACGTTAGGTAGCATTGAAGCACCTTTTCTTTACATTTACAAAACTGGAATACACTTCTCATGGCTGCCGTGTATACACTTCCAGCTCATTTTCTAGAAGTTAGCCACTTTCCGTGACAAAAATCACTATTCGAACATGGCCCTGATCTTCGGATTGATTGTTGGAGAACCTTCAAGGGTGTTTCATGGGGGTGCTTGTTAATGTATCTTGCGGTATTTCCTACATAAAAACTTTCTTTAAAGTTGGTGCTTGTTAATATGAACTGGTAGCTGTTTCGTCAAAAGAAAGCAGTTAAAGAACTTGGAACCTTTTCTTCATGACAATAAAGCAATTCAGTCATATGATGTTACCTAATATCAAGGGCCCCTAATGGAGAAATTCCTGACTACGGATCTGAAGACGAAGGACTTTAGTCCCTTCTTGCTTGTTTGACACTTGTGTTTATATCATTTGCAAGCTGTTTTTTACGGTCCGATACACAGGGCACCTGATTTTGGATAAGGTAATTGAGCATACCTTGTTCAATAACAGAGCTTTTGAATGTAACATAGTAGTAGTAATGTATGAAAGCAAACTAATAGGTGAGGTTTCTGACTTTGAGCCAGAACATTGAGGATCTGAGTCCCTTCATAAGTGTCTTCTGGTCGTGGTTTTTCATGTTATCTGGCTGCGGTTTTAGAAAGAACCTTGACAAAACTCACAAAACCACTGTCAAGGGACAAGCAAAACTCAACCTGACCATGTGAACTAATAGATCAGGCAAATATTGGATAATTTAGTTGACTCAAGTATTAAGACTGACAGTTGGAGACCATTCATGGTTGTTTAGTGCTGGTGCTTTTTAATGTCACTTGCCAGCTGTTTCTCGGACAAAAACTTTCTTTTAAGCTGGTACTTGTTAACACGACTTGGTCACAGTTTCTGCAACAGAAACTTGAAACTAACACTCACAAGGCTTTGTTTAAGGGAATAACATAAGTCAACCCCAATGATGTCACCTAATATGAAAGGACACCTAATGGAGGAGCTTTCTGACTCCGGATCAAAAGATTGAGGACTTGAGTCTTTGCATAGTTGTGTGATGGTGGTGTTTTTTCATATCATCTTGCTGGTGTTACTAACACTGAAATCTGAGAAAAAAACTCACCAAACATCAGTCAAGGGGCTAACATTGCTCAGCCTGACCATACGGTCGAAACACCTGAGTTTGGATCTGGAGAGTGATTGAGTATGAGAGTTTTTCAATGACAGGGCTGTTTAACTCAACATGACAGCGGTTATTTGACATGGCACTGATCAACCGCTGTCAGTTCTCACAGCTCACTGTTAGGAGTCAGCCTTGTCATGCAATGACCACGTGGCCTAATGGATAAGGCGTCATACCTGAATCAGAAGACTGAGGGTTTGAGTCCCTTCGTGGTTGGAATTATGCATTTCATCTGGACCAGCAACAATGGCAGATTTTGCAATGCCTATGGCACCTGGAAAAAAGTGTCTCAAGTGCTGGTGCTGTCACTGTCAAATCCAGCAGAGACTTTAAACAAAAGTGGATTTTAATCAGGGTTTGTCAGCAAAGTAGTTAATTCAGTGTGAGTGCTCATTTGTCCTGCTCCCACTGGCAAAAGGAGTAGATGTCATAGATTTAGGGGAAATGGGAAACAGTTAATATTTGATTACAATATTCAAATTTATTGTCATTATGCCAAGTACAGGAACAGAGCATAACCAAAAGAAATGTGCATCTTTTTAATAAACTTTACTTTGAACAATTCAATTTTAAAAAGACGTAAAGTTTGACAAATAAAGCACACATCTAATCAGAGTGTGAATGAACGGTAAAGTGCATGGGAGTGTGTATTTATATACATCATATGTGTACTTTTCATGCACAGCAGTAGAAGAAAGACTAATGTACATGTGAGTAAATATAGATGTTTATAGGGTAGAGAAATTAAGTACCGTATGCCATGCTGGGATGAGGGGAGAATATAGCCTGCAGCAGAAAATTGTTCACTATGGTTTTACTCAGCGAAATTTACACAGTATCCTGTGTCTGTGTGAAAAGTCCACTGAAACACATAATGTTTAGTGTGTCACAATCAATTATAGAAAACATTTTCAATCTCCTGAACCAAGCGTTGTAGTGGCCACGTGAGATTGGTTCTTTCCCCATGGTAGATCAGCCTGCTACGGCAAAGAACGCCAGCACAACGGCTTCAGTCTCGATCAGCGGAGTGCAGATCTATATCCGGGTGCCGTAGCCGTCGCAAAATCCGCCCTTGCTTAAAGTCCCTATTGTGTCAATAGTGAATACAAGATAGTATTATAAAAGACTGCTGACACTCCCTTAAGCTATCCATAGAATTCAAACACTGTAGTAAAAGGGCACTGACAATTGCATCAAAGAGTGGGCAGACTTGAGTGAAACTACCTATGCTGCTTGTATATACTGGCCAACCTTTGTGGAATTCTATGATCTTCCCTTTCAGGTGTCACAATAGGAATACTTTCTTATCAATAAGGGTGGCCATTTTAAGCTCCCTTCAGATCCCCACAACTCCATGACATCGTCCATTTTACTGTTTTTAATTCTATGGAGCTGACATCATGGAAACTGACTGTGTGATCGAATGGATAAGGTGTCAGTCCTTGGTTCAGAAGATTAAAGAGACCCTTAACAATACTTTAACGCGTGTGCATTTTAAAAGTAGACAGCTGTTTCTTAAAAATTAACCTGAAAAAACATGAGGTTTCAATTAAAGGACTAGTATAATTCAGCCTGACCGTGTGACCTAATCATATGGCATATAAAGGATAAGTTATATAACTTTGCTGCAGAATTTGAATAGACAAAAAATGACGTCATATGCTCTAATGTCCATAAACGTTTCTTCAACCACAATTGGATAATGTCATGAGGTAAAGGAGAGGTGTAAAGGGGAATTCAAAACGGCTAAGGAAGACAACCGTGCTGCTACGACAATCCAATGCATTTACTGGCCAACTTGATCATGCCATTCTTGCCCATCACGTTCCTTTGTTTTTTGTGATTGCCCGTATGGATGGTCGTCACTTTAAATGGTTCAGCCACACTGAATGGCTGGATGGCGTTATCACCTTTGTTTTTATGAAGAATGGTTTCGTGTACCCTATGTCAAAGGTGATACGTTAGGAAGCATTGAAGCACCTTTTCTTTACATTTACAAAACTGGAATACACTTCTCATGGCTGCCGTGTATACACTTCCAGCTCATTTTCTAGAAGTTAGCCACTTTCCGTGACAAAAAACACTATTCCAACATGGCCCTGATCTTCGGATTGATTGTTGGAGAACCTTCAAGGGTGTTTCATGGGGGTGCTTGTTAATGTATCTTGCGGTATTTCCTACATAAAAACTTTCTTTAAAGTTGGTGCTTGTTAATATGAACTGGTAGCTGTTTCGTCAAAAGAAAGCAGTTAAAGAACTTGGAACCTTTTCTTCATGACAATAAAGCAATTCAGTCATATGATGTTACCTAATATGAAGGGCCCCTAATGGAGAAATTCCTGACTACGGATCTGAAGACGAAGGACTTTAGTCCCTTCTTGCTTGTTTGACACTTGTGTTTATATCATTTGCAAGCTGTTTTTTACGGTCCGATACACAGGGCACCTGATTTTGGATAAGGTAATTGAGCATACCTTGTTCAATAACAGAGCTTTTGAATGTAACATAGTAGTAGTAATGTATGAAAGCAAACTAATAGGTGAGGTTTCTGACTTTGAGCCAGAACATTGAGGATCTGAGTCCCTTCATAAGTGTCTTCTGGTCGTGGTTTTTCATGTTATCTGGCTGCGGTTTTAGAAAGAACCTTGACAAAACTCACAAAACCACTGTCAAGGGACAAGCAAAACTCAACCTGACCATGTGAACTAATACATCAGGCAAATATTGGATAATTTAGTTGACTCAAGTATTAAGACTGACAGTTGGAGACCATTCATGGTTGTTTAGTGCTGGTGCTTTTTAATGTCACTTGCCAGCTGTTTCTCGGACAAAAACTTTCTTTTAAGCTGGTACTTGTGAACACGACTTGGTCACAGTTTCTGCAACAGAAACTTGAAACTAACACTCACAAGGCTTTGTTTAAGGGAATAACATAAGTCAACCCCAATGATGTCACCTAATATGAAAGGACACCTAATGGAGGAGCTTTCTGACTCCGGATCAAAAGATTGAGGACTTGAGTCTTTGCATAGTTGTGTGATGGTGGTGTTTTTTCATATCATCTTGCTGGTGTTACTAACACTGAAATCTGAGAAAAAAACTCACCAAACATCAGTCAAGGGGCTAACATTGCTCAGCCTGACCATACGGTCGAAACACCTGAGTTTGGATCTGGAGAGTGATTGAGTATGAGAGTTTTTCAATGACAGGGCTGTTTAACTCAACATGACAGCGGTTATTTGACATGGCACTGATCAACCGCTGTCAGTTCTCACAGCTCACTGTTAGGAGTCAGCCTTGTCATGCAATGACCACGTGGCCTAATGGATAAGGCGTCTGACTTCGGATCAGAAGACTGAGGGTTCGAGTCCCTTCGTGGTTGGAATTGTGCATTTCATCTGGACCAGCAACAATGGCAGATTTTGCAATGCCTATGGCACCTGGAAAAAAGTGTCTCAAGTGCTGGTGCTGTCACTGTCAAATCCAGCAGAGACTTTAAACAAAAGTGAATTTTAATCAGGGTTTGTCAGCAAAGTAGTTAATTCAGTGTGAGTGCTCATTTGTTCTGCTCCCACTAGCAAAAGGAGTTGATGTCATAGATTTAGGGGAAATGGGAAACAGTTAATATTTGATTACAATATTCAAATTTATTGTCATTATGCCAAGTACAGGAACAGAGCATAACCAAAAGAAATGTGCATCTTTTTAATAAACTTTACTTTGAACAATTCAATTTTAAAAAGACGTAAAGTTTGACAATTAAAGCACACATCTAATCAGAGTGTAAATGAACGGTAAAGTGCATGGGAGTATGCATTTATATACATCATATGTGTACTTTTCATGCACAGCAGTAGAAGAAAGACTAATGTACATGTGAGTAAATATAGATGTTTATAGGGTAGAGAAATTAAGTACCGTATGCCATGCTGGGATGAGGGGAGAATATAGCCTGCAGCAGAAAATTGTTCACTATGGTTTTACTCAGCGAAATTTACACAGTATCCTGTGTCTGTGTGAAAAGTCCACTGAAACACATAATGTTTAGTGTGTCACAATCAATTATAGAAAACATTTTCAATCTCCTGAACCAAGCGTTGTAGTGGCCACGTGAGATTGGTTCTTTCCCCATGGTAGATCAGCCTGCTACGGCAAAGAACGCCGGCACAACGGCTTCAGTCTCGATCAGCGGAGTGCAGATCTATATCCGGGTGCCGTAGCCGTCGCAAAATCCGCCCTTGCTTAAAGTCCCTATTGTGTCAATAGTGAATACAAGATAGTATTATAAAAGTCTGCTGACACTCCCTTAAGCTATCCATAGAATTCAAACACTGTAGTAAAAGGGCACTGACAATTGCATCAAAGAGTGGGCAGACTTGAGTGAAACTACCTATGCTGCTTGTATATACTGGCCAACCTTTGTGGAATTCTATGATCTTCCCTTTCAGGTGTCACAATAGGAATACTTTCTTATCAATAAGGGTGGCCATTTTAAGCTCCCTTCAGATCCCCACAACTCCATGACATCGTCCATTTTACTGTTTTTAATTCTATGGAGCTGACATCATGGAAACTGACTGTGTGATCGAATGGATAAGGTGTCAGTCCTTGGTTCAGAAGATTAAAGAGACCCTTAACAATACTTTAACGCGTGTGCATTTTAAAAGTAGACAGCTGTTTCTTAAAAATTAACCTGAAAAAACATGAGGCTTCAATTAAAGGACTAGTATAATTCAACCTGACCGTGTGACCTAATCATATGGCATATAAAGGATAAGTTATATAACTTTGCTGCAGAATTTGAATAGAAAAAAAATGACGTCATATGCTCTAATGTCCATAAACGTTTCTTCAACCACAATTGGATAATGTCATGAGGTAAAGGAGAGGTGTAAAGGGGAATTCAAAACGGCTAAGGAAGACAACCGTGCTGCTACGACAATCCAATGCATTTACTGGCCAACTTGATCATGCCATTCTTGCCCATCACGTTCCTTTGTTTTTTGTGATTGCCCGTATGGATGGTCGTCACTTTAAATGGTTCAGCCACACTGAATGGCTGGATGGCGTTATCACCTTTGTTTTTATGAAGAATGGTTTCGTGTACCCTATGTCAAAGGTGATACGTTAGGTAGCATTGAAGCACCTTTTCTTTACATTTACAAAACTGGAATACACTTCTCATGGCTGCCGTGTATACACTTCCAGCTCATTTTCTAGAAGTTAGCCACTTTCCGTGACAAAAATCACTATTCGAACATGGCCCTGATCTTCGGATTGATTGTTGGAGAACCTTCAAGGGTGTTTCATGGGGGTGCTTGTTAATGTATCTTGCGGTATTTCCTACATAAAAACTTTCTTTAAAGTTGGTGCTTGTTAATATGAACTGGTAGCTGTTTCGTCAAAAGAAAGCAGTTAAAGAACTTGGAACCTTTTCTTCATGACAATAAAGCAATTCAGTCATATGATGTTACCTAATATCAAGGGCCCCTAATGGAGAAATTCCTGACTACGGATCTGAAGACGAAGGACTTTAGTCCCTTCTTGCTTGTTTGACACTTGTGTTTATATCATTTGCAAGCTGTTTTTTACGGTCCGATACACAGGGCACCTGATTTTGGATAAGGTAATTGAGCATACCTTGTTCAATAACAGAGCTTTTGAATGTAACATAGTAGTAGTAATGTATGAAAGCAAACTAATAGGTGAGGTTTCTGACTTTGAGCCAGAACATTGAGGATCTGAGTCCCTTCATAAGTGTCTTCTGGTCGTGGTTTTTCATGTTATCTGGCTGCGGTTTTAGAAAGAACCTTGACAAAACTCACAAAACCACTGTCAAGGGACAAGCAAAACTCAACCTGACCATGTGAACTAATACATCAGGCAAATATTGGATAATTTAGTTGACTCAAGTATTAAGACTGACAGTTGGAGACCATTCATGGTTGTTTAGTGCTGGTGCTTTTTAATGTCACTTGCCAGCTGTTTCTCGGACAAAAACTTTCTTTTAAGCTGGTACTTGTTAACACGACTTGGTCACAGTTTCTGCAACAGAAACTTGAAACTAACACTCACAAGGCTTTGTTTAAGGGAATAACATAAGTCAACCCCAATGATGTCACCTAATATGAAAGGACACCTAATGGAGGAGCTTTCTGACTCCGGATCAAAAGATTGAGGACTTGAGTCTTTGCATAGTTGTGTGATGGTGGTGTTTTTTCATATCATCTTGCTGGTGTTACTAACACTGAAATCTGAGAAAAAAACTCACCAAACATCAGTCAAGGGGCTAACATTGCTCAGCCTGACCATACGGTCGAAACACCTGAGTTTGGATCTGGAGAGTGATTGAGTATGAGAGTTTTTCAATGACAGGGCTGTTTAACTCAACATGACAGCGGTTATTTGACATGGCACTGATCAACCGCTGTCAGTTCTCACAGCTCACTGTTAGGAGTCAACCTTGTCATGCAATGACCACGTGGCCTAATGGATAAGGCGTCTGACTTCGGATCAGAAGACTGAGGGTTCGAGTCACTTCGTGGTTGTAATTGTGCATTTCATCTGGACCAGCAACAATGGCAGATTTTGCAATGCCTATGGCACCTGGAAAAAAGTGTCTCAAGTGCTAGTGCTGTCACTGTCAAATCCAGCAGAGACTTTAAACAAAAGTGGATTTTAATCAGGGTTTGTCAGCAAAGTAGTTAATTCAGTGTGAGTGCTCATTTGTTCTGCTCCCACTGGCAAAAGGAGTAGATGTCATAGATTTAGGGGAAATGGGAAACAGTTAATATTTGATTACAATATTCAAATTTATTGTCATTATGCCAAGTACAGGAACAGAGCATAACCAAAAGAAATGTGCATCTTTTTAATAAACTTTACTTTGAACAATTCAATTTTAAAAAGACGTAAAGTTTGACAATTAAAGCACACATCTAATCAGAGTGTGAATGAATGGTAAAGTGCATGGGAGTGTGCATTTATATACATCATATGTGTACTTTTCATGCACAGCAGTAGAAGAAAGACTAATGTACATGTGAGTAAATATAGATGTTTATAGGGTAGAGAAATTAAGTACCGTATGCCATGCTGGGATGAGGGGAGAATATAGCCTGCAGCAGAAAATTGTTCACTATGGTTTTACTCAGCGAAATTTACACAGTATCCTGTGTCTGTGTGAAAAGTCCACTGAAACACATAATGTTTAGTGTGTCACAATCAATTATAGAAAACATTTTCAATCTCCTGAACCAAGCGTTGTAGTGGCCACGTGAGATTGGTTCTTTCCCCATGGTAGATCAGCCTACTACGGCAAAGAACGCCGGCACAACGGCTTCAGTCTCGATCAGCGGAGTGCAGATCTATATCCGGGTGCCGTAGCCGTCGCAAAATCCGCCCTTGCTTAAAGTCCCTATTGTGTCAATAGTGAATACAAGATAGTATTATAAAAGTCTGCTGACACTCCCTGAAGCTATCCATAGAATTCAAACACTGTAGTAAAAGGGCACTGACAATTGCATCAAAGAGTGGGCAGACTTGAGTGAAACTACCTATGCTGCTTGTATATACTGGCCAACCTTTGTGGAATTCTATGATCTTCCCTTTCAGGTGTCACAATAGGAATACTTTCTTATCAATGAGGGTGGCCATTTTAAGCTCAGATCCCCACAACTCCATGACATCGTCCATTTTACTGTTTTTAATTCTATGGAGCTGACATCATGGAAACTGACTGTGTGATCGAATGGATAAGGTGTCAGTCCTTGGTTCAGAAGATTAAAGAGACCCTTAACAATACTTTAACGCGTGTGCATTTTAAAAGTAGACAGCTGTTTCTTAAAAATTAACCTGAAAAAACATGAGGTTTCAATTAAAGGACTAGTATAATTCAGCCTGACCGTGTGACCTAATCATATGGCATATAAAGGATAAGTTATATAACTTTGCTGCAGAATTTGAATAGACAAAAAATGACGTCATATGCTCTAATGTCCATAAACGTTTCTTCAACCACAATTGGATAATGTCATGAGGTAAAGGAGAGGTGTAAAGGGGAATTCAAAACGGCTAAGGAAGACAACCGTGCTGCTACGACAATCCAATGCATTTACTGGCCAACTTGATCATGCCATTCTTGCCCATCACGTTCCTTTGTTTTTTGTGATTGCCCGTATGGATGGTCGTCACTTTAAATGGTTCAGCCACACTGAATGGCTGGATGGCGTTATCACCTTTGTTTTTATGAAGAATGGTTTCGTGTACCCTATGTCAAAGGTGATACGTTAGGAAGCATTGAAGCACCTTTTCTTTACATTTACAAAACTGGAATACACTTCTCATGGCTGCCGTGTATACACTTCCAGCTCATTTTCTAGAAGTTAGCCACTTTCCGTGACAAAAAACACGATTCGAACATGGCCCTGATCTTCGGATTGATTGTTGGAGAACCTTCAAGGGTGTTTCATGGGGGTGCTTGTTAATGTATCTTGCGGTATTTCCTACATAAAAACTTTCTTTAAAGTTGGTGCTTGTTAATATGAACTGGTAGCTGTTTCGTCAAAAGAAACCAGTTAAAGAACTTGGAACCTTTTCTTCATGACAATAAAGCAATTCAGTCATATGATGTTACCTAATATGAAGGGCCCCTAATGGAGAAATTCCTGACTACGGATCTGAAGACGAAGGACTTTAGTCCCTTCTTGCTTGTTCGACACTTGTGTTTATATCATTTGCAAGCTGTTTTTTACGGTCCGATACACAGGGCACCTGATTTTGGATAAGGTAATTGAGCATACCTTGTTCAATAACAGAGCTTTTGAATGTAACATAGTAGTAGTAATGTATGAAAGCAAACTAATAGGTGAGGTTTCTGACTTTGAGCCAGAACATTGAGGATCTGAGTCCCTTCATAAGTGTCTTCTGGTCGTGGTTTTTCATGTTATCTGGCTGCGGTTTTAGAAAGAACCTTGACAAAACTCACAAAACCACTGTCAAGGGACAAGCAAAACTCAACCTGACCATGTGAACTAATACATCAGGCAAATATTGGATAATTTAGTTGACTCAAGTATTAAGACTGACAGTTGGAGACCATTCATGGTTGTTTAGTGCTGGTGCTTTTTAATGTCACTTGCCAGCTGTTTCTCGGACAAAAACTTTCTTTTAAGCTGGTACTTGTTAACACGACTTGGTCACAGTTTCTGCAACAGAAACTTGAAACTAACACTCACAAGGCTTTGTTTAAGGGAATAACATAAGTCAACCCCAATGATGTCACCTAATATGAAAGGACACCTAATGGAGGAGCTTTCTGACTCCGGATCAAAAGATTGAGGACTTGAGTCTTTGCATAGTTGTGTGATGGTGGTGTTTTTTCATATCATCTTGCTGGTGTTACTAACACTGAAATCTGAGAAAAAAACTCACCAAACATCAGTCAAGGGGCTAACATTGCTCAGCCTGACCATACGGTCGAAACACCTGAGTTTGGATCTGGAGAGTGATTGAGTATGAGAGTTTTTCAATGACAGGGCTGTTTAACTCAACATGACAGCGGTTATTTGACATGGCACTGATCAACCGCTGTCAGTTCTCACAGCTCACTGTTAGGAGTCAACCTTGTCATGCAATGACCACGTGGCCTAATGGATAAGGCGTCTGACTTCGGATCAGAAGACTGAGGGTTCGAGTCACTTCGTGGTTGTAATTGTGCATTTCATCTGGACCAGCAACAATGGCAGATTTTGCAATGCCTATGGCACCTGGAAAAAAGTGTCTCAAGTGCTGGTGCTGTCACTGTCAAATCCAGCAGAGACTTTAAACAAAAGTGGATTTTAATCAGGGTTTGTCAGCAAAGTAGTTAATTCAGTGTGAGTGCTCATTTGTTCTGCTCCCACTGGCAAAAGGAGTAGATGTCATAGATTTAGGGGAAATGGGAAACAGTTAATATTTGATTACAATATTCAAATTTATTGTCATTATGCCAAGTACAGGAACAGAGCATAACCAAAAGAAATGTGCATCTTTTTAATAAACTTTACTTTGAACAATTCAATTTTAAAAAGACGTAAAGTTTGACAATTAAAGCACACATCTAATCAGAGTGTGAATGAATGGTAAAGTGCATGGGAGTGTGCATTTATATACATCATATGTGTACTTTTCATGCACAGCAGTAGAAGAAAGACTAATGTACATGTGAGTAAATATAGATGTTTATAGGGTAGAGAAATTAAGTACCGTATGCCATGCTGGGATGAGGGGAGAATATAGCCTGCAGCAGAAAATTGTTCACTATGGTTTTACTCAGCGAAATTTACACAGTATCCTGTGTCTGTGTGAAAAGTCCACTGAAACACATAATGTTTAGTGTGTCACAATCAATTATAGAAAACATTTTCAATCTCCTGAACCAAGCGTTGTAGTGGCCACGTGAGATTGGTTCTTTCCCCATGGTAGATCAGCCTGCTACGGCAAAGAACGCCGGCACAACGGCTTCAGTCTCGATCAGCGGAGTGCAGATCTATATCCGGGTGCCGTAGCCGTCGCAAAATCCGCCCTTGCTTAAAGTCCCTATTGTGTCAATAGTGAATACAAGATAGTATTATAAAAGTCTGCTGACACTCCCTTAAGCTATCCATAGAATTCAAACACTGTAGTAAAAGGGCACTGACAATTGCATCAAAGAGTGGGCAGACTTGAGTGAAACTACCTATGCTGCTTGTATATACTGGCCAACCTTTGTGGAATTCTATGATCTTCCCTTTCAGGTGTCACAATAGGAATACTTTCTTATCAATAAGGGTGGCCATTTTAAGCTCCCTTCAGATCCCCACAACTCCATGACATCGTCCATTTTACTGTTTTTAATTCTATGGAGCTGACATCATGGAAACTGACTGTGTGATCGAATGGATAAGGTGTCAGTCCTTGGTTCAGAAGATTAAAGAGACCCTTAACAATACTTTAACGCGTGTGCATTTTAAAAGTAGACAGCTGTTTCTTAAAAATTAACCTGAAAAAACATGAGGTTTCAATTAAAGGACTAGTATAATTCAGCCTGACCGTGTGACCTAATCATATGGCATATAAAGGATAAGTTATATAACTTTGCTGCAGAATTTGAATAGACAAAAAATGACGTCATATGCTCTAATGTCCATAAACGTTTCTTCAACCACAATTGGATAATGTCATGAGGTAAAGGAGAGGTGTAAAGGGGAATTCAAAACGGCTAAGGAAGACAACCGTGCTGCTACGACAATCCAATGCATTTACTGGCCAACTTGATCATGCCATTCTTGCCCATCACGTTCCTTTGTTTTTTGTGATTGCCCGTATGGATGGTCGTCACTTTAAATGGTTCAGCCACACTGAATGGCTGGATGGCGTTATCACCTTTGTTTTTATGAAGAATGGTTTCGTGTACCCTATGTCAAAGGTGATACGTTAGGAAGCATTGAAGCACCTTTTCTTTACATTTACAAAACTGGAATACACTTCTCATGGCTGCCGTGTATACACTTCCAGCTCATTTTCTAGAAGTTAGCCACTTTCCGTGACAAAAAACACTATTCCAACATGGCCCTGATCTTCGGATTGATTGTTGGAGAACCTTCAAGGGTGTTTCATGGGGGTGCTTGTTAATGTATCTTGCGGTATTTCCTACATAAAAACTTTCTTTAAAGTTGGTGCTTGTTAATATGAACTGGTAGCTGTTTCGTCAAAAGAAAGCAGTTAAAGAACTTGGAACCTTTTCTTCATGACAATAAAGCAATTCAGTCATATGATGTTACCTAATATGAAGGGCCCCTAATGGAGAAATTCCTGACTACGGATCTGAAGACGAAGGACTTTAGTCCCTTCTTGCTTGTTTGACACTTGTGTTTATATCATTTGCAAGCTGTTTTTTACGGTCCGATACACAGGGCACCTGATTTTGGATAAGGTAATTGAGCATACCTTGTTCAATAACAGAGCTTTTGAATGTAACATAGTAGTAGTAATGTATGAAAGCAAACTAATAGGTGAGGTTTCTGACTTTGAGCCAGAACATTGAGGATCTGAGTCCCTTCATAAGTGTCTTCTGGTCGTGGTTTTTCATGTTATCTGGCTGCGGTTTTAGAAAGAACCTTGACAAAACTCACAAAACCACTGTCAAGGGACAAGCAAAACTCAACCTGACCATGTGAACTAATACATCAGGCAAATATTGGATAATTTAGTTGACTCAAGTATTAAGACTGACAGTTGGAGACCATTCATGGTTGTTTAGTGCTGGTGCTTTTTAATGTCACTTGCCAGCTGTTTCTCGGACAAAAACTTTCTTTTAAGCTGGTACTTGTGAACACGACTTGGTCACAGTTTCTGCAACAGAAACTTGAAACTAACACTCACAAGGCTTTGTTTAAGGGAATAACATAAGTCAACCCCAATGATGTCACCTAATATGAAAGGACACCTAATGGAGGAGCTTTCTGACTCCGGATCAAAAGATTGAGGACTTGAGTCTTTGCATAGTTGTGTGATGGTGGTGTTTTTTCATATCATCTTGCTGGTGTTACTAACACTGAAATCTGAGAAAAAAACTCACCAAACTTCAGTCAAGGGGCTAACATTGCTCAGCCTGACCATACGGTCGAAACACCTGAGTTTGGATCTGGAGAGTGATTGAGTATGAGAGTTTTTCAATGACAGGGCTGTTTAACTCAACATGACAGCGGTTATTTGACATGGCACTGATCAACCGCTGTCAGTTCTCACAGCTCACTGTTAGGAGTCAGCCTTGTCATGCAATGACCACGTGGCCTAATGGATAAGGCGTCATACCTGAATCAGAAGACTGAGGGTTCGAGTCCCTTCGTGGTTGGAATTATGCATTTCATCTGGACCAGCAACAATGGCAGATTTTGCAATGCCTATGGCACCTGGAAAAAAGTGTCTCAAGTGCTGGTGCTGTCACTGTCAAATCCAGCAGAGACTTTAAACAAAAGTGGATTTTAATCAGGGTTTGTCAGCAAAGTAGTTAATTCAGTGTGAGTGCTCATTTGTCCTGCTCCCACTGGCAAAAGGAGTAGATGTCATAGATTTAGGGGAAATGGGAAACAGTTAATATTTGATTACAATATTCAAATTTATTGTCATTATGCCAAGTACAGGAACAGAGCATAACCAAAAGAAATGTGCATCTTTTTAATAAACTTTACTTTGAACAATTCAATTTTAAAAAGACGTAAAGTTTGACAAATAAAGCACACATCTAATCAGAGTGTGAATGAACGGTAAAGTGCATGGGAGTGTGTATTTATATACATCATATGTGTACTTTTCATGCACAGCAGTAGAAGAAAGACTAATGTACATGTGAGTAAATATAGATGTTTATAGGGTAGAGAAATTAAGTACCGTATGCCATGCTGGGATGAGGGGAGAATATAGCCTGCAGCAGAAAATTGTTCACTATGGTTTTACTCAGCGAAATTTACACAGTATCCTGTGTCTGTGTGAAAAGTCCACTGAAACACATAATGTTTAGTGTGTCACAATCAATTATAGAAAACATTTTCAATCTCCTGAACCAAGCGTTGTAGTGGCCACGTGAGATTGGTTCTTTCCCCATGGTAGATCAGCCTGCTACGGCAAAGAACGCCGGCACAACGGCTTCAGTCTCGATCAGCGGAGTGCAGATCTATATCCGGGTGCCGTAGCCGTCGCAAAATCCGCCCTTGCTTAAAGTCCCTATTGTGTCAATAGTGAATACAAGATAGTATTATAAAAGACTGCTGACACTCCCTTAAGCTATCCATAGAATTCAAACACTGTAGTAAAAGGGCACTGACAATTGCATCAAAGAGTGGGCAGACTTGAGTGAAACTACCTATGCTGCTTGTATATACTGGCCAACCTTTGTGGAATTCTATGATCTTCCCTTTCAGGTGTCACAATAGGAATACTTTCTTATCAATAAGGGTGGCCATTTTAAGCTCCCTTCAGATCCCCACAACTCCATGACATCGTCCATTTTACTGTTTTTAATTCTATGGAGCTGACATCATGGAAACTGACTGTGTGATCGAATGGATAAGGTGTCAGTCCTTGGTTCAGAAGATTAAAGAGACCCTTAACAATACTTTAACGCGTGTGCATTTTAAAAGTAGACAGCTGTTTCTTAAAAATTAACCTGAAAAAACATGAGGTTTCAATTAAAGGACTAGTATAATTCAGCCTGACCGTGTGACCTAATCATATGGCATATAAAGGATAAGTTATATAACTTTGCTGCAGAATTTGAATAGACAAAAAATGACGTCATATGCTCTAATGTCCATAAACGTTTCTTCAACCACAATTGGATAATGTCATGAGGTAAAGGAGAGGTGTAAAGGGGAATTCAAAACGGCTAAGGAAGACAACCGTGCTGCTACGACAATCCAATGCATTTACTGGCCAACTTGATCATGCCATTCTTGCCCATCACGTTCCTTTGTTTTTTGTGATTGCCCGTATGGATGGTCGTCACTTTAAATGGTTCAGCCACACTGAATGGCTGGATGGCGTTATCACCTTTGTTTTTATGAAGAATGGTTTCGTGTACCCTATGTCAAAGGTGATACGTTAGGAAGCATTGAAGCACCTTTTCTTTACATTTACAAAACTGGAATACACTTCTCATGGCTGCCGTGTATACACTTCCAGCTCATTTTCTAGAAGTTAGCCACTTTCCGTGACAAAAAACACTATTCCAACATGGCCCTGATCTTCGGATTGATTGTTGGAGAACCTTCAAGGGTGTTTCATGGGGGTGCTTGTTAATGTATCTTGCGGTATTTCCTACATAAAAACTTTCTTTAAAGTTGGTGCTTGTTAATATGAACTGGTAGCTGTTTCGTCAAAAGAAAGCAGTTAAAGAACTTGGAACCTTTTCTTCATGACAATAAAGCAATTCAGTCATATGATGTTACCTAATATGAAGGGCCCCTAATGGAGAAATTCCTGACTACGGATCTGAAGACGAAGGACTTTAGTCCCTTCTTGCTTGTTTGACACTTGTGTTTATATCATTTGCAAGCTGTTTTTTACGGTCCGATACACAGGGCACCTGATTTTGGATAAGGTAATTGAGCATACCTTGTTCAATAACAGAGCTTTTGAATGTAACATAGTAGTAGTAATGTATGAAAGCAAACTAATAGGTGAGGTTTCTGACTTTGAGCCAGAACATTGAGGATCTGAGTCCCTTCATAAGTGTCTTCTGGTCGTGGTTTTTCATGTTATCTGGCTGCGGTTTTAGAAAGAACCTTGACAAAACTCACAAAACCACTGTCAAGGGACAAGCAAAACTCAACCTGACCATGTGAACTAATACATCAGGCAAATATTGGATAATTTAGTTGACTCAAGTATTAAGACTGACAGTTGGAGACCATTCATGGTTGTTTAGTGCTGGTGCTTTTTAATGTCACTTGCCAGCTGTTTCTCGGACAAAAACTTTCTTTTAAGCTGGTACTTGTGAACACGACTTGGTCACAGTTTCTGCAACAGAAACTTGAAACTAACACTCACAAGGCTTTGTTTAAGGGAATAACATAAGTCAACCCCAATGATGTCACCTAATATGAAAGGACACCTAATGGAGGAGCTTTCTGACTCCGGATCAAAAGATTGAGGACTTGAGTCTTTGCATAGTTGTGTGATGGTGGTGTTTTTTCATATCATCTTGCTGGTGTTACTAACACTGAAATCTGAGAAAAAAACTCACCAAACTTCAGTCAAGGGGCTAACATTGCTCAGCCTGACCATACGGTCGAAACACCTGAGTTTGGATCTGGAGAGTGATTGAGTATGAGAGTTTTTCAATGACAGGGCTGTTTAACTCAACATGACAGCGGTTATTTGACATGGCACTGATCAACCGCTGTCAGTTCTCACAGCTCACTGTTAGGAGTCAGCCTTGTCATGCAATGACCACGTGGCCTAATGGATAAGGCGTCATACCTGAATCAGAAGACTGAGGGTTCGAGTCCCTTCGTGGTTGGAATTATGCATTTCATCTGGACCAGCAACAATGGCAGATTTTGCAATGCCTATGGCACCTGGAAAAAAGTGTCTCAAGTGCTGGTGCTGTCACTGTCAAATCCAGCAGAGACTTTAAACAAAAGTGGATTTTAATCAGGGTTTGTCAGCAAAGTAGTTAATTCAGTGTGAGTGCTCATTTGTCCTGCTCCCACTGGCAAAAGGAGTAGATGTCATAGATTTAGGGGAAATGGGAAACAGTTAATATTTGATTACAATATTCAAATTTATTGTCATTATGCCAAGTACAGGAACAGAGCATAACCAAAAGAAATGTGCATCTTTTTAATAAACTTTACTTTGAACAATTCAATTTTAAAAAGACGTAAAGTTTGACAAATAAAGCACACATCTAATCAGAGTGTGAATGAACGGTAAAGTGCATGGGAGTGTGTATTTATATACATCATATGTGTACTTTTCATGCACAGCAGTAGAAGAAAGACTAATGTACATGTGAGTAAATATAGATGTTTATAGGGTAGAGAAATTAAGTACCGTATGCCATGCTGGGATGAGGGGAGAATATAGCCTGCAGCAGAAAATTGTTCACTATGGTTTTACTCAGCGAAATTTACACAGTATCCTGTGTCTGTGTGAAAAGTCCACTGAAACACATAATGTTTAGTGTGTCACAATCAATTATAGAAAACATTTTCAATCTCCTGAACCAAGCGTTGTAGTGGCCACGTGAGATTGGTTCTTTCCCCATGGTAGATCAGCCTGCTACGGCAAAGAACGCCAGCACAACGGCTTCAGTCTCGATCAGCGGAGTGCAGATCTATATCCGGGTGCCGTAGCCGTCGCAAAATCCGCCCTTGCTTAAAGTCCCTATTGTGTCAATAGTGAATACAAGATAGTATTATAAAAGACTGCTGACACTCCCTTAAGCTATCCATAGAATTCAAACACTGTAGTAAAAGGGCACTGACAATTGCATCAAAGAGTGGGCAGACTTGAGTGAAACTACCTATGCTGCTTGTATATACTGGCCAACCTTTGTGGAATTCTATGATCTTCCCTTTCAGGTGTCACAATAGGAATACTTTCTTATCAATAAGGGTGGCCATTTTAAGCTCCCTTCAGATCCCCACAACTCCATGACATCGTCCATTTTACTGTTTTTAATTCTATGGAGCTGACATCATGGAAACTGACTGTGTGATCGAATGGATAAGGTGTCAGTCCTTGGTTCAGAAGATTAAAGAGACCCTTAACAATACTTTAACGCGTGTGCATTTTAAAAGTAGACAGCTGTTTCTTAAAAATTAACCTGAAAAAACATGAGGTTTCAATTAAAGGACTAGTATAATTCAGCCTGACCGTGTGACCTAATCATATGGCATATAAAGGATAAGTTATATAACTTTGCTGCAGAATTTGAATAGACAAAAAATGACGTCATATGCTCTAATGTCCATAAACGTTTCTTCAACCACAATTGGATAATGTCATGAGGTAAAGGAGAGGTGTAAAGGGGAATTCAAAACGGCTAAGGAAGACAACCGTGCTGCTACGACAATCCAATGCATTTACTGGCCAACTTGATCATGCCATTCTTGCCCATCACGTTCCTTTGTTTTTTGTGATTGCCCGTATGGATGGTCGTCACTTTAAATGGTTCAGCCACACTGAATGGCTGGATGGCGTTATCACCTTTGTTTTTATGAAGAATGGTTTCGTGTACCCTATGTCAAAGGTGATACGTTAGGAAGCATTGAAGCACCTTTTCTTTACATTTACAAAACTGGAATACACTTCTCATGGCTGCCGTGTATACACTTCCAGCTCATTTTCTAGAAGTTAGCCACTTTCCGTGACAAAAAACACTATTCCAACATGGCCCTGATCTTCGGATTGATTGTTGGAGAACCTTCAAGGGTGTTTCATGGGGGTGCTTGTTAATGTATCTTGCGGTATTTCCTACATAAAAACTTTCTTTAAAGTTGGTGCTTGTTAATATGAACTGGTAGCTGTTTCGTCAAAAGAAAGCAGTTAAAGAACTTGGAACCTTTTCTTCATGACAATAAAGCAATTCAGTCATATGATGTTACCTAATATGAAGGGCCCCTAATGGAGAAATTCCTGACTACGGATCTGAAGACGAAGGACTTTAGTCCCTTCTTGCTTGTTTGACACTTGTGTTTATATCATTTGCAAGCTGTTTTTTACGGTCCGATACACAGGGCACCTGATTTTGGATAAGGTAATTGAGCATACCTTGTTCAATAACAGAGCTTTTGAATGTAACATAGTAGTAGTAATGTATGAAAGCAAACTAATAGGTGAGGTTTCTGACTTTGAGCCAGAACATTGAGGATCTGAGTCCCTTCATAAGTGTCTTCTGGTCGTGGTTTTTCATGTTATCTGGCTGCGGTTTTAGAAAGAACCTTGACAAAACTCACAAAACCACTGTCAAGGGACAAGCAAAACTCAACCTGACCATGTGAACTAATACATCAGGCAAATATTGGATAATTTAGTTGACTCAAGTATTAAGACTGACAGTTGGAGACCATTCATGGTTGTTTAGTGCTGGTGCTTTTTAATGTCACTTGCCAGCTGTTTCTCGGACAAAAACTTTCTTTTAAGCTGGTACTTGTGAACACGACTTGGTCACAGTTTCTGCAACAGAAACTTGAAACTAACACTCACAAGGCTTTGTTTAAGGGAATAACATAAGTCAACCCCAATGATGTCACCTAATATGAAAGGACACCTAATGGAGGAGCTTTCTGACTCCGGATCAAAAGATTGAGGACTTGAGTCTTTGCATAGTTGTGTGATGGTGGTGTTTTTTCATATCATCTTGCTGGTGTTACTAACACTGAAATCTGAGAAAAAAACTCACCAAACATCAGTCAAGGGGCTAACATTGCTCAGCCTGACCATACGGTCGAAACACCTGAGTTTGGATCTGGAGAGTGATTGAGTATGAGAGTTTTTCAATGACAGGGCTGTTTAACTCAACATGACAGCGGTTATTTGACATGGCACTGATCAACCGCTGTCAGTTCTCACAGCTCACTGTTAGGAGTCAGCCTTGTCATGCAATGACCACGTGGCCTAATGGATAAGGCGTCTAACTTCGGATCAGAAGACTGAGGGTTCGAGTCCCTTCGTGGTTGGAATTGTGCATTTCATCTGGACCAGCAACAATGGCAGATTTTGCAATGCCTATGGCACCTGGAAAAAAGTGTCTCAAGTGCTGGTGCTGTCACTGTCAAATCCAGCAGAGACTTTAAACAAAAGTGAATTTTAATCAGGGTTTGTCAGCAAAGTAGTTAATTCAGTGTGAGTGCTCATTTGTTCTGCTCCCACTAGCAAAAGGAGTTGATGTCATAGATTTAGGGGAAATGGGAAACAGTTAATATTTGATTACAATATTCAAATTTATTGTCATTATGCCAAGTACAGGAACAGAGCATAACCAAAAGAAATGTGCATCTTTTTAATAAACTTTACTTTGAACAATTCAATTTTAAAAAGACGTAAAGTTTGACAATTAAAGCACACATCTAATCAGAGTGTAAATGAACGGTAAAGTGCATGGGAGTATGCATTTATATACATCATATGTGTACTTTTCATGCACAGCAGTAGAAGAAAGACTAATGTACATGTGAGTAAATATAGATGTTTATAGGGTAGAGAAATTAAGTACCGTATGCCATGCTGGGATGAGGGGAGAATATAGCCTGCAGCAGAAAATTGTTCACTATGGTTTTACTCAGCGAAATTTACACAGTATCCTGTGTCTGTGTGAAAAGTCCACTGAAACACATAATGTTTAGTGTGTCACAATCAATTATAGAAAACATTTTCAATCTCCTGAACCAAGCGTTGTAGTGGCCACGTGAGATTGGTTCTTTCCCCATGGTAGATCAGCCTGCTACGGCAAAGAACGCCGGCACAACGGCTTCAGTCTCGATCAGCGGAGTGCAGATCTATATCCGGGTGCCGTAGCCGTCGCAAAATCCGCCCTTGCTTAAAGTCCCTATTGTGTCAATAGTGAATACAAGATAGTATTATAAAAGTCTGCTGACACTCCCTTAAGCTATCCATAGAATTCAAACACTGTAGTAAAAGGGCACTGACAATTGCATCAAAGAGTGGGCAGACTTGAGTGAAACTACCTATGCTGCTTGTATATACTGGCCAACCTTTGTGGAATTCTATGATCTTCCCTTTCAGGTGTCACAATAGGAATACTTTCTTATCAATAAGGGTGGCCATTTTAAGCTCCCTTCAGATCCCCACAACTCCATGACATCGTCCATTTTACTGTTTTTAATTCTATGGAGCTGACATCATGGAAACTGACTGTGTGATCGAATGGATAAGGTGTCAGTCCTTGGTTCAGAAGATTAAAGAGACCCTTAACAATACTTTAACGCGTGTGCATTTTAAAAGTAGACAGCTGTTTCTTAAAAATTAACCTGAAAAAACATGAGGTTTCAATTAAAGGACTAGTATAATTCAGCCTGACCGTGTGACCTAATCATATGGCATATAAAGGATAAGTTATATAACTTTGCTGCAGAATTTGAATAGACAAAAAATGACGTCATATGCTCTAATGTCCATAAACGTTTCTTCAACCACAATTGGATAATGTCATGAGGTAAAGGAGAGGTGTAAAGGGGAATTCAAAACGGCTAAGGAAGACAACCGTGCTGCTACGACAATCCAATGCATTTACTGGCCAACTTGATCATGCCATTCTTGCCCATCACGTTCCTTTGTTTTTTGTGATTGCCCGTATGGATGGTCGTCACTTTAAATGGTTCAGCCACACTGAATGGCTGGATGGCGTTATCACCTTTGTTTTTATGAAGAATGGTTTCGTGTACCCTATGTCAAAGGTGATACGTTAGGAAGCATTGAAGCACCTTTTCTTTACATTTACAAAACTGGAATACACTTCTCATGGCTGCCGTGTATACACTTCCAGCTCATTTTCTAGAAGTTAGCCACTTTCCGTGACAAAAAACACTATTCCAACATGGCCCTGATCTTCGGATTGATTGTTGGAGAACCTTCAAGGGTGTTTCATGGGGGTGCTTGTTAATGTATCTTGCGGTATTTCCTACATAAAAACTTTCTTTAAAGTTGGTGCTTGTTAATATGAACTGGTAGCTGTTTCGTCAAAAGAAAGCAGTTAAAGAACTTGGAACCTTTTCTTCATGACAATAAAGCAATTCAGTCATATGATGTTACCTAATATGAAGGGCCCCTAATGGAGAAATTCCTGACTACGGATCTGAAGACGAAGGACTTTAGTCCCTTCTTGCTTGTTTGACACTTGTGTTTATATCATTTGCAAGCTGTTTTTTACGGTCCGATACACAGGGCACCTGATTTTGGATAAGGTAATTGAGCATACCTTGTTCAATAACAGAGCTTTTGAATGTAACATAGTAGTAGTAATGTATGAAAGCAAACTAATAGGTGAGGTTTCTGACTTTGAGCCAGAACATTGAGGATCTGAGTCCCTTCATAAGTGTCTTCTGGTCGTGGTTTTTCATGTTATCTGGCTGCGGTTTTAGAAAGAACCTTGACAAAACTCACAAAACCACTGTCAAGGGACAAGCAAAACTCAACCTGACCATGTGAACTAATACATCAGGCAAATATTGGATAATTTAGTTGACTCAAGTATTAAGACTGACAGTTGGAGACCATTCATGGTTGTTTAGTGCTGGTGCTTTTTAATGTCACTTGCCAGCTGTTTCTCGGACAAAAACTTTCTTTTAAGCTGGTACTTGTGAACACGACTTGGTCACAGTTTCTGCAACAGAAACTTGAAACTAACACTCACAAGGCTTTGTTTAAGGGAATAACATAAGTCAACCCCAATGATGTCACCTAATATGAAAGGACACCTAATGGAGGAGCTTTCTGACTCCGGATCAAAAGATTGAGGACTTGAGTCTTTGCATAGTTGTGTGATGGTGGTGTTTTTTCATATCATCTTGCTGGTGTTACTAACACTGAAATCTGAGAAAAAAACTCACCAAACTTCAGTCAAGGGGCTAACATTGCTCAGCCTGACCATACGGTCGAAACACCTGAGTTTGGATCTGGAGAGTGATTGAGTATGAGAGTTTTTCAATGACAGGGCTGTTTAACTCAACATGACAGCGGTTATTTGACATGGCACTGATCAACCGCTGTCAGTTCTCACAGCTCACTGTTAGGAGTCAGCCTTGTCATGCAATGACCACGTGGCCTAATGGATAAGGCGTCATATTTCAAATCAGAAGACTGAGCGTTCGAGTCCCTTCGTGGTTGGAATTATGCATTTCATCTGGACCAGCAACAATGGCAGATTTTGCAATGCCTATGGCACCTGGAAAAAAGTGTCTCAAGTGCTGGTGCTGTCACTGTCAAATCCAGCAGAGACTTTAAACAAAAGTGGATTTTAATCAGGGTTTGTCAGCAAAGTAGTTAATTCAGTGTGAGTGCTCATTTGTCCTGCTCCCACTGGCAAAAGGAGTAGATGTCATAGATTTAGGGGAAATGGGAAACAGTTAATATTTGATTACAATATTCAAATTTATTGTCATTATGCCAAGTACAGGACCAGAGCATAACCAAAAGAAATGTGCATCTTTTTAATAAACTTTACTTTGAACAATTCAATTTTAAAAAGACGTAAAGTTTGACAATTAAAGCACACATCTAATCAGAGTGTGAATGAATGGTAAAGTGCATGGGAGTGTGTATTTATATACATCATATGTGTACTTTTCATGCACAGCAGTAGAAGAAAGACTAATGTACATGTGAGTAAATATAGATGTTTATAGGGTAGAGAAATTAAGTACCGTATGCCATGCTGGGATGAGGGGAGAATATAGCCTGCAGCAGAAAATTGTTCCATATGGTTTTACTCAGCGAAATTTACACAGTATCCTGTGTCTGTGTGAAAAGTCCACTGAAACACATAATGTTTAGTGTGTCACAATCAATTATAGAAAACATTTTCAATCTCCTGAACCAAGCGTTGTAGTGGCCACGTGAGATTGGTTCTTTCCCCATGGTAGATCAGCCTGCTACGGCAAAGAACGCCAGCACAACGGCTTCAGTCTCGATCAGCGGAGTGCAGATCTATATCCGGGTGCCGTAGCCGTCGCAAAATCCGCCCTTGCTTAAAGTCCCTATTGTGTCAATAGTGAATACAAGATAGTATTATAAAAGACTGCTGACACTCCCTTAAGCTATCCATAGAATTCAAACACTGTAGTAAAAGGGCACTGACAATTGCATCAAAGAGTGGGCAGACTTGAGTGAAACTACCTATGCTGCTTGTATATACTGGCCAACCTTTGTGGAATTCTATGATCTTCCCTTTCAGGTGTCACAATAGGAATACTTTCTTATCAATAAGGGTGGCCATTTTAAGCTCCCTTCAGATCCCCACAACTCCATGACATCGTCCATTTTACTGTTTTTAATTCTATGGAGCTGACATCATGGAAACTGACTGTGTGATCAAATGGATAAGGTGTCAGTCCTTGGTTCAGAAGATTAAAGAGACCCTTAACAATACTTTAACGCGTGTGCATTTTAAAAGTAGACAGCTGTTATTTAAAAATTAACCTGAAAAAACATGAGGTTTCAATTAAAGGACTAGTATAATTCAGCCTGACCGTGTGACCTAATCATATGGCATATAAAGGATAAGTTATATAACTTTGCTGCAGAATTTGAATAGACAAAAAATGACGTCATATGCTCTAATGTCCATAAACGTTTCTTCAACCACAATTGGATAATGTCATGAGGTAAAGGAGAGGTGTAAAGGGGAATTCAAAACGGCTAAGGAAGACAACCGTGCTGCTACGACAATCCAATGCATTTACTGGCCAACTTGATCATGCCATTCTTGCCCATCACGTTCCTTTGTTTTTTGTGATTGCCCGTATGGATGGTCGTCACTTTAAATGGTTCAGCCACACTGAATGGCTGGATGGCGTTATCACCTTTGTTTTTATGAAGAATGGTTTCGTGTACCCTATGTCAAAGGTGATACGTTAGGAAGCATTGAAGCACCTTTTCTTTACATTTACAAAACTGGAATACACTTCTCATGGCTGCCGTGTATACACTTCCAGCTCATTTTCTAGAAGTTAGCCACTTTCCGTGACAAAAAACACTATTCCAACATGGCCCTGATCTTCGGATTGATTGTTGGAGAACCTTCAAGGGTGTTTCATGGGGGTGCTTGTTAATGTATCTTGCGGTATTTCCTACATAAAAACTTTCTTTAAAGTTGGTGCTTGTTAATATGAACTGGTAGCTGTTTCGTCAAAAGAAAGCAGTTAAAGAACTTGGAACCTTTTCTTCATGACAATAAAGCAATTCAGTCATATGATGTTACCTAATATGAAGGGCCCCTAATGGAGAAATTCCTGACTACGGATCTGAAGACGAAGGACTTTAGTCCCTTCTTGCTTGTTTGACACTTGTGTTTATATCATTTGCAAGCTGTTTTTTACGGTCCGATACACAGGGCACCTGATTTTGGATAAGGTAATTGAGCATACCTTGTTCAATAACAGAGCTTTTGAATGTAACATAGTAGTAGTAATGTATGAAAGCAAACTAATAGGTGAGGTTTCTGACTTTGAGCCAGAACATTGAGGATCTGAGTCCCTTCATAAGTGTCTTCTGGTCGTGGTTTTTCATGTTATCTGGCTGCGGTTTTAGAAAGAACCTTGACAAAACTCACAAAACCACTGTCAAGGGACAAGCAAAACTCAACCTGACCATGTGAACTAATACATCAGGCAAATATTGGATAATTTAGTTGACTCAAGTATTAAGACTGACAGTTGGAGACCATTCATGGTTGTTTAGTGCTGGTGCTTTTTAATGTCACTTGCCAGCTGTTTCTCGGACAAAAACTTTCTTTTAAGCTGGTACTTGTGAACACGACTTGGTCACAGTTTCTGCAACAGAAACTTGAAACTAACACTCACAAGGCTTTGTTTAAGGGAATAACATAAGTCAACCCCAATGATGTCACCTAATATGAAAGGACACCTAATGGAGGAGCTTTCTGACTCCGGATCAAAAGATTGAGGACTTGAGTCTTTGCATAGTTGTGTGATGGTGGTGTTTTTTCATATCATCTTGCTGGTGTTACTAACACTGAAATCTGAGAAAAAAACTCACCAAACTTCAGTCAAGGGGCTAACATTGCTCAGCCTGACCATACGGTCGAAACACCTGAGTTTGGATCTGGAGAGTGATTGAGTATGAGAGTTTTTCAATGACAGGGCTGTTTAACTCAACATGACAGCGGTTATTTGACATGGCACTGATCAACCGCTGTCAGTTCTCACAGCTCACTGTTAGGAGTCAGCCTTGTCATGCAATGACCACGTGGCCTAATGGATAAGGCGTCATATTTCAAATCAGAAGACTGAGGGTTCGAGTCCCTTCGTGGTTGGAATTATGCATTTCATCTGGACCAGCAACAATGGCAGATTTTGCAATGCCTATGGCACCTGGAAAAAAGTGTCTCAAGTGCTGGTGCTGTCACTGTCAAATCCAGCAGAGACTTTAAACAAAAGTGGATTTTAATCAGGGTTTGTCAGCAAAGTAGTTAATTCAGTGTGAGTGCTCATTTGTCCTGCTCCCACTGGCAAAAGGAGTAGATGTCATAGATTTAGGGGAAATGGGAAACAGTTAATATTTGATTACAATATTCAAATTTATTGTCATTATGCCAAGTACAGGACCAGAGCATAACCAAAAGAAATGTGCATCTTTTTAATAAACTTTACTTTGAACAATTCAATTTTAAAAAGACGTAAAGTTTGACAATTAAAGCACACATCTAATCAGAGTGTGAATGAATGGTAAAGTGCATGGGAGTGTGTATTTATATACATCATATGTGTACTTTTCATGCACAGCAGTAGAAGAAAGACTAATGTACATGTGAGTAAATATAGATGTTTATAGGGTAGAGAAATTAAGTACCGTATGCCATGCTGGGATGAGGGGAGAATATAGCCTGCAGCAGAAAATTGTTCCATATGGTTTTACTCAGCGAAATTTACACAGTATCCTGTGTCTGTGTGAAAAGTCCACTGAAACACATAATGTTTAGTGTGTCACAATCAATTATAGAAAACATTTTCAATCTCCTGAACCAAGCGTTGTAGTGGCCACGTGAGATTGGTTCTTTCCCCATGGTAGATCAGCCTGCTACGGCAAAGAACGCCAGCACAACGGCTTCAGTCTCGATCAGCGGAGTGCAGATCTATATCCGGGTGCCGTAGCCGTCGCAAAATCCGCCCTTGCTTAAAGTCCCTATTGTGTCAATAGTGAATACAAGATAGTATTATAAAAGACTGCTGACACTCCCTTAAGCTATCCATAGAATTCAAACACTGTAGTAAAAGGGCACTGACAATTGCATCAAAGAGTGGGCAGACTTGAGTGAAACTACCTATGCTGCTTGTATATACTGGCCAACCTTTGTGGAATTCTATGATCTTCCCTTTCAGGTGTCACAATAGGAATACTTTCTTATCAATAAGGGTGGCCATTTTAAGCTCCCTTCAGATCCCCACAACTCCATGACATCGTCCATTTTACTGTTTTTAATTCTATGGAGCTGACATCATGGAAACTGACTGTGTGATCAAATGGATAAGGTGTCAGTCCTTGGTTCAGAAGATTAAAGAGACCCTTAACAATACTTTAACGCGTGTGCATTTTAAAAGTAGACAGCTGTTTCTTAAAAATTAACCTGAAAAAACATGAGGTTTCAATTAAAGGACTAGTATAATTCAGCCTGACCGTGTGACCTAATCATATGGCATATAAAGGATAAGTTATATAACTTTGCTGCAGAATTTGAATAGACAAAAAATGACGTCATATGCTCTAATGTCCATAAACGTTTCTTCAACCACAATTGGATAATGTCATGAGGTAAAGGAGAGGTGTAAAGGGGAATTCAAAACGGCTAAGGAAGACAACCGTGCTGCTACGACAATCCAATGCATTTACTGGCCAACTTGATCATGCCATTCTTGCCCATCACGTTCCTTTGTTTTTTGTGATTGCCCGTATGGATGGTCGTCACTTTAAATGGTTCAGCCACACTGAATGGCTGGATGGCGTTATCACCTTTGTTTTTATGAAGAATGGTTTCGTGTACCCTATGTCAAAGGTGATACGTTAGGAAGCATTGAAGCACCTTTTCTTTACATTTACAAAACTGGAATACACTTCTCATGGCTGCCGTGTATACACTTCCAGCTCATTTTCTAGAAGTTAGCCACTTTCCGTGACAAAAAACACTATTCCAACATGGCCCTGATCTTCGGATTGATTGTTGGAGAACCTTCAAGGGTGTTTCATGGGGGTGCTTGTTAATGTATCTTGCGGTATTTCCTACATAAAAACTTTCTTTAAAGTTGGTGCTTGTTAATATGAACTGGTAGCTGTTTCGTCAAAAGAAAGCAGTTAAAGAACTTGGAACCTTTTCTTCATGACAATAAAGCAATTCAGTCATATGATGTTACCTAATATGAAGGGCCCCTAATGGAGAAATTCCTGACTACGGATCTGAAGACGAAGGACTTTAGTCCCTTCTTGCTTGTTTGACACTTGTGTTTATATCATTTGCAAGCTGTTTTTTACGGTCCGATACACAAGGCACCTGATTTTGGATAAGGTAATTGAGCATACCTTGTTCAATAACAGAGCTTTTGAATGTAACATAGTAGTAGTAATGTATGAAAGCAAACTAATAGGTGAGGTTTCTGACTTTGAGCCAGAACATTGAGGATCTGAGTCCCTTCATAAGTGTCTTCTGGTCGTGGTTTTTCATGTTATCTGGCTGCGGTTTTAGAAAGAACCTTGACAAAACTCACAAAACCACTGTCAAGGGACAAGCAAAACTCAACCTGACCATGTGAACTAATACATCAGGCAAATATTGGATAATTTAGTTGACTCAAGTATTAAGACTGACAGTTGGAGACCATTCATGGTTGTTTAGTGCTGGTGCTTTTTAATGTCACTTGCCAGCTGTTTCTCGGACAAAAACTTTCTTTTAAGCTGGTACTTGTTAACACGACTTGGTCACAGTTTCTGCAACAGAAACTTGAAACTAACACTCACAAGGCTTTGTTTAAGGGAATAACATAAGTCAACCCCAATGATGTCACCTAATATGAAAGGACACCTAATGGAGGAGCTTTCTGACTCCGGATCAAAAGATTGAGGACTTGAGTCTTTGCATAGTTGTGTGATGGTGGTGTTTTTTCATATCATCTTGCTGGTGTTACTAACACTGAAATCTGAGAAAAAAACTCACCAAACATCAGTCAAGGGGCTAACATTGCTCAGCCTGACCATACGGTCGAAACACCTGAGTTTGGATCTGGAGAGTGATTGAGTATGAGAGTTTTTCAATGACAGGGCTGTTTAACTCAACATGACAGCGGTTATTTGACATGGCACTGATCAACCGCTGTCAGGTCTCACAGCTCACTGTTAGGAGTCAATCTTGTCATGCAATGACTATGTGGCCTAATGGATAAGGCGTCTGACTTCGGATCAGAAGACTGAGGGTTCGAGTCCCTTCGTGGTTGGAAATGTGCATTTCATCTGGACCAGCAACAATGGCAGATTTTGCAATGCCTATGGCACCTGGAAAAAAGTGTCTCAAGTGCTGGTGCTGTCACTGTCAAATCCACCAGAGACTTTAAACAAAAGTGGATTTTAATCAGGGTTTGTCAGCAAAGTAGTTAATTCAGTGTGAGTGCTCATTTGTTCTGCTCCCACTAGCAAAAGGAGTTGATGTCATAGATTTAGGGGAAATGGGAAACAGTTAATATTTGATTACAATATTCAAATTTATTGTCATTATGCCAAGTACAGGAACAGAGCATAACCAAAAGAAATGTGCATCTTTTTAATAAACTTTACTTTGAACAATTCAATTTTAAAAAGACGTAAAGTTTGACAATTAAAGCACACATCTAATCAGAGTGTAAATGAACGGTAAAGTGCATGGGAGTATGCATTTATATACATCATATGTGTACTTTTCATGCACAGCAGTAGAAGAAAGACTAATGTACATGTGAGTAAATATAGATGTTTATAGGGTAGAGAAATTAAGTACCGTATGCCATGCTGGGATGAGGGGAGAATATAGCCTGCAGCAGAAAATTGTTCACTATGGTTTTACTCAGCGAAATTTACACAGTATCCTGTGTCTGTGTGAAAAGTCCACTGAAACACATAATGTTTAGTGTGTCACAATCAATTATAGAAAACATTTTCAATCTCCTGAACCAAGCGTTGTAGTGGCCACGTGAGATTGGTTCTTTCCCCATGGTAGATCAGCCTGCTACGGCAAAGAACGCCAGCACAACGGCTTCAGTCTCGATCAGCGGAGTGCAGATCTATATCCGGGTGCCGTAGCCGTCGCAAAATCCGCCCTTGCTTAAAGTCCCTATTGTGACAATAGTGAATACAAGATAGTATTATAAAAGTCTGCTGACACTCCCTTAAGCTATCCATAGAATTCAAACACTGTAGTAAAAGGGCACTGACAATTGCATCAAAGAGTGGGCAGACTTGAGTGAAACTACCTATGCTGCTTGTATATACTGGCCAACCTTTGTGGAATTCTATGATCTTCCCTTTCAGGTGTCACAATAGGAATACTTTCTTATCAATAAGGGTGGCCATTTTAAGCTCCCTTCAGATCCCCACAACTCCATGACATCGTCCATTTTACTGTTTTTAATTCTATGGAGCTGACATCATGGAAACTGACTGTGTGATCGAATGGATAAGGTGTCAGTCCTTGGTTCAGAAGATTAAAGAGACCCTTAACAATACTTTAACGCGTGTGCATTTTAAAAGTAGACAGCTGTTTCTTAAAAATTAACCTGAAAAAACATGAAGCTTCAATTAAAGGACTAGTATAATTCAACCTGACCGTGTGACCTAATCATATGGCATATAAAGGATAAGTTATATAACTTTGCTGCAGAATTTGAATAGACAAAAAATGACATCATATGCTCTAATGTCCATAAACGTTTCTTCATCCACAATTGGATAATGTCATGAGGTAAAGGAGAGGTGTAAAGGGGAATTCAAAACGGCTAAGGAAGACAACCGTGCTGCTACGACAATCCAATGCATTTACTGGCCAACTTGATCATGCCATTCTTGCCCATCACGTTCCTTTGTTTTTTGTGATTGCCCGTATGGATGGTCGTCACTTTAAATGGTTCAGCCACACTGAATGGCTGGATGGCGTTATCACCTTTGTTTTTATGAAGAATGGTTTCGTGTACCCTATGTCAAAGGTGATACGTTAGGAAGCATTGAAGCACCTTTTCTTTACATTTACAAAACTGGAATACACTTCTCATGGCTGCCGTGTATACACTTCCAGCTCATTTTCTAGAAGTTAGCCACTTTCCGTGACAAAAAACACTATTCCAACATGGCCCTGATCTTCGGATTGATTGTTGGAGAACCTTCAAGGGTGTTTCATGGGGGTGCTTGTTAATGTATCTTGCGGTATTTCCTACATAAAAACTTTCTTTAAAGTTGGTGCTTGTTAATATGAACTGGTAGCTGTTTCGTCAAAAGAAAGCAGTTAAAGAACTTGGAACCTTTTCTTCATGACAATAAAGCAATTCAGTCATATGATGTTACCTAATATGAAGGGCCCCTAATGGAGAAATTCCTGACTACGGATCTGAAGACGAAGGACTTTAGTCCCTTCTTGCTTGTTTGACACTTGTGTTTATATCATTTGCAAGCTGTTTTTTACGGTCCGATACACAGGGCACCTGATTTTGGATAAGGTAATTGAGCATACCTTGTTCAATAACAGAGCTTTTGAATGTAACATAGTAGTAGTAATGTATGAAAGCAAACTAATAGGTGAGGTTTCTGACTTTGAGCCAGAACATTGAGGATCTGAGTCCCTTCATAAGTGTCTTCTGGTCGTGGTTTTTCATGTTATCTGGCTGCGGTTTTAGAAAGAACCTTGACAAAACTCACAAAACCACTGTCAAGGGACAAGCAAAACTCAACCTGACCATGTGAACTAATACATCAGGCAAATATTGGATAATTTAGTTGACTCAAGTATTAAGACTGACAGTTGGAGACCATTCATGGTTGTTTAGTGCTGGTGCTTTTTAATGTCACTTGCCAGCTGTTTCTCGGACAAAAACTTTCTTTTAAGCTGGTACTTGTTAACACGACTTGGTCACAGTTTCTGCAACAGAAACTTGAAACTAACACTCACAAGGCTTTGTTTAAGGGAATAACATAAGTCAACCCCAATGATGTCACCTAATATGAAAGGACACCTAATGGAGGAGCTTTCTGACTCCGGATCAAAAGATTGAGGACTTGAGTCTTTGCATAGTTGTGTGATGGTGGTGTTTTTTCATATCATCTTGCTGGTGTTACTAACACTGAAATCTGAGAAAAAAACTCACCAAACATCAGTCAAGGGGCTAACATTGCTCAGCCTGACCATACGGTCGAAACACCTGAGTTTGGATCTGGAGAGTGATTGAGTATGAGAGTTTTTCAATGACAGGGCTGTTTAACTCAACATGACAGCGGTTATTTGACATGGCACTGATCAACCGCTGTCAGGTCTCACAGCTCACTGTTAGGAGTCAATCTTGTCATGCAATGACTATGTGGCCTAATGGATAAGGCGTCTGACTTCGGATCAGAAGACTGAGGGTTCGAGTCCCTTCGTGGTTGGAAATGTGCATTTCATCTGGACCAGCAACAATGGCAGATTTTGCAATGCCTATGGCACCTGGAAAAAAGTGTCTCAAGTGCTGGTGCTGTCACTGTCAAATCCACCAGAGACTTTAAACAAAAGTGGATTTTAATCAGGGTTTGTCAGCAAAGTAGTTAATTCAGTGTGAGTGCTCATTTGTTCTGCTCCCACTAGCAAAAGGAGTTGATGTCATAGATTTAGGGGAAATGGGAAACAGTTAATATTTGATTACAATATTCAAATTTATTGTCATTATGCCAAGTACAGGAACAGAGCATAACCAAAAGAAATGTGCATCTTTTTAATAAACTTTACTTTGAACAATTCAATTTTAAAAAGACGTAAAGTTTGACAATTAAAGCACACATCTAATCAGAGTGTAAATGAACGGTAAAGTGCATGGGAGTATGCATTTATATACATCATATGTGTACTTTTCATGCACAGCAGTAGAAGAAAGACTAATGTACATGTGAGTAAATATAGATGTTTATAGGGTAGAGAAATTAAGTACCGTATGCCATGCTGGGATGAGGGGAGAATATAGCCTGCAGCAGAAAATTGTTCACTATGGTTTTACTCAGCGAAATTTACACAGTATCCTGTGTCTGTGTGAAAAGTCCACTGAAACACATAATGTTTAGTGTGTCACAATCAATTATAGAAAACATTTTCAATCTCCTGAACCAAGCGTTGTAGTGGCCACGTGAGATTGGTTCTTTCCCCATGGTAGATCAGCCTGCTACGGCAAAGAACGCCGGCACAACGGCTTCAGTCTCGATCAGCGGAGTGCAGATCTATATCCGGGTGCCGTAGCCGTCGCAAAATCCGCCCTTGCTTAAAGTCCCTATTGTGACAATAGTGAATACAAGATAGTATTATAAAAGTCTGCTGACACTCCCTTAAGCTATCCATAGAATTCAAACACTGTAGTAAAAGGGCACTGACAATTGCATCAAAGAGTGGGCAGACTTGAGTGAAACTACCTATGCTGCTTGTATATACTGGCCAACCTTTGTGGAATTCTATGATCTTCCCTTTCAGGTGTCACAATAGGAATACTTTCTTATCAATAAGGGTGGCCATTTTAAGCTCCCTTCAGATCCCCACAACTCCATGACATCGTCCATTTTACTGTTTTTAATTCTATGGAGCTGACATCATGGAAACTGACTGTGTGATCGAATGGATAAGGTGTCAGTCCTTGGTTCAGAAGATTAAAGAGACCCTTAACAATACTTTAACGCGTGTGCATTTTAAAAGTAGACAGCTGTTTCTTAAAAATTAACCTGAAAAAACATGAAGCTTCAATTAAAGGACTAGTATAATTCAACCTGACCGTGTGACCTAATCATATGGCATATAAAGGATAAGTTATATAACTTTGCTGCAGAATTTGAATAGACAAAAAATGACATCATATGCTCTAATGTCCATAAACGTTTCTTCATCCACAATTGGATAATGTCATGAGGTAAAGGAGAGGTGTAAAGGGGAATTCAAAACGGCTAAGGAAGACAACCGTGCTGCTACGACAATCCAATGCATTTACTGGCCAACTTGATCATGCCATTCTTGCCCATCACGTTCCTTTGTTTTTTGTGATTGCCCGTATGGATGGTCGTCACTTTAAATGGTTCAGCCACACTGAATGGCTGGATGGCGTTATCACCTTTGTTTTTATGAAGAATGGTTTCGTGTACCCTATGTCAAAGGTGATACGTTAGGAAGCATTGAAGCACCTTTTCTTTACATTTACAAAACTGGAATACACTTCTCATGGCTGCCGTGTATACACTTCCAGCTCATTTTCTAGAAGTTAGCCACTTTCCGTGACAAAAAACACTATTCGAACATGGCCCTGATCTTCGGATTGATTGTTGGAGAACCTTCAAGGGTGTTTCATGGGGGTGCTTGTTAATGTATCTTGCGGTATTTCCTACATAAAAACTTTCTTTAAAGTTGGTGCTTGTTAATATGAACTGGTAGCTGTTTCGTCAAAAGAAAGCAGTTAAAGAACTTGGAACCTTTTCTTCATGACAATAAAGCAATTCAGTCATATGATGTTACCTAATATGAAGGGCCCCTAATGGAGAAATTCCTGACTACGGATCTGAAGACGAAGGACTTTAGTCCCTTCTTGCTTGTTTGACACTTGTGTTTATATCATTTGCAAGCTGTTTTTTACGGTCCGATACACAGGGCACCTGATTTTGGATAAGGTAATTGAGCATACCTTGTTCAATAACAGAGCTTTTGAATGTAACATAGTAGTAGTAATGTATGAAAGCAAACTAATAGGTGAGGTTTCTGACTTTGAGCCAGAACATTGAGGATCTGAGTCCCTTCATAAGTGTCTTCTGGTCGTGGTTTTTCATGTTATCTGGCTGCGGTTTTAGAAAGAACCTTGACAAAACTCACAAAACCACTGTCAAGGGACAAGCAAAACTCAACCTGACCATGTGAACTAATACATCAGGCAAATATTGGATAATTTAGTTGACTCAAGTATTAAGACTGACAGTTGGAGACCATTCATGGTTGTTTAGTGCTGGTGCTTTTTAATGTCACTTGCCAGCTGTTTCTCGGACAAAAACTTTCTTTTAAGCTGGTACTTGTTAACACGACTTGGTCACAGTTTCTGCAACAGAAACTTGAAACTAACATTCACAAGGCTTTGTTTAAGGGAATAACATAAGTCAACCCCAATGATGTCACCTAATATGAAAGGACACCTAATGGAGGAGCTTTCTGACTCCGGATCAAAAGATTGAGGACTTGAGTCTTTGCATAGTTGTGTGATGGTGGTGTTTTTTCATATCATCTTGCTGGTGTTACTAACACTGAAATCTGAGAAAAAAACTCACCAAACTTCAGTCAAGGGGCTAACATTGCTCAGCCTGACCATACGGTCGAAACACCTGAGTTTGGATCTGGAGAGTGATTGAGTATGAGAGTTTTTCAATGACAGGGCTGTTTAACTCAACATGACAGCGGTTATTTGACATGGCACTGATCAACCGCTGTCAGTTCTCACAGCTCACTGTTAGGAGTCAATCTTGACATGCAATGATCACGTGGCCTAATGGATAAGACGTCATACTTCGAATCAGAAGACTGAGGGTTCAAGTCCCTTCGTGGTTGGAATTATGCATTTCATCTGGACCAGCAACAATGGCAGATTTTGCAATGCCTATGGCACCTGGAAAAAAGTGTCTCAAGTGCTGGTGCTGTCACTGTCAAATCCAGCAGAGACTTTAAACAAAAGTGGATTTTAATCAGGGTTTGTCAGCAAAGTAGTTAATTCAGTGTGAGTGCTCATTTGTCCTGCTCCCACTGGCAAAAGGAGTAGATGTCATAGATTTAGGGGAAATGGGAAACAGTTAATATTTGATTACAATATTCAAATTTATTGTCATTATGCCAAGTACAGGAACAGAGCATAACCAAAAGAAATGTGCATCTTTTTAATAAACTTTACTTTGAACAATTCAATTTTAAAAAGACGTAAAGTTTGACAATTAAAGCACACATCTAATCAGAGTGTGAATGAATGGTAAAGTGCATGGGAGTGTGCATTTATATACATCATATGTGTACTTTTCATGCACAGCAGTAGAAGAAAGACAAATGTACATGTGAGTAAATATAGATGTTTATAGGGTAGAGAAATTAAGTACCGTATGCCATGCTGGGATGAGGGGAGAATATAGCCTGCAGCAGAAAATTGTTCACTATGGTTTTACTCAGCGAAATTTACACAGTATCCTGTGTCTGTGTGAAAAGTCCACTGAAACACATAATGTTTAGTGTGTCACAATCAATTATAGAAAACATTTTCAATCTCCTGAACCAAGCGTTGTAGTGGCCACGTGAGATTGGTTCTTTCCCCATGGTAGATCAGCCTGCTACGGCAAAGAACGCCAGCACAACGGCTTCAGTCTCGATCAGCGGAGTGCAGATCTATATCCGGGTGCCGTAGCCGTCGCAAAATCCGCCCTTGCTTAAAGTCTCTATTGTGTCAATAGTGAATACGAGATAGTATTATAAAAGACTGCTGACACTCCCTTAAGCTATCCATAGAATTCAAACACTGTAGTAAAAGGGCACTGACAATTGCATCAAAGAGTGGGCAGACTTGAGTGAAACTACCTATGCTGCTTGTATATACTGGCCAACCTTTGTGGAATTCTATGATCTTCCCTTTCAGGTGTCACAATAGGAATACTTTCTTATCAATAAGGGTGGCCATTTTAAGCTCCCTTCAGATCCCCACAACTCCATGACATCGTCCATTTTACTGTTTTTAATTCTATGGAGCTGACATCATGGAAACTGACTGTGTGATCGAATGGATAAGGTGTCAGTCCTTGGTTCAGAAGATTAAAGAGACCCTTAACAATACTTTAACGCGTGTGCATTTTAAAAGTAGACAGCTGTTTCTTAAAAATTAACCTGAAAAAACATGAGGTTTCAATTAAAGGACTAGTATAATTCAGCCTGACCGTGTGACCTAATCATATGGCATATAAAGGATAAGTTATATAACTTTGCTGCAGAATTTGAATAGACAAAAAATGACGTCATATGCTCTAATGTCCATAAACGTTTCTTCAACCACAATTGGATAATGTCATGAGGTAAAGGAGAGGTGTAAAGGGGAATTCAAAACGGCTAAGGAAGACAACCGTGCTGCTACGACAATCCAATGCATTTACTGGCCAACTTGATCATGCCATTCTTGCCCATCACGTTCCTTTGTTTTTTGTGATTGCCCGTATGGATGGTCGTCACTTTAAATGGTTCAGCCACACTGAATGGCTGGATGGCGTTATCACCTTTGTTTTTATGAAGAATGGTTTCGTGTACCCTATGTCAAAGGTGATACGTTAGGAAGCATTGAAGCACCTTTTCTTTACATTTACAAAACTGGAATACACTTCTCATGGCTGCCGTGTATACACTTCCAGCTCATTTTCTAGAAGTTAGCCACTTTCCGTGACAAAAAACACTATTCGAACATGGCCCTGATCTTTGGATTGATTGTTGGAGAACCTTCAAGGGTGTTTCATGGGGGTGCTTGTTAATGTATCTTGCGGTATTTCCTACATAAAAACTTTCTTTAAAGTTGGTGCTTGTTAATATGAACTGGTAGCTGTTTCGTCAAAAGAAAGCAGTTAAAGAACTTGGAACCTTTTCTTCATGACAATAAAGCAATTCAGTCATATGATGTTACCTAATATGAAGGGCCCCTAATGGAGAAATTCCTGACTACGGATCTGAAGACGAAGGACTTTAGTCCCTTCTTGCTTGTTTGACACTTGTGTTTATATCATTTGCAAGCTGTTTTTTACGGTCCGATACACAGGGCACCTGATTTTGGATAAGGTAATTGAGCATACCTTGTTCAATAACAGAGCTTTTGAATGTAACATAGTAGTAGTAATGTATGAAAGCAAACTAATAGGTGAGGTTTCTGACTTTGAGCCAGAACATTGAGGATCTGAGTCCCTTCATAAGTGTCTTCTGGTCGTGGTTTTTCATGTTATCTGGCTGCGGTTTTAGAAAGAACCTTGACAAAACTCACAAAACCACTGTCAAGGGACAAGCAAAACTCAACCTGACCATGTGAACTAATACATCAGGCAAATATTGGATAATTTAGTTGACTCAAGTATTAAGACTGACAGTTGGAGACCATTCATGGTTGTTTAGTGCTGGTGCTTTTTAATGTCACTTGCCAGCTGTTTCTCGGACAAAAACTTTCTTTTAAGCTGGTACTTGTTAACACGACTTGGTCACAGTTTCTGCAACAGAAACTTGAAACTAACACTCACAAGGCTTTGTTTAAGGGAATAACATAAGTCAACCCCAATGATGTCACCTAATATGAAAGGACATCTAATGGAGGAGCTTTCTGACTCCGGATCAAAAGATTGAGGACTTGAGTCTTTGCATAGTTGTGTGATGGTGGTGTTTTTTCATATCATCTTGCTGGTGTTACTAACACTGAAATCTGAGAAAAAAACTCACCAAACATCAGTCAAGGGGCTAACATTGCTCAGCCTGACCATACGGTCGAAACACCTGAGTTTGGATCTGGAGAGTGATTGAGTATGAGAGTTTTTCAATGACAGGGCTGTTTAACTCAACATGACAGCGGTTATTTGACATGGCACTGATCAGCCGCTGTCAGTTCTCACAGCTCACTGTTAGGAGTCAGCCTTGTCATGCAATGACCATGTGGCCTAATGGATAAGGCGTCTGACTTCGGATCAGAAGACTGAGGGTTCGAGTCCCTACGTGGTTGGAATTGTGCATTTCATTTGGACCAGCAACAATGGCAGATTTTGCAATGCCTATGGCACCTGGAAACAAGTGTCTCAAGTGCTGGTGCTGTCACTGTCAAATCCAGCAGAGACTTTAAACAAAAGTGGATTTTAATCAGGGTTTGTCAGCAAAGTAGTTAATTCAGTGTGAGTGGTGTGAGTGCTCATTTGTTCTGCTCCCACTAGCAAAAGGAGTTGATGTCATAGATTTAGGGGAAATGGGAAACAGTTAATATTTGATTACAATATTCAAATTTATTGTCATTATGCCAAGTACAGGAACAGAGCATAACCAAAAGAAATGTGCATCTTTTTAATAAACTTTACTTTGAACAATTCAATTTTAAAAAGACGTAAAGTTTGACAATTAAAGCACACATCTAATCAGAGTGTAAATGAACGGTAAAGTGCATGGGAGTATGCATTTATATACATCATATGTGTACTTTTCATGCACAGCAGTAGAAGAAAGACTAATGTACATGTGAGTAAATATAGATGTTTATAGGGTAGAGAAATTAAGTACCGTATGCCATGCTGGGATGAGGGGAGAATATAGCCTGCAGCAGAAAATTGTTCACTATGGTTTTACTCAGCGAAATTTACACAGTATCCTGTGTCTGTGTGAAAAGTCCACTGAAACACATAATGTTTAGTGTGTCACAATCAATTATAGAAAACATTTTCAATCTCCTGAACCAAGCGTTGTAGTGGCCACGTGAGATTGGTTCTTTCCCCATGGTAGATCAGCCTGCTACGGCAAAGAACGCCGGCACAACGGCTTCAGTCTCGATCAGCGGAGTGCAGATCTATATCCGGGTGCCGTAGCCGTCGCAAAATCCGCCCTTGCTTAAAGTCCCTATTGTGACAATAGTGAATACAAGATAGTATTATAAAAGTCTGCTGACACTCCCTTAAGCTATCCATAGAATTCAAACACTGTAGTAAAAGGGCACTGACAATTGCATCAAAGAGTGGGCAGACTTGAGTGAAACTACCTATGCTGCTTGTATATACTGGCCAACCTTTGTGGAATTCTATGATCTTCCCTTTCAGGTGTCACAATAGGAATACTTTCTTATCAATAAGGGTGGCCATTTTAAGCTCCCTTCAGATCCCCACAACTCCATGACATCGTCCATTTTACTGTTTTTAATTCTATGGAGCTGACATCATGGAAACTGACTGTGTGATCGAATGGATAAGGTGTCAGTCCTTGGTTCAGAAGATTAAAGAGACCCTTAACAATACTTTAACGCGTGTGCATTTTAAAAGTAGACAGCTGTTTCTTAAAAATTAACCTGAAAAAACATGAGGTTTCAATTAAAGGACTAGTATAATTCAGCCTGACCGTGTGACCTAATCATATGGCATATAAAGGATAAGTTATATAACTTTGCTGCAGAATTTGAATAGACAAAAAATGACATCATATGCTCTAATGTCCATAAACGTTTCTTCATCCACAATTGGATAATGTCATGAGGTAAAGGAGAGGTGTAAAGGGGAATTCAAAACGGCTAAGGAAGACAACCGTGCTGCTACGACAATCCAATGCATTTACTGGCCAACTTGATCATGAGGGCCCCTAATGGAGAAATTCCTGACTACGGATCTGAAGACGAAGGACTTTAGTCCCTTCTTGCTTGTTGGACACTTGTGTTTATATCATTTGCAAGCTGTTTTTTACGGTCCGATACACAGGGCACCTGATTTTGGATAAGGTAATTGAGCATACCTTGTTCAATAACAGAGCTTTTGAATGTAACATAGTAGTAGTAATGTATGAAAGCAAACTAATAGGTGAGGTTTCTGACTTTGAGCCAGAACATTGAGGATCTGAGTCCCTTCATAAGTGTCTTCTGGTCGTGGTTTTTCATGTTATCTGGCTGCGGTTTTAGAAAGAACCTTGACAAAACTCACAAAACCACTGTCAAGGGACAAGCAAAACTCAACCTGACCATGTGAACTAATACATCAGGCAAATATTGGATAATTTAGTTTACTCAAGTATTAAGACTGACAGTTGGAGACCATTCATGGTTGTTTAGTGCTGGTGCTTTTTAATGTCACTTGCCAGCTGTTTCTCGGACAAAAACTTTCTTTTAAGCTGGTACTTGTGAACACGACTTGGTCACAGTTTCTGCAACAGAAACTTGAAACTAACACTCACAAGGCTTTGTTTAAGGGAATAACATAAGTCAACCCCAATGATGTCACCTAATATGAAAGGACACCTAATGGAGGAGCTTTCTGACTCCGGATCAAAAGATTGAGGACTTGAGTCTTTGCATAGTTGTGTGATGGTGGTGTTTTTTCATATCATCTTGCTGGTGTTACTAACACTGAAATCTGAGAAAAAAACTCACCAAACATCAGTCAAGGGGCTAACATTGCTCAGCCTGACCATACGGTCGAAACACCTGAGTTTGGATCTGGAGAGTGATTGAGTATGAGAGTTTTTCAATGACAGGGCTGTTTAACTCAACATGACAGCGGTTATTTGACATGGCACTGATCAACCGCTGTCAGTTCTCACAGCTCACTGTTAGGAGTCAGCCTTGACATGCAATGACCACGTGGCCTAATGGATAAGGCGTCTGACTTCGGATCAGAAGACTGAGGGTTCGAGTCCCTTCGTGGTTGGAATTGTGCATTTCATCTGGACCAGCAACAATGGCAGATTTTGCAATTCCTATGGCACCTGGAAAAAAGTGTCTCAAGTGCTGGTGCTGTCACTGTCAAATCCAGCAGGGACTTTAAACAAAAGTGAATTTTAATCAGGGTTTGTCAGCAAAGTAGTTAATTCAGTGTGAGTGCTCATTTGTTCTGCTCCCACTAGCAAAAGGAGTTGATGTCATAGATTTAGGGGAAATGGGAAACAGTTAATATTTGATTACAATATTCAAATTAATTGTCATTATGCCAAGTACAGGAACAGAGCATAACCAAAAGAAATGTGCATCTTTTTAATAAACTTTACTTTGAACAATTCAATTTTAAAAAGACGTAAAGTTTGACAATTAAAGCACACATCTAATCAGAGTGTAAATGAACGGTAAAGTGCATGGGAGTATGCATTTATATACATCATATGTGTACTTTTCATGCACAGCAGTAGAAGAAAGACTAATGTACATGTGAGTAAATATAGATGTTTATAGGGTAGAGAAATTAAGTACCGTATGCCATGCTGGGATGAGGGGAGAATATAGCCTGCAGCAGAAAATTGTTCACTATGGTTTTACTCAGCGAAATTTACACAGTATCCTGTGTCTGTGTGAAAAGTCCACTGAAACACATAATGTTTAGTGTGTCACAATCAATTATAGAAAACATTTTCAATCTCCTGAACCAAGCGTTGTAGTGGCCACGTGAGATTGGTTCTTTCCCCATGGTAGATCAGCCTGCTACGGCAAAGAACGCCGGCACAACGGCTTCAGTCTCGATCAGCGGAGTGCAGATCTATATCCGGGTGCCGTAGCCGTCGCAAAATCCGCCCTTGCTTAAAGTCCCTATTGTGTCAATAGTGAATACAAGATAGTATTATAAAAGTCTGCTGACACTCCCTTAAGCTATCCATAGAATTCAAACACTGTAGTAAAAGGGCACTGACAATTGCATCAAAGAGTGGGCAGACTTGAGTGAAACTACCTATGCTGCTTGTATATACTGGCCAACCTTTGTGGAATTCTATGATCTTCCCTTTCAGGTGTCACAATAGGAATACTTTCTTATCAATAAGGGTGGCCATTTTAAGCTCCCTTCAGATCCCCACAACTCCATGACATCGTCCATTTTACTGTTTTTAATTCTATGGAGCTGACATCATGGAAACTGACTGTGTGATCGAATGGATAAGGTGTCAGTCCTTGGTTCAGAAGATTAAAGAGACCCTTAACAATACTTTAACGCGTGTGCATTTTAAAAGTAGACAGCTGTTTCTTAAAAATTAACCTGAAAAAACATGAGGTTTCAATTAAAGGACTAGTATAATTCAGCCTGACCGTGTGACCTAATCATATGGCATATAAAGGATAAGTTATATAACTTTGCTGCAGAATTTGAATAGACAAAAAATGACGTCATATGCTCTAATGTCCATAAACGTTTCTTCAACCACAATTGGATAATGTCATGAGGTAAAGGAGAGGTGTAAAGGGGAATTCAAAACGGCTAAGGAAGACAACCGTGCTGCTACGACAATCCAATGCATTTACTGGCCAACTTGATCATGCCATTCTTGCCCATCACGTTCCTTTGTTTTTTGTGATTGCCCGTATGGATGGTCGTCACTTTAAATGGTTCAGCCACACTGAATGGCTGGATGGCGTTATCACCTTTGTTTTTATGAAGAATGGTTTCGTGTACCCTATGTCAAAGGTGATACGTTAGGAAGCATTGAAGCACCTTTTCTTTACATTTACAAAACTGGAATACACTTCTCATGGCTGCCGTGTATACACTTCCAGCTCATTTTCTAGAAGTTAGCCACTTTCCGTGACAAAAAACACTATTCCAACATGGCCCTGATCTTCGGATTGATTGTTGGAGAACCTTCAAGGGTGTTTCATGGGGGTGCTTGTTAATGTATCTTGCGGTATTTCCTACATAAAAACTTTCTTTAAAGTTGGTGCTTGTTAATATGAACTGGTAGCTGTTTCGTCAAAAGAAAGCAGTTAAAGAACTTGGAACCTTTTCTTCATGACAATAAAGCAATTCAGTCATATGATGTTACCTAATATGAAGGGCCCCTAATGGAGAAATTCCTGACTACGGATCTGAAGACGAAGGACTTTAGTCCCTTCTTGCTTGTTTGACACTTGTGTTTATATCATTTGCAAGCTGTTTTTTACGGTCCGATACACAGGGCACCTGATTTTGGATAAGGTAATTGAGCATACCTTGTTCAATAACAGAGCTTTTGAATGTAACATAGTAGTAGTAATGTATGAAAGCAAACTAATAGGTGAGGTTTCTGACTTTGAGCCAGAACATTGAGGATCTGAGTCCCTTCATAAGTGTCTTCTGGTCGTGGTTTTTCATGTTATCTGGCTGCGGTTTTAGAAAGAACCTTGACAAAACTCACAAAACCACTGTCAAGGGACAAGCAAAACTCAACCTGACCATGTGAACTAATACATCAGGCAAATATTGGATAATTTAGTTGACTCAAGTATTAAGACTGACAGTTGGAGACCATTCATGGTTGTTTAGTGCTGGTGCTTTTTAATGTCACTTGCCAGCTGTTTCTCGGACAAAAACTTTCTTTTAAGCTGGTACTTGTGAACACGACTTGGTCACAGTTTCTGCAACAGAAACTTGAAACTAACACTCACAAGGCTTTGTTTAAGGGAATAACATAAGTCAACCCCAATGATGTCACCTAATATGAAAGGACACCTAATGGAGGAGCTTTCTGACTCCGGATCAAAAGATTGAGGACTTGAGTCTTTGCATAGTTGTGTGATGGTGGTGTTTTTTCATATCATCTTGCTGGTGTTACTAACACTGAAATCTGAGAAAAAAACTCACCAAACTTCAGTCAAGGGGCTAACATTGCTCAGCCTGACCATACGGTCGAAACACCTGAGTTTGGATCTGGAGAGTGATTGAGTATGAGAGTTTTTCAATGACAGGGCTGTTTAACTCAACATGACAGCGGTTATTTGACATGGCACTGATCAACCGCTGTCAGTTCTCACAGCTCACTGTTAGGAGTCTGCCTTGTCATGCAATGACCACGTGGCCTAATGGTTAAGGCGTCATATTTCAAATCAGAAGTCTGAGGGTTCGAGTCCCTTCGTGGTTGGAATTATGCATTTCATCTGGACCAGCAACAATGGCAGATTTTGCAATGCCTATGGCACCTGGAAAAAAGTGTCTCAAGTGCTGGTGCTGTCACTGTCAAATCCAGCAGAGACTTTAAACAAAAGTGGATTTTAATCAGGGTTTGTCAGCAAAGTAGTTAATTCAGTGTGAGTGCTCATTTGTCCTGCTCCCACTGGCAAAAGGAGTAGATGTCATAGATTTAGGGGAAATGGGAAACAGTTAATATTTGATTACAATATTCAAATTTATTGTCATTATGCCAAGTACAGGACCAGAGCATAACCAAAAGAAATGTGCATCTTTTTAATAAACTTTACTTTGAACAATTCAATTTTAAAAAGACGTAAAGTTTGACAATTAAAGCACACATCTAATCAGAGTGTGAATGAATGGTAAAGTGCATGGGAGTGTGTATTTATATACATCATATGTGTACTTTTCATGCACAGCAGTAGAAGAAAGACTAATGTACATGTGAGTAAATATAGATGTTTATAGGGTAGAGAAATTAAGTACCGTATGCCATGCTGGGATGAGGGGAGAATATAGCCTGCAGCAGAAAATTGTTCCATATGGTTTTACTCAGCGAAATTTACACAGTATCCTGTGTCTGTGTGAAAAGTCCACTGAAACACATAATGTTTAGTGTGTCACAATCAATTATAGAAAACATTTTCAATCTCCTGAACCAAGCGTTGTAGTGGCCACGTGAGATTGGTTCTTTCCCCATGGTAGATCAGCCTGCTACGGCAAAGAACGCCAGCACAACGGCTTCAGTCTCGATCAGCGGAGTGCAGATCTATATCCGGGTGCCGTAGCCGTCGCAAAATCCGCCCTTGCTTAAAGTCCCTATTGTGTCAATAGTGAATACAAGATAGTATTATAAAAGACTGCTGACACTCCCTTAAGCTATACATAGAATTCAAACACTGTAGTAAAAGGGCACTGACAATTGCATCAAAGAGTGGGCAGACTTGAGTGAAACTACCTATGCTGCTTGTATATACTGGCCAACCTTTGTGGAATTCTATGATCTTCCCTTTCAGGTGTCACAATAGGAATACTTTCTTATCAATAAGGGTGGCCATTTTAAGCTCCCTTCAGATCCCCACAACTCCATGACATCGTCCATTTTACTGTTTTTAATTCTATGGAGCTGACATCATGGAAACTGACTGTGTGATCAAATGGATAAGGTGTCAGTCCTTGGTTCAGAAGATTAAAGAGACCCTTAACAATACTTTAACGCGTGTGCATTTTAAAAGTAGACAGCTGTTTCTTAAAAATTAACCTGAAAAAACATGAGGTTTCAATTAAAGGACTAGTATAATTCAGCCTGACCGTGTGACCTAATCATATGGCATATAAAGGATAAGTTATATAACTTTGCTGCAGAATTTGAATAGACAAAAAATGACGTCATATGCTCTAATGTCCATAAACGTTTCTTCAACCACAATTGGATAATGTCATGAGGTAAAGGAGAGGTGTAAAGGGGAATTCAAAACGGCTAAGGAAGACAACCGTGCTGCTACGACAATCCAATGCATTTACTGGCCAACTTGATCATGCCATTCTTGCCCATCACGTTCCTTTGTTTTTTGTGATTGCCCGTATGGATGGTCGTCACTTTAAATGGTTCAGCCACACTGAATGGCTGGATGGCGTTATCACCTTTGTTTTTATGAAGAATGGTTTCGTGTACCCTATGTCAAAGGTGATACGTTAGGAAGCATTGAAGCACCTTTTCTTTACATTTACAAAACTGGAATACACTTCTCATGGCTGCCGTGTATACACTTCCAGCTCATTTTCTAGAAGTTAGCCACTTTCCGTGACAAAAAACACTATTCCAACATGGCCCTGATCTTCGGATTGATTGTTGGAGAACCTTCAAGGGTGTTTCATGGGGGTGCTTGTTAATGTATCTTGCGGTATTTCCTACATAAAAACTTTCTTTAAAGTTGGTGCTTGTTAATATGAACTGGTAGCTGTTTCGTCAAAAGAAAGCAGTTAAAGAACTTGGAACCTTTTCTTCATGACAATAAAGCAATTCAGTCATATGATGTTACCTAATATGAAGGGCCCCTAATGGAGAAATTCCTGACTACGGATCTGAAGACGAAGGACTTTAGTCCCTTCTTGCTTGTTTGACACTTGTGTTTATATCATTTGCAAGCTGTTTTTTACGGTCCGATACACAGGGCACCTGATTTTGGATAAGGTAATTGAGCATACCTTGTTCAATAACAGAGCTTTTGAATGTAACATAGTAGTAGTAATGTATGAAAGCAAACTAATAGGTGAGGTTTCTGACTTTGAGCCAGAACATTGAGGATCTGAGTCCCTTCATAAGTGTCTTCTGGTCGTGGTTTTTCATGTTATCTGGCTGCGGTTTTAGAAAGAACCTTGACAAAACTCACAAAACCACTGTCAAGGGACAAGCAAAACTCAACCTGACCATGTGAACTAATACATCAGGCAAATATTGGATAATTTAGTTGACTCAAGTATTAAGACTGACAGTTGGAGACCATTCATGGTTGTTTAGTGCTGGTGCTTTTTAATGTCACTTGCCAGCTGTTTCTCGGACAAAAACTTTCTTTTAAGCTGGTACTTGTTAACACGACTTGGTCACAGTTTCTGCAACAGAAACTTGAAACTAACACTCACAAGGCTTTGTTTAAGGGAATAACATAAGTCAACCCCAATGATGTCACCTAATATGAAAGGACACCTAATGGAGGAGCTTTCTGACTCCGGATCAAAAGATTGAGGACTTGAGTCTTTGCATAGTTGTGTGATGGTGGTGTTTTTTCATATCATCTTGCTGGTGTTACTAACACTGAAATCTGAGAAAAAAACTCACCAAACATCAGTCAAGGGGCTAACATTGCTCAGCCTGACCATACGGTCGAAACACCTGAGTTTGGATCTGGAGAGTGATTGAGTATGAGAGTTTTTCAATGACAGGGCTGTTTAACTCAACATGACAGCGGTTATTTGACATGGCACTGATCAACCGCTGTCAGGTCTCACAGCTCACTGTTAGGAGTCAATCTTGTCATGCAATGACTATGTGGCCTAATGGATAAGGCGTCTGATTTCGGATCAGAAGACTGAGGGTTCGAGTCCCTTCGTGGTTGGAAATGTGCATTTCATCTGGACCAGCAACAATGGCAGATTTTGCAATGCCTATGGCACCTGGAAAAAAGTGTCTCAAGTGCTGGTGCTGTCACTGTCAAATCCACCAGAGACTTTAAACAAAAGTGGATTTTAATCAGGGTTTGTCAGCAAAGTAGTTAATTCAGTGTGAGTGCTCATTTGTTCTGCTCCCACTAGCAAAAGGAGTTGATGTCATAGATTTAGGGGAAATGGGAAACAGTTAATATTTGATTACAATATTCAAATTTATTGTCATTATGCCAAGTACAGGAACAGAGCATAACCAAAAGAAATGTGCATCTTTTTAATAAACTTTACTTTGAACAATTCAATTTTAAAAAGACGTAAAGTTTGACAATTAAAGCACACATCTAATCAGAGTGTAAATGAACGGTAAAGTGCATGGGAGTATGCATTTATATACATCATATGTGTACTTTTCATGCACAGCAGTAGAAGAAAGACTAATGTACATGTGAGTAAATATAGATGTTTATAGGGTAGAGAAATTAAGTACCGTATGCCATGCTGGGATGAGGGGAGAATATAGCCTGCAGCAGAAAATTGTTCACTATGGTTTTACTCAGCGAAATTTACACAGTATCCTGTGTCTGTGTGAAAAGTCCACTGAAACACATAATGTTTAGTGTGTCACAATCAATTATAGAAAACATTTTCAATCTCCTGAACCAAGCGTTGTAGTGGCCACGTGAGATTGGTTCTTTCCCCATGGTAGATCAGCCTGCTACGGCAAAGAACGCCGGCACAACGGCTTCAGTCTCGATCAGCGGAGTGCAGATCTATATCCGGGTGCCGTAGCCGTCGCAAAATCCGCCCTTGCTTAAAGTCCCTATTGTGACAATAGTGAATACAAGATAGTATTATAAAAGTCTGCTGACACTCCCTTAAGCTATCCATAGAATTCAAACACTGTAGTAAAAGGGCACTGACAATTGCATCAAAGAGTGGGCAGACTTGAGTGAAACTACCTATGCTGCTTGTATATACTGGCCAACCTTTGTGGAATTCTATGATCTTCCCTTTCAGGTGTCACAATAGGAATACTTTCTTATCAATAAGGGTGGCCATTTTAAGCTCCCTTCAGATCCCCACAACTCCATGACATCGTCCATTTTACTGTTTTTAATTCTATGGAGCTGACATCATGGAAACTGACTGTGTGATCGAATGGATAAGGTGTCAGTCCTTGGTTCAGAAGATTAAAGAGACCCTTAACAATACTTTAACGCGTGTGCATTTTAAAAGTAGACAGCTGTTTCTTAAAAATTAACCTGAAAAAACATGAAGCTTCAATTAAAGGACTAGTATAATTCAACCTGACCGTGTGACCTAATCATATGGCATATAAAGGATAAGTTATATAACTTTGCTGCAGAATTTGAATAGACAAAAAATGACATCATATGCTCTAATGTCCATAAACGTTTCTTCATCCACAATTGGATAATGTCATGAGGTAAAGGAGAGGTGTAAAGGGGAATTCAAAACGGCTAAGGAAGACAACCGTGCTGCTACGACAATCCAATGCATTTACTGGCCAACTTGATCATGCCATTCTTGCCCATCACGTTCCTTTGTTTTTTGTGATTGCCCGTATGGATGGTCGTCACTTTAAATGGTTCAGCCACACTGAATGGCTGGATGGCGTTATCACCTTTGTTTTTATGAAGAATGGTTTCGTGTACCCTATGTCAAAGGTGATACGTTAGGAAGCATTGAAGCACCTTTTCTTTACATTTACAAAACTGGAATACACTTCTCATGGCTGCCGTGTATACACTTCCAGCTCATTTTCTAGAAGTTAGCCACTTTCCGTGACAAAAAACACTATTCGAACATGGCCCTGATCTTCGGATTGATTGTTGGAGAACCTTCAAGGGTGTTTCATGGGGGTGCTTGTTAATGTATCTTGCGGTATTTCCTACATAAAAACTTTCTTTAAAGTTGGTGCTTGTTAATATGAACTGGTAGCTGTTTCGTCAAAAGAAAGCAGTTAAAGAACTTGGAACCTTTTCTTCATGACAATAAAGCAATTCAGTCATATGATGTTACCTAATATGAAGGGCCCCTAATGGAGAAATTCCTGACTACGGATCTGAAGACGAAGGACTTTAGTCCCTTCTTGCTTGTTTGACACTTGTGTTTATATCATTTGCAAGCTGTTTTTTACGGTCCGATACACAGGGCACCTGATTTTGGATAAGGTAATTGAGCATACCTTGTTCAATAACAGAGCTTTTGAATGTAACATAGTAGTAGTAATGTATGAAAGCAAACTAATAGGTGAGGTTTCTGACTTTGAGCCAGAACATTGAGGATCTGAGTCCCTTCATAAGTGTCTTCTGGTCGTGGTTTTTCATGTTATCTGGCTGCGGTTTTAGAAAGAACCTTGACAAAACTCACAAAACCACTGTCAAGGGACAAGCAAAACTCAACCTGACCATGTGAACTAATACATCAGGCAAATATTGGATAATTTAGTTGACTCAAGTATTAAGACTGACAGTTGGAGACCATTCATGGTTGTTTAGTGCTGGTGCTTTTTAATGTCACTTGCCAGCTGTTTCTCGGACAAAAACTTTCTTTTAAGCTGGTACTTGTGAACACGACTTGGTCACAGTTTCTGCAACAGAAACTTGAAACTAACACTCACAAGGCTTTGTTTAAGGGAATAACATAAGTCAACCCCAATGATGTCACCTAATATGAAAGGACACCTAATGGAGGAGCTTTCTGACTCCGGATCAAAAGATTGAGGACTTGAGTCTTTGCATAGTTGTGTGATGGTGGTGTTTTTTCATATCATCTTGCTGGTGTTACTAACACTGAAATCTGAGAAAAAAACTCACCAAACTTCAGTCAAGGGGCTAACATTGCTCAGCCTGACCATACGGTCGAAACACCTGAGTTTGGATCTGGAGAGTGATTGAGTATGAGAGTTTTTCAATGACAGGGCTGTTTAACTCAACATGACAGCGGTTATTTGACATGGCACTGATCAACCGCTGTCAGTTCTCACAGCTCACTGTTAGGAGTCAGCCTTGTCATGCAATGACCACGTGGCCTAATGGATAAGGCGTCATATTTCAAATCAGAAGACTGAGGGTTCGAGTCCCTTCGTGGTTGGAATTATGCATTTCATCTGGACCAGCAACAATGGCAGATTTTGCAATGCCTATGGCACCTGGAAAAAAGTGTCTCAAGTGCTGGTGCTGTCACTGTCAAATCCAGCAGAGACTTTAAACAAAAGTGGATTTTAATCAGGGTTTGTCAGCAAAGTAGTTAATTCAGTGTGAGTGCTCATTTGTCCTGCTCCCACTGGCAAAAGGAGTAGATGTCATAGATTTAGGGGAAATGGGAAACAGTTAATATTTGATTACAATATTCAAATTTATTGTCATTAGGCCAAGTACAGGACCAGAGCATAACCAAAAGAAATGTGCATCTTTTTAATAAACTTTACTTTGAACAATTCAATTTTAAAAAGACGTAAAGTTTGACAATTAAAGCACACATCTAATCAGAGTGTGAATGAATGGTAAAGTGCATGGGAGTGTGTATTTATATACATCATATGTGTACTTTTCATGCACAGCAGTAGAAGAAAGACTAATGTACATGTGAGTAAATATAGATGTTTATAGGGTAGAGAAATTAAGTACCGTATGCCATGCTGGGATGAGGGGAGAATATAGCCTGCAGCAGAAAATTGTTCCATATGGTTTTACTCAGCGAAATTTACACAGTATCCTGTGTCTGTGTGAAAAGTCCACTGAAACACATAATGTTTAGTGTGTCACAATCAATTATAGAAAACATTTTCAATCTCCTGAACCAAGCGTTGTAGTGGCCACGTGAGATTGGTTCTTTCCCCATGGTAGATCAGCCTGCTACGGCAAAGAACGCCAGCACAACGGCTTCAGTCTCGATCAGCGGAGTGCAGATCTATATCCGGGTGCCGTAGCCGTCGCAAAATCCGCCCTTGCTTAAAGTCCCTATTGTGTCAATAGTGAATACAAGATAGTATTATAAAAGACTGCTGACACTCCCTTAAGCTATCCATAGAATTCAAACACTGTAGTAAAAGGGCACTGACAATTGCATCAAAGAGTGGGCAGACTTGAGTGAAACTACCTATGCTGCTTGTATATACTGGCCAACCTTTGTGGAATTCTATGATCTTCCCTTTCAGGTGTCACAATAGGAATACTTTCTTATCAATAAGGGTGGCCATTTTAAGCTCCCTTCAGATCCCCACAACTCCATGACATCGTCCATTTTACTGTTTTTAATTCTATGGAGCTGACATCATGGAAACTGACTGTGTGATCAAATGGATAAGGTGTCAGTCCTTGGTTCAGAAGATTAAAGAGACCCTTAACAATACTTTAACGCGTGTGCATTTTAAAAGTAGACAGCTGTTTCTTAAAAATTAACCTGAAAAAACATGAGGTTTCAATTAAAGGACTAGTATAATTCAGCCTGACCGTGTGACCTAATCATATGGCATATAAAGGATAAGTTATATAACTTTGCTGCAGAATTTGAATAGACAAAAAATGACGTCATATGCTCTAATGTCCATAAACGTTTCTTCAACCACAATTGGATAATGTCATGAGGTAAAGGAGAGGTGTAAAGGGGAATTCAAAACGGCTAAGGAAGACAACCGTGCTGCTACGACAATCCAATGCATTTACTGGCCAACTTGATCATGCCATTCTTGCCCATCACGTTCCTTTGTTTTTTGTGATTGCCCGTATGGATGGTCGTCACTTTAAATGGTTCAGCCACACTGAATGGCTGGATGGCGTTATCACCTTTGTTTTTATGAAGAATGGTTTCGTGTACCCTATGTCAAAGGTGATACGTTAGGAAGCATTGAAGCACCTTTTCTTTACATTTACAAAACTGGAATACACTTCTCATGGCTGCCGTGTATACACTTCCAGCTCATTTTCTAGAAGTTAGCCACTTTCCGTGACAAAAAACACTATTCCAACATGGCCCTGATCTTCGGATTGATTGTTGGAGAACCTTCAAGGGTGTTTCATGGGGGTGCTTGTTAATGTATCTTGCGGTATTTCCTACATAAAAACTTTCTTTAAAGTTGGTGCTTGTTAATATGAACTGCTAGCTGTTTCGTCAAAAGAAAGCAGTTAAAGAACTTGGAACCTTTTCTTCATGACAATAAAGCAATTCAGTCATATGATGTTACCTAATATGAAGGGCCCCTAATGGAGAAATTCCTGACTACGGATCTGAAGACGAAGGACTTTAGTCCCTTCTTGCTTGTTTGACACTTGTGTTTATATCATTTGCAAGCTGTTTTTTACGGTCCGATACACAGGGCACCTGATTTTGGATAAGGTAATTGAGCATACCTTGTTCAATAACAGAGCTTTTGAATGTAACATAGTAGTAGTAATGTATGAAAGCAAACTAATAGGTGAGGTTTCTGACTTTGAGCCAGAACATTGAGGATCTGAGTCCCTTCATAAGTGTCTTCTGGTCGTGGTTTTTCATGTTATCTGGCTGCGGTTTTAGAAAGAACCTTGACAAAACTCACAAAACCACTGTCAAGGGACAAGCAAAACTCAACCTGACCATGTGAACTAATACATCAGGCAAATATTGGATAATTTAGTTGACTCAAGTATTAAGACTGACAGTTGGAGACCATTCATGGTTGTTTAGTGCTGGTGCTTTTTAATGTCACTTGCCAGCTGTTTCTCGGACAAAAACTTTCTTTTAAGCTGGTACTTGTTAACACGACTTGGTCACAGTTTCTGCAACAGAAACTTGAAACTAACACTCACAAGGCTTTGTTTAAGGGAATAACATAAGTCAACCCCAATGATGTCACCTAATATGAAAGGACACCTAATGGAGGAGCTTTCTGACTCCGGATCAAAAGATTGAGGACTTGAGTCTTTGCATAGTTGTGTGATGGTGGTGTTTTTTCATATCATCTTGCTGGTGTTACTAACACTGAAATCTGAGAAAAAAACTCACCAAACATCAGTCAAGGGGCTAACATTGCTCAGCCTGACCATACGGTCGAAACACCTGAGTTTGGATCTGGAGAGTGATTGAGTATGAGAGTTTTTCAATGACAGGGCTGTTTAACTCAACATGACAGCGGTTATTTGACATGGCACTGATCAACCGCTGTCAGGTCTCACAGCTCACTGTTAGGAGTCAATCTTGTCATGCAATGACTATGTGGCCTAATGGATAAGGCGTCTGACTTCAGATCAGAAGACTGAGGGTTCGAGTCCCTTCGTGGTTGGAAATGTGCATTTCATCAGGACCAGCAACAATGGCAGATTTTGCAATGCCTATGGCACCTGGAAAAAAGTGTCTCAAGTGCTGGTGCTGTCACTGTCAAATCCACCAGAGACTTTAAACAAAAGTGGATTTTAATCAGGGTTTGTCAGCAAAGTAGTTAATTCAGTGTGAGTGCTCATTTGTTCTGCTCCCACTAGCAAAAGGAGTTGATGTCATAGATTTAGGGGAAATGGGAAACAGTTAATATTTGATAACAATATTCAAATTTATTGTCATTATGCCAAGTACAGGAACAGAGCATAACCAAAAGAAATGTGCATCTTTTTAATAAACTTTACTTTGAACAATTCAATTTTAAAAAGACGTAAAGTTTGACAATTAAAGCACACATCTAATCAGAGTGTAAATGAACGGTAAAGTGCATGGGAGTATGCATTTATATACATCATATGTGTACTTTTCATGCACAGCAGTAGAAGAAAGACTAATGTACATGTGAGTAAATATAGATGTTTATAGGGTAGAGAAATTAAGTACCGTATGCCATGCTGGGATGAGGGGAGAATATAGCCTGCAGCAGAAAATTGTTCACTATGGTTTTACTCAGCGAAATTTACACAGTATCCTGTGTCTGTGTGAAAAGTCCACTGAAACACATAATGTTTAGTGTGTCACAATCAATTATAGAAAACATTTTCAATCTCCTGAACCAAGCGTTGTAGTGGCCACGTGAGATTGGTTCTTTCCCCATGGTAGATCAGCCTGCTACGGCAAAGAACGCCGGCACAACGGCTTCAGTCTCGATCAGCGGAGTGCAGATCTATATCCGGGTGCCGTAGCCGTCGCAAAATCCGCCCTTGCTTAAAGTCCCTATTGTGACAATAGTGAATACAAGATAGTATTATAAAAGTCTGCTGACACTCCCTTAAGCTATCCATAGAATTCAAACACTGTAGTAAAAGGGCACTGACAATTGCATCAAAGAGTGGGCAGACTTGAGTGAAACTACCTATGCTGCTTGTATATACTGGCCAACCTTTGTGGAATTCTATGATCTTCCCTTTCAGGTGTCACAATAGGAATACTTTCTTATCAATAAGGGTGGCCATTTTAAGCTCCCTTCAGATCCCCACAACTCCATGACATCGTCCATTTTACTGTTTTTAATTCTATGGAGCTGACATCATGGAAACTGACTGTGTGATCGAATGGATAAGGTGTCAGTCCTTGGTTCAGAAGATTAAAGAGACCCTTAACAATACTTTAACGCGTGTGCATTTTAAAAGTAGACAGCTGTTTCTTAAAAATTAACCTGAAAAAACATGAAGCTTCAATTAAAGGACTAGTATAATTCAACCTGACCGTGTGACCTAATCATATGGCATATAAAGGATAAGTTATATAACTTTGCTGCAGAATTTGAATAGACAAAAAATGACATCATATGCTCTAATGTCCATAAACGTTTCTTCATCCACAATTGGATAATGTCATGAGGTAAAGGAGAGGTGTAAAGGGGAATTCAAAACGGCTAAGGAAGACAACCGTGCTGCTACGACAATCCAATGCATTTACTGGCCAACTTGATCATGCCATTCTTGCCCATCACGTTCCTTTGTTTTTTGTGATTGCCCGTATGGATGGTCGTCACTTTAAATGGTTCAGCCACACTGAATGGCTGGATGGCGTTATCACCTTTGTTTTTATGAAGAATGGTTTCGTGTACCCTATGTCAAAGGTGATACGTTAGGAAGCATTGAAGCACCTTTTCTTTACATTTACAAAACTGGAATACACTTCTCATGGCTGCCGTGTATACACTTCCAGCTCATTTTCTAGAAGTTAGCCACTTTCCGTGACAAAAAACACTATTCGAACATGGCCCTGATCTTCGGATTGATTGTTGGAGAACCTTCAAGGGTGTTTCATGGGGGTGCTTGTTAATGTATCTTGCGGTATTTCCTACATAAAAACTTTCTTTAAAGTTGGTGCTTGTTAATATGAACTGGTAGCTGTTTCGTCAAAAGAAAGCAGTTAAAGAACTTGGAACCTTTTCTTCATGACAATAAAGCAATTCAGTCATATGATGTTACCTAATATGAAGGGCCCCTAATGGAGAAATTCCTGACTACGGATCTGAAGACGAAGGACTTTAGTCCCTTCTTGCTTGTTTGACACTTGTGTTTATATCATTTGCAAGCTGTTTTTTACGGTCCGATACACAGGGCACCTGATTTTGGATAAGGTAATTGAGCATACCTTGTTCAATAACAGAGCTTTTGAATGTAACATAGTAGTAGTAATGTATGAAAGCAAACTAATAGGTGAGGTTTCTGACTTTGAGCCAGAACATTGAGGATCTGAGTCCCTTCATAAGTGTCTTCTGGTCGTGGTTTTTCATGTTATCTGGCTGCGGTTTTAGAAAGAACCTTGACAAAACTCACAAAACCACTGTCAAGGGACAAGCAAAACTCAACCTGACCATGTGAACTAATACATCAGGCAAATATTGGATAATTTAGTTGACTCAAGTATTAAGACTGACAGTTGGAGACCATTCATGGTTGTTTAGTGCTGGTGCTTTTTAATGTCACTTGCCAGCTGTTTCTCGGACAAAAACTTTCTTTTAAGCTGGTACTTGTTAACACGACTTGGTCACAGTTTCTGCAACAGAAACTTGAAACTAACACTCACAAGGCTTTGTTTAAGGGAATAACATAAGTCAACCCCAATGATGTCACCTAATATGAAAGGACACCTAATGGAGGAGCTTTCTGACTCCGGATCAAAAGATTGAGGACTTGAGTCTTTGCATAGTTGTGTGATGGTGGTGTTTTTTCATATCATCTTGCTGGTGTTACTAACACTGAAATCTGAGAAAAAAACTCACCAAACTTCAGTCAAGGGGCTAACATTGCTCAGCCTGACCATACGGTCGAAACACCTGAGTTTGGATCTGGAGAGTGATTGAGTATGAGAGTTTTTCAATGACAGGGCTGTTTAACTCAACATGACAGCGGTTATTTGACATGGCACTGATCAACCGCTGTCAGTTCTCACAGCTCACTGTTAGGAGTCAATCTTGACATGCAATGATCACGTGGCCTAATGGATAAGACGTCATACTTCGAATCAGAAGACTGAGGGTTCAAGTCCCTTCGTGGTTGGAATTATGCATTTCATCTGGACCAGCAACAATGGCAGATTTTGCAATGCCTATGGCACCTGGAAAAAAGTGTCTCAAGTGCTGGTGCTGTCACTGTCAAATCCAGCAGAGACTTTAAACAAAAGTGGATTTTAATCAGGGTTTGTCAGCAAAGTAGTTAATTCAGTGTGAGTGCTCATTTGTCCTGCTCCCACTGGCAAAAGGAGTAGATGTCATAGATTTAGGGGAAATGGGAAACAGTTAATATTTGATTACAATATTCAAATTTATTGTCATTATGCCAAGTACAGGAACAGAGCATAACCAAAAGAAATGTGCATCTTTTTAATAAACTTTACTTTGAACAATTCAATTTTAAAAAGACGTAAAGTTTGACAATTAAAGCACACATCTAATCAGAGTGTGAATGAATGGTAAAGTGCATGGGAGTGTGCATTTATATACATCATATGTGTACTTTTCATGCACAGCAGTAGAAGAAAGACTAATGTACATGTGAGTAAATATAGATGTTTATAGGGTAGAGAAATTAAGTACCGTATGCCATGCTGGGATGAGGGGAGAATATAGCCTGCAGCAGAAAATTGTTCACTATGGTTTTACTCAGCGAAATTTACACAGTATCCTGTGTCTGTGTGAAAAGTCCACTGAAACACATAATGTTTAGTGTGTCACAATCAATTATAGAAAACATTTTCAATCTCCTGAACCAAGCGTTGTAGTGGCCACGTGAGATTGGTTCTTTCCCCATGGTAGATCAGCCTGCTACGGCAAAGAACGCCAGCACAACGGCTTCAGTCTCGATCAGCGGATTGCAGATCTATATCCGGGTGCCGTAGCCGTCGCAAAATCCGCCCTTGCTTAAAGTCTCTATTGTGTCAATAGTGAATACGAGATAGTATTATAAAAGACTGCTGACACTCCCTTAAGCTATACATAGAATTCAAACACTGTAGTAAAAGGGCACTGACAATTGCATCAAAGAGTGGGCAGACTTGAGTGAAACTACCTATGCTGCTTGTATATACTGGCCAACCTTTGTGGAATTCTATGATCTTCCCTTTCAGGTGTCACAATAGGAATACTTTCTTATCAATAAGGGTGGCCATTTTAAGCTCCCTTCAGATCCCCACAACTCCATGACATCGTCCATTTTACTGTTTTTAATTCTATGGAGCTGACATCATGGAAACTGACTGTGTGATCGAATGGATAAGGTGTCAGTCCTTGGTTCAGAAGATTAAAGAGACCCTTAACAATACTTTAACGCGTGTGCATTTTAAAAGTAGACAGCTGTTTCTTAAAAATTAACCTGAAAAAACATGAGGTTTCAATTAAAGGACTAGTATAATTCAGCCTGACCGTGTGACCTAATCATATGGCATATAAAGGATAAGTTATATAACTTTGCTGCAGAATTTGAATAGACAAAAAATGACGTCATATGCTCTAATGTCCATAAACGTTTCTTCAACCACAATTGGATAATGTCATGAGGTAAAGGAGAGGTGTAAAGGGGAATTCAAAACGGCTAAGGAAGACAACCGTGCTGCTACGACAATCCAATGCATTTACTGGCCAACTTGATCATGCCATTCTTGCCCATCACGTTCCTTTGTTTTTTGTGATTGCCCGTATGGATGGTCGTCACTTTAAATGGTTCAGCCACACTGAATGGCTGGATGGCGTTATCACCTTTGTTTTTATGAAGAATGGTTTCGTGTACCCTATGTCAAAGGTGATACGTTAGGAAGCATTGAAGCACCTTTTCTTTACATTTACAAAACTGGAATACACTTCTCATGGCTGCCGTGTATACACTTCCAGCTCATTTTCTAGAAGTTAGCCACTTTCCGTGACAAAAAACACTATTCGAACATGGCCCTGATCTTTGGATTGATTGTTGGAGAACCTTCAAGGGTGTTTCATGGGGGTGCTTGTTAATGTATCTTGCGGTATTTCCTACATAAAAACTTTCTTTAAAGTTGGTGCTTGTTAATATGAACTGGTAGCTGTTTCGTCAAAAGAAAGCAGTTAAAGAACTTGGAACCTTTTCTTCATGACAATAAAGCAATTCAGTCATATGATGTTACCTAATATGAAGGGCCCCTAATGGAGAAATTCCTGACTACGGATCTGAAGACGAAGGACTTTAGTCCCTTCTTGCTTGTTTGACACTTGTGTTTATATCATTTGCAAGCTGTTTTTTACGGTCCGATACACAGGGCACCTGATTTTGGATAAGGTAATTGAGCATACCTTGTTCAATAACAGAGCTTTTGAATGTAACATAGTAGTAGTAATGTATGAAAGCAAACTAATAGGTGAGGTTTCTGACTTTGAGCCAGAACATTGAGGATCTGAGTCCCTTCATAAGTGTCTTCTGGTCGTGGTTTTTCATGTTATCTGGCTGCGGTTTTAGAAAGAACCTTGACAAAACTCACAAAACCACTGTCAAGGGACAAGCAAAACTCAACCTGACCATGTGAACTAATACATCAGGCAAATATTGGATAATTTAGTTGACTCAAGTATTAAGACTGACAGTTGGAGACCATTCATGGTTGTTTAGTGCTGGTGCTTTTTAATGTCACTTGCCAGCTGTTTCTCGGACAAAAACTTTCTTTTAAGCTGGTACTTGTTAACACGACTTGGTCACAGTTTCTGCAACAGAAACTTGAAACTAACACTCACAAGGCTTTGTTTAAGGGAATAACATAAGTCAACCCCAATGATGTCACCTAATATGAAAGGACACCTAATGGAGGAGCTTTCTGACTCCGGATCAAAAGATTGAGGACTTGAGTCTTTGCATAGTTGTGTGATGGTGGTGTTTTTTCATATCATCTTGCTGGTGTTACTAACACTGAAATCTGAGAAAAAAACTCACCAAACATCAGTCAAGGGGCTAACATTGCTCAGCCTGACCATACGGTCGAAACACCTGAGTTTGGATCTGGAGAGTGATTGAGTATGAGAGTTTTTCAATGACAGGGCTGTTTAACTCAACATGACAGCGGTTATTTGACATGGCACTGATCAGCCGCTGTCAGTTCTCACAGCTCACTGTTAGGAGTCAGCCTTGTCATGCAATGACCATGTGGCCTAATGGATAAGGCGTCTGACTTCGGATCAGAAGACTGAGGGTTCGAGTCCCTACGTGGTTGGAATTGTGCATTTCATTTGGACCAGCAACAATGGCAGATTTTGCAATGCCTATGGCACCTGGAAACAAGTGTCTCAAGTGCTGGTGCTGTCACTGTCAAATCCAGCAGAGACTTTAAACAAAAGTGGATTTTAATCAGGGTTTGTCAGCAAAGTAGTTAATTCAGTGTGAGTGGTGTGAGTGCTCATTTGTTCTGCTCCCACTAGCAAAAGGAGTTGATGTCATAGATTTAGGGGAAATGGGAAACAGTTAATATTTGATTACAATATTCAAATTTATTGTCATTATGCCAAGTACAGGAACAGAGCATAACCAAAAGAAATGTGCATCTTTTTAATAAACTTTACTTTGAACAATTCAATTTTAAAAAGACGTAAAGTTTGACAATTAAAGCACACATCTAATCAGAGTGTAAATGAACGGTAAAGTGCATGGGAGTATGCATTTATATACATCATATGTGTACTTTTCATGCACAGCAGTAGAAGAAAGACTAATGTACATGTGAGTAAATATAGATGTTTATAGGGTAGAGAAATTAAGTACCGTATGCCATGCTGGGATGAGGGGAGAATATAGCCTGCAGCAGAAAATTGTTCACTATGGTTTTACTCAGCGAAATTTACACAGTATCCTGTGTCTGTGTGAAAAGTCCACTGAAACACATAATGTTTAGTGTGTCACAATCAATTATAGAAAACATTTTCAATCTCCTGAACCAAGCGTTGTAGTGGCCACGTGAGATTGGTTCTTTCCCCATGGTAGATCAGCCTGCTACGGCAAAGAACGCCGGCACAACGGCTTCAGTCTCGATCAGCGGAGTGCAGATCTATATCCGGGTGCCGTAGCCGTCGCAAAATCCGCCCTTGCTTAAAGTCCCTATTGTGACAATAGTGAATACAAGATAGTATTATAAAAGTCTGCTGACACTCCCTTAAGCTATCCATAGAATTCAAACGCTGTAGTAAAAGGGCACTGACAATTGCATCAAAGAGTGGGCAGACTTGAGTGAAACTACCTATGCTGCTTGTATATACTGGCCAACCTTTGTGGAATTCTATGATCTTCCCTTTCAGGTGTCACAATAGGAATACTTTCTTATCAATAAGGGTGGCCATTTTAAGCTCCCTTCAGATCCCCACAACTCCATGACATCGTCCATTTTACTGTTTTTAATTCTATGGAGCTGACATCATGGAAACTGACTGTGTGATCGAATGGATAAGGTGTCAGTCCTTGGTTCAGAAGATTAAAGAGACCCTTAACAATACTTTAACGCGTGTGCATTTTAAAAGTAGACAGCTGTTTCTTAAAAATTAACCTGAAAAAACATGAGGTTTCAATTAAAGGACTAGTATAATTCAGCCTGACCGTGTGACCTAATCATATGGCATATAAAGGATAAGTTATATAACTTTGCTGCAGAATTTGAATAGACAAAAAATGACATCATATGCTCTAATGTCCATAAACGTTTCTTCATCCACAATTGGATAATGTCATGAGGTAAAGGAGAGGTGTAAAGGGGAATTCAAAACGGCTAAGGAAGACAACCGTGCTGCTACGACAATCCAATGCATTTACTGGCCAACTTGATCATGAGGGCCCCTAATGGAGAAATTCCTGACTACGGATCTGAAGACGAAGGACTTTAGTCCCTTCTTGCTTGTTGGACACTTGTGTTTATATCATTTGCAAGCTGTTTTTTACGGTCCGATACACAGGGCACCTGATTTTGGATAAGGTAATTGAGCATACCTTGTTCAATAACAGAGCTTTTGAATGTAACATAGTAGTAGTAATGTATGAAAGCAAACTAATAGGTGAGGTTTCTGACTTTGAGCCAGAACATTGAGGATCTGAGTCCCTTCATAAGTGTCTTCTGGTCGTGGTTTTTCATGTTATCTGGCTGCGGTTTTAGAAAGAACCTTGACAAAACTCACAAAACCACTGTCAAGGGACAAGCAAAACTCAACCTGACCATGTGAACTAATACATCAGGCAAATATTGGATAATTTAGTTTACTCAAGTATTAAGACTGACAGTTGGAGACCATTCATGGTTGTTTAGTGCTGGTGCTTTTTAATGTCACTTGCCAGCTGTTTCTCGGACAAAAACTTTCTTTTAAGCTGGTACTTGTGAACACGACTTGGTCACAGTTTCTGCAACAGAAACTTGAAACTAACACTCACAAGGCTTTGTTTAAGGGAATAACATAAGTCAACCCCAATGATGTCACCTAATATGAAAGGACACCTAATGGAGGAGCTTTCTGACTCCGGATCAAAAGATTGAGGACTTGAGTCTTTGCATAGTTGTGTGATGGTGGTGTTTTTTCATATCATCTTGCTGGTGTTACTAACACTGAAATCTGAGAAAAAAACTCACCAAACATCAGTCAAGGGGCTAACATTGCTCAGCCTGACCATACGGTCGAAACACCTGAGTTTGGATCTGGAGAGTGATTGAGTATGAGAGTTTTTCAATGACAGGGCTGTTTAACTCAACATGACAGCGGTTATTTGACATGGCACTGATCAACCGCTGTCAGTTCTCACAGCTCACTGTTAGGAGTCAGCCTTGACATGCAATGACCACGTGGCCTAATGGATAAGGCGTCTGACTTCGGATCAGAAGACTGAGGGTTCGAGTCCCTTCGTGGTTGGAATTGTGCATTTCATCTGGACCAGCAACAATGGCAGATTTTGCAATGCCTATGGCACCTGGAAAAAAGTGTCTCAAGTGCTGGTGCTGTCACTGTCAAATCCAGCAGGGACTTTAAACAAAAGTGAATTTTAATCAGGGTTTGTCAGCAAAGTAGTTAATTCAGTGTGAGTGCTCATTTGTTCTGCTCCCACTAGCAAAAGGAGTTGATGTCATAGATTTAGGGGAAATGGGAAACAGTTAATATTTGATTACAATATTCAAATTAATTGTCATTATGCCAAGTACAGGAACAGAGCATAACCAAAAGAAATGTGCATCTTTTTAATAAACTTTACTTTGAACAATTCAATTTTAAAAAGACGTAAAGTTTGACAATTAAAGCACACATCTAATCAGAGTGTAAATGAACGGTAAAGTGCATGGGAGTATGCATTTATATACATCATATGTGTACTTTTCATGCACAGCAGTAGAAGAAAGACTAATGTACATGTGAGTAAATATAGATGTTTATAGGGTAGAGAAATTAAGTACCGTATGCCATGCTGGGATGAGGGGAGAATATAGCCTGCAGCAGAAAATTGTTCACTATGGTTTTACTCAGCGAAATTTACACAGTATCCTGTGTCTGTGTGAAAAGTCCACTGAAACACATAATGTTTAGTGTGTCACAATCAATTATAGAAAACATTTTCAATCTCCTGAACCAAGCGTTGTAGTGGCCACGTGAGATTGGTTCTTTCCCCATGGTAGATCAGCCTGCTACGGCAAAGAACGCCGGCACAACGGCTTCAGTCTCGATCAGCGGAGTGCAGATCTATATCCGGGTGCCGTAGCCGTCGCAAAATCCGCCCTTGCTTAAAGTCCCTATTGTGTCAATAGTGAATACAAGATAGTATTATAAAAGTCTGCTGACACTCCCTTAAGCTATCCATAGAATTCAAACACTGTAGTAAAAGGGCACTGACAATTGCATCAAAGAGTGGGCAGACTTGAGTGAAACTACCTATGCTGCTTGTATATACTGGCCAACCTTTGTGGAATTCTATGATCTTCCCTTTCAGGTGTCACAATAGGAATACTTTCTTATCAATAAGGGTGGCCATTTTAAGCTCCCTTCAGATCCCCACAACTCCATGACATCGTCCATTTTACTGTTTTTAATTCTATGGAGCTGACATCATGGAAACTGACTGTGTGATCGAATGGATAAGGTGTCAGTCCTTGGTTCAGAAGATTAAAGAGACCCTTAACAATACTTTAACGCGTGTGCATTTTAAAAGTAGACAGCTGTTTCTTAAAAATTAACCTGAAAAAACATGAGGTTTCAATTAAAGGACTAGTATAATTCAGCCTGACCGTGTGACCTAATCATATGGCATATAAAGGATAAGTTATATAACTTTGCTGCAGAATTTTAATAGACAAAAAATGACGTCATATGCTCTAATGTCCATAAACGTTTCTTCAACCACAATTGGATAATGTCATGAGGTAAAGGAAGAGGTGTAAAGGGGAATTCAAAACGGCTAAGGAAGACAACCGTGCTGCTACGACAATCCAATGCATTTACTGGCCAACTTGATCATGCCATTCTTGCCCATCACGTTCCTTTGTTTTTTGTGATTGCCCGTATGGATGGTCGTCACTTTAAATGGTTCAGCCACACTGAATGGCTGGATGGCGTTATCACCTTTGTTTTTATGAAGAATGGTTTCGTGTACCCTATGTCAAAGGTGATACGTTAGGAAGCATTGAAGCACCTTTTCTTTACATTTACAAAACTGGAATACACTTCTCATGGCTGCCGTGTATACACTTCCAGCTCATTTTCTAGAAGTTAGCCACTTTCCGTGACAAAAAACACTATTCCAACATGGCCCTGATCTTCGGATTGATTGTTGGAGAACCTTCAAGGGTGTTTCATGGGGGTGCTTGTTAATGTATCTTGCGGTATTTCCTACATAAAAACTTTCTTTAAAGTTGGTGCTTGTTAATATGAACTGGTAGCTGTTTCGTCAAAAGAAAGCAGTTAAAGAACTTGGAACCTTTTCTTCATGACAATAAAGCAATTCAGTCATATGATGTTACCTAATATGAAGGGCCCCTAATGGAGAAATTCCTGACTACGGATCTGAAGACGAAGGACTTTAGTCCCTTCTTGCTTGTTTGACACTTGTGTTTATATCATTTGCAAGCTGTTTTTTACGGTCCGATACACAGGGCACCTGATTTTGGATAAGGTAATTGAGCATACCTTGTTCAATAACAGAGCTTTTGAATGTAACATAGTAGTAGTAATGTATGAAAGCAAACTAATAGGTGAGGTTTCTGACTTTGAGCCAGAACATTGAGGATCTGAGTCCCTTCATAAGTGTCTTCTGGTCGTGGTTTTTCATGTTATCTGGCTGCGGTTTTAGAAAGAACCTTGACAAAACTCACAAAACCACTGTCAAGGGACAAGCAAAACTCAACCTGACCATGTGAACTAATACATCAGGCAAATATTGGATAATTTAGTTGACTCAAGTATTAAGACTGACAGTTGGAGACCATTCATGGTTGTTTAGTGCTGGTGCTTTTTAATGTCACTTGCCAGCTGTTTCTCGGACAAAAACTTTCTTTTAAGCTGGTACTTGTGAACACGACTTGGTCACAGTTTCTGCAACAGAAACTTGAAACTAACACTCACAAGGCTTTGTTTAAGGGAATAACATAAGTCAACCCCAATGATGTCACCTAATATGAAAGGACACCTAATGGAGGAGCTTTCTGACTCCGGATCAAAAGATTGAGGACTTGAGTCTTTGCATAGTTGTGTGATGGTGGTGTTTTTTCATATCATCTTGCTGGTGTTACTAACACTGAAATCTGAGAAAAAAACTCACCAAACTTCAGTCAAGGGGCTAACATTGCTCAGCCTGACCATACGGTCGAAACACCTGAGTTTGGATCTGGAGAGTGATTGAGTATGAGAGTTTTTCAATGACAGGGCTGTTTAACTCAACATGACAGCGGTTATTTGACATGGCACTGATCAACCGCTGTCAGTTCTCACAGCTCACTGTTAGGAGTCTGCCTTGTCATGCAATGACCACGTGGCCTAATGGTTAAGGCGTCATATTTCAAATCAGAAGACTGAGGGTTCGAGTCCCTTCGTGGTTGGAATTATGCATTTCATCTGGACCAGCAACAATGGCAGATTTTGCAATGCCTATGGCACCTGGAAAAAAGTGTCTCAAGTGCTGGTGCTGTCACTGTCAAATCCAGCAGAGACTTTAAACAAAAGTGGATTTTAATCAGGGTTTGTCAGCAAAGTAGTTAATTCAGTGTGAGTGCTCATTTGTCCTGCTCCCACTGGCAAAAGGAGTAGATGTCATAGATTTAGGGGAAATGGGAAACAGTTAATATTTGATTACAATATTCAAATTTATTGTCATTATGCCAAGTACAGGACCAGAGCATAACCAAAAGAAATGTGCATCTTTTTAATAAACTTTACTTTGAACAATTCAATTTTAAAAAGACGTAAAGTTTGACAATTAAAGCACACATCTAATCAGAGTGTGAATGAATGGTAAAGTGCATGGGAGTGTGTATTTATATACATCATATGTGTACTTTTCATGCACAGCAGTAGAAGAAAGACTAATGTACATGTGAGTAAATATAGATGTTTATAGGGTAGAGAAATTAAGTACCGTATGCCATGCTGGGATGAGGGGAGAATATAGCCTGCAGCAGAAAATTGTTCCATATGGTTTTACTCAGCGAAATTTACACAGTATCCTGTGTCTGTGTGAAAAGTCCACTGAAACACATAATGTTTAGTGTGTCACAATCAATTATAGAAAACATTTTCAATCTCCTGAACCAAGCGTTGTAGTGGCCACGTGAGATTGGTTCTTTCCCCATGGTAGATCAGCCTGCTACGGCAAAGAACGCCAGCACAACGGCTTCAGTCTCGATCAGCGGAGTGCAGATCTATATCCGGGTGCCGTAGCCGTCGCAAAATCCGCCCTTGCTTAAAGTCCCTATTGTGTCAATAGTGAATACAAGATAGTATTATAAAAGACTGCTGACACTCCCTTAAGCTATACATAGAATTCAAACACTGTAGTAAAAGGGCACTGACAATTGCATCAAAGAGTGGGCAGACTTGAGTGAAACTACCTATGCTGCTTGTATATACTGGCCAACCTTTGTGGAATTCTATGATCTTCCCTTTCAGGTGTCACAATAGGAATACTTTCTTATCAATAAGGGTGGCCATTTTAAGCTCCCTTCAGATCCCCACAACTCCATGACATCGTCCATTTTACTGTTTTTAATTCTATGGAGCTGACATCATGGAAACTGACTGTGTGATCAAATGGATAAGGTGTCAGTCCTTGGTTCAGAAGATTAAAGAGACCCTTAACAATACTTTAACGCGTGTGCATTTTAAAAGTAGACAGCTGTTTCTTAAAAATTAACCTGAAAAAACATGAGGTTTCAATTAAAGGACTAGTATAATTCAGCCTGACCGTGTGACCTAATCATATGGCATATAAAGGATAAGTTATATAACTTTGCTGCAGAATTTGAATAGACAAAAAATGACGTCATATGCTCTAATGTCCATAAACGTTTCTTCAACCACAATTGGATAATGTCATGAGGTAAAGGAGAGGTGTAAAGGGGAATTCAAAACGGCTAAGGAAGACAACCGTGCTGCTACGACAATCCAATGCATTTACTGGCCAACTTGATCATGCCATTCTTGCCCATCACGTTCCTTTGTTTTTTGTGATTGCCCGTATGGATGGTCGTCACTTTAAATGGTTCAGCCACACTGAATGGCTGGATGGCGTTATCACCTTTGTTTTTATGAAGAATGGTTTCGTGTACCCTATGTCAAAGGTGATACGTTAGGAAGCATTGAAGCACCTTTTCTTTACATTTACAAAACTGGAATACACTTCTCATGGCTGCCGTGTATACACTTCCAGCTCATTTTCTAGAAGTTAGCCACTTTCCGTGACAAAAAACACTATTCCAACATGGCCCTGATCTTCGGATTGATTGTTGGAGAACCTTCAAGGGTGTTTCATGGGGGTGCTTGTTAATGTATCTTGCGGTATTTCCTACATAAAAACTTTCTTTAAAGTTGGTGCTTGTTAATATGAACTGGTAGCTGTTTCGTCAAAAGAAAGCAGTTAAAGAACTTGGAACCTTTTCTTCATGACAATAAAGCAATTCAGTCATATGATGTTACCTAATATGAAGGGCCCCTAATGGAGAAATTCCTGACTACGGATCTGAAGACGAAGGACTTTAGTCCCTTCTTGCTTGTTTGACACTTGTGTTTATATCATTTGCAAGCTGTTTTTTACGGTCCGATACACAGGGCACCTGATTTTGGATAAGGTAATTGAGCATACCTTGTTCAATAACAGAGCTTTTGAATGTAACATAGTAGTAGTAATGTATGAAAGCAAACTAATAGGTGAGGTTTCTGACTTTGAGCCAGAACATTGAGGATCTGAGTCCCTTCATAAGTGTCTTCTGGTCGTGGTTTTTCATGTTATCTGGCTGCGGTTTTAGAAAGAACCTTGACAAAACTCACAAAACCACTGTCAAGGGACAAGCAAAACTCAACCTGACCATGTGAACTAATACATCAGGCAAATATTGGATAATTTAGTTGACTCAAGTATTAAGACTGACAGTTGGAGACCATTCATGGTTGTTTAGTGCTGGTGCTTTTTAATGTCACTTGCCAGCTGTTTCTCGGACAAAAACTTTCTTTTAAGCTGGTACTTGTTAACACGACTTGGTCACAGTTTCTGCAACAGAAACTTGAAACTAACACTCACAAGGCTTTGTTTAAGGGAATAACATAAGTCAACCCCAATGATGTCACCTAATATGAAAGGACACCTAATGGAGGAGCTTTCTGACTCCGGATCAAAAGATTGAGGACTTGAGTCTTTGCATAGTTGTGTGATGGTGGTGTTTTTTCATATCATCTTGCTGGTGTTACTAACACTGAAATCTGAGAAAAAAACTCACCAAACATCAGTCAAGGGGCTAACATTGCTCAGCCTGACCATACGGTCGAAACACCTGAGTTTGGATCTGGAGAGTGATTGAGTATGAGAGTTTTTCAATGACAGGGCTGTTTAACTCAACATGACAGCGGTTATTTGACATGGCACTGATCAACCGCTGTCAGGTCTCTCAGCTCACTGTTAGGAGTCAATCTTGTCATGCAATGACTATGTGGCCTAATGGATAAGGCGTCTGACTTCGGATCAGAAGACTGAGGGTTCGAGTCCCTTCGTGGTCGGAAATGTGCATTTCATCTGGAACAGCAACAATGGCTGATTTTGCAATGCCTATGGCACCTGGAAAAAAGTGTCTCAAGTGCTGGTGCTGTCACTGTCAAATCCACCAGAGACTTTAAACAAAAGTGGATTTTAATCAGGGTTTGTCAGCAAAGTAGTTAATTCAGTGTGAGTGCTCATTTGTTCTGCTCCCACTAGCAAAAGGAGTTGATGTCATAGATTTAGGGGAAATGGGAAACAGTTAATATTTGATTACAATATTCAAATTTATTGTCATTATGCCAAGTACAGGAACAGAGCATAACCAAAAGAAATGTGCATCTTTTTAATAAACTTTACTTTGAACAATTCAATTTTAAAAAGACGTAAAGTTTGACAATTAAAGCACACATCTAATCAGAGTGTAAATGAACGGTAAAGTGCATGGGAGTATGCATTTATATACATCATATGTGTACTTTTCATGCACAGCAGTAGAAGAAAGACTAATGTACATGTGAGTAAATATAGATGTTTATAGGGTAGAGAAATTAAGTACCGTATGCCATGCTGGGATGAGGGGAGAATATAGCCTGCAGCAGAAAATTGTTCACTATGGTTTTACTCAGCGAAATTTACACAGTATCCTGTGTCTGTGTGAAAAGTCCACTGAAACACATAATGTTTAGTGTGTCACAATCAATTATAGAAAACATTTTCAATCTCCTGAACCAAGCGTTGTAGTGGCCACGTGAGATTGGTTCTTTCCCCATGGTAGATCAGCCTGCTACGGCAAAGAACGCCGGCACAACGGCTTCAGTCTCGATCAGCGGAGTGCAGATCTATATCCGGGTGCCGTAGCCGTCGCAAAATCCGCCCTTGCTTAAAGTCCCTATTGTGACAATAGTGAATACAAGATAGTATTATAAAAGTCTGCTGACACTCCCTTAAGCTATCCATAGAATTCAAACGCTGTAGTAAAAGGGCACTGACAATTGCATCAAAGAGTGGGCAGACTTGAGTGAAACTACCTATGCTGCTTGTATATACTGGCCAACCTTTGTGGAATTCTATGATCTTCCCTTTCAGGTGTCACAATAGGAATACTTTCTTATCAATAAGGGTGGCCATTTTAAGCTCCCTTCAGATCCCCACAACTCCATGACATCGTCCATTTTACTGTTTTTAATTCTATGGAGCTGACATCATGGAAACTGACTGTGTGATCGAATGGATAAGGTGTCAGTCCTTGGTTCAGAAGATTAAAGAGACCCTTAACAATACTTTAACGCGTGTGCATTTTAAAAGTAGACAGCTGTTTCTTAAAAATTAACCTGAAAAAACATGAGGTTTCAATTAAAGGACTAGTATAATTCAGCCTGACCGTGTGACCTAATCATATGGCATATAAAGGATAAGTTATATAACTTTGCTGCAGAATTTGAATAGACAAAAAATGACATCATATGCTCTAATGTCCATAAACGTTTCTTCATCCACAATTGGATAATGTCATGAGGTAAAGGAGAGGTGTAAAGGGGAATTCAAAACGGCTAAGGAAGACAACCGTGCTGCTACGACAATCCAATGCATTTACTGGCCAACTTGATCATGAGGGCCCCTAATGGAGAAATTCCTGACTACGGATCTGAAGACGAAGGACTTTAGTCCCTTCTTGCTTGTTGGACACTTGTGTTTATATCATTTGCAAGCTGTTTTTTACGGTCCGATACACAGGGCACCTGATTTTGGATAAGGTAATTGAGCATACCTTGTTCAATAACAGAGCTTTTGAATGTAACATAGTAGTAGTAATGTATGAAAGCAAACTAATAGGTGAGGTTTCTGACTTTGAGCCAGAACATTGAGGATCTGAGTCCCTTCATAAGTGTCTTCTGGTCGTGGTTTTTCATGTTATCTGGCTGCGGTTTTAGAAAGAACCTTGACAAAACTCACAAAACCACTGTCAAGGGACAAGCAAAACTCAACCTGACCATGTGAACTAATACATCAGGCAAATATTGGATAATTTAGTTGACTCAAGTATTAAGACTGACAGTTGGAGACCATTCATGGTTGTTTAGTGCTGGTGCTTTTTAATGTCACTTGCCAGCTGTTTCTCGGACAAAAACTTTCTTTTAAGCTGGTACTTGTTAACACGACTTGGTCACAGTTTCTGCAACAGAAACTTGAAACTAACACTCACAAGGCTTTGTTTAAGGGAATAACATAAGTCAACCCCAATGATGTCACCTAATATGAAAGGACACCTAATGGAGGAGCTTTCTGACTCCGGATCAAAAGATTGAGGACTTGAGTCTTTGCATAGTTGTGTGATGGTGGTGTTTTTTCATATCATCTTGCTGGTGTTACTAACACTGAAATCTGAGAAAAAAACTCACCAAACATCAGTCAAGGGGCTAACATTGCTCAGCCTGACCATACGGTCGAAACACCTGAGTTTGGATCTGGAGAGTGATTGAGTATGAGAGTTTTTCAATGACAGGGCTGTTTAACTCAACATGACAGCGGTTATTTGACATGGCACTGATCAACCGCTGTCAGGTCTCACAGCTCACTGTTAGGAGTCAATCTTGTCATGCAATGACTATGTGGCCTAATGGATAAGGCGTCTGACTTCAGATCAGAAGACTGAGGGTTCGAGTCCCTTCGTGGTTGGAAATGTGCATTTCATCAGGACCAGCAACAATGGCAGATTTTGCAATGCCTATGGCACCTGGAAAAAAGTGTCTCAAGTGCTGGTGCTGTCACTGTCAAATCCACCAGAGACTTTAAACAAAAGTGGATTTTAATCAGGGTTTGTCAGCAAAGTAGTTAATTCAGTGTGAGTGCTCATTTGTTCTGCTCCCACTAGCAAAAGGAGTTGATGTCATAGATTTAGGGGAAATGGGAAACAGTTAATATTTGATAACAATATTCAAATTTATTGTCATTATGCCAAGTACAGGAACAGAGCATAACCAAAAGAAATGTGCATCTTTTTAATAAACTTTACTTTGAACAATTCAATTTTAAAAAGACGTAAAGTTTGACAATTAAAGCACACATCTAATCAGAGTGTAAATGAACGGTAAAGTGCATGGGAGTATGCATTTATATACATCATATGTGTACTTTTCATGCACAGCAGTAGAAGAAAGACTAATGTACATGTGAGTAAATATAGATGTTTATAGGGTAGAGAAATTAAGTACCGTATGCCATGCTGGGATGAGGGGAGAATATAGCCTGCAGCAGAAAATTGTTCACTATGGTTTTACTCAGCGAAATTTACACAGTATCCTGTGTCTGTGTGAAAAGTCCACTGAAACACATAATGTTTAGTGTGTCACAATCAATTATAGAAAACATTTTCAATCTCCTGAACCAAGCGTTGTAGTGGCCACGTGAGATTGGTTCTTTCCCCATGGTAGATCAGCCTGCTACGGCAAAGAACGCCGGCACAACGGCTTCAGTCTCGATCAGCGGAGTGCAGATCTATATCCGGGTGCCGTAGCCGTCGCAAAATCCGCCCTTGCTTAAAGTCCCTATTGTGACAATAGTGAATACAAGATAGTATTATAAAAGTCTGCTGACACTCCCTTAAGCTATCCATAGAATTCAAACACTGTAGTAAAAGGGCACTGACAATTGCATCAAAGAGTGGGCAGACTTGAGTGAAACTACCTATGCTGCTTGTATATACTGGCCAACCTTTGTGGAATTCTATGATCTTCCCTTTCAGGTGTCACAATAGGAATACTTTCTTATCAATAAGGGTGGCCATTTTAAGCTCCCTTCAGATCCCCACAACTCCATGACATCGTCCATTTTACTGTTTTTAATTCTATGGAGCTGACATCATGGAAACTGACTGTGTGATCGAATGGATAAGGTGTCAGTCCTTGGTTCAGAAGATTAAAGAGACCCTTAACAATACTTTAACGCGTGTGCATTTTAAAAGTAGACAGCTGTTTCTTAAAAATTAACCTGAAAAAACATGAAGCTTCAATTAAAGGACTAGTATAATTCAACCTGACCGTGTGACCTAATCATATGGCATATAAAGGATAAGTTATATAACTTTGCTGCAGAATTTGAATAGACAAAAAATGACATCATATGCTCTAATGTCCATAAACGTTTCTTCATCCACAATTGGATAATGTCATGAGGTAAAGGAGAGGTGTAAAGGGGAATTCAAAACGGCTAAGGAAGACAACCGTGCTGCTACGACAATCCAATGCATTTACTGGCCAACTTGATCATGCCATTCTTGCCCATCACGTTCCTTTGTTTTTTGTGATTGCCCGTATGGATGGTCGTCACTTTAAATGGTTCAGCCACACTGAATGGCTGGATGGCGTTATCACCTTTGTTTTTATGAAGAATGGTTTCGTGTACCCTATGTCAAAGGTGATACGTTAGGAAGCATTGAAGCACCTTTTCTTTACATTTACAAAACTGGAATACACTTCTCATGGCTGCCGTGTATACACTTCCAGCTCATTTTCTAGAAGTTAGCCACTTTCCGTGACAAAAAACACTATTCGAACATGGCCCTGATCTTCGGATTGATTGTTGGAGAACCTTCAAGGGTGTTTCATGGGGGTGCTTGTTAATGTATCTTGCGGTATTTCCTACATAAAAACTTTCTTTAAAGTTGGTGCTTGTTAATATGAACTGGTAGCTGTTTCGTCAAAAGAAAGCAGTTAAAGAACTTGGAACCTTTTCTTCATGACAATAAAGCAATTCAGTCATATGATGTTACCTAATATGAAGGGCCCCTAATGGAGAAATTCCTGACTACGGATCTGAAGACGAAGGACTTTAGTCCCTTCTTGCTTGTTTGACACTTGTGTTTATATCATTTGCAAGCTGTTTTTTACGGTCCGATACACAGGGCACCTGATTTTGGATAAGGTAATTGAGCATACCTTGTTCAATAACAGAGCTTTTGAATGTAACATAGTAGTAGTAATGTATGAAAGCAAACTAATAGGTGAGGTTTCTGACTTTGAGCCAGAACATTGAGGATCTGAGTCCCTTCATAAGTGTCTTCTGGTCGTGGTTTTTCATGTTATCTGGCTGCGGTTTTAGAAAGAACCTTGACAAAACTCACAAAACCACTGTCAAGGGACAAGCAAAACTCAACCTGACCATGTGAACTAATACATCAGGCAAATATTGGATAATTTAGTTGACTCAAGTATTAAGACTGACAGTTGGAGACCATTCATGGTTGTTTAGTGCTGGTGCTTTTTAATGTCACTTGCCAGCTGTTTCTCGGACAAAAACTTTCTTTTAAGCTGGTACTTGTGAACACGACTTGGTCACAGTTTCTGCAACAGAAACTTGAAACTAACACTCACAAGGCTTTGTTTAAGGGAATAACATAAGTCAACCCCAATGATGTCACCTAATATGAAAGGACACCTAATGGAGGAGCTTTCTGACTCCGGATCAAAAGATTGAGGACTTGAGTCTTTGCATAGTTGTGTGATGGTGGTGTTTTTTCATATCATCTTGCTGGTGTTACTAACACTGAAATCTGAGAAAAAAACTCACCAAACTTCAGTCAAGGGGCTAACATTGCTCAGCCTGACCATACGGTCGAAACACCTGAGTTTGGATCTGGAGAGTGATTGAGTATGAGAGTTTTTCAATGACAGGGCTGTTTAACTCAACATGACAGCGGTTATTTGACATGGCACTGATCAACCGCTGTCAGTTCTCACAGCTCACTGTTAGGAGTCAGCCTTGTCATGCAATGACCACGTGGCCTAATGGATAAGGCGTCATATTTCAAATCAGAAGACTGAGGGTTCGAGTCCCTTCGTGGTTGGAATTATGCATTTCATCTGGACCAGCAACAATGGCAGATTTTGCAATGCCTATGGCACCTGGAAAAAAGTGTCTCAAGTGCTGGTGCTGTCACTGTCAAATCCAGCAGAGACTTTAAACAAAAGTGGATTTTAATCAGGGTTTGTCAGCAAAGTAGTTAATTCAGTGTGAGTGCTCATTTGTCCTGCTCCCACTGGCAAAAGGAGTAGATGTCATAGATTTAGGGGAAATGGGAAACAGTTAATATTTGATTACAATATTCAAATTTATTGTCATTAGGCCAAGTACAGGACCAGAGCATAACCAAAAGAAATGTGCATCTTTTTAATAAACTTTACTTTGAACAATTCAATTTTAAAAAGACGTAAAGTTTGACAATTAAAGCACACATCTAATCAGAGTGTGAATGAATGGTAAAGTGCATGGGAGTGTGTATTTATATACATCATATGTGTACTTTTCATGCACAGCAGTAGAAGAAAGACTAATGTACATGTGAGTAAATATAGATGTTTATAGGGTAGAGAAATTAAGTACCGTATGCCATGCTGGGATGAGGGGAGAATATAGCCTGCAGCAGAAAATTGTTCCATATGGTTTTACTCAGCGAAATTTACACAGTATCCTGTGTCTGTGTGAAAAGTCCACTGAAACACATAATGTTTAGTGTGTCACAATCAATTATAGAAAACATTTTCAATCTCCTGAACCAAGCGTTGTAGTGGCCACGTGAGATTGGTTCTTTCCCCATGGTAGATCAGCCTGCTACGGCAAAGAACGCCAGCACAACGGCTTCAGTCTCGATCAGCGGAGTGCAGATCTATATCCGGGTGCCGTAGCCGTCGCAAAATCCGCCCTTGCTTAAAGTCCCTATTGTGTCAATAGTGAATACAAGATAGTATTATAAAAGACTGCTGACACTCCCTTAAGCTATCCATAGAATTCAAACACTGTAGTAAAAGGGCACTGACAATTGCATCAAAGAGTGGGCAGACTTGAGTGAAACTACCTATGCTGCTTGTATATACTGGCCAACCTTTGTGGAATTCTATGATCTTCCCTTTCAGGTGTCACAATAGGAATACTTTCTTATCAATAAGGGTGGCCATTTTAAGCTCCCTTCAGATCCCCACAACTCCATGACATCGTCCATTTTACTGTTTTTAATTCTATGGAGCTGACATCATGGAAACTGACTGTGTGATCAAATGGATAAGGTGTCAGTCCTTGGTTCAGAAGATTAAAGAGACCCTTAACAATACTTTAACGCGTGTGCATTTTAAAAGTAGACAGCTGTTTCTTAAAAATTAACCTGAAAAAACATGAGGTTTCAATTAAAGGACTAGTATAATTCAGCCTGACCGTGTGACCTAATCATATGGCATATAAAGGATAAGTTATATAACTTTGCTGCAGAATTTGAATAGACAAAAAATGACGTCATATGCTCTAATGTCCATAAACGTTTCTTCAACCACAATTGGATAATGTCATGAGGTAAAGGAGAGGTGTAAAGGGGAATTCAAAACGGCTAAGGAAGACAACCGTGCTGCTACGACAATCCAATGCATTTACTGGCCAACTTGATCATGCCATTCTTGCCCATCACGTTCCTTTGTTTTTTGTGATTGCCCGTATGGATGGTCGTCACTTTAAATGGTTCAGCCACACTGAATGGCTGGATGGCGTTATCACCTTTGTTTTTATGAAGAATGGTTTCGTGTACCCTATGTCAAAGGTGATACGTTAGGAAGCATTGAAGCACCTTTTCTTTACATTTACAAAACTGGAATACACTTCTCATGGCTGCCGTGTATACACTTCCAGCTCATTTTCTAGAAGTTAGCCACTTTCCGTGACAAAAAACACTATTCCAACATGGCCCTGATCTTCGGATTGATTGTTGGAGAACCTTCAAGGGTGTTTCATGGGGGTGCTTGTTAATGTATCTTGCGGTATTTCCTACATAAAAACTTTCTTTAAAGTTGGTGCTTGTTAATATGAACTGCTAGCTGTTTCGTCAAAAGAAAGCAGTTAAAGAACTTGGAACCTTTTCTTCATGACAATAAAGCAATTCAGTCATATGATGTTACCTAATATGAAGGGCCCCTAATGGAGAAATTCCTGACTACGGATCTGAAGACGAAGGACTTTAGTCCCTTCTTGCTTGTTTGACACTTGTGTTTATATCATTTGCAAGCTGTTTTTTACGGTCCGATACACAGGGCACCTGATTTTGGATAAGGTAATTGAGCATACCTTGTTCAATAACAGAGCTTTTGAATGTAACATAGTAGTAGTAATGTATGAAAGCAAACTAATAGGTGAGGTTTCTGACTTTGAGCCAGAACATTGAGGATCTGAGTCCCTTCATAAGTGTCTTCTGGTCGTGGTTTTTCATGTTATCTGGCTGCGGTTTTAGAAAGAACCTTGACAAAACTCACAAAACCACTGTCAAGGGACAAGCAAAACTCAACCTGACCATGTGAACTAATACATCAGGCAAATATTGGATAATTTAGTTGACTCAAGTATTAAGACTGACAGTTGGAGACCATTCATGGTTGTTTAGTGCTGGTGCTTTTTAATGTCACTTGCCAGCTGTTTCTCGGACAAAAACTTTCTTTTAAGCTGGTACTTGTTAACACGACTTGGTCACAGTTTCTGCAACAGAAACTTGAAACTAACACTCACAAGGCTTTGTTTAAGGGAATAACATAAGTCAACCCCAATGATGTCACCTAATATGAAAGGACACCTAATGGAGGAGCTTTCTGACTCCGGATCAAAAGATTGAGGACTTGAGTCTTTGCATAGTTGTGTGATGGTGGTGTTTTTTCATATCATCTTGCTGGTGTTACTAACACTGAAATCTGAGAAAAAAACTCACCAAACATCAGTCAAGGGGCTAACATTGCTCAGCCTGACCATACGGTCGAAACACCTGAGTTTGGATCTGGAGAGTGATTGAGTATGAGAGTTTTTCAATGACAGGGCTGTTTAACTCAACATGACAGCGGTTATTTGACATGGCACTGATCAACCGCTGTCAGGTCTCACAGCTCACTGTTAGGAGTCAATCTTGTCATGCAATGACTATGTGGCCTAATGGATAAGGCGTCTGACTTCAGATCAGAAGACTGAGGGTTCGAGTCCCTTCGTGGTTGGAAATGTGCATTTCATCAGGACCAGCAACAATGGCAGATTTTGCAATGCCTATGGCACCTGGAAAAAAGTGTCTCAAGTGCTGGTGCTGTCACTGTCAAATCCACCAGAGACTTTAAACAAAAGTGGATTTTAATCAGGGTTTGTCAGCAAAGTAGTTAATTCAGTGTGAGTGCTCATTTGTTCTGCTCCCACTAGCAAAAGGAGTTGATGTCATAGATTTAGGGGAAATGGGAAACAGTTAATATTTGATAACAATATTCAAATTTATTGTCATTATGCCAAGTACAGGAACAGAGCATAACCAAAAGAAATGTGCATCTTTTTAATAAACTTTACTTTGAACAATTCAATTTTAAAAAGACGTAAAGTTTGACAATTAAAGCACACATCTAATCAGAGTGTAAATGAACGGTAAAGTGCATGGGAGTATGCATTTATATACATCATATGTGTACTTTTCATGCACAGCAGTAGAAGAAAGACTAATGTACATGTGAGTAAATATAGATGTTTATAGGGTAGAGAAATTAAGTACCGTATGCCATGCTGGGATGAGGGGAGAATATAGCCTGCAGCAGAAAATTGTTCACTATGGTTTTACTCAGCGAAATTTACACAGTATCCTGTGTCTGTGTGAAAAGTCCACTGAAACACATAATGTTTAGTGTGTCACAATCAATTATAGAAAACATTTTCAATCTCCTGAACCAAGCGTTGTAGTGGCCACGTGAGATTGGTTCTTTCCCCATGGTAGATCAGCCTGCTACGGCAAAGAACGCCGGCACAACGGCTTCAGTCTCGATCAGCGGAGTGCAGATCTATATCCGGGTGCCGTAGCCGTCGCAAAATCCGCCCTTGCTTAAAGTCCCTATTGTGACAATAGTGAATACAAGATAGTATTATAAAAGTCTGCTGACACTCCCTTAAGCTATCCATAGAATTCAAACACTGTAGTAAAAGGGCACTGACAATTGCATCAAAGAGTGGGCAGACTTGAGTGAAACTACCTATGCTGCTTGTATATACTGGCCAACCTTTGTGGAATTCTATGATCTTCCCTTTCAGGTGTCACAATAGGAATACTTTCTTATCAATAAGGGTGGCCATTTTAAGCTCCCTTCAGATCCCCACAACTCCATGACATCGTCCATTTTACTGTTTTTAATTCTATGGAGCTGACATCATGGAAACTGACTGTGTGATCGAATGGATAAGGTGTCAGTCCTTGGTTCAGAAGATTAAAGAGACCCTTAACAATACTTTAACGCGTGTGCATTTTAAAAGTAGACAGCTGTTTCTTAAAAATTAACCTGAAAAAACATGAAGCTTCAATTAAAGGACTAGTATAATTCAACCTGACCGTGTGACCTAATCATATGGCATATAAAGGATAAGTTATATAACTTTGCTGCAGAATTTGAATAGACAAAAAATGACATCATATGCTCTAATGTCCATAAACGTTTCTTCATCCACAATTGGATAATGTCATGAGGTAAAGGAGAGGTGTAAAGGGGAATTCAAAACGGCTAAGGAAGACAACCGTGCTGCTACGACAATCCAATGCATTTACTGGCCAACTTGATCATGCCATTCTTGCCCATCACGTTCCTTTGTTTTTTGTGATTGCCCGTATGGATGGTCGTCACTTTAAATGGTTCAGCCACACTGAATGGCTGGATGGCGTTATCACCTTTGTTTTTATGAAGAATGGTTTCGTGTACCCTATGTCAAAGGTGATACGTTAGGAAGCATTGAAGCACCTTTTCTTTACATTTACAAAACTGGAATACACTTCTCATGGCTGCCGTGTATACACTTCCAGCTCATTTTCTAGAAGTTAGCCACTTTCCGTGACAAAAAACACTATTCGAACATGGCCCTGATCTTCGGATTGATTGTTGGAGAACCTTCAAGGGTGTTTCATGGGGGTGCTTGTTAATGTATCTTGCGGTATTTCCTACATAAAAACTTTCTTTAAAGTTGGTGCTTGTTAATATGAACTGGTAGCTGTTTCGTCAAAAGAAAGCAGTTAAAGAACTTGGAACCTTTTCTTCATGACAATAAAGCAATTCAGTCATATGATGTTACCTAATATGAAGGGCCCCTAATGGAGAAATTCCTGACTACGGATCTGAAGACGAAGGACTTTAGTCCCTTCTTGCTTGTTTGACACTTGTGTTTATATCATTTGCAAGCTGTTTTTTACGGTCCGATACACAGGGCACCTGATTTTGGATAAGGTAATTGAGCATACCTTGTTCAATAACAGAGCTTTTGAATGTAACATAGTAGTAGTAATGTATGAAAGCAAACTAATAGGTGAGGTTTCTGACTTTGAGCCAGAACATTGAGGATCTGAGTCCCTTCATAAGTGTCTTCTGGTCGTGGTTTTTCATGTTATCTGGCTGCGGTTTTAGAAAGAACCTTGACAAAACTCACAAAACCACTGTCAAGGGACAAGCAAAACTCAACCTGACCATGTGAACTAATACATCAGGCAAATATTGGATAATTTAGTTGACTCAAGTATTAAGACTGACAGTTGGAGACCATTCATGGTTGTTTAGTGCTGGTGCTTTTTAATGTCACTTGCCAGCTGTTTCTCGGACAAAAACTTTCTTTTAAGCTGGTACTTGTTAACACGACTTGGTCACAGTTTCTGCAACAGAAACTTGAAACTAACACTCACAAGGCTTTGTTTATGGGAATAACATAAGTCAACCCCAATGATGTCACCTAATATGAAAGGACACCTAATGGAGGAGCTTTCTGACTCCGGATCAAAAGATTGAGGACTTGAGTCTTTGCATAGTTGTGTGATGGTGGTGTTTTTTCATATCATCTTGCTGGTGTTACTAACACTGAAATCTGAGAAAAAAACTCACCAAACTTCAGTCAAGGGGCTAACATTGCTCAGCCTGACCATACGGTCGAAACACCTGAGTTTGGATCTGGAGAGTGATTGAGTATGAGAGTTTTTCAATGACAGGGCTGTTTAACTCAACATGACAGCGGTTATTTGACATGGCACTGATCAACCGCTGTCAGTTCTCACAGCTCACTGTTAGGAGTCAATCTTGACATGCAATGATCACGTGGCCTAATGGATAAGACGTCATACTTCGAATCAGAAGACTGAGGGTTCAAGTCCCTTCGTGGTTGGAATTATGCATTTCATCTGGACCAGCAACAATGGCAGATTTTGCAATGCCTATGGCACCTGGAAAAAAGTGTCTCAAGTGCTGGTGCTGTCACTGTCAAATCCAGCAGAGACTTTAAACAAAAGTGGATTTTAATCAGGGTTTGTCAGCAAAGTAGTTAATTCAGTGTGAGTGCTCATTTGTCCTGCTCCCACTGGCAAAAGGAGTAGATGTCATAGATTTAGGGGAAATGGGAAACAGTTAATATTTGATTACAATATTCAAATTTATTGTCATTATGCCAAGTACAGGAACAGAGCATAACCAAAAGAAATGTGCATCTTTTTAATAAACTTTACTTTGAACAATTCAATTTTAAAAAGACGTAAAGTTTGACAATTAAAGCACACATCTAATCAGAGTGTGAATGAATGGTAAAGTGCATGGGAGTGTGCATTTATATACATCATATGTGTACTTTTCATGCACAGCAGTAGAAGAAAGACTAATGTACATGTGAGTAAATATAGATGTTTATAGGGTAGAGAAATTAAGTACCGTATGCCATGCTGGGATGAGGGGAGAATATAGCCTGCAGCAGAAAATTGTTCACTATGGTTTTACTCAGCGAAATTTACACAGTATCCTGTGTCTGTGTGAAAAGTCCACTGAAACACATAATGTTTAGTGTGTCACAATCAATTATAGAAAACATTTTCAATCTCCTGAACCAAGCGTTGTAGTGGCCACGTGAGATTGGTTCTTTCCCCATGGTAGATCAGCCTGCTACGGCAAAGAACGCCAGCACAACGGCTTCAGTCTCGATCAGCGGATTGCAGATCTATATCCGGGTGCCGTAGCCGTCGCAAAATCCGCCCTTGCTTAAAGTCTCTATTGTGTCAATAGTGAATACGAGATAGTATTATAAAAGACTGCTGACACTCCCTTAAGCTATACATAGAATTCAAACACTGTAGTAAAAGGGCACTGACAATTGCATCAAAGAGTGGGCAGACTTGAGTGAAACTACCTATGCTGCTTGTATATACTGGCCAACCTTTGTGGAATTCTATGATCTTCCCTTTCAGGTGTCACAATAGGAATACTTTCTTATCAATAAGGGTGGCCATTTTAAGCTCCCTTCAGATCCCCACAACTCCATGACATCGTCCATTTTACTGTTTTTAATTCTATGGAGCTGACATCATGGAAACTGACTGTGTGATCGAATGGATAAGGTGTCAGTCCTTGGTTCAGAAGATTAAAGAGACCCTTAACAATACTTTAACGCGTGTGCATTTTAAAAGTAGACAGCTGTTTCTTAAAAATTAACCTGAAAAAACATGAGGTTTCAATTAAAGGACTAGTATAATTCAGCCTGACCGTGTGACCTAATCATATGGCATATAAAGGATAAGTTATATAACTTTGCTGCAGAATTTGAATAGACAAAAAATGACGTCATATGCTCTAATGTCCATAAACGTTTCTTCAACCACAATTGGATAATGTCATGAGGTAAAGGAGAGGTGTAAAGGGGAATTCAAAACGGCTAAGGAAGACAACCGTGCTGCTACGACAATCCAATGCATTTACTGGCCAACTTGATCATGCCATTCTTGCCCATCACGTTCCTTTGTTTTTTGTGATTGCCCGTATGGATGGTCGTCACTTTAAATGGTTCAGCCACACTGAATGGCTGGATGGCGTTATCACCTTTGTTTTTATGAAGAATGGTTTCGTGTACCCTATGTCAAAGGTGATACGTTAGGAAGCATTGAAGCACCTTTTCTTTACATTTACAAAACTGGAATACACTTCTCATGGCTGCCGTGTATACACTTCCAGCTCATTTTCTAGAAGTTAGCCACTTTCCGTGACAAAAAACACTATTCGAACATGGCCCTGATCTTTGGATTGATTGTTGGAGAACCTTCAAGGGTGTTTCATGGGGGTGCTTGTTAATGTATCTTGCGGTATTTCCTACATAAAAACTTTCTTTAAAGTTGGTGCTTGTTAATATGAACTGGTAGCTGTTTCGTCAAAAGAAAGCAGTTAAAGAACTTGGAACCTTTTCTTCATGACAATAAAGCAATTCAGTCATATGATGTTACCTAATATGAAGGGCCCCTAATGGAGAAATTCCTGACTACGGATCTGAAGACGAAGGACTTTAGTCCCTTCTTGCTTGTTTGACACTTGTGTTTATATCATTTGCAAGCTGTTTTTTACGGTCCGATACACAGGGCACCTGATTTTGGATAAGGTAATTGAGCATACCTTGTTCAATAACAGAGCTTTTGAATGTAACATAGTAGTAGTAATGTATGAAAGCAAACTAATAGGTGAGGTTTCTGACTTTGAGCCAGAACATTGAGGATCTGAGTCCCTTCATAAGTGTCTTCTGGTCGTGGTTTTTCATGTTATCTGGCTGCGGTTTTAGAAAGAACCTTGACAAAACTCACAAAACCACTGTCAAGGGACAAGCAAAACTCAACCTGACCATGTGAACTAATACATCAGGCAAATATTGGATAATTTAGTTGACTCAAGTATTAAGACTGACAGTTGGAGACCATTCATGGTTGTTTAGTGCTGGTGCTTTTTAATGTCACTTGCCAGCTGTTTCTCGGACAAAAACTTTCTTTTAAGCTGGTACTTGTTAACACGACTTGGTCACAGTTTCTGCAACAGAAACTTGAAACTAACACTCACAAGGCTTTGTTTAAGGGAATAACATAAGTCAACCCCAATGATGTCACCTAATATGAAAGGACACCTAATGGAGGAGCTTTCTGACTCCGGATCAAAAGATTGAGGACTTGAGTCTTTGCATAGTTGTGTGATGGTGGTGTTTTTTCATATCATCTTGCTGGTGTTACTAACACTGAAATCTGAGAAAAAAACTCACCAAACATCAGTCAAGGGGCTAACATTGCTCAGCCTGACCATACGGTCGAAACACCTGAGTTTGGATCTGGAGAGTGATTGAGTATGAGAGTTTTTCAATGACAGGGCTGTTTAACTCAACATGACAGCGGTTATTTGACATGGCACTGATCAGCCGCTGTCAGTTCTCACAGCTCACTGTTAGGAGTCAGCCTTGTCATGCAATGACCATGTGGCCTAATGGATAAGGCGTCTGACTTCGGATCAGAAGACTGAGGGTTCGAGTCCCTACGTGGTTGGAATTGTGCATTTCATTTGGACCAGCAACAATGGCAGATTTTGCAATGCCTATGGCACCTGGAAACAAGTGTCTCAAGTGCTGGTGCTGTCACTGTCAAATCCAGCAGAGACTTTAAACAAAAGTGGATTTTAATCAGGGTTTGTCAGCAAAGTAGTTAATTCAGTGTGAGTGGTGTGAGTGCTCATTTGTTCTGCTCCCACTAGCAAAAGGAGTTGATGTCATAGATTTAGGGGAAATGGGAAACAGTTAATATTTGATTACAATATTCAAATTTATTGTCATTATGCCAAGTACAGGAACAGAGCATAACCAAAAGAAATGTGCATCTTTTTAATAAACTTTACTTTGAACAATTCAATTTTAAAAAGACGTAAAGTTTGACAATTAAAGCACACATCTAATCAGAGTGTAAATGAACGGTAAAGTGCATGGGAGTATGCATTTATATACATCATATGTGTACTTTTCATGCACAGCAGTAGAAGAAAGACTAATGTACATGTGAGTAAATATAGATGTTTATAGGGTAGAGAAATTAAGTACCGTATGCCATGCTGGGATGAGGGGAGAATATAGCCTGCAGCAGAAAATTGTTCACTATGGTTTTACTCAGCGAAATTTACACAGTATCCTGTGTCTGTGTGAAAAGTCCACTGAAACACATAATGTTTAGTGTGTCACAATCAATTATAGAAAACATTTTCAATCTCCTGAACCAAGCGTTGTAGTGGCCACGTGAGATTGGTTCTTTCCCCATGGTAGATCAGCCTGCTACGGCAAAGAACGCCGGCACAACGGCTTCAGTCTCGATCAGCGGAGTGCAGATCTATATCCGGGTGCCGTAGCCGTCGCAAAATCCGCCCTTGCTTAAAGTCCCTATTGTGACAATAGTGAATACAAGATAGTATTATAAAAGTCTGCTGACACTCCCTTAAGCTATCCATAGAATTCAAACGCTGTAGTAAAAGGGCACTGACAATTGCATCAAAGAGTGGGCAGACTTGAGTGAAACTACCTATGCTGCTTGTATATACTGGCCAACCTTTGTGGAATTCTATGATCTTCCCTTTCAGGTGTCACAATAGGAATACTTTCTTATCAATAAGGGTGGCCATTTTAAGCTCCCTTCAGATCCCCACAACTCCATGACATCGTCCATTTTACTGTTTTTAATTCTATGGAGCTGACATCATGGAAACTGACTGTGTGATCGAATGGATAAGGTGTCAGTCCTTGGTTCAGAAGATTAAAGAGACCCTTAACAATACTTTAACGCGTGTGCATTTTAAAAGTAGACAGCTGTTTCTTAAAAATTAACCTGAAAAAACATGAGGTTTCAATTAAAGGACTAGTATAATTCAGCCTGACCGTGTGACCTAATCATATGGCATATAAAGGATAAGTTATATAACTTTGCTGCAGAATTTGAATAGACAAAAAATGACATCATATGCTCTAATGTCCATAAACGTTTCTTCATCCACAATTGGATAATGTCATGAGGTAAAGGAGAGGTGTAAAGGGGAATTCAAAACGGCTAAGGAAGACAACCGTGCTGCTACGACAATCCAATGCATTTACTGGCCAACTTGATCATGAGGGCCCCTAATGGAGAAATTCCTGACTACGGATCTGAAGACGAAGGACTTTAGTCCCTTCTTGCTTGTTGGACACTTGTGTTTATATCATTTGCAAGCTGTTTTTTACGGTCCGATACACAGGGCACCTGATTTTGGATAAGGTAATTGAGCATACCTTGTTCAATAACAGAGCTTTTGAATGTAACATAGTAGTAGTAATGTATGAAAGCAAACTAATAGGTGAGGTTTCTGACTTTGAGCCAGAACATTGAGGATCTGAGTCCCTTCATAAGTGTCTTCTGGTCGTGGTTTTTCATGTTATCTGGCTGCGGTTTTAGAAAGAACCTTGACAAAACTCACAAAACCACTGTCAAGGGACAAGCAAAACTCAACCTGACCATGTGAACTAATACATCAGGCAAATATTGGATAATTTAGTTTACTCAAGTATTAAGACTGACAGTTGGAGACCATTCATGGTTGTTTAGTGCTGGTGCTTTTTAATGTCACTTGCCAGCTGTTTCTCGGACAAAAACTTTCTTTTAAGCTGGTACTTGTGAACACGACTTGGTCACAGTTTCTGCAACAGAAACTTGAAACTAACACTCACAAGGCTTTGTTTAAGGGAATAACATAAGTCAACCCCAATGATGTCACCTAATATGAAAGGACACCTAATGGAGGAGCTTTCTGACTCCGGATCAAAAGATTGAGGACTTGAGTCTTTGCATAGTTGTGTGATGGTGGTGTTTTTTCATATCATCTTGCTGGTGTTACTAACACTGAAATCTGAGAAAAAAACTCACCAAACATCAGTCAAGGGGCTAACATTGCTCAGCCTGACCATACGGTCGAAACACCTGAGTTTGGATCTGGAGAGTGATTGAGTATGAGAGTTTTTCAATGACAGGGCTGTTTAACTCAACATGACAGCGGTTATTTGACATGGCACTGATCAACCGCTGTCAGTTCTCACAGCTCACTGTTAGGAGTCAGCCTTGACATGCAATGACCACGTGGCCTAATGGATAAGGCGTCTGACTTCGGATCAGAAGACTGAGGGTTCGAGTCCCTTCGTGGTTGGAATTGTGCATTTCATCTGGACCAGCAACAATGGCAGATTTTGCAATGCCTATGGCACCTGGAAAAAAGTGTCTCAAGTGCTGGTGCTGTCACTGTCAAATCCAGCAGGGACTTTAAACAAAAGTGAATTTTAATCAGGGTTTGTCAGCAAAGTAGTTAATTCAGTGTGAGTGCTCATTTGTTCTGCTCCCACTAGCAAAAGGAGTTGATGTCATAGATTTAGGGGAAATGGGAAACAGTTAATATTTGATTACAATATTCAAATTAATTGTCATTATGCCAAGTACAGGAACAGAGCATAACCAAAAGAAATGTGCATCTTTTTAATAAACTTTACTTTGAACAATTCAATTTTAAAAAGACGTAAAGTTTGACAATTAAAGCACACATCTAATCAGAGTGTAAATGAACGGTAAAGTGCATGGGAGTATGCATTTATATACATCATATGTGTACTTTTCATGCACAGCAGTAGAAGAAAGACTAATGTACATGTGAGTAAATATAGATGTTTATAGGGTAGAGAAATTAAGTACCGTATGCCATGCTGGGATGAGGGGAGAATATAGCCTGCAGCAGAAAATTGTTCACTATGGTTTTACTCAGCGAAATTTACACAGTATCCTGTGTCTGTGTGAAAAGTCCACTGAAACACATAATGTTTAGTGTGTCACAATCAATTATAGAAAACATTTTCAATCTCCTGAACCAAGCGTTGTAGTGGCCACGTGAGATTGGTTCTTTCCCCATGGTAGATCAGCCTGCTACGGCAAAGAACGCCGGCACAACGGCTTCAGTCTCGATCAGCGGAGTGCAGATCTATATCCGGGTGCCGTAGCCGTCGCAAAATCCGCCCTTGCTTAAAGTCCCTATTGTGTCAATAGTGAATACAAGATAGTATTATAAAAGTCTGCTGACACTCCCTTAAGCTATCCATAGAATTCAAACACTGTAGTAAAAGGGCACTGACAATTGCATCAAAGAGTGGGCAGACTTGAGTGAAACTACCTATGCTGCTTGTATATACTGGCCAACCTTTGTGGAATTCTATGATCTTCCCTTTCAGGTGTCACAATAGGAATACTTTCTTATCAATAAGGGTGGCCATTTTAAGCTCCCTTCAGATCCCCACAACTCCATGACATCGTCCATTTTACTGTTTTTAATTCTATGGAGCTGACATCATGGAAACTGACTGTGTGATCGAATGGATAAGGTGTCAGTCCTTGGTTCAGAAGATTAAAGAGACCCTTAACAATACTTTAACGCGTGTGCATTTTAAAAGTAGACAGCTGTTTCTTAAAAATTAACCTGAAAAAACATGAGGTTTCAATTAAAGGACTAGTATAATTCAGCCTGACCGTGTGACCTAATCATATGGCATATAAAGGATAAGTTATATAACTTTGCTGCAGAATTTGAATAGACAAAAAATGACGTCATATGCTCTAATGTCCATAAACGTTTCTTCAACCACAATTGGATAATGTCATGAGGTAAAGGAAGAGGTGTAAAGGGGAATTCAAAACGGCTAAGGAAGACAACCGTGCTGCTACGACAATCCAATGCATTTACTGGCCAACTTGATCATGCCATTCTTGCCCATCACGTTCCTTTGTTTTTTGTGATTGCCCGTATGGATGGTCGTCACTTTAAATGGTTCAGCCACACTGAATGGCTGGATGGCGTTATCACCTTTGTTTTTATGAAGAATGGTTTCGTGTACCCTATGTCAAAGGTGATACGTTAGGAAGCATTGAAGCACCTTTTCTTTACATTTACAAAACTGGAATACACTTCTCATGGCTGCCGTGTATACACTTCCAGCTCATTTTCTAGAAGTTAGCCACTTTCCGTGACAAAAAACACTATTCCAACATGGCCCTGATCTTCGGATTGATTGTTGGAGAACCTTCAAGGGTGTTTCATGGGGGTGCTTGTTAATGTATCTTGCGGTATTTCCTACATAAAAACTTTCTTTAAAGTTGGTGCTTGTTAATATGAACTGGTAGCTGTTTCGTCAAAAGAAAGCAGTTAAAGAACTTGGAACCTTTTCTTCATGACAATAAAGCAATTCAGTCATATGATGTTACCTAATATGAAGGGCCCCTAATGGAGAAATTCCTGACTACGGATCTGAAGACGAAGGACTTTAGTCCCTTCTTGCTTGTTTGACACTTGTGTTTATATCATTTGCAAGCTGTTTTTTACGGTCCGATACACAGGGCACCTGATTTTGGATAAGGTAATTGAGCATACCTTGTTCAATAACAGAGCTTTTGAATGTAACATAGTAGTAGTAATGTATGAAAGCAAACTAATAGGTGAGGTTTCTGACTTTGAGCCAGAACATTGAGGATCTGAGTCCCTTCATAAGTGTCTTCTGGTCGTGGTTTTTCATGTTATCTGGCTGCGGTTTTAGAAAGAACCTTGACAAAACTCACAAAACCACTGTCAAGGGACAAGCAAAACTCAACCTGACCATGTGAACTAATACATCAGGCAAATATTGGATAATTTAGTTGACTCAAGTATTAAGACTGACAGTTGGAGACCATTCATGGTTGTTTAGTGCTGGTGCTTTTTAATGTCACTTGCCAGCTGTTTCTCGGACAAAAACTTTCTTTTAAGCTGGTACTTGTGAACACGACTTGGTCACAGTTTCTGCAACAGAAACTTGAAACTAACACTCACAAGGCTTTGTTTAAGGGAATAACATAAGTCAACCCCAATGATGTCACCTAATATGAAAGGACACCTAATGGAGGAGCTTTCTGACTCCGGATCAAAAGATTGAGGACTTGAGTCTTTGCATAGTTGTGTGATGGTGGTGTTTTTTCATATCATCTTGCTGGTGTTACTAACACTGAAATCTGAGAAAAAAACTCACCAAACTTCAGTCAAGGGGCTAACATTGCTCAGCCTGACCATACGGTCGAAACACCTGAGTTTGGATCTGGAGAGTGATTGAGTATGAGAGTTTTTCAATGACAGGGCTGTTTAACTCAACATGACAGCGGTTATTTGACATGGCACTGATCAACCGCTGTCAGTTCTCACAGCTCACTGTTAGGAGTCTGCCTTGTCATGCAATGACCACGTGGCCTAATGGTTAAGGCGTCATATTTCAAATCAGAAGACTGAGGGTTCGAGTCCCTTCGTGGTTGGAATTATGCATTTCATCTGGACCAGCAACAATGGCAGATTTTGCAATGCCTATGGCACCTGGAAAAAAGTGTCTCAAGTGCTGGTGCTGTCACTGTCAAATCCAGCAGAGACTTTAAACAAAAGTGGATTTTAATCAGGGTTTGTCAGCAAAGTAGTTAATTCAGTGTGAGTGCTCATTTGTCCTGCTCCCACTGGCAAAAGGAGTAGATGTCATAGATTTAGGGGAAATGGGAAACAGTTAATATTTGATTACAATATTCAAATTTATTGTCATTATGCCAAGTACAGGACCAGAGCATAACCAAAAGAAATGTGCATCTTTTTAATAAACTTTACTTTGAACAATTCAATTTTAAAAAGACGTAAAGTTTGACAATTAAAGCACACATCTAATCAGAGTGTGAATGAATGGTAAAGTGCATGGGAGTGTGTATTTATATACATCATATGTGTACTTTTCATGCACAGCAGTAGAAGAAAGACTAATGTACATGTGAGTAAATATAGATGTTTATAGGGTAGAGAAATTAAGTACCGTATGCCATGCTGGGATGAGGGGAGAATATAGCCTGCAGCAGAAAATTGTTCCATATGGTTTTACTCAGCGAAATTTACACAGTATCCTGTGTCTGTGTGAAAAGTCCACTGAAACACATAATGTTTAGTGTGTCACAATCAATTATAGAAAACATTTTCAATCTCCTGAACCAAGCGTTGTAGTGGCCACGTGAGATTGGTTCTTTCCCCATGGTAGATCAGCCTGCTACGGCAAAGAACGCCAGCACAACGGCTTCAGTCTCGATCAGCGGAGTGCAGATCTATATCCGGGTGCCGTAGCCGTCGCAAAATCCGCCCTTGCTTAAAGTCCCTATTGTGTCAATAGTGAATACAAGATAGTATTATAAAAGACTGCTGACACTCCCTTAAGCTATACATAGAATTCAAACACTGTAGTAAAAGGGCACTGACAATTGCATCAAAGAGTGGGCAGACTTGAGTGAAACTACCTATGCTGCTTGTATATACTGGCCAACCTTTGTGGAATTCTATGATCTTCCCTTTCAGGTGTCACAATAGGAATACTTTCTTATCAATAAGGGTGGCCATTTTAAGCTCCCTTCAGATCCCCACAACTCCATGACATCGTCCATTTTACTGTTTTTAATTCTATGGAGCTGACATCATGGAAACTGACTGTGTGATCAAATGGATAAGGTGTCAGTCCTTGGTTCAGAAGATTAAAGAGACCCTTAACAATACTTTAACGCGTGTGCATTTTAAAAGTAGACAGCTGTTTCTTAAAAATTAACCTGAAAAAACATGAGGTTTCAATTAAAGGACTAGTATAATTCAGCCTGACCGTGTGACCTAATCATATGGCATATAAAGGATAAGTTATATAACTTTGCTGCAGAATTTGAATAGACAAAAAATGACGTCATATGCTCTAATGTCCATAAACGTTTCTTCAACCACAATTGGATAATGTCATGAGGTAAAGGAGAGGTGTAAAGGGGAATTCAAAACGGCTAAGGAAGACAACCGTGCTGCTACGACAATCCAATGCATTTACTGGCCAACTTGATCATGCCATTCTTGCCCATCACGTTCCTTTGTTTTTTGTGATTGCCCGTATGGATGGTCGTCACTTTAAATGGTTCAGCCACACTGAATGGCTGGATGGCGTTATCACCTTTGTTTTTATGAAGAATGGTTTCGTGTACCCTATGTCAAAGGTGATACGTTAGGAAGCATTGAAGCACCTTTTCTTTACATTTACAAAACTGGAATACACTTCTCATGGCTGCCGTGTATACACTTCCAGCTCATTTTCTAGAAGTTAGCCACTTTCCGTGACAAAAAACACTATTCCAACATGGCCCTGATCTTCGGATTGATTGTTGGAGAACCTTCAAGGGTGTTTCATGGGGGTGCTTGTTAATGTATCTTGCGGTATTTCCTACATAAAAACTTTCTTTAAAGTTGGTGCTTGTTAATATGAACTGGTAGCTGTTTCGTCAAAAGAAAGCAGTTAAAGAACTTGGAACCTTTTCTTCATGACAATAAAGCAATTCAGTCATATGATGTTACCTAATATGAAGGGCCCCTAATGGAGAAATTCCTGACTACGGATCTGAAGACGAAGGACTTTAGTCCCTTCTTGCTTGTTTGACACTTGTGTTTATATCATTTGCAAGCTGTTTTTTACGGTCCGATACACAGGGCACCTGATTTTGGATAAGGTAATTGAGCATACCTTGTTCAATAACAGAGCTTTTGAATGTAACATAGTAGTAGTAATGTATGAAAGCAAACTAATAGGTGAGGTTTCTGACTTTGAGCCAGAACATTGAGGATCTGAGTCCCTTCATAAGTGTCTTCTGGTCGTGGTTTTTCATGTTATCTGGCTGCGGTTTTAGAAAGAACCTTGACAAAACTCACAAAACCACTGTCAAGGGACAAGCAAAACTCAACCTGACCATGTGAACTAATACATCAGGCAAATATTGGATAATTTAGTTGACTCAAGTATTAAGACTGACAGTTGGAGACCATTCATGGTTGTTTAGTGCTGGTGCTTTTTAATGTCACTTGCCAGCTGTTTCTCGGACAAAAACTTTCTTTTAAGCTGGTACTTGTTAACACGACTTGGTCACAGTTTCTGCAACAGAAACTTGAAACTAACACTCACAAGGCTTTGTTTAAGGGAATAACATAAGTCAACCCCAATGATGTCACCTAATATGAAAGGACACCTAATGGAGGAGCTTTCTGACTCCGGATCAAAAGATTGAGGACTTGAGTCTTTGCATAGTTGTGTGATGGTGGTGTTTTTTCATATCATCTTGCTGGTGTTACTAACACTGAAATCTGAGAAAAAAACTCACCAAACATCAGTCAAGGGGCTAACATTGCTCAGCCTGACCATACGGTCGAAACACCTGAGTTTGGATCTGGAGAGTGATTGAGTATGAGAGTTTTTCAATGACAGGGCTGTTTAACTCAACATGACAGCGGTTATTTGACATGGCACTGATCAACCGCTGTCAGGTCTCTCAGCTCACTGTTAGGAGTCAATCTTGTCATGCAATGACTATGTGGCCTAATGGATAAGGCGTCTGACTTCGGATCAGAAGACTGAGGGTTCGAGTCCCTTCGTGGTCGGAAATGTGCATTTCATCTGGAACAGCAACAATGGCTGATTTTGCAATGCCTATGGCACCTGGAAAAAAGTGTCTCAAGTGCTGGTGCTGTCACTGTCAAATCCACCAGAGACTTTAAACAAAAGTGGATTTTAATCAGGGTTTGTCAGCAAAGTAGTTAATTCAGTGTGAGTGCTCATTTGTTCTGCTCCCACTAGCAAAAGGAGTTGATGTCATAGATTTAGGGGAAATGGGAAACAGTTAATATTTGATTACAATATTCAAATTTATTGTCATTATGCCAAGTACAGGAACAGAGCATAACCAAAAGAAATGTGCATCTTTTTAATAAACTTTACTTTGAACAATTCAATTTTAAAAAGACGTAAAGTTTGACAATTAAAGCACACATCTAATCAGAGTGTAAATGAACGGTAAAGTGCATGGGAGTATGCATTTATATACATCATATGTGTACTTTTCATGCACAGCAGTAGAAGAAAGACTAATGTACATGTGAGTAAATATAGATGTTTATAGGGTAGAGAAATTAAGTACCGTATGCCATGCTGGGATGAGGGGAGAATATAGCCTGCAGCAGAAAATTGTTCACTATGGTTTTACTCAGCGAAATTTACACAGTATCCTGTGTCTGTGTGAAAAGTCCACTGAAACACATAATGTTTAGTGTGTCACAATCAATTATAGAAAACATTTTCAATCTCCTGAACCAAGCGTTGTAGTGGCCACGTGAGATTGGTTCTTTCCCCATGGTAGATCAGCCTGCTACGGCAAAGAACGCCGGCACAACGGCTTCAGTCTCGATCAGCGGAGTGCAGATCTATATCCGGGTGCCGTAGCCGTCGCAAAATCCGCCCTTGCTTAAAGTCCCTATTGTGACAATAGTGAATACAAGATAGTATTATAAAAGTCTGCTGACACTCCCTTAAGCTATCCATAGAATTCAAACGCTGTAGTAAAAGGGCACTGACAATTGCATCAAAGAGTGGGCAGACTTGAGTGAAACTACCTATGCTGCTTGTATATACTGGCCAACCTTTGTGGAATTCTATGATCTTCCCTTTCAGGTGTCACAATAGGAATACTTTCTTATCAATAAGGGTGGCCATTTTAAGCTCCCTTCAGATCCCCACAACTCCATGACATCGTCCATTTTACTGTTTTTAATTCTATGGAGCTGACATCATGGAAACTGACTGTGTGATCGAATGGATAAGGTGTCAGTCCTTGGTTCAGAAGATTAAAGAGACCCTTAACAATACTTTAACGCGTGTGCATTTTAAAAGTAGACAGCTGTTTCTTAAAAATTAACCTGAAAAAACATGAGGTTTCAATTAAAGGACTAGTATAATTCAGCCTGACCGTGTGACCTAATCATATGGCATATAAAGGATAAGTTATATAACTTTGCTGCAGAATTTGAATAGACAAAAAATGACATCATATGCTCTAATGTCCATAAACGTTTCTTCATCCACAATTGGATAATGTCATGAGGTAAAGGAGAGGTGTAAAGGGGAATTCAAAACGGCTAAGGAAGACAACCGTGCTGCTACGACAATCCAATGCATTTACTGGCCAACTTGATCATGAGGGCCCCTAATGGAGAAATTCCTGACTACGGATCTGAAGACGAAGGACTTTAGTCCCTTCTTGCTTGTTGGACACTTGTGTTTATATCATTTGCAAGCTGTTTTTTACGGTCCGATACACAGGGCACCTGATTTTGGATAAGGTAATTGAGCATACCTTGTTCAATAACAGAGCTTTTGAATGTAACATAGTAGTAGTAATGTATGAAAGCAAACTAATAGGTGAGGTTTCTGACTTTGAGCCAGAACATTGAGGATCTGAGTCCCTTCATAAGTGTCTTCTGGTCGTGGTTTTTCATGTTATCTGGCTGCGGTTTTAGAAAGAACCTTGACAAAACTCACAAAACCACTGTCAAGGGACAAGCAAAACTCAACCTGACCATGTGAACTAATACATCAGGCAAATATTGGATAATTTAGTTTACTCAAGTATTAAGACTGACAGTTGGAGACCATTCATGGTTGTTTAGTGCTGGTGCTTTTTAATGTCACTTGCCAGCTGTTTCTCGGACAAAAACTTTCTTTTAAGCTGGTACTTGTGAACACGACTTGGTCACAGTTTCTGCAACAGAAACTTGAAACTAACACTCACAAGGCTTTGTTTAAGGGAATAACATAAGTCAACCCCAATGATGTCACCTAATATGAAAGGACACCTAATGGAGGAGCTTTCTGACTCCGGATCAAAAGATTGAGGACTTGAGTCTTTGCATAGTTGTGTGATGGTGGTGTTTTTTCATATCATCTTGCTGGTGTTACTAACACTGAAATCTGAGAAAAAAACTCACCAAACATCAGTCAAGGGGCTAACATTGCTCAGCCTGACCATACGGTCGAAACACCTGAGTTTGGATCTGGAGAGTGATTGAGTATGAGAGTTTTTCAATGACAGGGCTGTTTAACTCAACATGACAGCGGTTATTTGACATGGCACTGATCAACCGCTGTCAGTTCTCACAGCTCACTGTTAGGAGTCAGCCTTGACATGCAATGACCACGTGGCCTAATGGATAAGGCGTCTGACTTCGGATCAGAAGACTGAGGGTTCGAGTCCCTTCGTGGTTGGAATTGTGCATTTCATCTGGACCAGCAACAATGGCAGATTTTGCAATGCCTATGGCACCTGGAAAAAAGTGTCTCAAGTGCTGGTGCTGTCACTGTCAAATCCAGCAGGGACTTTAAACAAAAGTGAATTTTAATCAGGGTTTGTCAGCAAAGTAGTTAATTCAGTGTGAGTGCTCATTTGTTCTGCTCCCACTAGCAAAAGGAGTTGATGTCATAGATTTAGGGGAAATGGGAAACAGTTAATATTTGATTACAATATTCAAATTAATTGTCATTATGCCAAGTACAGGAACAGAGCATAACCAAAAGAAATGTGCATCTTTTTAATAAACTTTACTTTGAACAATTCAATTTTAAAAAGACGTAAAGTTTGACAATTAAAGCACACATCTAATCAGAGTGTAAATGAACGGTAAAGTGCATGGGAGTATGCATTTATATACATCATATGTGTACTTTTCATGCACAGCAGTAGAAGAAAGACTAATGTACATGTGAGTAAATATAGATGTTTATAGGGTAGAGAAATTAAGTACCGTATGCCATGCTGGGATGAGGGGAGAATATAGCCTGCAGCAGAAAATTGTTCACTATGGTTTTACTCAGCGAAATTTACACAGTATCCTGTGTCTGTGTGAAAAGTCCACTGAAACACATAATGTTTAGTGTGTCACAATCAATTATAGAAAACATTTTCAATCTCCTGAACCAAGCGTTGTAGTGGCCACGTGAGATTGGTTCTTTCCCCATGGTAGATCAGCCTGCTACGGCAAAGAACGCCGGCACAACGGCTTCAGTCTCGATCAGCGGAGTGCAGATCTATATCCGGGTGCCGTAGCCGTCGCAAAATCCGCCCTTGCTTAAAGTCCCTATTGTGTCAATAGTGAATACAAGATAGTATTATAAAAGTCTGCTGACACTCCCTTAAGCTATCCATAGAATTCAAACACTGTAGTAAAAGGGCACTGACAATTGCATCAAAGAGTGGGCAGACTTGAGTGAAACTACCTATGCTGCTTGTATATACTGGCCAACCTTTGTGGAATTCTATGATCTTCCCTTTCAGGTGTCACAATAGGAATACTTTCTTATCAATAAGGGTGGCCATTTTAAGCTCCCTTCAGATCCCCACAACTCCATGACATCGTCCATTTTACTGTTTTTAATTCTATGGAGCTGACATCATGGAAACTGACTGTGTGATCGAATGGATAAGGTGTCAGTCCTTGGTTCAGAAGATTAAAGAGACCCTTAACAATACTTTAACGCGTGTGCATTTTAAAAGTAGACAGCTGTTTCTTAAAAATTAACCTGAAAAAACATGAGGTTTCAATTAAAGGACTAGTATAATTCAGCCTGACCGTGTGACCTAATCATATGGCATATAAAGGATAAGTTATATAACTTTGCTGCAGAATTTGAATAGACAAAAAATGACGTCATATGCTCTAATGTCCATAAACGTTTCTTCAACCACAATTGGATAATGTCATGAGGTAAAGGAAGAGGTGTAAAGGGGAATTCAAAACGGCTAAGGAAGACAACCGTGCTGCTACGACAATCCAATGCATTTACTGGCCAACTTGATCATGCCATTCTTGCCCATCACGTTCCTTTGTTTTTTGTGATTGCCCGTATGGATGGTCGTCACTTTAAATGGTTCAGCCACACTGAATGGCTGGATGGCGTTATCACCTTTGTTTTTATGAAGAATGGTTTCGTGTACCCTATGTCAAAGGTGATACGTTAGGAAGCATTGAAGCACCTTTTCTTTACATTTACAAAACTGGAATACACTTCTCATGGCTGCCGTGTATACACTTCCAGCTCATTTTCTAGAAGTTAGCCACTTTCCGTGACAAAAAACACTATTCGAACATGGCCCTGATCTTCGGATTGATTGTTGGAGAACCTTCAAGGGTGTTTCATGGGGGTGCTTGTTAATGTATCTTGCGGTATTTCCTACATAAAAACTTTCTTTAAAGTTGGTGCTTGTTAATATGAACTGGTAGCTGTTTCGTCAAAAGAAAGCAGTTAAAGAACTTGGAACCTTTTCTTCATGACAATAAAGCAATTCAGTCATATGATGTTACCTAATATGAAGGGCCCCTAATGGAGAAATTCCTGACTACGGATCTGAAGACGAAGGACTTTAGTCCCTTCTTGCTTGTTTGACACTTGTGTTTATATCATTTGCAAGCTGTTTTTTACGGTCCGATACACAGGGCACCTGATTTTGGATAAGGTAATTGAGCATACCTTGTTCAATAACAGAGCTTTTGAATGTAACATAGTAGTAGTAATGTATGAAAGCAAACTAATAGGTGAGGTTTCTGACTTTGAGCCAGAACATTGAGGATCTGAGTCCCTTCATAAGTGTCTTCTGGTCGTGGTTTTTCATGTTATCTGGCTGCGGTTTTAGAAAGAACCTTGACAAAACTCACAAAACCACTGTCAAGGGACAAGCAAAACTCAACCTGACCATGTGAACTAATACATCAGGCAAATATTGGATAATTTAGTTGACTCAAGTATTAAGACTGACAGTTGGAGACCATTCATGGTTGTTTAGTGCTGGTGCTTTTTAATGTCACTTGCCAGCTGTTTCTCGGACAAAAACTTTCTTTTAAGCTGGTACTTGTGAACACGACTTGGTCACAGTTTCTGCAACAGAAACTTGAAACTAACACTCACAAGGCTTTGTTTAAGGGAATAACATAAGTCAACCCCAATGATGTCACCTAATATGAAAGGACACCTAATGGAGGAGCTTTCTGACTCCGGATCAAAAGATTGAGGACTTGAGTCTTTGCATAGTTGTGTGATGGTGGTGTTTTTTCATATCATCTTGCTGGTGTTACTAACACTGAAATCTGAGAAAAAAACTCACCAAACTTCAGTCAAGGGGCTAACATTGCTCAGCCTGACCATACGGTCGAAACACCTGAGTTTGGATCTGGAGAGTGATTGAGTATGAGAGTTTTTCAATGACAGGGCTGTTTAACTCAACATGACAGCGGTTATTTGACATGGCACTGATCAACCGCTGTCAGTTCTCACAGCTCACTGTTAGGAGTCAGCCTTGTCATGCAATGACCACGTGGCCTAATGGATAAGGCGTCATATTTCAAATCAGAAGACTGAGGGTTCGAGTCCCTTCGTGGTTGGAATTATGCATTTCATCTGGACCAGCAACAATGGCAGATTTTGCAATGCCTATGGCACCTGGAAAAAAGTGTCTCAAGTGCTGGTGCTGTCACTGTCAAATCCAGCAGAGACTTTAAACAAAAGTGGATTTTAATCAGGGTTTGTCAGCAAAGTAGTTAATTCAGTGTGAGTGCTCATTTGTCCTGCTCCCACTGGCAAAAGGAGTAGATGTCATAGATTTAGGGGAAATGGGAAACAGTTAATATTTGATTACAATATTCAAATTTATTGTCATTAGGCCAAGTACAGGACCAGAGCATAACCAAAAGAAATGTGCATCTTTTTAATAAACTTTACTTTGAACAATTCAATTTTAAAAAGACGTAAAGTTTGACAATTAAAGCACACATCTAATCAGAGTGTGAATGAATGGTAAAGTGCATGGGAGTGTGTATTTATATACATCATATGTGTACTTTTCATGCACAGCAGTAGAAGAAAGACTAATGTACATGTGAGTAAATATAGATGTTTATAGGGTAGAGAAATTAAGTACCGTATGCCATGCTGGGATGAGGGGAGAATATAGCCTGCAGCAGAAAATTGTTCCATATGGTTTTACTCAGCGAAATTTACACAGTATCCTGTGTCTGTGTGAAAAGTCCACTGAAACACATAATGTTTAGTGTGTCACAATCAATTATAGAAAACATTTTCAATCTCCTGAACCAAGCGTTGTAGTGGCCACGTGAGATTGGTTCTTTCCCCATGGTAGATCAGCCTGCTACGGCAAAGAACGCCAGCACAACGGCTTCAGTCTCGATCAGCGGATTGCAGATCTATATCCGGGTGCCGTAGCCGTCGCAAAATCCGCCCTTGCTTAAAGTCTCTATTGTGTCAATAGTGAATACGAGATAGTATTATAAAAGACTGCTGACACTCCCTTAAGCTATCCATAGAATTCAAACACTGTAGTAAAAGGGCACTGACAATTGCATCAAAGAGTGGGCAGACTTGAGTGAAACTACCTATGCTGCTTGTATATACTGGCCAACCTTTGTGGAATTCTATGATCTTCCCTTTCAGGTGTCACAATAGGAATACTTTCTTATCAATAAGGGTGGCCATTTTAAGCTCCCTTCAGATCCCCACAACTCCATGACATCGTCCATTTTACTGTTTTTAATTCTATGGAGCTGACATCATGGAAACTGACTGTGTGATCGAATGGATAAGGTGTCAGTCCTTGGTTCAGAAGATTAAAGAGACCCTTAACAATACTTTAACGCGTGTGCATTTTAAAAGTAGACAGCTGTTTCTTAAAAATTAACCTGAAAAAACATGAGGTTTCAATTAAAGGACTAGTATAATTCAGCCTGACCGTGTGACCTAATCATATGGCATATAAAGGATAAGTTATATAACTTTGCTGCAGAATTTGAATAGACAAAAAATGACGTCATATGCTCTAATGTCCATAAACGTTTCTTCAACCACAATTGGATAATGTCATGAGGTAAAGGAGAGGTGTAAAGGGGAATTCAAAACGGCTAAGGAAGACAACCGTGCTGCTACGACAATCCAATGCATTTACTGGCCAACTTGATCATGCCATTCTTGCCCATCACGTTCCTTTGTTTTTTGTGATTGCCCGTATGGATGGTCGTCACTTTAAATGGTTCAGCCACACTGAATGGCTGGATGGCGTTATCACCTTTGTTTTTATGAAGAATGGTTTCGTGTACCCTATGTCAAAGGTGATACGTTAGGAAGCATTGAAGCACCTTTTCTTTACATTTACAAAACTGGAATACACTTCTCATGGCTGCCGTGTATACACTTCCAGCTCATTTTCTAGAAGTTAGCCACTTTCCGTGACAAAAAACACTATTCGAACATGGCCCTGATCTTTGGATTGATTGTTGGAGAACCTTCAAGGGTGTTTCATGGGGGTGCTTGTTAATGTATCTTGCGGTATTTCCTACATAAAAACTTTCTTTAAAGTTGGTGCTTGTTAATATGAACTGGTAGCTGTTTCGTCAAAAGAAAGCAGTTAAAGAACTTGGAACCTTTTCTTCATGACAATAAAGCAATTCAGTCATATGATGTTACCTAATATGAAGGGCCCCTAATGGAGAAATTCCTGACTACGGATCTGAAGACGAAGGACTTTAGTCCCTTCTTGCTTGTTTGACACTTGTGTTTATATCATTTGCAAGCTGTTTTTTACGGTCCGATACACAGGGCACCTGATTTTGGATAAGGTAATTGAGCATACCTTGTTCAATAACAGAGCTTTTGAATGTAACATAGTAGTAGTAATGTATGAAAGCAAACTAATAGGTGAGGTTTCTGACTTTGAGCCAGAACATTGAGGATCTGAGTCCCTTCATAAGTGTCTTCTGGTCGTGGTTTTTCATGTTATCTGGCTGCGGTTTTAGAAAGAACCTTGACAAAACTCACAAAACCACTGTCAAGGGACAAGCAAAACTCAACCTGACCATGTGAACTAATACATCAGGCAAATATTGGATAATTTAGTTGACTCAAGTATTAAGACTGACAGTTGGAGACCATTCATGGTTGTTTAGTGCTGGTGCTTTTTAATGTCACTTGCCAGCTGTTTCTCGGACAAAAACTTTCTTTTAAGCTGGTACTTGTTAACACGACTTGGTCACAGTTTCTGCAACAGAAACTTGAAACTAACACTCACAAGGCTTTGTTTAAGGGAATAACATAAGTCAACCCCAATGATGTCACCTAATATGAAAGGACACCTAATGGAGGAGCTTTCTGACTCCGGATCAAAAGATTGAGGACTTGAGTCTTTGCATAGTTGTGTGATGGTGGTGTTTTTTCATATCATCTTGCTGGTGTTACTAACACTGAAATCTGAGAAAAAAACTCACCAAACATCAGTCAAGGGGCTAACATTGCTCAGCCTGACCATACGGTCGAAACACCTGAGTTTGGATCTGGAGAGTGATTGAGTATGAGAGTTTTTCAATGACAGGGCTGTTTAACTCAACATGACAGCGGTTATTTGACATGGCACTGATCAGCCGCTGTCAGTTCTCACAGCTCACTGTTAGGAGTCAGTCTTGTCATGCAATGACCATGTGGCCTAATGGATAAGGCGTCTGACTTCGGATCAGAAGACTGAGGGTTCGAGTCCCTACGTGGTTGGAATTGTGCATTTCATTTGGACCAGCAACAATGGCAGATTTTGCAATGCCTATGGCACCTGGAAACAAGTGTCTCAAGTGCTGGTGCTGTCACTGTCAAATCCAGCAGAGACTTTAAACAAAAGTGGATTTTAATCAGGGTTTGTCAGCAAAGTAGTTAATTCAGTGTGAGTGGTGTGAGTGCTCATTTGTTCTGCTCCCACTAGCAAAAGGAGTTGATGTCATAGATTTAGGGGAAATGGGAAACAGTTAATATTTGATTACAATATTCAAATTTATTGTCATTATGCCAAGTACAGGAACAGAGCATAACCAAAAGAAATGTGCATCTTTTTAATAAACTTTACTTTGAACAATTCAATTTTAAAAAGACGTAAAGTTTGACAATTAAAGCACACATCTAATCAGAGTGTAAATGAACGGTAAAGTGCATGGGAGTATGCATTTATATACATCATATGTGTACTTTTCATGCACAGCAGTAGAAGAAAGACTAATGTACATGTGAGTAAATATAGATGTTTATAGGGTAGAGAAATTAAGTACCGTATGCCATGCTGGGATGAGGGGAGAATATAGCCTGCAGCAGAAAATTGTTCACTATGGTTTTACTCAGCGAAATTTACACAGTATCCTGTGTCTGTGTGAAAAGTCCACTGAAACACATAATGTTTAGTGTGTCACAATCAATTATAGAAAACATTTTCAATCTCCTGAACCAAGCGTTGTAGTGGCCACGTGAGATTGGTTCTTTCCCCATGGTAGATCAGCCTGCTACGGCAAAGAACGCCGGCACAACGGCTTCAGTCTCGATCAGCGGAGTGCAGATCTATATCCGGGTGCCGTAGCCGTCGCAAAATCCGCCCTTGCTTAAAGTCCCTATTGTGACAATAGTGAATACAAGATAGTATTATAAAAGTCTGCTGACACTCCCTTAAGCTATCCATAGAATTCAAACACTGTAGTAAAAGGGCACTGACAATTGCATCAAAGAGTGGGCAGACTTGAGTGAAACTACCTATGCTGCTTGTATATACTGGCCAACCTTTGTGGAATTCTATGATCTTCCCTTTCAGGTGTCACAATAGGAATACTTTCTTATCAATAAGGGTGGCCATTTTAAGCTCCCTTCAGATCCCCACAACTCCATGACATCGTCCATTTTACTGTTTTTAATTCTATGGAGCTGACATCATGGAAACTGACTGTGTGATCGAATGGATAAGGTGTCAGTCCTTGGTTCAGAAGATTAAAGAGACCCTTAACAATACTTTAACGCGTGTGCATTTTAAAAGTAGACAGCTGTTTCTTAAAAATTAACCTGAAAAAACATGAGGTTTCAATTAAAGGACTAGTATAATTCAGCCTGACCGTGTGACCTAATCATATGGCATATAAAGGATAAGTTATATAACTTTGCTGCAGAATTTGAATAGACAAAAAATGACATCATATGCTCTAATGTCCATAAACGTTTCTTCATCCACAATTGGATAATGTCATGAGGTAAAGGAGAGGTGTAAAGGGGAATTCAAAACGGCTAAGGAAGACAACCGTGCTGCTACGACAATCCAATGCATTTACTGGCCAACTTGATCATGAGGGCCCCTAATGGAGAAATTCCTGACTACGGATCTGAAGACGAAGGACTTTAGTCCCTTCTTGCTTGTTGGACACTTGTGTTTATATCATTTGCAAGCTGTTTTTTACGGTCCGATACACAGGGCACCTGATTTTGGATAAGGTAATTGAGCATACCTTGTTCAATAACAGAGCTTTTGAATGTAACATAGTAGTAGTAATGTATGAAAGCAAACTAATAGGTGAGGTTTCTGACTTTGAGCCAGAACATTGAGGATCTGAGTCCCTTCATAAGTGTCTTCTGGTCGTGGTTTTTCATGTTATCTGGCTGCGGTTTTAGAAAGAACCTTGACAAAACTCACAAAACCACTGTCAAGGGACAAGCAAAACTCAACCTGACCATGTGAACTAATACATCAGGCAAATATTGGATAATTTAGTTTACTCAAGTATTAAGACTGACAGTTGGAGACCATTCATGGTTGTTTAGTGCTGGTGCTTTTTAATGTCACTTGCCAGCTGTTTCTCGGACAAAAACTTTCTTTTAAGCTGGTACTTGTGAACACGACTTGGTCACAGTTTCTGCAACAGAAACTTGAAACTAACACTCACAAGGCTTTGTTTAAGGGAATAACATAAGTCAACCCCAATGATGTCACCTAATATGAAAGGACACCTAATGGAGGAGCTTTCTGACTCCGGATCAAAAGATTGAGGACTTGAGTCTTTGCATAGTTGTGTGATGGTGGTGTTTTTTCATATCATCTTGCTGGTGTTACTAACACTGAAATCTGAGAAAAAAACTCACCAAACATCAGTCAAGGGGCTAACATTGCTCAGCCTGACCATACGGTCGAAACACCTGAGTTTGGATCTGGAGAGTGATTGAGTATGAGAGTTTTTCAATGACAGGGCTGTTTAACTCAACATGACAGCGGTTATTTGACATGGCACTGATCAACCGCTGTCAGTTCTCACAGCTCACTGTTAGGAGTCAGCCTTGACATGCAATGACCACGTGGCCTAATGGATAAGGCGTCTGACTTCGGATCAGAAGACTGAGGGTTCGAGTCCCTTCGTGGTTGGAATTGTGCATTTCATCTAGACCAGCAACAATGGCAGATTTTGCAATGCCTATGGCACCTGGAAAAAAGTGTCTCAAGTGCTGGTGCTGTCACTGTCAAATCCAGCAGGGACTTTAAACAAAAGTGAATTTTAATCAGGGTTTGTCAGCAAAGTAGTTAATTCAGTGTGAGTGCTCATTTGTTCTGCTCCCACTAGCAAAAGGAGTTGATGTCATAGATTTAGGGGAAATGGGAAACAGTTAATATTTGATTACAATATTCAAATTAATTGTCATTATGCCAAGTACAGGAACAGAGCATAACCAAAAGAAATGTGCATCTTTTTAATAAACTTTACTTTGAACAATTCAATTTTAAAAAGACGTAAAGTTTGACAATTAAAGCACACATCTAATCAGAGTGTAAATGAACGGTAAAGTGCATGGGAGTATGCATTTATATACATCATATGTGTACTTTTCATGCACAGCAGTAGAAGAAAGACTAATGTACATGTGAGTAAATATAGATGTTTATAGGGTAGAGAAATTAAGTACCGTATGCCATGCTGGGATGAGGGGAGAATATAGCCTGCAGCAGAAAATTGTTCACTATGGTTTTACTCAGCGAAATTTACACAGTATCCTGTGTCTGTGTGAAAAGTCCACTGAAACACATAATGTTTAGTGTGTCACAATCAATTATAGAAAACATTTTCAATCTCCTGAACCAAGCGTTGTAGTGGCCACGTGAGATTGGTTCTTTCCCCATGGTAGATCAGCCTGCTACGGCAAAGAACGCCGGCACAACGGCTTCAGTCTCGATCAGCGGAGTGCAGATCTATATCCGGGTGCCGTAGCCGTCGCAAAATCCGCCCTTGCTTAAAGTCCCTATTGTGTCAATAGTGAATACAAGATAGTATTATAAAAGTCTGCTGACACTCCCTTAAGCTATCCATAGAATTCAAACACTGTAGTAAAAGGGCACTGACAATTGCATCAAAGAGTGGGCAGACTTGAGTGAAACTACCTATGCTGCTTGTATATACTGGCCAACCTTTGTGGAATTCTATGATCTTCCCTTTCAGGTGTCACAATAGGAATACTTTCTTATCAATAAGGGTGGCCATTTTAAGCTCCCTTCAGATCCCCACAACTCCATGACATCGTCCATTTTACTGTTTTTAATTCTATGGAGCTGACATCATGGAAACTGACTGTGTGATCGAATGGATAAGGTGTCAGTCCTTGGTTCAGAAGATTAAAGAGACCCTTAACAATACTTTAACGCGTGTGCATTTTAAAAGTAGACAGCTGTTTCTTAAAAATTAACCTGAAAAAACATGAGGTTTCAATTAAAGGACTAGTATAATTCAGCCTGACCGTGTGACCTAATCATATGGCATATAAAGGATAAGTTATATAACTTTGCTGCAGAATTTGAATAGACAAAAAATGACGTCATATGCTCTAATGTCCATAAACGTTTCTTCAACCACAATTGGATAATGTCATGAGGTAAAGGAGAGGTGTAAAGGGGAATTCAAAACGGCTAAGGAAGACAACCGTGCTGCTACGACAATCCAATGCATTTACTGGCCAACTTGATCATGCCATTCTTGCCCATCACGTTCCTTTGTTTTTTGTGATTGCCCGTATGGATGGTCGTCACTTTAAATGGTTCAGCCACACTGAATGGCTGGATGGCGTTATCACCTTTGTTTTTATGAAGAATGGTTTCGTGTACCCTATGTCAAAGGTGATACGTTAGGAAGCATTGAAGCACCTTTTCTTTACATTTACAAAACTGGAATACACTTCTCATGGCTGCCGTGTATACACTTCCAGCTCATTTTCTAGAAGTTAGCCACTTTCCGTGACAAAAAACACTATTCCAACATGGCCCTGATCTTCGGATTGATTGTTGGAGAACCTTCAAGGGTGTTTCATGGGGGTGCTTGTTAATGTATCTTGCGGTATTTCCTACATAAAAACTTTCTTTAAAGTTGGTGCTTGTTAATATGAACTGGTAGCTGTTTCGTCAAAAGAAAGCAGTTAAAGAACTTGGAACCTTTTCTTCATGACAATAAAGCAATTCAGTCATATGATGTTACCTAATATGAAGGGCCCCTAATGGAGAAATTCCTGACTACGGATCTGAAGACGAAGGACTTTAGTCCCTTCTTGCTTGTTTGACACTTGTGTTTATATCATTTGCAAGCTGTTTTTTACGGTCCGATACACAGGGCACCTGATTTTGGATAAGGTAATTGAGCATACCTTGTTCAATAACAGAGCTTTTGAATGTAACATAGTAGTAGTAATGTATGAAAGCAAACTAATAGGTGAGGTTTCTGACTTTGAGCCAGAACATTGAGGATCTGAGTCCCTTCATAAGTGTCTTCTGGTCGTGGTTTTTCATGTTATCTGGCTGCGGTTTTAGAAAGAACCTTGACAAAACTCACAAAACCACTGTCAAGGGACAAGCAAAACTCAACCTGACCATGTGAACTAATACATCAGGCAAATATTGGATAATTTAGTTGACTCAAGTATTAAGACTGACAGTTGGAGACCATTCATGGTTGTTTAGTGCTGGTGCTTTTTAATGTCACTTGCCAGCTGTTTCTCGGACAAAAACTTTCTTTTAAGCTGGTACTTGTGAACACGACTTGGTCACAGTTTCTGCAACAGAAACTTGAAACTAACACTCACAAGGCTTTGTTTAAGGGAATAACATAAGTCAACCCCAATGATGTCACCTAATATGAAAGGACACCTAATGGAGGAGCTTTCTGACTCCGGATCAAAAGATTGAGGACTTGAGTCTTTGCATAGTTGTGTGATGGTGGTGTTTTTTCATATCATCTTGCTGGTGTTACTAACACTGAAATCTGAGAAAAAAACTCACCAAACTTCAGTCAAGGGGCTAACATTGCTCAGCCTGACCATACGGTCGAAACACCTGAGTTTGGATCTGGAGAGTGATTGAGTATGAGAGTTTTTCAATGACAGGGCTGTTTAACTCAACATGACAGCGGTTATTTGACATGGCACTGATCAACCGCTGTCAGTTCTCACAGCTCACTGTTAGGAGTCTGCCTTGTCATGCAATGACCACGTGGCCTAATGGTTAAGGCGTCATATTTCAAATCAGAAGACTGAGGGTTCGAGTCCCTTCGTGGTTGGAATTATGCATTTCATCTGGACCAGCAACAATGGCAGATTTTGCAATGCCTATGGCACCTGGAAAAAAGTGTCTCAAGTGCTGGTGCTGTCACTGTCAAATCCAGCAGAGACTTTAAACAAAAGTGGATTTTAATCAGGGTTTGTCAGCAAAGTAGTTAATTCAGTGTGAGTGCTCATTTGTCCTGCTCCCACTGGCAAAAGGAGTAGATGTCATAGATTTAGGGGAAATGGGAAACAGTTAATATTTGATTACAATATTCAAATTTATTGTCATTATGCCAAGTACAGGACCAGAGCATAACCAAAAGAAATGTGCATCTTTTTAATAAACTTTACTTTGAACAATTCAATTTTAAAAAGACGTAAAGTTTGACAATTAAAGCACACATCTAATCAGAGTGTGAATGAATGGTAAAGTGCATGGGAGTGTGTATTTATATACATCATATGTGTACTTTTCATGCACAGCAGTAGAAGAAAGACTAATGTACATGTGAGTAAATATAGATGTTTATAGGGTAGAGAAATTAAGTACCGTATGCCATGCTGGGATGAGGGGAGAATATAGTCTGCAGCAGAAAATTGTTCCATATGGTTTTACTCAGCGAAATTTACACAGTATCCTGTGTCTGTGTGAAAAGTCCACTGAAACACATAATGTTTAGTGTGTCACAATCAATTATAGAAAACATTTTCAATCTCCTGAACCAAGCGTTGTAGTGGCCACGTGAGATTGGTTCTTTCCCCATGGTAGATCAGCCTGCTACGGCAAAGAACGCCAGCACAACGGCTTCAGTCTCGATCAGCGGAGTGCAGATCTATATCCGGGTGCCGTAGCCGTCGCAAAATCCGCCCTTGCTTAAAGTCCCTATTGTGTCAATAGTGAATACAAGATAGTATTATAAAAGACTGCTGACACTCCCTTAAGCTATACATAGAATTCAAACACTGTAGTAAAAGGGCACTGACAATTGCATCAAAGAGTGGGCAGACTTGAGTGAAACTACCTATGCTGCTTGTATATACTGGCCAACCTTTGTGGAATTCTATGATCTTCCCTTTCAGGTGTCACAATAGGAATACTTTCTTATCAATAAGGGTGGCCATTTTAAGCTCCCTTCAGATCCCCACAACTCCATGACATCGTCCATTTTACTGTTTTTAATTCTATGGAGCTGACATCATGGAAACTGACTGTGTGATCAAATGGATAAGGTGTCAGTCCTTGGTTCAGAAGATTAAAGAGACCCTTAACAATACTTTAACGCGTGTGCATTTTAAAAGTAGACAGCTGTTTCTTAAAAATTAACCTGAAAAAACATGAGGTTTCAATTAAAGGACTAGTATAATTCAGCCTGACCGTGTGACCTAATCATATGGCATATAAAGGATAAGTTATATAACTTTGCTGCAGAATTTGAATAGACAAAAAATGACGTCATATGCTCTAATGTCCATAAACGTTTCTTCAACCACAATTGGATAATGTCATGAGGTAAAGGAGAGGTGTAAAGGGGAATTCAAAACGGCTAAGGAAGACAACCGTGCTGCTACGACAATCCAATGCATTTACTGGCCAACTTGATCATGCCATTCTTGCCCATCACGTTCCTTTGTTTTTTGTGATTGCCCGTATGGATGGTCGTCACTTTAAATGGTTCAGCCACACTGAATGGCTGGATGGCGTTATCACCTTTGTTTTTATGAAGAATGGTTTCGTGTACCCTATGTCAAAGGTGATACGTTAGGAAGCATTGAAGCACCTTTTCTTTACATTTACAAAACTGGAATACACTTCTCATGGCTGCCGTGTATACACTTCCAGCTCATTTTCTAGAAGTTAGCCACTTTCCGTGACAAAAAACACTATTCCAACATGGCCCTGATCTTCGGATTGATTGTTGGAGAACCTTCAAGGGTGTTTCATGGGGGTGCTTGTTAATGTATCTTGCGGTATTTCCTACATAAAAACTTTCTTTAAAGTTGGTGCTTGTTAATATGAACTGGTAGCTGTTTCGTCAAAAGAAAGCAGTTAAAGAACTTGGAACCTTTTCTTCATGACAATAAAGCAATTCAGTCATATGATGTTACCTAATATGAAGGGCCCCTAATGGAGAAATTCCTGACTACGGATCTGAAGACGAAGGACTTTAGTCCCTTCTTGCTTGTTTGACACTTGTGTTTATATCATTTGCAAGCTGTTTTTTACGGTCCGATACACAGGGCACCTGATTTTGGATAAGGTAATTGAGCATACCTTGTTCAATAACAGAGCTTTTGAATGTAACATAGTAGTAGTAATGTATGAAAGCAAACTAATAGGTGAGGTTTCTGACTTTGAGCCAGAACATTGAGGATCTGAGTCCCTTCATAAGTGTCTTCTGGTCGTGGTTTTTCATGTTATCTGGCTGCGGTTTTAGAAAGAACCTTGACAAAACTCACAAAACCACTGTCAAGGGACAAGCAAAACTCAACCTGACCATGTGAACTAATACATCAGGCAAATATTGGATAATTTAGTTGACTCAAGTATTAAGACTGACAGTTGGAGACCATTCATGGTTGTTTAGTGCTGGTGCTTTTTAATGTCACTTGCCAGCTGTTTCTCGGACAAAAACTTTCTTTTAAGCTGGTACTTGTTAACACGACTTGGTCACAGTTTCTGCAACAGAAACTTGAAACTAACACTCACAAGGCTTTGTTTAAGGGAATAACATAAGTCAACCCCAATGATGTCACCTAATATGAAAGGACACCTAATGGAGGAGCTTTCTGACTCCGGATCAAAAGATTGAGGACTTGAGTCTTTGCATAGTTGTGTGATGGTGGTGTTTTTTCATATCATCTTGCTGGTGTTACTCACACTGAAATCTGAGAAAAAAACTCACCAAACATCAGTCAAGGGGCTAACATTGCTCAGCCTGACCATACGGTCGAAACACCTGAGTTTGGATCTGGAGAGTGATTGAGTATGAGAGTTTTTCAATGACAGGGCTGTTTAACTCAACATGACAGCGGTTATTTGACATGGCACTGATCAACCGCTGTCAGGTCTCACAGCTCACTGTTCGGAGTCAATCTTGTCATGCAATGACTATGTGGCCTAATGGATAAGGCGTCTGACTTCAGATCAGAAGACTGAGGGTTCGAGTCCCTTCGTGGTTGGAAATGTGCATTTCATCAGGACCAGCAACAATGGCAGATTTTGCAATGCCTATGGCACCTGGAAAAAAGTGTCTCAAGTGCTGGTGCTGTCACTTTCAAATCCACCAGAGACTTTAAACAAAAGTGGATTTTAATCAGGGTTTGTCAGCAAAGTAGTTAATTCAGTGTGAGTGCTCATTTGTTCTGCTCCCACTAGCAAAAGGAGTTGATGTCATAGATTTAGGGGAAATGGGAAACAGTTAATATTTGATTACAATATTCAAATTTATTGTCATTATGCCAAGTACAGGAACAGAGCATAACCAAAAGAAATGTGCATCTTTTTAATAAACTTTACTTTGAACAATTCAATTTTAAAAAGACGTAAAGTTTGACAATTAAAGCACACATCTAATCAGAGTGTAAATGAACGGTAAAGTGCATGGGAGTATGCATTTATATACATCATATGTGTACTTTTCATGCACAGCAGTAGAAGAAAGACTAATGTACATGTGAGTAAATATAGATGTTTATAGGGTAGAGAAATTAAGTACCGTATGCCATGCTGGGATGAGGGGAGAATATAGCCTGCAGCAGAAAATTGTTCACTATGGTTTTACTCAGCGAAATTTACACAGTATCCTGTGTCTGTGTGAAAAGTCCACTGAAACACATAATGTTTAGTGTGTCACAATCAATTATAGAAAACATTTTCAATCTCCTGAACCAAGCGTTGTAGTGGCCACGTGAGATTGGTTCTTTCCCCATGGTAGATCAGCCTGCTACGGCAAAGAACGCCGGCACAACGGCTTCAGTCTCGATCAGCGGAGTGCAGATCTATATCCGGGTGCCGTAGCCGTCGCAAAATCCGCCCTTGCTTAAAGTCCCTATTGTGACAATAGTGAATACAAGATAGTATTATAAAAGTCTGCTGACACTCCCTTAAGCTATCCATAGAATTCAAACACTGTAGTAAAAGGGCACTGACAATTGCATCAAAGAGTGGGCAGACTTGAGTGAAACTACCTATGCTGCTTGTATATACTGGCCAACCTTTGTGGAATTCTATGATCTTCCCTTTCAGGTGTCACAATAGGAATACTTTCTTATCAATAAGGGTGGCCATTTTAAGCTCCCTTCAGATCCCCACAACTCCATGACATCGTCCATTTTACTGTTTTTAATTCTATGGAGCTGACATCATGGAAACTGACTGTGTGATCGAATGGATAAGGTGTCAGTCCTTGGTTCAGAAGATTAAAGAGACCCTTAACAATACTTTAACGCGTGTGCATTTTAAAAGTAGACAGCTGTTTCTTAAAAATTAACCTGAAAAAACATGAAGCTTCAATTAAAGGACTAGTATAATTCAACCTGACCGTGTGACCTAATCATATGGCATATAAAGGATAAGTTATATAACTTTGCTGCAGAATTTGAATAGACAAAAAATGACATCATATGCTCTAATGTCCATAAACGTTTCTTCATCCACAATTGGATAATGTCATGAGGTAAAGGAGAGGTGTAAAGGGGAATTCAAAACGGCTAAGGAAGACAACCGTGCTGCTACGACAATCCAATGCATTTACTGGCCAACTTGATCATGCCATTCTTGCCCATCACGTTCCTTTGTTTTTTGTGATTGCCCGTATGGATGGTCGTCACTTTAAATGGTTCAGCCACACTGAATGGCTGGATGGCGTTATCACCTTTGTTTTTATGAAGAATGGTTTCGTGTACCCTATGTCAAAGGTGATACGTTAGGAAGCATTGAAGCACCTTTTCTTTACATTTACAAAACTGGAATACACTTCTCATGGCTGCCGTGTATACACTTCCAGCTCATTTTCTAGAAGTTAGCCACTTTCCGTGACAAAAAACACTATTCGAACATGGCCCTGATCTTCGGATTGATTGTTGGAGAACCTTCAAGGGTGTTTCATGGGGGTGCTTGTTAATGTATCTTGCGGTATTTCCTACATAAAAACTTTCTTTAAAGTTGGTGCTTGTTAATATGAACTGGTAGCTGTTTCATCAAAAGAAACCAGTTAAAGAACTTGGAACCTTTTCTTCATGACAATAAAGCAATTCAGTCATATGATGTTACCTAATATGAAGGGCCCCTAATGGAGAAATTCCTGACTACGGATCTGAAGACGAAGGACTGTAGTCCCTTCTTGCTTGTTTGACACTTGTGTTTATATCACTTGCAAGCTGTTTTTTACGGTCCGATACACAGGGCACCTGATTTTGGATAAGGTAATTGAGCATACCTTGTTCAATAACAGAGCTTTTGAATGTAACATAGTAGTAGTAATGTATGAAAGCAAACTAATAGGTGAGGTTTCTGACTTTGAGCCAGAACATTGAGGATCTGAGTCCCTTCATAAGTGTCTTCTGGTCGTGGTTTTTCATGTTATCTGGCTGCGGTTTTAGAAAGAACCTTGACAAAACTCACAAAACCACTGTCAAGGGACAAGCAAAACTCAACCTGACCATGTGAACTAATACATCAGGCAAATATTGGATAATTTAGTTGACTCAAGTATTAAGACTGACAGTTGGAGACCATTCATGGTTGTTTAGTGCTGGTGCTTTTTAATGTCACTTGCCAGCTGTTTCTCGGACAAAAACTTTCTTTTAAGCTGGTACTTGTTAACACGACTTGGTCACAGTTTCTGCAACAGAAACTTGAAACTAACACTCACAAGGCTTTGTTTAAGGGAATAACATAAGTCAACCCCAATGATGTCACCTAATATGAAAGGACACCTAATGGAGGAGCTTTCTGACTCCGGATCAAAAGATTGAGGACTTGAGTCTTTGCATAGTTGTGTGATGGTGGTGTTTTTTCATATCATCTTGCTGGTGTTACTAACACTGAAATCTGAGAAAAAAACTCACCAAACTTCAGTCAAGGGGCTAACATTGCTCAGCCTGACCATACGGTCGAAACACCTGAGTTTGGATCTGGAGAGTGATTGAGTATGAGAGTTTTTCAATGACAGGGCTGTTTAACTCAACATGACAGCGGTTATTTGACATGGCACTGATCAACCGCTGTCAGTTCTCACAGCTCACTGTTAGGAGTCAATCTTGTCATGCAATGACCACGTGGCCTAATGGATAAGGCGTCATACTTCAAATCAGAAGACTGAGAGTTCGAGTCCCTACGTGGTTGGAATTATGCATTTCATCTGGACCAGCAACAATGGCAGATTTTGCAATGCCTATGGCACCTGGAAAAAAGTGTCTCAAGTGCTGGTGCTGTCACTGTCAAATCCAGCAGAGACTTTAAACAAAAGTGGATTTTAATCAGGGTTTGTCAGCAAAGTAGTTAATTCAGTGTGAGTGCTCATTTGTCCTGCTCCCACTGGCAAAAGGAGTAGATGTCATAGATTTAGGGGAAATGGGAAACAGTTAATATTTGATTACAATATTCAAATTTATTGTCATTATGCCAAGTACAGGAACAGAGCATAACCAAAAGAAATGTGCATCTTTTTAATAAACTTTACTTTGAACAATTCAATTTTAAAAAGACGTAAAGTTTGACAATTAAAGCACACATCTAATCAGAGTGTGAATGAATGGTAAAGTGCATGGGAGTGTGCATTTATATACATCATATGTGTACTTTTCATGCACAGCAGTAGAAGAAAGACTAATGTACATGTGAGTAAATATAGATGTTTATAGGGTAGAGAAATTAAGTACCGTATGCCATGCTGGGATGAGGGGAGAATATAGCCTGCAGCAGAAAATTGTTCACTATGGTTTTACTCAGCGAAATTTACACAGTATCCTGTGTCTGTGTGAAAAGTCCACTGAAACACATAATGTTTAGTGTGTCACAATCAATTATAGAAAACATTTTCAATCTCCTGAACCAAGCGTTGTAGTGGCCACGTGAGATTGGTTCTTTCCCCATGGTAGATCAGCCTGCTACGGCAAAGAACGCCAGCACAACGGCTTCAGTCTCGATCAGCGGAGTGCAGATCTATATCCGGGTGCCGTAGCCGTCGCAAAATCCGCCCTTGCTTAAAGTCTCTATTGTGTCAATAGTGAATACGAGATAGTATTATAAAAGACTGCTGACACTCCCTTAAGCTATCCATAGAATTCAAACACTGTAGTAAAAGGGCACTGACAATTGCATCAAAGAGTGGGCAGACTTGAGTGAAACTACCTATGCTGCTTGTATATACTGGCCAACCTTTGTGGAATTCTATGATCTTCCCTTTCAGGTGTCACAATAGGAATACTTTCTTATCAATAAGGGTGGCCATTTTAAGCTCCCTTCAGATCCCCACAACTCCATGACATCGTCCATTTTACTGTTTTTAATTCTATGGAGCTGACATCATGGAAACTGACTGTGTGATCGAATGGATAAGGTGTCAGTCCTTGGTTCAGAAGATTAAAGAGACCCTTAACAATACTTTAACGCGTGTGCATTTTAAAAGTAGACAGCTGTTTCTTAAAAATTAACCTGAAAAAACATGAGGTTTCAATTAAAGGACTAGTATAATTCAGCCTGACCGTGTGACCTAATCATATGGCATATAAAGGATAAGTTATATAACTTTGCTGCAGAATTTGAATAGACAAAAAATGACGTCATATGCTCTAATGTCCATAAACGTTTCTTCAACCACAATTGGATAATGTCATGAGGTAAAGGAGAGGTGTAAAGGGGAATTCAAAACGGCTAAGGAAGACAACCGTGCTGCTACGACAATCCAATGCATTTACTGGCCAACTTGATCATGCCATTCTTGCCCATCACGTTCCTTTGTTTTTTGTGATTGCCCGTATGGATGGTCGTCACTTTAAATGGTTCAGCCACACTGAATGGCTGGATGGCGTTATCACCTTTGTTTTTATGAAGAATGGTTTCGTGTACCCTATGTCAAAGGTGATACGTTAGGAAGCATTGAAGCACCTTTTCTTTACATTTACAAAACTGGAATACACTTCTCATGGCTGCCGTGTATACACTTCCAGCTCATTTTCTAGAAGTTAGCCACTTTCCGTGACAAAAAACACTATTCCAACATGGCCCTGATCTTTGGATTGATTGTTGGAGAACCTTCAAGGGTGTTTCATGGGGGTGCTTGTTAATGTATCTTGCGGTATTTCCTACATAAAAACTTTCTTTAAAGTTGGTGCTTGTTAATATGAACTGGTAGCTGTTTCGTCAAAAGAAAGCAGTTAAAGAACTTGGAACCTTTTCTTCATGACAATAAAGCAATTCAGTCATATGATGTTACCTAATATGAAGGGCCCCTAATGGAGAAATTCCTGACTACGGATCTGAAGACGAAGGACTTTAGTCCCTTCTTGCTTGTTTGACACTTGTGTTTATATCATTTGCAAGCTGTTTTTTACGGTCCGATACACAGGGCACCTGATTTTGGATAAGGTAATTGAGCATACCTTGTTCAATAACAGAGCTTTTGAATGTAACATAGTAGTAGTAATGTATGAAAGCAAACTAATAGGTGAGGTTTCTGACTTTGAGCCAGAACATTGAGGATCTGAGTCCCTTCATAAGTGTCTTCTGGTCGTGGTTTTTCATGTTATCTGGCTGCGGTTTTAGAAAGAACCTTGACAAAACTCACAAAACCACTGTCAAGGGACAAGCAAAACTCAACCTGACCATGTGAACTAATACATCAGGCAAATATTGGATAATTTAGTTGACTCAAGTATTAAGACTGACAGTTGGAGACCATTCATGGTTGTTTAGTGCTGGTGCTTTTTAATGTCACTTGCCAGCTGTTTCTCGGACAAAAACTTTCTTTTAAGCTGGTACTTGTTAACACGACTTGGTCACAGTTTCTGCAACAGAAACTTGAAACTAACACTCACAAGGCTTTGTTTAAGGGAATAACATAAGTCAACCCCAATGATGTCACCTAATATGAAAGGACACCTAATGGAGGAGCTTTCTGACTCCGGATCAAAAGATTGAGGACTTGAGTCTTTGCATAGTTGTGTGATGGTGGTGTTTTTTCATATCATCTTGCTGGTGTTACTAACACTGAAATCTGAGAAAAAAACTCACCAAACATCAGTCAAGGGGCTAACATTGCTCAGCCTGACCATACGGTCGAAACACCTGAGTTTGGATCTGGAGAGTGATTGAGTATGAGAGTTTTTCAATGACAGGGCTGTTTAACTCAACATGACAGCGGTTATTTGACATGGCACTGATCAGCCGCTGTCAGTTCTCACAGCTCACTGTTAGGAGTCAGCCTTGTCATGCAATGACCATGTGGCCTGATGGATAAGACGTCTGACTTCGGATCAGAAGACTGAGGGTTCGAGTCCCTACGTGGTTGGAATTGTGCATTTCATTTGGACCAGCAACAATGGCAGATTTTGCAATGCCTATGGCACCTGGAAAAAAGTGTCTCAAGTGCTGGTGCTGTCACTGTCAAATCCAGCAGAGACTTTAAACAAAAGTGGATTTTAATCAGGGTTTGTCAGCAAAGTAGTTAATTCAGTGTGAGTGCTCATTTGTTCTGCTCCCACTAGCAAAAGGAGTTGATGTCATAGATTTAGGGGAAATGGGAAACAGTTAATATTTGATTACAATATTCAAATTTATTGTCATTATGCCAAGTACAGGAACAGAGCATAACCAAAAGAAATGTGCATCTTTTTAATAAACTTTACTTTGAACAATTCAATTTTAAAAAGACGTAAAGTTTGACAATTAAAGCACACATCTAATCAGAGTGTAAATGAACGGTAAAGTGCATGGGAGTATGCATTTATATACATCATATGTGTACTTTTCATGCACAGCAGTAGAAGAAAGACTAATGTACATGTGAGTAAATATAGATGTTTATAGGGTAGAGAAATTAAGTACCGTATGCCATGCTGGGATGAGGGGAGAATATAGCCTGCAGCAGAAAATTGTTCACTATGGTTTTACTCAGCGAAATTTACACAGTATCCTGTGTCTGTGTGAAAAGTCCACTGAAACACATAATGTTTAGTGTGTCACAATCAATTATAGAAAACATTTTCAATCTCCTGAACCAAGCGTTGTAGTGGCCACGTGAGATTGGTTCTTTCCCCATGGTAGATCAGCCTGCTACGGCAAAGAACGCCGGCACAACGGCTTCAGTCTCGATCAGCGGAGTGCAGATCTATATCCGGGTGCCGTAGCCGTCGCAAAATCCGCCCTTGCTTAAAGTCCCTATTGTGACAATAGTGAATACAAGATAGTATTATAAAAGTCTGCTGACACTCCCTTAAGCTATCCATAGAATTCAAACACTGTAGTAAAAGGGCACTGACAATTGCATCAAAGAGTGGGCAGACTTGAGTGAAACTACCTATGCTGCTTGTATATACTGGCCAACCTTTGTGGAATTCTATGATCTTCCCTTTCAGGTGTCACAATAGGAATACTTTCTTATCAATAAGGGTGGCCATTTTAAGCTCCCTTCAGATCCCCACAACTCCATGACATCGTCCATTTTACTGTTTTTAATTCTATGGAGCTGACATCATGGAAACTGACTGTGTGATCGAATGGATAAGGTGTCAGTCCTTGGTTCAGAAGATTAAAGAGACCCTTAACAATACTTTAACGCGTGTGCATTTTAAAAGTAGACAGCTGTTTCTTAAAAATTAACCTGAAAAAACATGAGGTTTCAATTAAAGGACTAGTATAATTCAGCCTGACCGTGTGACCTAATCATATGGCATATAAAGGATAAGTTATATAACTTTGCTGCAGAATTTGAATAGACAAAAAATGACATCATATGCTCTAATGTCCATAAACGTTTCTTCATCCACAATTGGATAATGTCATGAGGTAAAGGAGAGGTGTAAAGGGGAATTCAAAACGGCTAAGGAAGACAACCGTGCTGCTACGACAATCCAATGCATTTACTGGCCAACTTGATCATGAGGGCCCCTAATGGAGAAATTCCTGACTACGGATCTGAAGACGAAGGACTTTAGTCCCTTCTTGCTTGTTGGACACTTGTGTTTATATCATTTGCAAGCTGTTTTTTACGGTCCGATACACAGGGCACCTGATTTTGGATAAGGTAATTGAGCATACCTTGTTCAATAACAGAGCTTTTGAATGTAACATAGTAGTAGTAATGTATGAAAGCAAACTAATAGGTGAGGTTTCTGACTTTGAGCCAGAACATTGAGGATCTGAGTCCCTTCATAAGTGTCTTCTGGTCGTGGTTTTTCATGTTATCTGGCTGCGGTTTTAGAAAGAACCTTGACAAAACTCACAAAACCACTGTCAAGGGACAAGCAAAACTCAACCTGACCATGTGAACTAATACATCAGGCAAATATTGGATAATTTAGTTTACTCAAGTATTAAGACTGACAGTTGGAGACCATTCATGGTTGTTTAGTGCTGGTGCTTTTTAATGTCACTTGCCAGCTGTTTCTCGGACAAAAACTTTCTTTTAAGCTGGTACTTGTGAACACGACTTGGTCACAGTTTCTGCAACAGAAACTTGAAACTAACACTCACAAGGCTTTGTTTAAGGGAATAACATAAGTCAACCCCAATGATGTCACCTAATATGAAAGGACACCTAATGGAGGAGCTTTCTGACTCCGGATCAAAAGATTGAGGACTTGAGTCTTTGCATAGTTGTGTGATGGTGGTGTTTTTTCATATCATCTTGCTGGTGTTACTAACACTGAAATCTGAGAAAAAAACTCACCAAACATCAGTCAAGGGGCTAACATTGCTCAGCCTGACCATACGGTCGAAACACCTGAGTTTGGATCTGGAGAGTGATTGAGTATGAGAGTTTTTCAATGACAGGGCTGTTTAACTCAACATGACAGCGGTTATTTGACATGGCACTGATCAACCGCTGTCAGTTCTCACAGCTCACTGTTAGGAGTCAGCCTTGACATGCAATGACCACGTGGCCTAATGGATAAGGCGTCTGACTTCGGATCAGAAGACTGAGGGTTCGAGTCCCTTCGTGGTTGGAATTGTGCATTTCATCTAGACCAGCAACAATGGCAGATTTTGCAATGCCTATGGCACCTGGAAAAAAGTGTCTCAAGTGCTGGTGCTGTCACTGTCAAATCCAGCAGGGACTTTAAACAAAAGTGAATTTTAATCAGGGTTTGTCAGCAAAGTAGTTAATTCAGTGTGAGTGCTCATTTGTTCTGCTCCCACTAGCAAAAGGAGTTGATGTCATAGATTTAGGGGAAATGGGAAACAGTTAATATTTGATTACAATATTCAAATTAATTGTCATTATGCCAAGTACAGGAACAGAGCATAACCAAAAGAAATGTGCATCTTTTTAATAAACTTTACTTTGAACAATTCAATTTTAAAAAGACGTAAAGTTTGACAATTAAAGCACACATCTAATCAGAGTGTAAATGAACGGTAAAGTGCATGGGAGTATGCATTTATATACATCATATGTGTACTTTTCATGCACAGCAGTAGAAGAAAGACTAATGTACATGTGAGTAAATATAGATGTTTATAGGGTAGAGAAATTAAGTACCGTATGCCATGCTGGGATGAGGGGAGAATATAGCCTGCAGCAGAAAATTGTTCACTATGGTTTTACTCAGCGAAATTTACACAGTATCCTGTGTCTGTGTGAAAAGTCCACTGAAACACATAATGTTTAGTGTGTCACAATCAATTATAGAAAACATTTTCAATCTCCTGAACCAAGCGTTGTAGTGGCCACGTGAGATTGGTTCTTTCCCCATGGTAGATCAGCCTGCTACGGCAAAGAACGCCGGCACAACGGCTTCAGTCTCGATCAGCGGAGTGCAGATCTATATCCGGGTGCCGTAGCCGTCGCAAAATCCGCCCTTGCTTAAAGTCCCTATTGTGTCAATAGTGAATACAAGATAGTATTATAAAAGTCTGCTGACACTCCCTTAAGCTATCCATAGAATTCAAACACTGTAGTAAAAGGGCACTGACAATTGCATCAAAGAGTGGGCAGACTTGAGTGAAACTACCTATGCTGCTTGTATATACTGGCCAACCTTTGTGGAATTCTATGATCTTCCCTTTCAGGTGTCACAATAGGAATACTTTCTTATCAATAAGGGTGGCCATTTTAAGCTCCCTTCAGATCCCCACAACTCCATGACATCGTCCATTTTACTGTTTTTAATTCTATGGAGCTGACATCATGGAAACTGACTGTGTGATCGAATGGATAAGGTGTCAGTCCTTGGTTCAGAAGATTAAAGAGACCCTTAACAATACTTTAACGCGTGTGCATTTTAAAAGTAGACAGCTGTTTCTTAAAAATTAACCTGAAAAAACATGAGGTTTCAATTAAAGGACTAGTATAATTCAGCCTGACCGTGTGACCTAATCATATGGCATATAAAGGATAAGTTATATAACTTTGCTGCAGAATTTGAATAGACAAAAAATGACGTCATATGCTCTAATGTCCATAAACGTTTCTTCAACCACAATTGGATAATGTCATGAGGTAAAGGAGAGGTGTAAAGGGGAATTCAAAACGGCTAAGGAAGACAACCGTGCTGCTACGACAATCCAATGCATTTACTGGCCAACTTGATCATGCCATTCTTGCCCATCACGTTCCTTTGTTTTTTGTGATTGCCCGTATGGATGGTCGTCACTTTAAATGGTTCAGCCACACTGAATGGCTGGATGGCGTTATCACCTTTGTTTTTATGAAGAATGGTTTCGTGTACCCTATGTCAAAGGTGATACGTTAGGAAGCATTGAAGCACCTTTTCTTTACATTTACAAAACTGGAATACACTTCTCATGGCTGCCGTGTATACACTTCCAGCTCATTTTCTAGAAGTTAGCCACTTTCCGTGACAAAAAACACTATTCCAACATGGCCCTGATCTTCGGATTGATTGTTGGAGAACCTTCAAGGGTGTTTCATGGGGGTGCTTGTTAATGTATCTTGCGGTATTTCCTACATAAAAACTTTCTTTAAAGTTGGTGCTTGTTAATATGAACTGGTAGCTGTTTCGTCAAAAGAAAGCAGTTAAAGAACTTGGAACCTTTTCTTCATGACAATAAAGCAATTCAGTCATATGATGTTACCTAATATGAAGGGCCCCTAATGGAGAAATTCCTGACTACGGATCTGAAGACGAAGGACTTTAGTCCCTTCTTGCTTGTTTGACACTTGTGTTTATATCATTTGCAAGCTGTTTTTTACGGTCCGATACACAGGGCACCTGATTTTGGATAAGGTAATTGAGCATACCTTGTTCAATAACAGAGCTTTTGAATGTAACATAGTAGTAGTAATGTATGAAAGCAAACTAATAGGTGAGGTTTCTGACTTTGAGCCAGAACATTGAGGATCTGAGTCCCTTCATAAGTGTCTTCTGGTCGTGGTTTTTCATGTTATCTGGCTGCGGTTTTAGAAAGAACCTTGACAAAACTCACAAAACCACTGTCAAGGGACAAGCAAAACTCAACCTGACCATGTGAACTAATACATCAGGCAAATATTGGATAATTTAGTTGACTCAAGTATTAAGACTGACAGTTGGAGACCATTCATGGTTGTTTAGTGCTGGTGCTTTTTAATGTCACTTGCCAGCTGTTTCTCGGACAAAAACTTTCTTTTAAGCTGGTACTTGTGAACACGACTTGGTCACAGTTTCTGCAACAGAAACTTGAAACTAACACTCACAAGGCTTTGTTTAAGGGAATAACATAAGTCAACCCCAATGATGTCACCTAATATGAAAGGACACCTAATGGAGGAGCTTTCTGACTCCGGATCAAAAGATTGAGGACTTGAGTCTTTGCATAGTTGTGTGATGGTGGTGTTTTTTCATATCATCTTGCTGGTGTTACTAACACTGAAATCTGAGAAAAAAACTCACCAAACTTCAGTCAAGGGGCTAACATTGCTCAGCCTGACCATACGGTCGAAACACCTGAGTTTGGATCTGGAGAGTGATTGAGTATGAGAGTTTTTCAATGACAGGGCTGTTTAACTCAACATGACAGCGGTTATTTGACATGGCACTGATCAACCGCTGTCAGTTCTCACAGCTCACTGTTAGGAGTCTGCCTTGTCATGCAATGACCACGTGGCCTAATGGTTAAGGCGTCATATTTCAAATCAGAAGACTGAGGGTTCGAGTCCCTTCGTGGTTGGAATTATGCATTTCATCTGGACCAGCAACAATGGCAGATTTTGCAATGCCTATGGCACCTGGAAAAAAGTGTCTCAAGTGCTGGTGCTGTCACTGTCAAATCCAGCAGAGACTTTAAACAAAAGTGGATTTTAATCAGGGTTTGTCAGCAAAGTAGTTAATTCAGTGTGAGTGCTCATTTGTCCTGCTCCCACTGGCAAAAGGAGTAGATGTCATAGATTTAGGGGAAATGGGAAACAGTTAATATTTGATTACAATATTCAAATTTATTGTCATTATGCCAAGTACAGGACCAGAGCATAACCAAAAGAAATGTGCATCTTTTTAATAAACTTTACTTTGAACAATTCAATTTTAAAAAGACGTAAAGTTTGACAATTAAAGCACACATCTAATCAGAGTGTGAATGAATGGTAAAGTGCATGGGAGTGTGTATTTATATACATCATATGTGTACTTTTCATGCACAGCAGTAGAAGAAAGACTAATGTACATGTGAGTAAATATAGATGTTTATAGGGTAGAGAAATTAAGTACCGTATGCCATGCTGGGATGAGGGGAGAATATAGTCTGCAGCAGAAAATTGTTCCATATGGTTTTACTCAGCGAAATTTACACAGTATCCTGTGTCTGTGTGAAAAGTCCACTGAAACACATAATGTTTAGTGTGTCACAATCAATTATAGAAAACATTTTCAATCTCCTGAACCAAGCGTTGTAGTGGCCACGTGAGATTGGTTCTTTCCCCATGGTAGATCAGCCTGCTACGGCAAAGAACGCCAGCACAACGGCTTCAGTCTCGATCAGCGGAGTGCAGATCTATATCCGGGTGCCGTAGCCGTCGCAAAATCCGCCCTTGCTTAAAGTCCCTATTGTGTCAATAGTGAATACAAGATAGTATTATAAAAGACTGCTGACACTCCCTTAAGCTATACATAGAATTCAAACACTGTAGTAAAAGGGCACTGACAATTGCATCAAAGAGTGGGCAGACTTGAGTGAAACTACCTATGCTGCTTGTATATACTGGCCAACCTTTGTGGAATTCTATGATCTTCCCTTTCAGGTGTCACAATAGGAATACTTTCTTATCAATAAGGGTGGCCATTTTAAGCTCCCTTCAGATCCCCACAACTCCATGACATCGTCCATTTTACTGTTTTTAATTCTATGGAGCTGACATCATGGAAACTGACTGTGTGATCAAATGGATAAGGTGTCAGTCCTTGGTTCAGAAGATTAAAGAGACCCTTAACAATACTTTAACGCGTGTGCATTTTAAAAGTAGACAGCTGTTTCTTAAAAATTAACCTGAAAAAACATGAGGTTTCAATTAAAGGACTAGTATAATTCAGCCTGACCGTGTGACCTAATCATATGGCATATAAAGGATAAGTTATATAACTTTGCTGCAGAATTTGAATAGACAAAAAATGACGTCATATGCTCTAATGTCCATAAACGTTTCTTCAACCACAATTGGATAATGTCATGAGGTAAAGGAGAGGTGTAAAGGGGAATTCAAAACGGCTAAGGAAGACAACCGTGCTGCTACGACAATCCAATGCATTTACTGGCCAACTTGATCATGCCATTCTTGCCCATCACGTTCCTTTGTTTTTTGTGATTGCCCGTATGGATGGTCGTCACTTTAAATGGTTCAGCCACACTGAATGGCTGGATGGCGTTATCACCTTTGTTTTTATGAAGAATGGTTTCGTGTACCCTATGTCAAAGGTGATACGTTAGGAAGCATTGAAGCACCTTTTCTTTACATTTACAAAACTGGAATACACTTCTCATGGCTGCCGTGTATACACTTCCAGCTCATTTTCTAGAAGTTAGCCACTTTCCGTGACAAAAAACACTATTCCAACATGGCCCTGATCTTCGGATTGATTGTTGGAGAACCTTCAAGGGTGTTTCATGGGGGTGCTTGTTAATGTATCTTGCGGTATTTCCTACATAAAAACTTTCTTTAAAGTTGGTGCTTGTTAATATGAACTGGTAGCTGTTTCGTCAAAAGAAAGCAGTTAAAGAACTTGGAACCTTTTCTTCATGACAATAAAGCAATTCAGTCATATGATGTTACCTAATATGAAGGGCCCCTAATGGAGAAATTCCTGACTACGGATCTGAAGACGAAGGACTTTAGTCCCTTCTTGCTTGTTTGACACTTGTGTTTATATCATTTGCAAGCTGTTTTTTACGGTCCGATACACAGGGCACCTGATTTTGGATAAGGTAATTGAGCATACCTTGTTCAATAACAGAGCTTTTGAATGTAACATAGTAGTAGTAATGTATGAAAGCAAACTAATAGGTGAGGTTTCTGACTTTGAGCCAGAACATTGAGGATCTGAGTCCCTTCATAAGTGTCTTCTGGTCGTGGTTTTTCATGTTATCTGGCTGCGGTTTTAGAAAGAACCTTGACAAAACTCACAAAACCACTGTCAAGGGACAAGCAAAACTCAACCTGACCATGTGAACTAATACATCAGGCAAATATTGGATAATTTAGTTGACTCAAGTATTAAGACTGACAGTTGGAGACCATTCATGGTTGTTTAGTGCTGGTGCTTTTTAATGTCACTTGCCAGCTGTTTCTCGGACAAAAACTTTCTTTTAAGCTGGTACTTGTTAACACGACTTGGTCACAGTTTCTGCAACAGAAACTTGAAACTAACACTCACAAGGCTTTGTTTAAGGGAATAACATAAGTCAACCCCAATGATGTCACCTAATATGAAAGGACACCTAATGGAGGAGCTTTCTGACTCCGGATCAAAAGATTGAGGACTTGAGTCTTTGCATAGTTGTGTGATGGTGGTGTTTTTTCATATCATCTTGCTGGTGTTACTCACACTGAAATCTGAGAAAAAAACTCACCAAACATCAGTCAAGGGGCTAACATTGCTCAGCCTGACCATACGGTCGAAACACCTGAGTTTGGATCTGGAGAGTGATTGAGTATGAGAGTTTTTCAATGACAGGGCTGTTTAACTCAACATGACAGCGGTTATTTGACATGGCACTGATCAACCGCTGTCAGGTCTCACAGCTCACTGTTCGGAGTCAATCTTGTCATGCAATGACTATGTGGCCTAATGGATAAGGCGTCTGACTTCAGATCAGAAGACTGAGGGTTCGAGTCCCTTCGTGGTTGGAAATGTGCATTTCATCAGGACCAGCAACAATGGCAGATTTTGCAATGCCTATGGCACCTGGAAAAAAGTGTCTCAAGTGCTGGTGCTGTCACTTTCAAATCCACCAGAGACTTTAAACAAAAGTGGATTTTAATCAGGGTTTGTCAGCAAAGTAGTTAATTCAGTGTGAGTGCTCATTTGTTCTGCTCCCACTAGCAAAAGGAGTTGATGTCATAGATTTAGGGGAAATGGGAAACAGTTAATATTTGATTACAATATTCAAATTTATTGTCATTATGCCAAGTACAGGAACAGAGCATAACCAAAAGAAATGTGCATCTTTTTAATAAACTTTACTTTGAACAATTCAATTTTAAAAAGACGTAAAGTTTGACAATTAAAGCACACATCTAATCAGAGTGTAAATGAACGGTAAAGTGCATGGGAGTATGCATTTATATACATCATATGTGTACTTTTCATGCACAGCAGTAGAAGAAAGACTAATGTACATGTGAGTAAATATAGATGTTTATAGGGTAGAGAAATTAAGTACCGTATGCCATGCTGGGATGAGGGGAGAATATAGCCTGCAGCAGAAAATTGTTCACTATGGTTTTACTCAGCGAAATTTACACAGTATCCTGTGTCTGTGTGAAAAGTCCACTGAAACACATAATGTTTAGTGTGTCACAATCAATTATAGAAAACATTTTCAATCTCCTGAACCAAGCGTTGTAGTGGCCACGTGAGATTGGTTCTTTCCCCATGGTAGATCAGCCTGCTACGGCAAAGAACGCCGGCACAACGGCTTCAGTCTCGATCAGCGGAGTGCAGATCTATATCCGGGTGCCGTAGCCGTCGCAAAATCCGCCCTTGCTTAAAGTCCCTATTGTGACAATAGTGAATACAAGATAGTATTATAAAAGTCTGCTGACACTCCCTTAAGCTATCCATAGAATTCAAACACTGTAGTAAAAGGGCACTGACAATTGCATCAAAGAGTGGGCAGACTTGAGTGAAACTACCTATGCTGCTTGTATATACTGGCCAACCTTTGTGGAATTCTATGATCTTCCCTTTCAGGTGTCACAATAGGAATACTTTCTTATCAATAAGGGTGGCCATTTTAAGCTCCCTTCAGATCCCCACAACTCCATGACATCGTCCATTTTACTGTTTTTAATTCTATGGAGCTGACATCATGGAAACTGACTGTGTGATCGAATGGATAAGGTGTCAGTCCTTGGTTCAGAAGATTAAAGAGACCCTTAACAATACTTTAACGCGTGTGCATTTTAAAAGTAGACAGCTGTTTCTTAAAAATTAACCTGAAAAAACATGAAGCTTCAATTAAAGGACTAGTATAATTCAACCTGACCGTGTGACCTAATCATATGGCATATAAAGGATAAGTTATATAACTTTGCTGCAGAATTTGAATAGACAAAAAATGACATCATATGCTCTAATGTCCATAAACGTTTCTTCATCCACAATTGGATAATGTCATGAGGTAAAGGAGAGGTGTAAAGGGGAATTCAAAACGGCTAAGGAAGACAACCGTGCTGCTACGACAATCCAATGCATTTACTGGCCAACTTGATCATGCCATTCTTGCCCATCACGTTCCTTTGTTTTTTGTGATTGCCCGTATGGATGGTCGTCACTTTAAATGGTTCAGCCACACTGAATGGCTGGATGGCGTTATCACCTTTGTTTTTATGAAGAATGGTTTCGTGTACCCTATGTCAAAGGTGATACGTTAGGAAGCATTGAAGCACCTTTTCTTTACATTTACAAAACTGGAATACACTTCTCATGGCTGCCGTGTATACACTTCCAGCTCATTTTCTAGAAGTTAGCCACTTTCCGTGACAAAAAACACTATTCGAACATGGCCCTGATCTTCGGATTGATTGTTGGAGAACCTTCAAGGGTGTTTCATGGGGGTGCTTGTTAATGTATCTTGCGGTATTTCCTACATAAAAACTTTCTTTAAAGTTGGTGCTTGTTAATATGAACTGGTAGCTGTTTCATCAAAAGAAACCAGTTAAAGAACTTGGAACCTTTTCTTCATGACAATAAAGCAATTCAGTCATATGATGTTACCTAATATGAAGGGCCCCTAATGGAGAAATTCCTGACTACGGATCTGAAGACGAAGGACTGTAGTCCCTTCTTGCTTGTTTGACACTTGTGTTTATATCACTTGCAAGCTGTTTTTTACGGTCCGATACACAGGGCACCTGATTTTGGATAAGGTAATTGAGCATACCTTGTTCAATAACAGAGCTTTTGAATGTAACATAGTAGTAGTAATGTATGAAAGCAAACTAATAGGTGAGGTTTCTGACTTTGAGCCAGAACATTGAGGATCTGAGTCCCTTCATAAGTGTCTTCTGGTCGTGGTTTTTCATGTTATCTGGCTGCGGTTTTAGAAAGAACCTTGACAAAACTCACAAAACCACTGTCAAGGGACAAGCAAAACTCAACCTGACCATGTGAACTAATACATCAGGCAAATATTGGATAATTTAGTTGACTCAAGTATTAAGACTGACAGTTGGAGACCATTCATGGTTGTTTAGTGCTGGTGCTTTTTAATGTCACTTGCCAGCTGTTTCTCGGACAAAAACTTTCTTTTAAGCTGGTACTTGTTAACACGACTTGGTCACAGTTTCTGCAACAGAAACTTGAAACTAACACTCACAAGGCTTTGTTTAAGGGAATAACATAAGTCAACCCCAATGATGTCACCTAATATGAAAGGACACCTAATGGAGGAGCTTTCTGACTCCGGATCAAAAGATTGAGGACTTGAGTCTTTGCATAGTTGTGTGATGGTGGTGTTTTTTCATATCATCTTGCTGGTGTTACTAACACTGAAATCTGAGAAAAAAACTCACCAAACTTCAGTCAAGGGGCTAACATTGCTCAGCCTGACCATACGGTCGAAACACCTGAGTTTGGATCTGGAGAGTGATTGAGTATGAGAGTTTTTCAATGACAGGGCTGTTTAACTCAACATGACAGCGGTTATTTGACATGGCACTGATCAACCGCTGTCAGTTCTCACAGCTCACTGTTAGGAGTCAATCTTGTCATGCAATGACCACGTGGCCTAATGGATAAGGCGTCATACTTCAAATCAGAAGACTGAGAGTTCGAGTCCCTACGTGGTTGGAATTATGCATTTCATCTGGACCAGCAACAATGGCAGATTTTGCAATGCCTATGGCACCTGGAAAAAAGTGTCTCAAGTGCTGGTGCTGTCACTGTCAAATCCAGCAGAGACTTTAAACAAAAGTGGATTTTAATCAGGGTTTGTCAGCAAAGTAGTTAATTCAGTGTGAGTGCTCATTTGTCCTGCTCCCACTGGCAAAAGGAGTAGATGTCATAGATTTAGGGGAAATGGGAAACAGTTAATATTTGATTACAATATTCAAATTTATTGTCATTATGCCAAGTACAGGAACAGAGCATAACCAAAAGAAATGTGCATCTTTTTAATAAACTTTACTTTGAACAATTCAATTTTAAAAAGACGTAAAGTTTGACAATTAAAGCACACATCTAATCAGAGTGTGAATGAATGGTAAAGTGCATGGGAGTGTGCATTTATATACATCATATGTGTACTTTTCATGCACAGCAGTAGAAGAAAGACTAATGTACATGTGAGTAAATATAGATGTTTATAGGGTAGAGAAATTAAGTACCGTATGCCATGCTGGGATGAGGGGAGAATATAGCCTGCAGCAGAAAATTGTTCACTATGGTTTTACTCAGCGAAATTTACACAGTATCCTGTGTCTGTGTGAAAAGTCCACTGAAACACATAATGTTTAGTGTGTCACAATCAATTATAGAAAACATTTTCAATCTCCTGAACCAAGCGTTGTAGTGGCCACGTGAGATTGGTTCTTTCCCCATGGTAGATCAGCCTGCTACGGCAAAGAACGCCAGCACAACGGCTTCAGTCTCGATCAGCGGAGTGCAGATCTATATCCGGGTGCCGTAGCCGTCGCAAAATCCGCCCTTGCTTAAAGTCTCTATTGTGTCAATAGTGAATACGAGATAGTATTATAAAAGACTGCTGACACTCCCTTAAGCTATCCATAGAATTCAAACACTGTAGTAAAAGGGCACTGACAATTGCATCAAAGAGTGGGCAGACTTGAGTGAAACTACCTATGCTGCTTGTATATACTGGCCAACCTTTGTGGAATTCTATGATCTTCCCTTTCAGGTGTCACAATAGGAATACTTTCTTATCAATAAGGGTGGCCATTTTAAGCTCCCTTCAGATCCCCACAACTCCATGACATCGTCCATTTTACTGTTTTTAATTCTATGGAGCTGACATCATGGAAACTGACTGTGTGATCGAATGGATAAGGTGTCAGTCCTTGGTTCAGAAGATTAAAGAGACCCTTAACAATACTTTAACGCGTGTGCATTTTAAAAGTAGACAGCTGTTTCTTAAAAATTAACCTGAAAAAACATGAGGTTTCAATTAAAGGACTAGTATAATTCAGCCTGACCGTGTGACCTAATCATATGGCATATAAAGGATAAGTTATATAACTTTGCTGCAGAATTTGAATAGACAAAAAATGACGTCATATGCTCTAATGTCCATAAACGTTTCTTCAACCACAATTGGATAATGTCATGAGGTAAAGGAGAGGTGTAAAGGGGAATTCAAAACGGCTAAGGAAGACAACCGTGCTGCTACGACAATCCAATGCATTTACTGGCCAACTTGATCATGCCATTCTTGCCCATCACGTTCCTTTGTTTTTTGTGATTGCCCGTATGGATGGTCGTCACTTTAAATGGTTCAGCCACACTGAATGGCTGGATGGCGTTATCACCTTTGTTTTTATGAAGAATGGTTTCGTGTACCCTATGTCAAAGGTGATACGTTAGGAAGCATTGAAGCACCTTTTCTTTACATTTACAAAACTGGAATACACTTCTCATGGCTGCCGTGTATACACTTCCAGCTCATTTTCTAGAAGTTAGCCACTTTCCGTGACAAAAAACACTATTCCAACATGGCCCTGATCTTTGGATTGATTGTTGGAGAACCTTCAAGGGTGTTTCATGGGGGTGCTTGTTAATGTATCTTGCGGTATTTCCTACATAAAAACTTTCTTTAAAGTTGGTGCTTGTTAATATGAACTGGTAGCTGTTTCGTCAAAAGAAAGCAGTTAAAGAACTTGGAACCTTTTCTTCATGACAATAAAGCAATTCAGTCATATGATGTTACCTAATATGAAGGGCCCCTAATGGAGAAATTCCTGACTACGGATCTGAAGACGAAGGACTTTAGTCCCTTCTTGCTTGTTTGACACTTGTGTTTATATCATTTGCAAGCTGTTTTTTACGGTCCGATACACAGGGCACCTGATTTTGGATAAGGTAATTGAGCATACCTTGTTCAATAACAGAGCTTTTGAATGTAACATAGTAGTAGTAATGTATGAAAGCAAACTAATAGGTGAGGTTTCTGACTTTGAGCCAGAACATTGAGGATCTGAGTCCCTTCATAAGTGTCTTCTGGTCGTGGTTTTTCATGTTATCTGGCTGCGGTTTTAGAAAGAACCTTGACAAAACTCACAAAACCACTGTCAAGGGACAAGCAAAACTCAACCTGACCATGTGAACTAATACATCAGGCAAATATTGGATAATTTAGTTGACTCAAGTATTAAGACTGACAGTTGGAGACCATTCATGGTTGTTTAGTGCTGGTGCTTTTTAATGTCACTTGCCAGCTGTTTCTCGGACAAAAACTTTCTTTTAAGCTGGTACTTGTTAACACGACTTGGTCACAGTTTCTGCAACAGAAACTTGAAACTAACACTCACAAGGCTTTGTTTAAGGGAATAACATAAGTCAACCCCAATGATGTCACCTAATATGAAAGGACACCTAATGGAGGAGCTTTCTGACTCCGGATCAAAAGATTGAGGACTTGAGTCTTTGCATAGTTGTGTGATGGTGGTGTTTTTTCATATCATCTTGCTGGTGTTACTAACACTGAAATCTGAGAAAAAAACTCACCAAACATCAGTCAAGGGGCTAACATTGCTCAGCCTGACCATACGGTCGAAACACCTGAGTTTGGATCTGGAGAGTGATTGAGTATGAGAGTTTTTCAATGACAGGGCTGTTTAACTCAACATGACAGCGGTTATTTGACATGGCACTGATCAGCCGCTGTCAGTTCTCACAGCTCACTGTTAGGAGTCAGCCTTGTCATGCAATGACCATGTGGCCTGATGGATAAGGCGTCTGACTTCGGATCAGAAGACTGAGGGTTCGAGTCCCTACGTGGTTGGAATTGTGCATTTCATTTGGACCAGCAACAATGGCAGATTTTGCAATGCCTATGGCACCTGGAAAAAAGTGTCTCAAGTGCTGGTGCTGTCACTGTCAAATCCAGCAGAGACTTTAAACAAAAGTGGATTTTAATCAGGGTTTGTCAGCAAAGTAGTTAATTCAGTGTGAGTGCTCATTTGTTCTGCTCCCACTAGCAAAAGGAGTTGATGTCATAGATTTAGGGGAAATGGGAAACAGTTAATATTTGATTACAATATTCAAATTTATTGTCATTATGCCAAGTACAGGAACAGAGCATAACCAAAAGAAATGTGCATCTTTTTAATAAACTTTACTTTGAACAATTCAATTTTAAAAAGACGTAAAGTTTGACAATTAAAGCACACATCTAATCAGAGTGTAAATGAACGGTAAAGTGCATGGGAGTATGCATTTATATACATCATATGTGTACTTTTCATGCACAGCAGTAGAAGAAAGACTAATGTACATGTGAGTAAATATAGATGTTTATAGGGTAGAGAAATTAAGTACCGTATGCCATGCTGGGATGAGGGGAGAATATAGCCTGCAGCAGAAAATTGTTCACTATGGTTTTACTCAGCGAAATTTACACAGTATCCTGTGTCTGTGTGAAAAGTCCACTGAAACACATAATGTTTAGTGTGTCACAATCAATTATAGAAAACATTTTCAATCTCCTGAACCAAGCGTTGTAGTGGCCACGTGAGATTGGTTCTTTCCCCATGGTAGATCAGCCTGCTACGGCAAAGAACGCCGGCACAACGGCTTCAGTCTCGATCAGCGGAGTGCAGATCTATATCCGGGTGCCGTAGCCGTCGCAAAATCCGCCCTTGCTTAAAGTCCCTATTGTGACAATAGTGAATACAAGATAGTATTATAAAAGTCTGCTGACACTCCCTTAAGCTATCCATAGAATTCAAACACTGTAGTAAAAGGGCACTGACAATTGCATCAAAGAGTGGGCAGACTTGAGTGAAACTACCTATGCTGCTTGTATATACTGGCCAACCTTTGTGGAATTCTATGATCTTCCCTTTCAGGTGTCACAATAGGAATACTTTCTTATCAATAAGGGTGGCCATTTTAAGCTCCCTTCAGATCCCCACAACTCCATGACATCGTCCATTTTACTGTTTTTAATTCTATGGAGCTGACATCATGGAAACTGACTGTGTGATCGAATGGATAAGGTGTCAGTCCTTGGTTCAGAAGATTAAAGAGACCCTTAACAATACTTTAACGCGTGTGCATTTTAAAAGTAGACAGCTGTTTCTTAAAAATTAACCTGAAAAAACATGAGGTTTCAATTAAAGGACTAGTATAATTCAGCCTGACCGTGTGACCTAATCATATGGCATATAAAGGATAAGTTATATAACTTTGCTGCAGAATTTGAATAGACAAAAAATGACATCATATGCTCTAATGTCCATAAACGTTTCTTCATCCACAATTGGATAATGTCATGAGGTAAAGGAGAGGTGTAAAGGGGAATTCAAAACGGCTAAGGAAGACAACCGTGCTGCTACGACAATCCAATGCATTTACTGGCCAACTTGATCATGCCATTCTTGCCCATCACGTTCCTTTGTTTTTTGTGATTGCCCGTATGGATGGTCGTCACTTTAAATGGTTCAGCCACACTGAATGGCTGGATGGCGTTATCACCTTTGTTTTTATGAAGAATGGTTTCGTGTACCCTATGTCAAAGGTGATACGTTAGGAAGCATTGAAGCACCTTTTCTTTACATTTACAAAACTGGAATACACTTCTCATGGCTGCCGTGTATACACTTCCAGCTCATTTTCTAGAAGTTAGCCACTTTCCGTGACAAAAAACACTATTCGAACATGGCCCTGATCTTCGGATTGATTGTTGGAGAACCTTCAAGGGTGTTTCATGGGGGTGCTTGTTAATGTATCTTGCGGTATTTCCTACATAAAAACTTTCTTTAAAGTTGGTGCTTGTTAATATGAACTGGTAGCTGTTTCGTCAAAAGAAAGCAGTTAAAGAACTTGGAACCTTTTCTTCATGACAATAAAGCAATTCAGTCATATGATGTTACCTAATATGAAGGGCCCCTAATGGAGAAATTCCTGACTACGGATCTGAAGACGAAGGACTTTAGTCCCTTCTTGCTTGTTTGACACTTGTGTTTATATCATTTGCAAGCTGTTTTTTACGGTCCGATACACAGGGCACCTGATTTTGGATAAGGTAATTGAGCATACCTTGTTCAATAACAGAGCTTTTGAATGTAACATAGTAGTAGTAATGTATGAAAGCAAACTAATAGGTGAGGTTTCTGACTTTGAGCCAGAACATTGAGGATCTGAGTCCCTTCATAAGTGTCTTCTGGTCGTGGTTTTTCATGTTATCTGGCTGCGGTTTTAGAAAGAACCTTGACAAAACTCACAAAACCACTGTCAAGGGACAAGCAAAACTCAACCTGACCATGTGAACTAATACATCAGGCAAATATTGGATAATTTAGTTGACTCAAGTATTAAGACTGACAGTTGGAGACCATTCATGGTTGTTTAGTGCTGGTGCTTTTTAATGTCACTTGCCAGCTGTTTCTCGGACAAAAACTTTCTTTTAAGCTGGTACTTGTGAACACGACTTGGTCACAGTTTCTGCAACAGAAACTTGAAACTTGATTGTCACAATCAATTATAGAAAACATTTTCAATCTCCTGAACCAAGCGTTGTAGTGGCCACGTGAGATTGGTTCTTTCCCCATGGTAGATCAGCCTGCTACGGCAAAGAACGCCGGCACAACGGCTTCAGTCTCGATCAGCGGAGTGCAGATCTATATCCGGGTGCCGTAGCCGTCGCAAAATCCGCCCTTGCTTAAAGTCCCTATTGTGACAATAGTGAATACAAGATAGTATTATAAAAGTCTGCTGACACTCCCTTAAGCTATCCATAGAATTCAAACACTGTAGTAAAAGGGCACTGACAATTGCATCAAAGAGTGGGCAGACTTGAGTGAAACTACCTATGCTGCTTGTATATACTGGCCAACCTTTGTGGAATTCTATGATCTTCCCTTTCAGGTGTCACAATAGGAATACTTTCTTATCAATAAGGGTGGCCATTTTAAGCTCCCTTCAGATCCCCACAACTCCATGACATCGTCCATTTTACTGTTTTTAATTCTATGGAGCTGACATCATGGAAACTGACTGTGTGATCGAATGGATAAGGTGTCAGTCCTTGGTTCAGAAGATTAAAGAGACCCTTAACAATACTTTAACGCGTGTGCATTTTAAAAGTAGACAGCTGTTTCTTAAAAATTAACCTGAAAAAACATGAAGCTTCAATTAAAGGACTAGTATAATTCAACCTGACCGTGTGACCTAATCATATGGCATATAAAGGATAAGTTATATAACTTTGCTGCAGAATTTGAATAGACAAAAAATGACATCATATGCTCTAATGTCCATAAACGTTTCTTCATCCACAATTGGATAATGTCATGAGGTAAAGGAGAGGTGTAAAGGGGAATTCAAAACGGCTAAGGAAGACAACCGTGCTGCTACGACAATCCAATGCATTTACTGGCCAACTTGATCATGAGGGCCCCTAATGGAGAAATTCCTGACTACGGATCTGAAGACGAAGGACTTTAGTCCCTTCTTGCTTGTTGGACACTTGTGTTTATATCATTTGCAAGCTGTTTTTTACGGTCCGATACACAGGGCACCTGATTTTGGATAAGGTAATTGAGCATACCTTGTTCAATAACAGAGCTTTTGAATGTAACATAGTAGTAGTAATGTATGAAAGCAAACTAATAGGTGAGGTTTCTGACTTTGAGCCAGAACATTGAGGATCTGAGTCCCTTCATAAGTGTCTTCTGGTGGTGGTTTTTCATGTTATCTGGCTGCGGTTTTAGAAAGAACCTTGACAAAACTCACAAAACCACTGTCAAGGGACAAGCAAAACTCAACCTGACCATGTGAACTAATACATCAGGCAAATATTGGATAATTTAGTTGACTCAAGTATTAAGACTGACAGTTGGAGACCATTCATGGTTGTTTAGTGCTGGTGCTTTTTAATGTCACTTGCCAGCTGTTTCTCGGACAAAAACTTTCTTTTAAGCTGGTACTTGTTAACACGACTTGGTCACAGTTTCTGCAACAGAAACTTGAAACTAACACTCACAAGGCTTTGTTTAAGGGAATAACATAAGTCAACCCCAATGATGTCACCTAATATGAAAGGACACCTAATGGAGGAGCTTTCTGACTCCGGATCAAAAGATTGAGGACTTGAGTCTTTGCATAGTTGTGTGATGGTGGTGTTTTTTCATATCATCTTGCTGGTGTTACTAACACTGAAATCTGAGAAAAAAACTCACCAAACATCAGTCAAGGGGCTAACATTGCTCAGCCTGACCATACGGTCGAAACACCTGAGTTTGGATCTGGAGAGTGATTGAGTATGAGAGTTTTTCAATGACAGGGCTGTTTAACTCAACATGACAGCGGTTATTTGACATGGCACTGATCAACCGCTGTCAGTTCTCACAGCTCACTGTTAGGAGTCAATCTTGTCACGCAATGACCATGTGGCCTAATGGATAAGGCGTCTGACTTCGGATCAGTAGACTGAGGGTTCGAGTCTCTTTGTGGTTGGAATTGTGCATTCCATCTGGACCAGCAACAATGGCAGATTTTGCAATGCCTATGGCACCTGGAAAAAAGTGTCTCAAGTGCTGGTGCTGTCACTGTCAAATCCAGCAGAGACTTTAAACAAAAGTGGATTTTAATCAGGGTTTGTCAGCAAAGTAGTTAATTCAGTGTGAGTGCTCATTTGTTCTGCTCCCACTGGCAAAAGGAGTTGATGTCATAGATTTAGGGGAAATGGGAAACAGTTAATATTTGATTACAATATTCAAATTTATTGTCATTATGCCAAGTACAGGAACAGAGCATAACCAAAAGAAATGTGCATCTTTTTAATAAACTTTACTTTGAACAATTCAATTTTAAAAAGACGTAAAGTTTGACAATTAAAGCACACATCGGTAAAGTGCATGGGAGTATGCATTTATATACATCATATGTGTACTTTTCATGCACAGCAGTAGAAGAAAGACTAATGTACATGTGAGTAAATATAGATGTTTATAGGGTAGAGAAATTAAGTACCGTATGCCATGCTGGGATGAGGGGAGAATATAGCCTGCAGCAGAAAATTGTTCACTATGGTTTTACTCAGCGAAATTTACACAGTATCCTGTGTCTGTGTGAAAAGTCCACTGAAACACATAATGTTTAGTGTGTCACAATCAATTATAGAAAACATTTTCAATCTCCTGAACCAAGCGTTGTAGTGGCCACATGAGATTGGTTCTTTCCCCATGGTAGATCAGCCTGCTACGGCAAAGAACGCCGGCACAACGGCTTCAGTCTCGATCAGCGGAGTGCAGATCTGTATCCGGGTGCCGTAGCCGTCGCAAAATCCGCCCTTGCTTAAAGTCCCTATTGTGACAATAGTGAATACAAGATAGTATTATAAAAGTCTGCTGACACTCCCTTAAGCTATCCATAGAATTCAAACACTGTAGTAAAAGGGCACTGACAATTGCATCAAAGAGTGGGCAGACTTGAGTGAAACTACCTATGCTGCTTGTATATACTGGCCAACCTTTGTGGAATTCTATGATCTTCCCTTTCAGGTGTCACAATAGGAATACTTTCTTATCAATAAGGGTGGCCATTTTAAGCTCCCTTCAGATCCCCACAACTCCATGACATCGTCCATTTTACTGTTTTTAATTCTATGGAGCTGACATCATGGAAACTGACTGTGTGATCGAATGGATAAGGTGTCAGTCCTTGGTTCAGAAGATTAAAGAGACCCTTAACAATACTTTAACGCGTGTGCATTTTAAAAGTAGACAGCTGTTTCTTAAAAATTAACCTGAAAAAACATGAAGCTTCAATTAAAGGACTAGTATAATTCAACCTGACCGTGTGACCTAATCATATGGCATATAAAGGATAAGTTATATAACTTTGCTGCAGAATTTGAATAGACAAAAAATGACATCATATGCTCTAATGTCCATAAACGTTTCTTCATCCACAATTGGATAATGTCATGAGGTAAAGGAGAGGTGTAAAGGGGAATTCAAAACGGCTAAGGAAGACAACCGTGCTGCTACGACAATCCAATGCATTTACTGGCCAACTTGATCATGCCATTCTTGCCCATCACGTTCCTTTGTTTTTTGTGATTGCCCGTATGGATGGTCGTCACTTTAAATGGTTCAGCCACACTGAATGGCTGGATGGCGTTATCACCTTTGTTTTTATGAAGAATGGTTTCGTGTACCCTATGTCAAAGGTGATACGTTAGGAAGCATTGAAGCACCTTTTCTTTACATTTACAAAACTGGAATACACTTCTCATGGCTGCCGTGTATACACTTCCAGCTCATTTTCTAGAAGTTAGCCACTTTCCGTGACAAAAAACACTATTCAAACATGGCCCTGATCTTCGGATTGATTGTTGGAGAACCTTCAAGGGTGTTTCATGGGGGTGCTTGTTAATGTATCTTGCGGTATTTCCTACATAAAAACTTTCTTTAAAGTTGGTGCTTGTTAATATGAACTGGTAGCTGTTTCGTCAAAAGAAAGCAGTTAAAGAACTTGGAACCTTTTCTTCATGACAATAAAGCAATTCAGTCATATGATGTTACCTAATATGAAGGGCCCCTAATGGAGAAATTCCTGACTACGGATCTGAAGACGAAGGACTTTAGTCCCTTCTTGCTTGTTTGACACTTGTGTTTATATCATTTGCAAGCTGTTTTTTACGGTCCGATACACAGGGCACCTGATTTTGGATAAGGTAATTGAGCATACCTTGTTCAATAACAGAGCTTTTGAATGTAACATAGTAGTAGTAATGTATGAAAGCAAACTAATAGGTGAGGTTTCTGACTTTGAGCCAGAACATTGAGGATCTGAGTCCCTTCATAAGTGTCTTCTGGTCGTGGTTTTTCATGTTATCTGGCTGCGGTTTTAGAAAGAACCTTGACAAAACTCACAAAACCACTGTCAAGGGACAAGCAAAACTCAACCTGACCATGTGAACTAATACATCAGGCAAATATTGGATAATTTAGTTGACTCAAGTATTAAGACTGACAGTTGGAGACCATTCATGGTTGTTTAGTGCTGGTGCTTTTTAATGTCACTTGCCAGCTGTTTCTCGGACAAAAACTTTCTTTTAAGCTGGTACTTGTGAACACGACTTGGTCACAGTTTCTGCAACAGAAACTTGAAACTAACACTCACAAGGCTTTGTTTAAGGGAATAACATAAGTCAACCCCAATGATGTCACCTAATATGAAAGGACACCTAATGGAGGAGCTTTCTGACTCCGGATCAAAAGATTGAGGACTTGAGTCTTTGCATAGTTGTGTGATGGTGGTGTTTTTTCATATCATCTTGCTGGTGTTACTAACACTGAAATCTGAGAAAAAAACTCACCAAACTTCAGTCAAGGGGCTAACATTGCTCAGCCTGACCATACGGTCGAAACACCTGAGTTTGGATCTGGAGAGTGATTGAGTATGAGAGTTTTTCAATGACAGGGCTGTTTAACTCAACATGACAGCGGTTATTTGACATGGCACTGATCAACCGCTGTCAGTTCTCACAGCTCACTGTTAGGAGTCAGCCTTGTCATGCAATGACCACGTGGCCTAATGGATAAGGCGTTATACTTCAAATCAGAAGACTGAGGGTTCAAGTCCCTTCGTGGTTGGAATTATGCATTTCATCTGGACCAGCAACAATGGCAGATTTTGCAATGCCTATGGCACCTGGAAAAAAGTGTCTCAAGTGCTGGTGCTGTCACTGTCAAATCCAGCAGAGACTTTAAACAAAAGTGGATTTTAATCAGGGTTTGTCAGCAAAGTAGTTAATTCAGTGTGAGTGCTCATTTGTCCTGCTCCCACTGGCAAAAGGAGTAGATGTCATAGATTTAGGGGAAATGGGAAACAGTTAATATTTGATTACAATATTCAAATTTATTGTCATTATGCCAAGTACAGGAACAGAGCATAACCAAAAGAAATGTGCATCTTTTTAATAAACTTTACTTTGAACAATTCAATTTTAAAAAGACGTAAAGTTTGACAATTAAAGCACACATCTAATCAGAGTGTGAATGAATGGTAAAGTGCATGGGAGTGTGCATTTATATACATCATATGTGTACTTTTCATGCACAGCAGTAGAAGAAAGACTAATGTACATGTGAGTAAATATAGATGTTTATAGGGTAGAGAAATTAAGTACCGTATGCCATGCTGGGATGAAGGGAGAATATAGCCTGCAGCAGAAAATTGTTCACTATGGTTTTACTCAGCGAAATTTACACAGTATCCTGTGTCTGTGTGAAAAGTCCACTGAAACACATAATGTTTAGTGTGTCACAATCAATTATAGAAAACATTTTCAATCTCCTGAACCAAGCGTTGTAGTGGCCACGTGAGATTGGTTCTTTCCCCATGGTAGATCAGCCTGCTACGGCAAAGAACGCCAGCACAACGGCTTCAGTCTCGATCAGCGGAGTGCAGATCTATATCCGGGTGCCGTAGCCGTCGCAAAATCCGCCCTTGCTTAAAGTCCCTATTGTGTCAATAGTGAATACAAGATAGTATTATAAAAGACTGCTGACACTCCCTTAAGCTATCCATAGAATTCAAACACTGTAGTAAAAGGGCACTGACAATTGCATCAAAGAGTGGGCAGACTTGAGTGAAACTACCTATGCTGCTTGTATATACTGGCCAACCTTTGTGGAATTCTATGATCTTCCCTTTCAGGTGTCACAATAGGAATACTTTCTTATCAATAAGGGTGGCCATTTTAAGCTCCCTTCAGATCCCCACAACTCCATGACATCGTCCATTTTACTGTTTTTAATTCTATGGAGCTGACATCATGGAAACTGACTGTGTGATCGAATGGATAAGGTGTCAGTCCTTGGTTCAGAAGATTAAAGAGACCCTTAACAATACTTTAACGCGTGTGCATTTTAAAAGTAGACAGCTGTTTCTTAAAAATTAACCTGAAAAAACATGAGGTTTCAATTAAAGGACTAGTATAATTCAGCCTGACCGTGTGACCTAATCATATGGCATATAAAGGATAAGTTATATAACTTTGCTGCAGAATTTGAATAGACAAAAAATGACGTCATATGCTCTAATGTCCATAAACGTTTCTTCAACCACAATTGGATAATGTCATGAGGTAAAGGAGAGGTGTAAAGGGGAATTCAAAACGCCTAAGGAAGACAACCGTGCTGCTACGACAATCCAATGCATTTACTGGCCAACTTGATCATGCCATTCTTGCCCATCACGTTCCTTTGTTTTTTGTGATTGCCCGTATGGATGGTCGTCACTTTAAATGGTTCAGCCACACTGAATGGCTGGATGGCGTTATCACCTTTGTTTTTATGAAGAATGGTTTCGTGTACCCTATGTCAAAGGTGATACGTTAGGAAGCATTGAAGCACCTTTTCTTTACATTTACAAAACTGGAATACACTTCTCATGGCTGCCGTGTATACACTTCCAGCTCATTTTCTAGAAGTTAGCCACTTTCCGTGACAAAAAACACTATTCCAACATGGCCCTGATCTTCGGATTGATTGTTGGAGAACCTTCAAGGGTGTTTCATGGGGTTGCTTGTTAATGTATCTTGCGGTATTTCCTACATAAAAACTTTCTTTAAAGTTGGTGCTTGTTAATATGAACTGGTAGCTGGTTCGTCAAAAGAAAGCAGTTAAAGAACTTGGAACCTTTTCTTCATGACAATAAAGCAATTCAGTCATATGTTGTTACCTAATATGAAGGGCCCCTAATGGAGAAATTCCTGACTACGGATCTGAAGACGAAGGACTTTAGTCCCTTCTTGCTTGTTTGACACTTGTGTTTATATCATTTGCAAGCTGTTTTTTACGGTCCGATACACAGGGCACCTGATTTTGGATAAGGTAATTGAGCATACCTTGTTCAATAACAGAGCTTTTGAATGTAACATAGTAGTAGTAATGTATGAAAGCAAACTAATAGGTGAGGTTTCTGACTTTGAGCCAGAACATTGAGGATCTGAGTCCCTTCATAAGTGTCTTCTGGTCGTGGTTTTTCATGTTATCTGGCTGCGGTTTTAGAAAGAACCTTGACAAAACTCACAAAACCACTGTCAAGGGACAAGCAAAACTCAACCTGACCATGTGAACTAATACATCAGGCAAATATTGGATAATTTAGTTGACTCAAGTATTAAGACTGACAGTTGGAGACCATTCATGGTTGTTTAGTGCTGGTGCTTTTTAATGTCACTTGCCAGCTGTTTCTCGGACAAAAACTTTCTTTTAAGCTGGTACTTGTTAACACGACTTGGTCACAGTTTCTGCAACAGAAACTTGTAACTAACACTCACAAGGCTTTGTTTAAGGGAATAACATAAGTCAACCCCAATGATGTCACCTAATATGAAAGGACACCTAATGGAGGAGCTTTCTGACTCCGGATCAAAAGATTGAGGACTTGAGTCTTTGCATAGTTGTGTGATGGTGGTGTTTTTTCATATCATCTTGCTGGTGTTACTAACACTGAAATCTGAGAAAAAAACTCACCAAACATCAGTCAAGGGGCTAACATTGCTCAGCCTGACCATACGGTCGAAACACCTGAGTTTGGATCTGGAGAGTGATTGAGTATGAGAGTTTTTCAATGACAGGGCTGTTTAACTCAACATGACAGCGGTTATTTGACATGGCACTGATCAACCGCTGTCAGTTCTCACAGCTCACTGTTAGGAGTCCATCTTGTCACGCAATGACCATGTGGCCTAATGGATAAGGCGTCTGACTTCGGATCAGAAGACTGAGGGTTCGAGTCTCTTCGTGGTTGGAATTGTGCATTTCATCTGGACCAGCAACAATGGCAGATTTTGCAATGCCTATGGCACCTGGAAAAAAGTGCTGGTGCTGTCACTGTCAAATCCAGCAGAGACTTTAAACAAAAGTGGATTTTAATCAGGGTTTGTCAGCAAAGTAGTTAATTCAGTGTGAGTGCTCATTTGTTCTGCTCCCACTGGCAAAAGGAGTTGATGTCATAGATTTAGGGGAAATGGGAAACAGTTAATATTTGATTACAATATTCAAATTTATTGTCATTATGCCAAGTACAGGAACAGAGCATAACCAAAAGAAATGTGCATCTTTTTAATAAACTTTACTTTGAACAATTCAATTTTAAAAAGACGTAAAGTTTGACAATTAAAGCACACATCTAATCAGAGTGTAAATGAACGGTAAAGTGCATGGGAGTATGCATTTATATACATCATATGTGTACTTTTCATGCACAGCAGTAGAAGAAAGACTAATGTACATGTGAGTAAATATAGATGTTTATAGGGTAGAGAAATTAAGTACCGTATGCCATGCTGGGATGAGGGGAGAATATAGCCTGCAGCAGAAAATTGTTCACTATGGTTTTACTCAGCGAAATTTACACAGTATCCTGTGTCTGTGTGAAAAGTCCACTGAAACACATAATGTTTAGTGTGTCACAATCAATTATAGAAAACATTTTCAATCTCCTGAACCAAGCGTTGTAGTGGCCACGTGAGATTGGTTCTTTCCCCATGGTAGATCAGCCTGCTACGGCAAAGAACGCCAGCACAACGGCTTCAGTCTCGATCAGCGGAGTGCAGATCTACATCCGGGTGCCGTAGCCGTCGCAAAATCCGCCCTTGCTTAAAGTCCCTATTGTGACAATAGTGAATACAAGATAGTATTATAAAAGTCTGCTGACACTCCCTTAAGCTATCCATAGAATTCAAACACTGTAGTAAAAGGGCACTGACAATTGCATCAAAGAGTGGGCAGACTTGAGTGAAACTACCTATGCTGCTTGTATATACTGGCCAACCTTTGTGGAATTCTATGATCTTCCCTTTCAGGTGTCACAATAGGAATACTTTCTTATCAATAAGGGTGGCCATTTTAAGCTCCCTTCAGATCCCCACAACTCCATGACATCGTCCATTTTACTGTTTTTAATTCTATGGAGCTGACATCATGGAAACTGACTGTGTGATCGAATGGATAAGGTGTCAGTCCTTGGTTCAGAAGATTAAAGAGACCCTTAACAATACTTTAACGCGTGTGCATTTTAAAAGTAGACAGCTGTTTCTTAAAAATTAACCTGAAAAAACATGAAGCTTCAATTAAAGGACTAGTATAATTCAACCTGACCGTGTGACCTAATCATATGGCATATAAAGGATAAGTTATATAACTTTGCTGCAGAATTTGAATAGACAAAAAATGACATCATATGCTCTAATGTCCATAAACGTTTCTTCATCCACAATTGGATAATGTCATGAGGTAAAGGAGAGGTGTAAAGGGGAATTCAAAACGGCTAAGGAAGACAACCGTGCTGCTACGACAATCCAATGCATTTACTGGCCAACTTGATCATGCCATTCTTGCCCATCACGTTCCTTTGTTTTTTGTGATTGCCCGTATGGATGGTCGTCACTTTAAATGGTTCAGCCACACTGAATGGCTGGATGGCGTTATCACCTTTGTTTTTATGAAGAATGGTTTCGTGTACCCTATGTCAAAGGTGATACGTTAGGAAGCATTGAAGCACCTTTTCTTTACATTTACAAAACTGGAATACACTTCTCATGGCTGCCGTGTATACACTTCCAGCTCATTTTCTAGAAGTTAGCCACTTTCCGTGACAAAAAACACTATTCGAACATGGCCCTGATCTTCGGATTGATTGTTGGAGAACCTTCAAGGGTGTTTCATGGGGGTGCTTGTTAATGTATCTTGCGGTATTTCCTACATAAAAACTTTCTTTAAAGTTGGTGCTTGTTAATATGAACTGGTAGCTGGTTCGTCAAAAGAAAGCAGTTAAAGAACTTGGAACCTTTTCTTCATGACAATAAAGCAATTCAGTCATATGATGTTACCTAATATGAAGGGCCCCTAATGGAGAAATTCCTGACTACGGATCTGAAGACGAAGGACTTTAGTCCCTTCTTGCTTGTTTGACACTTGTGTTTATATCATTTGCAAGCTGTTTTTTACGGTCCGATACACAGGGCACCTGATTTTGGATAAGGTAATTGAGCATACCTTGTTCAATAACAGAGCTTTTGAATGTAACATAGTAGTAGTAATGTATGACAGCAAACTAATAGGTGAGGTTTCTGACTTTGAGCCAGAACATTGAGGATCTGAGTCCCTTCATAAGTGTCTTCTGGTCGTGGTTTTTCATGTTATCTGGCTGCGGTTTTAGAAAGAACCTTGACAAAACTCACAAAACCACTGTCAAGGGACAAGCAAAACTCAACCTGACCATGTGAACTAATACATCAGGCAAATATTGGATAATTTAGTTGACTCAAGTATTAAGACTGACAGTTGGAGACCATTCATGGTTGTTTAGTGCTGGTGCTTTTTAATGTCACTTGCCAGCTGTTTCTCGGACAAAAACTTTCTTTTAAGCTGGTACTTGTGAACACGACTTGGTCACAGTTTCTGCAACAGAAACTTGAAACTAACACTCACAAGGCTTTGTTTAAGGGAATAACATAAGTCAACCCCAATGATGTCACCTAATATGAAAGGACACCTAATGGAGGAGCTTTCTGACTCCGGATCAAAAGATTGAGGACTTGAGTCTTTGCATAGTTGTGTGATGGTGGTGTTTTTTCATATCATCTTGCTGGTGTTACTAACACTGAAATCTGAGAAAAAAACTCACCAAACTTCAGTCAAGGGGCTAACATTGCTCAGCCTGACCATACGGTCGAAACACCTGAGTTTGGATCTGGAGAGTGATTGAGTATGAGAGTTTTTCAATGACAGGGCTGTTTAACTCAACATGACAGCGGTTATTTGACATGGCACTGATCAACCGCTGTCAGTTCTCACAGCTCACTGTTAGGAGTCAGCCTTGTAATGCAATGACCACGCGGCCTAATGGATAAGGCGTTATACTTCAAATCAGAAGACTGAGGGTTCAAGTCCCTCCGTGGTTGGAATTATGCATTTCATCTGGACCAGCAACAATGGCAGATTTTGCAATGCCTATGGCACCTGGAAAAAAGTGTCTCAAGTGCTGGTGCTGTCACTGTCAAATCCAGCAGAGACTTTAAACAAAAGTGGATTTTAATCAGGGTTTGTCAGCAAAGTAGTTAATTCAGTGTGAGTGCTCATTTGTCCTGCTCCCACTGGCAAAAGGAGTAGATGTCATAGATTTAGGGGAAATGGGAAACAGTTAATATTTGATTACAATATTCAAATTTATTGTCATTATGCCAAGTACAGGAACAGAGCATAACCAAAAGAAATGTGCATCTTTTTAATAAACTTTACTTTGAACAATTCAATTTTAAAAAGACGTAAAGTTTGACAATTAAAGCACACATCTAATCAGAGTGTGAATGAATGGTAAAGTGCATGGGAGTGTGCATTTATATACATCATATGTGTACTTTTCATGCACAGCAGTAGAAGAAAGACTAATGTACATGTGAGTAAATATAGATGTTTATAGGGTAGAGAAATTAAGTACCGTATGCCATGCTGGGATGAGGGGAGAATATAGCCTGCAGCAGAAAATTGTTCACTATGGTTTTACTCAGCGAAATTTACACAGTATCCTGTGTCTGTGTGAAAAGTCCACTGAAACACATAATGTTTAGTGTGTCACAATCAATTATAGAAAACATTTTCAATCTCCTGAACCAAGCGTTGTAGTGGCCACGTGAGATTGGTTCTTTCCCCATGGTAGATCAGCCTGCTACGGCAAAGAACGCCAGCACAACGGCTTCAGTCTCGATCAGCGGAGTGCAGATCTATATCCGGGTGCCGTAGCCGTCGCAAAATCCGCCCTTGCTTAAAGTCCCTATTGTGTCAATAGTGAATACAAGATAGTATTATAAAAGACTGCTGACACTCCCTTAAGCTATCCATAGAATTCAAACACTGTAGTAAAAGGGCACTGACAATTGCATCAAAGAGTGGGCAGACTTGAGTGAAACTACCTATGCTGCTTGTATATACTGGCCAACCTTTGTGGAATTCTATGATCTTCCCTTTCAGGTGTCACAATAGGAATACTTTCTTATCAATAAGGGTGGCCATTTTAAGCTCCCTTCAGATCCCCACAACTCCATGACATCGTCCATTTTACTGTTTTTAATTCTATGGAGCTGACATCATGGAAACTGACTGTGTGATCGAATGGATAAGGTGTCAGTCCTTGGTTCAGAAGATTAAAGAGACCCTTAACAATACTTTAACGCGTGTGCATTTTAAAAGTAGACAGCTGTTTCTTAAAAATTAACCTGAAAAAACATGAGGTTTCAATTAAAGGACTAGTATAATTCAGCCTGACCGTGTGACCTAATCATATGGCATATAAAGGATAAGTTATATAACTTTGCTGCAGAATTTGAATAGACAAAAAATGACGTCATATGCTCTAATGTCCATAAACGTTTCTTCAACCACAATTGGATAATGTCATGAGGTAAAGGAGAGGTGTAAAGGGGAATTCAAAACGCCTAAGGAAGACAACCGTGCTGCTACGACAATCCAATGCATTTACTGGCCAACTTGATCATGCCATTCTTGCCCATCACGTTCCTTTGTTTTTTGTGATTGCCCGTATGGATGGTCGTCACTTTAAATGGTTCAGCCACACTGAATGGCTGGATGGCGTTATCACCTTTGTTTTTATGAAGAATGGTTTCGTGTACCCTATGTCAAAGGTGATACGTTAGGAAGCATTGAAGCACCTTTTCTTTACATTTACAAAACTGGAATACACTTCTCATGGCTGCCGTGTATACACTTCCAGCTCATTTTCTAGAAGTTAGCCACTTTCCGTGACAAAAAACACTATTCCAACATGGCCCTGATCTTCGGATTGATTGTTGGAGAACCTTCAAGGGTGTTTCATGGGGTTGCTTGTTAATGTATCTTGCGGTATTTCCTACATAAAAACTTTCTTTAAAGTTGGTGCTTGTTAATATGAACTGGTAGCTGGTTCGTCAAAAGAAAGCAGTTAAAGAACTTGGAACCTTTTCTTCATGACAATAAAGCAATTCAGTCATATGTTGTTACCTAATATGAAGGGCCCCTAATGGAGAAATTCCTGACTACGGATCTGAAGACGAAGGACTTTAGTCCCTTCTTGCTTGTTTGACACTTGTGTTTATATCATTTGCAAGCTGTTTTTTACGGTCCGATACACAGGGCACCTGATTTTGGATAAGGTAATTGAGCATACCTTGTTCAATAACAGAGCTTTTGAATGTAACATAGTAGTAGTAATGTATGAAAGCAAACTAATAGGTGAGGTTTCTGACTTTGAGCCAGAACATTGAGGATCTGAGTCCCTTCATAAGTGTCTTCTGGTCGTGGTTTTTCATGTTATCTGGCTGCGGTTTTAGAAAGAACCTTGACAAAACTCACAAAACCACTGTCAAGGGACAAGCAAAACTCAACCTGACCATGTGAACTAATACATCAGGCAAATATTGGATAATTTAGTTGACTCAAGTATTAAGACTGACAGTTGGAGACCATTCATGGTTGTTTAGTGCTGGTGCTTTTTAATGTCACTTGCCAGCTGTTTCTCGGACAAAAACTTTCTTTTAAGCTGGTACTTGTTAACACGACTTGGTCACAGTTTCTGCAACAGAAACTTGTAACTAACACTCACAAGGCTTTGTTTAAGGGAATAACATAAGTCAACCCCAATGATGTCACCTAATATGAAAGGACACCTAATGGAGGAGCTTTCTGACTCCGGATCAAAAGATTGAGGACTTGAGTCTTTGCATAGTTGTGTGATGGTGGTGTTTTTTCATATCATCTTGCTGGTGTTACTAACACTGAAATCTGAGAAAAAAACTCACCAAACATCAGTCAAGGGGCTAACATTGCTCAGCCTGACCATACGGTCGAAACACCTGAGTTTGGATCTGGAGAGTGATTGAGTATGAGAGTTTTTCAATGACAGGGCTGTTTAACTCAACATGACAGCGGTTATTTGACATGGCACTGATCAACCGCTGTCAGTTCTCACAGCTCACTGTTAGGAGTCCATCTTGTCACGCAATGACCATGTGGCCTAATGGATAAGGCGTCTGACTTCGGATCAGAAGACTGAGGGTTTGAGTCTCTTCGTGGTTGGAATTGTGCATTTCATCTGGACCAGCAACAATGGCAGATTTTGCAATGCCTATGGCACCTGGAAAAAAGTGCTGGTGCTGTCACTGTCAAATCCAGCAGAGACTTTAAACAAAAGTGGATTTTAATCAGGGTTTGTCAGCAAAGTAGTTAATTCAGTGTGAGTGCTCATTTGTCCTGCTCCCACTGGCAAAAGGAGTAGATGTCATAGATTTAGGGGAAATGGGAAACAGTTAATATTTGATTACAATATTCAAATTTATTGTCATTATGCCAAGTACAGGAACAGAGCATAACCAAAAGAAATGTGCATCTTTTTAATAAACTTTACTTTGAACAATTCAATTTTAAAAAGACGTAAAGTTTGACAATTAAAGCACACATCTAATCAGAGTGTGAATGAATGGTAAAGTGCATGGGAGTGTGCATTTATATACATCATATGTGTACTTTTCATGCACAGCAGTAGAAGAAAGACTAATGTACATGTGAGTAAATATAGATGTTTATAGGGTAGAGAAATTAAGTACCGTATGCCATGCTGGGATGAGGGGAGAATATAGCCTGCAGCAGAAAATTGTTCACTATGGTTTTACTCAGCGAAATTTACACAGTATCCTGTGTCTGTGTGAAAAGTCCACTGAAACACATAATGTTTAGTGTGTCACAATCAATTATAGAAAACATTTTCAATCTCCTGAACCAAGCGTTGTAGTGGCCACGTGAGATTGGTTCTTTCCCCATGGTAGATCAGCCTGCTACGGCAAAGAACGCCAGCACAACGGCTTCAGTCTCGATCAGCGGAGTGCAGATCTATATCCGGGTGCCGTAGCCGTCGCAAAATCCGCCCTTGCTTAAAGTCCCTATTGTGTCAATAGTGAATACAAGATAGTATTATAAAAGACTGCTGACACTCCCTTAAGCTATCCATAGAATTCAAACACTGTAGTAAAAGGGCACTGACAATTGCATCAAAGAGTGGGCAGACTTGAGTGAAACTACCTATGCTGCTTGTATATACTGGCCAACCTTTGTGGAATTCTATGATCTTCCCTTTCAGGTGTCACAATAGGAATACTTTCTTATCAATAAGGGTGGCCATTTTAAGCTCCCTTCAGATCCCCACAACTCCATGACATCGTCCATTTTACTGTTTTTAATTCTATGGAGCTGACATCATGGAAACTGACTGTGTGATCGAATGGATAAGGTGTCAGTCCTTGGTTCAGAAGATTAAAGAGACCCTTAACAATACTTTAACGCGTGTGCATTTTAAAAGTAGACAGCTGTTTCTTAAAAATTAACCTGAAAAAACATGAGGTTTCAATTAAAGGACTAGTATAATTCAGCCTGACCGTGTGACCTAATCATATGGCATATAAAGGATAAGTTATATAACTTTGCTGCAGAATTTGAATAGACAAAAAATGACGTCATATGCTCTAATGTCCATAAACGTTTCTTCAACCACAATTGGATAATGTCATGAGGTAAAGGAGAGGTGTAAAGGGGAATTCAAAACGCCTAAGGAAGACAACCGTGCTGCTACGACAATCCAATGCATTTACTGGCCAACTTGATCATGCCATTCTTGCCCATCACGTTCCTTTGTTTTTTGTGATTGCCCGTATGGATGGTCGTCACTTTAAATGGTTCAGCCACACTGAATGGCTGGATGGCGTTATCACCTTTGTTTTTATGAAGAATGGTTTCGTGTACCCTATGTCAAAGGTGATACGTTAGGAAGCATTGAAGCACCTTTTCTTTACATTTACAAAACTGGAATACACTTCTCATGGCTGCCGTGTATACACTTCCAGCTCATTTTCTAGAAGTTAGCCACTTTCCGTGACAAAAAACACTATTCCAACATGGCCCTGATCTTCGGATTGATTGTTGGAGAACCTTCAAGGGTGTTTCATGGGGTTGCTTGTTAATGTATCTTGCGGTATTTCCTACATAAAAACTTTCTTTAAAGTTGGTGCTTGTTAATATGAACTGGTAGCTGGTTCGTCAAAAGAAAGCAGTTAAAGAACTTGGAACCTTTTCTTCATGACAATAAAGCAATTCAGTCATATGTTGTTACCTAATATGAAGGGCCCCTAATGGAGAAATTCCTGACTACGGATCTGAAGACGAAGGACTTTAGTCCCTTCTTGCTTGTTTGACACTTGTGTTTATATCATTTGCAAGCTGTTTTTTACGGTCCGATACACAGGGCACCTGATTTTGGATAAGGTAATTGAGCATACCTTGTTCAATAACAGAGCTTTTGAATGTAACATAGTAGTAGTAATGTATGAAAGCAAACTAATAGGTGAGGTTTCTGACTTTGAGCCAGAACATTGAGGATCTGAGTCCCTTCATAAGTGTCTTCTGGTCGTGGTTTTTCATGTTATCTGGCTGCGGTTTTAGAAAGAACCTTGACAAAACTCACAAAACCACTGTCAAGGGACAAGCAAAACTCAACCTGACCATGTGAACTAATACATCAGGCAAATATTGGATAATTTAGTTGACTCAAGTATTAAGACTGACAGTTGGAGACCATTCATGGTTGTTTAGTGCTGGTGCTTTTTAATGTCACTTGCCAGCTGTTTCTCGGACAAAAACTTTCTTTTAAGCTGGTACTTGTTAACACGACTTGGTCACAGTTTCTGCAACAGAAACTTGTAACTAACACTCACAAGGCTTTGTTTAAGGGAATAACATAAGTCAACCCCAATGATGTCACCTAATATGAAAGGACACCTAATGGAGGAGCTTTCTGACTCCGGATCAAAAGATTGAGGACTTGAGTCTTTGCATAGTTGTGTGATGGTGGTGTTTTTTCATATCATCTTGCTGGTGTTACTAACACTGAAATCTGAGAAAAAAACTCACCAAACATCAGTCAAGGGGCTAACATTGCTCAGCCTGACCATACGGTCGAAACACCTGAGTTTGGATCTGGAGAGTGATTGAGTATGAGAGTTTTTCAATGACAGGGCTGTTTAACTCAACATGACAGCGGTTATTTGACATGGCACTGATCAACCGCTGTCAGTTCTCACAGCTCACTGTTAGGAGTCCATCTTGTCACGCAATGACCATGTGGCCTAATGGATAAGGCGTCTGACTTCGGATCAGAAGACTGAGGGTTTGAGTCTCTTCGTGGTTGGAATTGTGCATTTCATCTGGACCAGCAACAATGGCAGATTTTGCAATGCCTATGGCACCTGGAAAAAAGTGCTGGTGCTGTCACTGTCAAATCCAGCAGAGACTTTAAACAAAAGTGGATTTTAATCAGGGTTTGTCAGCAAAGTAGTTAATTCAGTGTGAGTGCTCATTTGTTCTGCTCCCACTAGCAAAAGGAGTTGATGTCATAGATTTAGGGGAAATGGGAAACAGTTAATATTTGATTACAATATTCAAATTTATTGTCATTATGCCAAGTACAGGAACAGAGCATAACCAAAAGAAATGTGCATCTTTTTAATAAACTTTACTTTGAACAATTCAATTTTAAAAAGACGTAAAGTTTGACAATTAAAGCACACATCTAATCAGAGTGTAAATGAACGGTAAAGTGCATGGGAGTATGCATTTATATACATCATATGTGTACTTTTCATGCACAGCAGTAGAAGAAAGACTAATGTACATGTGAGTAAATATAGATGTTTATAGGGTAGAGAAATTAAGTACCGTATGCCATGCTGGGATGAGGGGAGAATATAGCCTGCAGCAGAAAATTGTTCACTATGGTTTTACTCAGCGAAATTTACACAGTATCCTGTGTCTGTGTGAAAAGTCCACTGAAACACATAATGTTTAGTGTGTCACAATCAATTATAGAAAACATTTTCAATCTCCTGAACCAAGCGTTGTAGTGGCCACGTGAGATTGGTTCTTTCCCCATGGTAGATCAGCCTGCTACGGCAAAGAACGCCGGCACAACGGCTTCAGTCTCGATCAGCGGAGTGCAGATCTACATCCGGGTGCCGTAGCCGTCGCAAAATCCGCCCTTGCTTAAAGTCCCTATTGTGACAATAGTGAATACAAGATAGTATTATAAAAGTCTGCTGACACTCCCTTAAGCTATCCATAGAATTCAAACACTGTAGTAAAAGGGCACTGACAATTGCATCAAAGAGTGGGCAGACTTGAGTGAAACTACCTATGCTGCTTGTATATACTGGCCAACCTTTGTGGAATTCTATGATCTTCCCTTTCAGGTGTCACAATAGGAATACTTTCTTATCAATAAGGGTGGCCATTTTAAGCTCCCTTCAGATCCCCACAACTCCATGACATCGTCCATTTTACTGTTTTTAATTCTATGGAGCTGACATCATGGAAACTGACTGTGTGATCGAATGGATAAGGTGTCAGTCCTTGGTTCAGAAGATTAAAGAGACCCTTAACAATACTTTAACGCGTGTGCATTTTAAAAGTAGACAGCTGTTTCTTAAAAATTAACCTGAAAAAACATGAAGCTTCAATTAAAGGACTAGTATAATTCAACCTGACCGTGTGACCTAATCATATGGCATATAAAGGATAAGTTATATAACTTTGCTGCAGAATTTGAATAGACAAAAAATGACATCATATGCTCTAATGTCCATAAACGTTTCTTCATCCACAATTGGATAATGTCATGAGGTAAAGGAGAGGTGTAAAGGGGAATTCAAAACGGCTAAGGAAGACAACCGTGCTGCTACGACAATCCAATGCATTTACTGGCCAACTTGATCATGCCATTCTTGCCCATCACGTTCCTTTGTTTTTTGTGATTGCCCGTATGGATGGTCGTCACTTTAAATGGTTCAGCCACACTGAATGGCTGGATGGCGTTATCACCTTTGTTTTTATGAAGAATGGTTTCGTGTACCCTATGTCAAAGGTGATACGTTAGGAAGCATTGAAGCACCTTTTCTTTACATTTACAAAACTGGAATACACTTCTCATGGCTGCCGTGTATACACTTCCAGCTCATTTTCTAGAAGTTAGCCACTTTCTGTGACAAAAAACACTATTCGAACATGGCCCTGATCTTCGGATTGATTGTTGGAGAACCTTCAAGGGTGTTTCATGGGGGTGCTTGTTAATGTATCTTGCGGTATTTCCTACATAAAAACTTTCTTTAAAGTTGGTGCTTGTTAATATGAACTGGTAGCTGGTTCGTCAAAAGAAAGCAGTTAAAGAACTTGGAACCTTTTCTTCATGACAATAAAGCAATTCAGTCATATGATGTTACCTAATATGAAGGGCCCCTAATGGAGAAATTCCTGACTACGGATCTGAAGACGAAGGACTTTAGTCCCTTCTTGCTTGTTTGACACTTGTGTTTATATCATTTGCAAGCTGTTTTTTACGGTCCGATACACAGGGCACCTGATTTTGGATAAGGTAATTGAGCATACCTTGTTCAATAACAGAGCTTTTGAATGTAACATAGTAGTAGTAATGTATGAAAGCAAACTAATAGGTGAGGTTTCTGACTTTGAGCCAGAACATTGAGGATCTGAGTCCCTTCATAAGTGTCTTCTGGTCGTGGTTTTTCATGTTATCTGGCTGCGGTTTTAGAAAGAACCTTGACAAAACTCACAAAACCACTGTCAAGGGACAAGCAAAACTCAACCTGACCATGTGAACTAATACATCAGGCAAATATTGGATAATTTAGTTGACTCAAGTATTAAGACTGACAGTTGGAGACCATTCATGGTTGTTTAGTGCTGGTGCTTTTTAATGTCACTTGCCAGCTGTTTCTCGGACAAAAACTTTCTTTTAAGCTGGTACTTGTGAACACGACTTGGTCACAGTTTCTGCAACAGAAACTTGAAACTAACACTCACAAGGCTTTGTTTAAGGGAATAACATAAGTCAACCCCAATGATGTCACCTAATATGAAAGGACACCTAATGGAGGAGCTTTCTGACTCCGGATCAAAAGATTGAGGACTTGAGTCTTTGCATAGTTGTGTGATGGTGGTGTTTTTTCATATCATCTTGCTGGTGTTACTAACACTGAAATCTGAGAAAAAAACTCACCAAACTTCAGTCAAGGGGCTAACATTGCTCAGCCTGACCATACGGTCGAAACACCTGAGTTTGGATCTGGAGAGTGATTGAGTATGAGAGTTTTTCAATGACAGGGCTGTTTAACTCAACATGACAGCGGTTATTTGACATGGCACTGATCAACCGCTGTCAGTTCTCACAGCTCACTGTTAGGAGTCAGCCTTGTCATGCAATGACCATGTGGCCTAATGGATAAGGCGTTATACTTCAAATCAGAAGACTGAGGGTTCAAGTCCCTTCGTGGTTGGAATTATGCATTTCATCTGGACCAGCAACAATGGCAGATTTTGCAATGCCTATGGCACCTGGAAAAAAGTGTCTCAAGTGCTGGTGCTGTCACTGTCAAATCCAGCAGAGACTTTAAACAAAAGTGGATTTTAATCAGGGTTTGTCAGCAAAGTAGTTAATTCAGTGTGAGTGCTCATTTGTCCTGCTCCCACTGGCAAAAGGAGTAGATGTCATAGATTTAGGGGAAATGGGAAACAGTTAATATTTGATTACAATATTCAAATTTATTGTCATTATGCCAAGTACAGGAACAGAGCATAACCAAAAGAAATGTGCATCTTTTTAATAAACTTTACTTTGAACAATTCAATTTTAAAAAGACGTAAAGTTTGACAATTAAAGCACACATCTAATCAGAGTGTGAATGAATGGTAAAGTGCATGGGAGTGTGCATTTATATACATCATATGTGTACTTTTCATGCACAGCAGTAGAAGAAAGACTAATGTACATGTGAGTAAATATAGATGTTTATAGGGTAGAGAAATTAAGTACCGTATGCCATGCTGGGATGAGGGGAGAATATAGCCTGCAGCAGAAAATTGTTCACTATGGTTTTACTCAGCGAAATTTACACAGTATCCTGTGTCTGTGTGAAAAGTCCACTGAAACACATAATGTTTAGTGTGTCACAATCAATTATAGAAAACATTTTCAATCTCCTGAACCAAGCGTTGTAGTGGCCACGTGAGATTGGTTCTTTCCCCATGGTAGATCAGCCTGCTACGGCAAAGAACGCCAGCACAACGGCTTCAGTCTCGATCAGCGGAGTGCAGATCTATATCCGGGTGCCGTAGCCGTCGCAAAATCCGCCCTTGCTTAAAGTCCCTATTGTGTCAATAGTGAATACAAGATAGTATTATAAAAGACTGCTGACACTCCCTTAAGCTATCCATAGAATTCAAACACTGTAGTAAAAGGGCACTGACAATTGCATCAAAGAGTGGGCAGACTTGAGTGAAACTACCTATGCTGCTTGTATATACTGGCCAACCTTTGTGGAATTCTATGATCTTCCCTTTCAGGTGTCACAATAGGAATACTTTCTTATCAATAAGGGTGGCCATTTTAAGCTCCCTTCAGATCCCCACAACTCCATGACATCGTCCATTTTACTGTTTTTAATTCTATGGAGCTGACATCATGGAAACTGACTGTGTGATCGAATGGATAAGGTGTCAGTCCTTGGTTCAGAAGATTAAAGAGACCCTTAACAATACTTTAACGCGTGTGCATTTTAAAAGTAGACAGCTGTTTCTTAAAAATTAACCTGAAAAAACATGAGGTTTCAATTAAAGGACTAGTATAATTCAGCCTGACCGTGTGACCTAATCATATGGCATATAAAGGATAAGTTATATAACTTTGCTGCAGAATTTGAATAGACAAAAAATGACGTCATATGCTCTAATGTCCATAAACGTTTCTTCAACCACAATTGGATAATGTCATGAGGTAAAGGAGAGGTGTAAAGGGGAATTCAAAACGGCTAAGGAAGACAACCGTGCTGCTACGACAATCCAATGCATTTACTGGCCAACTTGATCATGCCATTCTTGCCCATCACGTTCCTTTGTTTTTTGTGATTGCCCGTATGGATGGTCGTCACTTTAAATGGTTCAGCCACACTGAATGGCTGGATGGCGTTATCACCTTTGTTTTTATGAAGAATGGTTTCGTGTACCCTATGTCAAAGGTGATACGTTAGGAAGCATTGAAGCACCTTTTCTTTACATTTACAAAACTGGAATACACTTCTCATGGCTGCCGTGTATACACTTCCAGCTCATTTTCTAGAAGTTAGCCACTTTCCGTGACAAAAAACACTATTCCAACATGGCCCTGATCTTCGGATTGATTGTTGGAGAACCTTCAAGGGTGTTTCATGGGGTTGCTTGTTAATGTATCTTGCGGTATTTCCTACATAAAAACTTTCTTTAAAGTTGGTGCTTGTTAATATGAACTGGTAGCTGTTTCGTCAAAAGAAACCAGTTAAAGAACTTGGAACCTTTTCTTCATGACAATAAAGCAATTCAGTCATATGATGTTACCTAATATGAAGGGCCCCTAATGGAGAAATTCCTGACTACGGATCTGAAGACGAAGGACTTTAGTCCCTTCTTGCTTGTTGGACACTTGTGTTTATATCATTTGCAAGCTGTTTTTTACGGTCCGATACACAGGGCACCTGATTTTGGATAAGGTAATTGAGCATACCTTGTTCAATAACAGAGCTTTTGAATGTAACATAGTAGTAGTAATGTATGAAAGCAAACTAATAGGTGAGGTTTCTGACTTTGAGCCAGAACATTGAGGATCTGAGTCCCTTCATAAGTGTCTTCTGGTCGTGGTTTTTCATGTTATCTGGCTGCGGTTTTAGAAAGAACCTTGACAAAACTCACAAAACCACTGTCAAGGGACAAGCAAAACTCAACCTGACCATGTGAACTAATACATCAGGCAAATATTGGATAATTTAGTTGACTCAAGTATTAAGACTGACAGTTGGAGACCATTCATGGTTGTTTAGTGCTGGTGCTTTTTAATGTCACTTGCCAGCTGTTTCTCGGACAAAAACTTTCTTTTAAGCTGGTACTTGTGAACACGACTTGGTCACAGTTTCTGCAACAGAAACTTGAAACTTGATTGTCACAATCAATTATAGAAAACATTTTCAATCTCCTGAACCAAGCGTTGTAGTGGCCACGTGAGATTGGTTCTTTCCCCATGGTAGATCAGCCTGCTACGGCAAAGAACGCCGGCACAACGGCTTCAGTCTCGATCAGCGGAGTGCAGATCTATATCCGGGTGCCGTAGCCGTCGCAAAATCCGCCCTTGCTTAAAGTCCCTATTGTGACAATAGTGAATACAAGATAGTATTATAAAAGTCTGCTGACACTCCCTTAAGCTATCCATAGAATTCAAACACTGTAGTAAAAGGGCACTGACAATTGCATCAAAGAGTGGGCAGACTTGAGTGAAACTACCTATGCTGCTTGTATATACTGGCCAACCTTTGTGGAATTCTATGATCTTCCCTTTCAGGTGTCACAATAGGAATACTTTCTTATCAATAAGGGTGGCCATTTTAAGCTCCCTTCAGATCCCCACAACTCCATGACATCGTCCATTTTACTGTTTTTAATTCTATGGAGCTGACATCATGGAAACTGACTGTGTGATCGAATGGATAAGGTGTCAGTCCTTGGTTCAGAAGATTAAAGAGACCCTTAACAATACTTTAACGCGTGTGCATTTTAAAAGTAGACAGCTGTTTCTTAAAAATTAACCTGAAAAAACATGAAGCTTCAATTAAAGGACTAGTATAATTCAACCTGACCGTGTGACCTAATCATATGGCATATAAAGGATAAGTTATATAACTTTGCTGCAGAATTTGAATAGACAAAAAATGACATCATATGCTCTAATGTCCATAAACGTTTCTTCATCCACAATTGGATAATGTCATGAGGTAAAGGAGAGGTGTAAAGGGGAATTCAAAACGGCTAAGGAAGACAACCGTGCTGCTACGACAATCCAATGCATTTACTGGCCAACTTGATCATGCCATTCTTGCCCATCACGTTCCTTTGTTTTTTGTGATTGCCCGTATGGATGGTCGTCACTTTAAATGGTTCAGCCACACTGAATGGCTGGATGGCGTTATCACCTTTGTTTTTATGAAGAATGGTTTCGTGTACCCTATGTCAAAGGTGATACGTTAGGAAGCATTGAAGCACCTTTTCTTTACATTTACAAAACTGGAATACACTTCTCATGGCTGCCGTGTATACACTTCCAGCTCATTTTCTAGAAGTTAGCCACTTTCCGTGACAAAAAACACTATTCGAACATGGCCCTGATCTTCGGATTGATTGTTGGAGAACCTTCAAGGGTGTTTCATGGGGGTGCTTGTTAATGTATCTTGCGGTATTTCCTACATAAAAACTTTCTTTAAAGTTGGTGCTTGTTAATATGAACTGGTAGCTGGTTCGTCAAAAGAAAGCAGTTAAAGAACTTGGAACCTTTTCTTCATGACAATAAAGCAATTCAGTCATATGATGTTACCTAATATGAAGGGCCCCTAATGGAGAAATTCCTGACTACGGATCTGAAGACGAAGGACTTTAGTCCCTTCTTGCTTGTTTGACACTTGTGTTTATATCATTTGCAAGCTGTTTTTTACGGTCCGATACACAGGGCACCTGATTTTGGATAAGGTAATTGAGCATACCTTGTTCAATAACAGAGCTTTTGAATGTAACATAGTAGTAGTAATGTATGAAAGCAAACTAATAGGTGAGGTTTCTGACTTTGAGCCAGAACATTGAGGATCTGAGTCCCTTCATAAGTGTCTTCTGGTCGTGGTTTTTCATGTTATCTGGCTGCGGTTTTAGAAAGAACCTTGACAAAACTCACAAAACCACTGTCAAGGGACAAGCAAAACTCAACCTGACCATGTGAACTAATACATCAGGCAAATATTGGATAATTTAGTTGACTCAAGTATTAAGACTGACAGTTGGAGACCATTCATGGTTGTTTAGTGCTGGTGCTTTTTAATGTCACTTGCCAGCTGTTTCTCGGACAAAAACTTTCTTTTAAGCTGGTACTTGTGAACACGACTTGGTCACAGTTTCTGCAACAGAAACTTGAAACTAACACTCACAAGGCTTTGTTTAAGGGAATAACATAAGTCAACCCCAATGATGTCACCTAATATGAAAGGACACCTAATGGAGGTGCTTTCTGACTCCGGATCAAAAGATTGAGGACTTGAGTCTTTGCATAGTTGTGTGATGGTGGTGTTTTTTCATATCATCTTGCTGGTGTTACTAACACTGAAATCTGAGAAAAAAACTCACCAAACTTCAGTCAAGGGGCTAACATTGCTCAGCCTGACCATACGGTCGAAACACCTGAGTTTGGATCTGGAGAGTGATTGAGTATGAGAGTTTTTCAATGACAGGGCTGTTTAACTCAACATGACAGCGGTTATTTGACATGGCACTGATCAACCGCTGTCAGTTCTCACAGCTCACTGTTAGGAGTCAGCCTTGTCATGCAATGACCACGTGGCCTAATGGATAAGGCGTCATACTTCAAATCAGAAGACTGAGGGTTCAAGTCCCTTCGTGGTTGGAATTATGCATTTCATCTGGACCAGCAACAATGGCAGATTTTGCAATGCCTATGGCACCTGGAAAAAAGTGTCTCAAGTGCTGGTGCTGTCACTGTCAAATCCAGCAGAGACTTTAAACAAAAGTGGATTTTAATCAGGGTTTGTCAGCAAAGTAGTTAATTCAGTGTGAGTGCTCATTTGTCCTGCTCCCACTGGCAAAAGGAGTAGATGTCATAGATTTAGGGGAAATGGGAAACAGTTAATATTTGATTACAATATTCAAATTTATTGTCATTATGCCAAGTACAGGAACAGAGCATAACCAAAAGAAATGTGCATCTTTTTAATAAACTTTACTTTGAACAATTCAATTTTAAAAAGACGTAAAGTTTGACAATTAAAGCACACATCTAATCAGAGTGTGAATGAATGGTAAAGTGCATGGGAGTGTGCATTTATATACATCATATGTGTACTTTTCATGCACAGCAGTAGAAGAAAGACTAATGTACATGTGAGTAAATATAGATGTTTATAGGGTAGAGAAATTAAGTACCGTATGCCATGCTGGGATGAGGGGAGAATATAGCCTGCAGCAGAAAATTGTTCACTATGGTTTTACTCAGCGAAATTTACACAGTATCCTGTGTCTGTGTGAAAAGTCCACTGAAACACATAATGTTTAGTGTGTCACAATCAATTATAGAAAACATTTTCAATCTCCTGAACCAAGCGTTGTAGTGGCCACGTCAGATTGGTTCTTTCCCCATGGTAGATCAGCCTGCTACGGCAAAGAACGCCAGCACAACGGCTTCAGTCTCGATCAGCGGAGTGCAGATCTATATCCGGGTGCCGTAGCCGTCGCAAAATCCGCCCTTGCTTAAAGTCTCTATTGTGTCAATAGTGAATACGAGATAGTATTATAAAAGACTGCTGACACTCCCTTAAGCTATCCATAGAATTCAAACACTGTAGTAAAAGGGCACTGACAATTGCATCAAAGAGTGGGCAGACTTGAGTGAAACTACCTATGCTGCTTGTATATACTGGCCAACCTTTGTGGAATTCTATGATCTTCCCTTTCAGGTGTCACAATAGGAATACTTTCTTATCAATAAGGGTGGCCATTTTAAGCTCCCTTCAGATCCCCACAACTCCATGACATCGTCCATTTTACTGTTTTTAATTCTATGGAGCTGACATCATGGAAACTGACTGTGTGATCGAATGGATAAGGTGTCAGTCCTTGGTTCAGAAGATTAAAGAGACCCTTAACAATACTTTAACGCGTGTGCATTTTAAAAGTAGACAGCTGTTTCTTAAAAATTAACCTGAAAAAACATGAGGTTTCAATTAAAGGACTAGTATAATTCAGCCTGACCGTGTGACCTAATCATATGGCATATAAAGGATAAGTTATATAACTTTGCTGCAGAATTTGAATAGACAAAAAATGACGTCATATGCTCTAATGTCCATAAACGTTTCTTCAACCACAATTGGATAATGTCATGAGGTAAAGGAGAGGTGTAAAGGGGAATTCAAAACGGCTAAGGAAGACAACCGTGCTGCTACGACAATCCAATGCATTTACTGGCCAACTTGATCATGCCATTCTTGCCCATCACGTTCCTTTGTTTTTTGTGATTGCCCGTATGGATGGTCGTCACTTTAAATGGTTCAGCCACACTGAATGGCTGGATGGCGTTATCACCTTTGTTTTTATGAAGAATGGTTTCGTGTACCCTATGTCAAAGGTGATACGTTAGGAAGCATTGAAGCACCTTTTCTTTACATTTACAAAACTGGAATACACTTCTCATGGCTGCCGTGTATACACTTCCAGCTCATTTTCTAGAAGTTAGCCACTTTCCGTGACAAAAAACACTATTCCAACATGGCCCTGATCTTTGGATTGATTGTTGGAGAACCTTCAAGGGTGTTTCATGGGGGTGCTTGTTAATGTATCTTGCGGTATTTCCTACATAAAAACTTTCTTTAAAGTTGGTGCTTGTTAATATGAACTGGTAGCTGTTTCGTCAAAAGAAAGCAGTTAAAGAACTTGGAACCTTTTCTTCATGACAATAAAGCAATTCAGTCATATGATGTTACCTAATATGAAGGGCCCCTAATGGAGAAATTCCTGACTACGGATCTGAAGACGAAGGACTTTAGTCCCTTCTTGCTTGTTTGACACTTGTGTTTATATCATTTGCAAGCTGTTTTTTACGGTCCGATACACAGGGCACCTGATTTTGGATAAGGTAATTGAGCATACCTTGTTCAATAACAGAGCTTTTGAATGTAACATAGTAGTAGTAATGTATGAAAGCAAACTAATAGGTGAGGTTTCTGACTTTGAGCCAGAACATTGAGGATCTGAGTCCCTTCATAAGTGTCTTCTGGTCGTGGTTTTTCATGTTATCTGGCTGCGGTTTTAGAAAGAACCTTGACAAAACTCACAAAACCACTGTCAAGGGACAAGCAAAACTCAACCTGACCATGTGAACTAATACATCAGGCAAATATTGGATAATTTAGTTGACTCAAGTATTAAGACTGACAGTTGGAGACCATTCATGGTTGTTTAGTGCTGGTGCTTTTTAATGTCACTTGCCAGCTGTTTCTCGGACAAAAACTTTCTTTTAAGCTGGTACTTGTTAACACGACTTGGTCACAGTTTCTGCAACAGAAACTTGAAACTAACACTCACAAGGCTTTGTTTAAGGGAATAACATAAGTCAACCCCAATGATGTCACCTAATATGAAAGGACACCTAATGGAGGAGCTTTCTGACTCCGGATCAAAAGATTGAGGACTTGAGTCTTTGCATAGTTGTGTGATGGTGGTGTTTTTTCATATCATCTTGCTGGTGTTACTAACACTGAAATCTGAGAAAAAAACTCACCAAACATCAGTCAAGGGGCTAACATTGCTCAGCCTGACCATACGGTCGAAACACCTGAGTTTGGATCTGGAGAGTGATTGAGTATGAGAGTTTTTCAATGACAGGGCTGTTTAACTCAACATGACAGCGGTTATTTGACATGGCACTGATCAGCCGCTGTCAGTTCTCACAGCTCACTGTTAGGAGTCAGCCTTGTCATGCAATGACCATGTGGCCTAATGGATAAGGCGTCTGACTTCGGATCAGAAGACTGAGGGTTCGAGTCCCTACGTGGTTGGAATTGTGCATTTCATTTGGACCAGCAACAATGGCAGATTTTGCAATGCCTATGGCACCTGGAAAAAAGTGTCTCAAGTGCTGGTGCTGTCACTGTCAAATCCAGCAGAGACTTTAAACAAAAGTGGATTTTAATCAGGGTTTGTCAGCAAAGTAGTTAATTCAGTGTGAGTGCTCATTTGTTCTGCTCCCACTAGCAAAAGGAGTTGATGTCATAGATTTAGGGGAAATGGGAAACAGTTAATATTTGATTACAATATTCAAATTTATTGTCATTATGCCAAGTACAGGAACAGAGCATAACCAAAAGAAATGTGCATCTTTTTAATAAACTTTACTTTGAACAATTCAATTTTAAAAAGACGTAAAGTTTGACAATTAAAGCACACATCTAATCAGAGTGTAAATGAACGGTAAAGTGCATGGGAGTATGCATTTATATACATCATATGTGTACTTTTCATGCACAGCAGTAGAAGAAAGACTAATGTACATGTGAGTAAATATAGATGTTTATAGGGTAGAGAAATTAAGTACCGTATGCCATGCTGGGATGAGGGGAGAATATAGCCTGCAGCAGAAAATTGTTCACTATGGTTTTACTCAGCGAAATTTACACAGTATCCTGTGTCTGTGTGAAAAGTCCACTGAAACACATAATGTTTAGTGTGTCACAATCAATTATAGAAAACATTTTCAATCTCCTGAACCAAGCGTTGTAGTGGCCACGTGAGATTGGTTCTTTCCCCATGGTAGATCAGCCTGCTACGGCAAAGAACGCCGGCACAACGGCTTCAGTCTCGATCAGCGGAGTGCAGATCTATATCCGGGTGCCGTAGCCGTCGCAAAATCCGCCCTTGCTTAAAGTCCCTATTGTGACAATAGTGAATACAAGATAGTATTATAAAAGTCTGCTGACACTCCCTTAAGCTATCCATAGAATTCAAACACTGTAGTAAAAGGGCACTGACAATTGCATCAAAGAGTGGGCAGACTTGAGTGAAACTACCTATGCTGCTTGTATATACTGGCCAACCTTTGTGGAATTCTATGATCTTCCCTTTCAGGTGTCACAATAGGAATACTTTCTTATCAATAAGGGTGGCCATTTTAAGCTCCCTTCAGATCCCCACAACTCCATGACATCGTCCATTTTACTGTTTTTAATTCTATGGAGCTGACATCATGGAAACTGACTGTGTGATCGAATGGATAAGGTGTCAGTCCTTGGTTCAGAAGATTAAAGAGACCCTTAACAATACTTTAACGCGTGTGCATTTTAAAAGTAGACAGCTGTTTCTTAAAAATTAACCTGAAAAAACATGAGGTTTCAATTAAAGGACTAGTATAATTCAGCCTGACCGTGTGACCTAATCATATGGCATATAAAGGATAAGTTATATAACTTTGCTGCAGAATTTGAATAGACAAAAAATGACATCATATGCTCTAATGTCCATAAACGTTTCTTCATCCACAATTGGATAATGTCATGAGGTAAAGGAGAGGTGTAAAGGGGAATTCAAAACGGCTAAGGAAGACAACCGTGCTGCTACGACAATCCAATGCATTTACTGGCCAACTTGATCATGCCATTCTTGCCCATCACGTTCCTTTGTTTTTTGTGATTGCCCGTATGGATGGTCGTCACTTTAAATGGTTCAGCCACACTGAATGGCTGGATGGCGTTATCACCTTTGTTTTTATGAAGAATGGTTTCGTGTACCCTATGTCAAAGGTGATACGTTAGGAAGCATTGAAGCACCTTTTCTTTACATTTACAAAACTGGAATACACTTCTCATGGCTGCCGTGTATACACTTCCAGCTCATTTTCTAGAAGTTAGCCACTTTCCGTGACAAAAAACACTATTCGAACATGGCCCTGATCTTCGGATTGATTGTTGGAGAACCTTCAAGGGTGTTTCATGGGGGTGCTTGTTAATGTATCTTGCGGTATTTCCTACATAAAAACTTTCTTTAAAGTTGGTGCTTGTTAATATGAACTGGTAGCTGTTTCGTCAAAAGAAAGCAGTTAAAGAACTTGGAACCTTTTCTTCATGACAATAAAGCAATTCAGTCATATGATGTTACCTAATATGAAGGGCCCCTAATGGAGAAATTCCTGACTACGGATCTGAAGACGAAGGACTTTAGTCCCTTCTTGCTTGTTTGACACTTGTGTTTATATCATTTGCAAGCTGTTTTTTACGGTCCGATACACAGGGCACCTGATTTTGGATAAGGTAATTGAGCATACCTTGTTCAATAACAGAGCTTTTGAATGTAACATAGTAGTAGTAATGTATGAAAGCAAACTAATAGGTGAGGTTTCTGACTTTGAGCCAGAACATTGAGGATCTGAGTCCCTTCATAAGTGTCTTCTGGTCGTGGTTTTTCATGTTATCTGGCTGCGGTTTTAGAAAGAACCTTGACAAAACTCACAAAACCACTGTCAAGGGACAAGCAAAACTCAACCTGACCATGTGAACTAATACATCAGGCAAATATTGGATAATTTAGTTGACTCAAGTATTAAGACTGACAGTTGGAGACCATTCATGGTTGTTTAGTGCTGGTGCTTTTTAATGTCACTTGCCAGCTGTTTCTCGGACAAAAACTTTCTTTTAAGCTGGTACTTGTGAACACGACTTGGTCACAGTTTCTGCAACAGAAACTTGAAACTTGATTGTCACAATCAATTATAGAAAACATTTTCAATCTCCTGAACCAAGCGTTGTAGTGGCCACGTGAGATTGGTTCTTTCCCCATGGTAGATCAGCCTGCTACGGCAAAGAACGCCGGCACAACGGCTTCAGATTCGATCAGCGGAGTGCAGATCTATATCCGGGTGCCGTAGCCGTCGCAAAATCCGCCCTTGCTTAAAGTCCCTATTGTGACAATAGTGAATACAAGATAGTATTATAAAAGTCTGCTGACACTCCCTTAAGCTATCCATAGAATTCAAACACTGTAGTAAAAGGGCACTGACAATTGCATCAAAGAGTGGGCAGACTTGAGTGAAACTACCTATGCTGCTTGTATATACTGGCCAACCTTTGTGGAATTCTATGATCTTCCCTTTCAGGTGTCACAATAGGAATACTTTCTTATCAATAAGGGTGGCCATTTTAAGCTCCCTTCAGATCCCCACAACTCCATGACATCGTCCATTTTACTGTTTTTAATTCTATGGAGCTGACATCATGGAAACTGACTGTGTGATCGAATGGATAAGGTGTCAGTCCTTGGTTCAGAAGATTAAAGAGACCCTTAACAATACTTTAACGCGTGTGCATTTTAAAAGTAGACAGCTGTTTCTTAAAAATTAACCTGAAAAAACATGAAGCTTCAATTAAAGGACTAGTATAATTCAACCTGACCGTGTGACCTAATCATATGGCATATAAAGGATAAGTTATATAACTTTGCTGCAGAATTTGAATAGACAAAAAATGACATCATATGCTCTAATGTCCATAAACGTTTCTTCATCCACAATTGGATAATGTCATGAGGTAAAGGAGAGGTGTAAAGGGGAATTCAAAACGGCTAAGGAAGACAACCGTGCTGCTACGACAATCCAATGCATTTACTGGCCAACTTGATCATGAGGGCCCCTAATGGAGAAATTCCTGACTACGGATCTGAAGACGAAGGACTTTAGTCCCTTCTTGCTTGTTGGACACTTGTGTTTATATCATTTGCAAGCTGTTTTTTACGGTCCGATACACAGGGCACCTGATTTTGGATAAGGTAATTGAGCATACCTTGTTCAATAACAGAGCTTTTGAATGTAACATAGTAGTAGTAATGTATGAAAGCAAACTAATAGGTGAGGTTTCTGACTTTGAGCCAGAACATTGAGGATCTGAGTCCCTTCATAAGTGTCTTCTGGTCGTGGTTTTTCATGTTATCTGGCTGCGGTTTTAGAAAGAACCTTGACAAAACTCACAAAACCACTGTCAAGGGACAAGCAAAACTCAACCTGACCATGTGAACTAATACATCAGGCAAATATTGGATAATTTAGTTGACTCAAGTATTAAGACTGACAGTTGGAGACCATTCATGGTTGTTTAGTGCTGGTGCTTTTTAATGTCACTTGCCAGCTGTTTCTCGGACAAAAACTTTCTTTTAAGCTGGTACTTGTTAACACGACTTGGTCACAGTTTCTGCAACAGAAACTTGAAACTAACACTCACAAGGCTTTGTTTAAGGGAATAACATAAGTCAACCCCAATGATGTCACCTAATATGAAAGGACACCTAATGGAGGAGCTTTCTGACTCCGGATCAAAAGATTGAGGACTTGAGTCTTTGCATAGTTGTGTGATGGTGGTGTTTTTTCATATCATCTTGCTGGTGTTACTAACACTGAAATCTGAGAAAAAAACTCACCAAACATCAGTCAAGGGGCTAACATTGCTCAGCCTGACCATACGGTCGAAACACCTGAGTTTGGATCTGGAGAGTGATTGAGTATGAGAGTTTTTCAATGACAGGGCTGTTTAACTCAACATGACAGCGGTTATTTGACATGGCACTGATCAACCGCTGTCAGTTCTCACAGCTCACAGTTAGGAGTCAATCTTGTCATGCAATGACCATGTGGCCTAATGGATAAGGCGTCTGACTTCGGATCAGAAGACTGAGGGTTCGAGTCTCTTTGTGGTTAGAATTGTGCATTTCATCTGGACCAGCAACAATGGCAGATTTTGCAATGCCTATGGCACCTGGAAAAAAGTGTCTCAAGTGCTGGTGCTGTCACTGTCAAATCCAGCAGAGACTTTAAACAAAAGTGGATTTTAATCAGGGTTTGTCAGCAAAGTAGTTAATTCAGTGTGAGTGCTCATTTGTTCTGCTCCCACTAGCAAAAGGAGTTGATGTCATAGATTTAGGGGAAATGGGAAACAGTTAATATTTGATTACAATATTCAAATTTATTGTCATTATGCCAAGTACAGGAACAGAGCATAACCAAAAGAAATGTGCATCTTTTTAATAAACTTTACTTTGAACAATTCAATTTTAAAAAGACGTAAAGTTTGACAATTAAAGCACACATCTAATCAGAGTGTAAATGAACGGTAAAGTGCATGGGAGTATGCATTTATATACATCATATGTGTACTTTTCATGCACAGCAGTAGAAGAAAGACTAATGTACATGTGAGTAAATATAGATGTTTATAGGGTAGAGAAATTAAGTACCGTATGCCATGCTGGGATGAGGGGAGAATATAGCCTGCAGCAGAAAATTGTTCACTATGGTTTTACTCAGCGAAATTTACACAGTATCCTGTGTCTGTGTGAAAAGTCCACTGAAACACATAATGTTTAGTGTGTCACAATCAATTATAGAAAACATTTTCAATCTCCTGAACCAAGCGTTGTAGTGGCCACATGAGATTGGTTCTTTCCCCATGGTAGATCAGCCTGCTACGGCAAAGAACGCCGGCACAACGGCTTCAGTCTCGATCAGCGGAGTGCAGATCTATATCCGGGTGCCGTAGCCGTCGCAAAATCCGCCCTTGCTTAAAGTCCCTATTGTGACAATAGTGAATACAAGATAGTATTATAAAAGTCTGCTGACACTCCCTTAAGCTATCCATAGAATTCAAACACTGTAGTAAAAGGGCACTGACAATTGCATCAAAGAGTGGGCAGACTTGAGTGAAACTACCTATGCTGCTTGTATATACTGGCCAACCTTTGTGGAATTCTATGATCTTCCCTTTCAGGTGTCACAATAGGAATACTTTCTTATCAATAAGGGTGGCCATTTTAAGCTCCCTTCAGATCCCCACAACTCCATGACATCGTCCATTTTACTGTTTTTAATTCTATGGAGCTGACATCATGGAAACTGACTGTGTGATCGAATGGATAAGGTGTCAGTCCTTGGTTCAGAAGATTAAAGAGACCCTTAACAATACTTTAACGCGTGTGCATTTTAAAAGTAGACAGCTGTTTCTTAAAAATTAACCTGAAAAAACATGAAGCTTCAATTAAAGGACTAGTATAATTCAACCTGACCGTGTGACCTAATCATATGGCATATAAAGGATAAGTTATATAACTTTGCTGCAGAATTTGAATAGACAAAAAATGACATCATATGCTCTAATGTCCATAAACGTTTCTTCATCCACAATTGGATAATGTCATGAGGTAAAGGAGAGGTGTAAAGGGGAATTCAAAACGGCTAAGGAAGACAACCGTGCTGCTACGACAATCCAATGCATTTACTGGCCAACTTGATCATGCCATTCTTGCCCATCACGTTCCTTTGTTTTTTGTGATTGCCCGTATGGATGGTCGTCACTTTAAATGGTTCAGCCACACTGAATGGCTGGATGGCGTTATCACCTTTGTTTTTATGAAGAATGGTTTCGTGTACCCTATGTCAAAGGTGATACGTTAGGAAGCATTGAAGCACCTTTTCTTTACATTTACAAAACTGGAATACACTTCTCATGGCTGCCGTGTATACACTTCCAGCTCATTTTCTAGAAGTTAGCCACTTTCCGTGACAAAAAACACTATTCAAACATGGCCCTGATCTTCGGATTGATTGTTGGAGAACCTTCAAGGGTGTTTCATGGGGGTGCTTGTTAATGTATCTTGCGGTATTTCCTACATAAAAACTTTCTTTAAAGTTGGTGCTTGTTAATATGAACTGGTAGCTGTTTCGTCAAAAGAAAGCAGTTAAAGAACTTGGAACCTTTTCTTCATGACAATAAAGCAATTCAGTCATATGATGTTACCTAATATGAAGGGCCCCTAATGGAGAAATTCCTGACTACGGATCTGAAGACGAAGGACTTTAGTCCCTTCTTGCTTGTTTGACACTTGTGTTTATATCATTTGCAAGCTGTTTTTTACGGTCCGATACACAGGGCACCTGATTTTGGATAAGGTAATTGAGCATACCTTGTTCAATAACAGAGCTTTTGAATGTAACATAGTAGTAGTAATGTATGAAAGCAAACTAATAGGTGAGGTTTCTGACTTTGAGCCAGAACATTGAGGATCTGAGTCCCTTCATAAGTGTCTTCTGGTCGTGGTTTTTCATGTTATCTGGCTGCGGTTTTAGAAAGAACCTTGACAAAACTCACAAAACCACTGTCAAGGGACAAGCAAAACTCAACCTGACCATGTGAACTAATACATCAGGCAAATATTGGATAATTTAGTTGACTCAAGTATTAAGACTGACAGTTGGAGACCATTCATGGTTGTTTAGTGCTGGTGCTTTTTAATGTCACTTGCCAGCTGTTTCTCGGACAAAAACTTTCTTTTAAGCTGGTACTTGTGAACACGACTTGGTCACAGTTTCTGCAACAGAAACTTGAAACTAACACTCACAAGGCTTTGTTTAAGGGAATAACATAAGTCAACCCCAATGATGTCACCTAATATGAAAGGACACCTAATGGAGGAGCTTTCTGACTCCGGATCAAAAGATTGAGGACTTGAGTCTTTGCATAGTTGTGTGATGGTGGTGTTTTTTCATATCATCTTGCTGGTGTTACTAACACTGAAATCTGAGAAAAAAACTCACCAAACTTCAGTCAAGGGGCTAACATTGCTCAGCCTGACCATACGGTCGAAACACCTGAGTTTGGATCTGGAGAGTGATTGAGTATGAGAGTTTTTCAATGACAGGGCTGTTTAACTCAACATGACAGCGGTTATTTGACATGGCACTGATCAACCGCTGTCAGTTCTCACAGCTCACTGTTAGGAGTCAGCCTTGTCATGCAATGACCACGTGGCCTAATGGATAAGGCGTTATACTTCAAATCAGAAGACTGAGGGTTCAAGTCCCTTCGTGGTTGGAATTATGCATTTCATCTGGACCAGCAACAATGGCAGATTTTGCAATGCCTATGGCACCTGGAAAAAAGTGTCTCAAGTGCTGGTGCTGTCACTGTCAAATCCAGCAGAGACTTTAAACAAAAGTGGATTTTAATCAGGGTTTGTCAGCAAAGTAGTTAATTCAGTGTGAGTGCTCATTTGTCCTGCTCCCACTGGCAAAAGGAGTAGATGTCATAGATTTAGGGGAAATGGGAAACAGTTAATATTTGATTACAATATTCAAATTTATTGTCATTATGCCAAGTACAGGAACAGAGCATAACCAAAAGAAATGTGCATCTTTTTAATAAACTTTACTTTGAACAATTCAATTTTAAAAAGACGTAAAGTTTGACAATTAAAGCACACATCTAATCAGAGTGTGAATGAATGGTAAAGTGCATGGGAGTGTGCATTTATATACATCATATGTGTACTTTTCATGCACAGCAGTAGAAGAAAGACTAATGTACATGTGAGTAAATATAGATGTTTATAGGTTAGAGAAATTAAGTACCGTATGCCATGCTGGGATGAGGGGAGAATATAGCCTGCAGCAGAAAATTGTTCACTATGGTTTTACTCAGCGAAATTTACACAGTATCCTGTGTCTGTGTGAAAAGTCCACTGAAACACATAATGTTTAGTGTGTCACAATCAATTATAGAAAACATTTTCAATCTCCTGAACCAAGCGTTGTAGTGGCCACGTGAGATTGGTTCTTTCCCCATGGTAGATCAGCCTGCTACGGCAAAGAACGCCAGCACAACGGCTTCAGTCTCGATCAGCGGAGTGCAGATCTATATCCGGGTGCCGTAGCCGTCGCAAAATCCGCCCTTGCTTAAAGTCTCTATTGTGTCAATAGTGAATACGAGATAGTATTATAAAAGACTGCTGACACTCCCTTAAGCTATCCATAGAATTCAAACACTGTAGTAAAAGGGCACTGACAATTGCATCAAAGAGTGGGCAGACTTGAGTGAAACTACCTATGCTGCTTGTATATACTGGCCAACCTTTGTGGAATTCTATGATCTTCCCTTTCAGGTGTCACAATAGGAATACTTTCTTATCAATAAGGGTGGCCATTTTAAGCTCCCTTCAGATCCCCACAACTCCATGACATCGTCCATTTTACTGTTTTTAATTCTATGGAGCTGACATCATGGAAACTGACTGTGTGATCGAATGGATAAGGTGTCAGTCCTTGGTTCAGAAGATTAAAGAGACCCTTAACAATACTTTAACGCGTGTGCATTTTAAAAGTAGACAGCTGTTTCTTAAAAATTAACCTGAAAAAACATGAGGTTTCAATTAAAGGACTAGTATAATTCAGCCTGACCGTGTGACCTAATCATATGGCATATAAAGGATAAGTTATATAACTTTGCTGCAGAATTTGAATAGACAAAAAATGACGTCATATGCTCTAATGTCCATAAACGTTTCTTCAACCACAATTGGATAATGTCATGAGGTAAAGGAGAGGTGTAAAGGGGAATTCAAAACGGCTAAGGAAGACAACCGTGCTGCTACGACAATCCAATGCATTTACTGGCCAACTTGATCATGCCATTCTTGCCCATCACGTTCCTTTGTTTTTTGTGATTGCCCGTATGGATGGTCGTCACTTTAAATGGTTCAGCCACACTGAATGGCTGGATGGCGTTATCACCTTTGTTTTTATGAAGAATGGTTTCGTGTACCCTATGTCAAAGGTGATACGTTAGGAAGCATTGAAGCACCTTTTCTTTACATTTACAAAACTGGAATACACTTCTCATGGCTGCCGTGTATACACTTCCAGCTCATTTTCTAGAAGTTAGCCACTTTCCGTGACAAAAAACACTATTCGAACATGGCCCTGATCTTTGGATTGATTGTTGGAGAACCTTCAAGGGTGTTTCATGGGGGTGCTTGTTAATGTATCTTGCGGTATTTCCTACATAAAAACTTTCTTTAAAGTTGGTGCTTGTTAATATGAACTGGTAGCTGTTTCGTCAAAAGAAAGCAGTTAAAGAACTTGGAACCTTTTCTTCATGACAATAAAGCAATTCAGTCATATGATGTTACCTAATATGAAGGGCCCCTAATGGAGAAATTCCTGACTACGGATCTGAAGACGAAGGACTTTAGTCCCTTCTTGCTTGTTTGACACTTGTGTTTATATCATTTGCAAGCTGTTTTTTACGGTCCGATACACAGGGCACCTGATTTTGGATAAGGTAATTGAGCATACCTTGTTCAATAACAGAGCTTTTGAATGTAACATAGTAGTAGTAATGTATGAAAGCAAACTAATAGGTGAGGTTTCTGACTTTGAGCCAGAACATTGAGGATCTGAGTCCCTTCATAAGTGTCTTCTGGTCGTGGTTTTTCATGTTATCTGGCTGCGGTTTTAGAAAGAACCTTGACAAAACTCACAAAACCACTGTCAAGGGACAAGCAAAACTCAACCTGACCATGTGAACTAATACATCAGGCAAATATTGGATAATTTAGTTGACTCAAGTATTAAGACTGACAGTTGGAGACCATTCATGGTTGTTTAGTGCTGGTGCTTTTTAATGTCACTTGCCAGCTGTTTCTCGGACAAAAACTTTCTTTTAAGCTGGTACTTGTTAACACGACTTGGTCACAGTTTCTGCAACAGAAACTTGAAACTAACACTCACAAGGCTTTGTTTAAGGGAATAACATAAGTCAACCCCAATGATGTCACCTAATATGAAAGGACACCTAATGGAGGAGCTTTCTGACTCCGGATCAAAAGATTGAGGACTTGAGTCTTTGCATAGTTGTGTGATGGTGGTGTTTTTTCATATCATCTTGCTGGTGTTACTAACACTGAAATCTGAGAAAAAAACTCACCAAACATCAGTCAAGGGGCTAACATTGCTCAGCCTGACCATACGGTCGAAACACCTGAGTTTGGATCTGGAGAGTGATTGAGTATGAGAGTTTTTCAATGACAGGGCTGTTTAACTCAACATGACAGCGGTTATTTGACATGGCACTGATCAGCCGCTGTCAGTTCTCACAGCTCACTGTTAGGAGTCAGCCTTGTCATGCAATGACCATGTGGCCTAATGGATAAGGCGTCTGACTTCGGATCAGAAGACTGAGGGTTCGAGTCCCTACGTGGTTGGAATTGTGCATTTCATTTGGACCAGCAACAATGGCAGATTTTGCAATGCCTATGGCACCTGGAAAAAAGTGTCTCAAGTGCTGGTGCTGTCACTGTCAAATCCAGCAGAGACTTTAAACAAAAGTGGATTTTAATCAGGGTTTGTCAGCAAAGTAGTTAATTCAGTGTGAGTGCTCATTTGTTCTGCTCCCACTAGCAAAAGGAGTTGATGTCATAGATTTAGGGGAAATGGGAAACAGTTAATATTTGATTACAATATTCAAATTTATTGTCATTATGCCAAGTACAGGAACAGAGCATAACCAAAAGAAATGTGCATCTTTTTAATAAACTTTACTTTGAACAATTCAATTTTAAAAAGACGTAAAGTTTGACAATTAAAGCACACATCTAATCAGAGTGTAAATGAACGGTAAAGTGCATGGGAGTATGCATTTATATACATCATATGTGTACTTTTCATGCACAGCAGTAGAAGAAAGACTAATGTACATGTGAGTAAATATAGATGTTTATAGGGTAGAGAAATTAAGTACCGTATGCCATGCTGGGATGAGGGGAGAATATAGCCTGCAGCAGAAAATTGTTCACTATGGTTTTACTCAGCGAAATTTACACAGTATCCTGTGTCTGTGTGAAAAGTCCACTGAAACACATAATGTTTAGTGTGTCACAATCAATTATAGAAAACATTTTCAATCTCCTGAACCAAGCGTTGTAGTGGCCACGTGAGATTGGTTCTTTCCCCATGGTAGATCAGCCTGCTACGGCAAAGAACGCCGGCACAACGGCTTCAGTCTCGATCAGCGGAGTGCAGATCTATATCCGGGTGCCGTAGCCGTCGCAAAATCCGCCCTTGCTTAAAGTCCCTATTGTGACAATAGTGAATACAAGATAGTATTATAAAAGTCTGCTGACACTCCCTTAAGCTATCCATAGAATTCAAACACTGTAGTAAAAGGGCACTGACAATTGCATCAAAGAGTGGGCAGACTTGAGTGAAACTACCTATGCTGCTTGTATATACTGGCCAACCTTTGTGGAATTCTATGATCTTCCCTTTCAGGTGTCACAAGAGGAATACTTTCTTATCAATAAGGGTGGCCATTTTAAGCTCCCTTCAGATCCCCACAACTCCATGACATCGTCCATTTTACTGTTTTTAATTCTATGGAGCTGACATCATGGAAACTGACTGTGTGATCGAATGGATAAGGTGTCAGTCCTTGGTTCAGAAGATTAAAGAGACCCTTAACAATACTTTAACGCGTGTGCATTTTAAAAGTAGACAGCTGTTTCTTAAAAATTAACCTGAAAAAACATGAAGCTTCAATTAAAGGACTAGTATAATTCAACCTGACCGTGTGACCTAATCATATGGCATATAAAGGATAAGTTATATAACTTTGCTGCAGAATTTGAATAGACAAAAAATGACATCATATGCTCTAATGTCCATAAACGTTTCTTCATCCACAATTGGATAATGTCATGAGGTAAAGGAGAGGTGTAAAGGGGAATTCAAAACGGCTAAGGAAGACAACCGTGCTGCTACGACAATCCAATGCATTTACTGGCCAACTTGATCATGAGGGCCCCTAATGGAGAAATTCCTGACTACGGATCTGAAGACGAAGGACTTTAGTCCCTTCTTGCTTGTTGGACACTTGTGTTTATATCATTTGCAAGCTGTTTTTTACGGTCCGATACACAGGGCACCTGATTTTGGATAAGGTAATTGAGCATACCTTGTTCAATAACAGAGCTTTTGAATGTAACATAGTAGTAGTAATGTATGAAAGCAAACTAATAGGTGAGGTTTCTGACTTTGAGCCAGAACATTGAGGATCTGAGTCCCTTCATAAGTGTCTTCTGGTGGTGGTTTTTCATGTTATCTGGCTGCGGTTTTAGAAAGAACCTTGACAAAACTCACAAAACCACTGTCAAGGGACAAGCAAAACTCAACCTGACCATGTGAACTAATACATCAGGCAAATATTGGATAATTTAGTTGACTCAAGTATTAAGACTGACAGTTGGAGACCATTCATGGTTGTTTAGTGCTGGTGCTTTTTAATGTCACTTGCCAGCTGTTTCTCGGACAAAAACTTTCTTTTAAGCTGGTACTTGTTAACACGACTTGGTCACAGTTTCTGCAACAGAAACTTGAAACTAACACTCACAAGGCTTTGTTTAAGGGAATAACATAAGTCAACCCCAATGATGTCACCTAATATGAAAGGACACCTAATGGAGGAGCTTTCTGACTCCGGATCAAAAGATTGAGGACTTGAGTCTTTGCATAGTTGTGTGATGGTGGTGTTTTTTCATATCATCTTGCTGGTGTTACTAACACTGAAATCTGAGAAAAAAACTCACCAAACATCAGTCAAGGGGCTAACATTGCTCAGCCTGACCATACGGTCGAAACACCTGAGTTTGGATCTGGAGAGTGATTGAGTATGAGAGTTTTTCAATGACAGGGCTGTTTAACTCAACATGACAGCGGTTATTTGACATGGCACTGATCAACCGCTGTCAGTTCTCACAGCTCACTGTTAGGAGTCAATCTTTTCACGCAATGACCATGTGGCCTAATGGATAAGGCGTCTGACTTCGGATCAGAAGACTGAGGGTTCGAGTGTCTTTGTGGTTGGAATTGTGCATTTCATCTGGACCAGCAACAATGGCAGATTTTGCAATGCCTATGGCACCTGGAAAAAAGTGTCTCAAGTGCTGGTGCTGTCACTGTCAAATTCAGCAGAGACTTTAAACAAAAGTGGATTTTAATCAGGGTTTGTCAGCAAAGTAGTTAATTCAGTGTGAGTGCTCATTTGTTCTGCTCCCACTAGCAAAAGGAGTTGATGTCATAGATTTAGGGGAAATGGGAAACAGTTAATATTTGATTACAATATTCAAATTTATTGTCATTATGCCAAGTACAGGAACAGAGCATAACCAAAAGAAATGTGCATCTTTTTAATAAACTTTACTTTGAACAATTCAATTTTAAAAAGACGTAAAGTTTGACAATTAAAGCACACATCTAATCAGAGTGTAAATGAACGGTAAAGTGCATGGGAGTATGCATTTATATACATCATATGTGTACTTTTCATGCACAGCAGTAGAAGAAAGACTAATGTACATGTGAGTAAATATAGATGTTTATAGGGTAGAGAAATTAAGTACCGTATGCCATGCTGGGATGAGGGGAGAATATAGCCTGCAGCAGAAAATTGTTCACTATGGTTTTACTCAGCGAAATTTACACAGTATCCTGTGTCTGTGTGAAAAGTCCACTGAAACACATAATGTTTAGTGTGTCACAATCAATTATAGAAAACATTTTCAATCTCCTGAACCAAGCGTTGTAGTGGCCACGTGAGATTGGTTCTTTCCCCATGGTAGATCAGCCTGCTACGGCAAAGAACGCCGGCACAACGGCTTCAGTCTCGATCAGCGGAGTGCAGATCTATATCCGGGTGCCGTAGCCGTCGCAAAATCCGCCCTTGCTTAAAGTCCCTATTGTGACAATAGTGAATACAAGATAGTATTATAAAAGTCTGCTGACACTCCCTTAAGCTATCCATAGAATTCAAACACTGTAGTAAAAGGGCACTGACAATTGCATCAAAGAGTGGGCAGACTTGAGTGAAACTACCTATGCTGCTTGTATATACTGGCCAACCTTTGTGGAATTCTATGATCTTCCCTTTCAGGTGTCACAATAGGAATACTTTCTTATCAATAAGGGTGGCCATTTTAAGCTCCCTTCAGATCCCCACAACTCCATGACATCGTCCATTTTACTGTTTTTAATTCTATGGAGCTGACATCATGGAAACTGACTGTGTGATCGAATGGATAAGGTGTCAGTCCTTGGTTCAGAAGATTAAAGAGACCCTTAACAATACTTTAACGCGTGTGCATTTTAAAAGTAGACAGCTGTTTCTTAAAAATTAACCTGAAAAAACATGAAGCTTCAATTAAAGGACTAGTATAATTCAACCTGACCGTGTGACCTAATCATATGGCATATAAAGGATAAGTTATATAACTTTGCTGCAGAATTTGAATAGACAAAAAATGACATCATATGCTCTAATGTCCATAAACGTTTCTTCATCCACAATTGGATAATGTCATGAGGTAAAGGAGAGGTGTAAAGGGGAATTCAAAACGCCTAAGGAAGACAACCGTGCTGCTACGACAATCCAATGCATTTACTGGCCAACTTGATCATGCCATTCTTGCCCATCACGTTCCTTTGTTTTTTGTGATTGCCCGTATGGATGGTCGTCACTTTAAATGGTTCAGCCACACTGAATGGCTGGATGGCGTTATCACCTTTGTTTTTATGAAGAATGGTTTCGTGTACCCTATGTCAAAGGTGATACGTTAGGAAGCATTGAAGCACCTTTTCTTTACATTTACAAAACTGGAATACACTTCTCATGGCTGCCGTGTATACACTTCCAGCTCATTTTCTAGAAGTTAGCCACTTTCCGTGACAAAAAACACTATTCGAACATGGCCCTGATCTTCGGATTGATTGTTGGAGAACCTTCAAGGGTGTTTCATGGGGGTGCTTGTTAATGTATCTTGCGGTATTTCCTACATAAAAACTTTCTTTAAAGTTGGTGCTTGTTAATATGAACTGGTAGCTGGTTCGTCAAAAGAAAGCAGTTAAAGAACTTGGAACCTTTTCTTCATGACAATAAAGCAATTCAGTCATATGATGTTACCTAATATGAAGGGCCCCTAATGGAGAAATTCCTGACTACGGATCTGAAGACGAAGGACTTTAGTCCCTTCTTGCTTGTTTGACACTTGTGTTTATATCATTTGCAAGCTGTTTTTTACGGTCCGATACACAGGACACCTGATTTTGGATAAGGTAATTGAGCATACCTTGTTCAATAACAGAGCTTTTGAATGTAACATAGTAGTAGTAATGTATGAAAGCAAACTAATAGGTGAGGTTTCTGACTTTGAGCCAGAACATTGAGGATCTGAGTCCCTTCATAAGTGTCTTCTGGTCGTGGTTTTTCATGTTATCTGGCTGCGGTTTTAGAAAGAACCTTGACAAAACTCACAAAACCACTGTCAAGGGACAAGCAAAACTCAACCTGACCATGTGAACTAATACATCAGGCAAATATTGGATAATTTAGTTGACTCAAGTATTAAGACTGACAGTTGGAGACCATTCATGGTTGTTTAGTGCTGGTGCTTTTTAATGTCACTTGCCAGCTGTTTCTCGGACAAAAACTTTCTTTTAAGCTGGTACTTGTGAACACGACTTGGTCACAGTTTCTGCAACAGAAACTTGAAACTAACACTCACAAGGCTTTGTTTAAGGGAATAACATAAGTCAACCCCAATGATGTCACCTAATATGAAAGGACACCTAATGGAGGAGCTTTCTGACTCCGGATCAAAAGATTGAGGACTTGAGTCTTTGCATAGTTGTGTGATGGTGGTGTTTTTTCATATCATCTTGCTGGTGTTACTAACACTGAAATCTGAGAAAAAAACTCACCAAACTTCAGTCAAGGGGCTAACATTGCTCAGCCTGACCATACGGTCGAAACACCTGAGTTTGGATCTGGAGAGTGATTGAGTATGAGAGTTTTTCAATGACAGGGCTGTTTAACTCAACATGACAGCGGTTATTTGACATGGCACTGATCAACCGCTGTCAGTTCTCACAGCTCACTGTTAGGAGTCAGCTTTGCCATGCAATGACCACGTGGCCTAATGGATAAGGCGTTATACTTCAAATCAGAAGACTGAGGGTTCAAGTCCCTTCGTGGTTGGAATTATGCATTTCATCTGGACCAGCAACAATGGCAGATTTTGCAATGCCTATGGCACCTGGAAAAAAGTGTCTCAAGTGCTGGTGCTGTCACTGTCAAATCCAGCAGAGACTTTAAACAAAAGTGGATTTTAATCAGGGTTTGTCAGCAAAGTAGTTAATTCAGTGTGAGTGCTCATTTGTCCTGCTCCCACTGGCAAAAGGAGTAGATGTCATAGATTTAGGGGAAATGGGAAACAGTTAATATTTGATTACAATATTCAAATTTATTGTCATTATGCCAAGTACAGGAACAGAGCATAACCAAAAGAAATGTGCATCTTTTTAATAAACTTTACTTTGAACAATTCAATTTTAAAAAGACGTAAAGTTTGACAATTAAAGCACACATCTAATCAGAGTGTGAATGAATGGTAAAGTGCATGGGAGTGTGCATTTATATACATCATATGTGTACTTTTCATGCACAGCAGTAGAAGAAAGACTAATGTACATGTGAGTAAATATAGATGTTTATAGGGTAGAGAAATTAAGTACCGTATGCCATGCTGGGATGAGGGGAGAATATAGCCTGCAGCAGAAAATTGTTCACTATGGTTTTACTCAGCGAAATTTACACAGTATCCTGTGTCTGTGTGAAAAGTCCACTGAAACACATAATGTTTAGTGTGTCACAATCAATTATAGAAAACATTTTCAATCTCCTGAACCAAGCGTTGTAGTGGCCACGTGAGATTGGTTCTTTCCCCATGGTAGATCAGCCTGCTACGGCAAAGAACGCCAGCACAACGGCTTCAGTCTCGATCAGCGGAGTGCAGATCTATATCCGGGTGCCGTAGCCGTCGCAAAATCCGCCCTTGCTTAAAGTCCCTATTGTGTCAATAGTGAATACAAGATAGTATTATAAAAGACTGCTGACACTCCCTTAAGCTATCCATAGAATTCAAACACTGTAGTAAAAGGGCACTGACAATTGCATCAAAGAGTGGGCAGACTTGAGTGAAACTACCTATGCTGCTTGTATATACTGGCCAACCTTTGTGGAATTCTATGATCTTCCCTTTCAGGTGTCACAATAGGAATACTTTCTTATCAATAAGGGTGGCCATTTTAAGCTCCCTTCAGATCCCCACAACTCCATGACATCGTCCATTTTACTGTTTTTAATTCTATGGAGCTGACATCATGGAAACTGACTGTGTGATCGAATGGATAAGGTGTCAGTCCTTGGTTCAGAAGATTAAAGAGACCCTTAACAATACTTTAACGCGTGTGCATTTTAAAAGTAGACAGCTGTTTCTTAAAAATTAACCTGAAAAAACATGAGGTTTCAATTAAAGGACTAGTATAATTCAGCCTGACCGTGTGACCTAATCATATGGCATATAAAGGATAAGTTATATAACTTTGCTGCAGAATTTGAATAGACAAAAAATGACGTCATATGCTCTAATGTCCATAAACGTTTCTTCAACCACAATTGGATAATGTCATGAGGTAAAGGAGAGGTGTAAAGGGGAATTCAAAACGCCTAAGGAAGACAACCGTGCTGCTACGACAATCCAATGCATTTACTGGCCAACTTGATCATGCCATTCTTGCCCATCACGTTCCTTTGTTTTTTGTGATTGCCCGTATGGATGGTCGTCACTTTAAATGGTTCAGCCACACTGAATGGCTGGATGGCGTTATCACCTTTGTTTTTATGAAGAATGGTTTCGTGTACCCTATGTCAAAGGTGATACGTTAGGAAGCATTGAAGCACCTTTTCTTTACATTTACAAAACTGGAATACACTTCTCATGGCTGCCGTGTATACACTTCCAGCTCATTTTCTAGAAGTTAGCCACTTTCCGTGACAAAAAACACTATTCCAACATGGCCCTGATCTTCGGATTGATTGTTGGAGAACCTTCAAGGGTGTTTCATGGGGTTGCTTGTTAATGTATCTTGCGGTATTTCCTACATAAAAACTTTCTTTAAAGTTGGTGCTTGTTAATATGAACTGGTAGCTGTTTCGTCAAAAGAAAGCAGTTAAAGAACTTGGAACCTTTTCTTCATGACAATAAAGCAATTCAGTCATATGATGTTACCTAATATGAAGGGCCCCTAATGGAGAAATTCCTGACTACGGATCTGAAGACGAAGGACTTTAGTCCCTTCTTGCTTGTTGGACACTTGTGTTTATATCATTTGCAAGCTGTTTTTTACGGTCCGATACACAGGGCACCTGATTTTGGATAAGGTAATTGAGCATACCTTGTTCAATAACAGAGCTTTTGAATGTAACATAGTAGTAGTAATGTATGAAAGCAAACTAATAGGTGAGGTTTCTGACTTTGAGCCAGAACATTGAGGATCTGAGTCCCTTCATAAGTGTCTTCTGGTCGTGGTTTTTCATGTTATCTGGCTGCGGTTTTAGAAAGAACCTTGACAAAACTCACAAAACCACTGTCAAGGGACAAGCAAAACTCAACCTGACCATGTGAACTAATACATCAGGCAAATATTGGATAATTTAGTTGACTCAAGTATTAAGACTGACAGTTGGAGACCATTCATGGTTGTTTAGTGCTGGTGCTTTTTAATGTCACTTGCCAGCTGTTTCTCGGACAAAAACTTTCTTTTAAGCTGGTACTTGTTAACACGACTTGGTCACAGTTTCTGCAACAGAAACTTGAAACTAACACTCACAAGGCTTTGTTTAAGGGAATAACATAAGTCAACCCCAATGATGTCACCTAATATGAAAGGACACCTAATGGAGGAGCTTTCTGACTCCGGATCAAAAGATTGAGGACTTGAGTCTTTGCATAGTTGTGTGATGGTGGTGTTTTTTCATATCATCTTGCTGGTGTTACTAACACTGAAATCTGAGAAAAAAACTCACCAAACATCAGTCAAGGGGCTAACATTGCTCAGCCTGACCATACGGTCGAAACACCTGAGTTTGGATCTGGAGAGTGATTGAGTATGAGAGTTTTTCAATGACAGGGCTGTTTAACTCAACATGACAGCGGTTATTTGACATGGCACTGATCAACCGCTGTCAGTTCTCACAGCTCACTGTTCGGAGTCAGCCTTGTCATGCAATGACCATGTGGCCTAATGGATAAGGCGTCTGACTTCGGATCAGAAGACTGAGGGTTCGAGTCTCTTCGTGGTTGGAATTGTGCATTTCATCTGGACCAGCAACAATGGCAGATTTTGCAATGCCTATGGCACCTGGAAAAAAGTGCTGGTGCTGTCACTGTCAAATCCAGCAGAGACTTTAAACAAAAGTGGATTTTAATCAGGGTTTGTCAGCAAAGTAGTTAATTCAGTGTGAGTGCTCATTTGTTCTGCTCCCACTAGCAAAAGGAGTTGATGTCATAGATTTAGGGGAAATGGGAAACAGTTAATATTTGATTACAATATTCAAATTTATTGTCATTATGCCAAGTACAGGAACAGAGCATAACCAAAAGAAATGTGCATCTTTTTAATAAACTTTACTTTGAACAATTCAATTTTAAAAAGACGTAAAGTTTGACAATTAAAGCACACATCTAATCAGAGTGTAAATGAACGGTAAAGTGCATGGGAGTATGCATTTATATACATCATATGTGTACTTTTCATGCACAGCAGTAGAAGAAAGACTAATGTACATGTGAGTAAATATAGATGTTTATAGGGTAGAGAAATTAAGTACCGTATGCCATGCTGGGATGAGGGGAGAATATAGCCTGCAGCAGAAAATTGTTCACTATGGTTTTACTCAGCGAAATTTACACAGTATCCTGTGTCTGTGTGAAAAGTCCACTGAAACACATAATGTTTAGTGTGTCACAATCAATTATAGAAAACATTTTCAATCTCCTGAACCAAGCGTTGTAGTGGCCACGTGAGATTGGTTCTTTCCCCATGGTAGATCAGCCTGCTACGGCAAAGAACGCCGGCACAACGGCTTCAGTCTCGATCAGCGGAGTGCAGATCTATATCCGGGTGCCGTAGCCGTCGCAAAATCCGCCCTTGCTTAAAGTCCCTATTGTGACAATAGTGAATACAAGATAGTATTATAAAAGTCTGCTGACACTCCCTTAAGCTATCCATAGAATTCAAACACTATAGTAAAAGGGCACTGACAATTGCATCAAAGAGTGGGCAGACTTGAGTGAAACTACCTATGCTGCTTGTATATACTGGCCAACCTTTGTGGAATTCTATGATCTTCCCTTTCAGGTGTCACAATAGGAATACTTTCTTATCAATAAGGGTGGCCATTTTAAGCTCCCTTCAGATCCCCACAACTCCATGACATCGTCCATTTTACTGTTTTTAATTCTATGGAGCTGACATCATGGAAACTGACTGTGTGATCGAATGGATAAGGTGTCAGTCCTTGGTTCAGAAGATTAAAGAGACCCTTAACAATACTTTAACGCGTGTGCATTTTAAAAGTAGACAGCTGTTTCTTAAAAATTAACCTGAAAAAACATGAAGCTTCAATTAAAGGACTAGTATAATTCAACCTGACCGTGTGACCTAATCATATGGCATATAAAGGATAAGTTATATAACTTTGCTGCAGAATTTGAATAGACAAAAAATGACATCATATGCTCTAATGTCCATAAACGTTTCTTCATCCACAATTGGATAATGTCATGAGGTAAAGGAGAGGTGTAAAGGGGAATTCAAAACGGCTAAGGAAGACAACCGTGCTGCTACGACAATCCAATGCATTTACTGGCCAACTTGATCATGCCATTCTTGCCCATCACGTTCCTTTGTTTTTTGTGATTGCCCGTATGGATGGTCGTCACTTTAAATGGTTCAGCCACACTGAATGGCTGGATGGCGTTATCACCTTTGTTTTTATGAAGAATGGTTTCGTGTACCCTATGTCAAAGGTGATACGTTAGGAAGCATTGAAGCACCTTTTCTTTACATTTACAAAACTGGAATACACTTCTCATGGCTGCCGTGTATACACTTCCAGCTCATTTTCTAGAAGTTAGCCACTTTCCGTGACAAAAAACACTATTCGAACATGGCCCTGATCTTCGGATTGATTGTTGGAGAACCTTCAAGGGTGTTTCATGGGGGTGCTTGTTAATGTATCTTGCGGTATTTCCTACATAAAAACTTTCTTTAAAGTTGGTGCTTGTTAATATGAACTGGTAGCTGGTTCGTCAAAAGAAAGCAGTTAAAGAACTTGGAACCTTTTCTTCATGACAATAAAGCAATTCAGTCATATGATGTTACCTAATATGAAGGGCCCCTAATGGAGAAATTCCTGACTACGGATCTGAAGACGAAGGACTTTAGTCCCTTCTTGCTTGTTTGACACTTGTGTTTATATCATTTGCAAGCTGTTTTTTACGGTCCGATACACAGGGCACCTGATTTTGGATAAGGTAATTGAGCATACCTTGTTCAATAACAGAGCTTTTGAATGTAACATAGTAGTAGTAATGTATGAAAGCAAACTAATAGGTGAGGTTTCTGACTTTGAGCCAGAACATTGAGGATCTGAGTCCCTTCATAAGTGTCTTCTGGTCGTGGTTTTTCATGTTATCTGGCTGCGGTTTTAGAAAGAACCTTGACAAAACTCACAAAACCACTGTCAAGGGACAAGCAAAACTCAACCTGACCATGTGAACTAATACATCAGGCAAATATTGGATAATTTAGTTGACTCAAGTATTAAGACTGACAGTTGGAGACCATTCATGGTTGTTTAGTGCTGGTGCTTTTTAATGTCACTTGCCAGCTGTTTCTCGGACAAAAACTTTCTTTTAAGCTGGTACTTGTGAACACGACTTGGTCACAGTTTCTGCAACAGAAACTTGAAACTAACACTCACAAGGCTTTGTTTAAGGGAATAACATAAGTCAACCCCAATGATGTCACCTAATATGAAAGGACACCTAATGGAGGAGCTTTCTGACTCCGGATCAAAAGATTGAGGACTTGAGTCTTTGCATAGTTGTGTGATGGTGGTGTTTTTTCATATCATCTTGCTGGTGTTACTAACACTGAAATCTGAGAAAAAAACTCACCAAACTTCAGTCAAGGGGCTAACATTGCTCAGCCTGACCATACGGTCGAAACACCTGAGTTTGGATCTGGAGAGTGATTGAGTATGAGAGTTTTTCAACGACAGGGCTGTTTAACTCAACATGACAGCGGTTATTTGACATGGCACTGATCAACCGCTGTCAGTTCTCACAGCTCACTGTTAGGAGTCAGCCTTATCATGCAATGACCACGTGGCCTAATGGATAAGGCGTCATACTTCGAATCAGAAGACTGAGGGTTCGAGTCCCTTCGTGGTTGGAATTATGCATTTCATCTGGACCAGCAACAATGGCAGATTTTGCAATGCCTATGGCACCTGGAAAAAAGTGTCACAAGTGCTGGTGCTGTCACTGTCAAATCCAGCAGAGACTTTAAACAAAAGTGGATTTTAATCAGGGTTTGTCAGCAAAGTAGTTAATTCAGTGTGAGTGCTCATTTGTCCTGCTCCCACTGGCAAAAGGAGTAGATGTCATAGATTTAGGGGAAATGGGAAACAGTTAATATTTGATTACAATATTCAAATTTATTGTCATTATGCCAAGTACAGGAACAGAGCATAACCAAAAGAAATGTGCATCTTTTTAATAAACTTTACTTTGAACAATTCAATTTTAAAAAGACGTAAAGTTTGACAATTAAAGCACACATCTAATCAGAGTGTGAATGAATGGTAAAGTGCATGGGAGTGTGCATTTATATACATCATATGTGTACTTTTCATGCACAGCAGTAGAAGAAAGACTAATGTACATGTGAGTAAATATAGATGTTTATAGGGTAGAGAAATTAAGTACCGTATGCCATGCTGGGATGAGGGGAGAATATAGCCTGCAGCAGAAAATTGTTCACTATGGTTTTACTCAGCGAAATTTACACAGTATCCTGTGTCTGTGTGAAAAGTCCACTGAAACACATAATGTTTAGTGTGTCACAATCAATTATAGAAAACATTTTCAATCTCCTGAACCAAGCGTTGTAGTGGCCACGTGAGATTGGTTCTTTCCCCATGGTAGATCAGCCTGCTACGGCAAAGAACGCCAGCACAACGGCTTCAGTCTCGATCAGCGGAGTGCAGATCTATATCCGGGTGCCGTAGCCGTCGCAAAATCCGCCCTTGCTTAAAGTCCCTATTGTGTCAATAGTGAATACAAGATAGTATTATAAAAGACTGCTGACACTCCCTTAAGCTATCCATAGAATTCAAACACTGTAGTAAAAGGGCACTGACAATTGCATCAAAGAGTGGGCAGACTTGAGTGAAACTACCTATGCTGCTTGTATATACTGGCCAACCTTTGTGGAATTCTATGATCTTCCCTTTCAGGTGTCACAATAGGAATACTTTCTTATCAATAAGGGTGGCCATTTTAAGCTCCCTTCAGATCCCCACAACTCCATGACATCGTCCATTTTACTGTTTTTAATTCTATGGAGCTGACATCATGGAAACTGACTGTGTGATCGAATGGATAAGGTGTCAGTCCTTGGTTCAGAAGATTAAAGAGACCCTTAACAATACTTTAACGCGTGTGCATTTTAAAAGTAGACAGCTGTTTCTTAAAAATTAACCTGAAAAAACATGAGGTTTCAATTAAAGGACTAGTATAATTCAGCCTGACCGTGTGACCTAATCATATGGCATATAAAGGATAAGTTATATAACTTTGCTGCAGAATTTGAATAGACAAAAAATGACGTCATATGCTCTAATGTCCATAAACGTTTCTTCAACCACAATCGGATAATGTCATGAGGTAAAGGAGAGGTGTAAAGGGGAATTCAAAACGGCTAAGGAAGACAACCGTGCTGCTACGACAATCCAATGCATTTACTGGCCAACTTGATCATGCCATTCTTGCCCATCACGTTCCTTTGTTTTTTGTGATTGCCCGTATGGATGGTCGTCACTTTAAATGGTTCAGCCACACTGAATGGCTGGATGGCGTTATCACCTTTGTTTTTATGAAGAATGGTTTCGTGTACCCTATGTCAAAGGTGATACGTTAGGAAGCATTGAAGCACCTTTTCTTTACATTTACAAAACTGGAATACACTTCTCATGGCTGCCGTGTATACACTTCCAGCTCATTTTCTAGAAGTTAGCCACTTTCCGTGACAAAAAACACTATTAGAACATGGCCCTGATCTTCGGATTGATTGTTGGAGAACCTTCAAGGGTGTTTCATGGGGGTGCTTGTTAATGTATCTTGCGGTATTTCCTACATAAAAACTTTCTTTAAAGTTGGTGCTTGTTAATATGAACTGGTAGCTGTTTCGTCAAAAGAAAGCAGTTAAAGAACTTGGAACCTTTTCTTCATGACAATAAAGCAATTCAGTCATATGATGTTACCTAATATGAAGGGCCCCTAATGGAGAAATTCCTGACTACGGATCTGAAGACGAAGGACTTTAGTCCCTTCTTGCTTGTTTGACACTTGTGTTTATATCATTTGCAAGCTGTTTTTTACGGTCCGATACACAGGGCACCTGATTTTGGATAAGGTAATTGAGCATACCTTGTTCAATAACAGAGCTTTTGAATGTAACATAGTAGTAGTAATGTATGAAAGCAAACTAATAGGTGAGGTTTCTGACTTTGAGCCAGAACATTGAGGATCTGAGTCCCTTCATAAGTGTCTTCTGGTCGTGGTTTTTCATGTTATCTGGCTGCGGTTTTAGAAAGAACCTTGACAAAACTCACAAAACCACTGTCAAGGGACAAGCAAAACTCAACCTGACCATGCATGTGAACTAATACATCAGGCAAATATTGGATAATTTAGTTGACTCAAGTATTAAGACTGACAGTTGGAGACCATTCATGGTTGTTTAGTGCTGGTGCTTTTTAATGTCACTTGCCAGCTGTTTCTCGGACAAAAACTTTCTTTTAAGCTGGTACTTGTGAACACGACTTGGTCACAGTTTCTGCAACAGAAACTTGAAACTAACACTCACAAGGCTTTGTTTAAGGGAATAACATAAGTCAACCCCAATGATGTCACCTAATATGAAAGGACACCTAATGGAGGAGCTTTCTGACTCCGGATCAAAAGATTGAGGACTTGAGTCTTTGCATAGTTGTGTGATGGTGGTGTTTTTTCATATCATCTTGCTGGTGTTACTAACACTGAAATCTGAGAAAAAAACTCACCAAACATCAGTCAAGGGGCTAACATTGCTCAGCCTGACCATACGGTCGAAACACCTGAGTTTGGATCTGGAGAGTGATTGAGTATGAGAGTTTTTCAATGACAGGGCTGTTTAACTCAACATGACAGCGGTTATTTGACATGGCACTGATCAACCGCTGTCAGTTCTCACAGCTCACTGTTAGGAGTCAATCTTGTCATGCAATGACCATGTGGCCTAATGGATAAGGCGTCTGACTTCGGATCAGAAGACTGAGGGTTCGAGTCCCTTCATGGTTGGAATTGTGCATTTCGTCTGGACCAGCAACAATGGCAGATTTTGCAATGCCTATGGCACCTGGAAAAAAGTGTCTCAAGTGCTGGTGCTGTCACTGTCAAATCCAGCAGAGACTTTAAACAAAAGTGGATTTTAATCAGGGTTTGTCAGCAAAGTAGTTAATTCAGTGTGAGTGCTCATTTGTTCTGCTCCCACTAGCAAAAGGAGTTGATGTCATAGATTTAGGGGAAATGGAAAACAGTTAATATTTGATTACAATATTCAAATTTATTGTCATTATGCCAAGTACAGGAACAGAGCATAACCAAAAGAAATGTGCATCTTTTTAATAAACTTTACTTTGAACAATTCAATTTTAAAAAGACGTAAAGTTTGACAATTAAAGCACACATCTAATCAGAGTGTAAATGAACGGTAAAGTGCATGGGAGTATGCATTTATATACATCATATGTGTACTTTTCATGCACAGCAGTAGAAGAAAGACTAATGTACATGTGAGTAAATATAGATGTTTATAGGGTAGAGAAATTAAGTACCGTATGCCATGCTGGGATGAGGGGAGAATATAGCCTGCAGCAGAAAATTGTTCACTATGGTTTTACTCAGCGAAATTTACACAGTATCCTGTGTCTGTGTGAAAAGTCCACTGAAACACATAATGTTTAGTGTGTCACAATCAATTATAGAAAACATTTTCAATCTCCTGAACCAAGCGTTGTAGTGGCCACGTGAGATTGGTTCTTTCCCCATGGTAGATCAGCCTGCTACGGCAAAGAACGCCGGCACAACGGCTTCAGTCTCGATCAGCGGAGTGCAGATCTATATCCGGGTGCCGTAGCCGTCGCAAAATCCGCCCTTGCTTAAAGTCCCTATTGTGACAATAGTGAATACAAGATAGTATTATAAAAGTCTGCTGACACTCCCTTAAGCTATCCATAGAATTCAAACACTGTAGTAAAAGGGCACTGACAATTGCATCAAAGAGTGGGCAGACTTGAGTGAAACTACCTATGCTGCTTGTATATACTGGCCAACCTTTGTGGAATTCTATGATCTTCCCTTTCAGGTGTCACAATAGGAATACTTTCTTATCAATAAGGGTGGCCATTTTAAGCTCCCTTCAGATCCCCACAACTCCATGACATCGTCCATTTTACTGTTTTTAATTCTATGGAGCTGACATCATGGAAACTGACTGTGTGATCGAATGGATAAGGTGTCAGTCCTTGGTTCAGAAGATTAAAGAGACCCTTAACAATACTTTAACTCGTGTGCATTTTAAAAGTAGACAGCTGTTTCTTAAAAATTAACCTGAAAAAACATGAAGCTTCAATTAAAGGACTAGTATAATTCAACCTGACCGTGTGACCTAATCATATGGCATATAAAGGATAAGTTATATAACTTTGCTGCAGAATTTGAATAGACAAAAAATGACATCATATGCTCTAATGTCCATAAACGTTTCTTCATCCACAATTGGATAATGTCATGAGGTAAAGGAGAGGTGTAAAGGGGAATTCAAAACGGCTAAGGAAGACAACCGTGCTGCTACGACAATCCAATGCATTTACTGGCCAACTTGATCATGCCATTCTTGCCCATCACGTTCCTTTGTTTTTTGTGATTGCCCGTATGGATGGTCGTCACTTTAAATGGTTCAGCCACACTGAATGGCTGGATGGCGTTATCACCTTTGTTTTTATGAAGAATGGTTTCGTGTACCCTATGTCAAAGGTGATACGTTAGGAAGCATTGAAGCACCTTTTCTTTACATTTACAAAACTGGAATACACTTCTCATGGCTGCCGTGTATACACTTCCAGCTCATTTTCTAGAAGTTAGCCACTTTCCGTGACAAAAAACACTATTCGAACATGGCCCTGATCTTCGGATTGATTGTTGGAGAACCTTCAAGGGTGTTTCATGGGGGTGCTTGTTAATGTATCTTGCGGTATTTCCTACATAAAAACTTTCTTTAAAGTTGGTGCTTGTTAATATGAACTGGTAGCTGTTTCGTCAAAAGAAAGCAGTTAAAGAACTTGGAACCTTTTCTTCATGACAATAAAGCAATTCAGTCATATGATGTTACCTAATATGAAGGGCCCCTAATGGAGAAATTCCTGACTACGGATCTGAAGACGAAGGACTTTAGTCCCTTCTTGCTTGTTTGACACTTGTGTTTATATCATTTGCAAGCTGTTTTTTACGGTCCGATACACAGGGCACCTGATTTTGGATAAGGTAATTGAGCATACCTTGTTCAATAACAGAGCTTTTGAATGTAACATAGTAGTAGTAATGTATGAAAGCAAACTAATAGGTGAGGTTTCTGACTTTGAGCCAGAACATTGAGGATCTGAGTCCCTTCATAAGTGTCTTCTGGTCGTGGTTTTTCATGTTATCTGGCTGCGGTTTTAGAAAGAACCTTGACAAAACTCACAAAACCACTGTCAAGGGACAAGCAAAACTCAACCTGACCATGTGAACTAATACATCAGGCAAATATTGGATAATTTAGTTGACTCAAGTATTAAGACTGACAGTTGGAGACCATTCATGGTTGTTTAGTGCTGGTGCTTTTTAATGTCACTTGCCAGCTGTTTCTCGGACAAAAACTTTCTTTTAAGCTGGTACTTGTGAACACGACTTGGTCACAGTTTCTGCAACAGAAACTTGAAACTAACACTCACAAGGCTTTGTTTAAGGGAATAACATAAGTCAACCCCAATGATGTCACCTAATATGAAAGGACACCTAATGGAGGAGCTTTCTGACTCCGGATCAAAAGATTGAGGACTTGAGTCTTTGCATAGTTGTGTGATGGTGGTGTTTTTTCATATCATCTTGCTGGTGTTACTAACACTGAAATCTGAGAAAAAAACTCACCAAACTTCAGTCAAGGGGCTAACATTGCTCAGCCTGACCATACGGTCGAAACACCTGAGTTTGGATCTGGAGAGTGATTGAGTATGAGAGTTTTTCAACGACAGGGCTGTTTAACTCAACATGACAGCGGTTATTTGACATGGCACTGATCAACCGCTGTCAGTTCTCACAGCTCACTGTTAGGAGTCAGCCTTGTCATGCAATGACCACGTGGCCTAATGGATAAGGCGTCATACTTCGAATCAGAAGACTGAGGGCTCGAGTCCCTTCGTGGTTGGAATTATGCATTTCATCTGGACCAGCAACAATGGCAGATTTTGCAATGCCTATGGCACCTGGAAAAAAGTGTCACAAGTGCTGGTGCTGTCACTGTCAAATCCAGCAGAGACTTTAAACAAAAGTGGATTTTAATCAGGGTTTGTCAGCAAAGTAGTTAATTCAGTGTGAGTGCTCATTTGTCCTGCTCCCACTGGCAAAAGGAGTAGATGTCATAGATTTAGGGGAAATGGGAAACAGTTAATATTTGATTACAATATTCAAATTTATTGTCATTATGCCAAGTACAGGAACAGAGCATAACCAAAAGAAATGTGCATCTTTTTAATAAACTTTACTTTGAACAATTCAATTTTAAAAAGACGTAAAGTTTGACAATTAAAGCACACATCTAATCAGAGTGTGAATGAATGGTAAAGTGCATGGGAGTGTGCATTTATATACATCATATGTGTACTTTTCATGCACAGCAGTAGAAGAAAGACTAATGTACATGTGAGTAAATATAGATGTTTATAGGGTAGAGAAATTAAGTACCGTATGCCATGCTGGGATGAGGGGAGAATATAGCCTGCAGCAGAAAATTGTTCACTATGGTTTTACTCAGCGAAATTTACACAGTATCCTGTGTCTGTGTGAAAAGTCCACTGAAACACATAATGTTTAGTGTGTCACAATCAATTATAGAAAACATTTTCAATCTCCTGAACCAAGCGTTGTAGTGGCCACGTGAGATTGGTTCTTTCCCCATGGTAGATCAGCCTGCTACGGCAAAGAACGCCAGCACAACGGCTTCAGTCTCGATCAGCGGAGTGCAGATCTATATCCGGGTGCCGTAGCCGTCGCAAAATCCGCCCTTGCTTAAAGTCCCTATTGTGTCAATAGTGAATACAAGATAGTATTATAAAAGACTGCTGACACTCCCTTAAGCTATCCATAGAATTCAAACACTGTAGTAAAAGGGCACTGACAATTGCATCAAAGAGTGGGCAGACTTGAGTGAAACTACCTATGCTGCTTGTATATACTGGCCAACCTTTGTGGAATTCTATGATCTTCCCTTTCAGGTGTCACAATAGGAATACTTTCTTATCAATAAGGGTGGCCATTTTAAGCTCCCTTCAGATCCCCACAACTCCATGACATCGTCCATTTTACTGTTTTTAATTCTATGGAGCTGACATCATGGAAACTGACTGTGTGATCGAATGGATAAGGTGTCAGTCCTTGGTTCAGAAGATTAAAGAGACCCTTAACAATACTTTAACGCGTGTGCATTTTAAAAGTAGACAGCTGTTTCTTAAAAATTAACCTGAAAAAACATGAGGTTTCAATTAAAGGACTAGTATAATTCAGCCTGACCGTGTGACCTAATCATATGGCATATAAAGGATAAGTTATATAACTTTGCTGCAGAATTTGAATAGACAAAAAATGACGTCATATGCTCTAATGTCCATAAACGTTTCTTCAACCACAATCGGATAATGTCATGAGGTAAAGGAGAGGTGTAAAGGGGAATTCAAAACGGCTAAGGAAGACAACCGTGCTGCTACGACAATCCAATGCATTTACTGGCCAACTTGATCATGCCATTCTTGCCCATCACGTTCCTTTGTTTTTTGTGATTGCCCGTATGGATGGTCGTCACTTTAAATGGTTCAGCCACACTGAATGGCTGGATGGCGTTATCACCTTTGTTTTTATGAAGAATGGTTTCGTGTACCCTATGTCAAAGGTGATACGTTAGGAAGCATTGAAGCACCTTTTCTTTACATTTACAAAACTGGAATACACTTCTCATGGCTGCCGTGTATACACTTCCAGCTCATTTTCTAGAAGTTAGCCACTTTCCGTGACAAAAAACACTATTAGAACATGGCCCTGATCTTCGGATTGATTGTTGGAGAACCTTCAAGGGTGTTTCATGGGGGTGCTTGTTAATGTATCTTGCGGTATTTCCTACATAAAAACTTTCTTTAAAGTTGGTGCTTGTTAATATGAACTGGTAGCTGTTTCGTCAAAAGAAAGCAGTTAAAGAACTTGGAACCTTTTCTTCATGACAATAAAGCAATTCAGTCATATGATGTTACCTAATATGAAGGGCCCCTAATGGAGAAATTCCTGACTACGGATCTGAAGACGAAGGACTTTAGTCCCTTCTTGCTTGTTTGACACTTGTGTTTATATCATTTGCAAGCTGTTTTTTACGGTCCGATACACAGGGCACCTGATTTTGGATAAGGTAATTGAGCATACCTTGTTCAATAACAGAGCTTTTGAATGTAACATAGTAGTAGTAATGTATGAAAGCAAACTAATAGGTGAGGTTTCTGACTTTGAGCCAGAACATTGAGGATCTGAGTCCCTTCATAAGTGTCTTCTGGTCGTGGTTTTTCATGTTATCTGGCTGCGGTTTTAGAAAGAACCTTGACAAAACTCACAAAACCACTGTCAAGGGACAAGCAAAACTCAACCTGACCATGCATGTGAACTAATACATCAGGCAAATATTGGATAATTTAGTTGACTCAAGTATTAAGACTGACAGTTGGAGACCATTCATGGTTGTTTAGTGCTGGTGCTTTTTAATGTCACTTGCCAGCTGTTTCTCGGACAAAAACTTTCTTTTAAGCTGGTACTTGTGAACACGACTTGGTCACAGTTTCTGCAACAGAAACTTGAAACTAACACTCACAAGGCTTTGTTTAAGGGAATAACATAAGTCAACCCCAATGATGTCACCTAATATGAAAGGACACCTAATGGAGGAGCTTTCTGACTCCGGATCAAAAGATTGAGGACTTGAGTCTTTGCATAGTTGTGTGATGGTGGTGTTTTTTCATATCATCTTGCTGGTGTTACTAACACTGAAATCTGAGAAAAAAACTCACCAAACATCAGTCAAGGGGCTAACATTGCTCAGCCTGACCATACGGTCGAAACACCTGAGTTTGGATCTGGAGAGTGATTGAGTATGAGAGTTTTTCAATGACAGGGCTGTTTAACTCAACATGACAGCGGTTATTTGACATGGCACTGATCAACCGCTGTCAGTTCTCACAGCTCACTGTTAGGAGTCAATCTTGTCATGCAATGACCATGTGGCCTAATGGATAAGGCGTCTGACTTCGGATCAGAAGACTGAGGGTTCGAGTCCCTTCATGGTTGGAATTGTGCATTTCGTCTGGACCAGCAACAATGGCAGATTTTGCAATGCCTATGGCACCTGGAAAAAAGTGTCTCAAGTGCTGGTGCTGTCACTGTCAAATCCAGCAGAGACTTTAAACAAAAGTGGATTTTAATCAGGGTTTGTCAGCAAAGTAGTTAATTCAGTGTGAGTGCTCATTTGTTCTGCTCCCACTAGCAAAAGGAGTTGATGTCATAGATTTAGGGGAAATGGGAAACAGTTAATATTTGATTACAATATTCAAATTTATTGTCATTATGCCAAGTACAGGAACAGAGCATAACCAAAAGAAATGTGCATCTTTTTAATAAACTTTACTTTGAACAATTCAATTTTAAAAAGACGTAAAGTTTGACAATTAAAGCACACATCTAATCAGAGTGTAAATGAACGGTAAAGTGCATGGGAGTATGCATTTATATACATCATATGTGTACTTTTCATGCACAGCAGTAGAAGAAAGACTAATGTACATGTGAGTAAATATAGATGTTTATAGGGTAGAGAAATTAAGTACCGTATGCCATGCTGGGATGAGGGGAGAATATAGCCTGCAGCAGAAAATTGTTCACTATGGTTTTACTCAGCGAAATTTACACAGTATCCTGTGTCTGTGTGAAAAGTCCACTGAAACACATAATGTTTAGTGTGTCACAATCAATTATAGAAAACATTTTCAATCTCCTGAACCAAGCGTTGTAGTGGCCACGTGAGATTGGTTCTTTCCCCATGGTAGATCAGCCTGCTACGGCAAAGAACGCCGGCACAACGGCTTCAGTCTCGATCAGCGGAGTGCAGATCTATATCCGGGTGCCGTAGCCGTCGCAAAATCCGCCCTTGCTTAAAGTCCCTATTGTGACAATAGTGAATACAAGATAGTATTATAAAAGTCTGCTGACACTCCCTTAAGCTATCCATAGAATTCAAACACTGTAGTAAAAGGGCACTGACAATTGCATCAAAGAGTGGGCAGACTTGAGTGAAACTACCTATGCTGCTTGTATATACTGGCCAACCTTTGTGGAATTCTATGATCTTCCCTTTCAGGTGTCACAATAGGAATACTTTCTTATCAATAAGGGTGGCCATTTTAAGCTCCCTTCAGATCCCCACAACTCCATGACATCGTCCATTTTACTGTTTTTAATTCTATGGAGCTGACATCATGGAAACTGACTGTGTGATCGAATGGATAAGGTGTCAGTCCTTGGTTCAGAAGATTAAAGAGACCCTTAACAATACTTTAACTCGTGTGCATTTTAAAAGTAGACAGCTGTTTCTTAAAAATTAACCTGAAAAAACATGAAGCTTCAATTAAAGGACTAGTATAATTCAACCTGACCGTGTGACCTAATCATATGGCATATAAAGGATAAGTTATATAACTTTGCTGCAGAATTTGAATAGACAAAAAATGACATCATATGCTCTAATGTCCATAAACGTTTCTTCATCCACAATTGGATAATGTCATGAGGTAAAGGAGAGGTGTAAAGGGGAATTCAAAACGGCTAAGGAAGACAACCGTGCTGCTACGACAATCCAATGCATTTACTGGCCAACTTGATCATGCCATTCTTGCCCATCACGTTCCTTTGTTTTTTGTGATTGCCCGTATGGATGGTCGTCACTTTAAATGGTTCAGCCACACTGAATGGCTGGATGGCGTTATCACCTTTGTTTTTATGAAGAATGGTTTCGTGTACCCTATGTCAAAGGTGATACGTTAGGAAGCATTGAAGCACCTTTTCTTTACATTTACAAAACTGGAATACACTTCTCATGGCTGCCGTGTATACACTTCCAGCTCATTTTCTAGAAGTTAGCCACTTTCCGTGACAAAAAACACTATTCGAACATGGCCCTGATCTTCGGATTGATTGTTGGAGAACCTTCAAGGGTGTTTCATGGGGGTGCTTGTTAATGTATCTTGCGGTATTTCCTACATAAAAACTTTCTTTAAAGTTGGTGCTTGTTAATATGAACTGGTAGCTGTTTCGTCAAAAGAAAGCAGTTAAAGAACTTGGAACCTTTTCTTCATGACAATAAAGCAATTCAGTCATATGATGTTACCTAATATGAAGGGCCCCTAATGGAGAAATTCCTGACTACGGATCTGAAGACGAAGGACTTTAGTCCCTTCTTGCTTGTTTGACACTTGTGTTTATATCATTTGCAAGCTGTTTTTTACGGTCCGATACACAGGGCACCTGATTTTGGATAAGGTAATTGAGCATACCTTGTTCAATAACAGAGCTTTTGAATGTAACATAGTAGTAGTAATGTATGAAAGCAAACTAATAGGTGAGGTTTCTGACTTTGAGCCAGAACATTGAGGATCTGAGTCCCTTCATAAGTGTCTTCTGGTCGTGGTTTTTCATGTTATCTGGCTGCGGTTTTAGAAAGAACCTTGACAAAACTCACAAAACCACTGTCAAGGGACAAGCAAAACTCAACCTGACCATGTGAACTAATACATCAGGCAAATATTGGATAATTTAGTTGACTCAAGTATTAAGACTGACAGTTGGAGACCATTCATGGTTGTTTAGTGCTGGTGCTTTTTAATGTCACTTGCCAGCTGTTTCTCGGACAAAAACTTTCTTTTAAGCTGGTACTTGTTAACACGACTTGGTCACAGTTTCTGCAACAGAAACTTGAAACTAACACTCACAAGGCTTTGTTTAAGGGAATAACATAAGTCAACCCCAATGATGTCACCTAATATGAAAGGACACCTAATGGAGGAGCTTTCTGACTCCGGATCAAAAGATTGAGGACTTGAGTCTTTGCATAGTTGTGTGATGGTGGTGTTTTTTCATATCATCTTGCTGGTGTTACTAACACTGAAATCTGAGAAAAAAACTCACCAAACATCAGTCAAGGGGCTAACATTGCTCAGCCTGACCATACGGTCGAAACACCTGAGTTTGGATCTGGAGAGTGATTGAGTATGAGAGTTTTTCAATGACAGGGCTGTTTAACTCAACATGACAGCGGTTATTTGACATGGCACTGGTCAACCGCTGTCAGTTCTCACAGCTCACTGTTAGGAGTCAACCTTGTCATGCAATGACCACGTGGCCTAATGGATAAGGCGTCTGACTTCGGATCAGAAGACTGAGGGTTCGAGTCCCTTCGTGGTTGAAATTGTGCATTTCATCTGGACCAGCAACAATGGCAGATTTTGCAATGCCTATGGCACCCGGAAAAAAGTGTCTCAAGTGCTGGTGCTGTCACTGTCAAATCCAGCAGAGACTTTAAACAAAAGTGGATTTTAATCAGGGTTTGTCAGCAAAGTAGTTAATTCAGTGTGAGTGCTCATTTGTTCTGCTCCCACTGGCAAAAGGAGTTGATGTCATAGATTTAGGGGAAATGGGAAACAGTTAATATTTGATTACAATATTCAAATTTATTGTCATTATGCCAAGTACAGGAACAGAGCATAACCAAAAGAAATGTGTATCTTTTTAATAAACTTTACTTTGAACAATTCAATTTTAAAAAGACGTAAAGTTTGACAATTAAAGCACACATCTAATCAGAGTGTGAATGAATGGTAAAGTGCATGGGAGTGTGCATTTATATACATCATATGTGTACTTTTCATGCACAGCAGTAGAAGAAAGACTAATGTACATGTGAGTAAATATAGATGTTTATAGGGTAGAGAAATTAAGTACCGTATGCCATGCTGGGATGAGGGGAGAATATAGCCTGCAGCAGAAAATTGTTCACTATGGTTTTACTCAGCGAAATTTACACAGTATCCTGTGTCTGTGTGAAAAGTCCACTGAAACACATAATGTTTAGTGTGTCACAATCAATTATAGAAAACATTTTCAATCTCCTGAACCAAGCGTTGTAGTGGCCACGTGAGATTGGTTCTTTCCCCATGGTAGATCAGCCTGCTACGGCAAAGAACGCCAGCACAACGGCTTCAGTCTCGATCAGCGGAGTGCAGATCTATATCCGGGTGCCGTAGCCGTCGCAAAATCCGCCCTTGCTTAAAGTCCCTATTGTGTCAATAGTGAATACAAGATAGTATTATAAAAGACTGCTGACACTCCCTTAAGCTATCCATAGAATTCAAACACTGTAGTAAAAGGGCACTGACAATTGCATCAAAGAGTGGGCAGACTTGAGTGAAACTACCTATGCTGCTTGTATATACTGGCCAACCTTTGTGGAATTCTATGATCTTCCCTTTCAGGTGTCACAATAGGAATACTTTCTTATCAATAAGGGTGGCCATTTTAAGCTCCCTTCAGATCCCCACAACTCCATGACATCGTCCATTTTACTGTTTTTAATTCTATGGAGCTGACATCATGGAAACTGACTGTGTGATCGAATGGATAAGGTGTCAGTCCTTGGTTCAGAAGATTAAAGAGACCCTTAACAATACTTTAACGCGTGTGCATTTTAAAAGTAGACAGCTGTTTCTTAAAAATTAACCTGAAAAAACATGAAGCTTCAATTAAAGGACTAGTATAATTCAACCTGACCGTGTGACCTAATCATATGGCATATAAAGGATAAGTTATATAACTTTGCTGCAGAATTTGAATAGACAAAAAATGACATCATATGCTCTAATGTCCATAAACGTTTCTTCAACCACAATTGGATAATGTCATGAGGTAAAGGAGAGGTGTAAAGGGGAATTCAAAACGGCTAAGGAAGACAACCGTGCTGCTACGACAATCCAATGCATTTACTGGCCAACTTGATCATGCCATTCTTGCCCATCACGTTCCTTTGTTTTTTGTGATTGCCCGTATGGATGGTCGTCACTTTAAATGGTTCAGCCACACTGAATGGCTGGATGGCGTTATCACCTTTGTTTTTATGAAGAATGGTTTCGTGTACCCTATGTCAAAGGTGATACGTTAGGAAGCATTGAAGCACCTTTTCTTTACATTTACAAAACTGGAATACACTTCTCATGGCTGCCGTGTATACACTTCCAGCTCATTTTCTAGAAGTTAGCCACTTTCCGTGACAAAAAACACTATTCGAACATGGCCCTGATCTTTGGATTGATTGTTGGAGAACCTTCAAGGGTGTTTCATGGGGGTGCTTGTTAATGTATCTTGCGGTATTTCCTACATAAAAACTTTCTTTAAAGTTGGTGCTTGTTAATATGAACTGGTAGCTGTTTCGTCAAAAGAAAGCAGTTAAAGAACTTGGAACCTTTTCTTCATGACAATAAAGCAATTCAGTCATATGATGTTACCTAATATGAAGGGCCCCTAATGGAGAAATTCCTGACTACGGATCTGAAGACGAAGGACTTAAGTCCCTTCTTGCTTGTTTGACACTTGTGTTTATATCATTTGCAAGCTGTTTTTTACGGTCCGATACACAGGGCACCTGATTTTGGATAAGGTAATTGAGCATACCTTGTTCAATAACAGAGCTTTTGAATGTAACATAGTAGTAGTAATGTATGAAAGCAAACTAATAGGTGAGGTTTCTGACTTTGAGCCAGAACATTGAGGATCTGAGTCCCTTCATAAGTGTCTTCTGGTCGTGGTTTTTCATGTTATCTGGCTGCGGTTTTAGAAAGAACCTTGACAAAACTCACAAAACCACTGTCAAGGGACAAGCAAAACTCAACCTGACCATGTGAACTAATACATCAGGCAAATATTGGATAATTTAGTTGACTCAAGTATTAAGACTGACAGTTGGAGACCATTCATGGTTGTTTAGTGCTGGTGCTTTTTAATGTCACTTGCCAGCTGTTTCTCGGACAAAAACTTTCTTTTAAGCTGGTACTTGTTAACACGACTTGGTCACAGTTTCTGCAACAGAAACTTGAAACTAACACTCACAAGGCTTTGTTTAAGGGAATAACATAAGTCAACCCCAATGATGTCACCTAATATGAAAGGACACCTAATGGAGGAGCTTTCTGACTCCGGATCAAAAGATTGAGGACTTGAGTCTTTGCATAGTTGTGTGATGGTGGTGTTTTTTCATATCATCTTGCTGGTGTTACTAACACTGAAATCTGAGAAAAAAACTCACCAAACATCAGTCAAGGGGCTAACATTGCTCAGCCTGACCATACGGTCGAAACACCTGAGTTTGGATCTGGAGAGTGATTGAGTATGAGAGTTTTTCAATGACAGGGCTGTTTAACTCAACATGACAGCGGTTATTTGACATGGCACTGATCAACCGCTGTCAGTTCTCACAGCTCACTGTTAGGAGTCAGCCTTGTCATGCAATGACCACGTGGCCTAATGGATAAGGCGTCTGACTTCGGATCAGAAGACTGAAGGTTCGAGTCCCTTCGTGGTTGGAATTGTGCATTTCATCTGGACCAGCAACAATGGCAGATTTTGCAATGCCTATGGCACCTGGAAAAAAGTGTCTCAAGTGCTGGTGCTGTCACTGTCAAATCCAGCAGAGACTTTAAACAAAAGTGGATTTTAATCAGGGTTTGTCAGCAAAGTAGTTAATTCAGTGTGAATGCTCATTTGTTCTGCTCCCACTAGCAAAAAGAGTTGATGTCATAGATTTAGGGGAATTGGGAAACAGTTAATATTTGATTACAATATTCAAATTTATTGTCATTATGCCAAGTACAGGAACAGAGCATAACCAAAAGAAATGTGCATCTTTTTAATAAACTTTACTTTAAACAATTCAATTTTAAAAAGACGTAAAGTTTGACAATTAAAGCACACATCTAATCAGAGTGTGAATGAATGGTAAAGTGCATGGGAGTGTGCATTTATATACATCATATGTGTACTTTTCATGCACAGCAGTAGAAGAAAGACTAATGTACATGTGAGTAAATATAGATGTTTATAGGGTAGAGAAATTAAGTACCGTATGCCATGCTGGGATGAGGGGAGAATATAGCCTGCAGCAGAAAATTGTTCACTATGGTTTTACTCAGCGAAATTTACACAGTATCCTGTGTCTGTGTGAAAAGTCCACTGAAACACATAATGTTTAGTGTGTCACAATCAATTATAGAAAACATTTTCAATCTCCTGAACCAAGCGTTGTAGTGGCCACGTGAGATTGGTTCTTTCCCCATGGTAGATCAGCCTGCTACGGCAAAGAACGCCGGCACAACGGCTTCAGTCTCGATCAGCGGAGTGCAGATCTATATCCGGGTGCCGTAGCCGTCGCAAAATCCGCCCTTGCTTAAAGTCCCTATTGTGACAATAGTGAATACAAGATAGTATTATAAAAGTCTGCTGACACTCCCTTAAGCTATCCATAGAATTCAAACACTGTAGTAAAAGGGCACTGACAATTGCATCAAAGAGTGGGCAGACTTGAGTGAAACTACCTATGCTGCTTGTATATACTGGCCAACCTTTGTGGAATTCTATGATCTTCCCTTTCAGGTGTCACAATAGGAATACTTTCTTATCAATAAGGGTGGCCATTTTAAGCTCCCTTCAGATCCCCACAACTCCATGACATCGTCCATTTTACTGTTTTTAATTCTATGGAGCTGACATCATGGAAACTGACTGTGTGATCGAATGGATAAGGTGTCAGTCCTTGGTTCAGAAGATTAAAGAGACCCTTAACAATACTTTAACGCGTGTGCATTTTAAAAGTAGACAGCTGTTTCTTAAAAATTAACCTGAAAAAACATGAAGCTTCAATTAAAGGACTAGTATAATTCAACCTGACCATGTGACCTAATCATATGGCATATAAAGGATAAGTTATATAACTTTGCTGCAGAATTTGAATAGACAAAAAATGACATCATATGCTCTAATGTCCATAAACGTTTCTTCATCCACAATTGGATAATGTCATGAGGTAAAGGAGAGGTGTAAAGGGGAATTCAAAACGGCTAAGGAAGACAACCGTGCTGCTACGACAATCCAATGCATTTACTGGCCAACTTGATCATGCCATTCTTGCCCATCACGTTCCTTTGTTTTTTGTGATTGCCCGTATGGATGGTCGTCACTTTAAATGGTTCAGCCACACTGAATGGCTGGATGGCGTTATCACCTTTGTTTTTATGAAGAATGGTTTCGTGTACCCTATGTCAAAGGTGATACGTTAGGAAGCATTGAAGCACCTTTTCTTTACATTTACAAAACTGGAATACACTTCTCATGGCTGCCGTGTATACACTTCCAGCTCATTTTCTAGAAGTTAGCCACTTTCCGTGACAAAAAACACTATTCGAACATGGCCCTGATCTTTGGATTGATTGTTGGAGAACCTTCAAGGGTGTTTCATGGGGGTGCTTGTTAATGTATCTTGCGGTATTTCCTACATAAAAACGTTCTTTAAAGTTGGTGCTTGTTAATATGAACTGGTAGCTGTTTCGTCAAAAGAAAGCAGTTAAAGAACTTGGAACCTTTTCTTCATGACAATAAAGCAATTCAGTCATATGATGTTACCTAATATGAAGGGCCCCTAATGGAGAAATTCCTGACTACGGATCTGAAGACGAAGGACTTTAGTCCCTTCTTGCTTGTTTGACACTTGTGTTTATATCATTTGCAAGCTGTTTTTTACGGTCCGATACACAGGGCACCTGATTTTGGATAAGGTAATTGAGCATACCTTGTTCAATAACAGAGCTTTTGAATGTAACATAGTAGTAGTAATGTATGAAAGCAAACTAATAGGTGAGGTTTCTGACTTTGAGCCAGAACATTGAGGATCTGAGTCCCTTCATAAGTGTCTTCTGGTCGTGGTTTTTCATGTTATCTGGCTGCGGTTTTAGAAAGAACCTTGACAAAACTCACAAAACCACTGTCAAGGGACAAGCAAAACTCAACCTGACCATGTGAACTAATACATCAGGCAAATATTGGATAATTTAGTTGACTCAAGTATTAAGACTGACAGTTGGAGACCATTCATGGTTGTTTAGTGCTGGTGCTTTTTAATGTCACTTGCCAGCTGTTTCTCGGACAAAAACTTTCTTTTAAGCTGGTACTTGTTAACACGACTTGGTCACAGTTTCTGCAACAGAAACTTGAAACTAACACTCACAAGGCTTTGTTTAAGGGAATAACATAAGTCAACCCCAATGATGTCACCTAATATGAAAGGACACCTAATGGAGGAGCTTTCTGACTCCGGATCAAAAGATTGAGGACTTGAGTCTTTGCATAATTGTGTGATGGTGGTGTTTTTTCATATCATCTTGCTGGTGTTACTAACACTGAAATCTGAGAAAAAAACTCACCAAACTTCAGTCAAGGGGCTAACATTGCTCAGCCTGACCATACGGTCAAAACACCTGAGTTTGGATCTGGAGAGTGATTGAGTATGAGAGTTTTTCAATGACAGGGCTGTTTAACTCAACATGACAGCGGTTATTTGACATGGCACTGATCAACCGCTGTCAGTTCTCACAGCTCACTGTTAGGAGTCAGCCTTGTCATGCAATGACCACGTGGCCTAATGGATAAGGCGTCTGACTTCGAATCAGAAGACTGAGGGATCGAGTTCCTTCGTGGTTGGAATTATGCATTTCATCTGGACCAGCAACAATGGCAGATTTTGCAATGCCTATGGCACCTGGAAAAAAGTGTCTCAAGTGCTGGTGCTGTCACTGTCAAATCCAGCAGAGACTTTAAACAAAAGTGGATTTTAATCAGGGTTTGTCAGCAAAGTAGTTAATTCAGTGTGAGTGCTCATTTGTCCTGCTCCCACTGGCAAAAGGAGTAGATGTCATAGATTTAGGGGAAATGGGAAACAGTTAATATTTGATTACAATATTCAAATTTATTGTCATTATGCCAAGTACAGGAACAGAGCATAACCAAAAGAAATGTGCATCTTTTTAATAAACTTTACTTTGAACAATTCAATTTTAAAAAGACGTAAAGTTTGACAATTAAAGCACACATCTAATCAGAGTGTGAATGAATGGTAAAGTGCATGGGAGTGTGCATTTATATACATCATATGTGTACTTTTCATGCACAGCAGTAGAAGAAAGACTAATGTAAATGTGAGTAAATATAGATGTTTATAGGGTAGAGAAATTAAGTACCGTATGCCATGCTGGGATGAGGGGAGAATATAGCCTGCAGCAGAAAATTGTTCACTATGGTTTTACTCAGCGAAATTTACACAGTATCCTGTGTCTGTGTGAAAAGTCCACTGAAACACATAATGTTTAGTGTGTCACAATCAATTATAGAAAACATTTTCAATCTCCTGAACCAAGCGTTGTAGTGGCCACGTGAGATTGGTTCTTTCCCCATGGTAGATCAGCCTGCTACGGCAAAGAACGCCGGCACAACGGCTTCAGTCTCGATCAGCGGAGTGCAGATCTATATGCGGGTGCCATAGCCGTCGCAAAATCCGCCCTTGCTTAAAGTCCCTATTGTGTCAATAGTGAATACAAGATAGTATTATAAAAGTCTGCTGACACTCCCTTAAGCTATCCATAGAATTCAAACACTGTAGTAAAAGGGCACTGACAATTGCATCAAAGAGTGGGCAGACTTGAGTGAAACTACCTATGCTGCTTGTATATACTGGCCAACCTTTGTGGAATTCTATGATCTTCCCTTTCAGGTGTCACAATAGGAATACTTTCTTATCAATAAGGGTGGCCATTTTAAGCTCCCTTCAGATCCCCACAACTCCATGACATCGTCCATTTTACTGTTTTTAATTCTATGGAGCTGACATCATGGAAACTGACTGTGTGATCGAATGGATAAGGTGTCAGTCCTTGGTTCAGAAGATTAAAGAGACCCTTAACAATACTTTAACGCGTGTGCATTTTAAAGGTAGACAGCTGTTTCTTAAAAATTAACCTGAAAAAACATGAGGTTTCAATTAAAGGACTAGTATAATTCAGCCTGACCGTGTGACCTAATCATATGGCATATAAAGGATAAGTTATATAACTTTGCTGCAGAATTTGAATAGACAAAAAATGACGTCATATGCTCTAATGTCCATAAACGTTTCTTCAACCACAATTGGATAATGTCATGAGGTAAAGGAGAGGTGTAAAGGGGAATTCAAAACGGCTAAGGAAGACAACCGTGCTGCTACGACAATCCAATGCATTTACTGGCCAACTTGATCATGCCATTCTTGCCCATCACGTTCCTTTGTTTTTTGTGATTGCCCGTATGGATGGTCGTCACTTTAAATGGTTCAGCCCCACTGAATGGCTGGATGGCGTTATCACCTTTGTTTTTATGAAGAATGGTTTCGTGTACCCTATGTCAAAGGTGATACGTTAGGAAGCATTGAAGCACCTTTTCTTTACATTTACAAAACTGGAATACACTTCTCATGGCTGCCGTGTATACACTTCCAGCTCATTTTCTAGAAGTTAGCCACTTTCCGTGACAAAAAACACTATTCGAACATGGCCCTGATCTTCGGATTGATTGTTGGAGAACCTTCAAGGGTGTTTCATGGGGGTGCTTGTTAATGTATCTTGCGGTATTTCCTACATAAAAACTTTCTTTAAAGTTGGTGCTTGTTAATATGAACTGGTAGCTGTTTCGTCAAAAGAAAGCAGTTAAAGAACTTGGAACCTTTTCTTCATGACAATAAAGCAATTCAGTCATATGATGTTACCTAATATGAAGGGCCCCTAATGGAGAAATTCCTGACTACGGATCTGAAGACGAAGGACTTTAGTCCCTTCTTGCTTGTTTGACACTTGTGTTTATATCATTTGCAAGCTGTTTTTTACGGTCCGATACACAGGGAACCTGATTTTGGATAAGGTAATTGAGCATACCTTGTTCAATAACAGAGCTTTTGAATGTAACATAGTAGTAGTAATGTATGAAAGCAAACTAATAGGTGAGGTTTCTGACTTTGAGCCAGAACATTGAGGATCTGAGTCCCTTCATAAGTGTCTTCTGGTCGTGGTTTTTCATGTTATCTGGCTGTGGTTTTAGAAAGAACCTTGACAAAACTCACAAAACCACTGTCAAGGGACAAGCAAAACTCAACCTGACCATGTGAACTAATACATCAGGCAAATATTGGATAATTTAGTTGACTCAAGTATTAAGACTGACAGTTGGAGACCATTCATGGTTGTTTAGTGCTGGTGCTTTTTAATGTCACTTGCCAGCTGTTTCTCGGACAAAAACTTTCTTTTAAGCTGGTACTTGTGAACACGACTTGGTCACAGTTTCTGCAACAGAAACTTGAAACTAACACTCACAAGGCTTTGTTTAAGGGAATAACATAAGTCAACCCCAATGATGTCACCTAATATGAAAGGACACCTAATGGAGGAGCTTTCTGACTCCGGATCAAAAGATTGAGGACTTGAGTCTTTGCATAGTTGTGTGATGGTGGTGTTTTTTCATATCATCTTGCTGGTGTTACTAACACTGAAATCTGAGAAAAAAACTCACCAAACTTCAGTCAAGGGGCTAACATTGCTCAGCCTGACCATACGGTCGAAACAACTGAGTTTGGATCTGGAGAGTGATTGAGTATGAGAGTTTTTCAATGACAGGGCTGTTTAACTCAACATGACAGCGGTTATTTGACATGGCACTGATCAACCGCTGTCAGTTCTCACAGCTCACTGTTAGGAGTCAGCCTTGTCATGCAATGACCACGTGGCCTAATGGATAAGGCGTCATACTTCGAATCAGAAGACTGAGGGTTCGAGTCCCTTCGTGGTTGGAATTATGCATTTCATCTGGACCAGCAACAATGGCAGATTTTGCAATGCCTATGGCACCTGGAAAAAAGTGTCTCAAGTGCTGGTGCTGTCACTGTCAAATCCAGCAGAGACTTTAAACAAAAGTGGATTTTAATCAGGGTTTGTCAGCAAAGTAGTTAATTCAGTGTGAGTGCTCATTTGTCCTGCTCCCACTGGCAAAAGGAGTAGATGTCATAGATTTAGGGGAAATGGGAAACAGTTAATATTTGATTACAATATTCAAATTTATTGTCATTATGCCAAGTACAGGAACAGAGCATAACCAAAAGAAATGTGCATCTTTTTAATAAACTTTACTTTGAACAATTCAATTTTAAAAAGACGTAAAGTTTGACAATTAAAGCACACATCTAATCAGAGTGTGAATGAATGGTAAAGTGCATGGGAGTGTGCATTTATATACATCATATGTGTACTTTTCATGCACAGCAGTAGAAGAAAGACTAATGTACATGTGAGTAAATATAGATGTTTATAGGGTAGAGAAATTAAGTACCGTATGCCATGCTGGGATGAGGGGAGAATATAGCCTGCAGCAGAAAATTGTTCACTATGGTTTTACTCAGCGAAATTTACACAGTATCCTGTGTCTGTGTGAAAAGTCCACTGAAACACATAATGTTTAGTGTGTCACAATCAATTATAGAAAACATTTTCAATCTCCTGAACCAAGCGTTGTAGTGGCCACGTGAGATTGGTTCTTTCCCCATGGTAGATCAGCCTGCTACAGCAAAGAACGCCAGCACAACGGCTTCAGTCTCGATCAGCGGAGTGCAGATCTATATCCGGGTGCCGTAGCCGTCGCAAAATCCGCCCTTGCTTAAAGTCCCTATTGTGTCAATAGTGAATACAAGATAGTATTATAAAAGACTGCTGACACTCCCTTAAGCTATCCATAGAATTCAAACACTGTAGTAAAAGGGCACTGACAATTGCATCAAAGAGTGGGCAGACTTGAGTGAAACTACCTATGCTGCTTGTATATACTGGCCAACCTTTGTGGAATTCTATGATCTTCCCTTTCAGGTGTCACAATAGGAATACTTTCTTATCAATAAGGGTGGCCATTTTAAGCTCCCTTCAGATCCCCACAACTCCATGACATCGTCCATTTTACTGTTTTTAATTCTATGGAGCTGACATCATGGAAACTGACTGTGTGATCGAATGGATAAGGTGTCAGTCCTTGGTTCAGAAGATTAAAGAGACCCTTAACAATACTTTAACGCGTGTGCATTTTAAAAGTAGACAGCTGTTTCTTAAAAATTAACCTGAAAAAACATGAAGCTTCAATTAAAGGACTAGTATAATTCAACCTGACCGTGTGACCTAATCATATGGCATATAAAGGATAAGTTATATAACTTTGCTGCAGAATTTGAATAGACAAAAAATGACATCATATGCTCTAATGTCCATAAACGTTTCTTCAACCACAATTGGATAATGTCATGAGGTAAAGGAGAGGTGTAAAGGGGAATTCAAAACGGCTAAGGAAGACAACCGTGCTGCTACGACAATCCAATGCATTTACTGGCCAACTTGATCATGCCATTCTTGCCCATCACGTTCCTTTGTTTTTTGTGATTGCCCGTATGGATGGTCGTCACTTTAAATGGTTCAGCCACACTGAATGGCTGGATGGCGTTATCACCTTTGTTTTTATGAAGAATGGTTTCGTGTACCCTATGTCAAAGGTGATACGTTAGGAAGCATTGAAGCACCTTTTCTTTACATTTACAAAACTGGAATACACTTCTCATGGCTGCCGTGTATACACTTCCAGCTCATTTTCTAGAAGTTAGCCACTTTCCGTGACAAAAAACACTATTCGAACATGGCCCTGATCTTTGGATTGATTGTTGGAGAACCTTCAAGGGTGTTTCATGGGGGTGCTTGTTAATGTATCTTGCGGTATTTCCTACATAAAAACTTTCTTTAAAGTTGGTGCTTGTTAATATGAACTGGTAGCTGTTTCGTCAAAAGAAAGCAGTTAAAGAACTTGGAACCTTTTCTTCATGACAATAAAGCAATTCAGTCATATGATGTTACCTAATATGAAGGGCCCCTAATGGAGAAATTCCTGACTACGGATCTGAAGACGAAGGACTTAAGTCCCTTCTTGCTTGTTTGACACTTGTGTTTATATCATTTGCAAGCTGTTTTTTACGGTCCGATACACAGGGCACCTGATTTTGGATAAGGTAATTGAGCATACCTTGTTCAATAACAGAGCTTTTGAATGTAACATAGTAGTAGTAATGTATGAAAGCAAACTAATAGGTGAGGTTTCTGACTTTGAGCCAGAACATTGAGGATCTGAGTCCCTTCATAAGTGTCTTCTGGTCGTGGTTTTTCATGTTATCTGGCTGCGGTTTTAGAAAGAACCTTGACAAAACTCACAAAACCACTGTCAAGGGACAAGCAAAACTCAACCTGACCATGTGAACTAATACATCAGGCAAATATTGGATAATTTAGTTGACTCAAGTATTAAGACTGACAGTTGGAGACCATTCATGGTTGTTTAGTGCTGGTGCTTTTTAATGTCACTTGCCAGCTGTTTCTCGGACAAAAACTTTCTTTTAAGCTGGTACTTGTTAACACGACTTGGTCACAGTTTCTGCAACAGAAACTTGAAACTAACACTCACAAGGCTTTGTTTAAGGGAATAACATAAGTCAACCCCAATGATGTCACCTAATATGAAAGGACACCTAATGGAGGAGCTTTCTGACTCCGGATCAAAAGATTGAGGACTTGAGTCTTTGCATAGTTGTGTGATGGTGGTGTTTTTTCATATCATCTTGCTGGTGTTACTAACACTGAAATCTGAGAAAAAAACTCACCAAACATCAGTCAAGGGGCTAACATTGCTCAGCCTGACCATACGGTCGAAACACCTGAGTTTGGATCTGGAGAGTGATTGAGTATGAGAGTTTTTCAATGACAGGGCTGTTTAACTCAACATGACAGCGGTTATTTGACATGGCACTGATCAACCGCTGTCAGTTCTCACAGCTCACTGTTAGGAGTCAGCCTTGTCATGCAATGACCACGTGGCCTAATGGATAAGGCGTCTGACTTCGGATCAGAAGACTGAGGGTTCGAGTCCCTTCGTGGTTGGAATTGTGCATTTCATCTGGACCAGCAACAATGGCAGATTTTGCAATGCCTATGGCACCTGGAAAAAAGTGTCTCAAGTGCTGGTGCTGTCACTGTCAAATCCAGCAGAGACTTTAAACAAAAGTGGATTTTAATCAGGGTTTGTCAGCAAAGTAGTTAATTCAGTGTGAATGCTCATTTGTTCTGCTCCCACTAGCAAAAAGAGTTGATGTCATAGATTTAGGGGAATTGGGAAACAGTTAATATTTGATTACAATATTCAAATTTATTGTCATTATGCCAAGTACAGGAACAGAGCATAACCAAAAGAAATGTGCATCTTTTTAATAAACTTTACTTTGAACAATTCAATTTTAAAAAGACGTAAAGTTTGACAATTAAAGCACACATCTAATCAGAGTGTGAATGAATGGTAAAGTGCATGGGAGTGTGCATTTATATACATCATATGTGTACTTTTCATGCACAGCAGTAGAAGAAAGACTAATGTACATGTGAGTAAATATAGATGTTTATAGGGTAGAGAAATTAAGTACCGTATGCCATGCTGGGATGAGGGGAGAATATAGCCTGCAGCAGAAAATTGTTCACTATGGTTTTACTCAGCGAAATTTACACAGTATCCTGTGTCTGTGTGAAAAGTCCACTGAAACACATAATGTTTAGTGTGTCACAATCAATTATAGAAAACATTTTCAATCTCCTGAACCAAGCGTTGTAGTGGCCACGTGAGATTGGTTCTTTCCCCATGGTAGATCAGCCTGCTACGGCAAAGAACGCCGGCACAACGGCTTCAGTCTCGATCAGCGGAGTGCAGATCTATATCCGGGTGCCGTAGCCGTCGCAAAATCCGCCCTTGCTTAAAGTCCCTATTGTGACAATAGTGAATACAAGATAGTATTATAAAAGTCTGCTGACACTCCCTTAAGCTATCCATAGAATTCAAACACTGTAGTAAAAGGGCACTGACAATTGCATCAAAGAGTGGGCAGACTTGAGTGAAACTACCTATGCTGCTTGTATATACTGGCCAACCTTTGTGGAATTCTATGATCTTCCCTTTCAGGTGTCACAATAGGAATACTTTCTTATCAATAAGGGTGGCCATTTTAAGCTCCCTTCAGATCCCCACAACTCCATGACATCGTCCATTTTACTGTTTTTAATTCTATGGAGCTGACATCATGGAAACTGACTGTGTGATCGAATGGATAAGGTGTCAGTCCTTGGTTCAGAAGATTAAAGAGACCCTTAACAATACTTTAACGCGTGTGCATTTTAAAAGTAGACAGCTGTTTCTTAAAAATTAACCTGAAAAAACATGAAGCTTCAATTAAAGGACTAGTATAATTCAACCTGACCATGTGACCTAATCATATGGCATATAAAGGATAAGTTATATAACTTTGCTGCAGAATTTGAATAGACAAAAAATGACATCATATGCTCTAATGTCCATAAACGTTTCTTCATCCACAATTGGATAATGTCATGAGGTAAAGGAGAGGTGTAAAGGGGAATTCAAAACGGCTAAGGAAGACAACCGTGCTGCTACGACAATCCAATGCATTTACTGGCCAACTTGATCATGCCATTCTTGCCCATCACGTTCCTTTGTTTTTTGTGATTGCCCGTATGGATGGTCGTCACTTTAAATGGTTCAGCCACACTGAATGGCTGGATGGCGTTATCACCTTTGTTTTTATGAAGAATGGTTTCGTGTACCCTATGTCAAAGGTGATACGTTAGGAAGCATTGAAGCACCTTTTCTTTACATTTACAAAACTGGAATACACTTCTCATGGCTGCCGTGTATACACTTCCAGCTCATTTTCTAGAAGTTAGCCACTTTCCGTGACAAAAAACACTATTCGAACATGGCCCTGATCTTTGGATTGATTGTTGGAGAACCTTCAAGGGTGTTTCATGGGGGTGCTTGTTAATGTATCTTGCGGTATTTCCTACATAAAAACTTTCTTTAAAGTTGGTGCTTGTTAATATGAACTGGTAGCTGTTTCGTCAAAAGAAAGCAGTTAAAGAACTTGGAACCTTTTCTTCATGACAATAAAGCAATTCAGTCATATGATGTTACCTAATATGAAGGGCCCCTAATGGAGAAATTCCTGACTACGGATCTGAAGACGAAGGACTTTAGTCCCTTCTTGCTTGTTTGACACTTGTGTTTATATCATTTGCAAGCTGTTTTTTACGGTCCGATACACAGGGCACCTGATTTTGGATAAGGTAATTGAGCATACCTTGTTCAATAACAGAGCTTTTGAATGTAACATAGTAGTAGTAATGTATGAAAGCAAACTAATAGGTGAGGTTTCTGACTTTGAGCCAGAACATTGAGGATCTGAGTCCCTTCATAAGTGTCTTCTGGTCGTGGTTTTTCATGTTATCTGGCTGCGGTTTTAGAAAGAACCTTGACAAAACTCACAAAACCACTGTCAAGGGACAAGCAAAACTCAACCTGACCATGTGAACTAATACATCAGGCAAATATTGGATAATTTAGTTGACTCAAGTATTAAGACTGACAGTTGGAGACCATTCATGGTTGTTTAGTGCTGGTGCTTTTTAATGTCACTTGCCAGCTGTTTCTCGGACAAAAACTTTCTTTTAAGCTGGTACTTGTTAACACGACTTGGTCACAGTTTCTGCAACAGAAACTTGAAACTAACACTCACAAGGCTTTGTTTAAGGGAATAACATAAGTCAACCCCAATGATGTCACCTAATATGAAAGGACACCTAATGGAGGAGCTTTCTGACTCCGGATCAAAAGATTGAGGACTTGAGTCTTTGCATAGTTGTGTGATGGTGGTGTTTTTTCATATCATCTTGCTGGTGTTACTAACACTGAAATCTGAGAAAAAAACTCACCAAACATCAGTCAAGGGGCTAACATTGCTCAGCCTGACCATACGGTCGAAACACCTGAGTTTGGATCTGGAGAGTGATTGAGTATGAGAGTTTTTCAATGACAGGGCTGTTTAACTCAACATGACAGCGGTTATTTGACATGGCACTGGTCAACCGCTGTCAGTTCTCACAGCTCACTGTTAGGAGTTAACCCTTGTCATGCAATGACCACGTGGCCTAATGGATAAGTCGTCTGACTTCGGATCAGAAGACTGAGGGTTCGAGTCCTTTCGTGGTTGGAATTGTGCATTTCATCTGGACCAGCAACAATGGCAGATTTTGCAATGCCTATGGCACCTGGAAAAAAGTGTCTCAAGTGCTGGTGCTGTCACTGTCAAATCCAGCAGAGACTTTAAACAAAAGTGGATTTTAATCAGGGTTTGTCAGCAAAGTAGTTAATTCAGTGTGAGTGCTCATTTGTTCTGCTCCCACTAGCAAAAGGAGTTGATGTCATAGATTTAGGGGAAATGGGAAACAGTTAATATTTGATTACAATATTCAAATTTATTGTCATTATGCCAAGTACAGGAACAGAGCATAACCAAAAGAAATGTGCATCTTTTTAATAAACTTTACTTTGAACAATTCAATTTTAAAAAGACGTAAAGTTTGACAATTAAAGCACACATCTAATCAGAGTGTAAATGAACGGTAAAGTGCATGGGAGTATGCATTTATATACATCATATGTGTACTTTTCATGCACAGCAGTAGAAGAAAGACTAATGTACATGTGAGTAAATATAGATGTTTATAGGGTAGAGAAATTAAGTACCGTATGCCATGCTGGGATGAGGGGAGAATATAGCCTGCAGCAGAAAATTGTTCACTATGGTTTTACTCAGCGAAATTTACACAGTATCCTGTGTCTGTGTGAAAAGTCCACTGAAACACATAATGTTTAGTGTGTCACAATCAATTATAGAAAACATTTTCAATCTCCTGAACCAAGCGTTGTAGTGGCCACGTGAGATTGGTTCTTTCCCCATGGTAGATCAGCCTGCTACGGCAAAGAACGCCGGCACAACGGCTTCAGTCTCGATCAGCGGAGTGCAGATCTATATCCGGGTGCCGTAGCCGTCGCAAAATCCGCCCTTGCTTAAAGTCCCTATTGTGACAATAGTGAATACAAGATAGTATTATAAAAGTCTGCTGACACTCCCTTAAGCTATCCATAGAATTCAAACACTGTAGTAAAAGGGCACTGACAATTGCATCAAAGAGTGGGCAGACTTGAGTGAAACTACCTATGCTGCTTGTATATACTGGCCAACCTTTGTGGAATTCTATGATCTTCCCTTTCAGGTGTCACAATAGGAATACTTTCTTATCAATAAGGGTGGCCATTTTAAGCTCCCTTCAGATCCCCACAACTCCATGACATCGTCCATTTTACTGTTTTTAATTCTATGGAGCTGACATCATGGAAACTGACTGTGTGATCGAATGGATAAGGTGTCAGTCCTTGGTTCAGAAGATTAAAGAGACCCTTAACAATACTTTAACGCGTGTGCATTTTAAAAGTAGACAGCTGTTTCTTAAAAATTAACCTGAAAAAACATGAAGCTTCAATTAAAGGACTAGTATAATTCAACCTGACCGTGTGACCTAATCATATGGCATATAAAGGATACGTTATATAACTTTGCTGCAGAATTTGAATAGACAAAAAATGACATCATATGCTCTAATGTCCATAAACGTTTCTTCAACCACAATTGGATAATGTCATGAGGTAAAGGAGAGGTGTAAAGGGGAATTCAAAACGGCTAAGGAAGACAACCGTGCTGCTACGACAATCCAATGCATTTACTGGCCAACTTGATCATGCCATTCTTGCCCATCACGTTCCTTTGTTTTTTGTGATTGCCCGTATGGATGGTCGTCACTTTAAATGGTTCAGCCACACTGAATGGCTGGATGGCGTTATCACCTTTGTTTTTATGAAGAATGGTTTCGTGTACCCTATGTCAAAGGTGATACGTTAGGAAGCATTGAAGCACCTTTTCTTTACATTTACAAAACTGGAATACACTTCTCATGGCTGCCGTGTATACACTTCCAGCTCATTTTCTAGAAGTTAGCCACTTTCCGTGACAAAAAACACTATTCGAACATGGCCCTGATCTTTGGATTGATTGTTGGAGAACCTTCAAGGGTGTTTCATGGGGGTGCTTGTTAATGTATCTTGCGGTATTTCCTACATAAAAACTTTCTTTAAAGTTGGTGCTTGTTAATATGAACTGGTAGCTGTTTCGTCAAAAGAAAGCAGTTAAAGAACTTGGAACCTTTTCTTCATGACAATAAAGCAATTCAGTCATATGATGTTACCTAATATGAAGGGCCCCTAATGGAGAAATTCCTGACTACGGATCTGAAGACGAAGGACTTTAGTCCCTTCTTGCTTGTTTGACACTTGTGTTTATATCATTTGCAAGCTGTTTTTTACGGTCCGATACACAGGGCACCTGATTTTGGATAAGGTAATTGAGCATACCTTGTTCAATAACAGAGCTTTTGAATGTAACATAGTAGTAGTAATGTATGAAAGCAAACTAATAGGTGAGGTTTCTGACTTTGAGCCAGAACATTGAGGATCTGAGTCCCTTCATAAGTGTCTTCTGGTCGTGGTTTTTCATGTTATCTGGCTGCGGTTTTAGAAAGAACCTTGACAAAACTCACAAAACCACTGTCAAGGGACAAGCAAAACTCAACCTGACCATGTGAACTAATACATCAGGCAAATATTGGATAATTTAGTTGACTCAAGTATTAAGACTGACAGTTGGAGACCATTCATGGTTGTTTAGTGCTGGTGCTTTTTAATGTCACTTGCCAGCTGTTTCTCGGACAAAAACTTTCTTTTAAGCTGGTACTTGTTAACACGACTTGGTCACAGTTTCTGCAACAGAAACTTGAAACTAACACTCACAAGGCTTTGTTTAAGGGAATAACATAAGTCAACCCCAATGATGTCACCTAATATGAAAGGACACCTAATGGAGGAGCTTTCTGACTCCGGATCAAAAGATTGAGGACTTGAGTCTTTGCATAGTTGTGTGATGGTGGTGTTTTTTCATATCATCTTGCTGGTGTTACTAACACTGAAATCTGAGAAAAAAACTCACCAAACATCAGTCAAGGGGCTAACATTGCTCAGCCTGACCATACGGTCGAAACACCTGAGTTTGGATCTGGAGAGTGATTGAGTATGAGAGTTTTTCAATGACAGGGCTGTTTAACTCAACATGACAGCGGTTATTTGACATGGCACTGGTCAACCGCTGTCAGCTCTCACAGCTCACTGTTAGGAGTTAACCCTTGTCATGCAATGACCACGTGGCCTAATGGATAAGGCGTCTGACTTCGGATCAGAAGACTGAGGGTTCGAGTCCCTTCGTGGTTGGAATTGTGCATTTCATCTGGACCAGCAACAATGGCAGATTTTGCAATGCCTATGGCACCTGGAAAAAAGTGTCTCAAGTGCTGGTGCTGTCACTGTCAAATCCAGCAGAGACTTTAAACAAAAGTGGATTTTAATCAGGGTTTGTCAGCAAAGTAGTTAATTCAGTGTGAGTGCTCATTTGTTCTGCTCCCACTAGCAAAAGGAGTTGATGTCATAGATTTAGGGGAAATGGGAAACAGTTAATATTTGATTACAATATTCAAATTTATTGTCATTATGCCAAGTACAGGAACAGAGCATAACCAAAAGAAATGTGCATCTTTTTAATAAACTTTACTTTGAACAATTCAATTTTAAAAAGACGTAAAGTTTGACAATTAAAGCACACATCTAATCAGAGTGTAAATGAACGGTAAAGTGCATGGGAGTATGCATTTATATACATCATATGTGTACTTTTCATGCACAGCAGTAGAAGAAAGACTAATGTACATGTGAGTAAATATAGATGTTTATAGGGTAGAGAAATTAAGTACCGTATGCCATGCTGGGATGAGGGGAGAATATAGCCTGCAGCAGAAAATTGTTCACTATGGTTTTACTCAGCGAAATTTACACAGTATCCTGTGTCTGTGTGAAAAGTCCACTGAAACACATAATGTTTAGTGTGTCACAATCAATTATAGAAAACATTTTCAATCTCCTGAACCAAGCGTTGTAGTGGCCACGTGAGATTGGTTCTTTCCCCATGGTAGATCAGCCTGCTACGGCAAAGAACGCCGGCACAACGGCTTCAGTCTCGATCAGCGGAGTGCAGATCTATATCCGGGTGCCGTAGCCGTCGCAAAATCCGCCCTTGCTTAAAGTCCCTATTGTGACAATAGTGAATACAAGATAGTATTATAAAAGTCTGCTGACACTCCCTTAAGCTATCCATAGAATTCAAACACTGTAGTAAAAGGGCACTGACAATTGCATCAAAGAGTGGGCAGACTTGAGTGAAACTACCTATGCTGCTTGTATATACTGGCCAACCTTTGTGGAATTCTATGATCTTCCCTTTCAGGTGTCACAATAGGAATACTTTCTTATCAATAAGGGTGGCCATTTTAAGCTCCCTTCAGATCCCCACAACTCCATGACATCGTCCATTTTACTGTTTTTAATTCTATGGAGCTGACATCATGGAAACTGACTGTGTGATCGAATGGATAAGGTGTCAGTCCTTGGTTCAGAAGATTAAAGAGACCCTTAACAATACTTTAACGCGTGTGCATTTTAAAAGTAGACAGCTGTTTCTTAAAAATTAACCTGAAAAAACATGAAGCTTCAATTAAAGGACTAGTATAATTCAACCTGACCGTGTGACCTAATCATATGGCATATAAAGGATAAGTTATATAACTTTGCTGCAGAATTTGAATAGACAAAAAATGACATCATATGCTCTAATGTCCATAAACGTTTCTTCAACCACAATTGGATAATGTCATGAGGTAAAGGAGAGGTGTAAAGGGGAATTCAAAACGGCTAAGGAAGACAACCGTGCTGCTACGACAATCCAATGCATTTACTGGCCAACTTGATCATGCCATTCTTGCCCATCACGTTCCTTTGTTTTTTGTGATTGCCCGTATGGATGGTCGTCACTTTAAATGGTTCAGCCACACTGAATGGCTGGATGGCGTTATCACCTTTGTTTTTATGAAGAATGGTTTCGTGTACCCTATGTCAAAGGTGATACGTTAGGAAGCATTGAAGCACCTTTTCTTTACATTTACAAAACTGGAATACACTTCTCATGGCTGCCGTGTATACACTTCCAGCTCATTTTCTAGAAGTTAGCCACTTTCCGTGACAAAAAACACTATTCGAACATGGCCCTGATCTTTGGATTGATTGTTGGAGAACCTTCAAGGGTGTTTCATGGGGGTGCTTGTTAATGTATCTTGCGGTATTTCCTACATAAAAACTTTCTTTAAAGTTGGTGCTTGTTAATATGAACTGGTAGCTGTTTCGTCAAAAGAAAGCAGTTAAAGAACTTGGAACCTTTTCTTCATGACAATAAAGCAATTCAGTCATATGATGTTACCTAATATGAAGGGCCCCTAATGGAGAAATTCCTGACTACGGATCTGAAGACGAAGGACTTTAGTCCCTTCTTGCTTGTTTGACACTTGTGTTTATATCATTTGCAAGCTGTTTTTTACGGTCCGATACACAGGGCACCTGATTTTGGATAAGGTAATTGAGCATACCTTGTTCAATAACAGAGCTTTTGAATGTAACATAGTAGTAGTAATGTATGAAAGCAAACTAATAGGTGAGGTTTCTGACTTTGAGCCAGAACATTGAGGATCTGAGTCCCTTCATAAGTGTCTTCTGGTCGTGGTTTTTCATGTTATCTGGCTGCGGTTTTAGAAAGAACCTTGACAAAACTCACAAAACCACTGTCAAGGGACAAGCAAAACTCAACCTGACCATGTGAACTAATACATCAGGCAAATATTGGATAATTTAGTTGACTCAAGTATTAAGACTGACAGTTGGAGACCATTCATGGTTGTTTAGTGCTGGTGCTTTTTAATGTCACTTGCCAGCTGTTTCTCGGACAAAAACTTTCTTTTAAGCTGGTACTTGTTAACACGACTTGGTCACAGTTTCTGCAACAGAAACTTGAAACTAACACTCACAAGGCTTTGTTTAAGGGAATAACATAAGTCAACCCCAATGATGTCACCTAATATGAAAGGACACCTAATGGAGGAGCTTTCTGACTCCGGATCAAAAGATTGAGGACTTGAGTCTTTGCATAGTTGTGTGATGGTGGTGTTTTTTCATATCATCTTGCTGGTGTTACTAACACTGAAATCTGAGAAAAAAACTCACCAAACATCAGTCAAGGGGCTAACATTGCTCAGCCTGACCATACGGTCGAAACACCTGAGTTTGGATCTGGAGAGTGATTGAGTATGAGAGTTTTTCAATGACAGGGCTGTTTAACTCAACATGACAGCGGTTATTTGACATGGCACTGGTCAACCGCTGTCAGTTCTCACAGCTCACTGTTAGGAGTTAACCCTTGTCATGCAATGACCACGTGGCCTAATGGATAAGGCGTCTGACTTCGGATCAGAAGACTGAGGGTTCGAGTCCCTTCGTGGTTGGAATTGTGCATTTCATCTGGACCAGCAACAATGGCAGATTTTGCAATGCCTATGGCACCTGGAAAAAAGTGTCTCAAGTGCTGGTGCTGTCACTGTCAAATCCAGCAGAGACTTTAAACAAAAGTGGATTTTAATCAGGGTTTGTCAGCAAAGTAGTTAATTCAGTGTGAGTGCTCATTTGTTCTGCTCCCACTAGCAAAAGGAGTTGATGTCATAGATTTAGGGGAAATGGGAAACAGTTAATATTTGATTACAATATTCAAATTTATTGTCATTATGCCAAGTACAGGAACAGAGCATAACCAAAAGAAATGTGCATCTTTTTAATAAACTTTACTTTGAACAATTCAATTTTAAAAAGACGTAAAGTTTGACAATTAAAGCACACATCTAATCAGAGTGTAAATGAACGGTAAAGTGCATGGGAGTATGCATTTATATACATCATATGTGTACTTTTCATGCACAGCAGTAGAAGAAAGACTAATGTACATGTGAGTAAATATAGATGTTTATAGGGTAGAGAAATTAAGTACCGTATGCCATGCTGGGATGAGGGGAGAATATAGCCTGCAGCAGAAAATTGTTCACTATGGTTTTACTCAGCGAAATTTACACAGTATCCTGTGTCTGTGTGAAAAGTCCACTGAAACACATAATGTTTAGTGTGTCACAATCAATTATAGAAAACATTTTCAATCTCCTGAACCAAGCGTTGTAGTGGCCACGTGAGATTGGTTCTTTCCCCATGGTAGATCAGCCTGCTACGGCAAAGAACGCCGGCACAACGGCTTCAGTCTCGATCAGCGGAGTGCAGATCTATATCCGGGTGCCGTAGCCGTCGCAAAATCCGCCCTTGCTTAAAGTCCCTATTGTGACAATAGTGAATACAAGATAGTATTATAAAAGTCTGCTGACACTCCCTTAAGCTATCCATAGAATTCAAACACTGTAGTAAAAGGGCACTGACAATTGCATCAAAGAGTGGGCAGACTTGAGTGAAACTACCTATGCTGCTTGTATATACTGGCCAACCTTTGTGGAATTCTATGATCTTCCCTTTCAGGTGTCACAATAGGAATACTTTCTTATCAATAAGGGTGGCCATTTTAAGCTCCCTTCAGATCCCCACAACTCCATGACATCGTCCATTTTACTGTTTTTAATTCTATGGAGCTGACATCATGGAAACTGACTGTGTGATCGAATGGATAAGGTGTCAGTCCTTGGTTCAGAAGATTAAAGAGACCCTTAACAATACTTTAACGCGTGTGCATTTTAAAAGTAGACAGCTGTTTCTTAAAAATTAACCTGAAAAAACATGAAGCTTCAATTAAAGGACTAGTATAATTCAACCTGACCGTGTGACCTAATCATATGGCATATAAAGGATAAGTTATATAACTTTGCTGCAGAATTTGAATAGACAAAAAATGACATCATATGCTCTAATGTCCATAAACGTTTCTTCAACCACAATTGGATAATGTCATGAGGTAAAGGAGAGGTGTAAAGGGGAATTCAAAACGGCTAAGGAAGACAACCGTGCTGCTACGACAATCCAATGCATTTACTGGCCAACTTGATCATGCCATTCTTGCCCATCACGTTCCTTTGTTTTTTGTGATTGCCCGTATGGATGGTCGTCACTTTAAATGGTTCAGCCACACTGAATGGCTGGATGGCGTTATCACCTTTGTTTTTATGAAGAATGGTTTCGTGTACCCTATGTCAAAGGTGATACGTTAGGAAGCATTGAAGCACCTTTTCTTTACATTTACAAAACTGGAATACACTTCTCATGGCTGCCGTGTATACACTTCCAGCTCATTTTCTAGAAGTTAGCCACTTTCCGTGACAAAAAACACTATTCGAACATGGCCCTGATCTTTGGATTGATTGTTGGAGAACCTTCAAGGGTGTTTCATGGGGGTGCTTGTTAATGTATCTTGCGGTATTTCCTACATAAAAACTTTCTTTAAAGTTGGTGCTTGTTAATATGAACTGGTAGCTGTTTCGTCAAAAGAAAGCAGTTAAAGAACTTGGAACCTTTTCTTCATGACAATAAAGCAATTCAGTCATATGATGTTACCTAATATGAAGGGCCCCTAATGGAGAAATTCCTGACTACGGATCTGAAGACGAAGGACTTTAGTCCCTTCTTGCTTGTTTGACACTTGTGTTTATATCATTTGCAAGCTGTTTTTTACGGTCCGATACACAGGGCACCTGATTTTGGATAAGGTAATTGAGCATACCTTGTTCAATAACAGAGCTTTTGAATGTAACATAGTAGTAGTAATGTATGAAAGCAAACTAATAGGTGAGGTTTCTGACTTTGAGCCAGAACATTGAGGATCTGAGTCCCTTCATAAGTGTCTTCTGGTCGTGGTTTTTCATGTTATCTGGCTGCGGTTTTAGAAAGAACCTTGACAAAACTCACAAAACCACTGTCAAGGGACAAGCAAAACTCAACCTGACCATGTGAACTAATACATCAGGCAAATATTGGATAATTTAGTTGACTCAAGTATTAAGACTGACAGTTGGAGACCATTCATGGTTGTTTAGTGCTGGTGCTTTTTAATGTCACTTGCCAGCTGTTTCTCGGACAAAAACTTTCTTTTAAGCTGGTACTTGTTAACACGACTTGGTCACAGTTTCTGCAACAGAAACTTGAAACTAACACTCACAAGGCTTTGTTTAAGGGAATAACATAAGTCAACCCCAATGATGTCACCTAATATGAAAGGACACCTAATGGAGGAGCTTTCTGACTCCGGATCAAAAGATTGAGGACTTGAGTCTTTGCATAGTTGTGTGATGGTGGTGTTTTTTCATATCATCTTGCTGGTGTTACTAACACTGAAATCTGAGAAAAAAACTCACCAAACATCAGTCAAGGGGCTAACATTGCTCAGCCTGACCATACGGTCGAAACACCTGAGTTTGGATCTGGAGAGTGATTGAGTATGAGAGTTTTTCAATGACAGGGCTGTTTAACTCAACATGACAGCGGTTATTTGACATGGCACTGATCAACCGCTGTCAGTTCTCACAGCTCACTGTTAGGAGTCAGCCGTGTCATGCAATGACCATGTGGCCTAATGGATAAGGCGTCTGACTTCGGATCAGAAGACTGAGGGTTCGAGTATCTCGTGGTTGGAATTGTGCTTTTCATCTGGACCAGCAACAATGGCAGATTTTGCAATGCCTATGGCACCTGGAAAAAAGTGTCTCAAGTGCTGGTGCTGTCACTGTCAAATCCAGCAGAGACTTTAAACAAAAGTGGATTTTAATCAGGGTTTGTCAGCAAAGTAGTTAATTCAGTGTGAGTGCTCATTTGTTCTGCTCCCACTAGCAAAAGGAGTTGATGTCATAGATTTAGGGGAAATGGGAAACAGTTAATATTTGATTACAATATTCAAATTTATTGTCATTATGCCAAGTACAGGAACAGAGCATAACCAAAAGAAATGTGCATCTTTTTAATAAACTTTACTTTGAACAATTCAATTTTAAAAAGACGTAAAGTTTGACAATTAAAGCACACATCTAATCAGAGTGTAAATGAACGGTAAAGTGCATGGGAGTATGCATTTATATACATCATATGTGTACTTTTCATGCACAGCAGTAGAAGAAAGACTAATGTACATGTGAGTAAATATAGATGTTTATAGGGTAGAGAAATTAAGTACCGTATGCCATGCTGGGATGAGGGGAGAATATAGCCTGCAGCAGAAAATTGTTCACTATGGTTTTACTCAGCGAAATTTACACAGTATCCTGTGTCTGTGTGAAAAGTCCACTGAAACACATAATGTTTAGTGTGTCACAATCAATTATAGAAAACATTTTCAATCTCCTGAACCAAGCGTTGTAGTGGCCACGTGAGATTGGTTCTTTCCCCATGGTAGATCAGCCTGCTACGGCAAAGAACGCCGGCACAACGGCTTCAGTCTCGATCAGCGGAGTGCAGATCTATATCCGGGTGCCGTAGCCGTCGCAAAATCCGCCCTTGCTTAAAGTCCCTATTGTGACAATAGTGAATACAAGATAGTATTATAAAAGTCTGCTGACACTCCCTTAAGCTATCCATAGAATTCAAACACTGTAGTAAAAGGGCACTGACAATTGCATCAAAGAGTGGGCAGACTTGAGTGAAACTACCTATGCTGCTTGTATATACTGGCCAACCTTTGTGGAATTCTATGATCTTCCCTTTCAGGTGTCACAATAGGAATACTTTCTTATCAATAAGGGTGGCCATTTTAAGCTCCCTTCAGATCCCCACAACTCCATGACATCGTCCATTTTACTGTTTTTAATTCTATGGAGCTGACATCATGGAAACTGACTGTGTGATCGAATGGATAAGGTGTCAGTCCTTGGTTCAGAAGATTAAAGAGACCCTTAACAATACTTTAACGCGTGTGCATTTTAAAAGTAGACAGCTGTTTCTTAAAAATTAACCTGAAAAAACATGAAGCTTCAATTAAAGGACTAGTATAATTCAACCTGACCGTGTGACCTAATCATATGGCATATAAAGGATAAGTTATATAACTTTGCTGCAGAATTTGAATAGACAAAAAATGACATCATATGCTCTAATGTCCATAAACGTTTCTTCAACCACAATTGGATAATGTCATGAGGTAAAGGAGAGGTGTAAAGGGGAATTCAAAACGGCTAAGGAAGACAACCGTGCTGCTACGACAATCCAATGCATTTACTGGCCAACTTGATCATGCCATTCTTGCCCATCACGTTCCTTTGTTTTTTGTGATTGCCCGTATGGATGGTCGTCACTTTAAATGGTTCAGCCACACTGAATGGCTGGATGGCGTTATCACCTTTGTTTTTATGAAGAATGGTTTCGTGTACCCTATGTCAAAGGTGATACGTTAGGAAGCATTGAAGCACCTTTTCTTTACATTTACAAAACTGGAATACACTTCTCATGGCTGCCGTGTATACACTTCCAGCTCATTTTCTAGAAGTTAGCCACTTTCCGTGACAAAAAACACTATTCGAACATGGCCCTGATCTTTGGATTGATTGTTGGAGAACCTTCAAGGGTGTTTCATGGGGGTGCTTGTTAATGTATCTTGCGGTATTTCCTACATAAAAACTTTCTTTAAAGTTGGTGCTTGTTAATATGAACTGGTAGCTGTTTCGTCAAAAGAAAGCAGTTAAAGAACTTGGAACCTTTTCTTCATGACAATAAAGCAATTCAGTCATATGATGTTACCTAATATGAAGGGCCCCTAATGGAGAAATTCCTGACTACGGATCTGAAGACGAAGGACTTTAGTCCCTTCTTGCTTGTTTGACACTTGTGTTTATATCATTTGCAAGCTGTTTTTTACGGTCCGATACACAGGGCACCTGATTTTGGATAAGGTAATTGAGCATACCTTGTTCAATAACAGAGCTTTTGAATGTAACATAGTAGTAGTAATGTATGAAAGCAAACTAATAGGTGAGGTTTCTGACTTTGAGCCAGAACATTGAGGATCTGAGTCCCTTCATAAGTGTCTTCTGGTCGTGGTTTTTCATGTTATCTGGCTGCGGTTTTAGAAAGAACCTTGACAAAACTCACAAAACCACTGTCAAGGGACAAGCAAAACTCAACCTGACCATGTGAACTAATACATCAGGCAAATATTGGATAATTTAGTTGACTCAAGTATTAAGACTGACAGTTGGAGACCATTCATGGTTGTTTAGTGCTGGTGCTTTTTAATGTCACTTGCCAGCTGTTTCTCGGACAAAAACTTTCTTTTAAGCTGGTACTTGTTAACACGACTTGGTCACAGTTTCTGCAACAGAAACTTGAAACTAACACTCACAAGGCTTTGTTTAAGGGAATAACATAAGTCAACCCCAATGATGTCACCTAATATGAAAGGACACCTAATGGAGGAGCTTTCTGACTCCGGATCAAAAGATTGAGGACTTGAGTCTTTGCATAGTTGTGTGATGGTGGTGTTTTTTCATATCATCTTGCTGGTGTTACTAACACTGAAATCTGAGAAAAAAACTCACCAAACATCAGTCAAGGGGCTAACATTGCTCAGCCTGACCATACGGTCGAAACACCTGAGTTTGGATCTGGAGAGTGATTGAGTATGAGAGTTTTTCAATGACAGGGCTGTTTAACTCAACATGACAGCGGTTATTTGACATGGCACTGATCAACCGCTGTCAGTTCTCACAGCTCACTGTTAGGAGTCAGCCTTGTCATGCAATGACCACGTGGCCTAATGGATAAGGCGTCTGGCTTCGGATCAGCAGACTGAGGGTTCGAGTCCCTTCGTGGTTGGAATTGTGCATTTCATCTGGACCAGCAACAATGGCAGATTTTGCAATGCCTATGGCACCTGGAAAAAAGTATCTCAAGTGCTGGTGCTGTCACTGTCAAATCCAGCAGAGACTTTAAACAAAAGTGGATTTTAATCAGGGTTTGTCAGCAAAGTAGTTAATTCAGTGTGAGTGCTCATTTGTTCTGCTCCCACTGGCAAAAGGAGTTGATGTCATAGATTTAGGGGAAATGGGAAACAGTTAATATTTGATTACAATATTCAAATTTATTGTCATTATGCCAAGTACAGGAACAGAGCATAACCAAAAGAAATGTGCATCTTTTTAATAAACTTTACTTTGAACAATTCAATTTTAAAAAGACGTAAAGTTTGACAATTAAAGCACACATCTAATCAGAGTGTAAATGAACGGTAAAGTGCATGGGAGTATGCATTTATATACATCATATGTGTACTTTTCATGCACAGCAGTAGAAGAAAGACTAATGTACATGTGAGTAAATATAGATGTTTATAGGGTAGAGAAATTAAGTACCGTATGCCATGCTGGGATGAGGGGAGAATATAGCCTGCAGCAGAAAATTGTTCACTATGGTTTTACTCAGCGAAATTTACACAGTATCCTGTGTCTGTGTGAAAAGTCCACTGAAACACATAATGTTTAGTGTGTCACAATCAATTATAGAAAACATTTTCAATCTCCTGAACCAAGCGTTGTAGTGGCCACGTGAGATTGGTTCTTTCCCCATGGTAGATCAGCCTGCTACGGCAAAGAACGCCGGCACAACGGCTTCAGTCTCGATCAGCGGAGTGCAGATCTATATCCGGGTGCCGTAGCCGTCGCAAAATCCGCCCTTGCTTAAAGTCCCTATTGTGACAATAGTGAATACAAGATAGTATTATAAAAGTCTGCTGACACTCCCTTAAGCTATCCATAGAATTCAAACACTGTAGTAAAAGGGCACTGACAATTGCATCAAAGAGTGGGCAGACTTGAGTGAAACTACCTATGCTGCTTGTATATACTGGCCAACCTTTGTGGAATTCTATGATCTTCCCTTTCAGGTGTCACAATAGGAATACTTTCTTATCAATAAGGGTGGCCATTTTAAGCTCCCTTCAGATCCCCACAACTCCATGACATCGTCCATTTTACTGTTTTTAATTCTATGGAGCTGACATCATGGAAACTGACTGTGTGATCGAATGGATAAGGTGTCAGTCCTTGGTTCAGAAGATTAAAGAGACCCTTAACAATACTTTAACGCGTGTGCATTTTAAAAGTAGACAGCTGTTTCTTAAAAATTAACCTGAAAAAACATGAAGCTTCAATGAAAGGACTAGTATAATTCAACCTGACCGTGTGACCTAATCATATGGCATATAAAGGATAAGTTATATAACTTTGCTGCAGAATTTGAATAGACAAAAAATGACATCATATGCTCTAATGTCCATAAACGTTTCTTCAACCACAATTGGATAATGTCATGAGGTAAAGGAGAGGTGTAAAGGGGAATTCAAAACGGCTAAGGAAGACAACCGTGCTGCTACGACAATCCAATGCATTTACTGGCCAACTTGATCATGCCATTCTTGCCCATCACGTTCCTTTGTTTTTTGTGATTGCCCGTATGGATGGTCGTCACTTTAAATGGTTCAGCCACACTGAATGGCTGGATGGCATTATCACCTTTGTTTTTCTGAAGAATGGTTTCGTGTACCCTATGTCAAAGGTGATACGTTAGGAAGCATTGAAGCACCTTTTCTTTACATTGACAAAACTGGAATACACTTCTCATGGCTGCCGTGTATACACTTCCAGCTCATTTTCTAGAAGTTAGCCACTTTCCGTGACAAAAAACACTATTCCAACATGGCCCTGATCTTCGGATTGATTGTTGGAGAACCTTCAAGGGTGTTTCATGGGGGTGCTTGTTAATGTATCTTGCGGTATTTCTTACATAAAAACTTTCTTTAAAGTTGGTGCTTGTTAATATGAACTGGTAGCTGTTTCGTCAAAAGAAAGCAGTTAAAGAACTTGGAACCTTTTCTTCATGACAATAAAGCAATTCAGTCATATGATGTTACCTAATATGAAGGGCCCCTAATGGAGAAATTCCTGACTACGGATCTGAAGACGAAGGACTTTAGTCCCTTCTTGCTTGTTTGACACTTGTGTTTATATCATTTGCAAGCTGTTTTTTACGGTCCGATACACAGGGCACCTGATTTTGGATAAGGTAATTGAGCATACCTTGTTCAATAACAGAGCTTTTGAATGTAACATAGTAGTAGTAATGTATGAAAGCAAACTAATAGGTGAGGTTTCTGACTTTGAGCCAGAACATTGAGGATCTGAGTCCCTTCATAAGTGTCTTCTGGTCGTGGTTTTTCATGTTATCTGGCTGCGGTTTTAGAAAGAACCTTGACAAAACTCACAAAACCACTGTCAAGGGACAAGCAAAACTCAACCTGACCATGTGAACTAATACATCAGGCAAATATTGGATAATTTAGTTGACTCAAGTATTAAGACTGACAGTTGGAGACCATTCATGGTTGTTTAGTGCTGGTGCTTTTTAATGTCACTTGCCAGCTGTTTCTTGGACAAAAACTTTCTTTTAAGCTGGTACTTGTTAACACGACTTGGTCACAGTTTCTGCAACAGAAACTTGAAACTAACACTCACAAGGCTTTGTTTAAGGGAATAACATAAGTCAACCCCAATGATGTCACCTAATATGAAAGGACACCTAATGGAGGAGCTTTCTGACTCCGGATCAAAAGATTGAGGACTTGAGTCTTTGCATAGTTGTGTGATGGTGGTGTTTTTTCATATCATCTTGCTGGTGTTACTAACACTGAAATCTGAGAAAAAAACTCACCAAACTTCAGTCAAGGGGCTAACATTGCTCAGCCTGACCATACGGTCGAAACACCTGAGTTTGGATCTGGAGAGTGATTGAGTATGAGAGTTTTTCAATGACAGGGCTGTTTAACTCAACATGACAGCGGTTATTTGACATGGCACTGATCAACCGCTGTCAGTTCTCACAGCTCACTGTTAGGAGTCAGCCTTGTCATGCAATAACCACGTGGCCTAATGGATAAGGCGTCTGACTTCGGATCAGAAGACTGAGGGTTCGAATCCCTTCGTGGTTGGAATTGTGCATTTCATCTGGACCAGCAACAATGGCAGATTTTGCAATGCCTATGGCACCTGGAAAAAAGTGTCTCAAGTGCTGGTGCTGTCACTGTCAAATCCAGCAGAGACTTTAAACAACAGTGGATTTTAATCAGGGTTTGTCAGCAAAGTAGTTAATTCAGTGTGAGTGCTCATTTGTCCTGCTCCCACTGGCAAAAGGAGTAGATGTCATAGATTTAGGGGAAAAGGGAAACAGTTAATATTTGATTACAATATTCAAATTTATTGTCATTATGCCAAGTACAGGAACAGAGCATAACCAAAAGAAATGTGCATCTTTTTAATAAACTTTACTTTGAACAATTCAATTTTAAAAAGACGTAAAGTTTGACAATTAAAGCACACATCTAATCAGAGTGTGAATGAATGGTAAAGTGCATGGGAGTGTGCATTTATATACATCATATGTGTACTTTTCATGCACAGCAGTAGAAGAAAGACTAATGTACATGTGAGTAAATATAGATGTTTATAGGGTAGAGAAATTAAGTACCGTATGCCATGCTGGGATGAGGGGAGAATATAGCCTGCAGCAGAAAATTGTTCACTATGGTTTTACTCAGCGAAATTTACACAGTATCCTGTGTCTGTGTGAAAAGTCCACTGAAACACATAATGTTTAGTGTGTCACAATCAATTATAGAAAACATTTTCAATCTCCTGAACCAAGCGTTGTAGTGGCCACGTGAGATTGGTTCTTTCCCCATGGTAGATCAGCCTGCTACGGCAAAGAACGCCGGCACAACGGCTTCAGTCTCGATCAGCGGAGTGCAGATCTATATGCGGGTGCCGTAGCCGTCGCAAAATCCGCCCTTGCTTAAAGTCCCTATTGTGTCAATAGTGAATACAAGATAGTATTATAAAAGTCTGCTGACACTCCCTTAAGCTATCCATAGAATTCAAACACTGTAGTAAAAGGGCACTGACAATTGCATCAAAGAGTGGGAAGACTTGAGTGAAACTACCTATGCTGCTTGTATATACTGGCCAACCTTTGTGGAATTCTATGATTGTTTTGTCACATTCTATGTGACAAAACTCACAAAACCACTGTCAAGGGACAAGCAAAACTCAACCTGACCATGTGAACTAATACATCAGGCAAATATTGGATAATTTAGTTGACTCAAGTATTAAGACTGACAGTTGGAGACCATTCATGGTTGTTTAGTGCTGGTGCTTTTTAATGTCACTTGCCAGCTGTTTCTTGGACAAAAACTTTCTTTTAAGCTGGTACTTGTTAACACGACTTGGTCACAGTTTCTGCAACAGAAACTTGAAACTAACACTCACAAGGCTTTGTTTAAGGGAATAACATAAGTCAACCCCAATGATGTCACCTAATATGAAAGGACACCTAATGGAGGAGCTTTCTGACTCCGGATCAAAAGATTGAGGACTTGAGTCTTTGCATAGTTGTGTGATGGTGGTGTTTTTTCATATCATCTTGCTGGTGTTACTAACACTGAAATCTGAGAAAAAAACTCACCAAACTTCAGTCAAGGGGCTAACATTGCTCAGCCTGACCATACGGTCGAAACACCTGAGTTTGGATCTGGAGAGTGATTGAGTATGAGAGTTTTTCAATGACAGGGCTGTTTAACTCAACATGACAGCGGTTATTTGACATGGCACTGATCAACCGCTGTCAGTTCTCACAGCTCACTGTTAGGAGTCAGCCTCGTCATGCAATGACCACGTGGCCTAATGGATAAGGCGTCTGACTTCGGATCAGAAGACTGAGGATTCGAGTCCCTTCGTGGTTGGAATTGTGCATTTCATCTGGACCAGCAACAATGGCAGATTTTGCAATGCCTATGGCACCTGGAAAAAAGTGTCTCAAGTGCTGGTGCTGTCACTGTCAAATCCAGCAGAGACTTTAAACAAAAGTGGATTTTAATCAGGGTTTGTCAGCAAAGTAGTTAATTCAGTGTGAGTGCTCATTTGTCCTGCTCCCACTGGCAAAAGGAGTAGATGTCATAGATTTAGGGGAAATGGGAAACAGTTAATATTTGATTACAATATTCAAATTTATTGTCATTATGCCAAGTACAGGAACAGAGCATAACCAAAAGAAATGTGCATCTTTTTAATAAACTTTACTTTGAACAATTCAATTTTAAAAAGACGTAAAGTTTGACAATTAAAGCACACATCTAATCAGAGTGTGAATGAATGGTAAAGTGCATGGGAGTGTGCATTTATATACATCATATGTGTACTTTTCATGCACAGCAGTAGAAGAAAGACTAATGTACATGTGAGTAAATATAGATGTTTATAGGGTAGAGAAATTAAGTACCGTATGCCATGCTGGGATGAGGGGAGAATATAGCCTGCAGCAGAAAATTGTTCACTATGGTTTTACTCAGCGAAATTTACACAGTATCCTGTGTCTGTGTGAAAAGTCCACTGAAACACATAATGTTTAGTGTGTCACAATCAATTATAGAAAACATTTTCAATCTCCTTAACCAGGCGTTCTAGTGGCCACGAGAGATTGGTTCTTTCCCCATGGTAGATCAGCCTGCTACGGCAAAGAACGCCGGCACAACGGCTTCAGTCTCGATCAGCGGAGTGCAGATCTATATCCGGGTGCCGTAGCCGTCGCAAAATCCGCCCTTGCTTAAAGTCCCTATTGTGACAATAGTGAATACAAGATAGTATTATAAAAGTCTGCTGACACTCCCTTAAGCTATCCATAGAATTCAAACACTGTAGTAAAAGGGCACTGACAATTGCATCAAAGAGTGGGCAGACTTGAGTGAAACTACCTATGCTGCTTGTATATACTGGCCAACCTTTGTGGAATTCTATGATCTTCCCTTTCAGGTGTCACAATAGGAATACTTTCTTATCAATAAGGGTGGCCATTTTAAGCTCCCTTCAGATCCCCACAACTCCATGACATCGTCCATTTTACTGTTTTTAATTCTATGGAGCTGACATCATGGAAACTGACTGTGTGATCGAATGGATAAGGTGTCAGTCCTTGGTTCAGAAGATTAAAGAGACCCTTAACAATACTTTAACGCGTGTGCATTTTAAAAGTAGACAGCTGTTTCTTAAAAATTAACCTGAAAAAACATGAAGCTTCAATGAAAGGACTAGTATAATTCAACCTGACCGTGTGACCTAATCATATGGCATATAAAGGATAAGTTATATAACTTTGCTGCAGAATTTGAATAGACAAAAAATGACATCATATGCTCTAATGTCCATAAACGTTTCTTCAACCACAATTGGATAATGTCATGAGGTAAAGGAGAGGTGTAAAGGGGAATTCAAAACGGCTAAGGAAGACAACCGTGCTGCTACGACAATCCAATGCATTTACTGGCCAACTTGATCATGCCATTCTTGCCCATCACGTTCCTTTGTTTTTTGTGATTGCCCGTATGGATGGTCGTCACTTTAAATGGTTCAGCCACACTGAATGGCTGGATGGCATTATCACCTTTGTTTTTCTGAAGAATGGTTTCGTGTACCCTATGTCAAAGGTGATACGTTAGGAAGCATTGAAGCACCTTTTCTTTACATTGACAAAACTGGAATACACTTCTCATGGCTGCCGTGTATACACTTCCAGCTCATTTTCTAGAAGTTAGCCACTTTCCGTGACAAAAAACACTATTCCAACATGGCCCTGATCTTCGGATTGATTGTTGGAGAACCTTCAAGGGTGTTTCATGGGGGTGCTTGTTAATGTATCTTGCGGTATTTCCTACATAAAAACTTTCTTTAAAGTTGGTGCTTGTTAATATGAACTGGTAGCTGTTTCGTCAAAAGAAAGCAGTTAAAGAACTTGGAACCTTTTCTTAATGACAATAAAGCAATTCAGTCATATGATGTTACCTAATATGAAGGGCCCCTAATGGAGAAATTCCTGACTACGGATCTGAAGACGAAGGACTTTAGTCCCTTCTTGCTTGTTTGACACTTGTGTTTATATCATTTGCAAGCTGTTTTTTACGGTCCGATACACAGGGCACCTGATTTTGGATAAGGTAATTGAGCATACCTTGTTCAATAACAGAGCTTTTGAATGTAACATAGTAGTAGTAATGTATGAAAGCAAACTAATAGGTGAGGTTTCTGACTTTGAGCCAGAACATTGAGGATCTGAGTCCCTTCATAAGTGTCTTCTGGTCGTGGTTTTTCATGTTATCTGGCTGCGGTTTTAGAAAGAACCTTGACAAAACTCACAAAACCACTGTCAAGGGACAAGCAAAACTCAACCTGACCATGTGAACTAATACATCAGGCAAATATTGGATAATTTAGTTGACTCAAGTATTAAGACTGACAGTTGGAGACCATTCATGGTTGTTTAGTGCTGGTGCTTTTTAATGTCACTTGCCAGCTGTTTCTTGGACAAAAACTTTCTTTTAAGCTGGTACTTGTTAACACGACTTGGTCACAGTTTCTGCAACAGAAACTTGAAACTAACACTCACAAGGCTTTGTTTAAGGGAATAACATAAGTCAACCCCAATGATGTCACCTAATATGAAAGGACACCTAATGGAGGAGCTTTCTGACTCCGGATCAAAAGATTGAGGACTTGAGTCTTTGCATAGTTGTGTGATGGTGGTGTTTTTTCATATCATCTTGCTGGTGTTACTAACACTGAAATCTGAGAAAAAAACTCACCAAACTTCAGTCAAGGGGCTAACATTGCTCAGCCTGACCATACGGTCGAAACACCTGAGTTTGGATCTGGAGAGTGATTGAGTATGAGAGTTTTTCAATGACAGGGCTGTTTAACTCAACATGACAGCGGTTATTTGACATGGCACTGATCAACCGCTGTCAGTTCTCACAGCTCACTGTTAGGAGTCAGCCTTGTCATGCAATGACCACGTGGCCTAATGGATAAGGCGTCTGACTTCGGATCAGAAGACTGAGGGTTCGAGTCCCTTCGTGGTTGGAATTGTGCATTTCATCTGGACCAGCAACAATGGCAGATTTTGCAATGCCTATGGCACCTGGAAAAAAGTGTCTCAAGTGCTGGTGCTGTCACTGTCAAATCCAGCAGAGACTTTAAACAAAAGTGGATTTTAATCAGGGTTTGTCAGCAAAGTAGTTAATTCAGTGTGAGTGCTCATTTGTCCTGCTCCCACTGGCAAAAGGAGTAGATGTCATAGATTTAGGGGAAAAGGGAAACAGTTAATATTTGATTACAATATTCAAATTTATTGTCATTATGCCAAGTACAGGAACAGAGCATAACCAAAAGAAATGTGCATCTTTTTAATAAACTTTACTTTGAACAATTCAATTTTAAAAAGACGTAAAGTTTGACAATTAAAGCACACATCTAATCAGAGTGTGAATGAATGGTAAAGTGCATGGGAGTGTGCATTTATATACATCATATGTGTACTTTTCATGCACAGCAGTAGAAGAAAGACTAATGTACATGTGAGTAAATATAGATGTTTATAGGGTAGAGAAATTAAGTACCGTATGCCATGCTGGGATGAGGGGAGAATATAGCCTGCAGCAGAAAATTGTTCACTATGGTTTTACTCAGCGAAATTTACACAGTATCCTGTGTCTGTGTGAAAAGTCCACTGAAACACATAATGTTTAGTGTGTCACAATCAATTATAGAAAACATTTTCAATCTCCTGAACCAAGCGTTGTAGTGGCCACGTGAGATTGGTTCTTTCCCCATGGTAGATCAGCCTGCTACGGCAAAGAACGCCGGCACAACGGCTTCAGTCTCGATCAGCGGAGTGCAGATCTATATGCGGGTGCCGTAGCCGTCGCAAAATCCGCCCTTGCTTAAAGTCCCTATTGTGTCAATAGTGAATACAAGATAGTATTATAAAAGTCTGCTGACACTCCCTTAAGCTATCCATAGAATTCAAACACTGTAGTAAAAGGGCACTGACAATTGCATCAAAGAGTGGGAAGACTTGAGTGAAACTACCTATGCTGCTTGTATATACTGGCCAACCTTTGTGGAATTCTATGATTGTTTTGTCACATTCTATGTGACAAAACTCACAAAACCACTGTCAAGGGACAAGCAAAACTCAACCTGACCATGTGAACTAATACATCAGGCAAATATTGGATAATTTAGTTGACTCAAGTATTAAGACTGACAGTTGGAGACCATTCATGGTTGTTTAGTGCTGGTGCTTTTTAATGTCACTTGCCAGCTGTTTCTTGGACAAAAACTTTCTTTTAAGCTGGTACTTGTTAACACGACTTGGTCACAGTTTCTGCAACAGAAACTTGAAACTAACACTCACAAGGCTTTGTTTAAGGGAATAACATAAGTCAACCCCAATGATGTCACCTAATATGAAAGGACACCTAATGGAGGAGCTTTCTGACTCCGGATCAAAAGATTGAGGACTTGAGTCTTTGCATAGTTGTGTGATGGTGGTGTTTTTTCATATCATCTTGCTGGTGTTACTAACACTGAAATCTGAGAAAAAAACTCACCAAACTTCAGTCAAGGGGCTAACATTGCTCAGCCTGACCATACGGTCGAAACACCTGAGTTTGGATCTGGAGAGTGATTGAGTATGAGAGTTTTTCAATGACAGGGCTGTTTAACTCAACATGACAGCGGTTATTTGACATGGCACTGATCAACCGCTGTCAGTTCTCACAGCTCACTGTTAGGAGTCAGCCTCGTCATGCAATGACCACGTGGCCTAATGGATAAGGCGTCTGACTTCGGATCAGAAGACTGAGGATTCGAGTCCCTTCGTGGTTGGAATTGTGCATTTCATCTGGACCAGCAACAATGGCAGATTTTGCAATGCCTATGGCACCTGGAAAAAAGTGTCTCAAGTGCTGGTGCTGTCACTGTCAAATCCAGCAGAGACTTTAAACAAAAGTGGATTTTAATCAGGGTTTGTCAGCAAAGTAGTTAATTCAGTGTGAGTGCTCATTTGTCCTGCTCCCACTGGCAAAAGGAGTAGATGTCATAGATTTAGGGGAAATGGGAAACAGTTAATATTTGATTACAATATTCAAATTTATTGTCATTATGCCAAGTACAGGAACAGAGCATAACCAAAAGAAATGTGCATCTTTTTAATAAACTTTACTTTGAACAATTCAATTTTAAAAAGACGTAAAGTTTGACAATTAAAGCACACATCTAATCAGAGTGTGAATGAATGGTAAAGTGCATGGGAGTGTGCATTTATATACATCATATGTGTACTTTTCATGCACAGCAGTAGAAGAAAGACTAATGTACATGTGAGTAAATATAGATGTTTATAGGGTAGAGAAATTAAGTACCGTATGCCATGCTGGGATGAGGGGAGAATATAGCCTGCAGCAGAAAATTGTTCACTATGGTTTTACTCAGCGAAATTTACACAGTATCCTGTGTCTGTGTGAAAAGTCCACTGAAACACATAATGTTTAGTGTGTCACAATCAATTATAGAAAACATTTTCAATCTCCTTAACCAGGCGTTCTAGTGGCCACGAGAGATTGGTTCTTTCCCCATGGTAGATCAGCCTGCTACGGCAAAGAACGCCGGCACAACGGCTTCAGTCTCGATCAGCGGAGTGCAGATCTATATCCGGGTGCCGTAGCCGTCGCAAAATCCGCCCTTGCTTAAAGTCCCTATTGTGACAATAGTGAATACAAGATAGTATTATAAAAGTCTGCTGACACTCCCTTAAGCTATCCATAGAATTCAAACACTGTAGTAAAAGGGCACTGACAATTGCATCAAAGAGTGGGCAGACTTGAGTGAAACTACCTATGCTGCTTGTATATACTGGCCAACCTTTGTGGAATTCTATGATCTTCCCTTTCAGGTGTCACAATAGGAATACTTTCTTATCAATAAGGGTGGCCATTTTAAGCTCCCTTCAGATCCCCACAACTCCATGACATCGTCCATTTTACTGTTTTTAATTCTATGGAGCTGACATCATGGAAACTGACTGTGTGATCGAATGGATAAGGTGTCAGTCCTTGGTTCAGAAGATTAAAGAGACCCTTAACAATACTTTAACGCGTGTGCATTTTAAAAGTAGACAGCTGTTTCTTAAAAATTAACCTGAAAAAACATGAAGCTTCAATGAAAGGACTAGTATAATTCAACCTGACCGTGTGACCTAATCATATGGCATATAAAGGATAAGTTATATAACTTTGCTGCAGAATTTGAATAGACAAAAAATGACATCATATGCTCTAATGTCCATAAACGTTTCTTCAACCACAATTGGATAATGTCATGAGGTAAAGGAGAGGTGTAAAGGGGAATTCAAAACGGCTAAGGAAGACAACCGTGCTGCTACGACAATCCAATGCATTTACTGGCCAACTTGATCATGCCATTCTTGCCCATCACGTTCCTTTGTTTTTTGTGATTGCCCGTATGGATGGTCGTCACTTTAAATGGTTCAGCCACACTGAATGGCTGGATGGCATTATCACCTTTGTTTTTCTGAAGAATGGTTTCGTGTACCCTATGTCAAAGGTGATACGTTAGGAAGCATTGAAGCACCTTTTCTTTACATTGACAAAACTGGAATACACTTCTCATGGCTGCCGTGTATACACTTCCAGCTCATTTTCTAGAAGTTAGCCACTTTCCGTGACAAAAAACACTATTCCAACATGGCCCTGATCTTCGGATTGATTGTTGGAGAACCTTCAAGGGTGTTTCATGGGGGTGCTTGTTAATGTATCTTGCGGTATTTCCTACATAAAAACTTTCTTTAAAGTTGGTGCTTGTTAATATGAACTGGTAGCTGTTTCGTCAAAAGAAAGCAGTTAAAGAACTTGGAACCTTTTCTTAATGACAATAAAGCAATTCAGTCATATGATGTTACCTAATATGAAGGGCCCCTAATGGAGAAATTCCTGACTACGGATCTGAAGACGAAGGACTTTAGTCCCTTCTTGCTTGTTTGACACTTGTGTTTATATCATTTGCAAGCTGTTTTTTACGGTCCGATACACAGGGCACCTGATTTTGGATAAGGTAATTGAGCATACCTTGTTCAATAACAGAGCTTTTGAATGTAACATAGTAGTAGTAATGTATGAAAGCAAACTAATAGGTGAGGTTTCTGACTTTGAGCCAGAACATTGAGGATCTGAGTCCCTTCATAAGTGTCTTCTGGTCGTGGTTTTTCATGTTATCTGGCTGCGGTTTTAGAAAGAACCTTGACAAAACTCACAAAACCACTGTCAAGGGACAAGCAAAACTCAACCTGACCATGTGAACTAATACATCAGGCAAATATTGGATAATTTAGTTGACTCAAGTATTAAGACTGACAGTTGGAGACCATTCATGGTTGTTTAGTGCTGGTGCTTTTTAATGTCACTTGCCAGCTGTTTCTTGGACAAAAACTTTCTTTTAAGCTGGTACTTGTTAACACGACTTGGTCACAGTTTCTGCAACAGAAACTTGAAACTAACACTCACAAGGCTTTGTTTAAGGGAATAACATAAGTCAACCCCAATGATGTCACCTAATATGAAAGGACACCTAATGGAGGAGCTTTCTGACTCCGGATCAAAAGATTGAGGACTTGAGTCTTTGCATAGTTGTGTGATGGTGGTGTTTTTTCATATCATCTTGCTGGTGTTACTAACACTGAAATCTGAGAAAAAAACTCACCAAACTTCAGTCAAGGGGCTAACATTGCTCAGCCTGACCATACGGTCGAAACACCTGAGTTTGGATCTGGAGAGTGATTGAGCATGAGAGTTTTTCAATGACAGGGCTGTTTAACTCAACATGACAGCGGTTATTTGACATGGCACTGATCAACCGCTGTCAGTTCTCACAGCTCACTGTTAGGAGTCAGCCTTGTCATGCAATGACCACGTGGCCTAATGGATAAGGCGTCTGACTTCGGATCAGAAGACTGAGGGTTCGAGTCCCTTCGTGGTTGGAATTGTGCATTTCATCTGGACCAGCAACAATGGCAGATTTTGCAATGCCTATGGCACCTGGAAAAAAGTGTCTCAAGTGCTGGTGCTGTCACTGTCAAATCCAGCAGAGACTTTAAACAAAAGTGGATTTTAATCAGGGTTTGTCAGCAAAGTAGTTAATTCAGTGTGAGTGCTCATTTGTCCTGCTCCCACTGGCAAAAGGAGTAGATGTCATAGATTTAGGGGAAAAGGGAAACAGTTAATATTTGATTACAATATTCAAATTTATTGTCATTATGCCAAGTACAGGAACAGAGCATAACCAAAAGAAATGTGCATCTTTTTAATAAACTTTACTTTGAACAATTCAATTTTAAAAAGACGTAAAGTTTGACAATTAAAGCACACATCTAATCAGAGTGTGAATGAATGGTAAAGTGCATGGGAGTGTGCATTTATATACATCATATGTGTACTTTTCATGCACAGCAGTAGAAGAAAGACTAATGTACATGTGAGTAAATATAGATGTTTATAGGGTAGAGAAATTAAGTACCGTATGCCATGCTGGGATGAGGGGAGAATATAGCCTGCAGCAGAAAATTGTTCACTATGGTTTTACTCAGCGAAATTTACACAGTATCCTGTGTCTGTGTGAAAAGTCCACTGAAACACATAATGTTTAGTGTGTCACAATCAATTATAGAAAACATTTTCAATCTCCTGAACCAAGCGTTGTAGTGGCCACGTGAGATTGGTTCTTTCCCCATGGTAGATCAGCCTGCTACGGCAAAGAACGCCGGCACAACGGCTTCAGTCTCGATCAGCGGAGTGCAGATCTATATGCGGGTGCCGTAGCCGTCGCAAAATCCGCCCTTGCTTAAAGTCCCTATTGTGTCAATAGTGAATACAAGATAGTATTATAAAAGTCTGCTGACACTCCCTTAAGCTATCCATAGAATTCAAACACTGTAGTAAAAGGGCACTGACAATTGCATCAAAGAGTGGGAAGACTTGAGTGAAACTACCTATGCTGCTTGTATATACTGGCCAACCTTTGTGGAATTCTATGATTGTTTTGTCACATTCTATGTGACAAAACTCACAAAACCACTGTCAAGGGACAAGCAAAACTCAACCTGACCATGTGAACTAATACATCAGGCAAATATTGGATAATTTAGTTGACTCAAGTATTAAGACTGACAGTTGGAGACCATTCATGGTTGTTTAGTGCTGGTGCTTTTTAATGTCACTTGCCAGCTGTTTCTCGGACAAAAACTTTCTTTTAAGCTGGTACTTGTTAACATGACTTGGTCACAGTTTCTGCAACAGAAACTTGAAACTAACACTCACAAGGCTTTGTTTAAGGGAATAACATAAGTCAACCCCAATGATGTCACCTAATATGAAAGGACACCTAATGGAGGAGCTTTCTGACTCCGGATCAAAAGATTGAGGACTTGAGTCTTTGCATAGTTGTGTGATGGTGGTGTTTTTTCATATCATCTTGCTGGTGTTAATAACACTGAAATCTGAGAAAAAAACTCACCAAACTTCAGTCAAGGGGCTAACATTGCTCAGCCTGACCATACGGTCAAAACACCTGAGTTTGGATCTGGAGAGTGATTGAGTATGAGAGTTTTTCAATGACAGGGCTGTTTAACTCAACATGACAGCGGTTATTTGACATGGCACTGATCAACCGCTGTCAGTTCTCACAGCTCACTGTTCGGAGTCAGCCTTGTCATGCAATGACCACGTGGCCTAATGGATAAGGCGTCTGACTTCGGATTAGAAGACTGAGGGTTCGAGTCCCTTCGTGGTTGGAATTGTGCATTTCATCTGGACCAGCAACAATGGCAGATTTTGCAATGCCTATGGCACCTGGAAAAAAGTGTCTCAAGTGCTGGTGCTGTCACTGTCAAATCCAGCAGAGACTTTAAACAAAAGTGGATTTTAATCAGGGTTTGTCAGCAAAGTAGTTAATTCAGTGTGAGTGCTCATTTGTCCTGCTCCCACTGGCAAAAGGAGTAGATGTCATAGATTTAGGGGAAATGGGAAACAGTTAATATTTGATTACAATATTCAAATTTATTGTCATTATGCCAAGTACAGGAACAGAGCATAACCAAAAGAAATGTGCATCTTTTTAATAAACTTTACTTTGAACAATTCAATTTTAAAAAGACGTAAAGTTTGACAATTAAAGCACACATCTAATCAGAGTGTGAATGAATGGTAAAGTGCATGGGAGTGTGCATTTATATACATCATATGTGTACTTTTCATGCACAGCAGTAGAAGAAAGACTAATGTACATGTGAGTAAATATAGATGTTTATAGGGTAGAGAAATTAAGTACCGTATGCCATGCTGGGATGAGGGGAGAATATAGCCTGCAGCAGAAAATTGTTCACTATGGTTTTACTCAGCGAAATTTACACAGTATCCTGTGTCTGTGTGAAAAGTCCACTGAAACACATAATGTTTAGTGTGTCACAATCAATTATAGAAAACATTTTCAATCTCCTGAACCAAGCGTTCTAGTGGCCACGAGAGATTGGTTCTTTCCCCATGGTAGATCAGCCTGCCACGGCAAAGAACGCCGGCACAACGGCTTCAGTCTCGATCAGCGGAGTGCAGATCTATATCCGGGTGCCGTAGCCGTCGCAAAATCCGCCCTTGCTTAAAGTCCCTATTGTGACAATAGTGAATACAAGATAGTATTATAAAAGTCTGCTGACACTCCCTTAAGCTATCCATAGAATTCAAACACTGTAGTAAAAGGGCACTGACAATTGCATCAAAGAGTGGGCAGACTTGAGTGAAACTACCTATGCTGCTTGTATATACTGGCCAACCTTTGTGGAATTCTATGATCTTCCCTTTCAGGTGTCACAATAGGAATACTTTCTTATCAATAAGGGTGGCCATTTTAAGCTCCCTTCAGATCCCCACAACTCCATGACATCGTCCATTTTACTGTTTTTAATTCTATGGAGCTGACATCATGGAAACTGACTGTGTGATCGAATGGATAAGGTGTCAGTCCTTGGTTCAGAAGATTAAAGAGACCCTTAACAATACTTTAACGCGTGTGCATTTTAAAAGTAGACAGCTGTTTCTTAAAAATTAACCTGAAAAAACATGAAGCTTCAATTAAAGGACTAGTATAATTCAACCTGACCGTGTGACCTAATCATATGGCATATAAAGGATAAGTTATATAACTTTGCTGCAGAATTTGAATAGACAAAAAATGACATCATATGCTCTAATGTCCATAAACGTTTCTTCAACCACAATTGGATAATGTCATGAGGTAAAGGAGAGGTGTAAAGGGGAATTCAAAACGGCTAAGGAAGACAACCGTGCTGCTACGACAATCCAATGCATTTACTGGCCAACTTGATCATGCCATTCTTGCCCATCACGTTCCTTTGTTTTTTGTGATTGCCCGTATGGATGGTCGTCACTTTAAATGGTTCAGCCACACTGAATGGCTGGATGGCATTATCACCTTTGTTTTTCTGAAGAATGGTTTCGTGTACCCTATGTCAAAGGTGATACGTTAGGAAGCATTGAAGCACCTTTTCTTTACATTGACAAAACTGGAATACACTTCTCATGGCTGCCGTGTATACACTTCCAGCTCATTTTCTAGAAGTTAGCCACTTTCCGTGACAAAAAACACTATTCGAACATGGCCCTGATCTTCGGATTGATTGTTGGAGAACCTTCAAGGGTGTTTCATGGGGGTGCTTGTTAATGTATCTTGCGGTATTTCCTACATAAAAACTTTCTTTAAAGTTGGTGCTTGTTAATATGAACTGGTAGCTGTTTCGTCAAAAGAAAGCAGTTAAAGAACTTGGAACCTTTTCTTCATGACAATAAAGCAATTCAGTCATATGATGTTACCTAATATGAAGGGCCCCTAATGGAGAAATTCCTGACTACGGATCTGAAGACGAAGGACTTTAGTCCCTTCTTGCTTGTTTGACACTTGTGTTTATATCATTTGCAAGCTGTTTTTTACGGTCCGATACACAGGGCACCTGATTTTGGATAAGGTAATTGAGCATACCTTGTTCAATAACAGAGCTTTTGAATGTAACATAGTAGTAGTAATGTATGAAAGCAAACTAATAGGTGAGGTTTCTGACTTTGAGCCAGAACATTGAGGATCTGAGTCCCTTCATAAGTGTCTTCTGGTCGTGGTTTTTCATGTTATCTGGCTGCGGTTTTAGAAAGAACCTTGACAAAACTCACAAAACCACTGTCAAGGGACAAGCAAAACTCAACCTGACCATGTGAACTAATACATCAGGCAAATATTGGATAATTTAGTTGACTCAAGTATTAAGACTGACAGTTGGAGACCATTCATGGTTGTTTAGTGCTGGTGCTTTTTAATGTCACTTGCCAGCTGTTTCTTGGACAAAAACTTTCTTTGAAGCTGGTACTTGTTAACACGACTTGGTCACAGTTTCTGCAACAGAAACTTGAAACTAACACTCACAAGGCTTTGTTTAAGGGAATAACATAAGTCAACCCCAATGATGTCACCTAATATGAAAGGACACCTAATGGAGGAGCTTTCTGACTCCGGATCAAAAGATTGAGGACTTGAGTCTTTGCATAGTTGTGTGATGGTGGTGTTTTTTCATATCATCTTGCTGGTGTTACTAACACTGAAATCTGAGAAAAAAACTCACCAAACTTCAGTCAAGGGGCTAACATTGCTCAGCCTGACCATACGGTCGAAACACCTGAGTTTGGATCTGGAGAGTGATTGAGTATGAGAGTTTTTCAATGACAGGGCTGTTTAACTCAACATGACAGCGGTTATTTGACATGGCACTGATCAACCGCTGTCAGTTCTCACAGCTCACTGTTAGGAGTCAGCCTTGTCATGCAATGACCACGTGGCCTAATGGATAAGGCGTCTGACTTTGGATCAGAAGACTGAGGGTTCGAGTCCCTTCGTGGTTGGAATTGTGCATTTCATCTGGACCAGCAACAATGGCAGATTTTGCAATGCCTATGGCACCTGGAAAAAAGTGTCTCAAGTGCTGGTGCTGTCACTGTCAAATCCAGCAGAGACTTTAAACAAAAGTGGATTTTAATCAGGGTTTGTCAGCAAAATAGTTAATTCAGTGTGAGTGCTCATTTGTCCTGCTCCCACTGGCAAAAGGAGTAGATGTCATAGATTTAGGGGAAAAGGGAAACAGTTAATATTTGATTACAATATTCAAATTTATTGTCATTATGCCAAGTACAGGAACAGAGCATAACCAAAAGAAATGTGCATCTTTTTAATAAACTTTACTTTGAACAATTCAATTTTAAAAAGACGTAAAGTTTGACAATTAAAGCACACATCTAATCAGAGTGTGAATGAATGGTAAAGTGCATGGGAGTGTGCATTTATATACATCATATGTGTACTTTTCATGCACAGCAGTAGAAGAAAGACTAATGTACATGTGAGTAAATATAGATGTTTATAGGGTAGAGAAATTAAGTACCGTATGCCATGCTGGGATGAGGGGAGAATATAGCCTGCAGCAGAAAATTGTTCACTATGGTTTTACTCAGCGAAATTTACACAGTATCCTGTGTCTGTGTGAAAAGTCCACTGAAACACATAATGTTTAGTGTGTCACAATCAATTATAGAAAACATTTTCAATCTCCTGAACCAAGCGTTGTAGTGGCCACGTGAGATTGGTTCTTTCCCCATGGTAGATCAGCCTGCTACGGCAAAGAACGCCGGCACAACGGCTTCAGTCTCGATCAGCGGAGTGCAGATCTATATGCGGGTGCCGTAGCCGTCGCAAAATCCGCCCTTGCTTAAAGTCCCTATTGTGTCAATAGTGAATACAAGATAGTATTATAAAAGTCTGCTGACACTCCCTTAAGCTATCCATAGAATTCAAACACTGTAGTAAAAGGGCACTGACAATTGCATCAAAGAGTGGGAAGACTTGAGTGAAACTACCTATGCTGCTTGTATATACTGGCCAACCTTTGTGGAATTCTATGATTGTTTTGTCACATTCTATGTGACAAAACTCACAAAACCACTGTCAAGGGACAAGCAAAACTCAACCTGACCATGTGAACTAATACATCAGGCAAATATTGGATAATTTAGTTGACTCAAGTATTAAGACTGACAGTTGGAGACCATTCATGGTTGTTTAGTGCTGGTGCTTTTTAATGTCACTTGCCAGCTGTTTCTCGGACAAAAACTTTCTTTTAAGCTGGTACTTGTTAACATGACTTGGTCACAGTTTCTGCAACAGAAACTTGAAACTAACACTCACAAGGCTTTGTTTAAGGGAATAACATAAGTCAACCCCAATGATGTCACCTAATATGAAAGGACACCTAATGGAGGAGCTTTCTGACTCCGGATCAAAAGATTGAGGACTTGAGTCTTTGCATAGTTGTGTGATGGTGGTGTTTTTTCATATCATCTTGCTGGTGTTAATAACACTGAAATCTGAGAAAAAAACTCACCAAACTTCAGTCAAGGGGCTAACATTGCTCAGCCTGACCATACGGTCAAAACACCTGAGTTTGGATCTGGAGAGTGATTGAGTATGAGAGTTTTTCAATGACAGGGCTGTTTAACTCAACATGACAGCGGTTATTTGACATGGCACTGATCAACCGCTGTCAGTTCTCACAGCTCACTATTCGGAGTCAGCCTTGTCATGCAATGACCACGTGGCCTAATGGATAAGGCGTCTGACTTCGGATCAGTAGACTGAGGGTTCGAGTCCCTTCGTGGTTGGAATTGTGCATTTCATCTGGACCAGCAACAATGGCAGATTTTGCAATGCCTATGGCACCTGGAAAAAAGTGTCTCAAGTGCTGGTGCTGTCACTGTCAAATCCAGCAGAGACTTTAAACAAAAGTGGATTTTAATCAGGGTTTGTCAGCAAAGTAGTTAATTCAGTGTGAGTGCTCATTTGTCCTGCTCCCACTGGCAAAAGGAGTAGATGTCATAGATTTAGGGGAAATGGGAAACAGTTAATATTTGATTACAATATTCAAATTTATTGTCATTATGCCAAGTACAGGAACAGAGCATAACCAAAAGAAATGTGCATCTTTTTAATAAACTTTACTTTGAACAATTCAATTTTAAAAAGACGTAAAGTTTGACAATTAAAGCACACATCTAATCAGAGTGTGAATGAATGGTAAAGTGCATGGGAGTGTGCATTTATATACATCATATGTGTACTTTTCATGCACAGCAGTAGAAGAAAGACTAATGTACATGTGAGTAAATATAGATGTTTATAGGGTAGAGAAATTAAGTACCGTATGCCATGCTGGGATGAGGGGAGAATATAGCCTGCAGCAGAAAATTGTTCACTATGGTTTTACTCAGCGAAATTTACACAGTATCCTGTGTCTGTGTGAAAAGTCCACTGAAACACATAATGTTTAGTGTGTCACAATCAATTATAGAAAACATTTTCAATCTCCTGAACCAAGTGTTGTAGTGGCCACGTGAGATTGGTTCTTTCCCCATGGTAGATCAGCCTGCTACGGCAAAGAACGCCGGCACAACGGCTTCAGTCTCGATCAGCGGAGTGCAGATCTATATCCGGGTGCCGTAGCCGTCGCAAAATCCGCCCTTGCCTAAAGTCCCTATTGTGTCAATAGTGAATACAAGATAGTATTATAAAAGTCTGCTGACACTCCCTTAAGCTATCCATAGAATTCAAACACTGTAGTAAAAGGGCACTGACAATTGCATCAAAGAGTGGGAAGACTTGAGTGAAACTACCTATGCTGCTTGTATATACTGGCCAACCTTTGTGGAATTCTATGATTGTTTTGTCACATTCTATGCGACAAAACTCACAAAACCACTGTCAAGGGACAAGCAAAACTCAACCTGACCATGTGAACTAATACATCAGGCAAATATTGGATAATTTAGTTGACTCAAGTATTAAGACTGACAGTTGGAGACCATTCATGGTTGTTTAGTGCTGGTGCTTTTTAATGTCACTTGCCAGCTGTTTCTCGGACAAAAACTTTCTTTTAAGCTGGTACTTGTTAACACGACTTGGTCACAGTTTCTGCAACAGAAACTTGAAACTAACACTCACAAGGCTTTGTTTAAGGGAATAACATAAGTCAACCCCAATGATGTCACCTAATATGAAAGGACACCTAATGGAGGAGCTTTCTGACTCCGGATCAAAAGATTGAGGACTTGAGTCTTTGCATAGTTGTGTGATGGTGGTGTTTTTTCATATCATCTTGCTGGTGTTACTAACACTGAAATCTGAGAAAAAAACTCACCAAACATCAGTCAAGGGGCTAACATTGCTCAGCCTGACCATACGGTCGAAACACCTGAGTTTGGATCTGGAGAGTGATTGAGTATGAGAGTTTTTCAATGACAGGGCTGTTTAACTCAACATGACAGCGGTTATTTGACATGGCACTGATCAACCGCTGTCAGTTCTCACAGCTCACTGTTAGGAGTCAGCCTTGTCATGCAATGACCACGTGGCCTAATGGATAAGGCGTCTGACTTCGGATCAGAAGACTGAGGGTTTGAGTCCCTTCGTGGTTGGAATTGTGCATTTCATCTGGACCAGCAACAATGGCAGATTTTGCAATGCCTATGGCACCTGGAAAAAAGTGTCTCAAGTGCTGGTGCTGTCACTGTCAAATCCAGCAGAGACTTTAAACAAAAGTGGATTTTAATCAGGGTTTGTCAGCAAAGTAGTTAATTCAGTGTGAGTGCTCATTTGTTCTGCTCCCACTGGCAAAAGGAGTTGATGTCATAGATTTAGGGGAAAAGGGAAACAGTTAATATTTGATTACAATATTCAAATTTATTGTCATTATGCCAAGTACAGGAACAGAGCATAACCAAAAGAAATGTGCATCTTTTTAATAAACTTTACTTTGAACAATTCAATTTTAAAAAGACGTAAAGTTTGACAATTAAAGCACACATCTAATCAGAGTGTAAATGAACGGTAAAGTGCATGGGAGTATGCATTTATATACATCATATGTGTACTTTTCATGCACAGCAGTAGAAGAAAGACTAATGTACATGTGAGTAAATATAGATGTTTATAGGGTAGAGAAATTAAGTACCGTATGCCATGCTGGGATGAGGGGAGAATATAGCCTGCAGCAGAAAATTGTTCACTATGGTTTTACTCAGCGAAATTTACACAGTATCCTGTGTCTGTGTGAAAAGTCCACTGAAACACATAATGTTTAGTGTGTCACAATCAATTATAGTAAACATTTTCAATCTCCTGAACCAAGCGTTGTAGTGGCCACGTGAGATTGGTTCTTTCCCCATGGTAGATCAGCCTGCTACGGCAAAGAACGCCGGCACAACGGCTTCAGTCTCGATCAGCGGAGTGCAGATCTATATGCGGGTGCCGTAGCCGTCGCAAAATCCGCCCTTGCTTAAAGTCCCTATTGTGTCAATAGTGAATACAAGATAGTATTATAAAAGTCTGCTGACACTCCCTTAAGCTATCCATAGAATTCAAACACTGTAGTAAAAGGGCACTGACAATTGCATCAAAGAGTGGGCAGACTTGAGTGAAACTACCTATGCTGCTTGTATATACTGGCCAACCTTTGTGGAATTCTATGATCTTCCCTTTCAGGTGTCACAATAGGAATACTTTCTTATCAATAAGGGTGGCCATTTTAAGCTCCCTTCAGATCCCCACAACTCCATGACATCGTCCATTTTACTGTTTTTAATTCTATGGAGCTGACATCATGGAAACTGACTGTGTGATCGAATGGATAAGGTGTCAGTCCTTGGTTCAGAAGATTAAAGAGACCCTTAACAATACTTTAACGCGTGTGCATTTTAAAAGTAGACAGCTGTTTCTTAAAAATTAACCTGAAAAAACATGAGGTTTCAATTAAAGGACTAGTATAATTCAGCCTGACCGTGTGACCTAATCATATGGCATATAAAGGATAAGTTATATAACTTTGCTGCCGAATTTAAATAGACAAAAAATGACGTCATATGCTCTAATGTCCATAAACGTTTCTTCAACCACAATTGGATAATGTCATGAGGTAAAGGAGAGGTGTAAAGGGGAATTCAAAACGGCTAAGGAAGACAACCGTGCTGCTACGACAATCCAATGCATTTACTGGCCAACTTGATCATGCCATTCTTGCCCATCACGTTCCTTTGTTTTTTGTGATTGCCCGTATGGATGGTCGTCACTTTAAATGGTTCAGCCACACTGAATGGCTGGATGGCGTTATCACCTTTGTTTTTATGAAGAATGGTTTCGTGTACCCTATGTCAAAGGTGATACGTTAGGAAGCATTGAAGCACCTTTTCTTTACATTTACAAAACTGGAATACACTTCTCATGGCTGCCGTGTATACACTTCCAGCTCATTTTCTAGAAGTTAGCCACTTTCCGTGACAAAAAACACTATTCGAACATGGCCCTGATCTTTGGATTGATTGTTGGAGAACCTTCAAGGGTGTTTCATGGGGGTGCTTGTTAATGTATCTTGCGGTATTTCCTACATAAAAACTTTCTTTAAAGTTGGTGCTTGTTAATATGAACTGGTAGCTGTTTCGTCAAAAGAAAGCAGTTAAAGAACTTGGAACCTTTTCTTCATGACAATAAAGCAATTCAGTCATATGATGTTACCTAATATGAAGGGCCCCTAATGGAGAAATTCCTGACCACGGATCTGAAGACGAAGGACTTTAGTCCCTTCTTGCTTGTTTGACACTTGTGTTTATATCATTTGCAAGCTGTTTTTTACGGTCCGATACACAGGGCACCTGATTTTGGATAAGGTAATTGAGCATACCTTGTTCAATAACAGAGCTTTTGAATGTAACATAGTAGTAGTAATGTATGAAAGCAAACTAATAGGTGAGGTTTCTGACTTTGAGCCAGAACATTGAGGATCTGAGTCCCTTCATAAGTGTCTTCTGGTCGTGGTTTTTCATGTTATCTGGCTGCGGTTTTAGAAAGAACCTTGACAAAACTCACAAAACCACTGTCAAGGGACAAGCAAAACTCAACCTGACCATGTGAACTAATACATCAGGCAAATATTGGATAATTTAGTTGACTCAAGTATTAAGACTGACAGTTGGAGACCATTCATGGTTGTTTAGTGCTGGTGCTTTTTAATGTCACTTGCCAGCTGTTTCTCGGACAAAAACTTTCTTTTAAGCTGGTACTTGTTAACACGACTTGGTCACAGTTTCTGCAACAGAAACTTGAAACTAACACTCACAAGGCTTTGTTTAAGGGAATAACATAAGTCAACCCCAATGATGTCACCTAATATGAAAGGACACCTAATGGAGGAGCTTTCTGACTCCGGATCAAAAGATTGAGGACTTGAGTCTTTGCATAGTTGTGTGATGGTGGTGTTTTTTCATATCATCTTGCTGGTGTTACTAACACTGAAATCTGAGAAAAAAACTCACCAAACATCAGTCAAGGGGCTAACATTGCTCAGCCTGACCATACGGTCGAAACACCTGAGTTTGGATCTGGAGAGTGATTGAGTATGAGAGTTTTTCAATGACAGGGCTGTTTAACTCAACATGACAGCGGTTATTTGACATGGCACTGATCAACCGCTGTCAGTTCTCACAGCTCACTGTTAGGAGTCAGCCTTGTCATGCAATGACCACGTGGCCTAATGGATAAGGCGTCTGACTTCGGATCAGAAGACTGAGGGTTCGAGTCCCTTCGTGGTTGGAATTGTGCATTTCATCTGGACCAGCAACAATGGCAGATTTTGCAATGCCTATGGCACCTGGAAAAAAGTGTCACAAGTGCTGGTGCTGTCACTGTCAAATCCAGCAGAGACTTTAAACAAAAGTGGATTTTAATCAGGGTTTGTCAGCAAAGTAGTTAATTCAGTGTGAGTGCTCATTTGTTCTGCTCCCACTAGCAAAAGGAGTTGATGTCATAGATTTAGGGGAAATGGGAAACAGTTAATATTTGATTACAATATTCAAATTTATTGTCATTATGCCAAGTACAGGAACAGAGCATAACCAAAAGAAATGTGCATCTTTTTAATAAACTTTACTTTAAACAATTCAATTTTAAAAAGACGTAAAGTTTGACAATTAAAGCACACATCTAATCAGAGTGTGAATGAATGGTAAAGTGCATGGGAGTGTGCATTTATATACATCATATGTGTACTTTTCATGCACAGCAGTAGAAGAAAGACTAATGTACATGTGAGTAAATATAGATGTTTATAGGGTAGAGAAATTAAGTACCGTATGCCATGCTGGGATGAGGGGAGAATATAGCCTGCAGCAGAAAATTGTTCACTATGGTTTTACTCAGCGAAATTTACACAGTATCCTGTGTCTGTGTGAAAAGTCCACTGAAACACATAATGTTTAGTGTGTCACAATCAATTATAGAAAACATTTTCAATCTCCTGAACCAAGCGTTGTAGTGGCCACGTGAGATTGGTTCTTTCCCCATGGTAGATCAGCCTGCTACGGCAAAGAACGCCGGCACAACGGCTTCAGTCTCGATCAGCGGAGTGCAGATCTATATCCGGGTGCCGTAGCCGTCGCAAAATCCGCCCTTGCTTAAAGTCCCTATTGTGACAATAGTGAATACAAGATAGTATTATAAAAGTCTGCTGACACTCCCTTAAGCTATCCATAGAATTCAAACACTGTAGTAAAAGGGCACTGACAATTGCATCAAAGAGTGGGCAGACTTGAGTGAAACTACCTATGCTGCTTGTATATACTGGCCAACCTTTGTGGAATTCTATGATCTTCCCTTTCAGGTGTCACAATAGGAATACTTTCTTATCAATAAGGGTGGCCATTTTAAGCTCCCTTCAGATCCCCACAACTCCATGACATCGTCCATTTTACTGTTTTTAATTCTATGGAGCTGACATCATGGAAACTGACTGTGTGATCGAATGGATAAGGTGTCAGTCCTTGGTTCAGAAGATTAAAGAGACCCTTAACAATACTTTAACGCGTGTGCATTTTAAAAGTAGACAGCTGTTTCTTAAAAATTAACCTGAAAAAACATGAGGTTTCAATTAAAGGACTAGTATAATTCAGCCTGACCGTGTGACCTAATCATATGGCATATAAAGGATAAGTTATATAACTTTGCTGCAGAATTTGAATAGACAAAAAATGACGTCATATGCTCTAATGTCCATAAACGTTTCTTCAACCACAATTGGATAATGTCATGAGGTAAAGGAGAGGTGTAAAGGGGAATTCAAAACGGCTAAGGAAGACAACCGTGCTGCTACGACAATCCAATGCATTTACTGGCCAACTTGATCATGCCATTCTTGCCCATCACGTTCCTTTGTTTTTTGTGATTGCCCGTATGGATGGTCGTCACTTTAAATGGTTCAGCCACACTGAATGGCTGGATGGCGTTATCACCTTTGTTTTTATGAAGAATGGTTTCGTGTACCCTATGTCAAAGGTGATACGTTAGGAAGCATTGAAGCACCTTTTCTTTACATTTACAAAACTGGAATACACTTCTCATGGCTGCCGTGTATACACTTCCAGCTCATTTTCTAGAAGTTAGCCACTTTCCGTGACAAAAAACACTATTCGAACATGGCCCTGATCTTCGGATTGATTGTTGGAGAACCTTCAAGGGTGTTTCATGGGGGTGCTTGTTAATGTATCTTGCGGTATTTCCTACATAAAAACTTTCTTTAAAGTTGGTGCTTGTTAATATGAACTGGTAGCTGTTTCGTCAAAAGAAAGCAGTTAAAGAACTTGGAACCTTTTCTTCATGACAATAAAGCAATTCAGTCATATGATGTTACCTAATATGAAGGGCCCCTAATGGAGAAATTCCTGACTACGGATCTGAAGACGAAGGACTTTAGTCCCTTCTTGCTTGTTTGACAATTGTGTTTATATCATTTGCAAGCTGTTTTTTACGGTCCGATACACAGGGCACCTGATTTTGGATAAGGTAATTGAGCATACCTTGTTCAATAACAGAGCTTTTGAATGTAACATAGTAGTAGTAATGTATGAAAGCAAACTAATAGGTGAGGTTTCTGACTTTGAGCCAGAACATTGAGGATCTGAGTCCCTTCATAAGTGTCTTCTGGTCGTGGTTTTTCATGTTATCTGGCTGCGGTTTTAGAAAGAACCTTGACAAAACTCACAAAACCACTGTCAAGGGACAAGCAAAACTCAACCTGACCATGTGAACTAATACATCAGGCAAATATTGGATAATTTAGTTGACTCAAGTATTAAGACTGACAGTTGGAGACCATTCATGGTTGTTTAGTGCTGGTGCTTTTTAATGTCACTTGCCAGCTGTTTCTCGGACAAAAACTTTCTTTTAAGCTGGTACTTGTTAACACGACTTGGTCACAGTTTCTGCAACAGAAACTTGAAACTAACACTCACAAGGCTTTGTTTAAGGGAATAACATAAGTCAACCCCAATGATGTCACCTAATATGAAAGGACACCTAATGGAGGAGCTTTCTGACTCCGGATCAAAAGATTGAGGACTTGAGTCTTTGCATAGTTGTGTGATGGTGGTGTTTTTTCATATCATCTTGCTGGTGTTACTAACACTGAAATCTGAGAAAAAAACTCACCAAACATCAGTCAAGGGGCTAACATTGCTCAGCCTGACCATACGGTCGAAACACCTGAGTTTGGATCTGGAGAGTGATTGAGTATGAGAGTTTTTCAATGACAGGGCTGTTTAACTCAACATGACAGCGGTTATTTGACATGGCACTGATCAACCGCTGTCAGTTCTCACAGCTCACTGTTAGGAGTCAGCCTTGTCATGCAATGACCACGTGGCCTAATAGGTAAGGCATCTGGCTTCGGATCAGCAGACTGAGGGTTCGAGTCCCTTCGTGGTTGTAATTGTGCATTTCATCTGGACCAGCAACAATGGCAGATTTTGCAATGCCTATGGCACCTGGAAAAAAGTGTCTCAAGTGCTGGTGCTGTCACTGTCAAATCCAGCAGAGACTTTAAACAAAAGTGGATTTTAATCAGGGTTTGTCAGCAAAGTAGTTAATTCAGTGTGAGTGCTCATTTGTTCTGCTCCCACTGGCAAAAGGAGTTGATGTCATAGATTTAGGGGAAATGGGAAACAGTTAATATTTGATTACAATATTCAAATTTATTGTCATTATGCCAAGTACAGGAACAGAGCATAACCAAAAGAAATGTGCATCTTTTTAATAAACTTTACTTTGAACAATTCAATTTTAAAAAGACGTAAAGTTTGACAATTAAAGCACACATCTAATCAGAGTGTAAATGAACGGTAAAGTGCATGGGAGTATGCATTTATATACATCATATGTGTACTTTTCATGCACAGCAGTAGAAGAAAGACTAATGTACATGTGAGTAAATATAGATGTTTATAGGGTAGAGAAATTAAGTACCGTATGCCATGCTGGGATGAGGGGAGAATATAGCCTGCAGCAGAAAATTGTTCACTATGGTTTTACTCAGCGAAATTTACACAGTATCCTGTGTCTGTGTGAAAAGTCCACTGAAACACATAATGTTTAGTGTGTCACAATCAATTATAGAAAACATTTTCAATCTCCTGAACCAAGCGTTGTAGTGGCCACGTGAGATTGGTTCTTTCCCCATGGTAGATCAGCCTGCTACGGCAAAGAACGCCGGCACAACGGCTTCAGTCTCGATCAGCGGAGTGCAGATCTATATCCGGGTGCCGTAGCCGTCGCAAAATCCGCCCTTGCTTAAAGTCCCTATTGTGACAATAGTGAATACAAGATAGTATTATAAAAGTCTGCTGACACTCCCTTAAGCTATCCATAGAATTCAAACACTGTAGTAAAAGGGCACTGACAATTGCATCAAAGAGTGGGCAGACTTGAGTGAAACTACCTATGCTGCTTGTATATACTGGCCAACCTTTGTGGAATTCTATGATCTTCCCTTTCAGGTGTCACAATAGGAATACTTTCTTATCAATAAGGGTGGCCATTTTAAGCTCCCTTCAGATCCCCACAACTCCATGACATCGTCCATTTTACTGTTTTTAATTCTATGGAGCTGACATCATGGAAACTGACTGTGTGATCGAATGGATAAGGTGTCAGTCCTTGGTTCAGAAGATTAAAGAGACCCTTAACAATACTTTAACGCGTGTGCATTTTAAAAGTAGACAGCTGTTTCTTAAAAATTAACCTGAAAAAACATGAAGCTTCAATTAAAGGACTAGTATAATTCAACCTGACCGTGTGACCTAATCATATGGCATATAAAGGATAAGTTATATAACTTTGCTGCAGAATTTGAATAGACAAAAAATGACATCATATGCTCTAATGTCCATAAACGTTTCTTCAACCACAATTGGATAATGTCATGAGGTAAAGGAGAGGTGTAAAGGGGAATTCAAAACGGCTAAGGAAGACAACCGTGCTGCTACGACAATCCAATGCATTTACTGGCCAACTTGATCATGCTATTCTTGCCCATCACGTTCCTTTGTTTTTTGTGATTGCCCGTATGGATGGTCGTCACTTTAAATGGTTCAGCCACACTGAATGGCTGGATGGCATTATCACCTTTGTTTTTCTGAAGAATGGTTTCGTGTACCCTATGTCAAAGGTGATACGTTAGGAAGCATTGAAGCACCTTTTCTTTACATTGACAAAACTGGAATACACTTCTCATGGCTGCCGTGTATACACTTCCAGCTCATTTTCTAGAAGTTAGCCACTTTCCGTGACAAAAAACACTATTCGAACATGGCCCTGATCTTCGGATTGATTGTTGGAGAACCTTCAAGGGTGTTTCATGGGGGTGCTTGTTAATGTATCTTGCGGTATTTCCTACATAAAAACTTTCTTTAAAGTTGGTGCTTGTTAATATGAACTGGTAGCTGTTTCGTCAAAAGAAAGCAGTTAAAGAACTTGGAACCTTTTCTTCATGACAATAAAGCAATTCAGTCATATGATGTTACCTAATATGAAGGGCCCCTAATGGAGAAATTCCTGACTACGGATCTGAAGACGAAGGACTTTAGTCCCTTCTTGCTTGTTTGACACTTGTGTTTATATCATTTGCAAGCTGTTTTTTACGGTCCGATACACAGGGCACCTGATTTTGGATAAGGTAATTGAGCATACCTTGTTCAATAACAGAGCTTTTGAATGTAACATAGTAGTAGTAATGTATGAAAGCAAACTAATAGGTGAGGTTTCTGACTTTGAGCCAGAACATTGAGGATCTGAGTCCCTTCATAAGTGTCTTCTGGTCGTGGTTTTTCATGTTATCTGGCTGCGGTTTTAGAAAGAACCTTGACAAAACTCACAAAACCACTGTCAAGGGACAAGCAAAACTCAACCTGACCATGTGAACTAATACATCAGGCAAATATTGGATAATTTAGTTGACTCAAGTATTAAGACTGACAGTTGGAGACCATTCATGGTTGTTTAGTGCTGGTGCTTTTTAATGTCACTTGCCAGCTGTTTCTTGGACAAAAACTTTCTTTTAAGCTGGTACTTGTTAACACGACTTGGTCACAGTTTCTGCAACAGAAACTTGAAACTAACACTCAGAAGGCTTTGTTTAAGGGAATAACATAAGTCAACCCCAATGATGTCACCTAATATGAAAGGACACCTAATGGAGGAGCTTTCTGACTCCGGATCAAAAGATTGAGGACTTGAGTCTTTGCATAGTTGTGTGATGGTGGTGTTTTTTCATATCATCTTGCTGGTGTTACTAACACTGAAATCTGAGAAAAAAACTCACCAAACTTCAGTCAAGGGGCTAACATTGCTCAGCCTGACCATACGGTCGAAACACCTGAGTTTGGATCTGGAGAGTGATTGAGTATGAGAGTTTTTCAATGACAGGGCTGTTTAACTCAACATGACAGCGGTTATTTGACATGGCACTGATCAACCGCTGTCAGTTCTCACAGCTCACTGTTAGGAGTCAGCCTTGTCATGCAACGACCACGTGGCCTAATGGATAAGGCGTCTGACTTCGAATCAGAAGACTGAGGGTTCGAGTCCTTTCGTGGTTGGAATTGTGCATTTCATCTGGACCAGCAACAATGGCAGATTTTGCAATGCCTATGGCACCTGGAAAAAAGTGTCTCAAGTGCTGGTGCTGTCACTGTCAAATCCAGCAGAGACTTTAAACAAAAGTGGATTTTAATCAGGGTTTGTCAGCAAAGTAGTTAATTCAGTGTGAGTGCTCATTTGTCCTGCTCCCACTGGCAAAAGGAGTAGATGTCATAGATTTAGGGGAAAAGGGAAACAGTTAATATTTGATTACAATATTCAAATTTATTGTCATTATGCCAAGTACAGGAACAGAGCATAACCAAAAGAAATGTGCATCTTTTTAATAAACTTTACTTTGAACAATTCAATTTTAAAAAGACGTAAAGTTTGACAATTAAAGCACACATCTAATCAGAGTGTGAATGAATGGTAAAGTGCATGGGAGTGTGCATTTATATACATCATATGTGTACTTTTCATGCACAGCAGTAGAAGAAAGACTAATGTACATGTGAGTAAATATAGATGTTTATAGGGTAGAGAAATTAAGTACCGTATGCCATGCTGGGATGAGGGGAGAATATAGCCTGCAGCAGAAAATTGTTCACTATGGTTTTACTCAGCGAAATTTACACAGTATCCTGTGTCTGTGTGAAAAGTCCACTGAAACACATAATGTTTAGTGTGTCACAATCAATTATAGAAAACATTTTCAATCTCCTGAACCAAGCGTTGTAGTGGCCACGTGAGATTGGTTCTTTCCCCATGGTAGATCAGCCTGCTACGGCAAAGAACGCCGGCACAACGGCTTCAGTCTCGATCAGCGGAGTGCAGATCTATATGCGGGTGCCGTAGCCGTCGCAAAATCCGCCCTTGCTTAAAGTCCCTATTGTGTCAATAGTGAATACAAGATAGTATTATAAAAGTCTGCTGACACTCCCTTAAGCTATCCATAGAATTCGAACACTGTAGTAAAAGGGCACTGACAATTGCATCAAAGAGTGGGAAGACTTGAGTGAAACTACCTATGCTGCTTGTATATACTGGCCAACCTTTGTGGAATTCTATGATTGTTTTGTCACATTCTATGTGACAAAACTCACAAAACCACTGTCAAGGGACAAGCAAAACTCAACCTGACCATGTGAACTAATACATCAGGCAAATATTGGATAATTTAGTTGACTCAAGTATTAAGACTGACAGTTGGAGACCATTCATGGTTGTTTAGTGCTGGTGCTTTTTAATGTCACTTGCCAGCTGTTTCTCGGACAAAAACTTTCTTTTAAGCTGGTACTTGTTAACACGACTTGGTCACAGTTTCTGCAACAGAAACTTGAAACTAACACTCACAAGGCTTTGTTTAAGGGAATAACATAAGTCAACCCCAATGATGTCACCTAATATGAAAGGACACCTAATGGAGGAGCTTTCTGACTCCGGATCAAAAGATTGAGGACTTGAGTCTTTGCATAGTTGTGTGATGGTGGTGTTTTTTCATATCATCTTGCTGGTGTTAATAACACTGAAATCTGAGAAAAAAACTCACCAAACTTCAGTCAAGGGGCTAACATTGCTCAGCCTGACCATACGGTCAAAACACCTGAGTTTGGATCTGGAGAGTGATTGAGTATGAGAGTTTTTCAATGACAGGGCTGTTTAACTCAACATGACAGCGGTTATTTGACATGGCACTGATCAACCGCTGTCAGTTCTCACAGCTCACTGTTCGGAGTCAGCCTCGTCATGCAATGACCACGTGGCCTAATGGATGAGGCGTCTGACTTCGGATCAGAAGACTGAGGGTTCGAGTCCCTTCGTGGTTGGAATTGTGCATTTCATCTGGACCAGCAACAATGGCAGATTTTGCAATGCCTATGGCACCTGGAAAAAAGTGTCTCAAGTGCTGGTGCTGTCACTGTCAAATCCAGCAGAGACTTTAAACAAAAGTGGATTTTAATCAGGGTTTGTCAGCAAAGTAGTTAATTCAGTGTGAGTGCTCATTTGTCCTGCTCCCACTGGCAAAAGGAGTAGATGTCATAGATTTAGGGGAAATGGGAAACAGTTAATATTTGATTACAATATTCAAATTTATTGTCATTATGCCAAGTACAGGAACAGAGCATAACCAAAAGAAATGTGCATCTTTTTAATAAACTTTACTTTGAACAATTCAATTTTAAAAAGACGTAAAGTTTGACAATTAAAGCACACATCTAATCAGAGTGTGAATGAATGGTAAAGTGCATGGGAGTGTGCATTTATATACATCATATGTGTACTTTTCATGCACAGCAGTAGAAGAAAGACTAATGTACATGTGAGTAAATATAGATGTTTATAGGGTAGAGAAATTAAGTACCGTATGCCATGCTGGGATGAGGGGAGAATATAGCCTGCAGCAGAAAATTGTTCACTATGGTTTTACTCAGCGAAATTTACACAGTATCCTGTGTCTGTGTGAAAAGTCCACTGAAACACATAATGTTTAGTGTGTCACAATCAATTATAGAAAACATTTTCAATCTCCTGAACCAAGTGTTGTAGTGGCCACGTGAGATTGGTTCTTTCCCCATGGTAGATCAGCCTGCTACGGCAAAGAACGCCGGCACAACGGCTTCAGTCTCGATCAGCGGAGTGCAGATCTATATGCGGGTGCCGTAGCCGTCGCAAAATCCGCCCTTGCTTAAAGTCCCTATTGTGTCAATAGTGAATACAAGATAGTATTATAAAAGTCTGCTGACACTCCCTTAAGCTATCCATAGAATTCAAACACTGTAGTAAAAGGGCACTGACAATTGCATCAAAGAGTGGGAAGACTTGAGTGAAACTACCTATGCTGCTTGTATATACTGGCCAACCTTTGTGGAATTCTATGATTGTTTTGTCACATTCTATGCGACAAAACTCACAAAACCACTGTCAAGGGACAAGCAAAACTCAACCTGACCATGTGAACTAATACATCAGGCAAATATTGGATAATTTAGTTGACTCAAGTATTAAAACTGACAGTTGGAGACCATTCATGGTTGTTTAGTGCTGGTGCTTTTTAATGTCACTTGCCAGCTGTTTCTCGGACAAAAACTTTCTTTTAAGCTGGTACTTGTTAACACGACTTGGTCACAGTTTCTGCAACAGAAACTTGAAACTAACACTCACAAGGCTTTGTTTAAGGGAATAACATAAGTCAACCCCAATGATGTCACCTAATATGAAAGGACACCTAATGGAGGAGCTTTCTGACTCCGGATCAAAAGATTGAGGACTTGAGTCTTTGCATAGTTGTGTGATGGTGGTGTTTTTTCATATCATCTTGCTGGTGTTACTAACACTGAAATCTGAGAAAAAAACTCACCAAACATCAGTCAAGGGGCTAACATTGCTCAGCCTGACCATACGGTCGAAACACCTGAGTTTGGATCTGGAGAGTGATTGAGTATGAGAGTTTTTCAATGACAGGGCTGTTTAACTCAACATGACAGCGGTTATTTGACATGGCACTGATCAACCGCTGTCAGTTCTCACAGCTCACTGTTAGGAGTCAGCCCTGTCATGCAATGACCACGTGGCCTAATGGATAAGGCGTCTGACTTCGGATCAGAAGACTGAGGGTTCGAGTCCCTTCGTGGTTGGAATTGTGCATTTCATCTGGACCAGCAACAATGGCAGATTTTGCAATGCCTATGGCACCTGGAAAAAAGTGTCTCAAGTGCTGGTGCTGTCACTGTCAAATCCAGCAGAGACTTTCAACAAAAGTGGATTTTAATCAGGGTTTGTCAGCAAAGTAGTTAATTCAGTGTGAGTGCTCATTTGTTCTGCTCCCACTGGCAAAAGGAGTTGATGTCATAGATTTAGGGGAAAAGGGAAACAGTTAATATTTGATTACAATATTCAAATTTATTGTCATTATGCCAAGTACAGGAACAGAGCATAACCAAAAGAAATGTGCATCTTTTTAATAAACTTTACTTTGAACAATTCAATTTTAAAAAGACGTAAAGTTTGACAATTAAAGCACACATCTAATCAGAGTGTAAATGAACGGTAAAGTGCATGGGAGTATGCATTTATATACATCATATGTGTACTTTTCATGCACAGCAGTAGAAGAAAGACTAATGTACATGTGAGTAAATATAGATGTTTATAGGGTAGAGAAATTAAGTACCGTATGCCATGCTGGGATGAGGGGAGAATATAGCCTGCAGCAGAAAATTGTTCACTATGGTTTTACTCAGCGAAATTTACACAGTATCCTGTGTCTGTGTGAAAAGTCCACTGAAACACATAATGTTTAGTGTGTCACAATCAATTATAGAAAACATTTTCAATCTCCTGAACCAAGCGTTGTAGTGGCCACGTGAGATTGGTTCTTTCCCCATGGTAGATCAGCCTGCTACGGCAAAGAACGCCGGCACAACGGCTTCAGTCTCGATCAGCGGAGTGCAGATCTATATGCGGGTGCCGTAGCCGTCGCAAAATCCGCCCTTGCTTAAAGTCCCTATTGTGTCAATAGTGAATACAAGATAGTATTATAAAAGTCTGCTGACACTCCCTTAAGCTATCCATAGAATTCAAACACTGTAGTAAAAGGGCACTGACAATTGCATCAAAGAGTGGGCAGACTTGAGTGAAACTACCTATGCTGCTTGTATATACTGGCCAACCTTTGTGGAATTCTATGATCTTCCCTTTCAGGTGTCACAATAGGAATACTTTCTTATCAATAAGGGTGGCCATTTTAAGCTCCCTTCAGATCCCCACAACTCCATGACATCGTCCATTTTACTGTTTTTAATTCTATGGAGCTGACATCATGGAAACTGACTGTGTGATCGAATGGATAAGGTGTCAGTCCTTGGTTCAGAAGATTAAAGAGACCCTTAACAATACTTTAACGCGTGTGCATTTTAAAAGTAGACAGCTGTTTCTTAAAAATTAACCTGAAAAAACATGAGGTTTCAATTAAAGGACTAGTATAATTCAGCCTGACCGTGTGACCTAATCATATGGCATATAAAGGATAAGTTATATAACTTTGCTGCAGAATTTGAATAGACAAAAAATGACGTCATATGCTCTAATGTCCATAAACGTTTCTTCAACCACAATTGGATAATGTCATGAGGTAAAGGAGAGGTGTAAAGGGGAATTCAAAACGGCTAAGGAAGACAACCGTGCTGCTACGACAATCCAATGCATTTACTGGCCAACTTGATCATGCCATTCTTGCCCATCACGTTCCTTTGTTTTTTGTGATTGCCCGTATGGATGGTCGTCACTTTAAATGGTTCAGCCACACTGAATGGCTGGATGGCGTTATCACCTTTGTTTTTATGAAGAATGGTTTCGTGTACCCTATGTCAAAGGTGATACGTTAGGAAGCATTGAAGCACCTTTTCTTTACATTTACAAAACTGGAATACACTTCTCATGGCTGCCGTGTATACACTTCCAGCTCATTTTCTAGAAGTTAGCCACTTTCCGTGACAAAAAACACTATTCGAACATGGCCCTGATCTTCAGATTGATTGTTGGAGAACCTTCAAGGGTGTTTCATGGGGGTGCTTGTTAATGTATCTTGCGGTATTTCCTACATAAAAACTTTCTTTAAAGTTGGTGCTTGTTAATATGAACTGGTAGCTGTTTCGTCAAAAGAAAGCAGTTAAAGAACTTGGAACCTTTTCTTCATGACAATAAAGCAATTCAGTCATATGATGTTACCTAATATGAAGGGCCCCTAATGGAGAAATTCCTGACTACGGATCTGAAGACGAAGGACTTTAGTCCCTTCTTGCTTGTTTGACAATTGTGTTTATATCATTTGCAAGCTGTTTTTTACGGTCCGATACACAGGGCACCTGATTTTGGATAAGGTAATTGAGCATACCTTGTTCAATAACAGAGCTTTTGAATGTAACATAGTAGTAGTAATGTATGAAAGCAAACTAATAGGTGAGGTTTCTGACTTTGAGCCAGAACATTGAGGATCTGAGTCCCTTCATAAGTGTCTTCTGGTCGTGGTTTTTCATGTTATCTGGCTGCGGTTTTAGAAAGAACCTTGACAAAACTCACAAAACCACTGTCAAGGGACAAGCAAAACTCAACCTGACCATGTGAACTAATACATCAGGCAAATATTGGATAATTTAGTTGACTCAAGTATTAAGACTGACAGTTGGAGACCATTCATGGTTGTTTAGTGCTGGTGCTTTTTAATGTCACTTGCCAGCTGTTTCTCGGACAAAAACTTTCTTTTAAGCTGGTACTTGTTAACACGACTTGGTCACAGTTTCTGCAACAGAAACTTGAAACTAACACTCACAAGGCTTTGTTTAAGGGAATAACATAAGTCAACCCCAATGATGTCACCTAATATGAAAGGACACCTAATGGAGGAGCTTTCTGACTCCGGATCAAAAGATTGAGGACTTGAGTCTTTGCATAGTTGTGTGATGGTGGTGTTTTTTCATATCATCTTGCTGGTGTTACTAACACTGAAATCTGAGAAAAAAACTCACCAAACATCAGTCAAGGGGCTAACATTGCTCAGCCTGACCATACGGTCGAAACACCTGAGTTTGGATCTGGAGAGTGATTGAGTATGAGAGTTTTTCAATGACAGGGCTGTTTAACTCAACATGACAGCGGTTATTTGACATGGCACTGATCAACCGCTGTCAGTTCTCACAGCTCACTGCTAGGAGTCAGCCGTGTCATGCAATGACCATGTGGCCTAATGGATAAGGCGTCTGACTTCGGATCAGAAGACTGAGGGTTCGAGTCCCTTCGTGGTTGGAATTGTGCATTTCATCTGGACCAGCAACAATGGCAGATTTTGCAATGCCTATGGCACCTGGAAAAAAGTGTCTCAAGTGCTGGTGCTGTCACTGTCAAATCCAGCAGAGACTTTAAACAAAAGTGGATTTTAATCAGGGTTTGTCAGCAAAGTAGTTAATTCAGCGTGAGTGCTCATTTGTTCTGCTCCCACTAGCAAAAGGAGTTGATGTCATAGATTTAGGGGAAATGGGAAACAGTTAATATTTGATTACAATATTCAAATTTATTGTCATTATGCCAAGTACAGGAACAGAGCATAACCAAAAGAAATGTGCATCTTTTTAATAAACTTTACTTTAAACAATTCAATTTTAAAAAGACGTAAAGTTTGACAATTAAAGCACACATCTAATCAGAGTGTGAATGAATGGTAAAGTGCATGGGAGTGTGCATTTATATACATCATATGTGTACTTTTCATGCACAGCAGTAGAAGAAAGACTAATGTACATGTGAGTAAATATAGATGTTTATAGGGTAGAGAAATTAAGTACCGTATGCCATGCTGGGATGAGGGGAGAATATAGCCTGCAGCAGAAAATTGTTCACTATGGTTTTACTCAGCGAAATTTACACAGTATCCTGTGTCTGTGTGAAAAGTCCACTGAAACACATAATGTTTAGTGTGTCACAATCAATTATAGAAAACATTTTCAATCTCCTGAACCAAGCGTTGTAGTGGCCACGTGAGATTGGTTCTTTCCCCATGGTAGATCAGCCTGCTACGGCAAAGAACGCCGGCTCTCGATCAGCGGAGTGCAGATCTATATCCGGGTGCCGTAGCCGTCGCAAAATCCGCCCTTGCTTAAAGTCCCTATTGTGACAATAGTGAATACAAGATAGTATTATAAAAGTCTGCTGACACTCCCTTAAGCTATCCATAGAATTCAAACACTGTAGTAAAAGGGCACTGACAATTGCATCAAAGAGTGGGCAGACTTGAGTGAAACTACCTATGCTGCTTGTATATACTGGCCAACCTTTGTGGAATTCTATGATCTTCCCTTTCAGGTGTCACAATAGGAATACTTTCTTATCAATAAGGGTGGCCATTTTAAGCTCCCTTCAGATCCCCACAACTCCATGACATCGTCCATTTTACTGTTTTTAATTCTATGGAGCTGACATCATGGAAACTGACTGTGTGATCGAATGGATAAGGTGTCAGTCCTTGGTTCAGAAGATTAAAGAGACCCTTAACAATACTTTAACGCGTGTGCATTTTAAAAGTAGACAGCTGTTTCTTAAAAATTAACCTGAAAAAACATGAGGTTTCAATTAAAGGACTAGTATAATTCAGCCTGACCGTGTGACCTAATCATATGGCATATAAAGGATAAGTTATATAACTTTGCTGCAGAATTTGAATAGACAAAAAATGACATCATATGCTCTAATGTCCATAAACGTTTCTTCATCCACAATTGGATAATGTCATGAGGTAAAGGAGAGGTGTAAAGGGGAATTCAAAACGGCTAAGGAAGACAACCGTGCTGCTACGACAATCCAATGCATTTACTGGCCAACTTGATCATGCCATTCTTGCCCATCACGTTCCTTTGTTTTTTGTGATTGCCCGTATGGATGGTCGTCACTTTAAATGGTTCAGCCACACTGAATGGCTGGATGGCGTTATCACCTTTGTTTTTATGAAGAATGGTTTCGTGTACCCTATGTCAAAGGTGATACGTTAGGAAGCATTGAAGCACCTTTTCTTTACATTTACAAAACTGGAATACACTTCTCATGGCTGCCGTGTATACACTTCCAGCTCATTTTCTAGAAGTTAGCCACTTTCCGTGACAAAAAACACTATTCGAACATGGCCCTGATCTTCAGATTGATTGTTGGAGAACCTTCAAGGGTGTTTCATGGGGGTGCTTGTTAATGTATCTTGCGGTATTTCCTACATAAAAACTTTCTTTAAAGTTGGTGCTTGTTAATATGAACTGGTAGCTGTTTCGTCAAAAGAAAGCAGTTAAAGAACTTGGAACCTTTTCTTCATGACAATAAAGCAATTCAGTCATATGATGTTACCTAATATGAAGGGCCCCTAATGGAGAAATTCCTGACTACGGATCTGAAGACGAAGGACTTTAGTCCCTTCTTGCTTGTTTGACAATTGTGTTTATATCATTTGCAAGCTGTTTTTTACGGTCCGATACACAGGGCACCTGATTTTGGATAAGGTAATTGAGCATACCTTGTTCAATAACAGAGCTTTTGAATGTAACATAGTAGTAGTAATGTATGAAAGCAAACTAATAGGTGAGGTTTCTGACTTTGAGCCAGAACATTGAGGATCTGAGTCCCTTCATAAGTGTCTTCTGGTCGTGGTTTTTCATGTTATCTGGCTGCGGTTTTAGAAAGAACCTTGACAAAACTCACAAAACCACTGTCAAGGGACAAGCAAAACTCAACCTGACCATGTGAACTAATACATCAGGCAAATATTGGATAATTTAGTTGACTCAAGTATTAAGACTGACAGTTGGAGACCATTCATGGTTGTTTAGTGCTGGTGCTTTTTAATGTCACTTGCCAGCTGTTTCTCGGACAAAAACTTTCTTTTAAGCTGGTACTTGTTAACACGACTTGGTCACAGTTTCTGCAACAGAAACTTGAAACTAACACTCACAAGGCTTTGTTTAAGGGAATAACATAAGTCAACCCCAATGATGTCACCTAATATGAAAGGACACCTAATGGAGGAGCTTTCTGACTCCGGATCAAAAGATTGAGGACTTGAGTCTTTGCATAGTTGTGTGATGGTGGTGTTTTTTCATATCATCTTGCTGGTGTTACTAACACTGAAATCTGAGAAAAAAACTCACCAAACATCAGTCAAGGGGCTAACATTGCTCAGCCTGACCATACGGTCGAAACACCTGAGTTTGGATCTGGAGAGTGATTGAGTATGAGAGTTTTTCAATGACAGGGCTGTTTAACTCAACATGACAGCGGTTATTTGACATGGCACTGATCAACCGCTGTCAGTTCTCACAGCTCACTGCTAGGAGTCAGCCGTGTCATGCAATGACCATGTGGCCTAATGGATAAGGCGTCTGACTTCGGATCAGAAGACTGAGGGTTCGAGTCCCTTCGTGGTTGTAATTGTGCATTTCATCTGGACCAGCAACAATGGCAGATTTTGCAATGCCTATGGCACCTGGAAAAAAGTGTCTCAAGTGCTGGTGCTGTCACTGTCAAATCCAGCAGAGACTTTAAACAAAAGTGGATTTTAATCAGGGTTTGTCAGCAAAGTAGTTAATTCAGTGTGAGTGCTCATTTGTTCTGCTCCCACTAGCAAAAGGAGTTGATGTCATAGATTTAGGGGAAATGGGAAACAGTTAATATTTGATTACAATATTCAAATTTATTGTCATTATGCCAAGTACAGGAACAGAGCATAACCAAAAGAAATGTGCATCTTTTTAATAAACTTTACTTTAAACAATTCAATTTTAAAAAGACGTAAAGTTTGACAATTAAAGCACACATCTAATCAGAGTGTGAATGAATGGTAAAGTGCATGGGAGTGTGCATTTATATACATCATATGTGTACTTTTCATGCACAGCAGTAGAAGAAAGACTAATGTACATGTGAGTAAATATAGATGTTTATAGGGTAGAGAAATTAAGTACCGTATGCCATGCTGGGATGAGGGGAGAATATAGCCTGCAGCAGAAAATTGTTCACTATGGTTTTACTCAGCGAAATTTACACAGTATCCTGTGTCTGTGTGAAAAGTCCACTGAAACACATAATGTTTAGTGTGTCACAATCAATTATAGAAAACATTTTCAATCTCCTGAACCAAGCGTTGTAGTGGCCACGTGAGATTGGTTCTTTCCCCATGGTAGATCAGCCTGCTACGGCAAAGAACGCCGGCTCTCGATCAGCGGAGTGCAGATCTATATCCGGGTGCCGTAGCCGTCGCAAAATCCGCCCTTGCTTAAAGTCCCTATTGTGACAATAGTGAATACAAGATAGTATTATAAAAGTCTGCTGACACTCCCTTAAGCTATCCATAGAATTCAAACACTGTAGTAAAAGGGCACTGACAATTGCATCAAAGAGTGGGCAGACTTGAGTGAAACTACCTATGCTGCTTGTATATACTGGCCAACCTTTGTGGAATTCTATGATCTTCCCTTTCAGGTGTCACAATAGGAATACTTTCTTATCAATAAGGGTGGCCATTTTAAGCTCCCTTCAGATCCCCACAACTCCATGACATCGTCCATTTTACTGTTTTTAATTCTATGGAGCTGACATCATGGAAACTGACTGTGTGATCGAATGGATAAGGTGTCAGTCCTTGGTTCAGAAGATTAAAGAGACCCTTAACAATACTTTAACGCGTGTGCATTTTAAAAGTAGACAGCTGTTTCTTAAAAATTAACCTGAAAAAACATGAGGTTTCAATTAAAGGACTAGTATAATTCAGCCTGACCGTGTGACCTAATCATATGGCATATAAAGGATAAGTTATATAACTTTGCTGCAGAATTTGAATAGACAAAAAATGACGTCATATGCTCTAATGTCCATAAACGTTTCTTCAACCACAATTGGATAATGTCATGAGGTAAAGGAGAGGTGTAAAGGGGAATTCAAAACGGCTAAGGAAGACAACCGTGCTGCTACGACAATCCAATGCATTTACTGGCCAACTTGATCATGCCATTCTTGCCCATCACGTTCCTTTGTTTTTTGTGATTGCCCGTATGGATGGTCGTCACTTTAAATGGTTCAGCCACACTGAATGGCTGGATGGCGTTATCACCTTTGTTTTTATGAAGAATGGTTTCGTGTACCCTATGTCAAAGGTGATACGTTAGGAAGCATTGAAGCACCTTTTCTTTACATTTACAAAACTGGAATACACTTCTCATGGCTGCCGTGTATACACTTCCAGCTCATTTTCTAGAAGTTAGCCACTTTCCGTGACAAAAAACACTATTCGAACATGGCCCTGATCTTCAGATTGATTGTTGGAGAACCTTCAAGGGTGTTTCATGGGGGTGCTTGTTAATGTATCTTGCGGTATTTCCTACATAAAAACTTTCTTTAAAGTTGGTGCTTGTTAATATGAACTGGTAGCTGTTTCGTCAAAAGAAAGCAGTTAAAGAACTTGGAACCTTTTCTTCATGACAATAAAGCAATTCAGTCATATGATGTTACCTAATATGAAGGGCCCCTAATGGAGAAATTCCTGACTACGGATCTGAAGACGAAGGACTTTAGTCCCTTCTTGCTTGTTTGACACTTGTGTTTATATCATTTGCAAGCTGTTTTTTACGGTCCGATACACAGGGCACCTGATTTTGGATAAGGTAATTGAGCATACCTTGTTCAATAACAGAGCTTTTGAATGTAACATAGTAGTAGTAATGTATGAAAGCAAACTAATAGGTGAGGTTTCTGACTTTGAGCCAGAACATTGAGGATCTGAGTCCCTTCATAAGTGTCTTCTGGTCGTGGTTTTTCATGTTATCTGGCTGCGGTTTTAGAAAGAACCTTGACAAAACTCACAAAACCACTGTCAAGGGACAAGCAAAACTCAACCTGACCATGTGAACTAATACATCAGGCAAATATTGGATAATTTAGTTGACTCAAGTATTAAGACTGACAGTTGGAGACCATTCATGGTTGTTTAGTGCTGGTGCTTTTTAATGTCACTTGCCAGCTGTTTCTCGGACAAAAACTTTCTTTTAAGCTGGTACTTGTTAACACGACTTGGTCACAGTTTCTGCAACAGAAACTTGAAACTAACACTCACAAGGCTTTGTTTAAGGGAATAACATAAGTCAACCCCAATGATGTCACCTAATATGAAAGGACACCTAATGGAGGAGCTTTCTGACTCCGGATCAAAAGATTGAGGACTTGAGTCTTTGCATAGTTGTGTGATGGTGGTGTTTTTTCATATCATCTTGCTGGTGTTACTAACACTGAAATCTGAGAAAAAAACTCACCAAACATCAGTCAAGGGGCTAACATTGCTCAGCCTGACCATACGGTCGAAACACCTGAGTTTGGATCTGGAGAGTGATTGAGTATGAGAGTTTTTCAATGACAGGGCTGTTTAACTCAACATGACAGCGGTTATTTGACATGGCACTGATCAACCGCTGTCAGTTCTCACAGCTCACTGCTAGGAGTCAGCCGTGTCATGCAATGACCATGTGGCCTAATGGATAAGGCGTCTGACTTCGGATCAGAAGACTGAGGGTTCGAGTCCCTTCGTGGTTGGAATTGTGCATTTCATCTGGACCAGCAACAATGGCAGATTTTGCAATGCCTATGGCACCTGGAAAAAAGTGTCTCAAGTGCTGGTGCTGTCACTGTCAAATCCAGCAGAGACTTTAAACAAAAGTGGATTTTAATCAGGGTTTGTCAGCAAAGTAGTTAATTCAGTGTGAGTGCTCATTTGTTCTGCTCCCACTAGCAAAAGGAGTTGATGTCATAGATTTAGGGGAAATGGGAAACAGTTAATATTTGATTACAATATTCAAATTTATTGTCATTATGCCAAGTACAGGAACAGAGCATAACCAAAAGAAATGTGCATCTTTTTAATAAACTTTACTTTAAACAATTCAATTTTAAAAAGACGTAAAGTTTGACAATTAAAGCACACATCTAATCAGAGTGTGAATGAATGGTAAAGTGCATGGGAGTGTGCATTTATATACATCATATGTGTACTTTTCATGCACAGCAGTAGAAGAAAGACTAATGTACATGTGAGTAAATATAGATGTTTATAGGGTAGAGAAATTAAGTACCGTATGCCATGCTGGGATGAGGGGAGAATATAGCCTGCAGCAGAAAATTGTTCACTATGGTTTTACTCAGCGAAATTTACACAGTATCCTGTGTCTGTGTGAAAAGTCCACTGAAACACATAATGTTTAGTGTGTCACAATCAATTATAGAAAACATTTTCAATCTCCTGAACCAAGCGTTGTAGTGGCCACGTGAGATTGGTTCTTTCCCCATGGTAGATCAGCCTGCTACGGCAAAGAACGCCGGCTCTCGATCAGCGGAGTGCAGATCTATATCCGGGTGCCGTAGCCGTCGCAAAATCCGCCCTTGCTTAAAGTCCCTATTGTGACAATAGTGAATACAAGATAGTATTATAAAAGTCTGCTGACACTCCCTTAAGCTATCCATAGAATTCAAACACTGTAGTAAAAGGGCACTGACAATTGCATCAAAGAGTGGGCAGACTTGAGTGAAACTACCTATGCTGCTTGTATATACTGGCCAACCTTTGTGGAATTCTATGATCTTCCCTTTCAGGTGTCACAATAGGAATACTTTCTTATCAATAAGGGTGGCCATTTTAAGCTCCCTTCAGATCCCCACAACTCCATGACATCGTCCATTTTACTGTTTTTAATTCTATGGAGCTGACATCATGGAAACTGACTGTGTGATCGAATGGATAAGGTGTCAGTCCTTGGTTCAGAAGATTAAAGAGACCCTTAACAATACTTTAACGCGTGTGCATTTTAAAAGTAGACAGCTGTTTCTTAAAAATTAACCTGAAAAAACATGAGGTTTCAATTAAAGGACTAGTATAATTCAGCCTGACCGTGTGACCTAATCATATGGCATATAAAGGATAAGTTATATAACTTTGCTGCAGAATTTGAATAGACAAAAAATGACGTCATATGCTCTAATGTCCATAAACGTTTCTTCAACCACAATTGGATAATGTCATGAGGTAAAGGAGAGGTGTAAAGGGGAATTCAAAACGGCTAAGGAAGACAACCGTGCTGCTACGACAATCCAATGCATTTACTGGCCAACTTGATCATGCCATTCTTGCCCATCACGTTCCTTTGTTTTTTGTGATTGCCCGTATGGATGGTCGTCACTTTAAATGGTTCAGCCACACTGAATGGCTGGATGGCGTTATCACCTTTGTTTTTATGAAGAATGGTTTCGTGTACCCTATGTCAAAGGTGATACGTTAGGAAGCATTGAAGCACCTTTTCTTTACATTTACAAAACTGGAATACACTTCTCATGGCTGCCGTGTATACACTTCCAGCTCATTTTCTAGAAGTTAGCCACTTTCCGTGACAAAAAACACTATTCGAACATGGCCCTGATCTTCGGATTGATTGTTGGAGAACCTTCAAGGGTGTTTCATGGGGGTGCTTGTTAATGTATCTTGCGGTATTTCCTACATAAAAACTTTCTTTAAAGTTGGTGCTTGTTAATATGAACTGGTAGCTGTTTCGTCAAAAGAAAGCAGTTAAAGAACTTGGAACCTTTTCTTCATGACAATAAAGCAATTCAGTCATATGATGTTACCTAATATGAAGGGCCCCTAATGGAGAAATTCCTGACTACGGATCTGAAGACGAAGGACTTTAGTCCCTTCTTGCTTGTTTGACAATTGTGTTTATATCATTTGCAAGCTGTTTTTTACGGTCCGATACACAGGGCACCTGATTTTGGATAAGGTAATTGAGCATACCTTGTTCAATAACAGAGCTTTTGAATGTAACATAGTAGTAGTAATGTATGAAAGCAAACTAATAGGTGAGGTTTCTGACTTTGAGCCAGAACATTGAGGATCTGAGTCCCTTCATAAGTGTCTTCTGGTCGTGGTTTTTCATGTTATCTGGCTGCGGTTTTAGAAAGAACCTTGACAAAACTCACAAAACCACTGTCAAGGGACAAGCAAAACTCAACCTGACCATGTGAACTAATACATCAGGCAAATATTGGATAATTTAGTTGACTCAAGTATTAAGACTGACAGTTGGAGACCATTCATGGTTGTTTAGTGCTGGTGCTTTTTAATGTCACTTGCCAGCTGTTTCTCGGACAAAAACTTTCTTTTAAGCTGGTACTTGTTAACACGACTTGGTCACAGTTTCTGCAACAGAAACTTGAAACTAACACTCACAAGGCTTTGTTTAAGGGAATAACATAAGTCAACCCCAATGATGTCACCTAATATGAAAGGACACCTAATGGAGGAGCTTTCTGACTCCGGATCAAAAGATTGAGGACTTGAGTCTTTGCATAGTTGTGTGATGGTGGTGTTTTTTCATATCATCTTGCTGGTGTTACTAACACTGAAATCTGAGAAAAAAACTCACCAAACATCAGTCAAGGGGCTAACATTGCTCAGCCTGACCATACGGTCGAAACACCTGAGTTTGGATCTGGAGAGTGATTGAGTATGAGAGTTTTTCAATGACAGGGCTGTTTAACTCAACATGACAGCGGTTATTTGACATGGCACTGATCAACCGCTGTCAGTTCTCACAGCTCACTGCTAGGAGTCAGCCATGTCATGCAATGACCATGTGGCCTAATGGATAAGGCGTCTGACTTCGGATCAGAAGACTGAGGGTTCGAGTCCCTTCGTGGTTGGAATTGTGCATTTCATCTGGACCAGCAACAATGGCAGATTTTGCAATGCCTATGGCACCTGGAAAAAAGTGTCTCAAGTGCTGGTGCTGTCACTGTCAAATCCAGCAGAGACTTTAAACAAAAGTGGATTTTAATCAGGGTTTGTCAGCAAAGTAGTTAATTCAGTGTGAGTGCTCATTTGTTCTGCTCCCACTAGCAAAAGGAGTTGATGTCATAGATTTAGGGGAAATGGGAAACAGTTAATATTTGATTACAATATTCAAATTTATTGTCATTATGCCAAGTACAGGAACAGAGCATAACCAAAAGAAATGTGCATCTTTTTAATAAACTTTACTTTAAACAATTCAATTTTAAAAAGACGTAAAGTTTGACAATTAAAGCACACATCTAATCAGAGTGTGAATGAATGGTAAAGTGCATGGGAGTGTGCATTTATATACATCATATGTGTACTTTTCATGCACAGCAGTAGAAGAAAGACTAATGTACATGTGAGTAAATATAGATGTTTATAGGGTAGAGAAATTAAGTACCGTATGCCATGCTGGGATGAGGGGAGAATATAGCCTGCAGCAGAAAATTGTTCACTATGGTTTTACTCAGCGAAATTTACACAGTATCCTGTGTCTGTGTGAAAAGTCCACTGAAACACATAATGTTTAGTGTGTCACAATCAATTATAGAAAACATTTTCAATCTCCTGAACCAAGCGTTGTAGTGGCCACGTGAGATTGGTTCTTTCCCCATGGTAGATCAGCCTGCTACGGCAAAGAACGCCGGCTCTCGATCAGCGGAGTGCAGATCTATATCCGGGTGCCGTAGCCGTCGCAAAATCCGCCCTTGCTTAAAGTCCCTATTGTGACAATAGTGAATACAAGATAGTATTATAAAAGTCTGCTGACACTCCCTTAAGCTATCCATAGAATTCAAACACTGTAGTAAAAGGGCACTGACAATTGCATCAAAGAGTGGGCAGACTTGAGTGAAACTACCTATGCTGCTTGTATATACTGGCCAACCTTTGTGGAATTCTATGATCTTCCCTTTCAGGTGTCACAATAGGAATACTTTCTTATCAATAAGGGTGGCCATTTTAAGCTCCCTTCAGATCCCCACAACTCCATGACATCGTCCATTTTACTGTTTTTAATTCTATGGAGCTGACATCATGGAAACTGACTGTGTGATCGAATGGATAAGGTGTCAGTCCTTGGTTCAGAAGATTAAAGAGACCCTTAACAATACTTTAACGCGTGTGCATTTTAAAAGTAGACAGCTGTTTCTTAAAAATTAACCTGAAAAAACATGAGGTTTCAATTAAAGGACTAGTATAATTCAGCCTGACCGTGTGACCTAATCATATGGCATATAAAGGATAAGTTATATAACTTTGCTGCAGAATTTGAATAGACAAAAAATGACATCATATGCTCTAATGTCCATAAACGTTTCTTCATCCACAATTGGATAATGTCATGAGGTAAAGGAGAGGTGTAAAGGGGAATTCAAAACGGCTAAGGAAGACAACCGTGCTGCTACGACAATCCAATGCATTTACTGGCCAACTTGATCATGCCATTCTTGCCCATCACGTTCCTTTGTTTTTTGTGATTGCCCGTATGGATGGTCGTCACTTTAAATGGTTCAGCCACACTGAATGGCTGGATGGCGTTATCACCTTTGTTTTTATGAAGAATGGTTTCGTGTACCCTATGTCAAAGGTGATACGTTAGGAAGCATTGAAGCACCTTTTCTTTACATTTACAAAACTGGAATACACTTCTCATGGCTGCCGTGTATACACTTCCAGCTCATTTTCTAGAAGTTAGCCACTTTCCGTGACAAAAAACACTATTCGAACATGGCCCTGATCTTCAGATTGATTGTTGGAGAACCTTCAAGGGTGTTTCATGGGGGTGCTTGTTAATGTATCTTGCGGTATTTCCTACATAAAAACTTTCTTTAAAGTTGGTGCTTGTTAATATGAACTGGTAGCTGTTTCGTCAAAAGAAAGCAGTTAAAGAACTTGGAACCTTTTCTTCATGACAATAAAGCAATTCAGTCATATGATGTTACCTAATATGAAGGGCCCCTAATGGAGAAATTCCTGACTACGGATCTGAAGACGAAGGACTTTAGTCCCTTCTTGCTTGTTTGACACTTGTGTTTATATCATTTGCAAGCTGTTTTTTACGGTCCGATACACAGGGCACCTGATTTTGGATAAGGTAATTGAGCATACCTTGTTCAATAACAGAGCTTTTGAATGTAACATAGTAGTAGTAATGTATGAAAGCAAACTAATAGGTGAGGTTTCTGACTTTGAGCCAGAACATTGAGGATCTGAGTCCCTTCATAAGTGTCTTCTGGTCGTGGTTTTTCATGTTATCTGGCTGCGGTTTTAGAAAGAACCTTGACAAAACTCACAAAACCACTGTCAAGGGACAAGCAAAACTCAACCTGACCATGTGAACTAATACATCAGGCAAATATTGGATAATTTAGTTGACTCAAGTATTAAGACTGACAGTTGGAGACCATTCATGGTTGTTTAGTGCTGGTGCTTTTTAATGTCACTTGCCAGCTGTTTCTCGGACAAAAACTTTCTTTTAAGCTGGTACTTGTTAACACGACTTGGTCACAGTTTCTGCAACAGAAACTTGAAACTAACACTCACAAGGCTTTGTTTAAGGGAATAACATAAGTCAACCCCAATGATGTCACCTAATATGAAAGGACACCTAATGGAGGAGCTTTCTGACTCCGGATCAAAAGATTGAGGACTTGAGTCTTTGCATAGTTGTGTGATGGTGGTGTTTTTTCATATCATCTTGCTGGTGTTACTAACACTGAAATCTGAGAAAAAAACTCACCAAACATCAGTCAAGGGGCTAACATTGCTCAGCCTGACCATACGGTCGAAACACCTGAGTTTGGATCTGGAGAGTGATTGAGTATGAGAGTTTTTCAATGACAGGGCTGTTTAACTCAACATGACAGCGGTTATTTGACATGGCACTGATCAACCGCTGTCAGTTCTCACAGCTCACTGCTAGGAGTCAGCCGTGTCATGCAATGACCATGTGGCCTAATGGATAAGGCGTCTGACTTCGGATCAGAAGACTGAGGGTTCGAGTCCCTTCGTGGTTGGAATTGTGCATTTCATCTGGACCAGCAACAATGGCAGATTTTGCAATGCCTATGGCACCTGGAAAAAAGTGTCTCAAGTGCTGGTGCTGTCACTGTCAAATCCAGCAGAGACTTTAAACAAAAGTGGATTTTAATCAGGGTTTGTCAGCAAAGTAGTTAATTCAGTGTGAGTGCTCATTTGTTCTGCTCCCACTAGCAAAAGGAGTTGATGTCATAGATTTAGGGGAAATGGGAAACAGTTAATATTTGATTACAATATTCAAATTTATTGTCATTATGCCAAGTACAGGAACAGAGCATAACCAAAAGAAATGTGCATCTTTTTAATAAACTTTACTTTAAACAATTCAATTTTAAAAAGACGTAAAGTTTGACAATTAAAGCACACATCTAATCAGAGTGTGAATGAATGGTAAAGTGCATGGGAGTGTGCATTTATATACATCATATGTGTACTTTTCATGCACAGCAGTAGAAGAAAGACTAATGTACATGTGAGTAAATATAGATGTTTATAGGGTAGAGAAATTAAGTACCGTATGCCATGCTGGGATGAGGGGAGAATATAGCCTGCAGCAGAAAATTGTTCACTATGGTTTTACTCAGCGAAATTTACACAGTATCCTGTGTCTGTGTGAAAAGTCCACTGAAACACATAATGTTTAGTGTGTCACAATCAATTATAGAAAACATTTTCAATCTCCTGAACCAAGCGTTGTAGTGGCCACGTGAGATTGGTTCTTTCCCCATGGTAGATCAGCCTGCTACGGCAAAGAACGCCGGCTCTCGATCAGCGGAGTGCAGATCTATATCCGGGTGCCGTAGCCGTCGCAAAATCCGCCCTTGCTTAAAGTCCCTATTGTGACAATAGTGAATACAAGATAGTATTATAAAAGTCTGCTGACACTCCCTTAAGCTATCCATAGAATTCAAACACTGTAGTAAAAGGGCACTGACAATTGCATCAAAGAGTGGGCAGACTTGAGTGAAACTACCTATGCTGCTTGTATATACTGGCCAACCTTTGTGGAATTCTATGATCTTCCCTTTCAGGTGTCACAATAGGAATACTTTCTTATCAATAAGGGTGGCCATTTTAAGCTCCCTTCAGATCCCCACAACTCCATGACATCGTCCATTTTACTGTTTTTAATTCTATGGAGCTGACATCATGGAAACTGACTGTGTGATCGAATGGATAAGGTGTCAGTCCTTGGTTCAGAAGATTAAAGAGACCCTTAACAATACTTTAACGCGTGTGCATTTTAAAAGTAGACAGCTGTTTCTTAAAAATTAACCTGAAAAAACATGAGGTTTCAATTAAAGGACTAGTATAATTCAGCCTGACCGTGTGACCTAATCATATGGCATATAAAGGATAAGTTATATAACTTTGCTGCAGAATTTGAATAGACAAAAAATGACGTCATATGCTCTAATGTCCATAAACGTTTCTTCAACCACAATTGGATAATGTCATGAGGTAAAGGAGAGGTGTAAAGGGGAATTCAAAACGGCTAAGGAAGACAACCGTGCTGCTACGACAATCCAATGCATTTACTGGCCAACTTGATCATGCCATTCTTGCCCATCACGTTCCTTTGTTTTTTGTGATTGCCCATATGGATGGTCGTCACTTTAAATGGTTCAGCCACACTGAATGGCTGGATGGCGTTATCACCTTTGTTTTTATGAAGAATGGTTTCGTGTACCCTATGTCAAAGGTGATACGTTAGGAAGCATTGAAGCACCTTTTCTTTACATTTACAAAACTGGAATACACTTCTCATGGCTGCCGTGTATACACTTCCAGCTCATTTTCTAGAAGTTAGCCACTTTCCGTGACAAAAAACACTATTCGAACATGGCCCTGATCTTCGGATTGATTGTTGGAGAACCTTCAAGGGTGTTTCATGGGGGTGCTTGTTAATGTATCTTGCGGTATTTCCTACATAAAAACTTTCTTTAAAGTTGGTGCTTGTTAATATGAACTGGTAGCTGTTTCGTCAAAAGAAAGCAGTTAAAGAACTTGGAACCTTTTCTTCATGACAATAAAGCAATTCAGTCATATGATGTTACCTAATATGAAGGGCCCCTAATGGAGAAATTCCTGACTACGGATCTGAAGACGAAGGACTTTAGTCCCTTCTTGCTTGTTTGACAATTGTGTTTATATCATTTGCAAGCTGTTTTTTACGGTCCGATACACAGGGCACCTGATTTTGGATAAGGTAATTGAGCATACCTTGTTCAATAACAGAGCTTTTGAATGTAACATAGTAGTAGTAATGTATGAAAGCAAACTAATAGGTGAGGTTTCTGACTTTGAGCCAGAACATTGAGGATCTGAGTCCCTTCATAAGTGTCTTCTGGTCGTGGTTTTTCATGTTATCTGGCTGCGGTTTTAGAAAGAACCTTGACAAAACTCACAAAACCACTGTCAAGGGACAAGCAAAACTCAACCTGACCATGTGAACTAATACATCAGGCAAATATTGGATAATTTAGTTGACTCAAGTATTAAGACTGACAGTTGGAGACCATTCATGGTTGTTTAGTGCTGGTGCTTTTTAATGTCACTTGCCAGCTGTTTCTCGGACAAAAACTTTCTTTTAAGCTGGTACTTGTTAACACGACTTGGTCACAGTTTCTGCAACAGAAACTTGAAACTAACACTCACAAGGCTTTGTTTAAGGGAATAACATAAGTCAACCCCAATGATGTCACCTAATATGAAAGGACACCTAATGGAGGAGCTTTCTGACTCCGGATCAAAAGATTGAGGACTTGAGTCTTTGCATAGTTGTGTGATGGTGGTGTTTTTTCATATCATCTTGCTGGTGTTACTAACACTGAAATCTGAGAAAAAAACTCACCAAACATCAGTCAAGGGGCTAACATTGCTCAGCCTGACCATACGGTCGAAACACCTGAGTTTGGATCTGGAGAGTGATTGAGTATGAGAGTTTTTCAATGACAGGGCTGTTTAACTCAACATGACAGCGGTTATTTGACATGGCACTGATCAACCGCTGTCAGTTCTCACAGCTCACTGCTAGGAGTCAGCCGTGTCATGCAATGACCATGTGGCCTAATGGATAAGGCGTTTGACTTCGGATCAGAAGACTGAGGGTTCGAGTCCCTTCGTGGTTGGAATTGTGCATTTCATCTGGACCAGCAACAATGGCAGATTTTGCAATGCCTATGGCACCTGGAAAAAAGTGTCTCAAGTGCTGGTGCTGTCACTGTCAAATCCAGCAGAGACTTTAAACAAAAGTGGATTTTAATCAGGGTTTGTCAGCAAAGTAGTTAATTCAGTGTGAGTGCTCATTTGTTCTGCTCCCACTAGCAAAAGGAGTTGATGTCATAGATTTAGGGGAAATGGGAAACAGTTAATATTTGATTACAATATTCAAATTTATTGTCATTATGCCAAGTACAGGAACAGAGCATAACCAAAAGAAATGTGCATCTTTTTAATAAACTTTACTTTAAACAATTCAATTTTAAAAAGACGTAAAGTTTGACAATTAAAGCACACATCTAATCAGAGTGTGAATGAATGGTAAAGTGCATGGGAGTGTGCATTTATATACATCATATGTGTACTTTTCATGCACAGCAGTAGAAGAAAGACTAATGTACATGTGAGTAAATATAGATGTTTATAGGGTAGAGAAATTAAGTACCGTATGCCATGCTGGGATGAGGGGAGAATATAGCCTGCAGCAGAAAATTGTTCACTATGGTTTTACTCAGCGAAATTTACACAGTATCCTGTGTCTGTGTGAAAAGTCCACTGAAACACATAATGTTTAGTGTGTCACAATCAATTATAGAAAACATTTTCAATCTCCTGAACCAAGCGTTGTAGTGGCCACGTGAGATTGGTTCTTTCCCCATGGTAGATCAGCCTGCTACGGCAAAGAACGCCGGCACAACGGCTTCAGTCTCGATCAGCGGAGTGCAGATCTATATGCGGGTGCCGTAGCCGTCGCAAAATCCGCCCTTGCTTAAAGTCCCTATTGTGTCAATAGTGAATACAAGATAGTATTATAAAAGTCTGCTGACACTCCCTTAAGCTATCCATAGAATTCAAACACTGTAGTAAAAGGGCACTGACAATTGCATCAAAGAGTGGGAAGACTTGAGTGAAACTACCTATGCTGCTTGTATATACTGGCCAACCTTTGTGGAATTCTATGATTGTTTTGTCACATTCTATGTGACAAAACTCACAAAACCACTGTCAAGGGACAAGCAAAACTCAACCTGACCATGTGAACTAATACATCAGGCAAATATTGGATAATTTAGTTGACTCAAGTATTAAGACTGACAGTTGGAGACCATTCATGGTTGTTTAGTGCTGGTGCTTTTTAATGTCACTTGCCAGCTGTTTCTCGGACAAAAACTTTCTTTTAAGCTGGTACTTGTTAACACGACTTGGTCACAGTTTCTGCAACAGAAACTTGAAACTAACACTCACAAGGCTTTGTTTAAGGGAATAACATAAGTCAACCCCAATGATGTCACCTAATATGAAAGGACACCTAATGGAGGAGCTTTCTGACTCCGGATCAAAAGATTGAGGACTTGAGTCTTTGCATAATTGTGTGATGGTGGTGTTTTTTCATATCATCTTGCTGGTGTTAATAACACTGAAATCTGAGAAAAAAACTCACCAAACTTCAGTCAAGGGGCTAACATTGCTCAGCCTGACCATACGGTCAAAACACCTGAGTTTGGATCTGGAGAGTGATTGAGTATGAGAGTTTTTCAATGACAGGGCTGTTTAACTCAACATGACAGCGGTTATTTGACATGGCACTGATCAACCGCTGTCAGTTCTCACAGCTCACTGTTCGGAGTCAGCCTTGTCATGCAATGACCACGTGGCCTAATGGATAAGGCGTCTGACTTCGGATCAGAAGACTGAGGGTTCGAGTCCCTTCGTGGTTGGAATTGTGCATTTCATCTGGACCAGCAACAATGGCAGATTTTGCAATGCCTATGGCACCTGGAAAAAAGTGTCTCAAGTGCTGGTGCTGTCACTGTCAAATCCAGCAGAGACTTTAAACAAAAGTGGATTTTAATCAGGGTTTGTCAGCAAAGTAGTTAATTCAGTGTGAGTGCTCATTTGTTCTGCTCCCACTGGCAAAAGGAGTAGATGTCATAGATTTAGGGGAAATGGGAAACAGTTAATATTTGATTACAATATTCAAATTTATTGTCATTATGCCAAGTACAGGAACAGAGCATAACCAAAAGAAATGTGCATCTTTTTAATAAACTTTACTTTGAACAATTCAATTTTAAAAAGACGTAAAGTTTGACAATTAAAGCACACATCTAATCAGAGTGTAAATGAACGGTAAAGTGCATGGGAGTATGCATTTATATACATCATATGTGTACTTTTCATGCACAGCAGTAGAAGAAAGACTAATGTACATGTGAGTAAATATAGATGTTTATAGGGTAGAGAAATTAAGTACCGTATGCCATGCTGGGATGAGGGGAGAATATAGCCTGCAGCAGAAAATTGTTCACTATGGTTTTACTCAGCGAAATTTACACAGTATCCTGTGTCTGTGTGAAAAGTCCACTGAAACACATAATGTTTAGTGTGTCACAATCAATTATAGAAAACATTTTCAATCTCCTGAACCAAGCGTTGTAGTGGCCACGCGAGATTGGTTCTTTCCCCATGGTAGATCAGCCTGCTACGGCAAAGAACGCCGGCACAACGGCTTCAGTCTCGATCAGCGGAGTGCAGATCTATATCCGGGTGCCGTAGCCGTCGCAAAATCCGCCCTTGCTTAAAGTCCCTATTGTGACAATAGTGAATACAAGATAGTATTATAAAAGTCTGCTGACACTCCCTTAAGCTATCCATAGAATTCAAACACTGTAGTAAAAGGGCACTGACAATTGCATCAAAGAGTGGGCAGACTTGAGTGAAACTACCTATGCTGCTTGTATATACTGGCCAACCTTTGTGGAATTCTATGATCTTCCCTTTCAGGTGTCACAATAGGAATACTTTCTTATCAATAAGGGTGGCCATTTTAAGCTCCCTTCAGATCCCCACAACTCCATGACATCGTCCATTTTACTGTTTTTAATTCTATGGAGCTGACATCATGGAAACTGACTGTGTGATCGAATGGATAAGGTGTCAGTCCTTGGTTCAGAAGATTAAAGAGACCCTTAACAATACTTTAACGCGTGTGCATTTTAAAAGTAGACAGCTGTTTCTTAAAAATTAACCTGAAAAAACATGAAGCTTCAATTAAAGGACTAGTATAATTCAACCTGACCGTGTGACCTAATCATATGGCATATAAAGGATAAGTTATATAACTTTGCTGCAGAATTTGAATAGACAAAAAATGACATCATATGCTCTAATGTCCATAAACGTTTCTTCAACCACAATTGGATAATGTCATGAGGTAAAGGAGAGGTGTAAAGGGGAATTCAAAATGGCTAAGGAAGACAACCGTGCTGCTACGACAATCCAATGCATTTACTGGCCAACTTGATCATGCCATTCTTGCCCATCACGTTCCTTTGTTTTTTGTGATTGCCCGTATGGATGGTCGTCACTTTAAATGGTTCAGCCACACTGAATGGCTGGATGGCGTTATCACCTTTGTTTTTATGAAGAATGGTTTCGTGTACCCTATGTCAAAGGTGATACGTTAGGAAGCATTGAAGCACCTTTTCTTTACATTTACAAAACTGGAATACACTTCTCATGGCTGCCGTGTATACACTTTCAGCTCATTTTCTAGAAGTTAGCCACTTTCCGTGACAAAAAACACTATTCGAACATGGCCCTGATCTTTGGATTGATTGTTGGAGAACCTTCAAGGGTGTTTCATGGGGGTGCTTGTTAATGTATCTTGCGGTATTTCCTACATAAAAACTTTCTTTAAAGTTGGTGCTTGTTAATATGAACTGGTAGCTGTTTCGTCAAAAGAAAGCAGTTAAAGAACTTGGAACCTTTTCTTCATGACAATAAAGCAATTCAGTCATATGATGTTACCTAATATGAAGGGCCCCTAATGGAGAAATTCCTGACCACGGATCTGAAGACGAAGGACTTTAGTCCCTTCTTGCTTGTTTGACACTTGTGTTTATATCATTTGCAAGCTGTTTTTTACGGTCCGATACACAGGGCACCTGATTTTGGATAAGGTAATTGAGCATACCTTGTTCAATAACAGAGCTTTTGAATGTAACATAGTAGTAGTAATGTATGAAAGCAAACTAATAGGTGAGGTTTCTGACTTTGAGCCAGAACATTGAGGATCTGAGTCCCTTCATAAGTGTCTTCTGGTCGTGGTTTTTCATGTTATCTGGCTGCGGTTTTAGAAAGAACCTTGACAAAACTCACAAAACCACTGTCAAGGGACAAGCAAAACTCAACCTGACCATGTGAACTAATACATCAGGCAAATATTGGATAATTTAGTTGACTCAAGTATTAAGACTGACAGTTGGAGACCATTCATGGTTGTTTAGTGCTGGTGCTTTTTAATGTCACTTGCCAGCTGTTTCTCGGACAAAAACTTTCTTTTAAGCTGGTACTTGTTAACACGACTTGGTCACAGTTTCTGCAACAGAAACTTGAAACTAACACTCACAAGGCTTTGTTTAAGGGAATAACATAAGTCAACCCCAATGATGTCACCTAATATGAAAGGACACCTAATGGAGGAGCTTTCTGACTCCGGATCAAAAGATTGAGGACTTGAGTCTTTGCATAGTTGTGTGATGGTGGTGTTTTTTCATATCATCTTGCTGGTGTTACTAACACTGAAATCTGAGAAAAAAACTCACCAAACATCAGTCAAGGGGCTAACATTGCTCAGCCTGACCATACGGTCGAAACACCTGAGTTTGGATCTGGAGAGTGATTGAGTATGAGAGTTTTTCAATGACAGGGCTGTTTAACTCAACATGACAGCGGTTATTTGACATGGCACTGATCAACCGCTGTCAGTTCTCACAGCTCACTGTTAGGAGTCAGCCTTGTCATGCAATGACCACGTGGCCTAATGGATAAGGCGTCTGACTTCGGATCAGAAGACTGAGGGTTCGAGTCCCTTCGTGGTTGGAATTGTGCATTTCATCTGGACCAGCAACAATGGCAGATTTTGCAATGCCTATGGCACCTGGAAAAAAGTGTCTCAAGTGCTGGTGCTGTCACTGTCAAATCCAGCAGAGACTTTAAACAAAAGTGGATTTTAATCAGGGTTTGTCAGCAAAGTAGTTAATTCAGTGTGAGTGCTCATTTGTTCTGCTCCCACTAGCAAAAGGAGTTGATGTCATAGATTTAGGGGAAATGGGAAACAGTTAATATTTGATTACAATATTCAAATTTATTGTCATTATGCCAAGTACAGGAACAGAGCATAACCAAAAGAAATGTGCATCTTTTTAATAAACTTTACTTTAAACAATTCAATTTTAAAAAGACGTAAAGTTTGACAATTAAAGCACACATCTAATCAGAGTGTGAATGAATGGTAAAGTGCATGGGAGTGTGCATTTATATACATCATATGTGTACTTTTCATGCACAGCAGTAGAAGAAAGACTAATGTACATGTGAGTAAATATAGATGTTTATAGGGTAGAGAAATTAAGTACCGTATGCCATGCTGGGATGAGGGGAGAATATAGCCTGCAGCAGAAAATTGTTCACTATGGTTTTACTCAGCGAAATTTACACAGTATCCTGTGTCTGTGTGAAAAGTCCACTGAAACACATAATGTTTAGTGTGTCACAATCAATTATAGAAAACATTTTCAATCTCCTGAACCAAGCGTTGTAGTGGCCACGTGAGATTGGTTCTTTCCCCATGGTAGATCAGCCTGCTACGGCAAAGAACGCCGGCACAACGGCTTCAGTCTCGATCAGCGGAGTGCAGATCTATATCCGGGTGCCGTAGCCGTCGCAAAATCCGCCCTTGCTTAAAGTCCCTATTGTGACAATAGTGAATACAAGATAGTATTATAAAAGTCTGCTGACACTCCCTTAAGCTATCCATAGAATTCAAACACTGTAGTAAAAGGGCACTGACAATTGCATCAAAGAGTGGGCAGACTTGAGTGAAACTACCTATGCTGCTTGTATATACTGGCCAACCTTTGTGGAATTCTATGATCTTCCCTTTCAGGTGTCACAATAGGAATACTTTCTTATCAATAAGGGTGGCCATTTTAAGCTCCCTTCAGATCCCCACAACTCCATGACATCGTCCATTTTACTGTTTTTAATTCTATGGAGCTGACATCATGGAAACTGACTGTGTGATCGAATGGATAAGGTGTCAGTCCTTGGTTCAGAAGATTAAAGAGACCCTTAACAATACTTTAACGCGTGTGCATTTTAAAAGTAGACAGCTGTTTCTTAAAAATTAACCTGAAAAAACATGAGGTTTCAATTAAAGGACTAGTATAATTCAGCCTGACCGTGTGACCTAATCATATGGCATATAAAGGATAAGTTATATAACTTTGCTGCAGAATTTGAATAGACAAAAAATGACATCATATGCTCTAATGTCCATAAACGTTTCTTCATCCACAATTGGATAATGTCATGAGGTAAAGGAGAGGTGTAAAGGGGAATTCAAAACGGCTAAGGAAGACAACCGTGCTGCTACGACAATCCAATGCATTTACTGGCCAACTTGATCATGCCATTCTTGCCCATCACGTTCCTTTGTTTTTTGTGATTGCCCGTATGGATGGTCGTCACTTTAAATGGTTCAGCCACACTGAATGGCTGGATGGCGTTATCACCTTTGTTTTTATGAAGAATGGTTTCGTGTACCCTATGTCAAAGGTGATACGTTAGGAAGCATTGAAGCACCTTTTCTTTACATTTACAAAACTGGAATACACTTCTCATGGCTGCCGTGTATACACTTCCAGCTCATTTTCTAGAAGTTAGCCACTTTCCGTGACAAAAAACACTATTCGAACATGGCCCTGATCTTCAGATTGATTGTTGGAGAACCTTCAAGGGTGTTTCATGGGGGTGCTTGTTAATGTATCTTGCGGTATTTCCTACATAAAAACTTTCTTTAAAGTTGGTGCTTGTTAATATGAACTGGTAGCTGTTTCGTCAAAAGAAAGCAGTTAAAGAACTTGGAACCTTTTCTTCATGACAATAAAGCAATTCAGTCATATGATGTTACCTAATATGAAGGGCCCCTAATGGAGAAATTCCTGACTACGGATCTGAAGACGAAGGACTTTAGTCCCTTCTTGCTTGTTTGACACTTGTGTTTATATCATTTGCAAGCTGTTTTTTACGGTCCGATACACAGGGCACCTGATTTTGGATAAGGTAATTGAGCATACCTTGTTCAATAACAGAGCTTTTGAATGTAACATAGTAGTAGTAATGTATGAAAGCAAACTAATAGGTGAGGTTTCTGACTTTGAGCCAGAACATTGAGGATCTGAGTCCCTTCATAAGTGTCTTCTGGTCGTGGTTTTTCATGTTATCTGGCTGCGGTTTTAGAAAGAACCTTGACAAAACTCACAAAACCACTGTCAAGGGACAAGCAAAACTCAACCTGACCATGTGAACTAATACATCAGGCAAATATTGGATAATTTAGTTGACTCAAGTATTAAGACTGACAGTTGGAGACCATTCATGGTTGTTTAGTGCTGGTGCTTTTTAATGTCACTTGCCAGCTGTTTCTCGGACAAAAACTTTCTTTTAAGCTGGTACTTGTTAACACGACTTGGTCACAGTTTCTGCAACAGAAACTTGAAACTAACACTCACAAGGCTTTGTTTAAGGGAATAACATAAGTCAACCCCAATGATGTCACCTAATATGAAAGGACACCTAATGGAGGAGCTTTCTGACTCCGGATCAAAAGATTGAGGACTTGAGTCTTTGCATAGTTGTGTGATGGTGGTGTTTTTTCATATCATCTTGCTGGTGTTACTAACACTGAAATCTGAATAAAAAACTCACCAAACATCAGTCAAGGGGCTAACATTGCTCAGCCTGACCATACGGTCGAAACACCTGAGTTTGGATCTGGAGAGTGATTGAGTATGAGAGTTTTTCAATGACAGGGCTGTTTAACTCAACATGACAGCGGTTATTTGACATGGCACTGATCAACCGCTGTCAGTTCTCACAGCTCACTGCTAGGAGTCAGCCGTGTCATGCAATGACCATGTGGCCTAATGGATAAGGCGTCTGACTTCGGAATCAGAAGACTGAGGGTTCGAGTCCCTTCGTGGTTGGAATTGTGCATTTCATCTGGACCAGCAACAATGGCAGATTTTGCAATGCCTATGGCACCTGGAAAAAAGTGTCTCAAGTGCTGGTGCTGTCACTGTCAAATCCAGCAGAGACTTTAAACAAAAGTGGATTTTAATCAGGGTTTGTCAGCAAAGTAGTTAATTCAGTGTGAGTGCTCATTTGTTCTGCTCCCACTAGCAAAAGGAGTTGATGTCATAGATTTAGGGGAAATGGGAAACAGTTAATATTTGATTACAATATTCAAATTTATTGTCATTATGCCAAGTACAGGAACAGAGCATAACCAAAAGAAATGTGCATCTTTTTAATAAACTTTACTTTAAACAATTCAATTTTAAAAAGACGTAAAGTTTGACAATTAAAGCACACATCTAATCAGAGTGTGAATGAATGGTAAAGTGCATGGGAGTGTGCATTTATATACATCATATGTGTACTTTTCATGCACAGCAGTAGAAGAAAGACTAATGTACATGTGAGTAAATATAGATGTTTATAGGGTAGAGAAATTAAGTACCGTATGCCATGCTGGGATGAGGGGAGAATATAGCCTGCAGCAGAAAATTGTTCACTATGGTTTTACTCAGCGAAATTTACACAGTATCCTGTGTCTGTGTGAAAAGTCCACTGAAACACATAATGTTTAGTGTGTCACAATCAATTATAGAAAACATTTTCAATCTCCTGAACCAAGCGTTGTAGTGGCCACGTGAGATTGGTTCTTTCCCCATGGTAGATCAGCCTGCTACGGCAAAGAACGCCGGCTCTCGATCAGCGGAGTGCAGATCTATATCCGGGTGCCGTAGCCGTCGCAAAATCCGCCCTTGCTTAAAGTCCCTATTGTGACAATAGTGAATACAAGATAGTATTATAAAAGTCTGCTGACACTCCCTTAAGCTATCCATAGAATTCAAACACTGTAGTAAAAGGGCACTGACAATTGCATCAAAGAGTGGGCAGACTTGAGTGAAACTACCTATGCTGCTTGTATATACTGGCCAACCTTTGTGGAATTCTATGATCTTCCCTTTCAGGTGTCACAATAGGAATACTTTCTTATCAATAAGGGTGGCCATTTTAAGCTCCCTTCAGATCCCCACAACTCCATGACATCGTCCATTTTACTGTTTTTAATTCTATGGAGCTGACATCATGGAAACTGACTGTGTGATCGAATGGATAAGGTGTCAGTCCTTGGTTCAGAAGATTAAAGAGACCCTTAACAATACTTTAACGCGTGTGCATTTTAAAAGTAGACAGCTGTTTCTTAAAAATTAACCTGAAAAAACATGAGGTTTCAATTAAAGGACTAGTATAATTCAGCCTGACCGTGTGACCTAATCATATGGCATATAAAGGATAAGTTATATAACTTTGCTGCAGAATTTGAATAGACAAAAAATGACGTCATATGCTCTAATGTCCATAAACGTTTCTTCAACCACAATTGGATAATGTCATGAGGTAAAGGAGAGGTGTAAAGGGGAATTCAAAACGGCTAAGGAAGACAACCGTGCTGCTACGACAATCCAATGCATTTACTGGCCAACTTGATCATGCCATTCTTGCCCATCACGTTCCTTTGTTTTTTGTGATTGCCCGTATGGATGGTCGTCACTTTAAATGGTTCAGCCACACTGAATGGCTGGATGGCGTTATCACCTTTGTTTTTATGAAGAATGGTTTCGTGTACCCTATGTCAAAGGTGATACGTTAGGAAGCATTGAAGCACCTTTTCTTTACATTTACAAAACTGGAATACACTTCTCATGGCTGCCGTGTATACACTTCCAGCTCATTTTCTAGAAGTTAGCCACTTTCCGTGACAAAAAACACTATTCGAACATGGCCCTGATCTTCGGATTGATTGTTGGAGAACCTTCAAGGGTGTTTCATGGGGGTGCTTGTTAATGTATCTTGCGGTATTTCCTACATAAAAACTTTCTTTAAAGTTGGTGCTTGTTAATATGAACTGGTAGCTGTTTCGTCAAAAGAAAGCAGTTAAAGAACTTGGAACCTTTTCTTCATGACAATAAAGCAATTCAGTCATATGATGTTACCTAATATGAAGGGCCCCTAATGGAGAAATTCCTGACTACGGATCTGAAGACGAAGGACTTTAGTCCCTTCTTGCTTGTTTGACAATTGTGTTTATATCATTTGCAAGCTGTTTTTTACGGTCCGATACACAGGGCACCTGATTTTGGATAAGGTAATTGAGCATACCTTGTTCAATAACAGAGCTTTTGAATGTAACATAGTAGTAGTAATGTATGAAAGCAAACTAATAGGTGAGGTTTCTGACTTTGAGCCAGAACATTGAGGATCTGAGTCCCTTCATAAGTGTCTTCTGGTCGTGGTTTTTCATGTTATCTGGCTGCGGTTTTAGAAAGAACCTTGACAAAACTCACAAAACCACTGTCAAGGGACAAGCAAAACTCAACCTGACCATGTGAACTAATACATCAGGCAAATATTGGATAATTTAGTTGACTCAAGTATTAAGACTGACAGTTGGAGACCATTCATGGTTGTTTAGTGCTGGTGCTTTTTAATGTCACTTGCCAGCTGTTTCTCGGACAAAAACTTTCTTTTAAGCTGGTACTTGTTAACACGACTTGGTCACAGTTTCTGCAACAGAAACTTGAAACTAACACTCACAAGGCTTTGTTTAAGGGAATAACATAAGTCAACCCCAATGATGTCACCTAATATGAAAGGACACCTAATGGAGGAGCTTTCTGACTCCGGATCAAAAGATTGAGGACTTGAGTCTTTGCATAGTTGTGTGATGGTGGTGTTTTTTCATATCATCTTGCTGGTGTTACTAACACTGAAATCTGAGAAAAAAACTCACCAAACATCAGTCAAGGGGCTAACATTGCTCAGCCTGACCATACGGTCGAAACACCTGAGTTTGGATCTGGAGAGTGATTGAGTATGAGAGTTTTTCAATGACAGGGCTGTTTAACTCAACATGACAGCGGTTATTTGACATGGCACTGATCAACCGCTGTCAGTTCTCACAGCTCACTGCTAGGAGTCAGCCGTGTCATGCAATGACCATGTGGCCTAATGGATAAGGCGTCTGACTTCGGATCAGAAGACTGAGGGTTCGAGTCCCTTCGTGGTTGGAATTGTGCATTTCATCTGGACCAGCAACAATGGCAGATTTTGCAATGCCTATGGCACCTGGAAAAAAGTGTCTCAAGTGCTGGTGCTGTCACTGTCAAATCCAGCAGAGACTTTAAACAAAAGTGGATTTTAATCAGGGTTTGTCAGCAAAGTAGTTAATTCAGTGTGAGTGCTCATTTGTTCTGCTCCCACTAGCAAAAGGAGTTGATGTCATAGATTTAGGGGAAATGGGAAACAGTTAATATTTGATTACAATATTCAAATTTATTGTCATTATGCCAAGTACAGGAACAGAGCATAACCAAAAGAAATGTGCATCTTTTTAATAAACTTTACTTTAAACAATTCAATTTTAAAAAGACGTAAAGTTTGACAATTAAAGCACACATCTAATCAGAGTGTGAATGAATGGTAAAGTGCATGGGAGTGTGCATTTATATACATCATATGTGTACTTTTCATGCACAGCAGTAGAAGAAAGACTAATGTACATGTGAGTAAATATAGATGTTTATAGGGTAGAGAAATTAAGTACCGTATGCCATGCTGGGATGAGGGGAGAATATAGCCTGCAGCAGAAAATTGTTCACTATGGTTTTACTCAGCGAAATTTACACAGTATCCTGTGTCTGTGTGAAAAGTCCACTGAAACACATAATGTTTAGTGTGTCACAATCAATTATAGAAAACATTTTCAATCTCCTGAACCAAGCGTTGTAGTGGCCACGTGAGATTGGTTCTTTCCCCATGGTAGATCAGCCTGCTACGGCAAAGAACGCCGGCTCTCGATCAGCGGAGTGCAGATCTATATCCGGGTGCCGTAGCCGTCGCAAAATCCGCCCTTGCTTAAAGTCCCTATTGTGACAATAGTGAATACAAGATAGTATTATAAAAGTCTGCTGACACTCCCTTAAGCTATCCATAGAATTCAAACACTGTAGTAAAAGGGCACTGACAATTGCATCAAAGAGTGGGCAGACTTGAGTGAAACTACCTATGCTGCTTGTATATACTGGCCAACCTTTGTGGAATTCTATGATCTTCCCTTTCAGGTGTCACAATAGGAATACTTTCTTATCAATAAGGGTGGCCATTTTAAGCTCCCTTCAGATCCCCACAACTCCATGACATCGTCCATTTTACTGTTTTTAATTCTATGGAGCTGACATCATGGAAACTGACTGTGTGATCGAATGGATAAGGTGTCAGTCCTTGGTTCAGAAGATTAAAGAGACCCTTAACAATACTTTAACGCGTGTGCATTTTAAAAGTAGACAGCTGTTTCTTAAAAATTAACCTGAAAAAACATGAGGTTTCAATTAAAGGACTAGTATAATTCAGCCTGACCGTGTGACCTAATCATATGGCATATAAAGGATAAGTTATATAACTTTGCTGCAGAATTTGAATAGACAAAAAATGACATCATATGCTCTAATGTCCATAAACGTTTCTTCATCCACAATTGGATAATGTCATGAGGTAAAGGAGAGGTGTAAAGGGGAATTCAAAACGGCTAAGGAAGACAACCGTGCTGCTACGACAATCCAATGCATTTACTGGCCAACTTGATCATGCCATTCTTGCCCATCACGTTCCTTTGTTTTTTGTGATTGCCCGTATGGATGGTCGTCACTTTAAATGGTTCAGCCACACTGAATGGCTGGATGGCGTTATCACCTTTGTTTTTATGAAGAATGGTTTCGTGTACCCTATGTCAAAGGTGATACGTTAGGAAGCATTGAAGCACCTTTTCTTTACATTTACAAAACTGGAATACACTTCTCATGGCTGCCGTGTATACACTTCCAGCTCATTTTCTAGAAGTTAGCCACTTTCCGTGACAAAAAACACTATTCGAACATGGCCCTGATCTTCAGATTGATTGTTGGAGAACCTTCAAGGGTGTTTCATGGGGGTGCTTGTTAATGTATCTTGCGGTATTTCCTACATAAAAACTTTCTTTAAAGTTGGTGCTTGTTAATATGAACTGGTAGCTGTTTCGTCAAAAGAAAGCAGTTAAAGAACTTGGAACCTTTTCTTCATGACAATAAAGCAATTCAGTCATATGATGTTACCTAATATGAAGGGCCCCTAATGGAGAAATTCCTGACTACGGATCTGAAGACGAAGGACTTTAGTCCCTTCTTGCTTGTTTGACACTTGTGTTTATATCATTTGCAAGCTGTTTTTTACGGTCCGATACACAGGGCACCTGATTTTGGATAAGGTAATTGAGCATACCTTGTTCAATAACAGAGCTTTTGAATGTAACATAGTAGTAGTAATGTATGAAAGCAAACTAATAGGTGAGGTTTCTGACTTTGAGCCAGAACATTGAGGATCTGAGTCCCTTCATAAGTGTCTTCTGGTCGTGGTTTTTCATGTTATCTGGCTGCGGTTTTAGAAAGAACCTTGACAAAACTCACAAAACCACTGTCAAGGGACAAGCAAAACTCAACCTGACCATGTGAACTAATACATCAGGCAAATATTGGATAATTTAGTTGACTCAAGTATTAAGACTGACAGTTGGAGACCATTCATGGTTGTTTAGTGCTGGTGCTTTTTAATGTCACTTGCCAGCTGTTTCTCGGACAAAAACTTTCTTTTAAGCTGGTACTTGTTAACACGACTTGGTCACAGTTTCTGCAACAGAAACTTGAAACTAACACTCACAAGGCTTTGTTTAAGGGAATAACATAAGTCAACCCCAATGATGTCACCTAATATGAAAGGACACCTAATGGAGGAGCTTTCTGACTCCGGATCAAAAGATTGAGGACTTGAGTCTTTGCATAGTTGTGTGATGGTGGTGTTTTTTCATATCATCTTGCTGGTGTTACTAACACTGAAATCTGAGAAAAAAACTCACCAAACATCAGTCAAGGGGCTAACATTGCTCAGCCTGACCATACGGTCGAAACACCTGAGTTTGGATCTGGAGAGTGATTGAGTATGAGAGTTTTTCAATGACAGGGCTGTTTAACTCAACATGACAGCGGTTATTTGACATGGCACTGATCAACCGCTGTCAGTTCTCACAGCTCACTGCTAGGAGTCAGCCGTGTCATGCAATGACCATGTGGCCTAATGGATAAGGCGTCTGACTTCGGATCAGAAGACTGAGGGTTCGAGTCCCTTCGTGGTTGGAATTGTGCATTTCATCTGGACCAGCAACAATGGCAGATTTTGCAATGCCTATGGCACCTGGAAAAAAGTGTCTCAAGTGCTGGTGCTGTCACTGTCAAATCCAGCAGAGACTTTAAACAAAAGTGGATTTTAATCAGGGTTTGTCAGCAAAGTAGTTAATTCAGTGTGAGTGCTCATTTGTTCTGCTCCCACTAGCAAAAGGAGTTGATGTCATAGATTTAGGGGAAATGGGAAACAGTTAATATTTGATTACAATATTCAAATTTATTGTCATTATGCCAAGTACAGGAACAGAGCATAACCAAAAGAAATGTGCATCTTTTTAATAAACTTTACTTTAAACAATTCAATTTTAAAAAGACGTAAAGTTTGACAATTAAAGCACACATCTAATCAGAGTGTGAATGAATGGTAAAGTGCATGGGAGTGTGCATTTATATACATCATATGTGTACTTTTCATGCACAGCAGTAGAAGAAAGACTAATGTACATGTGAGTAAATATAGATGTTTATAGGGTAGAGAAATTAAGTACCGTATGCCATGCTGGGATGAGGGGAGAATATAGCCTGCAGCAGAAAATTGTTCACTATGGTTTTACTCAGCGAAATTTACACAGTATCCTGTGTCTGTGTGAAAAGTCCACTGAAACACATAATGTTTAGTGTGTCACAATCAATTATAGAAAACATTTTCAATCTCCTGAACCAAGCGTTGTAGTGGCCACGTGAGATTGGTTCTTTCCCCATGGTAGATCAGCCTGCTACGGCAAAGAACGCCGGCTCTCGATCAGCGGAGTGCAGATCTATATCCGGGTGCCGTAGCCGTCGCAAAATCCGCCCTTGCTTAAAGTCCCTATTGTGACAATAGTGAATACAAGATAGTATTATAAAAGTCTGCTGACACTCCCTTAAGCTATCCATAGAATTCAAACACTGTAGTAAAAGGGCACTGACAATTGCATCAAAGAGTGGGCAGACTTGAGTGAAACTACCTATGCTGCTTGTATATACTGGCCAACCTTTGTGGAATTCTATGATCTTCCCTTTCAGGTGTCACAATAGGAATACTTTCTTATCAATAAGGGTGGCCATTTTAAGCTCCCTTCAGATCCCCACAACTCCATGACATCGTCCATTTTACTGTTTTTAATTCTATGGAGCTGACATCATGGAAACTGACTGTGTGATCGAATGGATAAGGTGTCAGTCCTTGGTTCAGAAGATTAAAGAGACCCTTAACAATACTTTAACACGTGTGCATTTTAAAAGTAGACAGCTGTTTCTTAAAAATTAACCTGAAAAAACATGAGGTTTCAATTAAAGGACTAGTATAATTCAGCCTGACCGTGTGACCTAATCATATGGCATATAAAGGATAAGTTATATAACTTTGCTGCAGAATTTGAATAGACAAAAAATGACATCATATGCTCTAATGTCCATAAACGTTTCTTCATCCACAATTGGATAATGTCATGAGGTAAAGGAGAGGTGTAAAGGGGAATTCAAAACGGCTAAGGAAGACAACCGTGCTGCTACGACAATCCAATGCATTTACTGGCCAACTTGATCATGCCATTCTTGCCCATCACGTTCCTTTGTTTTTTGTGATTGCCCGTATGGATGGTCGTCACTTTAAATGGTTCAGCCACACTGAATGGCTGGATGGCGTTATCACCTTTGTTTTTATGAAGAATGGTTTCGTGTACCCTATGTCAAAGGTGATACGTTAGGAAGCATTGAAGCACCTTTTCTTTACATTTACAAAACTGGAATACACTTCTCATGGCTGCCGTGTATACACTTCCAGCTCATTTTCTAGAAGTTAGCCACTTTCCGTGACAAAAAACACTATTCGAACATGGCCCTGATCTTCAGATTGATTGTTGGAGAACCTTCAAGGGTGTTTCATGGGGGTGCTTGTTAATGTATCTTGCGGTATTTCCTACATAAAAACTTTCTTTAAAGTTGGTGCTTGTTAATATGAACTGGTAGCTGTTTCGTCAAAAGAAAGCAGTTAAAGAACTTGGAACCTTTTCTTCATGACAATAAAGCAATTCAGTCATATGATGTTACCTAATATGAAGGGCCCCTAATGGAGAAATTCCTGACTACGGATCTGAAGACGAAGGACTTTAGTCCCTTCTTGCTTGTTTGACACTTGTGTTTATATCATTTGCAAGCTGTTTTTTACGGTCCGATACACAGGGCACCTGATTTTGGATAAGGTAATTGAGCATACCTTGTTCAATAACAGAGCTTTTGAATGTAACATAGTAGTAGTAATGTATGAAAGCAAACTAATAGGTGAGGTTTCTGACTTTGAGCCAGAACATTGAGGATCTGAGTCCCTTCATAAGTGTCTTCTGGTCGTGGTTTTTCATGTTATCTGGCTGCGGTTTTAGAAAGAACCTTGACAAAACTCACAAAACCACTGTCAAGGGACAAGCAAAACTCAACCTGACCATGTGAACTAATACATCAGGCAAATATTGGATAATTTAGTTGACTCAAGTATTAAGACTGACAGTTGGAGACCATTCATGGTTGTTTAGTGCTGGTGCTTTTTAATGTCACTTGCCAGCTGTTTCTCGGACAAAAACTTTCTTTTAAGCTGGTACTTGTTAACACGACTTGGTCACAGTTTCTGCAACAGAAACTTGAAACTAACACTCACAAGGCTTTGTTTAAGGGAATAACATAAGTCAACCCCAATGATGTCACCTAATATGAAAGGACACCTAATGGAGGAGCTTTCTGACTCCGGATCAAAAGATTGAGGACTTGAGTCTTTGCATAGTTGTGTGATGGTGGTGTTTTTTCATATCATCTTGCTGGTGTTACTAACACTGAAATCTGAGAAAAAAACTCACCAAACATCAGTCAAGGGGCTAACATTGCTCAGCCTGACCATACGGTCGAAACACCTGAGTTTGGATCTGGAGAGTGATTGAGTATGAGAGTTTTTCAATGACAGGGCTGTTTAACTCAACATGACAGCGGTTATTTGACATGGCACTGATCAACCGCTGTCAGTTCTCACAGCTCACTGCTAGGAGTCAGCCGTGTCATGCAATGACCATGTGGCCTAATGGATAAGGCGTCTGACTTCGGATCAGAAGACTGAGGGTTCGAGTCCCTTCGTGGTTGGAATTGTGCATTTCATCTGGACCAGCAACAATGGCAGATTTTGCAATGCCTATGGCACCTGGAAAAAAGTGTCTCAAGTGCTGGTGCTGTCACTGTCAAATCCAGCAGAGACTTTAAACAAAAGTGGATTTTAATCAGGGTTTGTCAGCAAAGTAGTTAATTCAGTGTGAGTGCTCATTTGTTCTGCTCCCACTAGCAAAAGGAGTTGATGTCATAGATTTAGGGGAAATGGGAAACAGTTAATATTTGATTACAATATTCAAATTTATTGTCATTATGCCAAGTACAGGAACAGAGCATAACCAAAAGAAATGTGCATCTTTTTAATAAACTTTACTTTAAACAATTCAATTTTAAAAAGACGTAAAGTTTGACAATTAAAGCACACATCTAATCAGAGTGTGAATGAATGGTAAAGTGCATGGGAGTGTGCATTTATATACATCATATGTGTACTTTTCATGCACAGCAGTAGAAGAAAGACTAATGTACATGTGAGTAAATATAGATGTTTATAGGGTAGAGAAATTAAGTACCGTATGCCATGCTGGGATGAGGGGAGAATATAGCCTGCAGCAGAAAATTGTTCACTATGGTTTTACTCAGCGAAATTTACACAGTATCCTGTGTCTGTGTGAAAAGTCCACTGAAACACATAATGTTTAGTGTGTCACAATCAATTATAGAAAACATTTTCAATCTCCTGAACCAAGCGTTGTAGTGGCCACGTGAGATTGGTTCTTTCCCCATGGTAGATCAGCCTGCTACGGCAAAGAACGCCGGCTCTCGATCAGCGGAGTGCAGATCTATATCCGGGTGCCGTAGCCGTCGGAAAATCCGCCCTTGCTTAAAGTCCCTATTGTGACAATAGTGAATACAAGATAGTATTATAAAAGTCTGCTGACACTCCCTTAAGCTATCCATAGAATTCAAACACTGTAGTAAAAGGGCACTGACAATTGCATCAAAGAGTGGGCAGACTTGAGTGAAACTACCTATGCTGCTTGTATATACTGGCCAACCTTTGTGGAATTCTATGATCTTCCCTTTCAGGTGTCACAATAGGAATACTTTCTTATCAATAAGGGTGGCCATTTTAAGCTCCCTTCAGATCCCCACAACTCCATGACATCGTCCATTTTACTGTTTTTAATTCTATGGAGCTGACATCATGGAAACTGACTGTGTGATCGAATGGATAAGGTGTCAGTCCTTGGTTCAGAAGATTAAAGAGACCCTTAACAATACTTTAACGCGTGTGCATTTTAAAAGTAGACAGCTGTTTCTTAAAAATTAACCTGAAAAAACATGAGGTTTCAATTAAAGGACTAGTATAATTCAGCCTGACCGTGTGACCTAATCATATGGCATATAAAGGATAAGTTATATAACTTTGCTGCAGAATTTGAATAGACAAAAAATGACGTCATATGCTCTAATGTCCATAAACGTTTCTTCAACCACAATTGGATAATGTCATGAGGTAAAGGAGAGGTGTAAAGGGGAATTCAAAACGGCTAAGGAAGACAACCGTGCTGCTACGACAATCCAATGCATTTACTGGCCAACTTGATCATGCCATTCTTGCCCATCACGTTCCTTTGTTTTTTGTGATTGCCCGTATGGATGGTCGTCACTTTAAATGGTTCAGCCACACTGAATGGCTGGATGGCGTTATCACCTTTGTTTTTATGAAGAATGGTTTCGTGTACCCTATGTCAAAGGTGATACGTTAGGAAGCATTGAAGCACCTTTTCTTTACATTTACAAAACTGGAATACACTTCTCATGGCTGCCGTGTATACACTTCCAGCTCATTTTCTAGAAGTTAGCCACTTTCCGTGACAAAAAACACTATTCGAACATGGCCCTGATCTTCGGATTGATTGTTGGAGAACCTTCAAGGGTGTTTCATGGGGGTGCTTGTTAATGTATCTTGCGGTATTTCCTACATAAAAACTTTCTTTAAAGTTGGTGCTTGTTAATATGAACTGGTAGCTGTTTCGTCAAAAGAAAGCAGTTAAAGAACTTGGAACCTTTTCTTCATGACAATAAAGCAATTCAGTCATATGATGTTACCTAATATGAAGGGCCCCTAATGGAGAAATTCCTGACTACGGATCTGAAGACGAAGGACTTTAGTCCCTTCTTGCTTGTTTGACAATTGTGTTTATATCATTTGCAAGCTGTTTTTTACGGTCCGATACACAGGGCACCTGATTTTGGATAAGGTAATTGAGCATACCTTGTTCAATAACAGAGCTTTTGAATGTAACATAGTAGTAGTAATGTATGAAAGCAAACTAATAGGTGAGGTTTCTGACTTTGAGCCAGAACATTGAGGATCTGAGTCCCTTCATAAGTGTCTTCTGGTCGTGGTTTTTCATGTTATCTGGCTGCGGTTTTAGAAAGAACCTTGACAAAACTCACAAAACCACTGTCAAGGGACAAGCAAAACTCAACCTGACCATGTGAACTAATACATCAGGCAAATATTGGATAATTTAGTTGACTCAAGTATTAAGACTGACAGTTGGAGACCATTCATGGTTGTTTAGTGCTGGTGCTTTTTAATGTCACTTGCCAGCTGTTTCTCGGACAAAAACTTTCTTTTAAGCTGGTACTTGTTAACACGACTTGGTCACAGTTTCTGCAACAGAAACTTGAAACTAACACTCACAAGGCTTTGTTTAAGGGAATAACATAAGTCAACCCCAATGATGTCACCTGATATGAAAGGACACCTAATGGAGGAGCTTTCTGACTCCGGATCAAAAGATTGAGGACTTGAGTCTTTGCATAGTTGTGTGATGGTGGTGTTTTTTCATATCATCTTGCTGGTGTTACTAACACTGAAATCTGAGAAAAAAACTCACCAAACATCAGTCAAGGGGCTAACATTGCTCAGCCTGACCATACGGTCGAAACACCTGAGTTTGGATCTGGAGAGTGATTGAGTATGAGAGTTTTTCAATGACAGGGCTGTTTAACTCAACATGACAGCGGTTATTTGACATGGCACTGATCAACCGCTGTCAGTTCTCACAGCTCACTGCTAGGAGTCAGCCGTGTCATGCAATGACCACGTGGCCTAATGGATAAGGCGTCTGACTTCGGATCAGAAGACTGAGGGTTCGAGTCCCTTCGTGGTTGGAATTGTGCATTTCATCTGGACCAGCAACAATGGCAGATTTTGCAATGCCTATGGCACCTGGAAAAAAGTGTCTCGAGTGCTTGTGCTGTCACTGTCAAATCCAGCAGAGACTTTAAACAAAAGTGGATTTTAATCAGGGTTTGTCAGCAAAGTAGTTAATTCAGTGTGAGTGCTCATTTGTTCTGCTCCCACTAGCAAAAGGAGTTGATGTCATAGATTTAGGGGAAATGGGAAACAGTTAATATTTGATTACAATATTCAAATTTATTGTCATTATGCCAAGTACAGGAACAGAGCATAACCAAAAGAAATGTGCATCTTTTTAATAAACTTTACTTTAAACAATTCAATTTTAAAAAGACGTAAAGTTTGACAATTAAAGCACACATCTAATCAGAGTGTGAATGAATGGTAAAGTGCATGGGAGTGTGCATTTATATACATCATATGTGTACTTTTCATGCACAGCAGTAGAAGAAAGACTAATGTACATGTGAGTAAATATAGATGTTTATAGGGTAGAGAAATTAAGTACCGTATGCCATGCTGGGATGAGGGGAGAATATAGCCTGCAGCAGAAAATTGTTCACTATGGTTTTACTCAGCGAAATTTACACAGTATCCTGTGTCTGTGTGAAAAGTCCACTGAAACACATAATGTTTAGTGTGTCACAATCAATTATAGAAAACATTTTCAATCTCCTGAACCAAGCGTTGTAGTGGCCACGTGAGATTGGTTCTTTCCCCATGGTAGATCAGCCTGCTACGGCAAAGAACGCCGGCTCTCGATCAGCGGAGTGCAGATCTATATGCGGGTGCCGTAGCCGTCGCAAAATCCGCCCTTGCTTAAAGTCCCTATTGTGACAATAGTGAATACAAGATAGTATTATAAAAGTCTGCTGACACTCCCTTAAGCTATCCATAGAATTCAAACACTGTAGTAAAAGGGCACTGACAATTGCATCAAAGAGTGGGCAGACTTGAGTGAAACTACCTATGCTGCTTGTATATACTGGCCAACCTTTGTGGAATTCTATGATCTTCCCTTTCAGGTGTCACAATAGGAATACTTTCTTATCAATAAGGGTGGCCATTTTAAGCTCCCTTCAGATCCCCACAACTCCATGACATCGTCCATTTTACTGTTTTTAATTCTATGGAGCTGACATCATGGAAACTGACTGTGTGATCGAATGGATAAGGTGTCAGTCCTTGGTTCAGAAGATTAAAGAGACCCTTAACAATACTTTAACGCGTGTGCATTTTAAAAGTAGACAGCTGTTTCTTAAAAATTAACCTGAAAAAACATGAGGTTTCAATTAAAGGACTAGTATAATTCAGCCTGACCGTGTGACCTAATCATATGGCATATAAAGGATAAGTTATATAACTTTGCTGCAGAATTTGAATAGACAAAAAATGACGTCATATGCTCTAATGTCCATAAACGTTTCTTCAACCACAATTGGATAATGTCATGAGGTAAAGGAGAGGTGTAAAGGGGAATTCAAAACGGCTAAGGAAGACAACCGTGCTGCTACGACAATCCAATGCATTTACTGGCCAACTTGATCATGCCATTCTTGCCCATCACGTTCCTTTGTTTTTTGTGATTGCCCGTATGGATGGTCGTCACTTTAAATGGTTCAGCCACACTGAATGGCTGGATGGCGTTATCACCTTTGTTTTTATGAAGAATGGTTTCGTGTACCCTATGTCAAAGGTGATACGTTAGGAAGCATTGAAGCACCTTTTCTTTACATTTACAAAACTGGAATACACTTCTCATGGCTGCCGTGTATACACTTCCAGCTCATTTTCTAGAAGTTAGCCACTTTCCGTGACAAAAAACACTATTCGAACATGGCCCTGATCTTCGGATTGATTGTTGGAGAACCTTCAAGGGTGTTTCATGGGGGTGCTTGTTAATGTATCTTGCGGTATTTCCTACATAAAAACTTTCTTTAAAGTTGGTGCTTGTTAATATGAACTGGTAGCTGTTTCGTCAAAAGAAAGCAGTTAAAGAACTTGGAACCTTTTCTTCATGACAATAAAGCAATTCAGTCATATGATGTTACCTAATATGAAGGGCCCCTAATGGAGAAATTCCTGACTACGGATCTGAAGACGAAGGACTTTAGTCCCTTCTTGCTTGTTTGACACTTGTGTTTATATCATTTGCAAGCTGTTTTTTACGGTCCGATACACAGGGCACCTGATTTTGGATAAGGTAATTGAGCATACCTTGTTCAATAACAGAGCTTTTGAATGTAACATAGTAGTAGTAATGTATGAAAGCAAACTAATAGGTGAGGTTTCTGACTTTGAGCCAGAACATTGAGGATCTGAGTCCCTTCATAAGTGTCTTCTGGTCGTGGTTTTTCATGTTATCTGGCTGCGGTTTTAGAAAGAACCTTGACAAAACTCACAAAACCACTGTCAAGGGACAAGCAAAACTCAACCTGACCATGTGAACTAATACATCAGGCAAATATTGGATAATTTAGTTGACTCAAGTATTAAGACTGACAGTTGGAGACCATTCATGGTTGTTTAGTGCTGGTGCTTTTTAATGTCACTTGCCAGCTGTTTCTCGGACAAAAACTTTCTTTTAAGCTGGTACTTGTTAACACGACTTGGTCACAGTTTCTGCAACAGAAACTTGAAACTAACACTCACAAGGCTTTGTTTAAGGGAATAACATAAGTCAACCCCAATGATGTCACCTAATATGAAAGGACACCTAATGGAGGAGCTTTCTGACTCCGGATCAAAAGATTGAGGACTTGAGTCTTTGCATAGTTGTGTGATGGTGGTGTTTTTTCATATCATCTTGCTGGTGTTACTAACACTGAAATCTGAGAAAAAAACTCACCAAACTTCAGTCAAGGGGCTAACATTGCTCAGCCTGACCATACGGTCGAAACACCTGAGTTTGGATCTGGAGAGTGATTGAGTATGAGAGTTTTTCAATGACAGGGCTGTTTAACTCAACATGACAGCGGTTATTTGACATGGCACTGATCAACCGCTGTCAGTTCTCACAGCTCACTGTTAGGAGTCAGCCTTGTCATGCAATGACCACGTGGCCTAATGGATAAGGCGTCATACTTCGGATCAGAAGACTGAGGGTTCGAGTCCCTTCGTGGTTGGAATTGTGCATTTCATCTGGACCAGCAACAATGGCAGATTTTGCAATGCCTATGGCACCTGGAAAAAAGTGTCTCAAGTGCTGGTGCTGTCACTGTCAAATCCAGCAGAGACTTTAAACAAAAGTGGATTTTAATCAGGGTTTGTCAGCAAAGTAGTTAATTCAGTGTGAGTGCTCATTTGTCCTGCTCCCACTGGCAAAAGGAGTAGATGTCATAGATTTAGGGGAAAAGGGAAACAGTTAATATTTGATTACAATATTCAAATTTATTGTCATTATGCCAAGTACAGGAACAGAGCATAACCAAAAGAAATGTGCATCTTTTTAATAAACTTTACTTTGAACAATTCAATTTTAAAAAGACGTAAAGTTTGACAATTAAAGCACACATCTAATCAGAGTGTGAATGAATGGTAAAGTGCATGGGAGTGTGCATTTATATACATCATATGTGTACTTTTCATGCACAGCAGTAGAAGAAAGACTAATGTACATGTGAGTAAATATAGATGTTTATAGGGTAGAGAAATTAAGTACCGTATGCCATGCTGGGATGAGGGGAGAATATAGCCTGCAGCAGAAAATTGTTCACTATGGTTTTACTCAGCGAAATTTACACAGTATCCTGTGTCTGTGTGAAAAGTCCACTGAAACACATAATGTTTAGTGTGTCACAATCAATTATAGAAAACATTTTCAATCTCCTGAACCAAGCGTTGTAGTGGCCACGTGAGATTGGTTCTTTCCCCATGGTAGATCAGCCTGCTACGGCAAAGAACGCCGGCACAACGGCTTCAGTCTCGATCAGCGGAGTGCAGATCTATATGCGGGTGCCGTAGCCGTCGCAAAATCCGCCCTTGCTTAAAGTCCCTATTGTGTCAATAGTGAATACAAGATAGTATTATAAAAGTCTGCTGACACTCCCTTAAGCTATCCATAGAATTCAAACACTGTAGTAAAAGGGCACTGACAATTGCATCAAAGAGTGGGCAGACTTGAGTGAAACTACCTATGCTGCTTGTATATACTGGCCAACCTTTGTGGAATTCTATGATTGTTTTGTCACATTCTATGTGACAAAACTCACAAAACCACTGTCAAGGGACAAGCAAAACTCAACCTGACCATGTGAACTAATACATCAGGCAAATATTGGATAATTTAGTTGACTCAAGTATTAAGACTGACAGTTGGAGACCATTCATGGTTGTTTAGTGCTGGTGCTTTTTAATGTCACTTGCCAGCTGTTTCTCGGACAAAAACTTTCTTTTAAGCTGGTACTTGTTAACACGACTTGGTCACAGTTTCTGCAACAGAAACTTGAAACTAACACTCACAAGGCTTTGTTTAAGGGAATAACATAAGTCAACCCCAATGATGTCACCTAATATGAAAGGACACCTAATGGAGGAGGTTTCTGACTCCGGATCAAAAGATTGAGGACTTGAGTCTTTGCATAATTGTGTGATGGTGGTGTTTTTTCATATCATCTTGCTGGTGTTAATAACACTGAAATCTGAGAAAAAAACTCACCAAACTTCAGTCAAGGGGCTAACATTGCTCAGCCTGACCATACGGTCAAAACACCTGAGTTTGGATCTGGAGAGTGATTGAGTATGAGAGTTTTTCAATGACAGGGCTGTTTAACTCAACATGACAGCGGTTATTTGACATGGCACTGATCAACCGCTGTCAGTTCTCACAGCTCACTGTTCGGAGTCAGCCTTGTCATGCAATGACCACGTGGCCTAATGGATAAGGCGTCTGACTTCGGATCAGAAGACTGAGGGTTCGAGTCCCTTCGTGGTTGGAATTGTGCATTTCATCTGGACCAGCAACAATGGCAGATTTTGCAATGCCTATGGCACCTGGAAAAAAGTGTCTCAAGTGCTGGTGCTGTCACTGTCAAATCCAGCAGAGACTTTAAACAAAAGTGGATTTTAATCAGGGTTTGTCAGCAAAGTAGTTAATTCAGTGTGAGTGCTCATTTGTTCTGCTCCCACTGGCAAAAGGAGTAGATGTCATAGATTTAGGGGAAATGGGAAACAGTTAATATTTGATTACAATATTCAAATTTATTGTCATTATGCCAAGTACAGGAACAGAGCATAACCAAAAGAAATGTGCATCTTTTTAATAAACTTTACTTTGAACAATTCAATTTTAAAAAGACGTAAAGTTTGACAATTAAAGCACACATCTAATCAGAGTGTAAATGAACGGTAAAGTGCATGGGAGTATGCATTTATATACATCATATGTGTACTTTTCATGCACAGCAGTAGAAGAAAGACTAATGTACATGTGAGTAAATATAGATGTTTATAGGGTAGAGAAATTAAGTACCGTATGCCATGCTGGGATGAGGGGAGAATATAGCCTGCAGCAGAAAATTGTTCACTATGGTTTTACTCAGCGAAATTTACACAGTATCCTGTGTCTGTGTGAAAAGTCCACTGAAACACATAATGTTTAGTGTGTCACAATCAATTATAGAAAACATTTTCAATCTCCTGAACCAAGCGTTGTAGTGGCCACGTGAGATTGGTTCTTTCCCCATGGTAGATCAGCCTGCTACGGCAAAGAACGCCGGCACAACGGCTTCAGTCTCGATCAGCGGAGTGCAGATCTATATCCGGGTGCCGTAGCCGTCGCAAAATCCGCCCTTGCTTAAAGTCCCTATTGTGACAATAGTGAATACAAGATAGTATTATAAAAGTCTGCTGACACTCCCTTAAGCTATCCATAGAATTCAAACACTGTAGTAAAAGGGCACTGACAATTGCATCAAAGAGTGGGCAGACTTGAGTGAAACTACCTATGCTGCTTGTATATACTGGCCAACCTTTGTGGAATTCTATGATCTTCCCTTTCAGGTGTCACAATAGGAATACTTTCTTATCAATAAGGGTGGCCATTTTAAGCTCCCTTCAGATCCCCACAACTCCATGACATCGTCCATTTTACTGTTTTTAATTCTATGGAGCTGACATCATGGAAACTGACTGTGTGATCGAATGGATAAGGTGTCAGTCCTTGGTTCAGAAGATTAAAGAGACCCTTAACAATACTTTAACGCGTGTGCATTTTAAAAGTAGACAGCTGTTTCTTAAAAATTAACCTGAAAAAACATGAAGCTTCAATTAAAGGACTAGTATAATTCAACCTGACCGTGTGACCTAATCATATGGCATATAAAGGATAAGTTATATAACTTTGCTGCAGAATTTGAATAGACAAAAAATGACATCATATGCTCTAATGTCCATAAACGTTTCTTCAACCACAATTGGATAATGTCATGAGGTAAAGGAGAGGTGTAAAGGGGAATTCAAAATGGCTAAGGAAGACAACCGTGCTGCTACGACAATCCAATGCATTTACTGGCCAACTTGATCATGCCATTCTTGCCCATCACGTTCCTTTGTTTTTTGTGATTGCCCGTATGGATGGTCGTCACTTTAAATGGTTCAGCCACACTGAATGGCTGGATGGCGTTATCACCTTTGTTTTTATGAAGAATGGTTTCGTGTACCCTATGTCAAAGGTGATACGTTAGGAAGCATTGAAGCACCTTTTCTTTACATTTACAAAACTGGAATACACTTCTCATGGCTGCCGTGTATACACTTCCAGCTCATTTTCTAGAAGTTAGCCACTTTACGTGACAAAAAACACTATTCGAACATGGCCCTGATCTTCGGATTGATTGTTGGAGAACCTTCAAGGGTGTTTCATGGGGGTGCTTGTTAATGTATCTTGCGGTATTTCCTACATAAAAACTTTCTTTAAAGTTGGTGCTTGTTAATATGAACTGGTAGCTGTTTCGTCAAAAGAAAGCAGTTAAAGAACTTGGAACCTTTTCTTCATGACAATAAAACAATTCAGTCATATGATGTTACCTAATATGAAGGGCCCCTAATGGAGAAATTCCTGACTACGGATCTGAAGACGAAGGACTTTAGTCCCTTCTTGCTTGTTTGACACTTGTGTTTATATCATTTGCAAGCTGTTTTTTACGGTCCGATACACAGGGCACCTGATTTTGGATAAGGTAATTGAGCATACCTTGTTCAATAACAGAGCTTTTGAATGTAACATAGTAGTAGTAATGTATGAAAGCAAACTAATAGGTGAGGTTTCTGACTTTGAGCCAGAACATTGAGGATCTGAGTCCCTTCATAAGTGTCTTCTGGTCGTGGTTTTTCATGTTATCTGGCTGCGGTTTTAGAAAGAACCTTGACAAAACTCACAAAACCACTGTCAAGGGACAAGCAAAACTCAACCTGACCATGTGAACTAATACATCAGGCAAATATTGGATAATTTAGTTGACTCAAGTATTAAGACTGACAGTTGGAGACCATTCATGGTTGTTTAGTGCTGGTGCTTTTTAATGTCACTTGCCAGCTGTTTCTCGGACAAAAACTTTCTTTTAAGCTGGTACTTGTTAACACGACTTGGTCACAGTTTCTGCAACAGAAACTTGCAACTAACACTCACAAGGCTTTGTTTAAGGGAATAACATAAGTCAACCCCAATGATGTCACCTAATATGAAAGGACACCTAATGGAGGAGCTTTCTGACTCCGGATCAAAAGATTGAGGACTTGAGTCTTTGCATAGTTGTGTGATGGTGGTGTTTTTTCATATCATCTTGCTGGTGTTACTAACACTGAAATCTGAGAAAAAAACTCACCAAACTTCAGTCAAGGGGCTAACATTGCTCAGCCTGACCATACGGTCGAAACACCTGAGTTTGGATCTGGAGAGTGATTGAGTATGAGAGTTTTTCAATGACAGGGCTGTTTAACTCAACATGACAGCGGTTATTTGACATGGCACTGATCAACCGCTGTCAGTTCTCACAGCTCACTGTTAGGAGTCAGCCTTGTCATGCAATGACCACGTGGCCTAATGGATAAGGCGTCATACTTCGGATCAGAAGACTGAGGGTTCGAGTCTCTTCGTGGTTGGAATTGTGCATTTCATCTGGACCAGCAACAATGGCAGATTTTGCAATGCCTATGGCACCTGGAAAAAAGTGTCTCAAGTGCTGGTGCTGTCACTGTCAAATCCAGCAGAGACTTTAAACAAAAGTGGATTTTAATCAGGGTTTGTCAGCAAAGTAGTTAATTCAGTGTGAGTGCTCATTTGTCCTGCTCCCACTGGCAAAAGGAGTAGATGTCATAGATTTAGGGGAAAAGGGAAACAGTTAATATTTGATTACAATATTCAAATTTATTGTCATTATGCCAAGTACAGGAACAGAGCATAACCAAAAGAAATGTGCATCTTTTTAATAAACTTTACTTTGAACAATTCAATTTTAAAAAGACGTAAAGTTTGACAATTAAAGCACACATCTAATCAGAGTGTGAATGAATGGTAAAGTGCATGGGAGTGTGCATTTATATACATCATATGTGTACTTTTCATGCACAGCAGTAGAAGAAAGACTAATGTACATGTGAGTAAATATAGATGTTTATAGGGTAGAGAAATTAAGTACCGTATGGCATGCTGGGATGAGGGGAGAATATAGCCTGCAGCAGAAAATTGTTCACTATGGTTTTACTCAGCGAAATTTACACAGTATCCTGTGTCTGTGTGAAAAGTCCACTGAAACACATAATGTTTAGTGTGTCACAATCAATTATAGAAAACATTTTCAATCTCCTGAACCAAGCGTTGTAGTGGCCACGTGAGATTGGTTCTTTCCCCATGGTAGATCAGCCTGCTACGGCAAAGAACGCCGGCACAACGGCTTCAGTCTCGATCAGCGGAGTGCAGATCTATATGCGGGTGCCGTAGCCGTCGCAAAATCCGCCCTTGCTTAAAGTCCCTATTGTGTCAATAGTGAATACAAGATAGTATTATAAAAGTCTGCTGACACTCCCTTAAGCTATCCATAGAATTCAAACACTGTAGTAAAAGGGCACTGACAATTGCATCAAAGAGTGGGCAGACTTGAGTGAAACTACCTATGCTGCTTGTATATACTGGCCAACCTTTGTGGAATTCTATGATTGTTTTGTCACATTCTATGTGACAAAACTCACAAAACCACTGTCAAGGGACAAGCAAAACTCAACCTGACCATGTGAACTAATACATCAGGCAAATATTGGATAATTTAGTTGACTCAAGTATTAAGACTGACAGTTGGAGACCATTCATGGTTGTTTAGTGCTGGTGCTTTTTAATGTCACTTGCCAGCTGTTTCTCGGACAAAAACTTTCTTTTAAGCTGGTACTTGTTAACACGACTTGGTCACAGTTTCTGCAACAGAAACTTGAAACTAACACTCACAAGGCTTTGTTTAAGGGAATAACATAAGTCAACCCCAATGATGTCACCTAATATGAAAGGACACCTAATGGAGGAGCTTTCTGACTCCGGATCAAAAGATTGAGGACTTGAGTCTTTGCATAATTGTGTGATGGTGGTGTTTTTTCATATCATCTTGCTGGTGTTAATAACACTGAAATCTGAGAAAAAAACTCACCAAACTTCAGTCAAGGGGCTAACATTGCTCAGCCTGACCATACGGTCAAAACACCTGAGTTTGGATCTGGAGAGTGATTGAGTATGAGAGTTTTTCAATGACAGGGCTGTTTAACTCAACATGACAGCGGTTATTTGACATGGCACTGATCAACCGCTGTCAGTTCTCACAGCTCACTGTTCGGAGTCAGCCTTGTCATGCAATGACCACGTGGCCTAATGGATAAGGCGTCTGACTTCGGATCAGAAGACTGAGGGTTCGAGTCCCTTCGTGGTTGGAATTGTGCATTTCATCTGGACCAGCAACAATGGCAGATTTTGCAATGCCTATGGCACCTGGAAAAAAGTGTCTCAAGTGCTGGTGCTGTCACTGTCAAATCCAGCAGAGACTTTAAACAAAAGTGGATTTTAATCAGGGTTTGTCAGCAAAGTAGTTAATTCAGTGTGAGTGCTCATTTGTTCTGCTCCCACTGGCAAAAGGAGTAGATGTCATAGATTTAGGGGAAATGGGAAACAGTTAATATTTGATTACAATATTCAAATTTATTGTCATTATGCCAAGTACAGGAACAGAGCATAACCAAAAGAAATGTGCATCTTTTTAATAAACTTTACTTTGAACAATTCAATTTTAAAAAGACGTAAAGTTTGACAATTAAAGCACACATCTAATCAGAGTGTAAATGAACGGTAAAGTGCATGGGAGTATGCATTTATATACATCATATGTGTACTTTTCATGCACAGCAGTAGAAGAAAGACTAATGTACATGTGAGTAAATATAGATGTTTATAGGGTAGAGAAATTAAGTACCGTATGCCATGCTGGGATGAGGGGAGAATATAGCCTGCAGCAGAAAATTGTTCACTATGGTTTTACTCAGCGAAATTTACACAGTATCCTGTGTCTGTGTGAAAAGTCCACTGAAACACATAATGTTTAGTGTGTCACAATCAATTATAGAAAACATTTTCAATCTCCTGAACCAAGCGTTGTAGTGGCCACGTGAGATTGGTTCTTTCCCCATGGTAGATCAGCCTGCTACGGCAAAGAACGCCGGCACAACGGCTTCAGTCTCGATCAGCGGAGTGCAGATCTATATCCGGGTGCCGTAGCCGTCGCAAAATCCGCCCTTGCTTAAAGTCCCTATTGTGACAATAGTGAATACAAGATAGTATTATAAAAGTCTGCTGACACTCCCTTAAGCTATCCATAGAATTCAAACACTGTAGTAAAAGGGCACTGACAATTGCATCAAAGAGTGGGCAGACTTGAGTGAAACTACCTATGCTGCTTGTATATACTGGCCAACCTTTGTGGAATTCTATGATCTTCCCTTTCAGGTGTCACAATAGGAATACTTTCTTATCAATAAGGGTGGCCATTTTAAGCTCCCTTCAGATCCCCACAACTCCATGACATCGTCCATTTTACTGTTTTTAATTCTATGGAGCTGACATCATGGAAACTGACTGTGTGATCGAATGGATAAGGTGTCAGTCCTTGGTTCAGAAGATTAAAGAGACCCTTAACAATACTTTAACGCGTGTGCATTTTAAAAGTAGACAGCTGTTTCTTAAAAATTAACCTGAAAAAACATGAAGCTTCAATTAAAGGACTAGTATAATTCAACCTGACCGTGTGACCTAATCATATGGCATATAAAGGATAAGTTATATAACTTTGCTGCAGAATTTGAATAGACAAAAAATGACATCATATGCTCTAATGTCCATAAACGTTTCTTCAACCACAATTGGATAATGTCATGAGGTAAAGGAGAGGTGTAAAGGGGAATTCAAAATGGCTAAGGAAGACAACCGTGCTGCTACGACAATCCAATGCATTTACTGGCCAACTTGATCATGCCATTCTTGCCCATCACGTTCCTTTGTTTTTTGTGATTGCCCGTATGGATGGTCGTCACTTTAAATGGTTCAGCCACACTGAATGGCTGGATGGCGTTATCACCTTTGTTTTTATGAAGAATGGTTTCGTGTACCCTATGTCAAAGGTGATACGTTAGGAAGCATTGAAGCACCTTTTCTTTACATTTACAAAACTGGAATACACTTCTCATGGCTGCCGTGTATACACTTCCAGCTCATTTTCTAGAAGTTAGCCACTTTACGTGACAAAAAACACTATTCGAACATGGCCCTGATCTTCGGATTGATTGTTGGAGAACCGTCAAGGGTGTTTCATGGGGGTGCTTGTTAATGTATCTTGCGGTATTTCCTACATAAAAACTTTCTTTAAAGTTGGTGCTTGTTAATATGAACTGGTAGCTGTTTCGTCAAAAGAAAGCAGTTAAAGAACTTGGAACCTTTTCTTCATGACAATAAAGCAATTCAGTCATATGATGTTACCTAATATGAAGGGCCCCTAATGGAGAAATTCCTGACTACGGATCTGAAGACGAAGGACTTTAGTCCCTTCTTGCTTGTTTGACACTTGTGTTTATATCATTTGCAAGCTGTTTTTTACGGTCCGATACACAGGGCACCTGATTTTGGATAAGGTAATTGAGCATACCTTGTTCAATAACAGAGCTTTTGAATGTAACATAGTAGTAGTAATGTATGAAAGCAAACTAATAGGTGAGGTTTCTGACTTTGAGCCAGAACATTGAGGATCTGAGTCCCTTCATAAGTGTCTTCTGGTCGTGGTTTTTCATGTTATCTGGCTGCGGTTTTAGAAAGAACCTTGACAAAACTCACAAAACCACTGTCAGGGGACAAGCAAAACTCAACCTGACCATGTGAACTAATACATCAGGCAAATATTGGATAATTTAGTTGACTCAAGTATTAAGACTGACAGGTGGAGACCATTCATGGTTGTTTAGTGCTGGTGCTTTTTAATGTCACTTGCCAGCTGTTTCTCGGACAAAAACTTTCTTTTAAGCTGGTACTTGTGAACACGACTTGGTCACAGTTTCTGCAACAGAAACTTGAAACTAACACTCACAAGGCTTTGTTTAAGGGAATAACATAAGTCAACCCCAATGATGTCACCTAATATGAAAGGACACCTAATGGAGGAGCTTTCTGACTCCGGATCAAAAGATTGAGGACTTGAGTCTTTGCATAGTTGTGTGATGGTGGTGTTTTTTCACATCATCTTGCTGGTGTTACTAACACTGAAATCTGAGAAAAAAACTCACCAAACATCAGTCAAGGGGCTAACATTGCTCAGCCTGACCATACGGTCGAAACACCTGAGTTTGGATCTGGAGAGTGATTGAGTATGAGAGTTTTTCAATGACAGGGCTGTTTAACTCAACATGACAGCGGTTATTTGACATGGCACTGATCAACCGCTGTCAGTTCTCACAGCTCACTGTTAGGAGTCAGCCTTGTCATGCAATGACCACGTGGCCTAATGGATAAGGCGTCTGACTTCGGATTAGAACACTGAGGGTTCGAGTCCCTTCGTGGTTGGAATTGTGCATTTCATCTGGACCAGCAACAATGGCAGATTTTGCAATGCCTATGGCACCTGGAAAAAAGTGTCTCAAGTGCTGTCACTGTCAGATCCAGCAGAGACTTTAAACAAAAGTGGATTTTAATCAGGGTTTGTCAGCAAAGTAGTTAATTCAGTGTGAGTGCTCATTTGTCCTGCTCCCACTGGCAAAAGGAGTAGATGTCATAGATTTAGGGGAAATGGGAAACAGTTAATATTTGATTACAATATTCAAATTTATTGTCATTATGCCAAGTACAGGAACAGAGCATAACCAAAAGAAATGTGCATCTTTTTAATAAACTTTACTTTGAACAATTCAATTTTAAAAAGACGTAAAGTTTGACAATTAAAGCACACATCTAATCAGAGTGTGAATGAATGGTAAAGTGCATGGGAGTGTGCATTTATATACATCATATGTGTACTTTTCATGCACAGCAGTAGAAGAAAGACTAATGTACATGTGAGTAAATATAGATGTTTATAGGGTAGAGAAATTAAGTACCGTATGCCATGCTGGGATGAGGGGAGAATATAGCCTGCAGCAGAAAATTGTTCACTATGGTTTTACTCAGCGAAATTTACACAGTATCCTGTGTCTGTGTGAAAAGTCCACTGAAACACATAATGTTTAGTGTGTCACAATCAATTATAGAAAACATTTTCAATCTCCTGAACCAAGCGTTGTAGTGGCCACGTGAGATTGGTTCTTTCCCCATGGTAGATCAGCCTGCTACGGCAAAGAACGCCGGCACAACGGCTTCAGTCTCGATCAGCGGAGTGCAGATCTATATGCGGGTGCCGTAGCCGTCGCAAAATCCGCCCTTGCTTAAAGTCCCTATTGTGTCAATAGTGAATACAAGATAGTATTATAAAAGTCTGCTGACACTCCCTTAAGCTATCCATAGAATTCAAACACTGTAGTAAAAGGGCACTGACAATTGCATCAAAGAGTGGGAAGACTTGAGTGAAACTACCTATGCTGCTTGTATATACTGGCCAACCTTTGTGGAATTCTATGATTGTTTTGTCACATTCTATGTGACAAAACTCACAAAACCACTGTCAAGGGACAAGCAAAACTCAACCTGACCATGTGAACTAATACATCAGGCAAATATTGGATAATTTAGTTGACTCAAGTATTAAGACTGACAGTTGGAGACCATTCATGGTTGTTTAGTGCTGGTGCTTTTTAATGTCACTTGCCAGCTGTTTCTCGGACAAAAACTTTCTTTTAAGCTGGTACTTGTTAACACGACTTGGTCACAGTTTCTGCAACAGAAACTTGAAACTAACACTCACAAGGCTTTGTTTAAGGGAATAACATAAGTCAACCCCAATGATGTCACCTAATATGAAAGGACACCTAATGGAGGAGCTTTCTGACTCCGGATCAAAAGATTGAGGACTTGAGTCTTTGCATAGTTGTGTGATGGTGGTGTTTTTTCATATCATCTTGCTGGTGTTACTAACACTGAAATCTGAGAAAAAAACTCACCAAACATCAGTCAAGGGGCTAACATTGCTCAGCCTGACCATACGGTCGAAACACCTGAGTTTGGATCTGGAGAGTGATTGAGTATGAGAGTTTTTCAATGACAGGGCTGTTTAACTCAACATGACAGCGGTTATTTGACATGGCACTGATCAACCGCTGTCAGTTCTCACAGCTCACTGTTAGGAGTCAGCCTTGTCATGCAATGACCACGTGGCCTAATGGATAAGGCGTCTGACTTCGGATCAGAAGACTGAGGGTTTGAGTCCCTTCGTGGTTGGAATTGTGCATTTCATCTAGACCAGCAACAATGGCAGATTTTGCAATGCCTATGGCACCTGGAAAAAAGTGTCTCAAGTGCTGGTGCTGTCACTGTCAAATCCAGCAGAGACTTTAAACAAAAGTGGATTTTAATCAGGGTTTGTCAGCAAAGTAGTTAATTCAGTGTGAGTGCTCATTTGTTCTGCTCCCACTGGCAAAAGGAGTTGATGTCATAGATTTAGGGGAAAAGGGAAACAGTTAATATTTGATTACAATATTCAAATTTATTGTCATTATGCCAAGTACAGGAACAGAGCATAACCAAAAGAAATGTGCATCTTTTTAATAAACTTTACTTTGAACAATTCAATTTTAAAAAGACGTAAAGTTTGACAATTAAAGCACACATCTAATCAGAGTGTAAATGAACGGTAAAGTGCATGGGAGTATGCATTTATATACATCATATGTGTACTTTTCATGCACAGCAGTAGAAGAAAGACTAATGTACATGTGAGTAAATATAGATGTTTATAGGGTAGAGAAATTAAGTACCGTATGCCATGCTGGGATGAGGGGAGAATATAGCCTGCAGCAGAAAATTGTTCACTATGGTTTTACTCAGCGAAATTTACACAGTATCCTGTGTCTGTGTGAAAAGTCCACTGAAACACATAATGTTTAGTGTGTCACAATCAATTATAGAAAACATTTTCAATCTCCTGAACCAAGCGTTGTAGTGGCCACGTGAGATTGGCTCTTTCCCCATGGTAGATCAGCCTGCTACGGCAAAGAACGCCGGCACAACGGCTTCAGTCTCGATCAGCGGAGTGCAGATCTATATGCGGGTGCCGTAGCCGTCGCAAAATCCGCCCTTGCTTAAAGTCCCTATTGTGTCAATAGTGAATACAAGATAGTATTATAAAAGTCTGCTGACACTCCCTTAAGCTATCCATAGAATTCAAACACTGTAGTAAAAGGGCACTGACAATTGCATCAAAGAGTGGGCAGACTTGAGTGAAACTACCTATGCTGCTTGTATATACTGGCCAACCTTTGTGGAATTCTATGATCTTCCCTTTCAGGTGTCACAATAGGAATACTTTCTTATCAATAAGGGTGGCCATTTTAAGCTCCCTTCAGATCCCCACAACTCCATGACATCGTCCATTTTACTGTTTTTAATTCTATGGAGCTGACATCATGGAAACTGACTGTGTGATCGAATGGATAAGGTGTCAGTCCTTGGTTCAGAAGATTAAAGAGACCCTTAACAATACTTTAACGCGTGTGCATTTTAAAAGTAGACAGCTGTTTCTTAAAAATTAACCTGAAAAAACATGAGGTTTCAATTAAAGGACTAGTATAATTCAGCCTGACCGTGTGACCTAATCATATGGCATATAAAGGATAAGTTATATAACTTTGCTGCAGAATTTGAATAGACAAAAAATGACGTCATATGCTCTAATGTCCATAAACGTTTCTTCAACCACAATTGGATAATGTCATGAGGTAAAGGAGAGGTGTAAAGGGGAATTCAAAACGGCTAAGGAAGACAACCGTGCTGCTACGACAATCCAATGCATTTACTGGCCAACTTGATCATGCCATTCTTGCCCATCACGTTCCTTTGTTTTTTGTGATTGCCCGTATGGATGGTCGTCACTTTAAATGGTTCAGCCACACTGAATGGCTGGATGGCGTTATCACCTTTGTTTTTATGAAGAATGGTTTCGTGTACCCTATGTCAAAGGTGATACGTTAGGAAGCATTGAAGCACCTTTTCTTTACATTTACAAAACTGGAATACACTTCTCATGGCTGCCGTGTATACACTTCCAGCTCATTTTCTAGAAGTTAGCCACTTTCCGTGACAAAAAACACTATTCGAACATGGCCCTGATCTTCGGATTGATTGTTGGAGAACCTTCAAGGGTGTTTCATGGGGGTGCTTGTTAATGTATCTTGCGGTATTTCCTACATAAAAACTTTCTTTAAAGTTGGTGCTTGTTAATATGAACTGGTAGCTGTTTCGTCAAAAGAAAGCAGTTAAAGAACTTGGAACCTTTTCTTCATGACAATAAAGCAATTCAGTCATATGATGTTACCTAATATGAAGGGCCCCTAATGGAGAAATTCCTGACTACGGATCTGAAGACGAAGGACTTTAGTCCCTTCTTGCTTGTTTGACACTTGTGTTTATATCATTTGCAAGCTGTTTTTTACGGTCCGATACACAGGGCACCTGATTTTGGATAAGTTAATTGAGCATACCTTGTTCAATAACAGAGCTTTTGAATGTAACATAGTAGTAGTAATGTATGAAAGCAAACTAATAGGTGAGGTTTCTGACTTTGAGCCAGAACATTGAGGATCTGAGTCCCTTCATAAGTGTCTTCTGGTCGTGGTTTTTCATGTTATCTGGCTGCGGTTTTAGAAAGAACCTTGACAAAACTCACAAAACCACTGTCAGGGGACAAGCAAAACTCAACCTGACCATGTGAACTAATACATCAGGCAAATATTGGATAATTTAGTTGACTCAAGTATTAAGACTGACAGTTGGAGACCATTCATGGTTGTTTAGTGCTGGTGCTTTTTAATGTCACTTGCCAGCTGTTTCTCGGACAAAAACTTTCTTTTAAGCTGGTACTTGTGAACACGACTTGGTCACAGTTTCTGCAACAGAAACTTGAAACTAACACTCACAAGGCTTTGTTTAAGGGAATAACATAAGTCAACCCCAATGATGTCACCTAATATGAAAGGACACCTAATGGAGGAGCTTTCTGACTCCGGATCAAAAGATTGAGGACTTGAGTCTTTGCATAGTTGTGTGATGGTGGTGTTTTTTCACATCATCTTGCTGGTGTTACTAACACTGAAATCTGAGAAAAAAACTCACCAAACATCAGTCAAGGGGCTAACATTGCTCAGCCTGACCATACGGTCGAAACACCTGAGTTTGGATCTGGAGAGTGATTGAGTATGAGAGTTTTTCAATGACAGGGCTGTTTAACTCAACATGACAGCGGTTATTTGACATGGCACTGATCAACCGCTGTCAGTTCTCACAGCTCACTGTTAAGAGTCAGCCTTGTCATGCAATGACCACGTGGCCTAATGGATAAGGCGTCTGACTTCGGATTAGAACACTGAGGGTTCGAGTCCCTTCGTGGTTGGAATTGTGCATTTCATCTGGACCAGCAACAATGGCAGATTTTGCAATGCCTATGGCACCTGGAAAAAAGTGTCTCAAGTGCTGGTGCTGTCAAATCCAGCAGAAACTTTAAACAAAAGTGGATTTTAATCAGGGTTTGTCAGCAAAGTAGTTAATTCAGTGTGAGTGCTCATTTGTCCTGCTCCCACTGGCAAAAGGAGTAGATGTCATAGATTTAGGGGAAATGGGAAACAGTTAATATTTGATTACAATATTCAAATTTATTGTCATTATGCCAAGTACAGGAACAGAGCATAACCAAAAGAAATGTGCATCTTTTTAATAAACTTTACTTTGAACAATTCAATTTTAAAAAGACGTAAAGTTTGACAATTAAAGCACACATCTAATCAGAGTGTAAATGAACGGTAAAGTGCATGGGAGTATGCATTTATATACATCATATGTGTACTTTTCATGCACAGCAGTAGAAGAAAGACTAATGTACATGTGAGTAAATATAGATGTTTATAGGGTAGAGAAATTAAGTACCGTATGCCATGCTGGGATGAGGGGAGAATATAGCCTGCAGCAGAAAATTGTTCACTATGGTTTTACTCAGCGAAATTTACACAGTATCCTGTGTCTGTGTGAAAAGTCCACTGAAACACATAATGTTTAGTGTGTCACAATCAATTATAGAAAACATTTTCAATCTCCTGAACCAAGCGTTGTAGTGGCCACGTGAGATTGGTTCTTTCCCCATGGTAGATCAGCCTGCTACGGCAAAGAACGCCGGCACAACGGCTTCAGTCTCGATCAGCGGAGTGCAGATCTATATGCGGGTGCCGTAGCCGTCGCAAAATCCGCCCTTGCTTAAAGTCCCTATTGTGTCAATAGTGAATACAAGATAGTATTATAAAAGTCTGCTGACACTCCCTTAAGCTATCCATAGAATTCAAACACTGTAGTAAAAGGGCACTGACAATTGCATCAAAGAGTGGGCAGACTTGAGTGAAACTACCTATGCTGCTTGTATATACTGGCCAACCTTTGTGGAATTCTATGATCTTCCCTTTCAGGTGTCACAATAGGAATACTTTCTTATCAATAAGGGTGGCCATTTTAAGCTCCCTTCAGATCCCCACAACTCCATGACATCGTCCATTTTACTGTTTTTAATTCTATGGAGCTGACATCATGGAAACTGACTGTGTGATCGAATGGATAAGGTGTCAGTCCTTGGTTCAGAAGATTAAAGAGACCCTTAACAATACTTTAACGCGTGTGCATTTTAAAAGTAGACAGCTGTTTCTTAAAAATTAACCTGAAAAAACATGAGGTTTCAATTAAAGGACTAGTATAATTCAGCCTGACCGTGTGACCTAATCATATGGCATATAAAGGATAAGTTATATAACTTTGCTGCAGAATTTGAATAGACAAAAAATGACGTCATATGCTCTAATGTCCATAAACGTTTCTTCAACCACAATTGGATAATGTCATGAGGTAAAGGAGAGGTGTAAAGGGGAATTCAAAACGGCTAAGGAAGACAACCGTGCTGCTACGACAATCCAATGCATTTACTGGCCAACTTGATCATGCCATTCTTGCCCATCACGTTCCTTTGTTTTTTGTGATTGCCCGTATGGATGGTCGTCACTTTAAATGGTTCAGCCACACTGAATGGCTGGATGGCGTTATCACCTTTGTTTTTATGAAGAATGGTTTCGTGTACCCTATGTCAAAGGTGATACGTTAGGAAGCATTGAAGCACCTTTTCTTTACATTTACAAAACTGGAATACACTTCTCATGGCTGCCGTGTATACACTTCCAGCTCATTTTCTAGAAGTTAGCCACTTTCCGTGACAAAAAACACTATTCGAACATGGCCCTGATCTTCGGATTGATTGTTGGAGAACCTTCAAGGGTGTTTCATGGGGGTGCTTGTTAATGTATCTTGCGGTATTTCCTACATAAAAACTTTCTTTAAAGTTGGTGCTTGTTAATATGAACTGGTAGCTGTTTCGTCAAAAGAAAGCAGTTAAAGAACTTGGAACCTTTTCTTCATGACAATAAAGCAATTCAGTCATATGATGTTACCTAATATGAAGGGCCCCTAATGGAGAAATTCCTGACTACGGATCTGAAGACGAAGGACTTTAGTCCCTTCTTGCTTGTTTGACACTTGTGTTTATATCATTTGCAAGCTGTTTTTTACGGTCCGATACACAGGGCACCTGATTTTGGATAAGGTAATTGAGCATACTTTGTTCAATAACAGAGCTTTTGAATGTAACATAGTAGTAGTAATGTATAAAAGCAAACTAATAGGTGAGGTTTCTGACTTTGAGCCAGAACATTGAGGATCTGAGTCCCTTCATAAGTGTCTTCTGGTCGTGGTTTTTCATGTTATCTGGCTGCGGTTTTAGAAAGAACCTTGACAAAACTCACAAAACCACTGTCAAGGGACAAGCAAAACTCAACCTGACCATGTGAACTAATACATCAGGCAAATATTGGATAATTTAGTTGACTCAAGTATTAAGACTGACAGTTGGAGACCATTCATGGTTGTTTAGTGCTGGTGCTTTTTAATGTCACTTGCCAGCTGTTTCTCGGACAAAAACTTTCTTTTAAGCTGGTACTTGTTAACACGACTTGGTCACAGTTTCTGCAACAGAAACTTGAAACTAACACTCACAAGGCTTTGTTTAAGGGAATAACATAAGTCAACCCCAATGATGTCACCTAATATGAAAGGACACCTAATGGAGGAGCTTTCTGACTCCGGATCAAAAGATTGAGGACTTGAGTCTTTGCATAGTTGTGTGATGGTGGTGCTTTTTCATATCATCTTGCTGGTGTTACTAACACTGAAATCTGAGAAAAAAACTCACCAAACTTCAGTCAAGGGGCTAACATTGCTCAGCCTGACCATACGGTCGAAACACCTGAGTTTGGATCTGGAGAGTGATTGAGTATGAGAGTTTTTCAATGACAGGGCTGTTTAACTCAACATGACAGCGGTTATTTGACATGGCACTGATCAACCGCTGTCAGTTCTCACAGCTCACTGTTAGGAGTCAGCCTTGTCATGCAATGACCACGTGGCCTAATGGATAAGGCGTCTGACTTCGGATCAGAAGACTGAGGGTTTGAGTCCCTTCGTGGTTGGAATTGTGCATTTCATCTGGACCAGCAACAATGGCAGATTTTGCAATGCCTATGGCACCTGGAAAAAAGTGTCTCAAGTGCTGGTGCTGTCACTGTCAAATCCAGCAGAGACTTTAAACAAAAGTGGATTTTAATCAGGGTTTGTCAGCAAAGTAGTTAATTCAGTGTGAGTGCTCATTTGTCCTGCTCCCACTGGCAAAAGGAGTAGATGTCATAGATTTAGGGGAAATGGGAAACAGTTAATATTTGATTACAATATTCAAATTTATTGTCATTATGCCAAGTACAGGAACAGAGCATAACCAAAAGAAATGTGCATCTTTTTAATAAACTTTACTTTGAACAATTCAATTTTAAAAAGACGTAAAGTTTGACAATTAAAGCACACACCTAATCAGAGTGTGAATGAATGGTAAAGTGCATGGGAGTGTGCATTTATATACATCATATGTGTACTTTTCATGCACAGCAGTAGAAGAAAGACTAATGTACATGTGAGTAAATATAAATGTTTATAGGGTAGAGAAATTAAGTACCGTATGCCATGCTGGGATGAGGGGAGAATATAGCCTGCAGCAGAAAATTGTTCACTATGGTTTTACTCAGCGAAATTTACACAGTATCCTGTGTCTGTGTGAAAAGTCCACTGAAACACATAATGTTTAGTGTGTCACAATCAATTATAGAAAACATTTTCAATCTCCTGAACCAAGCGTTGTAGTGGCCACGTGAGATTGGTTCTTTCCCCATGGTAGATCAGCCTGCTACGGCAAAGAACGCCGGCACAACGGCTTCAGTCTCGATCAGCGGAGTGCAGATCTATATCCGGGTGCCGTAGCCGTCGCAAAATCCGCCCTTGCTTAAAGTCCCTATTGTGTCAATAGTGAATACAAGATAGTATTATAAAAGTCTGCTGACACTCCCTTAAGCTATCCATAGAATTCAAACACTGTAGTAAAAGGGCACTGACAATTGCATCAAAGAGTGGGCAGACTTGAGTGAAACTACCTATGCTGCTTGTATATACTGGCCAACCTTTGTGGAATTCTATGATCTTCCCTTTCAGGTGTCACAATAGGAATACTTTCTTATCAATAAGGGTGGCCATTTTAAGCTCCCTTCAGATCCCCACAACTCCATGACATCGTCCATTTTACTGTTTTTAATTCTATGGAGCTGACATCATGGAAACTGACTGTGTGATCGAATGGATAAGGTGTCAGTCCTTGGTTCAGAAGATTAAAGAGACCCTTAACAATACTTTAACGCGTGTGCATTTTAAAAGTAGACAGCTGTTTCTTAAAAATTAACCTGAAAAAACATGAAGCTTCAATTAAAGGACTAGTATAATTCAACCTGACCGTGTGACCTAATCATATGGCATATAAAGGATAAGTTATATAACTTTGCTGCAGAATTTGAATAGACAAAAAATGACATCATATGCTCTAATGTCCATAAATGTTTCTTCAACCACAATTGGATAATGTCATGAGGTAAAGGAGAGGTGTAAAGGGGAATTCAAAATGGCTAAGGAAGACAACCGTGCTGCTACGACAATCCAATGCATTTACTGGCCAACTTGATCATGCCATTCTTGCCCATCACGTTCCTTTGTTTTTTGTGATTGCCCGTATGGATGGTCGTCACTTTAAATGGTTCAGCCACACTGAATGGCTGGATGGCGTTATCACCTTTGTTTTTATGAAGAATGGTTTCGTGTACCCTATGTCAAAGGTGATACGTTAGGAAGCATTGAAGCACCTTTTCTTTACATTTACAAAACTGGAATACACTTCTCATGGCTGCCGTGTATACACTTCCAGCTCATTTTCTAGAAGTTAGCCACTTTACGTGACAAAAAACACTATTCGAACATGGCCCTGATCTTCGGATTGATTGTTGGAGAACCGTCAAGGGTGTTTCATGGGGGTGCTTGTTAATGTATCTTGCGGTATTTCCTACATAAAAACTTTCTTTAAAGTTGGTGCTTGTTAATATGAACTGGTAGCTGTTTCGTCAAAAGAAAGCAGTTAAAGAACTTGGAACCTTTTCTTCATGACAATAAAGCAATTCAGTCATATGATGTTACCTAATATGAAGGGCCCCTAATGGAGAAATTCCTGACTACAGATCTGAAGACGAAGGACTTTAGTCCCTTCTTGCTTGTTTGACACTTGTGTTTATATCATTTGCAAGCTGTTTTTTACGGTCCGATACACAGGGCACCTGATTTTGGATAAGGTAATTGAGCATACCTTGTTCAATAACAGAGCTTTTGAATGTAACATAGTAGTAGTAATGTATGAAAGCAAACTAATAGGTGAGGTTTCTGACTTTGAGCCAGAACATTGAGGATCTGAGTCCCTTCATAAGTGTCTTCTGGTCGTGGTTTTTCATGTTATCTGGCTGCGGTTTTAGAAAGAACCTTGACAAAACTCACAAAACCACTGTCAGGGGACAAGCAAAACTCAACCTGACCATGTGAACTAATACATCAGGCAAATATTGGATAATTTAGTTGACTCAAGTATTAAGACTGACAGTTGGAGACCATTCATGGTTGTTTAGTGCTGGTGCTTTTTAATGTCACTTGCCAGCTGTTTCTCGGACAAAAACTTTCTTTTAAGTTGGTACTTGTGAACACGACTTGGTCACAGTTTCTGCAACAGAAACTTGAAACTAACACTCACAAGGCTTTGTTTAAGGGAATAACATAAGTCAACCCCAATGATGTCACCTAATATGAAAGGACACCTAATGGAGGAGCTTTCTGACTCCGGATCAAAAGATTGAGGACTTGAGTCTTTGCATAGTTGTGTGATGGTGGTGTTTTTTCACATCATCTTGCTGGTGTTACTAACACTGAAATCTGAGAAAAAAACTCACCAAACATCAGTCAAGGGGCTAACATTGCTCAGCCTGACCATACGGTCGAAACACCTGAGTTTGGATCTGGAGAGTGATTGAGTATGAGAGTTTTTCAATGACAGGGCTGTTTAACTCAACATGACAGCGGTTATTTGACATGGCACTGATCAACCGCTGTCAGTTCTCACAGCTCACTGTTAGGAGTCAGCCTTGTCATGCAATGACCACGTGGCCTAATGGATAAGGTGTCTGACTTCGGATTAGAACACTGAGGGTTCGAGTCCCTTCGTGGTTGGAATTGTGCATTTCATCTGGACCAGCAACAATGGCAGATTTTGCAATGCCTATGGCACCTGGAAAAAAGTGTCTCAAGTGCTGTCACTGTCAAATCCAGCAGAGACTTTAAACAAAAGTGGATTTTAATCAGGGTTTGTCAGCAAAGTAGTTAATTCAGTGTGAGTGCTCATTTATCCTGCTCCCACTGGCAAAAGGAGTAGATGTCATAGATTTAGGGGAAATGGGAAACAGTTAATATTTGATTACAATATTCAAATTTATTGTCATTATGCCAAGTACAGGAACAGAGCATAACCAAAAGAAATGTGCATCTTTTTAATAAACTTTACTTTGAACAATTCAATTTTAAAAAGACGTAAAGTTTGACAATTAAAGCACACATCTAATCAGAGTGTAAATGAACGGTAAAGTGCATGGGAGTGTGCATTTATATACATCATATGTGTACTTTTCATGCACAGCAGTAGAAGAAAGACTAATGTACATGTGAGTAAATATAGATGTTTATAGGGTAGAGAAATTAAGTACCGTATGCCATGCTGGGATGAGGGGAGAATATAGCCTGCAGCAGAAAATTGTTCACTATGGTTTTACTCAGCGAAATTTACACAGTATCCTGTGTCTGTGTGAAAAGTCCACTGAAACACATAATGTTTAGTGTGTCACAATCAATTATAGAAAACATTTTCAATCTCCTGAACCAAGCGTTGTAGTGGCCACGTGAGATTGGTTCTTTCCCCATGGTAGATCAGCCTGCTACGGCAAAGAACGCCGGCACAACGGCTTCAGTCTCGATCAGCGGAGTGCAGATCTATATGCGGGTGCCGTAGCCGTCGCAAAATCCGCCCTTGCTTAAAGTCCCTATTGTGTCAATAGTGAATACAAGATAGTATTATAAAAGTCTGCTGACACTCCCTTAAGCTATCCATAGAATTCAAACACTGTAGTAAAAGGGCACTGACAATTGCATCAAAGAGTGGGCAGACTTGAGTGAAACTACCTATGCTGCTTGTATATACTGGCCAACCTTTGTGGAATTCTATGATCTTCCCTTTCAGGTGTCACAATAGGAATACTTTCTTATCAATAAGGGTGGCCATTTTAAGCTCCCTTCAGATCCCCACAACTCCATGACATCGTCCATTTTACTGTTTTTAATTCTATGGAGCTGACATCATGGAAACTGACTGTGTGATCGAATGGATAAGGTGTCAGTCCTTGGTTCAGAAGATTAAAGAGACCCTTAACAATACTTTAACGCGTGTGCATTTTAAAAGTAGACAGCTGTTTCTTAAAAATTAACCTGAAAAAACATGAGGTTTCAATTAAAGGACTAGTATAATTCAGCCTGACCGTGTGACCTAATCATATGGCATATAAAGGATAAGTTATATAACTTTGCTGCAGAATTTGAATAGACAAAAAATGACGTCATATGCTCTAATGTCCATAAACGTTTCTTCAACCACAATTGGATAATGTCATGAGGTAAAGGAGAGGTGTAAAGGGGAATTCAAAACGGCTAAGGAAGACAACCGTGCTGCTACGACAATCCAATGCATTTACTGGCCAACTTGATCATGCCATTCTTGCCCATCACGTTCCTTTGTTTTTTGTGATTGCCCGTATGGATGGTCGTCACTTTAAATGGTTCAGCCACACTGAATGGCTGGATGGCGTTATCACCTTTGTTTTTATGAAGAATGGTTTCGTGTACCCTATGTCAAAGGTGATACGTTAGGAAGCATTGAAGCACCTTTTCTTTACATTTACAAAACTGGAATACACTTCTCATGGCTGCCGTGTATACACTTCCAGCTCATTTTCTAGAAGTTAGCCACTTTCCGTGACAAAAAACACTATTCGAACATGGCCCTGATCTTCGGATTGATTGTTGGAGAACCTTCAAGGGTGTTTCATGGGGGTGCTTGTTAATGTATCTTGCGGTATTTCCTACATAAAAACTTTCTTTAAAGTTGGTGCTTGTTAATATGAACTGGTAGCTGTTTCGTCAAAAGAAAGCAGTTAAAGAACTTGGAACCTTTTCTTCATGACAATAAAGCAATTCAGTCATATGATGTTACCTAATATGAAGGGCCCCTAATGGAGAAATTCCTGACTACGGATCTGAAGACGAAGGACTTTAGTCCCTTCTTGCTTGTTTGACACTTGTGTTTATATCATTTGCAAGCTGTTTTTTACGGTCCGATACACAGGGCACCTGATTTTGGATAAGTTAATTGAGCATACCTTGTTCAATAACAGAGCTTTTGAATGTAACATAGTAGTAGTAATGTATGAAAGCAAACTAATAGGTGAGGTTTCTGACTTTGAGCCAGAACATTGAGGATCTGAGTCCCTTCATAAGTGTCTTCTGGTCGTGGTTTTTCATGTTATCTGGCTGCGGTTTTAGAAAGAACCTTGACAAAACTCACAAAACCACTGTCAAGGGACAAGCAAAACTCAACCTGACCATGTGAACTAATACATCAGGCAAATATTGGATAATTTAGTTGACTCAAGTATTAAGACTGACAGTCGGAGACCATTCATGGTTGTTTAGTGCTGGTGCTTTTTAATGTCACTTGCCAGCTGTTTCTCGGACAAAAACTTTCTTTTAAGCTGGTACTTGTTAACACGACTTGGTCACAGTTTCTGCAACAGAAACTTGAAACTAACACTCACAAGGCTTTGTTTAAGGGAATAACATAAGTCAACCCCAATGATGTCACCTAATATGAAAGGACACCTAATGGAGGAGCTTTCTGACTCCGGATCAAAAGATTGAGGACTTGAGTCTTTGCATAGTTGTGTGATGGTGGTGTTTTTTCATATCATCTTGCTGGTGTTACTAACACTGAAATCTGAGAAAAAAACTCACCAAACATCAGTCAAGGGGCTAACATTGCTCAGCCTGACCATACGGTCGAAACACCTGAGTTTGGATCTGGAGAGTGATTGAGTATGAGAGTTTTTCAATGACAGGGCTGTTTAACTCAACATGACAGCGGTTATTTGACATGGCACTGATCAACCGCTGTCAGTTCTCACAGCTCACTGTTAGGAGTCAGCCTTGTCATGCAATGACCACGTGGCCTAATGGATAAGGCGTCTGACTTCGGATCAGAAGACTGAGGGTTTGAGTCCCTTCGTGGTTGGAATTGTGCATTTCATCTGGACCAACAACAATGGCAGATTTTGCAATGCCTATGGCACCTGGAAAAAAGTGTCTCAAGTGCTGGTGCTGTCACTGTCAAGTCCAGCAGAGACTTTAAACAAAAGTGGATTTTAATCAGGGTTTGTCAGCAAAGTAGTTAATTCAGTGTGAGTGCTCATTTGTTCTGCTCCCACTGGCAAAAGGAGTTGATGTCATAGATTTAGGGGAAAAGGGAAACAGTTAATATTTGATTACAATATTCAAATTTATTGTCATTATGCCAAGTACAGGAACAGAGCATAACCAAAAGAAATGTGCATCTTTTTAATAAACTTTACTTTGAACAATTCAATTTTAAAAAGACGTAAAGTTTGACAATTAAAGCACACATCTAATCAGAGTGTAAATGAACGGTAAAGTGCATGGGAGTATGCATTTATATACATCATATGTGTACTTTTCATGCACAGCAGTAGAAGAAAGACTAATGTACATGTGAGTAAATATAGATGTTTATAGGGTAGAGAAATTAAGTACCGTATGCCATGCTGGGATGAGGGGAGAATATAGCCTGCAGCAGAAAATTGTTCACTATGGTTTTACTCAGCGAAATTTACACAGTATCCTGTGTCTGTGTGAAAAGTCCACTGAAACACATAATGTTTAGTGTGTCACAATCAATTATAGAAAACATTTTCAATCTCCTGAACCAAGCGTTGTAGTGGCCACGTGAGATTGGTTCTTTCCCCATGGTAGATCAGCCTGCTACGGCAAAGAACGCCGGCACAACGGCTTCAGTCTCGATCAGCGGAGTGCAGATCTATATGCGGGTGCCGTAGCCGTCGCAAAATCCGCCCTTGCTTAAAGTCCCTATTGTGTCAATAGTGAATACAAGATAGTATTATAAAAGTCTGCTGACACTCCCTTAAGCTATCCATAGAATTCAAACACTGTAGTAAAAGGGCACTGACAATTGCATCAAAGAGTGGGCAGACTTGAGTGAAACTACCTATGCTGCTTGTATATACTGGCCAACCTTTGTGGAATTCTATGATCTTCCCTTTCAGGTGTCACAATAGGAATACTTTCTTATCAATAAGGGTGGCCATTTTAAGCTCCCTTCAGATCCCCACAACTCCATGACATCGTCCATTTTACTGTTTTTAATTCTATGGAGCTGACATCATGGAAACTGACTGTGTGATCGAATGGATAAGGTGTCAGTCCTTGGTTCAGAAGATTAAAGAGACCCTTAACAATACTTTAACGCGTGTGCATTTTAAAAGTAGACAGCTGTTTCTTAAAAATTAACCTGAAAAAACATGAGGTTTCAATTAAAGGACTAGTATAATTCAGCCTGACCGTGTGACCTAATCATATGGCATATAAAGGATAAGTTATATAACTTTGCTGCAGAATTTGAATAGACAAAAAATGACGTCATATGCTCTAATGTCCATAAACGTTTCTTCAACCACAATTGGATAATGTCATGAGGTAAAGGAGAGGTGTAAAGGGGAATTCAAAACGGCTAAGGAAGACAACCGTGCTGCTACGACAATCCAATGCATTTACTGGCCAACTTGATCATGCCATTCTTGCCCATCACGTTCCTTTGTTTTTTGTGATTGCCCGTATGGATGGTCGTCACTTTAAATGGTTCAGCCACACTGAATGGCTGGATGGCGTTATCACCTTTGTTTTTATGAAGAATGGTTTCGTGTACCCTATGTCAAAGGTGATACGTTAGGAAGCATTGAAGCACCTTTTCTTTACATTTACAAAACTGGAATACACTTCTCATGGCTGCCGTGTATACACTTCCAGCTCATTTTCTAGAAGTTAGCCACTTTCCGTGACAAAAAACACTATTCGAACATGGCCCTGATCTTCGGATTGATTGTTGGAGAACCTTCAAGGGTGTTTCATGGGGGTGCTTGTTAATGTATCTTGCGGTATTTCCTACATAAAAACTTTCTTTAAAGTTGGTGCTTGTTAATATGAACTGGTAGCTGTTTCGTCAAAAGAAAGCAGTTAAAGAACTTGGAACCTTTTCTTCATGACAATAAAGCAATTCAGTCATATGATGTTACCTAATATGAAGGGCCCCTAATGGAGAAATTCCTGACTACGGATCTGAAGACGAAGGACTTTAGTCCCTTCTTGCTTGTTTGACACTTGTGTTTATATCATTTGCAAGCTGTTTTTTACGGTCCGATACACAGGGCACCTGATTTTGGATAAGGTAATTGAGCATACTTTGTTCAATAACAGAGCTTTTGAATGTAACATAGTAGTAGTAATGTATAAAAGCAAACTAATAGGTGAGGTTTCTGACTTTGAGCCAGAACATTGAGGATCTGAGTCCCTTCATAAGTGTCTTCTGGTCGTGGTTTTTCATGTTATCTGGCTGCGGTTTTAGAAAGAACCTTGACAAAACTCACAAAACCACTGTCAAGGGACAAGCAAAACTCAACCTGACCATGTGAACTAATACATCAGGCAAATATTGGATAATTTAGTTGACTCAAGTATTAAGACTGACAGTTGGAGACCATTCATGGTTGTTTAGTGCTGGTGCTTTTTAATGTCACTTGCCAGCTGTTTCTCGGACAAAAACTTTCTTTTAAGCTGGTACTTGTTAACACGACTTGGTCACAGTTTCTGCAACAGAAACTTGAAACTAACACTCACAAGGCTTTGTTTAAGGGAATAACATAAGTCAACCCCAATGATGTCACCTAATATGAAAGGACACCTAATGGAGGAGCTTTCTGACTCCGGATCAAAAGATTGAGGACTTGAGTCTTTGCATAGTTGTGTGATGGTGGTGCTTTTTCATATCATCTTGCTGGTGTTACTAACACTGAAATCTGAGAAAAAAACTCACCAAACTTCAGTCAAGGGGCTAACATTGCTCAGCCTGACCATACGGTCGAAACACCTGAGTTTGGATCTGGAGAGTGATTGAGTATGAGAGTTTTTCAATGACAGGGCTGTTTAACTCAACATGACAGCGGTTATTTGACATGGCACTGATCAACCGCTGTCAGTTCTCACAGCTCACTGTTAGGAGTCAGCCTTGTCATGCAATGACCACGTGGCCTAATGGATAAGGCGTCTGACTTCGGATCAGAAGACTGAGGGTTTGAGTCCCTTCGTGGTTGGAATTGTGCATTTCATCTGGACCAGCAACAATGGCAGATTTTGCAATGCCTATGGCACCTGGAAAAAAGTGTCTCAAGTGCTGGTGCTGTCACTGTCAAATCCAGCAGAGACTTTAAACAAAAGTGGATTTTAATCAGGGTTTGTCAGCAAAGTAGTTAATTCAGTGTGAGTGCTCATTTGTCCTGCTCCCACTGGCAAAAGGAGTAGATGTCATAGATTTAGGGGAAATGGGAAACAGTTAATATTTGATTACAATATTCAAATTTATTGTCATTATGCCAAGTACAGGAACAGAGCATAACCAAAAGAAATGTGCATCTTTTTAATAAACTTTACTTTGAACAATTCAATTTTAAAAAGACGTAAAGTTTGACAATTAAAGCACACACCTAATCAGAGTGTGAATGAATGGTAAAGTGCATGGGAGTGTGCATTTATATACATCATATGTGTACTTTTCATGCACAGCAGTAGAAGAAAGACTAATGTACATGTGAGTAAATATAAATGTTTATAGGGTAGAGAAATTAAGTACCGTATGCCATGCTGGGATGAGGGGAGAATATAGCCTGCAGCAGAAAATTGTTCACTATGGTTTTACTCAGCGAAATTTACACAGTATCCTGTGTCTGTGTGAAAAGTCCACTGAAACACATAATGTTTAGTGTGTCACAATCAATTATAGAAAACATTTTCAATCTCCTGAACCAAGCGTTGTAGTGGCCACGTGAGATTGGTTCTTTCCCCATGGTAGATCAGCCTGCTACGGCAAAGAACGCCGGCACAACGGCTTCAGTCTCGATCAGCGGAGTGCAGATCTATATCCGGGTGCCGTAGCCGTCGCAAAATCCGCCCTTGCTTAAAGTCCCTATTGTGTCAATAGTGAATACAAGATAGTATTATAAAAGTCTGCTGACACTCCCTTAAGCTATCCATAGAATTCAAACACTGTAGTAAAAGGGCACTGACAATTGCATCAAAGAGTGGGCAGACTTGAGTGAAACTACCTATGCTGCTTGTATATACTGGCCAACCTTTGTGGAATTCTATGATCTTCCCTTTCAGGTGTCACAATAGGAATACTTTCTTATCAATAAGGGTGGCCATTTTAAGCTCCCTTCAGATCCCCACAACTCCATGACATCGTCCATTTTACTGTTTTTAATTCTATGGAGCTGACATCATGGAAACTGACTGTGTGATCGAATGGATAAGGTGTCAGTCCTTGGTTCAGAAGATTAAAGAGACCCTTAACAATACTTTAACGCGTGTGCATTTTAAAAGTAGACAGCTGTTTCTTAAAAATTAACCTGAAAAAACATGAAGCTTCAATTAAAGGACTAGTATAATTCAACCTGACCGTGTGACCTAATCATATGGCATATAAAGGATAAGTTATATAACTTTGCTGCAGAATTTGAATAGACAAAAAATGACATCATATGCTCTAATGTCCATAAATGTTTCTTCAACCACAATTGGATAATGTCATGAGGTAAAGGAGAGGTGTAAAGGGGAATTCAAAATGGCTAAGGAAGACAACCGTGCTGCTACGACAATCCAATGCATTTACTGGCCAACTTGATCATGCCATTCTTGCCCATCACGTTCCTTTGTTTTTTGTGATTGCCCGTATGGATGGTCGTCACTTTAAATGGTTCAGCCACACTGAATGGCTGGATGGCGTTATCACCTTTGTTTTTATGAAGAATGGTTTCGTGTACCCTATGTCAAAGGTGATACGTTAGGAAGCATTGAAGCACCTTTTCTTTACATTTACAAAACTGGAATACACTTCTCATGGCTGCCGTGTATACACTTCCAGCTCATTTTCTAGAAGTTAGCCACTTTACGTGACAAAAAACACTATTCGAACATGGCCCTGATCTTCGGATTGATTGTTGGAGAACCGTCAAGGGTGTTTCATGGGGGTGCTTGTTAATGTATCTTGCGGTATTTCCTACATAAAAACTTTCTTTAAAGTTGGTGCTTGTTAATATGAACTGGTAGCTGTTTCGTCAAAAGAAAGCAGTTAAAGAACTTGGAACCTTTTCTTCATGACAATAAAGCAATTCAGTCATATGATGTTACCTAATATGAAGGGCCCCTAATGGAGAAATTCCTGACTACAGATCTGAAGACGAAGGACTTTAGTCCCTTCTTGCTTGTTTGACACTTGTGTTTATATCATTTGCAAGCTGTTTTTTACGGTCCGATACACAGGGCACCTGATTTTGGATAAGGTAATTGAGCATACCTTGTTCAATAACAGAGCTTTTGAATGTAACATAGTAGTAGTAATGTATGAAAGCAAACTAATAGGTGAGGTTTCTGACTTTGAGCCAGAACATTGAGGATCTGAGTCCCTTCATAAGTGTCTTCTGGTCGTGGTTTTTCATGTTATCTGGCTGCGGTTTTAGAAAGAACCTTGACAAAACTCACAAAACCACTGTCAGGGGACAAGCAAAACTCAACCTGACCATGTGAACTAATACATCAGGCAAATATTGGATAATTTAGTTGACTCAAGTATTAAGACTGACAGTTGGAGACCATTCATGGTTGTTTAGTGCTGGTGCTTTTTAATGTCACTTGCCAGCTGTTTCTCGGACAAAAACTTTCTTTTAAGTTGGTACTTGTGAACACGACTTGGTCACAGTTTCTGCAACAGAAACTTGAAACTAACACTCACAAGGCTTTGTTTAAGGGAATAACATAAGTCAACCCCAATGATGTCACCTAATATGAAAGGACACCTAATGGAGGAGCTTTCTGACTCCGGATCAAAAGATTGAGGACTTGAGTCTTTGCATAGTTGTGTGATGGTGGTGTTTTTTCACATCATCTTGCTGGTGTTACTAACACTGAAATCTGAGAAAAAAACTCACCAAACATCAGTCAAGGGGCTAACATTGCTCAGCCTGACCATACGGTCGAAACACCTGAGTTTGGATCTGGAGAGTGATTGAGTATGAGAGTTTTTCAATGACAGGGCTGTTTAACTCAACATGACAGCGGTTATTTGACATGGCACTGATCAACCGCTGTCAGTTCTCACAGCTCACTGTTAGGAGTCAGCCTTGTCATGCAATGACCACGTGGCCTAATGGATAAGGTGTCTGACTTCGGATTAGAACACTGAGGGTTCGAGTCCCTTCGTGGTTGGAATTGTGCATTTCATCTGGACCAGCAACAATGGCAGATTTTGCAATGCCTATGGCACCTGGAAAAAAGTGTCTCAAGTGCTGTCACTGTCAAATCCAGCAGAGACTTTAAACAAAAGTGGATTTTAATCAGGGTTTGTCAGCAAAGTAGTTAATTCAGTGTGAGTGCTCATTTATCCTGCTCCCACTGGCAAAAGGAGTAGATGTCATAGATTTAGGGGAAATGGGAAACAGTTAATATTTGATTACAATATTCAAATTTATTGTCATTATGCCAAGTACAGGAACAGAGCATAACCAAAAGAAATGTGCATCTTTTTAATAAACTTTACTTTGAACAATTCAATTTTAAAAAGACGTAAAGTTTGACAATTAAAGCACACATCTAATCAGAGTGTAAATGAACGGTAAAGTGCATGGGAGTGTGCATTTATATACATCATATGTGTACTTTTCATGCACAGCAGTAGAAGAAAGACTAATGTACATGTGAGTAAATATAGATGTTTATAGGGTAGAGAAATTAAGTACCGTATGCCATGCTGGGATGAGGGGAGAATATAGCCTGCAGCAGAAAATTGTTCACTATGGTTTTACTCAGCGAAATTTACACAGTATCCTGTGTCTGTGTGAAAAGTCCACTGAAACACATAATGTTTAGTGTGTCACAATCAATTATAGAAAACATTTTCAATCTCCTGAACCAAGCGTTGTAGTGGCCACGTGAGATTGGTTCTTTCCCCATGGTAGATCAGCCTGCTACGGCAAAGAACGCCGGCACAACGGCTTCAGTCTCGATCAGCGGAGTGCAGATCTATATGCGGGTGCCGTAGCCGTCGCAAAATCCGCCCTTGCTTAAAGTCCCTATTGTGTCAATAGTGAATACAAGATAGTATTATAAAAGTCTGCTGACACTCCCTTAAGCTATCCATAGAATTCAAACACTGTAGTAAAAGGGCACTGACAATTGCATCAAAGAGTGGGCAGACTTGAGTGAAACTACCTATGCTGCTTGTATATACTGGCCAACCTTTGTGGAATTCTATGATCTTCCCTTTCAGGTGTCACAATAGGAATACTTTCTTATCAATAAGGGTGGCCATTTTAAGCTCCCTTCAGATCCCCACAACTCCATGACATCGTCCATTTTACTGTTTTTAATTCTATGGAGCTGACATCATGGAAACTGACTGTGTGATCGAATGGATAAGGTGTCAGTCCTTGGTTCAGAAGATTAAAGAGACCCTTAACAATACTTTAACGCGTGTGCATTTTAAAAGTAGACAGCTGTTTCTTAAAAATTAACCTGAAAAAACATGAGGTTTCAATTAAAGGACTAGTATAATTCAGCCTGACCGTGTGACCTAATCATATGGCATATAAAGGATAAGTTATATAACTTTGCTGCAGAATTTGAATAGACAAAAAATGACGTCATATGCTCTAATGTCCATAAACGTTTCTTCAACCACAATTGGATAATGTCATGAGGTAAAGGAGAGGTGTAAAGGGGAATTCAAAACGGCTAAGGAAGACAACCGTGCTGCTACGACAATCCAATGCATTTACTGGCCAACTTGATCATGCCATTCTTGCCCATCACGTTCCTTTGTTTTTTGTGATTGCCCGTATGGATGGTCGTCACTTTAAATGGTTCAGCCACACTGAATGGCTGGATGGCGTTATCACCTTTGTTTTTATGAAGAATGGTTTCGTGTACCCTATGTCAAAGGTGATACGTTAGGAAGCATTGAAGCACCTTTTCTTTACATTTACAAAACTGGAATACACTTCTCATGGCTGCCGTGTATACACTTCCAGCTCATTTTCTAGAAGTTAGCCACTTTCCGTGACAAAAAACACTATTCGAACATGGCCCTGATCTTCGGATTGATTGTTGGAGAACCTTCAAGGGTGTTTCATGGGGGTGCTTGTTAATGTATCTTGCGGTATTTCCTACATAAAAACTTTCTTTAAAGTTGGTGCTTGTTAATATGAACTGGTAGCTGTTTCGTCAAAAGAAAGCAGTTAAAGAACTTGGAACCTTTTCTTCATGACAATAAAGCAATTCAGTCATATGATGTTACCTAATATGAAGGGCCCCTAATGGAGAAATTCCTGACTACGGATCTGAAGACGAAGGACTTTAGTCCCTTCTTGCTTGTTTGACACTTGTGTTTATATCATTTGCAAGCTGTTTTTTACGGTCCGATACACAGGGCACCTGATTTTGGATAAGTTAATTGAGCATACCTTGTTCAATAACAGAGCTTTTGAATGTAACATAGTAGTAGTAATGTATGAAAGCAAACTAATAGGTGAGGTTTCTGACTTTGAGCCAGAACATTGAGGATCTGAGTCCCTTCATAAGTGTCTTCTGGTCGTGGTTTTTCATGTTATCTGGCTGCGGTTTTAGAAAGAACCTTGACAAAACTCACAAAACCACTGTCAAGGGACAAGCAAAACTCAACCTGACCATGTGAACTAATACATCAGGCAAATATTGGATAATTTAGTTGACTCAAGTATTAAGACTGACAGTCGGAGACCATTCATGGTTGTTTAGTGCTGGTGCTTTTTAATGTCACTTGCCAGCTGTTTCTCGGACAAAAACTTTCTTTTAAGCTGGTACTTGTTAACACGACTTGGTCACAGTTTCTGCAACAGAAACTTGAAACTAACACTCACAAGGCTTTGTTTAAGGGAATAACATAAGTCAACCCCAATGATGTCACCTAATATGAAAGGACACCTAATGGAGGAGCTTTCTGACTCCGGATCAAAAGATTGAGGACTTGAGTCTTTGCATAGTTGTGTGATGGTGGTGTTTTTTCATATCATCTTGCTGGTGTTACTAACACTGAAATCTGAGAAAAAAACTCACCAAACATCAGTCAAGGGGCTAACATTGCTCAGCCTGACCATACGGTCGAAACACCTGAGTTTGGATCTGGAGAGTGATTGAGTATGAGAGTTTTTCAATGACAGGGCTGTTTAACTCAACATGACAGCGGTTATTTGACATGGCACTGATCAACCGCTGTCAGTTCTCACAGCTCACTGTTAGGAGTCAGCCTTGTCATGCAATGACCACGTGGCCTAATGGATAAGGCGTCTGACTTCGGATCAGAAGACTGAGGGTTTGAGTCCCTTCGTGGTTGGAATTGTGCATTTCATCTGGACCAACAACAATGGCAGATTTTGCAATGCCTATGGCACCTGGAAAAAAGTGTCTCAAGTGCTGGTGCTGTCACTGTCAAGTCCAGCAGAGACTTTAAACAAAAGTGGATTTTAATCAGGGTTTGTCAGCAAAGTAGTTAATTCAGTGTGAGTGCTCATTTGTTCTGCTCCCACTGGCAAAAGGAGTTGATGTCATAGATTTAGGGGAAAAGGGAAACAGTTAATATTTGATTACAATATTCAAATTTATTGTCATTATGCCAAGTACAGGAACAGAGCATAACCAAAAGAAATGTGCATCTTTTTAATAAACTTTACTTTGAACAATTCAATTTTAAAAAGACGTAAAGTTTGACAATTAAAGCACACATCTAATCAGAGTGTAAATGAACGGTAAAGTGCATGGGAGTATGCATTTATATACATCATATGTGTACTTTTCATGCACAGCAGTAGAAGAAAGACTAATGTACATGTGAGTAAATATAGATGTTTATAGGGTAGAGAAATTAAGTACCGTATGCCATGCTGGGATGAGGGGAGAATATAGCCTGCAGCAGAAAATTGTTCACTATGGTTTTACTCAGCGAAATTTACACAGTATCCTGTGTCTGTGTGAAAAGTCCACTGAAACACATAATGTTTAGTGTGTCACAATCAATTATAGAAAACATTTTCAATCTCCTGAACCAAGCGTTGTAGTGGCCACGTGAGATTGGTTCTTTCCCCATGGTAGATCAGCCTGCTACGGCAAAGAACGCCGGCACAACGGCTTCAGTCTCGATCAGCGGAGTGCAGATCTATATGCGGGTGCCGTAGCCGTCGCAAAATCCGCCCTTGCTTAAAGTCCCTATTGTGTCAATAGTGAATACAAGATAGTATTATAAAAGTCTGCTGACACTCCCTTAAGCTATCCATAGAATTCAAACACTGTAGTAAAAGGGCACTGACAATTGCATCAAAGAGTGGGCAGACTTGAGTGAAACTACCTATGCTGCTTGTATATACTGGCCAACCTTTGTGGAATTCTATGATCTTCCCTTTCAGGTGTCACAATAGGAATACTTTCTTATCAATAAGGGTGGCCATTTTAAGCTCCCTTCAGATCCCCACAACTCCATGACATCGTCCATTTTACTGTTTTTAATTCTATGGAGCTGACATCATGGAAACTGACTGTGTGATCGAATGGATAAGGTGTCAGTCCTTGGTTCAGAAGATTAAAGAGACCCTTAACAATACTTTAACGCGTGTGCATTTTAAAAGTAGACAGCTGTTTCTTAAAAATTAACCTGAAAAAACATGAGGTTTCAATTAAAGGACTAGTATAATTCAGCCTGACCGTGTGACCTAATCATATGGCATATAAAGGATAAGTTATATAACTTTGCTGCAGAATTTGAATAGACAAAAAATGACGTCATATGCTCTAATGTCCATAAACGTTTCTTCAACCACAATTGGATAATGTCATGAGGTAAAGGAGAGGTGTAAAGGGGAATTCAAAACGGCTAAGGAAGACAACCGTGCTGCTACGACAATCCAATGCATTTACTGGCCAACTTGATCATGCCATTCTTGCCCATCACGTTCCTTTGTTTTTTGTGATTGCCCGTATGGATGGTCGTCACTTTAAATGGTTCAGCCACACTGAATGGCTGGATGGCGTTATCACCTTTGTTTTTATGAAGAATGGTTTCGTGTACCCTATGTCAAAGGTGATACGTTAGGAAGCATTGAAGCACCTTTTCTTTACATTTACAAAACTGGAATACACTTCTCATGGCTGCCGTGTATACACTTCCAGCTCATTTTCTAGAAGTTAGCCACTTTCCGTGACAAAAAACACTATTCGAACATGGCCCTGATCTTCGGATTGATTGTTGGAGAACCTTCAAGGGTGTTTCATGGGGGTGCTTGTTAATGTATCTTGCGGTATTTCCTACATAAAAACTTTCTTTAAAGTTGGTGCTTGTTAATATGAACTGGTAGCTGTTTCGTCAAAAGAAAGCAGTTAAAGAACTTGGAACCTTTTCTTCATGACAATAAAGCAATTCAGTCATATGATGTTACCTAATATGAAGGGCCCCTAATGGAGAAATTCCTGACTACGGATCTGAAGACGAAGGACTTTAGTCCCTTCTTGCTTGTTTGACACTTGTGTTTATATCATTTGCAAGCTGTTTTTTACGGTCCGATACACAGGGCACCTGATTTTGGATAAGTTAATTGAGCATACCTTGTTCAATAACAGAGCTTTTGAATGTAACATAGTAGTAGTAATGTATGAAAGCAAACTAATAGGTGAGGTTTCTGACTTTGAGCCAGAACATTGAGGATCTGAGTCCCTTCATAAGTGTCTTCTGGTCGTGGTTTTTCATGTTATCTGGCTGCGGTTTTAGAAAGAACCTTGACAAAACTCACAAAACCACTGTCAAGGGACAAGCAAAACTCAACCTGACCATGTGAACTAATACATCAGGCAAATATTGGATAATTTAGTTGACTCAAGTATTAAGACTGACAGTTGGAGACCATTCATGGTTGTTTAGTGCTGGTGCTTTTTAATGTCACTTGCCAGCTGTTTCTCGGACAAAAACTTTCTTTTAAGCTGGTACTTGTTAACACGACTTGGTCACAGTTTCTGCAACAGAAACTTGAAACTAACACTCACAAGGCTTTGTTTAAGGGAATAACATAAGTCAACCCCAATGATGTCACCTAATATGAAAGGACACCTAATGGAGGAGCTTTCTGACTCCGGATCAAAAGATTGAGGACTTGAGTCTTTGCATAGTTGTGTGATGGTGGTGTTTTTTCATATCATCTTGCTGGTGTTACTAACACTGAAATCTGAGAAAAAAACTCACCAAACATCAGTCAAGGGGCTAACATTGCTCAGCCTGACCATACGGTCGAAACACCTGAGTTTGGATCTGGAGAGTGATTGAGTATGAGAGTTTTTCAATGACAGGGCTGTTTAACTCAACATGACAGCGGTTATTTGACATGGCACTGATCAACCGCTGTCAGTTCTCACAGCTCACTGTTAGGAGTCAGCCTTGTCATGCAATGACCACGTGGCCTAATGGATAAGGCGTCTGACTTCGGATCAGTAGACTGAGGGTTTGAGTCCCTTCGTGGTTGGAATTGTGCATTTCATCTAGACCAGCAACAATGGCAGATTTTGCAATGCCTATGGCACCTGGAAAAAAGTGTCTCAAGTGCTGGTGCTGTCACTGTCAAATCCAGCAGAGACTTTAAACAAAAGTGGATTTTAATCAGGGTTTGTCAGCAAAGTAGTTAATTCAGTGTGAGTGCTCATTTGTTCTGCTCCCACTGGCAAAAGGAGTTGATGTCATAGATTTAGGGGAAAAGGGAAACAGTTAATATTTGATTACAATATTCAAATTTATTGTCATTATGCCAAGTACAGGAACAGAGCATAACCAAAAGAAATGTGCATCTTTTTAATAAACTTTACTTTGAACAATTCAATTTTAAAAAGACGTAAAGTTTGACAATTAAAGCACACATCTAATCAGAGTGTAAATGAACGGTAAAGTGCATGGGAGTATGCATTTATATACATCATATGTGTACTTTTCATGCACAGCAGTAGAAGAAAGACTAATGTACATGTGAGTAAATATAGATGTTTATAGGGTAGAGAAATTAAGTACCGTATGCCATGCTGGGATGAGGGGAGAATATAGCCTGCAGCAGAAAATTGTTCACTATGGTTTTACTCAGCGAAATTTACACAGTATCCTGTGTCTGTGTGAAAAGTCCACTGAAACACATAATGTTTAGTGTGTCACAATCAATTATAGAAAACATTTTCAATCTCCTGAACCAAGCGTTGTAGTGGCCACGTGAGATTGGTTCTTTCCCCATGGTAGATCAGCCTGCTACGGCAAAGAACGCCGGCACAACGGCTTCAGTCTCGATCAGCGGAGTGCAGATCTATATCCGGGTGCCGTAGCCGTCGCAAAATCCGCCCTTGCTTAAAGTCCCTATTGTGACAATAGTGAATACAAGATAGTATTATAAAAGTCTGCTGACACTCCCTTAAGCTATCCATAGAATTCAAACACTGTAGTAAAAGGGCACTGACAATTGCATCAAAGAGTGGGCAGACTTGAGTGAAACTACCTATGCTGCTTGTATATACTGGCCAACCTTTGTGGAATTCTATGATCTTCCCTTTCAGGTGTCACAATAGGAATACTTTCTTATCAATAAGGGTGGCCATTTTAAGCTCCCTTCAGATCCCCACAACTCCATGACATCGTCCATTTTACTGTTTTTAATTCTATGGAGCTGACATCATGGAAACTGACTGTGTGATCGAATGGATAAGGTGTCAGTCCTTGGTTCAGAAGATTAAAGAGACCCTTAACAATACTTTAACGCGTGTGCATTTTAAAAGTAGACAGCTGTTTCTTAAAAATTAACCTGAAAAAACATGAAGCTTCAATTAAAGGACTAGTATAATTCAACCTGACCGTGTGACCTAATCATATGGCATATAAAGGATAAGTTATATAACTTTGCTGCAGAATTTGAATAGACAAAAAATGACATCATATGCTCTAATGTCCATAAACGTTTCTTCAACCACAATTGGATAATGTCATGAGGTAAAGGAGAGGTGTAAAGGGGAATTCAAAACGGCTAAGGAAGACAACCGTGCTGCTACGACAATCCAATGCATTTACTGGCCAACTTGATCATGCCATTCTTGCCCATCACGTTCCTTTGTTTTTTGTGATTGCCCGTATGGATGGTCGTCACTTTAAATGGTTCAGCCACACTGAATGGCTGGATGGCGTTATCACCTTTGTTTTTATGAAGAATGGTTTCGTGTACCCTATGTCAAAGGTGATACGTTAGGAAGCATTGAAGCACCTTTTCTTTACATTTACAAAACTGGAATACACTTCTCATGGCTGCCGTGTATACACTTCCAGCTCATTTTCTAGAAGTTAGCCACTTTCCGTGACAAAAAACACTATTCGAACATGGCCCTGATCTTCGGATTGATTGTTGGAGAACCTTCAAGGGTGTTTCATGGGGGTGCTTGTTAATGTATCTTGCGGTATTTCCTACATAAAAACTTTCTTTAAAGTTGGTGCTTGTTAATATGAACTGGTAGCTGTTTCGTCAAAAGAAAGCAGTTAAAGAACTTGGAACCTTTTCTTCATGACAATAAAGCAATTCAGTCATATGATGTTACCTAATATGAAGGGCCCCTAATGGAGAAATTCCTGACTACGGATCTGAAGACGAAGGACTTTAGTCCCTTCTTGCTTGTTTGACACTTGTGTTTATATCATTTGCAAGCTGTTTTTTACGGTCCGATACACAGGGCACCTGATTTTGGATAAGTTAATTGAGCATACCTTGTTCAATAACAGAGCTTTTGAATGTAACATAGTAGTAGTAATGTATGAAAGCAAACTAATAGGTGAGGTTTCTGACTTTGAGCCAGAACATTGAGGATCTGAGTCCCTTCATAAGTGTCTTCTGGTCGTGGTTTTTCATGTTATCTGGCTGCGGTTTTAGAAAGAACCTTGACAAAACTCACAAAACCACTGTCAAGGGACAAGCAAAACTCAACCTGACCATGTGAACTAATACATCAGGCAAATATTGGATAATTTAGTTGACTCAAGTATTAAGACTGACAGTCGGAGACCATTCATGGTTGTTTAGTGCTGGTGCTTTTTAATGTCACTTGCCAGCTGTTTCTCGGACAAAAACTTTCTTTTAAGCTGGTACTTGTTAACACGACTTGGTCACAGTTTCTGCAACAGAAACTTGAAACTAACACTCACAAGGCTTTGTTTAAGGGAATAACATAAGTCAACCCCAATGATGTCACCTAATATGAAAGGACACCTAATGGAGGAGCTTTCTGACTCCGGATCAAAAGATTGAGGACTTGAGTCTTTGCATAGTTGTGTGATGGTGGTGCTTTTTCATATCATCTTGCTGGTGTTACTAACACTGAAATCTGAGAAAAAAACTCACCAAACTTCAGTCAAGGGGCTAACATTGCTCAGCCTGACCATACGGTCGAAACACCTGAGTTTGGATCTGGAGAGTGATTGAGTATGAGAGTTTTTCAATGACAGGGCTGTTTAACTCAACATGACAGCGGTTATTTGACATGGCACTGATCAACCGCTGTCAGTTCTCACAGCTCACTGTTAGGAGTCAGCCTTGTCATGCAATGACCACGTGGCCTAATGGATAAGGCGTCTGACTTCGGATCAGTAGACTGAGGGTTTGAGTCCCTTCGTGGTTGGAATTGTGCATTTCATCTGGACCAGCAACAATGGCAGATTTTGCAATGCCTATGGCACCTGGAAAAAAGTGTCTCAAGTGCTGGTGCTGTCACTGTCAAATCCAGCAGAGACTTTAAACAAAAGTGGATTTTAATCAGGGTTTGTCAGCAAAGTAGTTAATTCAGTGTGAGTGCTCATTTGTTCTGCTCCCACTGGCAAAAGGAGTTGATGTCATAGATTTAGGGGAAAAGGGAAACAGTTAATATTTGATTACAATATTCAAATTTATTGTCATTATGCCAAGTACAGGAACAGAGCATAACCAAAAGAAATGTGCATCTTTTTAATAAACTTTACTTTGAACAATTCAATTTTAAAAAGACGTAAAGTTTGACAATTAAAGCACACATCTAATCAGAGTGTAAATGAACGGTAAAGTGCATGGGAGTATGCATTTATATACATCATATGTGTACTTTTCATGCACAGCAGTAGAAGAAAGACTAATGTACATGTGAGTAAATATAGATGTTTATAGGGTAGAGAAATTAAGTACCGTATGCCATGCTGGGATGAGGGGAGAATATAGCCTGCAGCAGAAAATTGTTCACTATGGTTTTACTCAGCGAAATTTACACAGTATCCTGTGTCTGTGTGAAAAGTCCACTGAAACACATAATGTTTAGTGTGTCACAATCAATTATAGAAAACATTTTCAATCTCCTGAACCAAGCGTTGTAGTGGCCACGTGAGATTGGTTCTTTCCCCATGGTAGATCAGCCTGCTACGGCAAAGAACGCCGGCACAACGGCTTCAGTCTCGATCAGCGGAGTGCAGATCTATATCCGGGTGCCGTAGCCGTCGCAAAATCCGCCCTTGCTTAAAGTCCCTATTGTGACAATAGTGAATACAAGATAGTATTATAAAAGTCTGCTGACACTCCCTTAAGCTATCCATAGAATTCAAACACTGTAGTAAAAGGGCACTGACAATTGCATCAAAGAGTGGGCAGACTTGAGTGAAACTACCTATGCTGCTTGTATATACTGGCCAACCTTTGTGGAATTCTATGATCTTCCCTTTCAGGTGTCACAATAGGAATACTTTCTTATCAATAAGGGTGGCCATTTTAAGCTCCCTTCAGATCCCCACAACTCCATGACATCGTCCATTTTACTGTTTTTAATTCTATGGAGCTGACATCATGGAAACTGACTGTGTGATCGAATGGATAAGGTGTCAGTCCTTGGTTCAGAAGATTAAAGAGACCCTTAACAATACTTTAACGCGTGTGCATTTTAAAAGTAGACAGCTGTTTCTTAAAAATTAACCTGAAAAAACATGAAGCTTCAATTAAAGGACTAGTATAATTCAACCTGACCGTGTGACCTAATCATATGGCATATAAAGGATAAGTTATATAACTTTGCTGCAGAATTTGAATAGACAAAAAATGACATCATATGCTCTAATGTCCATAAACGTTTCTTCAACCACAATTGGATAATGTCATGAGGTAAAGGAGAGGTGTAAAGGGGAATTCAAAATGGCTAAGGAAGACAACCGTGCTGCTACGACAATCCAATGCATTTACTGGCCAACTTGATCATGCCATTCTTGCCCATCACGTTCCTTTGTTTTTTGTGATTGCCCGTATGGATGGTCGTCACTTTAAATGGTTCAGCCACACTGAATGGCTGGATGGCGTTATCACCTTTGTTTTTATGAAGAATGGTTTCGTGTACCCTATGTCAAAGGTGATACGTTAGGAAGCATTGAAGCACCTTTTCTTTACATTTACAAAACTGGAATACACTTCTCATGGCTGCCGTGTATACACTTCCAGCTCATTTTCTAGAAGTTAGCCACTTTACGTGACAAAAAACACTATTCGAACATGGCCCTGATCTTCGGATTGATTGTTGGAGAACCTTCAAGGGTGTTTCATGGGGGTGCTTGTTAATGTATCTTGCGGTATTTCCTACATAAAAACTTTCTTTAAAGTTGGTGCTTGTTAATATGAACTGGTAGCTGTTTCGTCAAAAGAAAGCAGTTAAAGAACTTGGAACCTTTTCTTCATGACAATAAAGCAATTCAGTCATATGATGTTACCTAATATGAAGGGCCCCTAATGGAGAAATTCCTGACTACGGATCTGAAGACAAAGGACTTTAGTCCCTTCTTGCTTGTTTGACACTTGTGTTTATATCATTTGCAAGCTGTTTTTTACGGTCCGATACACAGGGCACCTGATTTTGGATAAGGTAATTGAGCATACCTTGTTCAATAACAGAGCTTTTGAATGTAACATAGTAGTAGTAATGTATAAAAGCAAACTAATAGGTGAGGTTTCTGACTTTGAGCCAGAACATTGAGGATCTGAGTCCCTTCATAAGTGTCTTCTGGTCGTGGTTTTTCATGTTATCTGGCTGCGGTTTTAGAAAGAACCTTGACAAAACTCACAAAACCACTGTCAGGGGACAAGCAAAACTCAACCTGACCATGTGAACTAATACATCAGGCAAATATTGGATAATTTAGTTGACTCAAGTATTAAGACTGACAGTTGGAGACCATTCATGGTTGTTTAGTGCTGGTGCTTTTTAATGTCACTTGCCAGCTGTTTCTCGGACAAAAACTTTCTTTTAAGCTGGTACTTGTGAACACGACTTGGTCACAGTTTCTGCAACAGAAACTTGAAACTAACACTCACAAGGCTTTGTTTAAGGGAATAACATAAGTCAACCCCAATGATGACACCTAATGGAGGAGCTTTCTGACTCCGGATCAAAAGATTGAGGACTTGAGTCTTTGCATAGTTGTGTGATGGTGGTGTTTTTTCACATCATCTTGCTGGTGTTACTAACACTGAAATCTGAGAAAAAAACTCACCAAACATCAGTCAAGGGGCTAACATTGCTCAGCCTGACCATACGGTCGAAACACCTGAGTTTGGATCTGGAGAGTGATTGAGTATGAGAGTTTTTCAATGACAGGGCTGTTTAACTCAACATGACAGCGGTTATTTGACATGGCACTGATCAACCGCTGTCAGTTCTCACAGCTCACTGTTAGGAGTCAGCCTTGTCATGCAATGACCACGTGGCCTAATGGATAAGGCGTCTGACTTCGGATTAGAACACTGAGGGTTCGAGTCCCTTCGTGGTTGGAATTGTGCATTTCATCTGGACCAGCAACAATGGCAGATTTTGCAATGCCTATGGCACCTGGAAAAAAGTGTCTCAAGTGCTGTCACTGTCAAATCCAGCAGAGACTTTAAACAAAAGTGGATTTTAATCAGGGTTTGTCAGCAAAGTAGTTAATTCAGTGTGAGTGCTCATTTGTCCTGCTCCCACTGGCAAAAGGAGTAGATGTCATAGATTTAGGGGAAATGGGAAACAGTTAATATTTGATTACAATATTCAAATTTATTGTCATTATGCCAAGTACAGGAACAGAGCATAACCAAAAGAAATGTGCATCTTTTTAATAAACTTTACTTTGAACAATTCAATTTTAAAAAGACGTAAAGTTTGACAATTAAAGCACACATCTAATCAGAGTGTAAATGAACGGTAAAGTGCATGGGAGTATGCATTTATATACATCATATGTGTACTTTTCATGCACAGCAGTAGAAGAAAGACTAATGTACATGTGAGTAAATATAGATGTTTATAGGGTAGAGAAATTAAGTACCGTATGCCATGCTGGGATGAGGGGAGAATATAGCCTGCAGCAGAAAATTGTTCACTATGGTTTTACTCAGCGAAATTTACACAGTATCCTGTGTCTGTGTGAAAAGTCCACTGAAACACATAATGTTTAGTGTGTCACAATCAATTATAGAAAACATTTTCAATCTCCTGAACCAAGCGTTGTAGTGGCCACGTGAGATTGGTTCTTTCCCCATGGTAGATCAGCCTGCTACGGCAAAGAACGCCGGCACAACGGCTTCAGTCTCGATCAGCGGAGTGCAGATCTATATGCGGGTGCCGTAGCCGTCGCAAAATCCGCCCTTGCTTAAAGTCCCTATTGTGTCAATAGTGAATACAAGATAGTATTATAAAAGTCTGCTGACACTCCCTTAAGCTATCCATAGAATTCAAACACTGTAGTAATAGGGCACTGACAATTGCATCAAAGAGTGGGAAGACTTGAGTGAAACTACCTATGCTGCTTGTATATACTGGCCAACCTTTGTGGAATTCTATGATTGTTTTGTCACATTCTATGTGACAAAACTCACAAAACCACTGTCAAGGGACAAGCAAAACTCAACCTGACCATGTGAACTAATACATCAGGCAAATATTGGATAATTTAGTTGACTCAAGTATTAAGACTGACAGTCGGAGACCATTCATGGTTGTTTAGTGCTGGTGCTTTTTAATGTCACTTGCCAGCTGTTTCTCGGACAAAAACTTTCTTTTAAGCTGGTACTTGTTAACACGACTTGGTCACAGTTTCTGCAACAGAAACTTGAAACTAACACTCACAAGGCTTTGTTTAAGGGAATAACATAAGTCAACCCCAATGATGTGACCTAATATGAAAGGACACCTAATGGAGGAGCTTTCTGACTCCGGATCAAAAGATTGAGGACTTGAGTCTTTGCATAGTTGTGTGATGGTGGTGTTTTTTCATATCATCTTGCTGGTGTTACTAACACTGAAATCTGAGAAAAAAACTCACCAAACATCAGTCAAGGGGCTAACATTGCTCAGCCTGACCATACGGTCGAAACACCTGAGTTTGGATCTGGAGAGTGATTGAGTATGAGAGTTTTTCAATGACAGGGCTGTTTAACTCAACATGACAGCGGTTATTTGACATGGCACTGATCAACCGCTGTCAGTTCTCACAGCTCACTGTTAGGAGTCAGCCTTGTCATGCAATGACCACGTGGCCTAATGGATAAGGCGTCTGACTTCGGATCAGAAGACTGAGGGTTTGAGTCCCTTCGTGGTTGGAATTGTGCATTTCATCTGGACCAGCAACAATGGCAGATTTTGCAATGCCTATGGCACCTGGAAAAAAGTGTCTCAAGTGCTGGTGCTGTCACTGTCAAATCCAGCAGAGACTTTAAACAAAAGTGGATTTTAATCAGGGTTTGTCAGCAAAGTAGTTAATTCAGTGTGAGTGCTCATTTGTTCTGCTCCCACTGGCAAAAGGAGTTGATGTCATAGATTTAGGGGAAAAGGGAAACAGTTAATATTTGATTACAATATTCAAATTTATTGTCATTATGCCAAGTACAGGAACAGAGCATAACCAAAAGAAATGTGCATCTTTTTAATAAACTTTACTTTGAACAATTCAATTTTAAAAAGACGTAAAGTTTGACAATTAAAGCACACATCTAATCAGAGTGTAAATGAACGGTAAAGTGCATGGGAGTATGCATTTATATACATCATATGTGTACTTTTCATGCACAGCAGTAGAAGAAAGACTAATGTACATGTGAGTAAATATAGATGTTTATAGGGTAGAGAAATTAAGTACCGTATGCCATGCTGGGATGAGGGGAGAATATAGCCTGCAGCAGAAAATTGTTCACTATGGTTTTACTCAGCGAAATTTACACAGTATCCTGTGTCTGTGTGAAAAGTCCACTGAAACACATAATGTTTAGTGTGTCACAATCAATTATAGAAAACATTTTCAATCTCCTGAACCAAGCGTTGTAGTGGCCACGTGAGATTGGTTCTTTCCCCATGGTAGATCAGCCTGCTACGGCAAAGAACGCCGGCACAACGGCTTCAGTCTCGATCAGCGGAGTGCAGATCTATATCCGGGTGCCGTAGCCGTCGCAAAATCCGCCCTTGCTTAAAGTCCCTATTGTGACAATAGTGAATACAAGATAGTATTATAAAAGTCTGCTGACACTCCCTTAAGCTATCCATAGAATTCAAACACTGTAGTAAAAGGGCACTGACAATTGCATCAAAGAGTGGGCAGACTTGAGTGAAACTACCTATGCTGCTTGTATATACTGGCCAACCTTTGTGGAATTCTATGATCTTCCCTTTCAGGTGTCACAATAGGAATACTTTCTTATCAATAAGGGTGGCCATTTTAAGCTCCCTTCAGATCCCCACAACTCCATGACATCGTCCATTTTACTGTTTTTAATTCTATGGAGCTGACATCATGGAAACTGACTGTGTGATCGAATGGATAAGGTGTCAGTCCTTGGTTCAGAAGATTAAAGAGACCCTTAACAATACTTTAACGCGTGTGCATTTTAAAAGTAGACAGCTGTTTCTTAAAAATTAACCTGAAAAAACATGAAGCTTCAATTAAAGGACTAGTATAATTCAACCTGACCGTGTGACCTAATCATATGGCATATAAAGGATAAGTTATATAACTTTGCTGCAGAATTTGAATAGACAAAAAATGACATCATATGCTCTAATGTCCATAAACGTTTCTTCAACCACAATTGGATAATGTCATGAGGTAAAGGAGAGGTGTAAAGGGGAATTCAAAACGGCTAAGGAAGACAACCGTGCTGCTACGACAATCCAATGCATTTACTGGCCAACTTGATCATGCCATTCTTGCCCATCACGTTCCTTTGTTTTTTGTGATTGCCCGTATGGATGGTCGTCACTTTAAATGGTTCAGCCACACTGAATGGCTGGATGGCGTTATCACCTTTGTTTTTATGAAGAATGGTTTCGTGTACCCTATGTCAAAGGTGATACGTTAGGAAGCATTGAAGCACCTTTTCTTTACATTTACAAAACTGGAATACACTTCTCATGGCTGCCGTGTATACACTTCCAGCTCATTTTCTAGAAGTTAGCCACTTTCCGTGACAAAAAACACTATTCGAACATGGCCCTGATCTTCGGATTGATTGTTGGAGAACCTTCAAGGGTGTTTCATGGGGGTGCTTGTTAATGTATCTTGCGGTATTTCCTACATAAAAACTTTCTTTAAAGTTGGTGCTTGTTAATATGAACTGGTAGCTGTTTCGTCAAAAGAAAGCAGTTAAAGAACTTGGAACCTTTTCTTCATGACAATAAAGCAATTCAGTCATATGATGTTACCTAATATGAAGGGCCCCTAATGGAGAAATTCCTGACTACGGATCTGAAGACGAAGGACTTTAGTCCCTTCTTGCTTGTTTGACACTTGTGTTTATATCATTTGCAAGCTGTTTTTTACGGTCCGATACACAGGGCACCTGATTTTGGATAAGGTAATTGAGCATACTTTGTTCAATAACAGAGCTTTTGAATGTAACATAGTAGTAGTAATGTATGAAAGCAAACTAATAGGTGAGGTTTCTGACTTTGAGCCAGAACATTGAGGATCTGAGTCCCTTCATAAGTGTCTTCTGGTCGTGGTTTTTCATGTTATCTGGCTGCGGTTTTAGAAAGAACCTTGACAAAACTCACAAAACCACTGTCAAGGGACAAGCAAAACTCAACCTGACCATGTGAACTAATACATCAGGCAAATATTGGATAATTTAGTTGACTCAAGTATTAAGACTGACAGTTGGAGACCATTCATGGTTGTTTAGTGCTGGTGCTTTTTAATGTCACTTGCCAGCTGTTTCTCGGACAAAAACTTTCTTTTAAGCTGGTACTTGTTAACACGACTTGGTCACAGTTTCTGCAACAGAAACTTGAAACTAACACTCACAAGGCTTTGTTTAAGGGAATAACATAAGTCAACCCCAATGATGTCACCTAATATGAAAGGACACCTAATGGAGGAGCTTTCTGACTCCGGATCAAAAGATTGAGGACTTGAGTCTTTGCATAGTTGTGTGATGGTGGTGTTTTTTCATATCATCTTGCTGGTGTTACTAACACTGAAATCTGAGAAAAAAACTCACCAAACATCAGTCAAGGGGCTAACATTGCTCAGCCTGACCATACGGTCGAAACACCTGAGTTTGGATCTGGAGAGTGATTGAGTATGAGAGTTTTTCAATGACAGGGCTGTTTAACTCAACATGACAGCGGTTATTTGACATGGCACTGATCAACCGCTGTCAGTTCTCACAGCTCACTGTTAGGAGTCAGCCTTGTCATGCAATGACCACGTGGCCTAATGGATAAGGCGTCTGACTTCGGATCAGAAGACTGAGGGTTTGAGTCCCTTCGTGGTTGGAATTGTGCATTTCATCTGGACCAGCAACAATGGCAGATTTTGCAATGCCTATGGCACCTGGAAAAAAGTGTCTCAAGTGCTGGTGCTGTCACTGTCAAATCCAGCAGAGACTTTAAACAAAAGTGGATTTTAATCAGGGTTTGTCAGCAAAGTAGTTAATTCAGTGTGAGTGCTCATTTGTTCTGCTCCCACTGGCAAAAGGAGTTGATGTCATAGATTTAGGGGAAAAGGGAAACAGTTAATATTTGATTACAATATTCAAATTTATTGTCATTATGCCAAGTACAGGAACAGAGCATAACCAAAAGAAATGTGCATCTTTTTAATAAACTTTACTTTGAACAATTCAATTTTAAAAAGACGTAAAGTTTGACAATTAAAGCACACATCTAATCAGAGTGTAAATGAACGGTAAAGTGCATGGGAGTATGCATTTATATACATCATATGTGTACTTTTCATGCACAGCAGTAGAAGAAAGACTAATGTACATGTGAGTAAATATAGATGTTTATAGGGTAGAGAAATTAAGTACCGTATGCCATGCTGGGATGAGGGGAGAATATAGCCTGCAGCAGAAAATTGTTCACTATGGTTTTACTCAGCGAAATTTACACAGTATCCTGTGTCTGTGTGAAAAGTCCACTGAAACACATAATGTTTAGTGTGTCACAATCAATTATAGAAAACATTTTCAATCTCCTGAACCAAGCGTTGTAGTGGCCACGTGAGATTGGTTCTTTCCCCATGGTAGATCAGCCTGCTACGGCAAAGAACGCCGGCACAACGGCTTCAGTCTCGATCAGCGGAGTGCAGATCTATATGCGGGTGCCGTAGCCGTCGCAAAATCCGCCCTTGCTTAAAGTCCCTATTGTGTCAATAGTGAATACAAGATAGTATTATAAAAGTCTGCTGACACTCCCTTAAGCTATCCATAGAATTCAAACACTGTAGTAAAAGGGCACTGACAATTGCATCAAAGAGTGGGCAGACTTGAGTGAAACTACCTATGCTGCTTGTATATACTGGCCAACCTTTGTGGAATTCTATGATCTTCCCTTTCAGGTGTCACAATAGGAATACTTTCTTATCAATAAGGGTGGCCATTTTAAGCTCCCTTCAGATCCCCACAACTCCATGACATCGTCCATTTTACTGTTTTTAATTCTATGGAGCTGACATCATGGAAACTGACTGTGTGATCGAATGGATAAGGTGTCAGTCCTTGGTTCAGAAGATTAAAGAGACCCTTAACAATACTTTAACGCGTGTGCATTTTAAAAGTAGACAGCTGTTTCTTAAAAATTAACCTGAAAAAACATGAGGTTTCAATTAAAGGACTAGTATAATTCAGCCTGACCGTGTGACCTAATCATATGGCATATAAAGGATAAGTTATATAACTTTGCTGCAGAATTTGAATAGACAAAAAATGACGTCATATGCTCTAATGTCCATAAACGTTTCTTCAACCACAATTGGATAATGTCATGAGGTAAAGGAGAGGTGTAAAGGGGAATTCAAAACGGCTAAGGAAGACAACCGTGCTGCTACGACAATCCAATGCATTTACTGGCCAACTTGATCATGCCATTCTTGCCCATCACGTTCCTTTGTTTTTTGTGATTGCCCGTATGGATGGTCGTCACTTTAAATGGTTCAGCCACACTGAATGGCTGGATGGCGTTATCACCTTTGTTTTTATGAAGAATGGTTTCGTGTACCCTATGTCAAAGGTGATACGTTAGGAAGCATTGAAGCACCTTTTCTTTACATTTACAAAACTGGAATACACTTCTCATGGCTGCCGTGTATACACTTCCAGCTCATTTTCTAGAAGTTAGCCACTTTCCGTGACAAAAAACACTATTCGAACATGGCCCTGATCTTCGGATTGATTGTTGGAGAACCTTCAAGGGTGTTTCATGGGGGTGCTTGTTAATGTATCTTGCGGTATTTCCTACATAAAAACTTTCTTTAAAGTTGGTGCTTGTTAATATGAACTGGTAGCTGTTTCGTCAAAAGAAAGCAGTTAAAGAACTTGGAACCTTTTCTTCATGACAATAAAGCAATTCAGTCATATGATGTTACCTAATATGAAGGGCCCCTAATGGAGAAATTCCTGACTACGGATCTGAAGACGAAGGACTTTAGTCCCTTCTTGCTTGTTTGACACTTGTGTTTATATCATTTGCAAGCTGTTTTTTACGGTCCGATACACAGGGCACCTGATTTTGGATAAGTTAATTGAGCATACCTTGTTCAATAACAGAGCTTTTGAATGTAACATAGTAGTAGTAATGTATGAAAGCAAACTAATAGGTGAGGTTTCTGACTTTGAGCCAGAACATTGAGGATCTGAGTCCCTTCATAAGTGTCTTCTGGTCGTGGTTTTTCATGTTATCTGGCTGCGGTTTTAGAAAGAACCTTGACAAAACTCACAAAACCACTGTCAAGGGACAAGCAAAACTCAACCTGACCATGTGAACTAATACATCAGGCAAATATTGGATAATTTAGTTGACTCAAGTATTAAGACTGACAGTTGGAGACCATTCATGGTTGTTTAGTGCTGGTGCTTTTTAATGTCACTTGCCAGCTGTTTCTCGGACAAAAACTTTCTTTTAAGCTGGTACTTGTTAACACGACTTGGTCACAGTTTCTGCAACAGAAACTTGAAACTAACACTCACAAGGCTTTGTTTAAGGGAATAACATAAGTCAACCCCAATGATGTCACCTAATATGAAAGGACACCTAATGGAGGAGCTTTCTGACTCCGGATCAAAAGATTGAGGACTTGAGTCTTTGCATAGTTGTGTGATGGTGGTGTTTTTTCATATCATCTTGCTGGTGTTACTAACACTGAAATCTGAGAAAAAAACTCACCAAACATCAGTCAAGGGGCTAACATTGCTCAGCCTGACCATACGGTCGAAACACCTGAGTTTGGATCTGGAGAGTGATTGAGTATGAGAGTTTTTCAATGACAGGGCTGTTTAACTCAACATGACAGCGGTTATTTGACATGGCACTGATCAACCGCTGTCAGTTCTCACAGCTCACTGTTAGGAGTCAGCCTTGTCATGCAATGACCACGTGGCCTAATGGATAAGGCGTCTGACTTCGGATCAGAAGACTGAGGGTTTGAGTCCCTTCGTGGTTGGAATTGTGCATTTCATCTGGACCAGCAACAATGGCAGATTTTGCAATGCCTATGGCACCTGGAAAAAAGTGTCTCAAGTGCTGGTGCTGTCACTGTCAAATCCAGCAGAGACTTTAAACAAAAGTGGATTTTAATCAGGGTTTGTCAGCAAAGTAGTTAATTCAGTGTGAGTGCTCATTTGTTCTGCTCCCACTGGCAAAAGGAGTTGATGTCATAGATTTAGGGGAAAAGGGAAACAGTTAATATTTGATTACAATATTCAAATTTATTGTCATTATGCCAAGTACAGGAACAGAGCATAACCAAAAGAAATGTGCATCTTTTTAATAAACTTTACTTTGAACAATTCAATTTTAAAAAGACGTAAAGTTTGACAATTAAAGCACACATCTAATCAGAGTGTAAATGAACGGTAAAGTGCATGGGAGTATGCATTTATATACATCATATGTGTACTTTTCATGCACAGCAGTAGAAGAAAGACTAATGTACATGTGAGTAAATATAGATGTTTATAGGGTAGAGAAATTAAGTACCGTATGCCATGCTGGGATGAGGGGAGAATATAGCCTGCAGCAGAAAATTGTTCACTATGGTTTTACTCAGCGAAATTTACACAGTATCCTGTGTCTGTGTGAAAAGTCCACTGAAACACATAATGTTTAGTGTGTCACAATCAATTATAGAAAACATTTTCAATCTCCTGAACCAAGCGTTGTAGTGGCCACGTGAGATTGGTTCTTTCCCCATGGTAGATCAGCCTGCTACGGCAAAGAACGCCGGCACAACGGCTTCAGTCTCGATCAGCGGAGTGCAGATCTATATGCGGGTGCCGTAGCCGTCGCAAAATCCGCCCTTGCTTAAAGTCCCTATTGTGTCAATAGTGAATACAAGATAGTATTATAAAAGTCTGCTGACACTCCCTTAAGCTATCCATAGAATTCAAACACTGTAGTAAAAGGGCACTGACAATTGCATCAAAGAGTGGGCAGACTTGAGTGAAACTACCTATGCTGCTTGTATATACTGGCCAACCTTTGTGGAATTCTATGATCTTCCCTTTCAGGTGTCACAATAGGAATACTTTCTTATCAATAAGGGTGGCCATTTTAAGCTCCCTTCAGATCCCCACAACTCCATGACATCGTCCATTTTACTGTTTTTAATTCTATGGAGCTGACATCATGGAAACTGACTGTGTGATCGAATGGATAAGGTGTCAGTCCTTGGTTCAGAAGATTAAAGAGACCCTTAACAATACTTTAACGCGTGTGCATTTTAAAAGTAGACAGCTGTTTCTTAAAAATTAACCTGAAAAAACATGAGGTTTCAATTAAAGGACTAGTATAATTCAGCCTGACCGTGTGACCTAATCATATGGCATATAAAGGATAAGTTATATAACTTTGCTGCAGAATTTGAATAGACAAAAAATGACGTCATATGCTCTAATGTCCATAAACGTTTCTTCAACCACAATTGGATAATGTCATGAGGTAAAGGAGAGGTGTAAAGGGGAATTCAAAACGGCTAAGGAAGACAACCGTGCTGCTACGACAATCCAATGCATTTACTGGCCAACTTGATCATGCCATTCTTGCCCATCACGTTCCTTTGTTTTTTGTGATTGCCCGTATGGATGGTCGTCACTTTAAATGGTTCAGCCACACTGAATGGCTGGATGGCGTTATCACCTTTGTTTTTATGAAGAATGGTTTCGTGTACCCTATGTCAAAGGTGATACGTTAGGAAGCATTGAAGCACCTTTTCTTTACATTTACAAAACTGGAATACACTTCTCATGGCTGCCGTGTATACACTTCCAGCTCATTTTCTAGAAGTTAGCCACTTTCCGTGACAAAAAACACTATTCGAACATGGCCCTGATCTTCGGATTGATTGTTGGAGAACCTTCAAGGGTGTTTCATGGGGGTGCTTGTTAATGTATCTTGCGGTATTTCCTACATAAAAACTTTCTTTAAAGTTGGTGCTTGTTAATATGAACTGGTAGCTGTTTCGTCAAAAGAAAGCAGTTAAAGAACTTGGAACCTTTTCTTCATGACAATAAAGCAATTCAGTCATATGATGTTACCTAATATGAAGGGCCCCTAATGGAGAAATTCCTGACTACGGATCTGAAGACGAAGGACTTTAGTCCCTTCTTGCTTGTTTGACACTTGTGTTTATATCATTTGCAAGCTGTTTTTTACGGTCCGATACACAGGGCACCTGATTTTGGATAAGTTAATTGAGCATACCTTGTTCAATAACAGAGCTTTTGAATGTAACATAGTAGTAGTAATGTATGAAAGCAAACTAATAGGTGAGGTTTCTGACTTTGAGCCAGAACATTGAGGATCTGAGTCCCTTCATAAGTGTCTTCTGGTCGTGGTTTTTCATGTTATCTGGCTGCGGTTTTAGAAAGAACCTTGACAAAACTCACAAAACCACTGTCAAGGGACAAGCAAAACTCAACCTGACCATGTGAACTAATACATCAGGCAAATATTGGATAATTTAGTTGACTCAAGTATTAAGACTGACAGTTGGAGACCATTCATGGTTGTTTAGTGCTGGTGCTTTTTAATGTCACTTGCCAGCTGTTTCTCGGACAAAAACTTTCTTTTAAGCTGGTACTTGTTAACACGACTTGGTCACAGTTTCTGCAACAGAAACTTGAAACTAACACTCACAAGGCTTTGTTTAAGGGAATAACATAAGTCAACCCCAATGATGTCACCTAATATGAAAGGACACCTAATGGAGGAGCTTTCTGACTCCGGATCAAAAGATTGAGGACTTGAGTCTTTGCATAGTTGTGTGATGGTGGTGTTTTTTCATATCATCTTGCTGGTGTTTACTAACACTGAAATCTGAGAAAAAAACTCACCAAACATCAGTCAAGGGGCTAACATTGCTCAGCCTGACCATACGGTCGAAACACCTGAGTTTGGATCTGGAGAGTGATTGAGTATGAGAGTTTTTCAATGACAGGCTGTTTAACTCAACATGACAGCGGTTATTTGACATGGCACTGATCAACCGCTGTCAGTTCTCACAGCTCACTGTTAGGAGTCAGCCTTGTCATGCGATGACCACGTGGCCTAATGGATAAGGCGTCTGACTTCGGATCAGAAGACTGAGGGTTTGAGTCCCTTCGTGGTTGGAATTGTGCATTTCATCTGGACCAGCAACAATGGCAGATTTTGCAATGCCTATGGCACCTGGAAAAAAGTGTCTCAAGTGCTGGTGCTGTCACTGTCAAATCCAGCAGAGACTTTAAACAAAGTGGATTTTAATCAGGGGTTTGTCAGCAAAGTAGTTAATTCAGTGTGAGTGCTCATTTGTCCTGCTCCCACTGGCAAAAGGAGTAGATGTCATAGATTTAGCGGAAATGGGAAACAGTTAATATTTGATTACAATATTCAAATTTATTGTCATTATGCAAGTACAGGAACAGAGCATAACCAAAAGAAATGTGCATCTTTTTAATAAACTTTACTTTGAACAATTCAATTTTAAAAAGACGTAAAGTTTGACAATTAAAGCACACATCTAATCAGAGTGTAAATGAACGGTAAAGTGCATGGGAGTATGCATTTATATACATCATATGTGTACTTTTCATGCACAGCAGTAGAAAGAAAGACTAATGTACATGTGAGTAAATATAGATGTTTATAGGGTAGAGAAATTAAGTACCGTATGCCATGCTGGGATGAGGGGAGAATATAGCCTGCAGCAGAAAATTGTTCACTATGGTTTTACTCAGCGAAATTTACACAGTATCCTGTGTCTGTGTGAAAAGTCCACTGAAACACATAATGTTTAGTGTGTCACAATCAATTATAGAAAACATTTTCAATCTCCTGAACCAAGCGTTGTAGTGGCCACGTGAGATTGGTTCTTTCCCCATGGTAGATCAGCCTGCTACGGCAAAGAACGCCGGCACAACGGCTTCAGTCTCGATCAGCGGAGTGCAGATCTATATCCGGGTGCCGTAGCCGTCGCAAAATCCGCCCTTGCTTAAAGTCCCTATTGTGACAATAGTGAATACAAGATAGTATTATAAAAGTCTGCTGACACTCCCTTAAGCTATCCATAGAATTCAAACACTGTAGTAAAAGGGCACTGACAATTGCATCAAAGAGTGGGCAGATTTGAGTGAAACTACCTATGCTGTTTGTATATACTGGCCAACCTTTGTGGAATTCTATGATCTTCCCTTTCAGGTGTCACAATAGGAATACTTTCTTATCAATAAGGGTGGCCATTTTAAGCTCCCTTCAGATCCCCACAACTCCATGACATCGTCCATTTTACTGTTTTTAATTCTATGGAGCTGACATCATGGAAACTGACTGTGTGATCGAATGGATAAGGTGTCAGTCCTTGGTTCAGAAGATTAAAGAGACCCTTAACAATACTTTAACGCGTGTGCATTTTAAAAGTAGACAGCTGTTTCTTAAAAACTAACCTGAAAAAACATGAAGCTTCAATTAAAGGACTAGTATAATTCAACCTGACCGTGTGACCTAATCATATGGCATATAAAGGATAAGTTATATAACTTTGCTGCAGAATTTGAATAGACAAAAAATGACATCATATGCTCTAATGTCCATAAACGTTTCTTCAACCACAATTGGATAATGTCATGAGGTAAAGGAGAGGTGTAAAGGGGAATTCAAAATGGCTAAGGAAGACAACCGTGCTGCTACGACAATCCAATGCATTTACTGGCCAACTTGATCATGCCATTCTTGCCCATCACGTTCCTTTGTTTTTTGTGATTGCCCGTATGGATGGTCGTCACTTTAAATGGTTCAGCCACACTGAATGGCTGGATGGCGTTATCACCTTTGTTTTTATGAAGAATGGTTTCGTGTACCCTATGTCAAAGGTGATACGTTAGGAAGCATTGAAGCACCTTTTCTTTACATTTACAAAACTGGAATACACTTCTCATGGCTGCCGTGTATACACTTCCAGCTCATTTTCTAGAAGTTAGCCACTTTCCGTGACAAAAAACACTATTCCAACATGGCCCTGATCTTCGGATTGATTGTTGGAGAACCTTCAAGGGTGTTTCATGGGGGTGCTTGTTAATGTATCTTGCGGTATTTCCTACATAAAAACTTTCTTTAAAGTTGGTGCTTGTTAATATGAACTGGTAGCTGTTTCGTCAAAAGAAAGCAGTTAAAGAACTTGGAACCTTTTCTTCATGACAATAAAGCAATTCAGTCATATGATGTTACCTAATATGAAGGGCCCCTAATGGAGAAATTCCTGACTACGGATCTGAAAACGAAGGACTTTAGTCCCTTCTTGCTTGTTTGACACTTGTGTTTATATCATTTGCAAGCTGTTTTTTACGGTCCGATACACAGGGCACCTGATTTTGGATAAGGTAATTGAGCATACCTTGTTCAATAACAGAGCTTTTGAATGTAACATAGTAGTAGTAATGTATGAAAGCAAACTAATAGGTGAGGTTTCTGACTTTGAGCCAGAACATTGAGGATCTGAGTCCCTTCATAAGTGTCTTCTGGTCGTGGTTTTTCATGTTATCTGGCTGCGGTTTTAGGAAGAACCTTGACAAAACTCACAAAACCACTGTCAGGGGACAAGCAAAACTCAACCTGACCATGTGAACTAATACATCAGGCAAATATTGGATAATTTAGTTGACTCAAGTATTAAGACTGACAGTTGGAGACCATTCATGGTTGTTTAGTGCTGGTGCTTTTTAATGTCACTTGCCAGCTGTTTCTCGGACAAAATCTTTCTTTTAAGCTGGTACTTGTGAACACGACTTGGTCACAGTTTCTGCAACAGAAACTTGAAACTAACACTCACAAGGCTTTGTTTAAGGGAATAACATAAGTCAACCCCAATGATGTCACCTAATATGAAAGGACACCTAATGGAGGAGCTTTCTGACTCCGGATCAAAAGATTGAGGACTTGAGTCTTTGCATAGTTGTGTGATGGTGGTGTTTTTTCACATCATCTTGCTGGTGTTACTAACACTGAAATCTGAGAAAAAAACTCACCAAACATCAGTCAAGGGGCTAACATTGCTCAGCCTGACCATACGGTCGAAACACCTGAGTTTGGATCTGGAGAGTGATTGAGTATGAGAGTTTTTCAATGACAGGGCTGTTTAACTCAACATGACAGCGGTTATTTGACATGGCACTGATCAACCGCTGTCAGTTCTCACAGCTCACTGTTAGGAGTCAGCCTTGTCATGCAATGACCACGTGGCCTAATGGATAAGGCGTCTCACTTCGGATTAGAACGCTGAGGGTTCGAGTCCCTTCGTGGTTGGAATTGTGCATTTCATCTGGCCCAGCAACAATGGCAGATTTTGCAATGCCTATGGCACCTGGAAAAAAGTGTCTCAAGTGCTGTCACTGTCAAATCCAGCAGAGACTTTAAACAAAAGTGGATTTTAATCAGGGTTTGTCAGCAAAGTAGTTAATTCAGTGTGAGTGCTCATTTGTCCTGCTCCCACTGGCAAAAGGAGTAGATGTCATAGATTTAGGGGAAATGGGAAACAGTTAATATTTGATTACAATATTCAAATTTATTGTCATTATGCCAAGTACAGGAACAGAGCATAACCAAAAGAAATGTGCATCTTTTTAATAAACTTTACTTTGAACAATTCAATTTTAAAAAGACGTAAAGTTTGACAATTAAAGCACACATCTAATCAGAGTGTGAATGAATGGTAAAGTGCATGGGAGTGTGCATTTATATACATCATATGTGTACTTTTCATGCACAGCAGTAGAAGAAAGACTAATGTACATGTGAGTAAATATAGATGTTTACAGGGTAGAGAAATTAAGTACCGTATGCCATGCTGGGATGAGGGGAGAATATAGCCTGCAGCAGAAAATTGTTCACTATGGTTTTACTCAGCGAAATTTACACAGTATCCTGTGTCTGTGTGAAAAGTCCACTGAAACACATAATGTTTAGTGTGTCACAATCAATTATAGATAACATTTTCAATCTCCTGAACCAAGCGTTGTAGTGGCCACGTGAGATTGGTTCTTTCCCCATGGTAGATCAGCCTGCTACGGCAAAGAACGCCGGCACAACGGCTTCAGTCTCGATCAGCGGAGTGCAGATCTATATGCGGGTGCCGTAGCCGTCGCAAAATCCGCCCTTGCTTAAAGTCCCTATTGTGTCAATAGTGAATACAAGATAGTATTATAAAAGTCTGCTGACACTCCCTTAAGCTATCCATAGAATTCAAACACTGTAGTAAAAGGGCACTGACAATTGCATCAAAGAGTGGGAAGACTTGAGTGAAACTACCTATGCTGCTTGTATATACTGGCCAACCTTTGTGGAATTCTATGATTGTTTTGTCACATTCTATGTGACAAAACTCACAAAACCACTGTCAAGGGACAAGCAAAACTCAACCTGACCATGTGAACTAATACATCAGGCAAATATTGGATAATTTAGTTGACTCAAGTATTAAGACTGACAGTTGGAGACCATTCATGGTTGTTTAGTGCTGGTGCTTTTTAATGTCACTTGCCAGCTGTTTCTCGGACAAAAACTTTCTTTTAAGCTGGTACTTGTTAACACGACTTGGTCACAGTTTCTGCAACAGAAACTTGAAACTAACACTCACAAGGCTTTGTTTAAGGGAATAACATAAGTCAACCCCAATGATGTCACCTAATATGAAAGGACACCTAATGGAGGAGCTTTCTGACTCCGGATCAAAAGATTGAGGACTTGAGTCTTTGCATAGTTGTGTGATGGTGGTGTTTTTTCATATCATCTTGCTGGTGTTACTAACACTGAAATCTGAGAAAAAAACTCACCAAACATCAGTCAAGGGGCTAACATTGCTCAGCCTGACCATACGGTCGAAACACCTGAGTTTGGATCTGGAGAGTGATTGAGTATGAGAGTTTTTCAATGACAGGGCTGTTTAACTCAACATGACAGCGGTTATTTGACATGGCACTGATCAACCGCTGTCAGTTCTCACAGCTCACTGTTAGGAGTCAGCCTTGTCATGCAATGACCACGTGGCCTAATGGATAAGGCGTCTGACTTCGGATTAGAAGACTGAGGGTTCGAGTCCTTTCGTGGTTGGAATTGTGCATTTCATCTGGACCAGCAACAATGGCAGATTTTGCCAATGCCTATGGCACCTGGAAAAAAGTGTCTCAAGTGCTGTCACTGTCAAATCCAGCAGAGACTTTAAACAAAAGTGGATTTTAATCAGGGTTTGTCAGCAATAGGAATACTTTCTTATCAATAAGGGTGGCCATTTTAAGCTCCCTTCAGATCCCCACAACTCCATGACATCGTCCATTTTACTGTTTTTAATTCTATGGAGCTGACATCATGGAAACTGACTGTGTGATCGAATGGATAAGGTGTCAGTCCTTGGTTCAGAAGATTAAAGAGACCCTTAACAATACTTTAACGCGCGTGCATTTTAAAAGTAGACAGCTGTTTCTTAAAAATTAACCTGAAAAAACATGAAGCTTCAATTAAAGGACTAGTATAATTCAACCTGACCGTGTGACCTAATCATATGGCATATAAAGGATAAGTTATTTAACTTTGCTGCAGAATTTGAATAGACAAAAAATGACATCATATGCTCTAATGTCCATAAACGTTTCTTCAACCACAATTGGATAATGTCATGAGGTAAAGGAGAGGTGTAAAGGGGAATTCAAAACGGCTAAGGAAGACAACCGTGCTGCTACGACAATCCAATGCATTTACTGGCCAACTTGATCATGCCATTCTTGCCCATCACGTTCCTTTGTTTTTTGTGATTGCCCGTATGGATGGTCGTCACTTTAAATGGTTCAGCCACACTGAATGGCTGGATGGCGTTATCACCTTTGTTTTTATGAAGAATGGTTTCGTGTATCCTATGTCAAAGGTGATACGTTAGGAAGCATTGAAGCACCTTTTCTTTACATTTACAAAACTGGAATACACTTCTCATGGCTGCCGTGTATACACTTCCAGCTCATTTTCTAGAAGTTAGCCACTTTCCGTGACAAAAAACACTATTCGAACATGGCCCTGATCTTCGGATTGATTGTTGGAGAACCGTCAAGGGTGTTTCATGGGGGTGCTTGTTAATGTATCTTGCGGTATTTCCTACATAAAAACTTTCTTTAAAGTTGGTGCTTGTTAATATGAACTGGGAGCTGTTTCGTCAAAAGAAAGCAGTTAAAGAACTTGGAACCTTTTCTTCATGACAATAAAGCAATTCAGTCATATGATGTTACCTAATATGAAGGGCCCCTAATGGAGAAATTCCTGACTACGGATCTGAAGACGAAGGACTTTAGTCCCTTCTTGCTTGTTTGACACTTGTGTTTATATCACTTGCAAGCTGTTTTTTACGGTCCGATACACAGGGCACCTGATTTTGGATAAGGTAATTGAGCATACCTTGTTCAATAACAGAGCTTTTGAATGTAACATAGTAGTAGTAATGTATGAAAGCAAACTAATAGGTGAGGTTTCTGACTTTGAGCCAGAACATTGAGGATCTGAGTCCCTTCATAAGTGTCTTCTGGTCGTGGTTTTTCATGTTATCTGGCTGCGGTTTTAGAAAGAACCTTGACAAAACTCACAAAACCACTGTCAAGGGACAAGCAAAACTCAACCTGACCATGTGAACTAATACATCAGGCAAATATTGGATAATTTAGTTGACTCAAGTATTAAGACTGACAGTTGGAGACCATTCATGGTTGTTTAGTGCTGGTGCTCCTTAATGTCACTTGCCAGCTGTTTCTCGGACAAAAACTTTCTTTTAAGCTGGTACTTGTGAACACGACTTGGTCACAGTTTCTGCAACAGAAACTTGAAACTAACACTCACAAGGCTTTGTTTAAGGGAATAACATAAGTCAACCCCAATGATGTCACCTAATATGAAAGGACACCTAATGGAGGAGCTTTCTGACTCCGGATCAAAAGATTGAGGATTTGAGTCTTTGCATAGTTGTGTGATGGTGGTGTTTTTTCATATCATCTTGCTGGTGTTACTAACACTGAAATCTGAGAAAAAAACTCACCAAACTTCAGTCAAGGGGCTAACATTGCTCAGCCTGACCATACGGTCGAAACACCTGAGTTTGGATCTGGAGAGTGATTGAGTATGAGAGTTTTTCAATGACAGGGCTGTTTAACTCAACATGACAGCGGTTATTTGACATGGCACTGATCAACCGCTGTCAGTTCTCACAGCTCACTGTTAGGAGTCAGCCTTGTCATGCAATGACCACGTGGCCTCATAGATAAGGCGTCTTACTTCGAATCAGAAGACTGAGGGTTCGAGTCCCTTCGTGGTTGGAATTGTGCATTTCATCTGGACCAGCAACAATGGCAGATTTTGCAATGCCTATGGCACCTGGAAAAAAGTGTCTCAAGTGCTGGTGCTGTCACTGTCAAATCCAGCAGAGACTTTAAACAAAAGTGGATTTTAATCAGGGTTTGTCAGCAAAGTAGTTAATTCAGTGTGAGTGCTCATTTGTTCTGCTCCCACTGGCAAAAGGAGTAGATGTCATAGATTTAGGGGAAATGGGAAACAGTTAATATTTGATTACAATATTCAAATTTATTGTCATTATGCCAAGTACAGGAACAGAGCATAACCAAAAGAAATGTGCATCTTTTTAATAAACTTTACTTTGAACAATTCAATTTTAAAAAGACGTAAAGTTTGACAATTAAAGCACACATCTAATCAGAGTGTAAATGAATGGTAAAGTGCATGGGAGTATGCATTTATATACATCATATGTGTACTTTTCATGCACAGCAGTAGAAGAAAGACTAATGTACATGTGAGTAAATATAGATGTTTATAGGGTAGAGAAATTAAGTACCGTATGCCATGCTGGGATGAGGGGAGAATATAGCCTGCAGCAGAAAATTGTTCACTATGGTTTTACTCAGCGAAATTTACACAGTATCCTGTGTCTGTGTGAAAAGTCCACTGAAACACATAATGTTTAGTGTGTCACAATCAATTATAGAAAACATTTTCAATCTCCTGAACCAAGCGTTGTAGTGGCCACGTGAGATTGGTTCTTTCCCCATGGTAGATCAGCCTGCTACGGCAAAGAACGCCGGCACAACGGCTTCAGTCTTGATCAGCGGAGTGCAGATCTATATCCGGGTGCCGTAACCGTCGCAAAATCCGCCCTTGCTTAAAGTCCCTATTGTGACAATAGTGAATACAAGATAGTATTATAAAAGTCTGCTGACACTCCCTTAAGCTATCCATAGAATTCAAACACTGTAGTAAAAGGGCACTGACAATTGCATCAAAGAGTGGGCAGACTTGAGTGAAACTACCTATGCTGCTTGTATATACTGGCCAACCTTTGCGGAATTCTATGATCTTCCCTTTCAGGTGTGTTATGGCCCCAATTTGTTATTACATTTATAACACAACAGCAACAGCAAGGGATGACAAACACAGTTTTAACAACTAAAACACATTTAATTTTTAACAAAGACAAAGACTAATAACAACCTACAACTAAAGACCAAGATTGATAAATAAGAAAAAACAGAAATAATTACAGTCCCTTTTTGGTGGGGTGCTTGGTGATGTCCTGGATGAAGAAAATGCTCAAACACAGGCAAAGAAATCCACAAAAGAAACGTCACAGGTCTTGAACAGAATGGCAGGTCTGGTCATCTTCTTGCAATTTCTCCAACTGCTTTACTGTCTCAATTCTTTTCCTTTTATACTCTTTTGCAGACCCCACCCACATTTAGACCTCTTTTTTTTAATTTTCTGAGACTTGCCCCAGACATGTCCAGGACATGTCTAAACATGACTCTAGTCTGAGCTTAACAAAAAAAAGGTAAATACTGCCATCTAGTGGCCTATATTCACATTACACCTCCATTCCAAAAGGGAAAAAATTTTGACTCATAAAGGCAAAATTTTTCTTTTCAATACAAAATGGTAAAGTGAACACTTGTCTATATATACATATCATACACATTCAAAGACGGGATAAGCAATCAGCAATTACATTGTCTGTACCCTTCACATGCTTAATTTCCAAGTCAAACTCCTGTAAAATCAAACTCCAATTCAACAATCTCCGATTCTTGTTTTTCATCTTACTCAAAAACATTAACGGATTGTGGTCAGTGTACACAATCATTGGCTTTTGTCCTGTACAAACATAAACCTCAAAGTGTTGTAAAGAAAGGACCAGAGCCAACAGTTCCTTCTCTATTGTGGAATAGTTCCTTTGGTGGCGATTGAACTTCCTGGAGAAGTATGCCACGGGATGCTCAATGTCATCAGAGTCACTTCTCTATAGGAGCACTGATCCACAAGCTTGGTCGCTAGCATCGACCGCGATGGAGAACGGTTTGTTGAAGTCAGGAGATTTGAGCACAGGGAAGTGACACAGCAGAGACTTCAGGTGATCGAAGGCTCTCTGGCATGCATCATCCCAGGTGAACTTTACGCCTTTCTTCAGTTGGTTAGTTAGACTGAGAGCAATCTCAGCAAAGTTCTTGCAGAACTTGCGGTAGTACCCGATCATTCCAAGGAAGCGGCGCAAAGCTTTTTTGTTGTCAGGAACTGGAAAGTCCATGATGGCTTGGACTTTAGCATTTATGGGTGCCACCTTACCCTGGCCTATGACGTAGCCAAGATAGGTGACAGTAGCACAACCAAAGTCACTCTTGCTCAGGTTAACAGTCAGGTTAGCTTGGGTCAGGCGCTGGAACAACGTCTCTACATCTTTTAGATGTTCTTCCCAGGAGTCACTCCGTGTGATCAGGTTATCGATGTACGCACCCGTGTGTGGCAATCCGGCGATTGTAGACTGTATCATCCTTTGGAACGTGGCTGGGGCATTTTTCATGCCAAAGGGTAGGACTTCATACTGGTACAATCCAGATGGTGTGGCAAAAGCAGAGATGCTCTTGGCCCTCTCAGTTAAAGGCACACACCAATAACCCTTCAATAAATCAATCTTGGTCAGAAACTTTGCTTGCCCTACACTATCAATACAATCATCAATCCTAGGTATTGGAAACACATCAGTTCTAGTTACAGCATTGACTTTGCGATAATCTGTACAGAATCTAGTACTTCCATCAGGTTTTGGAACTAGCACACAGGGTGAACTCCAATCGGAGTTGGAGGGTCTGATAATATCATGTTTTAACATGTACTCAACCTCTTTCTCAGCAATCTTTCTCTTTTCAGGATTCATCCGGTATGGATGCTGTTTTATTGGTTTGGCATCACCAACATCTACATCATGAGAGGCTATTGCAACTCTCTTTGGAACATCAGGAAACAAATCCTCATATTTCTTGATCAACCTTTCAAACTGATCTCTCTGTGAGGGTTCTAAGTGCTGGAGTTTTACATCAAGATTTTGCAACACTTCAGTGTTTGACAATTTACATGAAAGAACTTCAGCTTTAATTCTTGGTTCATCATCTTGAAACTCCCCCTCATCTTCACACGTTTCGACCATTGGAGAATCTGAAGTGACAGCTGCAACCCTAGCATTTCTGTCATGATAAGGCTTTAGCATGTTAATATGACACAATTATTTTGGTTTTCTCCTATCTGGAGTCTCCACAATGTAATTGAGATCATTGAGTTTTGTCAGAATTTCATAAGGACCATGAAATCTAGCCTGCAATGGATTGGACTGCAAGGGAAACAACACAAGGACCTTGTCTCCTGGTTTAAACTCACGGCTTCTAGCCTTATGATCATACCAAGTTTTCATTTTTCCCTGACTTGATTTCAAGTTCTCTTTGGCAAGGTCACAAGCTGCACGCAATCTTTCCTTGAACTTGCTAACATAGTCTAACAGACTGATTTGCGGCTCTTCCTCTTGCCATTGTTCACTCAATAATAGCAAAGGTCCTCTCACTTCATGACCAAACACTAGCTCAAATGGACTGAATCCAGTAGACTCCTGCACTGCTTCTCTAGCTGCAAACAACAGCAAATGAACCCCTTCATCCCAGTCTTTCTCATGGTCATAACAATAAGTCCTCATCATTGTCTTGAGAGTGGAATGAAACCGCTCTAAGGCACCCTGACTTTCTGGATGATAGGCACTAGAAAGAATCTGTTTTGCATCTAGTTCATACACAACCTGCTGAAACAATCCAGAAGTGAAATTGCTACCTTGGTCTGACTGAATTTCCCTGGGAAGACCAAACAACGTGAAGAACATTATCAAAGCCTTCGAGATTGCAGTTGCCTTGATGTTACGTAGAGGTATGGCTTCGGGGAATCTGGTAGATGCACACATGATTGTCAACAAGTACTGATTTCCAGATCTAGTCTTGGGTAATGTACCAACGCAATCAACAATGACCCTAGAGAATGGCTCCCCAAATGCTGGGATAGGCTGCAATGGAGCTACAGGTGGGTCTAACTGGTGTTTTCCAACTACCTGACAAGTGTGACAGGTTTTGCAAAAGTTGGAAACGTCTTTCCGAAGCCCAGGCCAAAAGAAGTGTTTCATGATCTTATCAACAGTCTTGTTAACACCAAGATGACCTCCTAAAGGTAAACTATGAGCCATTGTTAAGATCTCATTCCTATAGACCTTCGGAACAACAATTTGCCTGACCACTGCCCAATCTGCATTGGCAGGGATATCAGGAGGGCGCCACTTCCGCATCAACACACCATCCTTGAGATAATACCCAACTGGAACTGCATCTATTTCTTTTTCAGGAAGGGCTCTCCTCTTTAGTACACCAATTTCAGGATCATTAGTTTGCTCCTCAATCAACCGCTTTCTGGACAGAGACAAGTCTCCAGACACATCAGAATCACCAGACCCATCCGGCTGGCTGAATAGAGAACTGATAAAAGTATCTGATAAGTCCTCAAACGGAGAAACCATAGTAGGCCAATCAGAGTCATGAGGCGAACCACCTGAGTCCTGACTATTCAATGTACTGGACGGCACCACAACATCATCTTCTTTAGCCTTCTTGGCCAAAGCACGAGTCACTGCGCAAGAAGGATACAGAGATGGGTCCTCATCCCCATTTTCAGTGCTCGGCTGTGAAGTAAGATGTACAGGGGGAACTACTTTGCCCCCAGCCAGGTCATTGCCTAGCAACAGAGAAACACCCTTTATAGGTAGACTTGACATAAGTCCCACCTTTACCTGTCCTGTAACTAAATCTGACTTCAAGAATATAGAGCGCAGGGGTGCAGATACAGTCCTCCCTTCAATACCTTGTACAAGTATGAAATCCCCTGAAGCGGTCTCATCACGTAACTCCAAGGAGTCCATCAACAAAAGTGACTGAGAAGCTCCGGTATCCCTTAGGATATATATGGGGACAGGAGTAGTATGCTCATTCAGAGCCACAAATCCCTCTGACACAAATGGAAGAAATTCCTCCCTCACGAAGTCAGCTGTATTAGGCTTTTTAGCCCCACATGAAGCAGGCAATTTAGCAGATCGGTTATCTACTACAGGGGTTTCTAACCTTGTTTTCACAAAGGCATTTGGTTTGGTATCCTTTTCTTTTTCTTTCTTAGCTTTAAGGAACCAACAGTTAGTTGTAACATGACCAGATTTCTTGCAATAACTGCAAACTAGACCACTTTTGTCACTGTCAGCTTTCACACTTTGATCAGACCTGTTACTGGATTTCTGAGCACCATCACCAGATTTGTCTTTGGGTGAGGAATCTTGGGTATCACCATAACCCTTTTTCTGAAATTGGGACCATTTATTGTTACTGCTAGACTGAAATTTGGACTTATGTGTGAGAACATATTCATCTGCAAATTTGGCAGCTGATTGCAAGTTCAGTGCTTGCTTCTCATTAAGGTGGGTCTTAACATCATCCTTAACACAGTTCTTGAATTCTTCAACTAACACCATCTCTTTTAGTGAGTTGAAATCATCCTTGACCTCCATAGAAGTACACCAGCGCTCAAAGCAAACCTGCTTCTCATTAGCAAATTCAACATAAGTCTGATTTTCAGATTTCTTCAGACCTCTGAATTTCTGTCGGTAAGCCTCTGGAACCAACTCATAAGCTCTCAAAATAACCTTTTTGACAACCTCATAATCAGAGGAATCATCTGCAGACAAAGCCGAATAGGCTTGTTGAGCTTTACCCTTGAGGACAGTTTGCAACATCAGAGGCCAGTGTTCCTTTGGCCACTGGCAACTCTTTGCTACCTTTTCAAAACACTGGAAATAGTTGTCAACATCCTTTTCTGAAAATGGAGGCACCAGTTTTACCTCCTGACTGGCACAAAATTTATTTTTAGTTTCAATTTTAATTTTTAGTTGCTCCATTTGGAGTCTTTCTTCTCTATCGAATTTCTCTAATTCAAAATCTCTCTGTCTCTGTCTCTCTCTTTCTGCTCTTTCCTCTTTCTCTCTCTCAAATTCTCTTTGTTTTTCTTCTCTTGCTAATTTTTCTACCTCAAACTGCCTTTGTTTTTCTTTTTCTTCCCTCTCAAATTCTCTTTGTTTCTCTTTTTCCTCCCTTTCTTTTTTCTCTTCTCTTGCTAATTTTTCCAACTCAAACTGCCTTTGTTTTTCTTTTTCCTCCCTTTCAATCTCTAGCATTTTTAAGTTCCATTTCTATATTTGGATTTTCCACTGGAAACTGTTCCAGATCTCCTGGTGCAAACACATTTTCATCAATGTAATATTCAACTATCTCTCTAGCCAGTCTTGCTTTTCGCATGGCTGGTTTCACCTCTGTCAGCTCTAAATGTCTGCAAATTTCTAGCAGTTCTGTCTTTTTAAAAGACTTCAAAACCCCTACGGTTGGTGATGCCAATAAATCATCCATTGCTGTTGTCAATATATATGTATTCAATTAAAAAAAAATTTTTTACAATTTGAAATGTTAGATTTTTAATAAATGACTCACAAAATGGTCTATCCCGGACCTTGAGCCCCCAATTTGTTATGGCCCCAATTTGTTATTACATTTATAACACAACAGCAACAGCAAGGGATGACAAACACAGTTTTAACAACTAAAACACATTTAATTTTTAACAAAGACAAAGACTAATAACAACCTACAACTAAAGACCAAGATTGATAAATAAGAAAAAACAGAAATAATTACAGTCCCTTTTTGGTGGGGTGCTTGGTGATGTCCTGGATGAAGAAAATGCTCAAACACAGGCAAAGAAATCCACAAAAGAAACGTCACAGGTCTTGAACAGAATGGCAGGTCTGGTCATCTTCTTGCAATTTCTCCTACTGCTTTACTGTCTCAATTCTTTTCCTTATATACTCTTTTGCAGACCCCACCCACATTTAGACCTCTTTTTTTAATTTTCTGAGACTTGCCCCAGACATGTCCAGGACATGTCTAAACATGACTCCAGTCTGAGCTGAACAAAAAAAAGGTAAATACTGCCATCTAGTGACCTATATTCACATTACAGGTGTCACAATAGGAATACTTTCTTATCAATAAGGGTGGCCATTTTAAGCTCCCTTCAGATCCCCACAACTCCATGACATCGTCCATTTTACTGTTTTTAATTCTATGGAGCTGACATCATGGAAACTGACTGTGTGATCGAATGGATAAGGTGTCAGTCCTTGGTTCAGAAGATTAAAGAGACCCTTAACAATACTTTAACGCGTGTGCATTTTAAAAGTAGACAGCTGTTTCTTAAAAATTAACCTGAAAAAACATGAAGCTTCAATTAAAGGACTAGTATAATTCAACCTGACCGTGTGACCTAATCATATGGCATATAAAGGATAAGTTATATAACTTTGCTGCAGAATTTGAATAGACAAAAAGTGACATCATATGCTCTAATGTCCATAAACGTTTCTTCAACCACAATTGGATAATGTCATGAGGTAAAGGAGAGGTGTAAAGGGGAATTCAAAACGGCTAAGGAAGACAACCGTGCTGCTACGACAATCCAATGCATTTACTGGCCAACTTGATCATGCCATTCTTGCCCATCACGTTCCTTTGTTTTTTGTGATTGCCCGTATGGATGGTCGTCACTTTAAATGGTTCAGCCACACTGAATGGCTGGATGGCGTTATCACCTTTGTTTTTATGAAGAATGGTTTCGTGTACCCTATGTCAAAGGTGATACGTTAGGAAGCATTGAAGCACCTTTTCTTTACATTTACAAAACTGGAATACACTTCTCATGGCTGCCGTGTATACACTTCCAGCTCATTTTCTAGAAGTTAGCCACTTTCCGTGACAAAAAACACAATTCGAACATGGCCCTGATCTTCAGATTGATTGTTGGAGAACCTTCAAGGGTGTTTCATGGGGGTGCTTGTTAATGTATCTTGCGGTATTTCCTACATAAAAACTTTCTTTAAAGTTGGTGCTTGTTAATATGAACTGGTAGCTGTTTCGTCAAAAGAAACCAGTTAAAGAACTTGGAACCTTTTCTTCATGACAATAAAGCAATTCAGTCATATGATGTTACCTAATATGAAGGGCCCCTAATGGAGAAATTCCTGACTACGGATCTGAAGACGAAGGACTTTAGTCCCTTCTTGCTTGTTTGACACTTGTGTTTATATCATTTGCAAGCTGTTTTTTACGGTCCGATACACAGGGCACCTGATTTTGGATAAGGTAATTGAGAATACCTTGTTCAATAACAGAGCTTTTGAATGTAACATAGTAGTAGTAATGTATGAAAGCAAACTAATAGGTGAGGTTTCTGACTTTGAGCCAGAACATTGAGGATCTGAGTCCCTTCATAAGTGTCCTCTGGTCGTGGTTTTTCATGTTATCTGGCAGCAGTTTTAGAAAGAACCTCGACAAAACTCACAAAACCACTGTCAAGGGACAAGCAAAACTCAACCTGACCATGTGAACTAATACATCAGGCAAATATTGGATAATTTAGTTGACTCAAGTATTAAGACTGACAGTTGGAGACCATTCATGGTTGTTTAGTGCTGGTGCTTTTTAATGTCACTTGCCAGCTGTTTCTCAGACAAAAACTTTCTTTTAAGCTGGTACTTGTTAACACGACTTGGTCACAGTTTCTGCAACAGAAACTTGAAACTAACACTCACAAGGCTTTGTTTAAGGGAATAACATAAGTCAACCCCAATGATGTCACCTAATATGAAAGGACACCTAATGGAGGAGCTTTCTGACTCCGGATCAAAAGATTGAGGACTTGAGTCTTTGCATAGTTGTGTGATGGTGGTGTTTTTTCATATCATCTTGCTGGTGTTACTAACACTGAAATCTGAGAAAAAAACTCACCAAACTTCAGTCAAGGGGCTAACATTGCTCAGCCTGACCATACGGTCGAAACACCTGAGTTTGGATCTGGAGAGTGATTGAGCATGAGAGTTTTTCAATGACAGGGCTGTTTAACTCAACATGACAGCGGTTATTTGACATGGCACTGATCAACCGCTGTCAGTTCTCACAGCTCACTGTTAGGAGTCAGCCTTGTCATGCAATGACCACGTGGCCTAATGGATAAAGCGTCTGACATCAAATCAGAAGACTGAGGGTTCGAGTCCCTTCGTGGTTGGAATTGTGCATTTCATCTGGACCAGCAACAATGGCAGATTTTGCAATGCCTATGGCACCTGGAAAAAAGTGTCTCAAGTGCTGGTGCTGTCACTGTCAAATCCAGCAGAGACTTTAAACAAAAGTGGATTTTAATCAGGGTTTGTCAGCAAAGTAGTTAATTCAGTGTGAGTGCTCATTTGTTCTGCTCCCACTGGCAAAAGGAGTAGATGTCATAGATTTAGGGGAAATGGGAAACAGTTAATATTTGATTACAATATTCAAATTTATTGTCATTATGCCAAGTACAGGAACAGAGCATAACCAAAAGAAATGTGCATCTTTTTAATAAACTTTACTTTGAACGATTCAATTTTAAAAAGACGTAAAGTTTGACAATTAAAGCACACATCTAATCAGAGTGTAAATGAATGGTAAAGTGCATGGGAGTATGCATTTATATACATCATATGTGTACTTTTCATGCACAGCAGTAGAAGAAAGACTAATGTACATGTGAGTAAATATAGATGTTTATAGGGTAGAGAAATTAAGTACCGTATGCCATGCTGGGATGAGGGGAGAATATAGCCTGCAGCAGAAAATTGTTCACTATGGTTTTACTCAGCGAAATTTACACAGTATCCTGTGTCTGTGTGAAAAGTCCACTGAAACACATAATGTTTAGTGTGTCACAATCAATTATAGAAAACATTTTCAATCTCCTGAACCAAGCGTTGTAGTGGCCACGTGAGATTGGTTCTTTCCCCATGGTAGATCAGCCTGCTACGGCAAAGAACGCCGGCACAAAGGCTTCAGTCTCGATCAGCGGAGTGCAGATCTATATCCGGGTGCCGTAGCCGTCGCAAAATCCGCCCTTGCTTAAAGTCCCTATTGTGTCAATAGTGAATACAAGATAGTATTATAAAAGTCTGCTGACACTCCCTTAAACTATCCATAGAATTCAAACACTGTAGTAAAAGGGCACTGACAATTGCATCAAAGAGTGGGCAGACTTGAGTGAAACTACCTATGCTGCTTGTATATACTGGCCAACCTTTGTGGAATTCTATGATCTTCCCTTTCAGGTGTCACAATAGGAATACTTTCTTATCAATAAGGGTGGCCATTTTAAGCTCCCTTCAGATCCCCACAACTCCATGACATCGTCCATTTTACTGTTTTTAATTCTAGGGAGCTGACATCATGGAAACTGACTGTGTGATCAAATGGATAAGGTGTCAGTCCTTGGTTCAGAAGATTAAAGAGACCCTTAACAATACTTTAACGCGTGTGCATTTTAAAAGTAGACAGCTGTTTCTTAAAAATTAACCTGAAAAAACATGAGGCTTCAATTAAAGGACTAGTATAATTCAACCTGACCGTGTGACCTAATCATATGGCATATAAAGGATAAGTTATATAACTTTGCTGCAGAATTTGAATAGAAAAAAAATGACGTCATATGCTCTAATGTCCATAAACGTTTCTTCAACCACAATTGGATAATGTCATGAGGTAAAGGAGAGGTGTAAAGGGGAATTCAAAACGGCTAAGGAAGACAACCGTGCTGCTACGACAATCCAATGCATTTACTGGCCAACTTGATCATGCCATTCTTGCCCATCACGTTCCTTTGTTTTTTGTGATTGCCCGTATGGATGGTCGTCACTTTAAATGGTTCAGCCACACTGAATGGCTGGATGGCGTTATCACCTTTGTTTTTATGAAGAATGGTTTCGTGTACCCTATGTCAAAGGTGATACGTTAGGAAGCATTGAAGCACCTTTTCTTTACATTTACAAAACTGGAATACACTTCTCATGGCTGCCGTGTATACACTTCCAGCTCATTTTCTAGAAGTTAGCCCCTTTCCGTGACAAAAAACACTATTCGAACATGGCCCTGATCTTCGGATTGATTGTTGGAGAACCTTCAAGGGTGTTTCATGGGGGTGCTTGTTAATGTATCTTGCGGTATTTCCTAAATAAAAACTTTCTTTAAAGTTGGTGCTTGTTAATATGAACTGGTAGCTGTTTCGTCAAAAGAAAGCAGTTAAAGAACTTGGAAACTTTTCTTCATGACAATAAAGCAATTCAGTCATATGATGTTACCTAATATGAAGGGCCCCTAATGGAGAAATTCCTGACTACGGATCTGAAGACGAAGGACTTTAGTCCCTTCTTGCTTGTTTGACACTTGTGTTTATATCACTTGCAAGCTGTTTTTTACGGTCCGATACACAGGGCACCTGATTTTGGATAAGGTAATTGAGCATACCTTGTTCAATAACAGAGCTTTTGAATGTAACATAGTAGTAGTAATGTATGAAAGCAAACTAATAGGTGAGGTTTCTGACTTTGAGCCAGAACATTGAGGATCTGAGTCCCTTCATAAGTGTCTTCTGGTCGTGGTTTTTCATGTTATCTGGCTGCGGTTTTAGAAAGAACCTTGACAAAACTCACAAAACCACTGTCAAGGGACAAGCAAAACTCAACCTGACCATGTGAACTAATACATCAGGCAAATATTGGATAATTTAGTTGACTCAAGTATTAAGACTGACAGTTGGAGACCATTCATGGTTGTTTAGTGCTGGTGCTTTTTAATGTCACTTGCCAGCTGTTTCTCAGACAAAAACTTTCTTTTAAGCTGGTACTTGTTAACACGACTTGGTCACAGTTTCTGCAACAGAAACTTGAAACTAACACTCACAAGGCTTTGTTTAAGGGAATAACATAAGTCAACCCCAATGATGTCACCTAATATGAAAGGACACCTAATGGAGGAGCTTTCTGACTCCAGATCAAAAGATTGAGGACTTGAGTCTTTGCATAGTTGTGTGATGGTGGTGTTTTTTCATATCATCTTGCTGGTGTTACTAACACTGAAATCTGAGAAAAAAACTCACCAAACTTCAGTCAAGGGGCTAACATTGCTCAGCCTGACCATACGGTCGAAACACCTGAGTTTGGATCTGGAGAGTGATTGAGCATGAGAGTTTTTCAATGACAGGGCTGTTTAACTCAACATGACAGCGGTTATTTGACATGGCACTGATCAACCGCTGTCAGCTCTCACAGCTCACTGTTCGGAGTCAGCCTTGTCATGCAATGACCACGTGGCCTAATGGATAAGGCGTCTGACTTCGAATCAGAAGACTGAGGGTTCGAGTCCCTTTGTGGTTGGAATTGTGCATTTCATCTGGACCAGCAACAATGGCAGATTTTGCAATGCCTATGGCCCTGGAAAAAAGTGTCTCAAGTGCTGGTGCTGTCACTGTCAAATCCAGCAGAGACTTTAAACAAAAGTGGATTTTAATCAGGGTTTGTCAGCAAAGTAGTTAATTCAGCGTGAGTGCTCATTTGTTCTGCTCCCACTGGCAAAAGGAGTTGATGTCATAGATTTAGGGGAAAAGGGAAACAGTTAATATTTGATTACAATATTCAAATTTATTGTCATTATGCCAAGTACAGGAACAGAGCATAACCAAAAGAAATGTGCATCTTTTTAATAAACTTTACTTTGAACAATTCAATTTTAAAAAGACGTAAAGTTTGACAATTAAAGCACACATCTAATCAGAGTGTAAATGAACGGTAAAGTGCATGTGTGTATGCATTTATATACATCATATGTGTACTTTTCATGCACAGCAGTAGAAGAAAGACTAATGTACATGTGAGTAAATATAGATGTTTATAGGGTAGAGAAATTAAGTACCGTATGCCATGCTGGGATGAGGGGAGAATATAGCCTGCAGCAGAAAATTGTTCACTATGGTTTTACTCAGCGAAATTTACACAGTATCCTGTGTCTGTGTGAAAAGTCCACTGAAACACATAATGTTTAGTGTGTCACAATCAATTATAGAAAACATTTTCAATCTCCTGAACCAAGTGTTGTAGTGGCCACGTGAGATTGGTTCTTTCCCCATGGTAGATCAGCCTGCTACGGCAAAGAACGCCGGCACAACGGCTTCAGTCTCGATCAGCGGAGTGCAGATCTATATCCGGATGCCGTAGCCGTCGCAAAATCCGCCCTTGCTTAAAGTCCCTATTGTGTCAATAGTGAATACAAGATAGTATTATAAAAGTCTGCTGACACTCCCTTAAGCTATCCATAGAATTCAAACACTGTAGTAAAAGGGCACTGACAATTGCATCAAAGAGTGGGCAGACTTGAGTGAAACTACCTATGCTGCTTGTATATACTGGCCAACCTTTGTGGAATTCTATGATCTTCCCTTTCAGGTGTCACAATAGGAATACTTTCTTATCAATAAGGGTGGCCATTTTAAGCTCCCTTCAGATCCCCACAACTCCATGACATCGTCCATTTTACTGTTTTTAATTCTATGGAGCTGACATCATGGAAACTGACTGTGTGATCGAATGGATAAGGTGTCAGTCCTTGGTTCAGAAGATTAAAGAGACCCTTAACAATACTTTAACGCGTGTGCATTTTAAAAGTAGACAGCTGTTTCTTAAAAATTAACCTGAAAAAACATGGAGCTTCAATTAAAGGACTAGTATAATTCAACCTGACCGTGTGACCTAATCATATGGCATATAAAGGATAAGTTATATAACTTTGCTGCAGAATTTGAATAGACAAAAAATGACATCATATGCTCTAATGTCCATAAACGTTTCTTCAACCACAATTGGATAATGTCATGAGGTAAAGGAGAGGTGTAAAGGGGAATTCAAAACGGCTAAGGAAGACAACCGTGCTGCTACGACAATCCAATGCATTTACTGGCCAACTTGATCATGCCATTCTTGCCCATCACGTTCCTTTGTTTTTTGTGATTGCCCGTATGGATGGTCGTCACTTTAAATGGTTCAGTCACACTGAATGGCTGGATGGCGTTATCACCTTTGTTTTTATGAAGAATGGTTTCGTGTACCCTATGTCAAAGGTGATACGTTAGGAAGCATTGAAGCACCTTTTCTTTACATTTACAAAACTGGAATACACTTCTCATGGCTGCCGTGTATACACTTCCAGCTCATTTTCTAGAAGTTAGCCACTTTCCGTGACAAAAAACACTATTCGAACATGGCCCTGATCTTCGGATTGATTGTTGGAGAACCTTCAAGGGTGTTTCATGGGAGTGCTTGTTAATGTATCTTGCGGTATTTCCTACATAAAAACTTTCTTTAAAGTTGGTGCTTGTTAATATGAACTGGGAGCTGTTTCGTCAAAAGAAAGCAGTTAAAGAACTTGGAACCTTTTCTTCATGACAATAAAGCAATTCAGTCATATGATGTTACCTAATATGAAGGGCCCCTAATGGAGAAATTCCTGACTACGGATCTGAAGACGAAGGACTTTAGTCCCTTCTTGCTTGTTTGACACTTGTGTTTATATCATTTGCAAGCTGTTTTTTACGGTCCGATACACAGGGCACCTGATTTTGGATAAGGTAATTGAGCATACCTTGTTCAATAACAGAGCTTTTGAATGTAACATAGTAGTAGTAATGTATGAAAGCAAACTAATAGGTGAGGTTTCTGACTTTGAGCCAGAACATTGAGGATCTGAGTCCCTTCATAAGTGTCTTCTGGTCGTGGTTTTTCATGTTATTTGGCTGCGGTTTTAGAAAGAACCTTGACAAAACTCACAAAACCACTGTCAAGGGACAAGCAAAACTCAACCTGACCATGTGAACTAATACATCAGGCAAATATTGGATAATTTAGTTGACTCAAGTATTAAGACTGACAGTTGGAGACCATTCATGGTTGTTTAGTGCTGGTGCTTTTTAATGTCACTTGCCAGCTGTTTCTCGGACAAAAACTTTCTTTTAAGCTGGTACTTGTGAACACGACTTGGTCACAGTTTCTGCAACAGAAACTTGAAACTAACACTCACAAGGCTTTGTTTAAGGGAATAACATAAGTCAACCCCAATGATGTCACCTTATATGAAAGGACACCTAATGGAGGAGCTTTCTGACTCCGGATCAAAAGATTGAGGACTTGAGTCTTTGCATAGTTGGGTGATGGTGGTGTTTTTTCATATCATCTTGCTGGTGTTACTAACACTGAAATCTGAGAAAAAAAACTCACCAAACTTCAGTCAAGGGGCTAACATTGCTCAGCCTGACCATACGGTCGAAACACCTGAGTTTGGATCTGGAGAGTGATTGAGCATGAGAGTTTTTCAATGACAGGGCTGTTTAACTCAACATGACAGCGGTTATTTGACATGGCACTGATCAACCGCTGTCAGTTCTCACAGCTCACTGTTCGGAGTCAGCCCTGTCATGCAATGACCACGTGGCCTAATGGATAAGGCGTCTGACTTCGGATCAGAAGACTGAGAGTTCGAGTCCCCTCGAGGTTAGAATTGTGCATTTCATCTGGACCAGCAACAATGGCAGATTTTGCAATGCCTATGGCACCTGGAAAAAAGTGTCTCAAGTGCTGGTGCTGTCACTGTCAAATCCAGCAGAAACTTTAAACAACAGTGGATTTTACTCGGGGTTTGTCAGCAAAGTAGTTAATTCAGTGTGAGTGCTCATTCGTCCTGCTCCCACTGGCAAAAGGAGTAGATGTCATAGATTTAGGGGAAATGGGAAACAGTTAATATTTGATTACAATATTCAAATTTATTGTCATTATGCCAAGTACAGGAACAGAGCATAACCAAAAGAAATGTGCATCTTTTTAATAAACTTTACTTTGAACAATTCAATTTTAAAAAGACGTAAAGTTTGACAATTAAAGCACACATCTAATCAGAGTGTAAATGAATGGTAAAGTGCATGGGAGTGTGCATTTATATACATCATATGTGTACTTTTCATGCACAGCAGTAGAAGAAAGACTAATGTACATGTGAGTAAATATAGATGTTTACAGGGTAGAGAAATTAAGTACCGTATGCCATGCTGGGATGAGGGGAGAATATAGCCTGCAGCAGAAAATTGTTCACTATGGTTTTACTCAGCGAAATTTACACAGTATCCTGTGTCTGTGTGAAAAGTCCACTGAAACACATAATGTTTAGTGTGTCACAATCAATTATAGAAAACATTTTCAATCTCCTGAACCAAGCGTTGTAGTGGCCACGTGAGATTGGTTCTTTCCCCATGGTAGATCAGCCTGCTACGGCAAAGAACGCCGGCACAACGGCTTCAGTCTTGATCAGCGGAGTGCAGATCTATATCCGGGTGCCGTAGCCGTCGCAAAATCCGCCCTTGCTTAAAGTCCCTATTGTGTCAATAGTGAATACAAGATAGTATTATAAAAGTCTGCTGACACTCCCTTAAGCTATCCATAGAATTCAAACACTGTAGTAAAAGGGCACTGACAATTGCATCAAAGAGTGGGCAGACTTGAGTGAAACTACCTATGCTGCTTGTATATACTGGCCAACCTTTGTGGAATTCTATGATCTTCCCTTTCAGGTGTCACAATAGGAATACTTTCTTATCAATAAGGGTGGCCATTTTAAGCTCCCTTCAGATCCCCACAACTCCATGACATCGTCCATTTTACTGTTTTTAATTCTATGGAGCTGACATCATGGAAACTGACTGTGTGATCGAATGGATAAGGTGTCAGTCCTTGGTTCAGAAGATTAAAGAGACCCTTAACAATACTTTAACGCGTGTGCATTTTAAAAGTAGACAGCTGTTTCTTAAAAATTAACCTGAAAAAACATGAGGCTTCAATTAAAGGACTAGTATAATTCAACCTGACCGTGTGACCTAATCATATGGCATATAAAGGATAAGTTATATAACTTTGCTGCAGAATTTGAATAGACAAAAAATGACGTCATATGCTCTAATGTCCATAAACGTTTCTTCAACCACAATTGGATAATGTCATGAGGTAAAGGAGAGGTGTAAAGGGGAATTCAAAACGGCTAAGGAAGACAACCGTGCTGCTACGACAATCCAATGCATTTACTGGCCAACTTGATCATGCCATTCTTGCCCATCACGTTCCTTTGTTTTTTGTGATTGCCCGTATGGATGGTCGTCACTTTAAATGGTTCAGCCACACTGAATGGCTGGATGGCGTTATCACCTTTGTTTTTATGAAGAATGGTTTCGTGTACCCTATGTCAAAGGTGATACGTTAGGAAGCATTGAAGCACCTTTTCTTTACATTTACAAAACTGGAATACACTTCTCATGGCTGCCGTGTATACACTTCCAGCTCATTTTCTAGAAGTTAGCCACTTTCCGTGACAAAAAACACTATTCCAACATGGCCCTGATCTTCGGATTGATTGTTGGAGAACCTTCAAGGGTGTTTCATGGGGGTGCTTGTTAATGTATCTTGCGGTATTTCCTACATAAAAACTTTCTTTAAAGTTGGTGCTTGTTAATATGAACTGGTAGCTGTTTCGTCAAAAGAAACCAGTTAAAGAACTTGGAACCTTTTCTTCATGACAATAAAGCAATTCAGTCATATGATGTTACCTAATATGAAGGGCCCCTTATGGAGAAATTCCTGACTACGGATCTGAAGACGAAGGACTGTAGTCCCTTCTTGCTTGTTTGACACTTGTGTTTATATCACTTGCAAGCTGTTTTTTACGGTCCGATACACAGGGCACCTGATTTTGGATAAGGTAATTGAGCATACCTTGTTCAATAACAGAGCTTTTGAATGTAACATAGTAGTAGTAATGTATGAAAGCAAACTAATAGGTGAGGTTTCTGACTTTGAGCCAGAACATTGAGGATCTGAGTCCCTTCATAAGTGTCTTCTGGTCGTGGTTTTTCATGTTATCTGGCTGCGGTTTTAGAAAGAACCTTGACAAAACTCACAAAACCACTGTCAAGGGACAAGCAAAACTCAACCTGACCATGTGAACTAATACATCAGGCAAATATTGGATAATTTAGTTGACTCAAGTATTAAGACTGACAGTTGGAGACCATTCATGGTTGTTTAGTGCTGGTGCTTTTTAATGTCACTTGCCAGCTGTTTCTCAGACAAAAACTTTCTTTTAAGCTGGTACTTGTTAACACGACTTGGTCACAGTTTCTGCAACAGAAACTTGAAACTAACACTCACAAGGCTTTGTTTAAGGGAATAACATAAGTCAACCCCAATGATGTCACCTAATATGAAAGGACACCTAATGGAGGAGCTTTCTGACTCCGGATCAAAAGATTGAGGACTTGAGTCTTTGCATAGTTGTGTGATGGTGGTGTTTTTTCATATCATCTTGCTGGTGTTACTAACACTGAAATCTGAGAAAAAAACTCACCAAACTTCAGTCAAGGGGCTAACATTGCTCAGCCTGACCATACGGTCGAAACACCTGAGTTTGGATCTGGAGAGTGATTGAGCATGAGAGTTTTTCAATGACAGGGCTGTTTAACTCAACATGACAGCGGTTATTTGACATGGCACTGATCAACCGCTGTCAGTTCTCACAGCTCACTGTTCGGAGTCAGCCTTGTCATGCAATGACCACGTGGCCTAATGGATAAGGCGTCTGACTTCGGATCAGAAGACTGAGGGTTCGAGTCCCCTCGAGGTGAGAATTGTGCATTTCATCTGGACCAGCAACAATGGCAGATTTTGCAATGCCTATGGCACCTGGAAAAAAGTGTCTCAAGTGCTGGTGCTGTCACTGTCAAATCCAGCAGAAACTTTAAACAACAGTGGATTTTACTCGGGGTTTGTCAGCAAAGTAGTTAATTCAGTGTGAGTGCTCATTCGTCCTGCTCCCACTGGCAAAAGGAGTAGATGTCATAGATTTAGGGGAAATGGGAAACAGTTAATATTTGATTACAATATTCAAATTTATTGTCATTATGCCAAGTACAGGAACAGAGCATAACCAAAAGAAATGTGCATCTTTTTAATAAACTTTACTTTGAACAATTCAATTTTAAAAAGATGTAAAGTTTGACAATTAAAGCACACATCTAATCAGAGTGTAAATGAATGGTAAAGTGCATGGCAGTGTGCATTTATATACATCATATGTGTACTTTTCATGCACAGCAGTAGAAGAAAGACTAATGTACATGTGAGTAAATATAGATGTTTACAGGGTAGAGAAATTAAGTACCGTATGCCATGCTGGGATGAGGGGAGAATATAGCCTGCAGCAGAAAATTGTTCACTATGGTTTTACTCAGCGAAATTTACACAGTATCCTGTGTCTGTGTGAAAAGTCCACTGAAACACATAATGTTTAGTGTGTCACAATCAATTATAGAAAACATTTTCAATCTCCTGAACCAAGCGTTGTAGTGGCCACGTGAGATTGGTTCTTTCCCCATGGTAGATCAGCCTGCTACGGCAAAGAACGCCGGCACAACGGCTTCAGTCTTGATCAGCGGAGTGCAGATCTATATCCGGGTGCCGTAGCCGTCGCAAAATCCGCCCTTGCTTAAAGTCCCTATTGTGTCAATAGTGAATACAAGATAGTATTATAAAAGTCTGCTGACACTCCCTTAAGCTATCCATAGAATTCAAACACTGTAGTAAAAGGGCACTGACAATTGCATCAAAGAGTGGGCAGACTTGAGTGAAACTACCTATGCTGCTTGTATATACTGGCCAACCTTTGTGGAATTCTATGATCTTCCCTTTCAGGTGTCACAATAGGAATACTTTCTTATCAATAAGGGTGGCCATTTTAAGCTCCCTTCAGATCCCCACAACTCCATGACATCGTCCATTTTACTGTTTTTAATTCTATGGAGCTGACATCATGGAAACTGACTGTGTGATCGAATGGATAAGGTGTCAGTCCTTGGTTCAGAAGATTAAAGAGACCCTTAACAATACTTTAACGCGTGTGCATTTTAAAAGTAGACAGCTGTTTCTTAAAAATTAACCTGAAAAAACATGAGGCTTCAATTAAAGGACTAGTATAATTCAACCTGACCGTGTGACCTAATCATATGGCATATAAAGGATAAGTTATATAACTTTGCTGCAGAATTTGAATAGACAAAAAATGACGTCATATGCTCTAATGTCCATAAACGTTTCTTCAACCACAATTGGATAATGTCATGAGGTAAAGGAGAGGTGTAAAGGGGAATTCAAAACGGCTAAGGAAGACAACCGTGCTGCTACGACAATCCAATGCATTTACTGGCCAACTTGATCATGCCATTCTTGCCCATCACGTTCCTTTGTTTTTTGTGATTGCCCGTATGGATGGTCGTCACTTTAAATGGTTCAGCCACACTGAATGGCTGGATGGCGTTATCACCTTTGTTTTTATGAAGAATGGTTTCGTGTACCCTATGTCAAAGGTGATACGTTAGGAAGCATTGAAGCACCTTTTCTTTACATTTACAAAACTGGAATACACTTCTCATGGCTGCCGTGTATACACTTCCAGCTCATTTTCTAGAAGTTAGCCACTTTCCGTGACAAAAAACACTATTCCAACATGGCCCTGATCTTCGGATTGATTGTTGGAGAACCTTCAAGGGTGTTTCATGGGGGTGCTTGTTAATGTATCTTGCGGTATTTCCTACATAAAAACTTTCTTTAAAGTTGGTGCTTGTTAATATGAACTGGTAGCTGTTTCGTCAAAAGAAACCAGTTAAAGAACTTGGAACCTTTTCTTCATGACAATAAAGCAATTCAGTCATATGATGTTACCTAATATGAAGGGCCCCTTATGGAGAAATTCCTGACTACGGATCTGAAGACGAAGGACTGTAGTCCCTTCTTGCTTGTTTGACACTTGTGTTTATATCACTTGCAAGCTGTTTTTTACGGTCCGATACACAGGGCACCTGATTTTGGATAAGGTAATTGAGCATACCTTGTTCAATAACAGAGCTTTTGAATGTAACATAGTAGTAGTAATGTATGAAAGCAAACTAATAGGTGAGGTTTCTGACTTTGAGCCAGAACATTGAGGATCTGAGTCCCTTCATAAGTGTCTTCTGGTCGTGGTTTTTCATGTTATCTGGCTGCGGTTTTAGAAAGAACCTTGACAAAACTCACAAAACCACTGTCAAGGGACAAGCAAAACTCAACCTGACCATGTGAACTAATACATCAGGCAAATATTGGATAATTTAGTTGACTCAAGTATTAAGACTGACAGTTGGAGACCATTCATGGTTGTTTAGTGCTGGTGCTTTTTAATGTCACTTGCCAGCTGTTTCTCAGACAAAAACTTTCTTTTAAGCTGGTACTTGTTAACACGACTTGGTCACAGTTTCTGCAACAGAAACTTGAAACTAACACTCACAAGGCTTTGTTTAAGGGAATAACATAAGTCAACCCCAATGATGTCACCTAATATGAAAGGACACCTAATGGAGGAGCTTTCTGACTCCGGATCAAAAGATTGAGGACTTGAGTCTTTGCATAGTTGTGTGATGGTGGTGTTTTTTCATATCATCTTGCTGGTGCTACTTACACTGAAATCTGAGAAAAAAACTCACCAAACTTCAGTCAAGGGGCTAACATTGCTCAGCCTGACCATACGGTCGAAACACCTGAGTTTGGATCTGGAGAGTGATTGAGCATGAGAGTTTTTCAATGACAGGGCTGTTTAACTCAACATGACAGCGGTTATTTGACATGGCACTGATCAACCGCTGTCAGTTCTCACAGCTCACTGTTTGGAGTCAGCCTTGTCATGCAATGACCACGTGGCCTAATGGATAAGGTGTCTGATCTTCGGATCAGAAGACTGAGGGTTTGAGTCCCTTCGTGGTTGGAATTGTGCATTTCATCTGGACCAGCAACAATGGCAGATTTTGCAATGCCTATGGCACCTGGAAAAAAGTGTCTCAAGTGCTGGTGCTGTCACTGTCAAATCCAGCAGAAACTTTAAACAACAGTGGATTTTACTCGGGGTTTGTCAGCAAAGTAGTTAATTCAGTGTGAGTGCTCATTCGTCCTGCTCCCACTGGCAAAAGGAGTAGATGTCATAGATTTAGGGGAAATGGGAAACAGTTAATATTTGATTACAATATTCAAATTTATTGTCATTATGCCAAGTACAGGAACAGAGCATAACCAAAAGAAATGTGCATCTTTTTAATAAACTTTACTTTGAACAATTCAATTTTAAAAAGATGTAAAGTTTGACAATTAAAGCACACATCTAATCAGAGTGTAAATGAATGGTAAAGTGCATGGGAGTGTGCATTTATATACATCATATGTGTACTTTTCATGCACAGCAGTAGAAGAAAGACTAATGTACATGTGAGTAAATATAGATGTTTACAGGGTAGAGAAATTAAGTACCGTATGCCATGCTGGGATGAGGGGAGAATATAGCCTGCAGCAGAAAATTGTTCACTATGGTTTTACTCAGCGAAATTTACACAGTATCCTGTGTCTGTGTGAAAAGTCCACTGAAACACATAATGTTTAGTGTGTCACAATCAATTATAGAAAACATTTTCAATCTCCTGAACCAAGCGTTGTAGTGGCCACGTGAGATTGGTTCTTTCCCCATGGTAGATCAGCCTGCTACGGCAAAGAACGCCGGCACAACGGCTTCAGTCTTGATCAGCGGAGTGCAGATCTATATCCGGGTGCCGTAGCCGTCGCAAAATCCGCCCTTGCTTAAAGTCCCTATTGTGTCAATAGTGAATACAAGATAGTATTATAAAAGTCTGCTGACACTCCCTTAAGCTATCCATAGAATTCAAACACTGTAGTAAAAGGGCACTGACAATTGCATCAAAGAGTGGGCAGACTTGAGTGAAACTACCTATGCTGCTTGTATATACTGGCCAACCTTTGTGGAATTCTATGATCTTCCCTTTCAGGTGTCACAATAGGAATACTTTCTTTTCAATAAGGGTGGCCATTTTAAGCTCCCTTCAGATCCCCACAACTCCATGACATCGTCCATTTTACTGTTTTTAATTATATGGAGCTGACATCATGGAAACTGACTGTGTGATCGAATGGATAAGGTGTCAGTCCTTGGTTCAGAAGATTAAAGAGACCCTTAACAATACTTTAACGCGTGTGCATTTTAAAAGTAGACAGCTGTTTCTTAAAAATTAACCTGAAAAAACATGAGGCTTCAATTAAAGGACTAGTATAATTCAACCTGACCGTGTGACCTAATCATATGGCATATAAAGGATAAGTTATATAACTTTGCTGCAGAATTTGAATAGACAAAAAATGACGTCATATTCTCTAATGTCCATAAACGTTTCTTCAACCACAATTGGATAATGTCATGAGGTAAAGGAGAGGTGTAAAGGGGAATTCAAAACGGCTAAGGAAGACAACCGTGCTGCTACGACAATCCAATGCATTTACTGGCCAACTTGATCATGCCATTCTTGCCCATCACGTTCCTTTGTTTTTTGTGATTGCCCGTATGGATGGTCGTCACTGTAAATGGTTCAGCCACACTGAATGGCTGGATGGCGTTATCACCTTTGTTTTTATGAAGAATGGTTTCGTGTACCCTATGTCAAAGGTGATACGTTAGGAAGCATTGAAGCACCTTTTCTTTACATTTACAAAACTGGAATACACTTCTCATGGCTGCCGTGTATACACTTCCAGCTCATTTTCTAGAAGTTAGCCACTTTCCGTGACAAAAAACACTATTCCAACATGGCCCTGATCTTCGGATTGATTGTTGGAGAACCTTCAAGGGTGTTTCATGGGGGTGCTTGTTAATGTATCTTGCGGTATTTCCTACATAAAAACTTTCTTTAAAGTTGGTGCTTGTTAATATGAACTGGTAGCTGTTTCGTCAAAAGAAACCAGTTAAAGAACTTGGAACCTTTTCTTCATGACAATAAAGCAATTCAGTCATATGATGTTACCTAATATGAAGGGCCCCTTATGGAGAAATTCCTGACTACGGATCTGAAGACGAAGGACTGTAGTCCCTTCTTGCTTGTTTGACACTTGTGTTTATATCACTTGCAAGCTGTTTTTTACGGTCCGATACACAGGGCACCTGATTTTGGATAAGGTAATTGAGCATACCTTGTTCAATAACAGAGCTTTTGAATGTAACATAGTAGTAGTAATGTATGAAAGCAAACTAATAGGTGAGGTTTCTGACTTTGAGCCAGAACATTGAGGATCTGAGTCCCTTCATAAGTGTCTTCTGGTCGTGGTTTTTCATGTTATCTGGCTGCGGTTTTAGAAAGAACCTTGACAAAACTCACAAAACCACTGTCAAGGGACAAGCAAAACTCAACCTGACCATGTGAACTAATACATCAGGCAAATATTGGATAATTTAGTTGACTCAAGTATTAAGACTGACAGTTGGAGACCATTCATGGTTGTTTAGTGCTGGTGCTTTTTAATGTCACTTGCCAGCTGTTTCTCAGACAAAAACTTTCTTTTAAGCTGGTACTTGTTAACACGACTTGGTCACAGTTTCTGCAACAGAAACTTGAAACTAACACTCACAAGGCTTTGTTTAAGGGAATAACATAAGTCAACCCCAATGATGTCACCTAATATGAAAGGACACCTAATGGAGGAGCTTTCTGACTCCGGATCAAAAGATTGAGGACTTGAGTCTTTGCATAGTTGTGTGATGGTGGTGTTTTTTCATATCATCTTGCTGGTGCTACTTACACTGAAATCTGAGAAAAAAACTCACCAAACTTCAGTCAAGGGGCTAACATTGCTCAGCCTGACCATACGGTCGAAACACCTGAGTTTGGATCTGGAGAGTGATTGAGCATGAGAGTTTTTCAATGACAGGGCTGTTTAACTCAACATGACAGCGGTTATTTGACATGGCACTGATCAACCGCTGTCAGTTCTCACAGCTCACTGTTTGGAGTCAGCCTTGTCATGCAATGACCACGTGGCCTAATGGATAAGGTGTCTGATCTTCGGATCAGAAGACTGAGGGTTTGAGTCCCTTCGTGGTTGGAATTGTGCATTTCATCTGGACCAGCAACAATGGCAGATTTTGCAATGCCTATGGCACCTGGAAAAAAGTGTCTCAAGTGCTGGTGCTGTCACTGTCAAATCCAGCAGAAACTTTAAACAACAGTGGATTTTACTCGGGGTTTGTCAGCAAAGTAGTTAATTCAGTGTGAGTGCTCATTCGTCCTGCTCCCACTGGCAAAAGGAGTAGATGTCATAGATTTAGGGGAAATGGGAAACAGTTAATATTTGATTACAATATTCAAATTTATTGTCATTATGCCAAGTACAGGAACAGAGCATAACCAAAAGAAATGTGCATCTTTTTAATAAACTTTACTTTGAACAATTCAATTTTAAAAAGATGTAAAGTTTGACAATTAAAGCACACATCTAATCAGAGTGTAAATGAATGGTAAAGTGCATGGGAGTGTGCATTTATATACATCATATGTGTACTTTTCATGCACAGCAGTAGAAGAAAGACTAATGTACATGTGAGTAAATATAGATGTTTACAGGGTAGAGAAATTAAGTACCGTATGCCATGCTGGGATGAGGGGAGAATATAGCCTGCAGCAGAAAATTGTTCACTATGGTTTTACTCAGCGAAATTTACACAGTATCCTGTGTCTGTGTGAAAAGTCCACTGAAACACATAATGTTTAGTGTGTCACAATCAATTATAGAAAACATTTTCAATCTCCTGAACCAAGCGTTGTAGTGGCCACGTGAGATTGGTTCTTTCCCCATGGTAGATCAGCCTGCTACGGCAAAGAACGCCGGCACAACGGCTTCAGTCTTGATCAGCGGAGTGCAGATCTATATCCGGGTGCCGTAGCCGTCGCAAAATCCGCCCTTGCTTAAAGTCCCTATTGTGTCAATAGTGAATACAAGATAGTATTATAAAAGTCTGCTGACACTCCCTTAAGCTATCCATAGAATTCAAACACTGTAGTAAAAGGGCACTGACAATTGCATCAAAGAGTGGGCAGACTTGAGTGAAACTACCTATGCTGCTTGTATATACTGGCCAACCTTTGTGGAATTCTATGATCTTCCCTTTCAGGTGTCACAATAGGAATACTTTCTTATCAATAAGGGTGGCCATTTTAAGCTCCCTTCAGATCCCCACAACTCCATGACATCGTCCATTTTACTGTTTTTAATTCTATGGAGCTGACATCATGGAAACTGACTGTGTGATCGAATGGATAAGGTGTCAGTCCTTGGTTCAGAAGATTAAAGAGACCCTTAACAATACTTTAACGCGTGTGCATTTTAAAAGTAGACAGCTGTTTCTTAAAAATTAACCTGAAAAAACATGAGGCTTCAATTAAAGGACTAGTATAATTCAACCTGACCGTGTGACCTAATCATATGGCATATAAAGGATAAGTTATATAACTTTGCTGCAGAATTTGAATAGACAAAAAATGACGTCATATGCTCTAATGTCCATAAACGTTTCTTCAACCACAATTGGATAATGTCATGAGGTAAAGGAGAGGTGTAAAGGGGAATTCAAAACGGCTAAGGAAGACAACCGTGCTGCTACGACAATCCAATGCATTTACTGGCCAACTTGATCATGCCATTCTTGCCCATCACGTTCCTTTGTTTTTTGTGATTGCCCGTATGGATGGTCGTCACTTTAAATGGTTCAGCCACACTGAATGGCTGGATGGCGTTATCACCTTTGTTTTTATGAAGAATGGTTTCGTGTACCCTATGTCAAAGGTGATACGTTAGGAAGCATTGAAGCACCTTTTCTTTACATTTACAAAACTGGAATACACTTCTCATGGCTGCCGTGTATACACTTCCAGCTCATTTTCTAGAAGTTAGCCACTTTCCGTGACAAAAAACACTATTCCAACATGGCCCTGATCTTCGGATTGATTGTTGGAGAACCTTCAAGGGTGTTTCATGGGGGTGCTTGTTAATGTATCTTGCGGTATTTCCTACATAAAAACTTTCTTTAAAGTTGGTGCTTGTTAATATGAACTGGTAGCTGTTTCGTCAAAAGAAACCAGTTAAAGAACTTGGAACCTTTTCTTCATGACAATAAAGCAATTCAGTCATATGATGTTACCTAATATGAAGGGCCCCTTATGGAGAAATTCCTGACTACGGATCTGAAGACGAAGGACTGTAGTCCCTTCTTGCTTGTTTGACACTTGTGTTTATATCACTTGCAAGCTGTTTTTTACGGTCCGATACACAGGGCACCTGATTTTGGATAAGGTAATTGAGCATACCTTGTTCAATAACAGAGCTTTTGAATGTAACATAGTAGTAGTAATGTATGAAAGCAAACTAATAGGTGAGGTTTCTGACTTTGAGCCAGAACATTGAGGATCTGAGTCCCTTCATAAGTGTCTTCTGGTCGTGGTTTTTCATGTTATCTGGCTGCGGTTTTAGAAAGAACCTTGACAAAACTCACAAAACCACTGTCAAGGGACAAGCAAAACTCAACCTGACCATGTGAACTAATACATCAGGCAAATATTGGATAATTTAGTTGACTCAAGTATTAAGACTAACAGTTGGAGACCATTCATGGTTGTTTAGTGCTGGTGCTTTTTAATGTCACTTGCCAGCTGTTTCTCAGACAAAAACTTTCTTTTAAGCTGGTACTTGTTAACACGACTTGGTCACAGTTTCTGCAACAGAAACTTGAAACTAACACTCACAAGGCTTTGTTTAAGGGAATAACATAAGTCAACCCCAATGATGTCACCTAATATGAAAGGACACCTAATGGAGGAGCTTTCTGACTCTGGATCAAAAGATTGAGGACTTGAGTCTTTGCATAGTTGTGTGATGGTGGTGTTTTTTCATATCATCTTGCTGGTGTTACTAACACTGAAATCTGGGAAAAAAACTCACCAAACTTCAGTCAAGGGGCTAACATTGCTCAGCCTGACCATACGGTCGAAACACCTGAGTTTGGATCTGGAGAGTGATTGAGCATGAGAGTTTTTCAATGACAGGGCTGTTTAACTCAACATGACAGCGGTTATTTGACATGGCACTGATCAACCGCTGTCAGTTCTCACAGCTCACTGTTCGGAGTCAGCCTTGTCATGCAATGACCACGTGGCCTAATGGATAAGGCGTCTGACTTCGGATCAGAAGACTGAGGGTTTGAGTCCTCTCGAGGTTAGAATTGTGCATTTCATCTGGACCAGCAACAATGGCAGATTTTGCAATGCCTATGGCACCTGGAAAAAAGTGTCTCAAGTGCTGGTGCTGTCACTGTCAAATCCAGCAGAAACTTTAAACAACAGTGGATTTTACTCGGGGTTTGTCAGCAAAGTAGTTAATTCAGTGTGAGTGCTCATTCGTCCTGCTCCCACTGGCAAAAGGAGTAGATGTCATAGATTTAGGGGAAATGGGAAACAGTTAATATTTGATTACAATATTCAAATTTATTGTCATTATGCCAAGTACAGGAACAGAGCATAACCAAAAGAAATGTGCATCTTTTTAATAAACTTTACTTTGAACAATTCAATTTTAAAAAGACGTAAAGTTTGACAATTAAAGCACACATCTAATCAGAGTGTAAATGAATGGTAAAGTGCATGGGAGTGTGCATTTATATACATCATATGTGTACTTTTCATGCACAGCAGTAGAAGAAAGACTAATGTACATGTGAGTAAATATAGATGTTTACAGGGTAGAGAAATTAAGTACCGTATGCCATGCTGGGATGAGGGGAGAATATAGCCTGCAGCAGAAAATTGTTCACTATGGTTTTACTCAGCGAAATTTACACAGTATCCTGTGTCTGTGTGAAAAGTCCACTGAAACACATAATGTTTAGTGTGTCACAATCAATTATAGAAAACATTTTCAATCTCCTGAACCAAGCGTTGTAGTGGCCACGTGAGATTGGTTCTTTCCCCATGGTAGATCAGCCTGCTACGGCAAAGAACGCCGGCACAACGGCTTCAGTCTTGATCAGCGGAGTGCAGATCTATATCCGGGTGCCGTAGCCGTCGCAAAATCCGCCCTTGCTTAAAGTCCCTATTGTGTCAATAGTGAATACAAGATAGTATTATAAAAGTCTGCTGACACTCCCTTAAGCTATCCATAGAATTCAAACACTGTAGTAAAAGGGCACTGACAATTGCATCAAAGAGTGGGCAGACTTGAGTGAAACTACCTATGCTGCTTGTATATACTGGCCAACCTTTGTGGAATTCTATGATCTTCCCTTTCAGGTGTCACAATAGGAATACTTTCTTATCAATAAGGGTGGCCATTTTAAGCTCCCTTCAGATCCCCACAACTCCATGACATCGTCCATTTTACTGTTTTTAATTCTATGGAGCTGACATCATGGAAACTGACTGTGTGATCGAATGGATAAGGTGTCAGTCCTTGGTTCAGAAGATTAAAGAGACCCTTAACAATACTTTAACGCGTGTGCATTTTAAAAGTAGACAGCTGTTTCTTAAAAATTAACCTGAAAAAACATGAGGCTTCAATTAAAGGACTAGTATAATTCAACCTGACCGTGTGACCTAATCATATGGCATATAAAGGATAAGTTATATAACTTTGCTGCAGAATTTGAATAGACAAAAAATGACGTCATATGCTCTAATGTCCATAAACGTTTCTTCAACCACAATTGGATAATGTCATGAGGTAAAGGAGAGGTGTAAAGGGGAATTCAAAACGGCTAAGGAAGACAACCGTGCTGCTACGACAATCCAATGCATTTACTGGCCAACTTGATCATGCCATTCTTGCCCATCACGTTCCTTTGTTTTTTGTGATTGCCCGTATGGATGGTCGTCACTTTAAATGGTTCAGCCACACTGAATGGCTGGATGGCGTTATCACCTTTGTTTTTATGAAGAATGGTTTCGTGTACCCTATGTCAAAGGTGATACGTTAGGAAGCATTGAAGCACCTTTTCTTTACATTTACAAAACTGGAATACACTTCTCATGGCTGCCGTGTATACACTTCCAGCTCATTTTCTAGAAGTTAGCCACTTTCCGTGACAAAAAACACTATTCCAACATGGCCCTGATCTTCGGATTGATTGTTGGAGAACCTTCAAGGGTGTTTCATGGGGGTGCTTGTTAATGTATCTTGCGGTATTTCCTACATAAAAACTTTCTTTAAAGTTGGTGCTTGTTAATATGAACTGGTAGCTGTTTCGTCAAAAGAAACCAGTTAAAGAACTTGGAACCTTTTCTTCATGACAATAAAGCAATTCAGTCATATGATGTTACCTAATATGAAGGGCCCCTTATGGAGAAATTCCTGACTACGGATCTGAAGACGAAGGACTGTAGTCCCTTCTTGCTTGTTTGACACTTGTGTTTATATCACTTGCAAGCTGTTTTTTACGGTCCGATACACAGGGCACCTGATTTTGGATAAGGTAATTGAGCATACCTTGTTCAATAACAGAGCTTTTGAATGTAACATAGTAGTAGTAATGTATGAAAGCAAACTAGTAGGTGAGGTTTCTGACTTTGAGCCAGAACATTGAGGATCTGAGTCCCTTCATAAGTGTTTTCTGGTCGTGGTTTTTCATGTTATCTGGCTGCGGTTTCAGAAAGAACCTTGACAAAACTCACAAAACCACTGTCAAGGGACAAGCAAAACTCAACCTGACCATGTGAACTAATACATCAGGCAAATATTGGATAATTTAGTTGACTCAAGTATTAAGACTGACAGTTGGAGACCATTCATGGTTGTTTAGTGCTGGTGCTTTTTAATGTCACTTGCCAGCTGTTTCTCAGACAAAAACTTTCTTTTAAGCTGGTACTTGTTAACACGACTTGGTCACAGTTTCTGCAACAGAAACTTGAAACTAACACTCACAAGGCTTTGTTTAAGGGAATAACATAAGTCAACCCCAATGATGTCACCTAATATGAAAGGACACCTAATGGAGGAGCTTTCTGACTCCGGATCAAAAGATTGAGGACTTGAGTCTTTGCATAGTTGTGTGATGGTGGTGTTTTTTCATATCATCTTGCTGGTGTTACTAACACTGAAATCTGAGAAAAAAACTCACCAAACTTCAGTCAAGGGGCTAACATTGCTCAGCCTGACCATACGGTCGAAACACCTGAGTTTGGATCTGGAGAGTGATTGAGCATGAGAGTTTTTCAATGACAGGGCTGTTTAACTCAACATGACAGCGGTTATTTGACATGGCACTGATCAACCGCTGTCAGTTCTCACAGCTCACTGTTCGGAGTCAGCCTTGTCATGCAATGACCACGTGGCCTAATGGATAAGGCGTCTGACTTCGGATCAGAAGACTGAGGGTTTGAGTCCTCTCGAGGTTAGATTTGTGCATTTCATCTGGACCAGCAACAATGGTAGATTTTGCAATGCCTATGGCACCTGGAAAAAAGTGTCTCAAGTGCTGGTGCTGTCACTGTCAAATCCAGCAGAAACTTTAAACAACAGTGGATTTTACTCGGGGTTTGTCAGCAAAGTAGTTAATTCAGTGTGAGTGCTCATTCGTCCTGCTCCCACTGGCAAAAGGAGTAGATGTCATAGATTTAGGGGAAATGGGAAACAGTTAATATTTGATTACAATATTCAAATTTATTGTCATTATGCCAAGTACAGGAACAGAGCATAACCAAAAGAAATGTGCATCTTTTTAATAAACTTTACTTTGAACAATTCAATTTTAAAAAGACGTAAAGTTTGACAATTAAAGCACACATCTAATCAGAGTGTAAATGAATGGTAAAGTGCATGGGAGTGTGCATTTATATACATCATATGTGTACTTTTCATGCACAGCAGTAGAAGAAAGACTAATGTACATGTGAGTAAATATAGATGTTTACAGGGTAGAGAAATTAAGTACCGTATGCCATGCTGGGATGAGGGGAGAATATAGCCTGCAGCAGAAAATTGTTCACTATGGTTTTACTCAGCGAAATTTACACAGTATCCTGTGTCTGTGTGAAAAGTCCACTGAAACACATAATGTTTAGTGTGTCACAATCAATTATAGAAAACATTTTCAATCTCCTGAACCAAGCGTTGTAGTGGCCACGTGAGATTGGTTCTTTCCCCATGGTAGATCAGCCTGCTACGGCAAAGAACGCCGGCACAACGGCTTCAGTCTTGATCAGCGGAGTGCAGATCTATATCCGGGTGCCGTAGCCGTCGCAAAATCCGCCCTTGCTTAAAGTCCCTATTGTGTCAATAGTGAATACAAGATAGTATTATAAAAGTCTGCTGACACTCCCTTAAGCTATCCATAGAATTCAAACACTGTAGTAAAAGGGCACTGACAATTGCATCAAAGAGTGGGCAGACTTGAGTGAAACTACTTATGCTGCTTGTATATACTGGCCAACCTTTGTGGAATTCTATGATCTTCCCTTTCAGGTGTCACAATAGGAATACTTTCTTATCAATAAGGGTGGCCATTTTAAGCTCCCTTCAGATCCCCACAACTCCATGACATCGTCCATTTTACTGTTTTTAATTCTATGGAGCTGACATCATGGAAACTGACTGTGTGATCGAATGGATAAGGTGTCAGTCCTTGGTTCAGAAGATTAAAGAGACCCTTAACAATACTTTAACGCGTGTGCATTTTAAAAGTAGACAGCTGTTTCTTAAAAATTAACCTGAAAAAACATGAGGCTTCAATTAAAGGACTAGTATAATTCAACCTGACCGTGTGACCTAATCATATGGCATATAAAGGATAAGTTATATAACTTTGCTGCAGAATTTGAATAGACAAAAAATGACGTCATATGCTCTAATGTCCATAAACGTTTCTTCAACCACAATTGGATAATGTCATGAGGTAAAGGAGAGGTGTAAAGGGGAATTCAAAACGGCTAAGGAAGACAACCGTGCTGCTACGACAATCCAATGCATTTACTGGCCAACTTGATCATGCCATTCTTGCCCATCACGTTCCTTTGTTTTTTGTGATTGCCCGTATGGATGGTCGTCACTTTAAATGGTTCAGCCACACTGAATGGCTGGATGGCGTTATCACCTTTGTTTTTATGAAGAATGGTTTCGTGTACCCTATGTCAAAGGTGATACGTTAGGAAGCATTGAAGCACCTTTTCTTTACATTTACAAAACTGGAATACACTTCTCATGGCTGCCGTGTATACACTTCCAGCTCATTTTCTAGAAGTTAGCCACTTTCCGTGACAAAAAACACTATTCCAACATGGCCCTGATCTTCGGATTGATTGTTGGAGAACCTTCAAGGGTGTTTCATGGGGGTGCTTGTTAATGTATCTTGCGGTATTTCCTACATAAAAACTTTCTTTAAAGTTGGTGCTTGTTAATATGAACTGGTAGCTGTTTCGTCAAAAGAAACCAGTTAAAGAACTTGGAACCTTTTCTTCATGACAATAAAGCAATTCAGTCATATGATGTTACCTAATATGAAGGGCCCCTTATGGAGAAATTCCTGACTACGGATCTGAAGACGAAGGACTGTAGTCCCTTCTTGCTTGTTTGACACTTGTGTTTATATCACTTGCAAGCTGTTTTTTACGGTCCGATACACAGGGCACCTGATTTTGGATAAGGTAATTGAGCATACCTTGTTCAATAACAGAGCTTTTGAATGTAACATAGTAGTAGTAATGTATGAAAGCAAACTAGTAGGTGAGGTTTCTGACTTTGAGCCAGAACATTGAGGATCTGAGTCCCTTCATAAGTGTCTTCTGGTCGTGGTTTTTCATGTTATCTGGCTGCGGTTTTAGAAAGAACCTTGACAAAACTCACAAAACCACTGTCAAGGGACAAGCAAAACTCAACCTGACCATGTGAACTAATACATCAGGCAAATATTGGATAATTTAGTTGACTCAAGTATTAAGACTGACAGTTGGAGACCATTCATGGTTGTTTAGTGCTGGTGCTTTTTAATGTCACTTGCCAGCTGTTTCTCAGACAAAAACTTTCTTTTAAGCTGGTACTTGTTAACACGACTTGGTCACAGTTTCTGCAACAGAAACTTGAAACTAACACTCACAAGGCTTTGTTTAAGGGAATAACATAAGTCAACCCCAATGATGTCACCTAATATGAAAGGACACCTAATGGAGGAGCTTTCTGACTCCGGATCAAAAGATTGAGGACTTGAGTCTTTGCATAGTTGTGTGATGGTGGTGTTTTTTCATATCATCTTGCTGGTGTTACTAACACTGAAATCTGAGAAAAAAAACTCACCAAACTTCAGTCAAGGGGCTAACATTGCTCAGCCTGACCATACGGTCGAAACACCTGAGTTTGGATCTGGAGAGTGATTGAGCATGAGAGTTTTTCAATGACAGGGCTGTTTAACTCAACATGACAGCGGTTATTTGACATGGCACTGATCAACCGCTGTCAGTTCTCACAGCTCACTGTTCGGAGTCAGCCTTGTCATGCAATGACCACATGGCCTAATGGATAAGGCGTCTGACTTCGGATCAGAAGACTGAGGGTTCGAGTCCCCTCGAGGTTAGAATTGTGCATTTCATCTGGACCAGCAACAATGGCAGATTTTGCAATGCCTATGGCACCTGGAAAAAAGTGTCTCAAGTGCTGGTGCTGTCACTGTCAAATCCAGCAGAAACTTTAAACAACAGTGGATTTTAATCAGGGTTTGTCAGCAAAGTAGTTAATTCAGTGTGAGTGCTCATTCGTCCTGCTCCCACTGGCAAAAGGAGTAGATGTCATAGATTTAGGGGAAATGGGAAACAGTTAATATTTGATTACAATATTCAAATTTATTGTCATTATGCCAAGTACAGGAACAGAGCATAACCAAAAGAAATGTGCATCTTTTTAATAAACTTTACTTTGGACAATTCAATTTTAAAAAGACGTAAAGTTTGACAATTAAAGCACACATCTAATCAGAGTGTAAATGAATGGTAAAGTGCATGGGAGTGTGCATTTATATACATCATATGTGTACTATTCATGCACAGCAGTAGAAGAAAGACTAATGTACATGTGAGTAAATATAGATGTTTACAGGGTAGAGAAATTAAGTACCGTATGCCATGCTGAGATGAGGGGAGAATATAGCCTGCAGCAGAAAATTGTTCACTATGGTTTTACTCAGCGAAATTTACACAGTATCCTGTGTCTGTGTGAAAAGTCCACTGAAACACATAATGTTTAGTGTGTCACAATCAATTATAGAAAACATTTTCAATCTCCTGAACCAAGCGTTGTAGTGGCCACGTGAGATTGGTTCTTTCCCCATGGTAGATCAGCCTGCTACGGCAAAGAACGCCGGCACAACGGCTTCAGTCTTGATCAGTGGAGTGCAGATCTATATCCGGGTGCCGTAGCCGTCGCAAAATCCGCCCTTGCTTAAAGTCCCTATTGTGTCAATAGTGAATACAAGATAGTATTATAAAAGTCTGCTGACACTCCCTTAAGCTATCCATAGAATTCAAACACTGTAGTAAAAGGGCACTGACAATTGCATCAAAGAGTGGGCAGACTTGAGTGAAACTACCTATGCTGCTTGTATATACTGGCCAACCTTTGTGGAATTCTATGATCTTCCCTTTCAGGTGTCACAATAGGAATACTTTCTTATCAATAAGGGTGGCCATTTTAAGCTCCCTTCAGATCCCCACAACTCCATGACATCGTCCATTTTACTGTTTTTAATTCTATGGAGCTGACATCATGGAAACTGACTGTGTGATCGAATGGATAAGGTGTCAGTCCTTGGTTCAGAAGATTAAAGAGACCCTTAACAATACTTTAACGCGTGTGCATTTTAAAAGTAGACAGCTGTTTCTTAAAAATTAACCTGAAAAAACATGAGGCTTCAATTAAAGGACTAGTATAATTCAACCTGACCGTGTGACCTAATCATATGGCATATAAAGGATAAGTTATATAACTTTGCTGCAGAATTTGAATAGACAAAAAATGACGTCATATGCTCTAATGTCCATAAACGTTTCTTCAACCACAATTGGATAATGTCATGAGGTAAAGGAGAGGTGTAAAGGGGAATTCAAAACGGCTAAGGAAGACAACCGTGCTGCTACGACAATCCAATGCATTTACTGGCCAACTTGATCATGCCATTCTTGCCCATCACGTTCCTTTGTTTTTTGTGATTGCCCGTATGGATGGTCGTCACTTTAAATGGTTCAGCCACACTGAATGGCTGGATGGCGTTATCACCTTTGTTTTTATGAAGAATGGTTTCGTGTACCCTATGTCAAAGGTGATACGTTAGGAAGCATTGAAGCACCTTTTCTTTACATTTACAAAACTGGAATACACTTCTCATGGCTGCCGTGTATACACTTCCAGCTCATTTTCTAGAAGTTAGCCACTTTCCGTGACAAAAAACACTATTCCAACATGGCCCTGATCTTCGGATTGATTGTTGGAGAACCTTCAAGGGTGTTTCATGGGGGTGCTTGTTAATGTATCTTGCGGTATTTCCTACATAAAAACTTTCTTTAAAGTTGGTGCTTGTTAATATGAACTGGTAGCTGTTTCGTCAAAAGAAACCAGTTAAAGAACTTGGAACCTTTTCTTCATGACAATAAAGCAATTCAGTCATATGATGTTACCTAATATGAAGGGCCCCTAATGGAGAAATTCCTGACTACGGATCTGAAGACGAAGGACTGTAGTCCCTTCTTGCTTGTTTGACACTTGTGTTTATATCACTTGCAAGCTGTTTTTTACGGTCCGATACACAGGGCACCTGATTTTGGATAAGGTAATTGAGCATACCTTGTTCAATAACAGAGCTTTTGAATGTAACATAGTAGTAGTAATGTATGAAAGCAAACTAATAGGTGAGGTTTCTGACTTTGAGCCAGAACATTGAGGATCTGAGTCCCTTCATAAGTGTCTTCTGGTCGTGGTTTTTCATGTTATCTGGCTGCGGTTTTAGAAAGAACCTTGACAAAACTCACAAAACCACTGTCAAGGGACAAGCAAAACTCAACCTGACCATGTGAACTAATACATCAGGCAAATATTGGATAATTTAGTTGACTCAAGTATTAAGACTGACAGTTGGAGACCATTCATGGTTGTTTAGTGCTGGTGCTTTTTAATGTCACTTGCCAGCTGTTTCTCAGACAAAAACTTTCTTTTAAGCTGGTACTTGTTAACACGACTTGGTCACAGTTTCTGCAACAGAAACTTGAAACTAACACTCACAAGGCTTTGTTTAAGGGAATAACATAAGTCAACCCCAATGATGTCACCTAATATGAAAGGACACCTAATGGAGGAGCTTTCTGACTCCGGATCAAAAGATTGAGGACTTGAGTCTTTGCATAGTTGTGTGATGGTGGTGTTTTTTCATATCATCTTGCTGGTACTACTTACACTGAAATCTGAGAAAAAAACTCACCAAACTTCAGTCAAGGGGCTAACATTGCTCAGCCTGTCCATACGGTCGAAACACCTGAGTTTGGATCTGGAGAGTGATTGAGCATGAGAGTTTTTCAATGACAGGGCTGTTTAACTCAACATGACAGCGGTTATTTGACATGGCACTGATCAACCGCTGTCAGTTCTCACAGCTCACTGTTCGGAGTCAGCCTTGTCAAGCAATGACCACGTGGCCTAATGGATAAGGCGTACGATCTTCGGATCAGAAGACTGAGGGTTCGAGTCCCTTCGTGGTTGGAATTGTGCATTTCATCTGGACCAGCAACAATGGCAGATTTTGCAATGCCTATGGCACCTGGAAAAAAGTGTCTCAAGTGCTGGTGCTGTCACTGTCAAATCCAGCAGAGACTTTAAACAACAGTGGATTTTAATCAGGGTTTGTCAGCAAAGTAGTTAATTCAGTGTGAGTGCTCATTCGTCCTGCTCCCACTGGCAAAAGGAGTAGATGTCATAGATTTAGGGGAAATGGGAAACAGTTAATATTTGATTACAATATTGAAATTTATTGTCATTATGCCAAGTACAGGAACAGAGCATAACCAAAAGAAATGTGCATCTTTTTAATAAACTTTACTTTGAACAATTCAATTTTAAAAAGACGTAAAGTTTGACAATTAAAGCACACATCTAATCAGAGTGTGAATGAATGGTAAAGTGCATGGGAGTGTGCATTTATATACATCATATGTGTACTTTTCATGCACAGCAGTAGAAGAAAGACTAATGTACATGTGAGTAAATATAGATGTTTACAGGGTAGAGAAATTAAGTACCGTATGCCATGCTGGGATGAGGGGAGAATATAGCCTGCAGCAGAAAATTATTCACTATGGTTTTACTCAGCGAAATTTACACAGTATCCTGTGTCTGTGTGAAAAGTCCACAGAAACACATAATGTTTAGTGTGTCACAATCAATTATAGAAAACATTTTCAATCTCCTGAACCAAGCGTTGTAGTGGCCACGTGAGATTGGTTCTTTCCCCATGGTAGATCAGCCTGCTACGGCAAAGAACGCCGGCACAACGGCTACAGTCTTGATCAGCGGAGTGCAGATCTATATCCGGGTGCCGTAGCCGTCGCAAAATCCGCCCTTGCTTAAAGTCCCTATTGTGTCAATAGTGAATACAAGATAGTATTATAAAAGTCTGCTGACACTCCCTTAAGCTATCCGTAGAATTCAAACACTGTAGTAAAAGGGCACTGACAATTGCATCAAAGAGTGGGCAGACTTGAGTGAAACTACCTATGCTGCTTGTATATTCTGGCCAACCTTTGTGGAATTCTATGATCTTCCCTTTCAGGTGTCACAATAGGAATACTTTCTTATCAATAAGGGTGGCCATTTTAAGCTCCCTTCAGATCCCCACAACTCCATGACATCGTCCATTTTACTGTTTTTAATTCAATGGAGCTGACATCATGGAAACTGACTGTGTGATCGAATGGATAAGGTGTCAGTCCTTGGTTCAGAAGATTAAAGAGACCCTTAACAATACTTTAACGAGTGTGCATTTTAAAAGTAGACAGCTGTTTCTTGAAAATTAACCTGAAAAAACATGAGGCTTCAATTAAAGGACTAGTATAATTCAACCTGACCGTGTGACCTAATCATATGGCATATAAAGGATAAGTTATATAACTTTGCTGCAGAATTTGAATAGACAAAAAATGACGTCATATGCTCTAATGTCCATAAACGTTTCTTCAACCACAATTGGATAATGTCATGAGGTAAAGGAGAGGTGTAAAGGGGAATTCAAAACGGCTAAGGAAGACAACCGTGCTGCTACGACAATCCAATGCATTTACTGGCCAACTTGATCATGCCATTCTTGCCCATCACGTTCCTTTGTTTTTTGTGATTGCCCGTATGGATGGTCGTCACTTTAAATGGTTCAGCCACACTGAATGGCTGGATGGCGTTATCACCTTTGTTTTTATGAAGAATGGTTTCGTGTACCCTATGTCAAAGGTGATACGTTAGGAAGCATTGAAGCACCTTTTCTTTACATTTACAAAACTGGAATACACTTCTCATGGCTGCCGTGTATACACTTTCAGCTCATTTTCTAGAAGTTAGCCACTTTCCGTGACAAAAAACACTATTCCAACATGGCCCTGATCTTCGGATTGATTGTTGGAGAACCTTCAAGGGTGTTTCATGGGGGTGCTTGTTAATGTATCTTGCGGTATTTCCTACATAAAAACTTTCTTTAAAGTTGGTGCTTGTTCATCTGAACTGGTAGCTGTTTCGTCAAAAGAAACCAGTTAAAGAACTTGGAACCTTTTCTTCATGACAATAAAGCAATTCAGTCATATGATGTTACCTAATATGAAGGGCCCCTAATGGAGAAATTCCTGACTACGGATCTGAAGACGAAGGACTGTAGTCCCTTCTTGCTTGTTTGACACTTGTGTTTATATCACTTGCAAGCTGTTTTTTACGGTCCGATACACAGGGCACCTGATTTTGGATAAGGTAATTGAGCATACCTTGTTCAATAACAGAGCTTTTGAATGTAACATAGTAGTAGTAATGTATGAAAGCAAACTAATAGGTGAGGTTTCTGACTTTGAGCCAGAACATTGAGGATCTGAGTCCCTTCATAAGTGTCTTCTGGTCGTGGTTTTTCATGTTATCTGGCTGCGGTTTTAGAAAGAACCTTGACAAAACTCACAAAACCACTGTCAAGGGACAAGCAAAACTCAACCTGACCATGTGAACTAATACATCAGGCAAATATTGGATAATTTAGTTCACTCTAGTATTAAGACTGACAGTTGGAGACCATTCATGGTTGTTTAGTGCTGGTGCTTTTTAATGTCACTTGCCAGCTGTTTCTCAGACAAAAACTTTCTTTTAAGCTGGTACTTGTTAACACGACTTGGTCACAGTTTCTGCAACAGAAACTTGAAACTAACACTCACAAGGCTTTGTTTAAGGGAATAACATAAGTCAACCCCAATGATGTCACCTAATATGAAAGGACACCTAATGGAGGAGCTTTCTGACTCCGGATCAAAAGATTGAGGACTTGAGTCTTTGCATAGTTGTGTGATGGTGGTGTTTTTTCATATCATCTTGCTGGTGTTACTAACACTGAAATCTGAGAAAAAAACTCACCAAACTTCAGTCAAGGGGCTAACATTGCTCAGCCTGACCATACGGTCGAAACACCTGAGTTTGGATCTGGAGAGTGATTGAGCATGAGAGTTTTTCAATGACAGGGCTGTTTAACTCAACATGACAGCGGTTATTTGACATGGCACTGATCAACCGCTGTCAGTTCTCACAGCTCACTGTTCGGAGTCAACCTTGTCATGCAATGACCACGTGGCCTAATGGATAAGGCGTCTGACTTCGGATCAGAAGACTGAGGGTGCGAGTCCCTTCGTGGTTGGAATTGTGCATTTCATCTGGACCAGCAACAATGGCAGATTTTGCAATGCCTATGGCACCTGGAAAAAAGTGTCTCAAGTGCTGGTGCTGTCACTGTCAAATCCAGCAGAGACTTTAAACAACAGTGGATTTTAATCGGGGTTTGTCAGCAAAGTAGTTAATTCAGTGTGAGTGCTCATTCGTCCTGCTCCCACTGGCAAAAGGAGTAGATGTCATAGATTTAGGGGAAATGGGAAACAGTTAATATTTGATTACAATATTCAAATTTATTGTCATTATGCCAAGTACAGGAACAGAGCGTAACCAAAAGAAATGTGCATCTTTTTAATAAACTTTACTTTGAACAATTCAATTTTAAAAAGACGTAAAGTTTGACAATTAAAGCACACATCTAATCAGAGTGTGAATGAATGGTAAAGTGCATGGGAGTGTGCATTTATATACATCATATGTGTACTTTTCATGCACAGCAGTAGAAGAAAGACTAATGTACATGTGAGTAAATATAGATGTTTACAGGGTAGAGAAATTAAGTACCGTATGCCATGCTGGGATGAGGGGAGAATATAGCCTGCAGCAGAAAATTGTTCACTATGGTTTTACTCAGCGAAATTTACACAGTATCCTGTGTCTGTGTGAAAAGTCCACGGAAACACATAATGTTTAGTGTGTCACAATCAATTATAGAAAACATTTTCAATCTCCTGAACCAAGCGTTGTAGTGGCCACGTGAGATTGGTTCTTTCCCCATGGTAGATCAGCCTGCTACGGCAAAGAACGCCGGCACAACGGCTACAGTCTTGATCAGCGGAGTGCAGATCTATATCCGGGTGCCGTAGCCGTCGCAAAATCCGCCCTTGCTTAAAGTCCCTATTGTGTCAATAGTGAATACAAGATAGTATTATAAAAGTCTGCTGACACTCCCTTAAGCTATCCGTAGAATTCAAACACTGTAGTAAAAGGGCACTGACAATTGCATCAAAGAGTGGGCAGACTTGAGTGAAACTACCTATGCTGCTTGTATATTCTGGCCAACCTTTGTGGAATTCTATGATCTTCCCTTTCAGGTGTCACAATAGGAATACTTTCTTATCAATAAGGGTGGCCATTTTAAGCTCCCTTCAGATCCCCACAACTCCATGACATCGTCCATTTTACTGTTTTTAATTCTATGGAGCTGACATCATGGAAACTGACTGTGTGATCGAATGGATAAGGTGTCAGTCCTTGGTTCAGAAGATTAAAGAGACCCTTAACAATACTTTAACGCGTGTGCATTTTAAAAGTAGACAGCTGTTTCTTGAAAATTAACCTGAAAAAACATGAGGCTTCAATTAAAGGACTAGTATAATTCAACCTGACCGTGTGACCTAATCATATGGCATATAAAGGATAAGTTATATAACTTTGCTGCAGAATTTGAATAGACAAAAAATGACGTCATATGCTCTAATGTCCATAAACGTTTCTTCAACCACAATTGGATAATGTCATGAGGTAAAGGAGAGGTGTAAAGGGGAATTCAAAACGGCTAAGGAAGACAACCGTGCTGCTACGACAATCCAATGCATTTACTGGCCAACTTGATCATGCCATTCTTGCCCATCACGTTCTTTTGTTTTTTATGATTGCCCGTATGGATGGTCGTCACTTTAAATGGTTCAGCCACACTGAATGGCTGGATGGCGTTATCACCTTTGTTTTTATGAAGAATGGTTTCGTGTACCCTATGTCAAAGGTGATACGTTAGGAAGCATTGAAGCACCTTTTCTTTACATTTACAAAACTGGAATACACTTCTCATGGCTGCCGTGTATACACTTCCAGCTCATTTTCTAGAAGTTAGCCACTTTCCGTGACAAAAAACACTATTCCAACATGGCCCTGATCTTCGGATTGATTGTTGGAGAACCTTCAAGGGTGTTTCATGGGGGTGCTTGTTAATGTATCTTGCGGTATTTCCTACATAAAAACTTTCTTTAAAGTTGGTGCTTGTTAATATGAACTGGTAGCTGTTTCGTCAAAAGAAACCAGTTAAAGAACTTGGAACCTTTTCTTCATGACAATAAAGCAATTCAGTCATATGATGTTACCTAATATGAAGGGCCCCTAATGGAGAAATTCCTGACTACGGATCTGAAGACGAAGGACTGTAGTCCCTTCTTGCTTGTTTGACACTTGTGTTTATATCACTTGCAAGCTGTTTTTTACGGTCCGATACACAGGGCACCTGATTTTGGATAAGGTAATTGAGCATACCTTGTTCAATAACAGAGCTTTTGAATGTAACATAGTAGTAGTAATGTATGAAAGCAAACTAATAGGTGAGGTTTCTGACTTTGAGCCTGAACATTGAGGATCTGAGTCCCTTCATAAGTGTCTTCTGGTCGTGGTTTTTCATGTTATCTGGCTGCGGTTTTAGAAAGAACCTTGACAAAACTCACAAAACCACTGTCAAGGGACAAGCAAAACTCAACCTGACCATGTGAACTAATACATCAGGCAAATATTGGATAATTTAGTTGACTCAAGTATTAAGACTGACAGTTGGAGACCATTCATGGTTGTTTAGTGCTGGTGCTTTTTAATGTCACTTGCCAGCTGTTTCTCAGACAAAAACTTTCTTTTAAGCTGGTACTTGTTAACACGACTTGGTCACAGTTTCTGCAACAGAAACTTGAAACTAACACTCACAAGGCTTTGTTTAAGGGAATAACATAAGTCAACCCCAATGATGTCACCTAATATGAAAGGACACCTAATGGAGGAGCTTTCTGACTCCGGATCAAAAGATTGAGGACTTGAGTCTTTGCATAGTTGTGTGATGGTGGTGTTTTTTCATATCATCTTGCTGGTACTACTTACACTGAAATCTGAGAAAAAAACTCACCAAACTTCAGTCAAGGGGCTAACATTGCTCAGCCTGTCCATACGGTCGAAACACCTGAGTTTGGATCTGGAGAGTGATTGAGCATGAGAGTTTTTCAATGACAGGGCTGTTTAACTCAACATGACAGCGGTTATTTGACATGGCACTGATCAACCGCTGTCAGTTCTCACAGCTCACTGTTCGGAGTCAGCCTTGTCAAGCAATGACCACGTGGCCTAATGGATAAGGCGTCCGATCTTCGGATCAGAAGACTGAGGGTTCGAGTCCCTTCGTGGTTGGAAATGTGCATTTCATCTGGACCAGCAACAATGGCAGATTTTGCAATGCCTATGGCACCTGGAAAAAAGTGTCTCAAGTCCTGGTGCTGTCACTGTCAAATCCAGCAGAGACTTTAAACAACAGTGGATTTTAATCGGGGTTTGTCAGCAAAGTAGTTAATTCAGTGTGAGTGCTCATTCGTCCTGCTCCCACTGGCAAAAGGAGTAGATGTCATAGATTTAGGGGAAATGGGAAACAGTTAATATTTGATTACAATATTCAAATTTATTGTCATTATGCCAAGTACAGGAACAGAGCATAACCAAAAGAAATGTGCATCTTTTTAATAAACTTTACTTTGAACAATTCAATTTTAAAAAGACGTAAAGTTTGACAATTAAAGCACACATCTAATCAGAGTGAGAATGAATGGTAAAGTGCATGGGAGTGTGCATTTATATACATCATATGTGTACTTTTCATGCACAGCAGTAGAAGAAAGACTAATGTACATGTGAGTAAATATAGATGTTTACAGGGTAGAGAAATTAAGTACCGTATGCCATGCTGGGATGAGGGGAGAATATAGCCTGCAGCAGAAAATTGTTCACTATGGTTTTACTCAGCGAAATTTACACAGTATCCTGTGTCTGTGTGAAAAGTCCACAGAAACACATAATGTTTAGTGTGTCACAATCAATTATAGAAAACATTTTCAATCTCCTGAACCAAGCGTTGTAGTGGCCACGTGAGATTGGTTCTTTCCCCATGGTAGATCAGCCTGCTACGGCAAAGAACGCCGGCACAACGGCTACAGTCTTGATCAGCGGAGTGCAGATCTATATCCGGGTGCCGTAGCCGTCGCAAAATCCGCCCTTGCTTAAAGTCCCTATTGTGTCAATAGTGAATACAAGATAGTATTATAAAAGTCTGCTGACACTCCCTTAAGCTATCCGTAGAATTCAAACACTGTAGTAAAAGGGCACTGACAATTGCATCAAAGAGTGGGCAGACTTGAGTGAAACTACCTATGCTGCTTGTATATTCTGGCCAACCTTTGTGGAATTCTATGATCTTCCCTTTCAGGTGTCACAATAGGAATACTTTCTTATCAATAAGGGTGGCCATTTTAAGCTCCCTTCAGATCCCCACAACTCCATGACATCGTCCATTTTACTGTTTTTAATTCTATGGAGCTGACATCATGGAAACTGACTGTGTGATCGAATGGATAAGGTGTCAGTCCTTGGTTCAGAAGATTAAAGAGACCCTTAACAATACTTTAACGCGTGTGCATTTTAAAAGTAGACAGCTGTTTCTTGAAAATTAACCTGAAAAAACATGAGGCTTCAATTAAAGGACTAGTATAATTCAACCTGACCGTGTGACCTAATCATATGGCATATAAAGGATAAGTTATATAACTTTGCTGCAGAATTTGAATAGACAAAAAATGACGTCATATGCTCTAATGTCCATAAACGTTTCTTCAACCACAATTGGATAATGTCATGAGGTAAAGGAGAGGTGTAAAGGGGAATTCAAAACGGCTAAGGAAGACAACCGTGCTGCTACGACAATCCAATGCATTTACTGGCCAACTTGATCATGCCATTCTTGCCCATCACGTTCCTTTGTTTTTTGTGATTGCCCGTATGGATGGTCGTCACTTTAAATGGTTCAGCCACACTGAATGGCTGGATGGCGTTATCACCTTTGTTTTTATGAAGAATGGTTTCGTGTACCCTATGTCAAAGGTGATACGTTAGGAAGCATTGAAGCACCTTTTCTTTACATTTACAAAACTGGAATACACTTCTCATGGCTGCCGTGTATACACTTTCAGCTCATTTTCTAGAAGTTAGCCACTTTCCGTGACAAAAAACACTATTCCAACATGGCCCTGATCTTCGGATTGATTGTTGGAGAACCTTCAAGGGTGTTTCATGGGGGTGCTTGTTAATGTATCTTGCGGTATTTCCTACATAAAAACTTTCTTTAAAGTTGGTGCTTGTTCATCTGAACTGGTAGCTGTTTCGTCAAAAGAAACCAGTTAAAGAACTTGGAACCTTTTCTTCATGACAATAAAGCAATTCAGTCATATGATGTTACCTAATATGAAGGGCCCCTAATGGAGAAATTCCTGACTACGGATCTGAAGACGAAGGACTGTAGTCCCTTCTTGCTTGTTTGACACTTGTGTTTATATCACTTGCAAGCTGTTTTTTACGGTCCGATACACAGGGCACCTGATTTTGGATAAGGTAATTGAGCATACCTTGTTCAATAACAGAGCTTTTGAATGTAACATAGTAGTAGTAATGTATGAAAGCAAACTAATAGGTGAGGTTTCTGACTTTGAGCCAGAACATTGAGGATCTGAGTCCCTTCATAAGTGTCTTCTGGTCGTGGTTTTTCATGTTATCTGGCTGCGGTTTTAGAAAGAACCTTGACAAAACTCACAAAACCACTGTCAAGGGACAAGCAAAACTCAACCTGACCATGTGAACTAATACATCAGGCAAATATTGGATAATTTAGTTCACTCTAGTATTAAGACTGACAGTTGGAGACCATTCATGGTTGTTTAGTGCTGGTGCTTTTTAATGTCACTTGCCAGCTGTTTCTCAGACAAAAACTTTCTTTTAAGCTGGTACTTGTTAACACGACTTGGTCACAGTTTCTGCAACAGAAACTTGAAACTAACACTCACAAGGCTTTGTTTAAGGGAATAACATAAGTCAACCCCAATGATGTCACCTAATATGAAAGGACACCTAATGGAGGAGCTTTCTGACTCCGGATCAAAAGATTGAGGACTTGAGTCTTTGCATAGTTGTGTGATGGTGGTGTTTTTTCATATCATCTTGCTGGTGTTACTAACACTGAAATCTGAGAAAAAAACTCACCAAACTTCAGTCAAGGGGCTAACATTGCTCAGCCTGACCATACGGTCGAAACACCTGAGTTTGGATCTGGAGAGTGATTGAGCATGAGAGTTTTTCAATGACAGGGCTGTTTAACTCAACATGACAGCGGTTATTTGACATGGCACTGATCAACCGCTGTCAGTTCTCACAGCTCACTGTTCGGAGTCAGCCTTGTCATGCAATGACCACGTGGCCTAATGGATAAGGCGTCTGACTTCGGATCAGAAGACTGAGGGTTCGAGTCCCTTCGTGGTTGGAATTGTGCATTTCATCTGGACCAGCAACAATGGCAGATTTTGCAATGCCAATGGCACCTGGAAAAAAGTGTCTCAAGTGCTGGTGCTGTCACTGTCAAATCCAGCAGAGACTTTAAACAACAGTGGATTTTAATCGGGGTTTGTCAGCAAAGTAGTTTATTCAGTGTGAGTGCTCATTCGTCCTGCTCCCACTGGCAAAAGGAGTAGATGTCATAGATTTAGGGGAAATGGGAAACAGTTAATATTTGATTACAATATTCAAATTTGTTGTCATTATGCCAAGTACAGGAACAGAGCATAACCAAAAGAAATGTGCATTTTTTTAATAAACTTTACTTTGAGCAATTCAATTTTAAAAAGACGTAAAGTTTGACAATTAAAGCACACATCTAATCAGAGTGTAAATGAATGGTAAAGTGCATGGGAGTGTGCATTTATATACATCATATGTGTACTTTTCATGCACAGCAGTAGAAGAAAGACTAATGTACATGTGAGTAAATATAGATGTTTACAGGGTAGAGAAATTAAGTACCGTATGCCATGCTGGGATGAGGGGAGAATATAGCCTGCAGCAGAAAATTGTTCACTTTGGTTTTACTCAGCGAAATTTACACAGTATCCTGTGTCTGTGTGAAAAGTCCACAGAAACACATAATGTTTAGTGTGTCACAATCAATTATAGAAAACATTTTCAATCTCCTGAACCAAGCGTTGTAGTGGCCACGTGAGATTGGTTCTTTCCCCATGGTAGATCAGCCTGCTACGGCAAAGAACGCCGGCACAACGGCTTCAGTCTTGATCAGCGGAGTGCAGATCTATATCCGGGTGCCGTAGCCGTCGCAAAATCCGCCCTTGCTTAAAGTCCCTATTGTGTCAATAGTGAATACAAGATAGTATTATAAAAGTCTGCTGACACTCCCTTAAGCTATCCATAGAATTCAAACACTGTAGTAAAAGGGCACTGACAATTGCATCAAAGAGTGGGCAGACTTGAGTGAAACTACCTATGCTGCTTGTATATTCTGGCCAACCTTTGTGGAATTCTATGATCTTCCCTTTCAGGTGTCACAATAGGAATACTTACTTATCAATAAGGGTGGCCATTTTAAGCTCCCTTCAGATCCCCACAACTCCATGACATCGTCCATTTTACTGTTTTTAATTCTATGGAGCTGACATCATGGAAACTGACTGTGTGATCGAATGGATAAGGTGTCAGTCCTTGGTTCAGAAGATTAAAGAGACCCTTAACAATACTTTAACGCGTGTGCATTTTAAAAGTAGACAGCTGTTTCTTAAAAATTAACCTGAAAAAACATGAGGCTTCAATTAAAGGACTAGTATAATTCAACCTGACCGTGTGACCTAATCATATGGCATATAAAGGATAAGTTATATAACTTTGCTGCAGAATTTGAATAGACAAAAAATGACGTCATATGCTCTAATGTCCATAAACGTTTCTTCAACCACAATTGGATAATGTCATGAGGTAAAGGAGAGGTGTAAAGGGGAATTCAAAACGGCTAAGGAAGACAACCGTGCTGCTACGACAATCCAATGCATTTACTGGCCAACTTGATCATGCCATTCTTGCCCATCACGTTCCTTTGTTTTTTGTGATTGCCCGTATGGATGGTCGTCACTTTAAATGGTTCAGCCACACTGAATGGCTGGATGGCGTTATCACCTTTGTTTTTATGAAGAATGGTTTCGTGTACCCTATGTCAAAGGTGATACGTTAGGAAGCATTGAAGCACCTTTTCTTTACATTTACAAAACTGGAATACACTTCTCATGGCTGCCGTGTATACACTTCCAGCTCATTTTCTAGAAGTTAGCCACTTTCCGTGACAAAAAACACTATTCCAACATGGCCCTGATCTTCGGATTGATTGTTGGAGAACCTTCAAGGGTGTTTCATGGGGGTGCTTGTTAATGTATCTTGCGGTATTTCCTACATAAAAACTTTCTTTAAAGTTGGTGCTTGTTAATATGAACTGGTAGCTGTTTCGTCAAAAGAAACCAGTTAAAGAACTTGGAACCTTTTCTTCATGACAATAAAGCAATTCAGTCATATGATGTTACCTAATATGAAGGGCCCCTAATGGAGAAATTCCTGACTACGGATCTGAAGACGAAGGACTGTAGTCCCTTCTTGCTTGTTTGACACTTGTGTTTATATCACTTGCAAGCTGTTTTTTACGGTCCGATACACAGGGCACCTGATTTTGGATAAGGTAATTGAGCATACCTTGTTCAATAACAGAGCTTTTGAATGTAACATAGTAGTAGTAATGTATGAAAGCAAACTAATAGGTGAGGTTTCTGACTTTGAGCCAGAACATTGAGGATCTGAGTCCCTTCATAAGTGTCTTCTGGTCGTGGTTTTTCATGTTATCTGGCTGCGGTTTTAGAAAGAACCTTGACAAAACTCACAAAACCACTGTCAAGGGACAAGCAAAACTCAACCTGACCATGTGAACTAATACATCAGGCAAATATTGGATAATTTAGTTCACTCTAGTATTAAGACTGACAGTTGGAGACCATTCATGGTTGTTTAGTGCTGGTGCTTTTTAATGTCACTTGCCAGCTGTTTCTCAGACAAAAACTTTCTTTTAAGCTGGTACTTGTTAACACGACTTGGTCACAGTTTCTGCAACAGAAACTTGAAACTAACACTCACAAGGCTTTGTTTAAGGGAATAACATAAGTCAACCCCAATGATGTCACCTAATATGAAAGGACACCTAATGGAGGAGCTTTCTGACTCCGGATCAAAAGATTGAGGACTTGAGTCTTTGCATAGTTGTGTGATGGTGGTGTTTTTTCATATCATCTTGCTGGTGTTACTAACACTGAAATCTGAGAAAAAAACTCACCAAACTTCAGTCAAGGGGCTAACATTGCTCAGCCTGACCATACGGTCGAAACACCTGAGTTTGGATCTGGAGAGTGATTGAGCATGAGAGTTTTTCAATGACAGGGCTGTTTAACTCAACATGACAGCGGTTATTTGACATGGCACTGATCAACCGCTGTCAGTTCTCACAGCTCACTGTTCGGAGTCAGCCTTGTCATGCAATGACCATGTGGCCTAATGGATAAGGCGTCTGACTTCGGATCAGAAGACTGAGGGTTCGAGTCCCTTCGTGGTTGGAATTGTGCATTTCATCTGGACCAGCAACAATGGCAGATTTTGCAATGCCAATGGCACCTGGAAAAAAGTGTCTCAAGTGCTGGTGCTGTCACTGTCAAATCCAGCAGAGACTTTAAACAACAGTGGATTTTAATCGGGGTTTGTCAGCAAAGTAGTTTATTCAGTGTGAGTGCTCATTCGTCCTGCTCCCACTGGCAAAAGGAGTAGATGTCATAGATTTAGGGGAAATGGGAAACAGTTAATATTTGATTACAATATTCAAATTTGTTGTCATTACGCCAAGTACAGGAACAGAGCATAACCAAAAGAAATGTGCATTTTTTTAATAAACTTTACTTTGAGCAATTCAATTTTAAAAAGACGTAAAGTTTGACAATTAAAGCACACATCTAATCAGAGTGTAAATGAATGGTAAAGTGCATGGGAGTGTGCATTTATATACATCATATGTGTACTTTTCATGCACAGCAGTAGAAGAAAGACTAATGTACATGTGAGTAAATATAGATGTTTACAGGGTAGAGAAATTAAGTACCGTATGCCATGCTGGGATGAGGGGAGAATATAGCCTGCAGCAGAAAATTGTTCACTATGGTTTTACTCAGCGAAATTTACACAGTATCCTGTGTCTGTGTGAAAAGTCCACAGAAACACATAATGTTTAGTGTGTCACAATCAATTATAGAAAACATTTTCAATCTCCTGAACCAAGCGTTGTAGTGGCCACGTGAGATTGGTTCTTTCCCCATGGTAGATCAGCCTGCTACGGCAAAGAACGCCGGCACAACGGCTTCAGTCTTGATCAGCGGAGTGCAGATCTATATCCGGGTGCCGTAGCCGTCGCAAAATCCGCCCTTGCTTAAAGTCCCTATTGTGTCAATAGTGAATACAAGATAGTATTATAAAAGTCTGCTGACACTCCCTTAAGCTATCCATAGAATTCAAACACTGTAGTAAAAGGGCACTGACAATTGCATCAAAGAGTGGGCAGACTTGAGTGAAACTACCTATGCTGCTTGTATATTCTGGCCAACCTTTGTGGAATTCTATGATCTTCCCTTTCAGGTGTCACAATAGGAATACTTACTTATCAATAAGGGTGGCCATTTTAAGCTCCCTTCAGATCCCCACAACTCCATGACATCGTCCATTTTACTGTTTTTAATTCTATGGAGCTGACATCATGGAAACTGACTGTGTGATCGAATGGATAAGGTGTCAGTCCTTGGTTCAGAAGATTAAAGAGACCCTTAACAATACTTTAACGCGTGTGCATTTTAAAAGTAGACAGCTGTTTCTTAAAAATTAACCTGAAAAAACATGAGGCTTCAATTAAAGGACTAGTATAATTCAACCTGACCGTGTGACCTAATCATATGGCATATAAAGGATAAGTTATATAACTTTGCTGCAGAATTTGAATAGACAAAAAATGACGTCATATGCTCTAATGTCCATAAACGTTTCTTCAACCACAATTGGATAATGTCATGAGGTAAAGGAGAGGTGTAAAGGGGAATTCAAAACGGCTAAGGAAGACAACCGTGCTGCTACGACAATCCAATGCATTTACTGGCCAACTTGATCATGCCATTCTTGCCCATCACGTTCCTTTGTTTTTTGTGATTGCCCGTATGGATGGTCGTCACTTTAAATGGTTCAGCCACACTGAATGGCTGGATGGCGTTATCACCTTTGTTTTTATGAAGAATGGTTTCGTGTACCCTATGTCAAAGGTGATACGTTAGGAAGCATTGAAGCACCTTTTCTTTACATTTACAAAACTGGAATACACTTCTCATGGCTGCCGTGTATACACTTCCAGCTCATTTTCTAGAAGTTAGCCACTTTCCGTGACAAAAAACACTATTCGAACATGGCCCTGATCTTCGGATTGATTGTTGGAGAACCTTCAAGGGTGTTTCATGGGGGTGCTTGTTAATGTATCTTGCGGTATTTCCTACATAAAAACTTTCTTTAAAGTTGGTGCTTGTTAATATGAACTGGTAGCTGTTTCGTCAAAAGAAAGCAGTTAAAGAACTTGGAACCTTTTCTTCATGACAATAAAGCAATTCAGTCATATGATGTTACCTAATATGAAGGGCCCCTAATGGAGAAATTCCTGACTACGGATCTGAAGACGAAGGACTTTAGTCCCTTCTTGCTTGTTTGACACTTGTGTTTATATCACTTGCAAGCTGTTTTTTACGGTCCGATACACAGGGCACCTGATTTTGGATAAGGTAATTGAGCATACCTTGTTCAATAACAGAGCTTTTGAATGTAACATAGTAGTAGTAATGTATGAAAGCAAACTAATAGGTGAGGTTTCTGACTTTGAGCCAGAACATTGAGGATCTGAGTCCCTTCATAAGTGTCTTCTGGTCGTGGTTTTTCATGTTATCTGGCTGCGGTTTTAGAAAGAACCTTGACAAAACTCACAAAACCACTGTCAAGGGACAAGCAAAACTCAACCTGACCATGTGAACTAATACATCAGGCAAATATTGGATAATTTAGTTGACTCAAGTATTAAGACTGACAGTTGGAGACCATTCATGGTTGTTTAGTGCTGGTGCTTTTTAATGTCACTTGCCAGCTGTTTCTCAGACAAAAACTTTCTTTTAAGCTGGTACTTGTTAACACGACTTGGTCACAGTTTCTGCAACAGAAACTTGAAACTAACACTCACAAGGCTTTGTTTAAGGGAATAACATAAGTCAACCCCAATGATGTCACCTAATATGAAAGGACACCTAATGGAGGAGCTTTCTGACTCCGGATCAAAAGATTGAGGACTTGAGTCTTTGCATAGTTGTGTGATGGTGGTGTTTTTTCATATCATCTTGCTGGTGTTACTAACACTGAAATCTGAGAAAAAAACTCACCAAACTTCAGTCAAGGGGCTAACATTGCTCAGCCTGACCATACGGTCGAAACACCTGAGTTTGGATCTGGAGAGTGATTGAGCATGAGAGTTTTTCAATGACAGGGCTGTTTAACTCAACATGACAGCGGTTATTTGACATGGCACTGATCAACCGCTGTCAGTTCTCACAGCTCACTGTTCGGAGTCAGCCTTGTCAAGCAATGACCACGTGGCCTAATGGATAAGGCGTCCGATCTTCGGATCAGAAGACTGAGGGTTCGAGTCCCTTCGTGGTTGGAAATGTGCATTTCATCTGGACCAGCAACAATGGCAGATTTTGCAATGCCTATGGCACCTGGAAAAAAGTGTCTCAAGTCCTGGTGCTGTCACTGTCAAATCCAGCAGAGACTTTAAACAACAGTGGATTTTAATCGGGGTTTGTCAGCAAAGTAGTTAATTCAGTGTGAGTGCTCATTCGTCCTGCTCCCACTGGCAAAAGGAGTAGATGTCATAGATTTAGGGGAAATGGGAAACAGTTAATATTTGATTACAATATTCAAATTTATTGTCATTATGCCAAGTACAGGAACAGAGCATAACCAAAAGAAATGTGCATCTTTTTAATAAACTTTACTTTGAACAATTCAATTTTAAAAAGACGTAAAGTTTGACAATTAAAGCACACATCTAATCAGAGTGAGAATGAATGGTAAAGTGCATGGGAGTGTGCATTTATATACATCATATGTGTACTTTTCATGCACAGCAGTAGAAGAAAGACTAATGTACATGTGAGTAAATATAGATGTTTACAGGGTAGAGAAATTAAGTACCGTATGCCATGCTGGGATGAGGGGAGAATATAGCCTGCAGCAGAAAATTGTTCACTATGGTTTTACTCAGCGAAATTTACACAGTATCCTGTGTCTGTGTGAAAAGTCCACAGAAACACATAATGTTTAGTGTGTCACAATCAATTATAGAAAACATTTTCAATCTCCTGAACCAAGCGTTGTAGTGGCCACGTGAGATTGGTTCTTTCCCCATGGTAGATCAGCCTGCTACGGCAAAGAACGCCGGCACAACGGCTACAGTCTTGATCAGCGGAGTGCAGATCTATATCCGGGTGCCGTAGCCGTCGCAAAATCCGCCCTTGCTTAAAGTCCCTATTGTGTCAATAGTGAATACAAGATAGTATTATAAAAGTCTGCTGACACTCCCTTAAGCTATCCGTAGAATTCAAACACTGTAGTAAAAGGGCACTGACAATTGCATCAAAGAGTGGGCAGACTTGAGTGAAACTACCTATGCTGCTTGTATATTCTGGCCAACCTTTGTGGAATTCTATGATCTTCCCTTTCAGGTGTCACAATAGGAATACTTTCTTATCAATAAGGGTGGCCATTTTAAGCTCCCTTCAGATCCCCACAACTCCATGACATCGTCCATTTTACTGTTTTTAATTCTATGGAGCTGACATCATGGAAACTGACTGTGTGATCGAATGGATAAGGTGTCAGTCCTTGGTTCAGAAGATTAAAGAGACCCTTAACAATACTTTAACGCGTGTGCATTTTAAAAGTAGACAGCTGTTTCTTGAAAATTAACCTGAAAAAACATGAGGCTTCAATTAAAGGACTAGTATAATTCAACCTGACCGTGTGACCTAATCATATGGCATATAAAGGATAAGTTATATAACTTTGCTGCAGAATTTGAATAGACAAAAAATGACGTCATATGCTCTAATGTCCATAAACGTTTCTTCAACCACAATTGGATAATGTCATGAGGTAAAGGAGAGGTGTAAAGGGGAATTCAAAACGGCTAAGGAAGACAACCGTGCTGCTACGACAATCCAATGCATTTACTGGCCAACTTGATCATGCCATTCTTGCCCATCACGTTCCTTTGTTTTTTGTGATTGCCCGTATGGATGGTCGTCACTTTAAATGGTTCAGCCACACTGAATGGCTGGATGGCGTTATCACCTTTGTTTTTATGAAGAATGGTTTCGTGTACCCTATGTCAAAGGTGATACGTTAGGAAGCATTGAAGCACCTTTTCTTTACATTTACAAAACTGGAATACACTTCTCATGGCTGCCGTGTATACACTTTCAGCTCATTTTCTAGAAGTTAGCCACTTTCCGTGACAAAAAACACTATTCCAACATGGCCCTGATCTTCGGATTGATTGTTGGAGAACCTTCAAGGGTGTTTCATGGGGGTGCTTGTTAATGTATCTTGCGGTATTTCCTACATAAAAACTTTCTTTAAAGTTGGTGCTTGTTCATCTGAACTGGTAGCTGTTTCGTCAAAAGAAACCAGTTAAAGAACTTGGAACCTTTTCTTCATGACAATAAAGCAATTCAGTCATATGATGTTACCTAATATGAAGGGCCCCTAATGGAGAAATTCCTGACTACGGATCTGAAGACGAAGGACTGTAGTCCCTTCTTGCTTGTTTGACACTTGTGTTTATATCACTTGCAAGCTGTTTTTTACGGTCCGATACACAGGGCACCTGATTTTGGATAAGGTAATTGAGCATACCTTGTTCAATAACAGAGCTTTTGAATGTAACATAGTAGTAGTAATGTATGAAAGCAAACTAATAGGTGAGGTTTCTGACTTTGAGCCAGAACATTGAGGATCTGAGTCCCTTCATAAGTGTCTTCTGGTCGTGGTTTTTCATGTTATCTGGCTGCGGTTTTAGAAAGAACCTTGACAAAACTCACAAAACCACTGTCAAGGGACAAGCAAAACTCAACCTGACCATGTGAACTAATACATCAGGCAAATATTGGATAATTTAGTTGACTCAAGTATTAAGACTGACAGTTGGAGACCATTCATGGTTGTTTAGTGCTGGTGCTTTTTAATGTCACTTGCCAGCTGTTTCTCAGACAAAAACTTTCTTTTAAGCTGGTACTTGTTAACACGACTTGGTCACAGTTTCTGCAACAGAAACTTGAAACTAACACTCACAAGGCTTTGTTTAAGGGAATAACATAAGTCAACCCCAATGATGTCACCTAATATGAAAGGACACCTAATGGAGGAGCTTTCTGACTCCGGATCAAAAGATTGAGGACTTGAGTCTTTGCATAGTTGTGTGATGGTGGTGTTTTTTCATATCATCTTGCTGGTGTTACTAACACTGAAATCTGAGAAAAAAACTCACCAAACTTCAGTCAAGGGGCTAACATTGCTCAGCCTGACCATACGGTCGAAACACCTGAGTTTGGATCTGGAGAGTGATTGAGCATGAGAGTTTTTCAATGACAGGGCTGTTTAACTCAACATGACAGCGGTTATTTGACATGGCACTGATCAACCGCTGTCAGTTCTCACAGCTCACTGTTCGGAGTCAACCTTGTCATGCAATGACCACGTGGCCTAATGGATAAGGCGTCTGACTTAGGATCAGAAGACTGAGGGTTCGAGTCCCTTCGTGGTTGGAATTGTGCATTTCATCTGGACCAGCAACAATGGCAGATTTTGCAATGCCTATGGCACCTGGAAAAAAGTGTCTCAAGTGCTGGTGCTGTCACTGTCAAATCCAGCAGAGACTTTAAACAACAGTGGATTTTAATCAGGGTTTGTCAGCAAAGTAGTTAATTCAGTGTGAGTGCTCATTCGTCCTGCTCCCACTGGCAAAAGGAGTAGATGTCATAGATTTAGGGGAAATGGGAAACAGTTAATATTTGATTACAATATTCAAATTTATTGTCATTATGCCAAGTACAGGAACAGAGCATAACCAAAAGAAATGTGCATCTTTTTAATAAACTTTACTTTGAACAATTCAATTTTAAAAAGACGTAAAGTTTGACAATTAAAGCACACATCTAATCAGAGTGTAAATGAATGGTTAAGTGCATGGGAGTGTGCATTTATATACATCATATGTGTACTTTTCATGCACAGCAGTAGAAGAAAGACTAATGTACATGTGAGTAAATATAGATGTTTACAGGGTAGAGAAATTAAGTACCGTATGCCATGCTGGGATGAGGGGAGAATATAGCCTGCAGCAGAAAATTGTTCACTATGGTTTTACTCAGCGAAATTTACACAGTATCCTGTGTCTGTGTGAAAAGTCCACAGAAACACATAATGTTTAGTGTGTCACAATCAATTATAGAAAACATTTTCAATCTCCTGAACCAAGCGTTGTAGTGGCCACGTGAGATTGGTTCTTTCCCCATGGTAGATCAGCCTGCTACGGCAAAGAACGCCGGCACAACGGCTTCAGTCTTGATCAGCGGAGTGCAGATCTATATCCGGGTGCCGTAGCCGTCGCAAAATCCGCCCTTGCTTAAAGTCCCTATTGTGTCAATAGTGAATACAAGATAGTATTATAAAAGTCTGCTGACACTCCCTTAAGCTATCCGTAGAATTCAAACACTGTAGTAAAAGGGCACTGACAATTGCATCAAAGAGTGGGCAGACTTGAGTGAAACTACCTATGCTGCTTGTATATTCTGGCCAACCTTTGTGGAATTCTATGATCTTCCCTTTCAGGTGTCACAATAGGAATACTTACTTATCAATAAGGGTGGCCATTTTAAGCTCCCTTCAGATCCCCACAACTCCATGACATCGTCCATTTTACTGTTTTTAATTCTATGGAGCTGACATCATGGAAACTGACTGTGTGATCGAATGGATAAGGTGTCAGTCCTTGGTTCAGAAGATTAAAGAGACCCTTAACAATACTTTAACGCGTGTGCATTTTAAAAGTAGACAGCTGTTTCTTAAAAATTAACCTGAAAAAACATGAGGCTTCAATTAAAGGACTAGTATAATTCAACCTGACCGTGTGACCTAATCATATGGCATATAAAGGATAAGTTATATAACTTTGCTGCAGAATTTGAATAGACAAAAAATGACGTCATATGCTCTAATGTCCATAAACGTTTCTTCAACCACAATTGGATAATGTCATGAGGTAAAGGAGAGGTGTAAAGGGGAATTCAAAACGGCTAAGGAAGACAACCGTGCTGCTACGACAATCCAATGCATTTACTGGCCAACTTGATCATGCCATTCTTGCCCATCACGTTCCTTTGTTTTTTGTGATTGCCCGTATGGATGGTCGTCACTTTAAATGGTTCAGCCACACTGAATGGCTGGATGGCGTTATCACCTTTGTTTTTATGAAGAATGGTTTCGTGTACCCTATGTCAAAGGTGATACGTTAGGAAGCATTGAAGCACCTTTTCTTTACATTTACAAAACTGGAATACACTTCTCATGGCTGCCGTGTATACACTTCCAGCTCATTTTCTAGAAGTTAGACACTCTCTGTGACAAAAAACACTATTCCAACATGGCCCTGATCTTCGGATTGATTGTTGGAGAACCTTCAAGGGTGTTTCATGGGGGTGCTTGTTAATGTATCTTGCGGTATTTCCTACATAAAAACTTTCTTTAAAGTTGGTGCTTGTTAATATGAACTGGTAGCTGTTTCGTCAAAAGAAACCAGTTAAAGAACTTGGAACCTTTTCTTCATGACAATAAAGCAATTCAGTCATATGATGTTACCTAATATGAAGGGCCCCTAATGGAGAAATTCCTGACTACGGATCTGAAGACGAAGGACTGTAGTCCCTTCTTGCTTGTTTGACACTTGTGTTTATATCACTTGCAAGCTGTTTTTTACGGTCCGATACACAGGGCACCTGATTTTGGATAAGGTAATTGAGCATACCTTGTTCAATAACAGAGCTTTTGAATGTAACATAGTAGTAGTAATGTATGAAAGCAAACTAATAGGTGAGGTTTCTGACTTTGAGCCAGAACATTGAGGATCTGAGTCCCTTCATAAGTGTCTTCTGGTCGTGGTTTTTCATGTTATCTGGCTGCGGTTTTAGAAAGAACCTTGACAAAACTCACAAAACCACTGTCAAGGGACAAGCAAAACTCAACCTGACCATGTGAACTAATACATCAGGCAAATATTGGATAATTTAGTTGACTCAAGTATTAAGACTGACAGTTGGAGACCATTCATGGTTGTTTAGTGCTGGTGCTTTTTAATGTCACTTGCCAGCTGTTTCTCAGACAAAAACTTTCTTTTAAGCTGGTACTTGTTAACACGACTTGGTCACAGTTTCTGCAACAGAAACTTGAAACTAACACTCACAAGGCTTTGTTTAAGGGAATAACATAAGTCAACCCCAATGATGTCACCTAATATGAAAGGACACCTAATGGAGGAGCTTTCTGACTCCGGATCAAAAGATTGAGGACTTGAGTCTTTGCATAGTTGTGTGATGGTGGTGTTTTTTCATATCATCTTGCTGGTGTTACTAACACTGAAATCTGAGAAAAAAACTCACCAAACTTCAGTCAAGGGGCTAACATTGCTCAGCCTGACCATACGGTCGAAACACCTGAGTTTGGATCTGGAGAGTGATTGAGCATGAGAGTTTTTCAATGACAGGGCTGTTTAACTCAACATGACAGCGGTTATTTGACATGGCACTGATCAACCGCTGTCAGTTCTCACAGCTCACTGTTCGGAGTCAGCCTTGTCATGCAATGACCACGTGGCCTAATGGATAAGGCGTCTGACTTCGGATCAGAAGACTGAGGGTTTGAGTCCCTTCGTGGTTGGAATTGTGCATTTCATCTGGACCAGCAACAATGGCAGATTTTGCAATGCCTATGGCACCTGGAAAAAAGTGTCTCAAGTGCTGGTGCTGTCACTGTCAAATCCAGCAGAGACTTTAAACAACAGTGGATTTTAATCAGGGTTTGTCAGCAAAGTAGTTAATTCAGTGTGAGTGCTCATTCGTCCTGCTCCCACTGGCAAAAGGAGTAGATGTCATAGATTTAGGGGAAATGGGAAACAGTTAATATTTGATTACAATATTCAAATTTATTGTCATTATGCCAAGTACAGGAACAGAGCATAACCAAAAGAAATGTGCATCTTTTTAATAAACTTTACTTTGAACAATTCAATTTTAAAAAGACGTAAAGTTTGACAATTAAAGCACACATCTAATCAGAGTGTAAATGAATGGTAAAGTGCATGGAAGTGTGCATTTATATACATCATATGTGTACTTTTCATGCACAGCAGTAGAAGAAAGACTAATGTACATGTGAGTAAATATAGATGTTTACAGGGTAGAGAAATTAAGTACCGTATGCCATGCTGGGATGAGGGGAGAATATAGCCTGCAGCAGAAAATTGTTCACTATGGTTTTACTCAGCGAAATTTACACAGTATCCTGTGTCTGTGTGAAAAGTCCACAGAAACACATAATGTTTAGTGTGTCACAATCAATTATAGAAAACATTTTCAATCTCCTGAACCAAGCGTTGTAGTGGCCACGTGAGATTGGTTCTTTCCCCATGGTAGATCAGCCTGCTACGGCAAAGAACGCCGGCACAACGGCTTCAGTCTTGATCAGCGGAGTGCAGATCTATATCCGGGTGCCGTAGCCGTCGCAAAATCCGCCCTTGCTTAAAGTCCCTATTGTGTCAATAGTGAATACAAGATAGTATTATAAAAGTCTGCTGACACTCCCTTAAGCTATCCGTAGAATTCAAACACTGTAGTAAAAGGGCACTGACAATTGCATCAAAGAGTGGGCAGACTTGAGTGAAACTACCTATGCTGCTTGTATATTCTGGCCAACCTTTGTGGAATTCTATGATCTTCCCTTTCAGGTGTCACAATAGGAATACTTACTTATCAATAAGGGTGGCCATTTTAAGCTCCCTTCAGATCCCCACAACTCCATGACATCGTCCATTTTACTGTTTTTAATTCTATGGAGCTGACATCATGGAAACTGACTGTGTGATCGAATGGATAAGGTGTCAGTCCTTGGTTCAGAAGATTAAAGAGACCCTTAACAATACTTTAACGCGTGTGCATTTTAAAAGTAGACAGCTGTTTCTTAAAAATTAACCTGAAAAAACATGAGGCTTCAATTAAAGGACTAGTATAATTCAACCTGACCGTGTGACCTAATCATATGGCATATAAAGGATAAGTTATATAACTTTGCTGCAGAATTTGAATAGACAAAAAATGACGTCATATGCTCTAATGTCCATAAACGTTTCTTCAACCACAATTGGATAATGTCATGAGGTAAAGGAGAGGTGTAAAGGGGAATTCAAAACGGCTAAGGAAGACAACCGTGCTGCTACGACAATCCAATGCATTTACTGGCCAACTTGATCATGCCATTCTTGCCCATCACGTTCCTTTGTTTTTTGTGATTGCCCGTATGGATGGTCGTCACTTTAAATGGTTCAGCCACACTGAATGGCTGGATGGCGTTATCACCTTTGTTTTTATGAAGAATGGTTTCGTGTACCCTATGTCAAAGGTGATACGTTAGGAAGCATTGAAGCACCTTTTCTTTACATTTACAAAACTGGAATACACTTCTCATGGCTGCCGTGTATACACTTCCAGCTCATTTTCTAGAAGTTAGCCACTTTCCGTGACAAAAAACACTATTCCAACATGGACCTGATCTTCGGATTGATTGTTGGAGAACCTTCAAGGGTGTTTCATGGGGGTGCTTGTTAATGTATCTTGCGGTATTTCCTACATAAAAACTTTCTTTAAAGTTGGTGCTTGTTCATCTGAACTGGTAGCTGTTTCGTCAAAAGAAACCAGTTAAAGAACTTGGAACCTTTTCTTCATGACAATAAAGCAATTCAGTCATATGATGTTACCTAATATGAAGGGCCCCTAATGGAGAAATTCCTGACTACGGATCTGAAGACGAAGGACTGTAGTCCCTTCTTGCTTGTTTGACACTTGTGTTTATATCACTTGCAAGCTGTTTTTTACGGTCCGATACACAGGGCACCTGATTTTGGATAAGGTAATTGAGCATACCTTGTTCAATAACAGAGCTTTTGAATGTAACATAGTAGTAGGAATGTATGAAAGCAAACTAATAGGTGAGGTTTCTGACTTTGAGCCAGAACATTGAGGATCTGAGTCCCTTCATAAGTGTCTTCTGGTCGTGGTTTTTCATGTTATCTGGCTGCGGTTTTAGAAAGAACCTTGACAAAACTCACAAAACCACTGTCAAGGGACAAGCAAAACTCAACCTGACCATGTGAACTAATACATCAGGCAAATATTGGATAATTTAGTTCACTCTAGTATTAAGACTGACAGTTGGAGACCATTCATGGTTGTTTAGTGCTGGTGCTTTTTAATGTCACTTGCCAGCTGTTTCTCAGACAAAAACTTTCTTTTAAGCTAGTACTTGTTAACACGACTTGGTCACAGTTTCTGCAACAGAAACTTGAAACTAACACTCACAAGGCTTTGTTTAAGGGAATAACATAAGTCAACCCCAATGATGTCACCTAATATGAAAGGACACCTAATGGAGGAGCTTTCTGACTCCGGATCAAAAGATTGAGGACTTGAGTCTTTGCATAGTTGTGTGATGGTGGTGTTTTTTCATATCATCTTGCTGGTGTTACTAACACTGAAATCTGAGAAAAAAACTCACCAAACTTCAGTCAAGGGGCTAACATTGCTCAGCCTGACCATACGGTCGAAACACCTGAGTTTGGATCTGGAGAGTGATTGAGCATGAGAGTTTTTCAATGACAGGGCTGTTTAACTCAACATGACAGCGGTTATTTGACATGGCACTGATCAACCGCTGTCAGTTCTCACAGCTCACTGTTCGGAGTCAGCCTTGTCATGCAATGACCACGTGGCCTAATGGATAAGGCGTCTGACTTCGGATCAGAAGACTGAGGGTTCGAGTCCCTTCGTGGTTGGAATTGTGCATTTCATCTGGACCAGCAACAATGGCAGATTTTGCAATGCCAATGGCACCTGGAAAAAAGTGTCTCAAGTGCTGGTGCTGTCACTGTCAAATCCAGCAGAGACTTTAAACAACAGTGGATTTTAATCGGGGTTTGTCAGCAAAGTAGTTTATTCAGTGTGAGTGCTCATTCGTCCTGCTCCCACTGGCAAAAGGAGTAGATGTCATAGATTTAGGGGAAATGGGAAACAGTTAATATTTGATTACAATATTCAAATTTGTTGTCATTATGCCAAGTACAGGAACAGAGCATAACCAAAAGAAATGTGCATTTTTTAAATAAACTTTACTTTGAGCAATTCAATTTTAAAAAGACGTAAAGTTTGACAATTAAAGCACACATCTAATCAGAGTGTAAATGAATGGTAAAGTGCATGGGAGTGTGCATTTATATACATCATATGTGTACTTTTCATGCACAGCAGTAGAAGAAAGACTAATGTACATGTGAGTAAATATAGATGTTTACAGGGTAGAGAAATTAAGTACCGTATGCCATGCTGGGATGAGGGGAGAATATAGCCTGCAGCAGAAAATTGTTCACTATGGTTTTACTCAGCGAAATTTACACAGTATCCTGTGTCTGTGTGAAAAGTCCACTGAAACACATAATGTTTAGTGTGTCACAATCAATTATAGAAAACATTTTCAATCTCCTGAACCAAGCGTTGTAGTGGCCACATGAGATTGGTTCTTTCCCCATGGTAGATCAGCCTGCTACGGCAAAGAACGCCGGCACAACGGCTTCAGTCTCGATCAGCGGAGTGCAGATCTATATCCGGGTTCCGTAGCCGTCGCAAAATCCGCCCTTGCTTAAAGTCCCTATTGTGTCAATAGTGAATACAAGATAGTATTATAAAAGTCTGCTGACACTCCCTTAAGCTATCCATAGAATTCAAACACTGTAGTAAAAGGGCACTGACAATTGCATCAAAGAGTGGGCAGACTTGAGTGAAACTACCTATGCTGCTTGTATATTCTGGCCAACCTTTGTGGAATTCTATGATCTTCCCTTTCAGGTGTCACAATAGGAATACTTACTTATCAATAAGGGTGGCCATTTTAAGCTCCCTTCAGATCCCCACAACTCCATGACATCGTCCATTTTACTGTTTTTAATTCTATGGAGCTGACATCATGGAAACTGACTGTGTGATCGAATGGATAAGGTGTCAGTCCTTGGTTCAGAAGATTAAAGAGACCCTTAACAATACTTTAACGCGTGTGCATTTTAAAAGTAGACGGCTGTTTCTTAAAAATTAACCTGAAAAAACATGAGGCTTCAATTAAAGGACTAGTATAATTCAACCTGACCGTGTGACCTAATCATATGGCATATAAAGGATAAGTTATATAACTTTGCTGCAGAATTTGAATAGACAAAAAATGACGTCATATGCTCTAATGTCCATAAACGTTTCTTCAACCACAATTGGATAATGTCATGAGGTAAAGGAGAGGTGTAAAGGGGAATTCAAAACGGCTAAGGAAGACAACCGTGCTGCTACGACAATCCAATGCATTTACTGGCCAACTTGATCATGCCATTCTTGCCCATCACGTTCCTTTGTTTTTTATGATTGCCCGTATGGATGGTCGTCACTTTAAATGGTTCAGCCACACTGAATGGCTGGATGGCGTTATCACCTTTGTTTTTATGAAGAATGGTTTCGTGTACCCTATGTCAAAGGTGATACGTTAGGAAGCATTGAAGCACCTTTTCTTTACATTTACAAAACTGGAATACACTTCTCATGGCTGCCGTGTATACACTTCCAGCTCATTTTCTAGAAGTTAGCCACTTTCCGTGACAAAAAACACTATTCCAACATGGCCCTGATCTTCGGATTGATTGTTGGAGAACCTTCAAGGGTGTTTCATGGGGGTGCTTGTTAATGTATCTTGCGGTATTTCCTACATAAAAACTTTCTTTAAAGTTGGTGCTTGTTAATATGAACTGGTAGCTGTTTCGTCAAAAGAAACCAGTTAAAGAACTTGGAACCTTTTCTTCATGACAATAAAGCAATTCAGTCATATGATGTTACCTAATATGAAGGGCCCCTAATGGAGAAATTCCTGACTACGGATCTGAAGACGAAGGACTGTAGTCCCTTCTTGCTTGTTTGACACTTGTGTTTATATCACTTGCAAGCTGTTTTTTACGGTCCGATACACAGGGCACCTGATTTTGGATAAGGTAATTGAGCATACCTTGTTCAATAACAGAGCTTTTGAATGTAACATAGTAGTAGTAATGTATGAAAGCAAACTAATAGGTGAGGTTTCTGACTTTGAGCCAGAACATTGAGGATCTGAGTCCCTTCATAAGTGTCTTCTGGTCGTGGTTTTTCATGTTATCTGGCTGCGGTTTTAGAAAGAACCTTGACAAAACTCACAAAACCACTGTCAAGGGACAAGCAAAACTCAACCTGACCATGTGAACTAATACATCAGGCAAATATTGGATAATTTAGTTGACTCAAGTATTAAGACTGACAGTTGGAGACCATTCATGGTTGTTTAGTGCTGGTGCTTTTTAATGTCACTTGCCAGCTGTTTCTCAGACAAAAACTTTCTTTTAAGCTGGTACTTGTTAACACGACTTGGTCACAGTTTCTGCAACAGAAACTTGAAACTAACACTCACAAGGCTTTGTTTAAGGGAATAACATAAGTGAACCCCAATGATGTCACCTAATATGAAAGGACACCTAATGGAGGAGCTTTCTGACTCCGGATCAAAAGATTGAGGACTTGAGTCTTTGCATAGTTGTGTGATGGTGGTGTTTTTTCATATCATCTTGCTGGTGTTACTAACACTGAAATCTGAGAAAAAAACTCACCAAACTTCAGTCAAGGGGCTAACATTGCTCAGCCTGACCATACGGTCAAAACACCTGAGTTTGGATCTGGAGAGTGATTGAGCATGAGAGTTTTTCAATGACAGGGCTGTTTAACTCAACATGACAGCGGTTATTTGACATGGCACTGATCAACCGCTGTCAGTTCTCACAGCTCACTGTTCGGAGTCAGCCTTGTCATGCAATGACCACGTGGCCTAATGGATAAGGCGTCTGACTTCGGATCAGAAGACTGAGGGTTCGAGTCCCTTCGTGGTTGGAATTGTGCATTTCATCTGGACCAGCAACAATGGCAGATTTTGCAATGCCTATGGCACCTGGAAAAAAGTGTCTCAAGTGCTGGTGCTGTCACTGTCAAATCCAGCAGAGACTTTAAACAACAGTGGATTTTAATCAGGGTTTGTCAGCAAAGTAGTTAATTCAGTGTGAGTGCTCATTCGTCCTGCTCCCACTGGCAAAAGGAGTAGATGTCATAGATTTAGGGGAAATGGGAAACAGTTAATATTTGATTACAATATTCAAATTTATTGTCATTATGCCAAGTACAGGAACAGAGCATAACCAAAAGAAATGTGCATCTTTTTAATAAACTTTACTTTGAACAATTCAATTTTAAAAAGACGTAAAGTTTGACAATTAAAGCACACATCTAATCAGAGTGTAAATGAATGGTAAAGTGCATGGGAGTGTGCATTTATATACATCATATGTGTACTTTTCATGCACAGCAGTAGAAGAAAGACTAATGTACATGTGAGTAAATATAGATGTTTACAGGGTAGAGAAATTAAGTACCGTATGCCATGCTGGGATGAGGGGAGAATATAGCCTGCAGCAGAAAATTGTTCACTATGGTTTTACTCAGCGAAATTTACACAGTATCCTGTGTCTGTGTGAAAAGTCCACAGAAACACATAATGTTTAGTGTGTCACAATCAATTATAGAAAACATTTTCAATCTCCTGAACCAAGCGTTGTAGTGGCCACGTGAGATTGGTTCTTTCCCCATGGTAGATCAGCCTGCTACGGCAAAGAACGCCGGCACAACGGCTTCAGTCTTGATCAGCGGAGTGCAGATCTATATCCGGGTGCCGTAGCCGTCGCAAAATCCGCCCTTGCTTAAAGTCCCTATTGTGTCAATAGTGAATACAAGATAGTATTATAAAAGTCTGCTGACACTCCCTTAAGCTATCCGTAGAATTCAAACACTGTAGTAAAAGGGCACTGACAATTGCATCAAAGAGTGGGCAGACTTGAGTGAAACTACCTATGCTGCTTGTATATTCTGGCCAACCTTTGTGGAATTCTATGATCTTCCCTTTCAGGTGTCACAATAGGAATACTTACTTATCAATAAGGGTGGCCATTTTAAGCTCCCTTCAGATCCCCACAACTCCATGACATCGTCCATTTTACTGTTTTTAATTCTATGGAGCTGACATCATGGAAACTGACTGTGTGATCGAATGGATAAGGTGTCAGTCCTTGGTTCAGAAGATTAAAGAGACCCTTAACAATACTTTAACGCGTGTGCATTTTAAAAGTAGACAGCTGTTTCTTAAAAATTAACCTGAAAAAACATGAGGCTTCAATTAAAGGACTAGTATAATTCAACCTGACCGTGTGACCTAATCATATGGCATATAAAGGATAAGTTATATAACTTTGCTGCAGAATTTGAATAGACAAAAAATGACGTCATATGCTCTAATGTCCATAAACGTTTCTTCAACCACAATTGGATAATGTCATGAGGTAAAGGAGAGGTGTAAAGGGGAATTCAAAACGGCTAAGGAAGACAACCGTGCTGCTACGACAATCCAATGCATTTACTGGCCAACTTGATCATGCCATTCTTGCCCATCGCGTTCCTTTGTTTTTTGTGATTGCCCGTATGGATGGTCGTCACTTTAAATGGTTCAGCCACACTGAATGGCTGGATGGCGTTATCACCTTTGTTTTTATGAAGAATGGTTTCGTGTACCCTATGTCAAAGGTGATACGTTAGGAAGCATTGAAGCACCTTTTCTTTACATTTACAAAACTGGAATACACTTCTCATGGCTGCCGTGTATACACTTCCAGCTCATTTTCTAGAAGTTAGCCACTTTCCGTGACAAAAAACACTATTCCAACATGGCCCTGATCTTCGGATTGATTGTTGGAGAACCTTCAAGGGTGTTTCATGGGGGTGCTTGTTAATGTATCTTGCGGTATTTCCTACATAAAAACTTTCTTTAAAGTTGGTGCTTGTTAATATGAACTGGTAGCTGTTTCGTCAAAAGAAACCAGTTAAAGAACTTGGAACCTTTTCTTCATGACAATAAAGCAATTCAGTCATATGATGTTACCTAATATGAAGGGCCCCTAATGGAGAAATTCCTGACTACGGATCTGAAGACGAAGGACTGTAGTCCCTTCTTGCTTGTTTGACACTTGTGTTTATATCACTTGCAAGCTGTTTTTTACGGTCCGATACACAGGGCACCTGATTTTGGATAAGGTAATTGAGCATACCTTGTTCAATAACAGAGCTTTTGAATGTAACATAGTAGTAGTAATGTATGAAAGCAAACTAATAGGTGAGGTTTCTGACTTTGAGCCAGAACATTGAGGATCTGAGTCCCTTCATAAGTGTCTTCTGGTCGTGGTTTTTCATGTTATCTGGCTGCGGTTTTAGAAAGAACCTTGACAAAACTCACAAAACCACTGTCAAGGGACAAGCAAAACTCAACCTGACCATGTGAACTAATACATCAGGCAAATATTGGATAATTTAGTTGACTCAAGTATTAAGACTGACAGTTGGAGACCATTCATGGTTGTTTAGTGCTGGTGCTTTTTAATGTCACTTGCCAGCTGTTTCTCAGACAAAAACTTTCTTTTAAGCTGGTACTTGTTAACACGACTTGGTCACAGTTTCTGCAACAGAAACTTGAAACTAACACTCACAAGGCTTTGTTTAAGGGAATAACATAAGTCAACCCCAATGATGTCACCTAATATGAAAGGACACCTAATGGAGGAGCTTTCTGACTCCGGATCAAAAGATTGAGGACTTGAGTCTTTGCATAGTTGTGTGATGGTGGTGTTTTTTCATATCATCTTGCTGGTGTTACTAACACTGAAATCTGAGAAAAAAACTCACCAAACTTCAGTCAAGGGGCTAACATTGCTCAGCCTGACCATACGGTCGAAACACCTGAGTTTGGATCTGGAGAGTGATTGAGCATGAGAGTTTTTCAATGACAGGGCTGTTTAACTCAACATGACAGCGGTTATTTGACATGGCACTGATCAACCGCTGTCAGTTCTCACAGCTCACTGTTCGGAGTCAACCTTGTCATGCAATGACCACGTGGCCTAATGGATAAGGCGTCTGACTTCGGATCAGAAGACTGAGGGTTCGAGTCCCTTCGTGGTTGGAATTGTGCATTTCATCTGGACCAGCAACAATGGCAGATTTTGCAATGCCTATGGCACCTGGAAAAAAGTGTCTCAAGTGCTGGTGCTGTCACTGTCAAATCCAGCAGAGACTTTAAACAACAGTGGATTTTAATCAGGGTTTGTCAGCAAAGTAGTTAATTCAGTGTGAGTGCTCATTCGTCCTGCTCCCACTGGCAAAAGGAGTAGATGTCATAGATTTAGGGGAAATGGGAAACAGTTAATATTTGATTACAATATTCAAATTTATTGTCATTATGCCAAGTACAGGAACAGAGCATAACCAAAAGAAATGTGCATCTTTTTAATAAACTTTACTTTGAACAATTCAATTTTAAAAAGACGTAAAGTTTGACAATTAAAGCACACATCTAATCAGAGTGTAAATGAATGGTAAAGTGCATGGGAGTGTGCATTTATATACATCATATGTGTACTTTTCATGCACAGCAGTAGAAGAAAGACTAATGTACATGTGAGTAAATATAGATGTTTACAGGGTAGAGAAATTAAGTACCGTATGCCATGCTGGGATGAGGGGAGAATATAGCCTGCAGCAGAAAATTGTTCACTATGGTTTTACTCAGCGAAATTTACACAGTATCCTGTGTCTGTGTGAAAAGTCCACAGAAACACATAATGTTTAGTGTGTCACAATCAATTATAGAAAACATTTTCAATCTCCTGAACCAAGCGTTGTAGTGGCCACGTGAGATTGGTTCTTTCCCCATGGTAGATCAGCCTGCTACGGCAAAGAACGCCGGCACAACGGCTTCAGTCTTGATCAGCGGAGTGCAGATCTATATCCGGGTGCCGTAGCCGTCGCAAAATCCGCCCTTGCTTAAAGTCCCTATTGTGTCAATAGTGAATACAAGATAGTATTATAAAAGTCTGCTGACACTCCCTTAAGCTATCCGTAGAATTCAAACACTGTAGTAAAAGGGCACTGACAATTGCATCAAAGAGTGGGCAGACTTGAGTGAAACTACCTATGCTGCTTGTATATTCTGGCCAACCTTTGTGGAATTCTATGATCTTCCCTTTCAGGTGTCACAATAGGAATACTTACTTATCAATAAGGGTGGCCATTTTAAGCTCCCTTCAGATCCCCACAACTCCATGACATCGTCCATTTTACTGTTTTTAATTCTATGGAGCTGACATCATGGAAACTGACTGTGTGATCGAATGGATAAGGTGTCAGTCCTTGGTTCAGAAGATTAAAGAGACCCTTAACAATACTTTAACGCGTGTGCATTTTAAAAGTAGACAGCTGTTTCTTAAAAATTAACCTGAAAAAACATGAGGCTTCAATTAAAGGACTAGTATAATTCAACCTGACCGTGTGACCTAATCATATGGCATATAAAGGATAAGTTATATAACTTTGCTGCAGAATTTGAATAGACAAAAAATGACGTCATATGCTCTAATGTCCATAAACGTTTCTTCAACCACAATTGGATAATGTCATGAGGTAAAGGAGAGGTGTAAAGGGGAATTCAAAACGGCTAAGGAAGACAACCGTGCTACTACGACAATCCAATGCATTTACTGGCCAACTTGATCATGCCATTCTTGCCCATCACGTTCCTTTGTTTTTTGTGATTGCCCGTATGGATGGTCGTCACTTTAAATGGTTCAGCCACACTGAATGGCTGGATGGCGTTATCACCTTTGTTTTTATGAAGAATGGTTTCGTGTACCCTATGTCAAAGGTGATACGTTAGGAAGCATTGAAGCACCTTTTCTTTACATTTACAAAACTGGAATACACTTCTCATGGCTGCCGTGTATACACTTCCAGCTCATTTTCTAGAAGTTAGACACTCTCTGTGACAAAAAACACTATTCCAACATGGCCCTGATCTTCGGATTGATTGTTGGAGAACCTTCAAGGGTGTTTCATGGGGGTGCTTGTTAATGTATCTTGCGGTATTTCCTACATAAAAACTTTCTTTAAAGTTGGTGCTTGTTAATATGAACTGGTAGCTGTTTCGTCAAAAGAAACCAGTTAAAGAACTTGGAACCTTTTCTTCATGACAATAAAGCAATTCAGTCATATGATGTTACCTAATATGAAGGGCCCCTAATGGAGAAATTCCTGACTACGGATCTGAAGACGAAGGACTGTAGTCCCTTCTTGCTTGTTTGACACTTGTGTTTATATCACTTGCAAGCTGTTTTTTACGGTCCGATACACAGGGCACCTGATTTTGGATAAGGTAATTGAGCATACCTTGTTCAATAACAGAGCTTTTGAATGTAACATAGTAGTAGTAATGTATGAAAGCAAACTAATAGGTGAGGTTTCTGACTTTGAGCCAGAACATTGAGGATCTGAGTCCCTTCATAAGTGTCTTCTGGTCGTGGTTTTTCATGTTATCTGGCTGCGGTTTTAGAAAGAACCTTGACAAAACTCACAAAACCACTGTCAAGGGACAAGCAAAACTCAACCTGACCATGTGAACTAATACATCAGGCAAATATTGGATAATTTAGTTGACTCAAGTATTAAGACTGACAGTTGGAGACCATTCATGGTTGTTTAGTGCTGGTGCTTTTTAATGTCACTTGCCAGCTGTTTCTCAGACAAAAACTTTCTTTTAAGCTGGTACTTGTTAACACGACTTGGTCACAGTTTCTGCAACAGAAACTTGAAACTAACACTCACAAGGCTTTGTTTAAGGGAATAACATAAGTCAACCCCAATGATGTCACCTAATATGAAAGGACACCTAATGGAGGAGCTTTCTGACTCCGGATCAAAAGATTGAGGACTTGAGTCTTTGCATAGTTGTGTGATGGTGGTGTTTTTTCATATCATCTTGCTGGTGTTACTAACACTGAAATCTGAGAAAAAAACTCACCAAACTTCAGTCAAGGGGCTAACATTGCTCAGCCTGACCATACGGTCGAAACACCTGAGTTTGGATCTGGAGAGTGATTGAGCATGAGAGTTTTTCAATGACAGGGCTGTTTAACTCAACATGACAGCGGTTATTTGACATGGCACTGATCAACCGCTGTCAGTTCTCACAGCTCACTGTTCGGAGTCAGCCTTGTCATGCAATGACCACGTGGCCTAATGGATAAGGCGTCTGACTTCGGATCAGAAGACTGAGGGTTCGAGTCCCTTCGTGGTTGGAATTGTGCATTTCATCTGGACCAGCAACAATGGCAGATTTTGCAATGCCTATGGCACCTGGAAAAAAGTGTCTCAAGTGCTGGTGCTGTCACTGTCAAATCCAGCAGAGACTTTAAACAACAGTGGATTTTAATCGGGGTTTGTCAGCAAAGTAGTTAATTCAGTGTGAGTGCTCATTCGTCCTGCTCCCACTGGCAAAAGGAGTAGATGTCATAGATTTAGGGGAAATGGGAAACAGTTAATATTTGATTACAATATTCAAATTTATTGTCATTATGCCAAGTACAGGAACAGAGCATAACCAAAAGAAATGTGCATCTTTTTAATAAACTTTACTTTGAACAATTCAATTTTAAAAAGACGTAAAGTTTGACAATTAAAGCACACATCTAATCAGAGTGTAAATGAATGGTAAAGTGCATGGGAGTGTGCATTTATATACATCATATGTGTACTTTTCATGCACAGCAGTAGAAGAAAGACTAATGTACATGTGAGTAAATATAGATGTTTACAGGGTAGAGAAATTAAGTACCGTATGCCATGCTGGGATGAGGGGAGAATATAGCCTGCAGCAGAAAATTGTTCACTATGGTTTTACTCAGCGAAATTTACACAGTATCCTGTGTCTGTGTGAAAAGTCCACAGAAACACATAATGTTTAGTGTGTCACAATCAATTATAGAAAACATTTTCAATCTCCTGAACCAAGCGTTGTAGTGGCCACGTGAGATTGGTTCTTTCCCCATGGTAGATCAGCCTGCTACGGCAAAGAACGCCGGCACAACGGCTTCAGTCTTGATCAGCGGAGTGCAGATCTATATCCGGGTGCCGTAGCCGTCGCAAAATCCGCCCTTGCTTAAAGTCCCTATTGTGTCAATAGTGAATACAAGATAGTATTATAAAAGTCTGCTGACACTCCCTTAAGCTATCCGTAGAATTCAAACACTGTAGTAAAAGGGCACTGACAATTGCATCAAAGAGTGGGCAGACTTGAGTGAAACTACCTATGCTGCTTGTATATTCTGGCCAACCTTTGTGGAATTCTATGATCTTCCCTTTCAGGTGTCACAATAGGAATACTTACTTATCAATAAGGGTGGCCATTTTAAGCTCCCTTCAGATCCCCACAACTCCATGACATCGTCCATTTTACTGTTTTTAATTCTATGGAGCTGACATCATGGAAACTGACTGTGTGATCGAATGGATAAGGTGTCAGTCCTTGGTTCAGAAGATTAAAGAGACCCTTAACAATACTTTAACGCGTGTGCATTTTAAAAGTAGACAGCTGTTTCTTAAAAATTAACCTGAAAAAACATGAGGCTTCAATTAAAGGACTAGTATAATTCAACCTGACCGTGTGACCTAATCATATGGCATATAAAGGATAAGTTATATAACTTTGCTGCAGAATTTGAATAGACAAAAAATGACGTCATATGCTCTAATGTCCATAAACGTTTCTTCAACCACAATTGGATAATGTCATGAGGTAAAGGAGAGGTGTAAAGGGGAATTCAAAACGGCTAAGGAAGACAACCGTGCTGCTACGACAATCCAATGCATTTACTGGCCAACTTGATCATGCCATTCTTGCCCATCACGTTCCTTTGTTTTTTGTGATTGCCCGTATGGATGGTCGTCACTTTAAATGGTTCAGCCACACTGAATGGCTGGATGGCGTTATCACCTTTGTTTTTATGAAGAATGGTTTCGTGTACCCTATGTCAAAGGTGATACGTTAGCAAGCATTGAAGCTCCTTTTCTTTACATTTACAAAACTGGAATACACTTCTCATGGCTGCCGTGTATACACTTCCAGCTCATTTTCTAGAAGTTAGACACTCTCTGTGACAAAAAACACTATTCCAACATGGCCCTGATCTTCGGATTGATTGTTGGAGAACCTTCAAGGGTGTTTCATGGGGGTGCTTGTTAATGTATCTTGCGGTATTTCCTACATAAAAACTTTCTTTAAAGTTGGTGCTTGTTAATATGAACTGGTAGCTGTTTCGTCAAAAGAAACCAGTTAAAGAACTTGGAACCTTTTCTTCATGACAATAAAGCAATTCAGTCATATGATGTTACCTAATATGAAGGGCCCCTAATGGAGAAATTCCTGACTACGGATCTGAAGACGAAGGACTGTAGTCCCTTCTTGCTTGTTTGACACTTGTGTTTATATCACTTGCAAGCTGTTTTTTACGGTCCGATACACAGGGCACCTGATTTTGGATAAGGTAATTGAGCATACCTTGTTCAATAACAGAGCTTTTGAATGTAACATAGTAGTAGTAATGTATGAAAGCAAACTAATAGGTGAGGTTTCTGACTTTGAGCCAGAACATTGAGGATCTGAGTCCCTTCATAAGTGTCTTCTGGTCGTGGTTTTTCATGTTATCTGGCTGCGGTTTTAGAAAGAACCTTGACAAAACTCACAAAACCACTGTCAAGGGACAAGCAAAACTCAACCTGACCATGTGAACTAATACATCAGGCAAATATTGGATAATTTAGTTGACTCAAGTATTAAGACTGACAGTTGGAGACCATTCATGGTTGTTTAGTGCTGGTGCTTTTTAATGTCACTTGCCAGCTGTTTCTCAGACAAAAACTTTCTTTTAAGCTGGTACTTGTTAACACGACTTGGTCACAGTTTCTGCAACAGAAACTTGAAACTAACACTCACAAGGCTTTGTTTAAGGGAATAACATAAGTCAACCCCAATGATGTCACCTAATATGAAAGGACACCTAATGGAGGAGCTTTCTGACTCCGGATCAAAAGATTGAGGACTTGAGTCTTTGCATAGTTGTGTGATGGTGGTGTTTTTTCATATCATCTTGCTGGTGTTACTAACACTGAAATCTGAGAAAAAAACTCACCAAACTTCAGTCAAGGGGCTAACATTGCTCAGCCTGACCATACGGTCGAAACACCTGAGTTTGGATCTGGAGAGTGATTGAGCATGAGAGTTTTTCAATGACAGGGCTGTTTAACTCAACATGACAGCGGTTATTTGACATGGCACTGATCAACCGCTGTCAGTTCTCACAGCTCACTGTTCGGAGTCAGCCTTGTCATGCAATGACCACGTGGCCTAATGGATAAGGTGTCTGACTTCGGATCAGAAGACTGAGGGTTCGAGTCCCTTCGTGGTTGGAATTGTGCATTTCATCTGGACCAGCAACAATGGCAGATTTTGCAATGCCTATGGCACCTGGAAAAAAGTGTCTCAAGTGCTGGTGCTGTCACTGTCAAATCCAGCAGAGACTTTAAACAACAGTGGATTTTAATCGGGGTTTGTCAGCAAAGTAGTTAATTCAGTGTGAGTGCTCATTCGTCCTGCTCCCACTGGCAAAAGGAGTAGATGTCATAGATTTAGGGGAAATGGGAAACAGTTAATATTTGATTACAATATTCAAATTTATTGTCATTATGCCAAGTACAGGAACAGAGCATAACCAAAAGAAATGTGCATCTTTTTAATAAACTTTACTTTGAACAATTCAATTTTAAAAAGACGTAAAGTTTGACAATTAAAGCACACATCTAATCAGAGTGTAAATGAATGGTAAAGTGCATGGGAGTGTGCATTTATATACATCATATGTGTACTTTTCATGCACAGCAGTAGAAGAAAGACTAATGTACATGTGAGTAAATATAGATGTTTACAGGGTAGAGAAATTAAGTACCGTATGCCATGCTGGGATGAGGGGAGAATATAGCCTGCAGCAGAAAATTGTTCACTATGGTTTTACTCAGCGAAATTTACACAGTATCCTGTGTCTGTGTGAAAAGTCCACAGAAACACATAATGTTTAGTGTGTCACAATCAATTATAGAAAACATTTTCAATCTCCTGAACCAAGCGTTGTAGTGGCCACGTGAGATTGGTTCTTTCCCCATGGTAGATCAGCCTGCTACGGCAAAGAACGCCGGCACAACGGCTTCAGTCTTGATCAGCGGAGTGCAGATCTATATCCGGGTGCCGTAGCCGTCGCAAAATCCGCCCTTGCTTAAAGTCCCTATTGTGTCAATAGTGAATACAAGATAGTATTATAAAAGTCTGCTGACACTCCCTTAAGCTATCCGTAGAATTCAAACACTGTAGTAAAAGGGCACTGACAATTGCATCAAAGAGTGGGCAGACTTGAGTGAAACTACCTATGCTGCTTGTATATTCTGGCCAACCTTTGTGGAATTCTATGATCTTCCCTTTCAGGTGTCACAATAGGAATACTTACTTATCAATAAGGGTGGCCATTTTAAGCTCCCTTCAGATCCCCACAACTCCATGACATCGTCCATTTTACTGTTTTTAATTCTATGGAGCTGACATCATGGAAACTGACTGTGTGATCGAATGGATAAGGTGTCAGTCCTTGGTTCAGAAGATTAAAGAGACCCTTAACAATACTTTAACGCGTGTGCATTTTAAAAGTAGACAGCTGTTTCTTAAAAATTAACCTGAAAAAACATGAGGCTTCAATTAAAGGACTAGTATAATTCAACCTGACCGTGTGACCTAATCATATGGCATATAAAGGATAAGTTATATAACTTTGCTGCAGAATTTGAATAGACAAAAAATGACGTCATATGCTCTAATGTCCATAAACGTTTCTTCAACCACAATTGGATAATGTCATGAGGTAAAGGAGAGGTGTAAAGGGGAATTCAAAACGGCTAAGGAAGACAACCGTGCTGCTACGACAATCCAATGCATTTACTGGCCAACTTGATCATGCCATTCTTGCCCATCACGTTCCTTTGTTTTTTGTGATTGCCCGTATGGATGGTCGTCACTTTAAATGGTTCAGCCACACTGAATGGCTGGATGGCGTTATCACCTTTGTTTTTATGAAGAATGGTTTCGTGTACCCTATGTCAAAGGTGATACGTTAGGAAGCATTGAAGCACCTTTTCTTTACATTTACAAAACTGGAATACACTTCTCATGGCTGCCGTGTATACACTTTCAGCTCATTTTCTAGAAGTTAGCCACTTTCCGTGACAAAAAACACTATTCCAACATGGACCTGATCTTCGGATTGATTGTTGGAGAACCTTCAAGGGTGTTTCATGGGGGTGCTTGTTAATGTATCTTGCGGTATTTCCTACATAAAAACTTTCTTTAAAGTTGGTGCTTGTTCATCTGAACTGGTAGCTGTTTCGTCAAAAGAAACCAGTTAAAGAACTTGGAACCTTTTCTTCATGACAATAAAGCAATTCAGTCATATGATGTTACCTAATATGAAGGGCCCCTAATGGAGAAATTCCTGACTACGGATCTGAAGACGAAGGACTGTAGTCCCTTCTTGCTTGTTTGACACTTGTGTTTATATCACTTGCAAGCTGTTTTTTACGGTCCGATACACAGGGCACCTGATTTTGGATAAGGTAATTGAGCATACCTTGTTCAATAACAGAGCTTTTGAATGTAACATAGTAGTAGTAATGTATGAAAGCAAACTAATAGGTGAGGTTTCTGACTTTGAGCCAGAACATTGAGGATCTGAGTCCCTTCATAAGTGTCTTCTGGTCGTGGTTTTTCATGTTATCTGGCTGCGGTTTTAGAAAGAACCTTGACAAAACTCACAAAACCACTGTCAAGGGACAAGCAAAACTCAACCTGACCATGTGAACTAATACATCAGGCAAATATTGGATAATTTAGTTCACTCTAGTATTAAGACTGACAGTTGGAGACCATTCATGGTTGTTTAGTGCTGGTGCTTTTTAATGTCACTTGCCAGCTGTTTCTCAGACAAAAACTTTCTTTTAAGCTGGTACTTGTTAACACGACTTGGTCACAGTTTCTGCAACAGAAACTTGAAACTAACACTCACAAGGCTTTGTTTAAGGGAATAACATAAGTCAACCCCAATGATGTCACCTAATATGAAAGGACACCTAATGGAGGAGCTTTCTGACTCCGGATCAAAAGATTGAGGACTTGAGTCTTTGCATAGTTGTGTGATGGTGGTGTTTTTTCATATCATCTTGCTGGTGTTACTAACACTGAAATCTGAGAAAAAAACTCACCAAACTTCAGTCAAGGGGCTAACATTGCTCAGCCTGACCATACGGTCGAAACACCTGAGTTTGGATCTGGAGAGTGATTGAGCATGAGAGTTTTTCAATGACAGGGCTGTTTAACTCAACATGACAGCGGTTATTTGACATGGCACTGATCAACCGCTGTCAGTTCTCACAGCTCACTGTTCGGAGTCAGCCTTGTCATGCAATGACCACGTGGCCTACTGGATAAGGCGTCTGACTTCGGATCAGAAGACTGAGGGTTCGAGTCCCTTCGTGGTTGGAATTGTGCATTTCATCTGGACCAGCAACAATGGCGGATTTTGCAATGCCAATGGCACCTGGAAAAAAGTGTCTCAAGTGCTGGTGCTGTCACTGTCAAATCCAGCAGAGACTTTAAACAACAGTGGATTTTAATCGGGGTTTGTCAGCAAAGTAGTTTATTCAGTGTGAGTGCTCATTCGTCCTGCTCCCACTGGCAAAAGGAGTAGATGTCATAGATTTAGGGGAAATGGGAAACAGTTAATATTTGATTACAATATTCAAATTTGTTGTCATTATGCCAAGTACAGGAACAGAGCATAACCAAAAGAAATGTGCATTTTTTTAATAAACTTTACTTTGAGCAATTCAATTTTAAAAAGACGTAAAGTTTGACAATTAAAGCACACATCTAATCAGAGTGTAAATGAATGGTAAAGTGCATGGGAGTGTGCATTTATATACATCATATGTGTACTTTTCATGCACAGCAGTAGAAGAAAGACTAATGTACATGTGAGTAAATATAGATGTTTACAGGGTAGAGAAATTAAGTACCGTATGCCATGCTGGGATGAGGGGAGAATATAGCCTGCAGCAGAAAATTGTTCACTATGGTTTTACTCAGCGAAATTTACACAGTATCCTGTGTCTGTGTGAAAAGTCAACTGAAACACATAATGTTTAGTGTGTCACAATCAATTATAGAAAACATTTTCAATCTCCTGAACCAAGCGTTGTAGTGGCCACATGAGATTGGTTCTTTCCCCATGGTGGATCAGCCTGCTACGGCAAAGAACGCCGGCACAACGGCTTCAGTCTCGATCAGCGGAGTGCAGATCTATATCCGGGTTCCGTAGCCGTCGCAAAATCCGCCCTTGCTTAAAGTCCCTATTGTGTCAATAGTGAATACAAGATAGTATTATAAAAGTCTGCTGACACTCCCTTAAGCTATCCATAGAATTCAAACACTGTAGTAAAAGGGCACTGACAATTGCATCAAAGAGTGGGCAGACTTGAGTGAAACTACCTATGCTGCTTGTATATTCTGGCCAACCTTTGTGGAATTCTATGATCTTCCCTTTCAGGTGTCACAATAGGAATACTTACTTATCAATAAGGGTGGCCATTTTAAGCTCCCTTCAGATCCCCACAACTCCATGACATCGTCCATTTTACTGTTTTTAATTCTATGGAGCTGACATCATGGAAACTGACTGTGTGATCGAATGGATAAGGTGTCAGTCCTTGGTTCAGAAGATTAAAGAGACCCTTAACAATACTTTAACGCGTGTGCATTTTAAAAGTAGACGGCTGTTTCTTAAAAATTAACCTGAAAAAACATGAGGCTTCAATTAAAGGACTAGTATAATTCAACCTGACCGTGTGACCTAATCATATGGCATATAAAGGATAAGTTATATAACTTTGCTGCAGAATTTGAATAGACAAAAAATGACGTCATATGCTCTAATGTCCATAAACGTTTCTTCAACCACAATTGGATAATGTCATGAGGTAAAGGAGAGGTGTAAAGGGGAATTCAAAACGGCTAAGGAAGACAACCGTGCTGCTACGACAATCCAATGCATTTACTGGCCAACTTGATCATGCCATTCTTGCCCATCACGTTCCTTTGTTTTTTATGATTGCCCGTATGGATGGTCGTCACTTTAAATGGTTCAGCCACACTGAATGGCTGGATGGCGTTATCACCTTTGTTTTTATGAAGAATGGTTTCGTGTACCCTATGTCAAAGGTGATACGTTAGGAAGCATTGAAGCACCTTTTCTTTACATTTACAAAACTGGAATACACTTCTCATGGCTGCCGTGTATACACTTCCAGCTCATTTTCTAGAAGTTAGCCACTTTCCGTGACAAAAAACACTATTCCAACATGGCCCTGATCTTCGGATTGATTGTTGGAGAACCTTCAAGGGTGTTTCATGGGGGTGCTTGTTAATGTATCTTGCGGTATTTCCTACATAAAAACTTTCTTTAAAGTTGGTGCTTGTTAATATGAACTGGTAGCTGTTTCGTCAAAAGAAACCAGTTAAAGAACTTGGAACCTTTTCTTCATGACAATAAAGCAATTCAGTCATATGATGTTACCTAATATGAAGGGCCCCTAATGGAGAAATTCCTGACTACGGATCTGAAGACGAAGGACTGTAGTCCCTTCTTGCTTGTTTGACACTTGTGTTTATATCACTTGCAAGCTGTTTTTTACGGTCCGATACACAGGGCACCTGATTTTGGATAAGGTAATTGAGCATACCTTGTTCAATAACAGAGCTTTTGAATGTAACATAGTAGTAGTAATGTATGAAAGCAAACTAATAGGTGAGGTTTCTGACTTTGAGCCAGAACATTGAGGATCTGAGTCCCTTCATAAGTGTCTTCTGGTCGTGGTTTTTCATGTTATCTGGCTGCGGTTTTAGAAAGAACCTTGACAAAACTCACAAAACCACTGTCAAGGGACAAGCAAAACTCAACCTGACCATGTGAACTAATACATCAGGCAAATATTGGATAATTTAGTTGACTCAAGTATTAAGACTGACAGTTGGAGACCATTCATGGTTGTTTAGTGCTGGTGCTTTTTAATGTCACTTGCCAGCTGTTTCTCAGACAAAAACTTTCTTTTAAGCTGGTACTTGTTAACACGACTTGGTCACAGTTTCTGCAACAGAAACTTGAAACTAACACTCACAAGGCTTTGTTTAAGGGAATAACATAAGTCAACCCCAATGATGTCACCTAATATGAAAGGACACCTAATGGAGGAGCTTTCTGACTCCGGATCAAAAGATTGAGGACTTGAGTCTTTGCATAGTTGTGTGATGGTGGTGTTTTTTCATATCATCTTGCTGGTGTTACTAACACTGAAATCTGAGAAAAAAACTCACCAAACTTCAGTCAAGGGGCTAACATTGCTCAGCCTGACCATACGGTCAAAACACCTGAGTTTGGATCTGGAGAGTGATTGAGCATGAGAGTTTTTCAATGACAGGGCTGTTTAACTCAACATGACAGCGGTTATTTGACATGGCACTGATCAACCGCTGTCAGTTCTCACAGCTCACTGTTCGGAGTCAGCCTTGTCATGCAATGACCACGTGGCCTAATGGATAAGGCGTCTGACTTCGGATCAGAAGACTGAGGGTTCGAGTCCCTTCGTGGTTGGAATTGTGCATTTCATCTGGACCAGCAACAATGGCAGATTTTGCAATGCCTATGGCACCTGGAAAAAAGTGTCTCAAGTGCTGGTGCTGTCACTGTCAAATCCAGCAGAGACTTTAAACAACAGTGGATTTTAATCAGGGTTTGTCAGCAAAGTAGTTAATTCAGTGTGAGTGCTCATTCGTCCTGCTCCCACTGGCAAAAGGAGTAGATGTCATAGATTTAGGGGAAATGGGAAACAGTTAATATTTGATTACAATATTCAAATTTATTGTCATTATGCCAAGTACAGGAACAGAGCATAACCAAAAGAAATGTGCATCTTTTTAATAAACTTTACTTTGAACAATTCAATTTTAAAAAGACGTAAAGTTTGACAATTAAAGCACACATCTAATCAGAGTGTAAATGAATGGTAAAGTGCATGGGAGTGTGCATTTATATACATCATATGTGTACTTTTCATGCACAGCAGTAGAAGAAAGACTAATGTACATGTGAGTAAATATAGATGTTTACAGGGTAGAGAAATTAAGTACCGTATGCCATGCTGGGATGAGGGGAGAATATAGCCTGCAGCAGAAAATTGTTCACTATGGTTTTACTCAGCGAAATTTACACAGTATCCTGTGTCTGTGTGAAAAGTCAACTGAAACACATAATGTTTAGTGTGTCACAATCAATTATAGAAAACATTTTCAATCTCCTGAACCAAGCGTTGTAGTGGCCACATGAGATTGGTTCTTTCCCCATGGTAGATCAGCCTGCTACGGCAAAGAACGCCGGCACAACGGCTTCAGTCTCGATCAGCGGAGTGCAGATCTATATCCGGGTTCCGTAGCCGTCGCAAAATCCGCCCTTGCTTAAAGTCCCTATTGTGTCAATAGTGAATACAAGATAGTATTATAAAAGTCTGCTGACACTCCCTTAAGCTATCCATAGAATTCAAACACTGTAGTAAAAGGGCACTGACAATTGCATCAAAGAGTGGGCAGACTTGAGTGAAACTACCTATGCTGCTTGTATATTCTGGCCAACCTTTGTGGAATTCTATGATCTTCCCTTTCAGGTGTCACAATAGGAATACTTACTTATCAATAAGGGTGGCCATTTTAAGCTCCCTTCAGATCCCCACAACTCCATGACATCGTCCATTTTACTGTTTTTAATTCTATGGAGCTGACATCATGGAAACTGACTGTGTGATCGAATGGATAAGGTGTCAGTCCTTGGTTCAGAAGATTAAAGAGACCCTTAACAATACTTTAACGCGTGTGCATTTTAAAAGTAGACGGCTGTTTCTTAAAAATTAACCTGAAAAAACATGAGGCTTCAATTAAAGGACTAGTATAATTCAACCTGACCGTGTGACCTAATCATATGGCATATAAAGGATAAGTTATATAACTTTGCTGCAGAATTTGAATAGACAAAAAATGACGTCATATGCTCTAATGTCCATAAACGTTTCTTCAACCACAATTGGATAATGTCATGAGGTAAAGGAGAGGTGTAAAGGGGAATTCAAAACGGCTAAGGAAGACAACCGTGCTGCTACGACAATCCAATGCATTTACTGGCCAACTTGATCATGCCATTCTTGCCCATCACGTTCCTTTGTTTTTTATGATTGCCCGTATGGATGGTCGTCACTTTAAATGGTTCAGCCACACTGAATGGCTGGATGGCGTTATCACCTTTGTTTTTATGAAGAATGGTTTCGTGTACCCTATGTCAAAGGTGATACGTTAGGAAGCATTGAAGCACCTTTTCTTTACATTTACAAAACTGGAATACACTTCTCATGGCTGCCGTGTATACACTTCCAGCTCATTTTCTAGAAGTTAGCCACTTTCCGTGACAAAAAACACTATTCCAACATGGCCCTGATCTTCGGATTGATTGTTGGAGAACCTTCAAGGGTGTTTCATGGGGGTGCTTGTTAATGTATCTTGCGGTATTTCCTACATAAAAACTTTCTTTAAAGTTGGTGCTTGTTAATATGAACTGGTAGCTGTTTCGTCAAAAGAAACCAGTTAAAGAACTTGGAACCTTTTCTTCATGACAATAAAGCAATTCAGTCATATGATGTTACCTAATATGAAGGGCCCCTAATGGAGAAATTCCTGACTACGGATCTGAAGACGAAGGACTGTAGTCCCTTCTTGCTTGTTTGACACTTGTGTTTATATCACTTGCAAGCTGTTTTTTACGGTCCGATACACAGGGCACCTGATTTTGGATAAGGTAATTGAGCATACCTTGTTCAATAACAGAGCTTTTGAATGTAACATAGTAGTAGTAATGTATGAAAGCAAACTAATAGGTGAGGTTTCTGACTTTGAGCCAGAACATTGAGGATCTGAGTCCCTTCATAAGTGTCTTCTGGTCGTGGTTTTTCATGTTATCTGGCTGCGGTTTTAGAAAGAACCTTGACAAAACTCACAAAACCACTGTCAAGGGACAAGCAAAACTCAACCTGACCATGTGAACTAATACATCAGGCAAATATTGGATAATTTAGTTGACTCAAGTATTAAGACTGACAGTTGGAGACCATTCATGGTTGTTTAGTGCTGGTGCTTTTTAATGTCACTTGCCAGCTGTTTCTCAGACAAAAACTTTCTTTTAAGCTGGTACTTGTTAACACGACTTGGTCACAGTTTCTGCAACAGAAACTTGAAACTAACACTCACAAGGCTTTGTTTAAGGGAATAACATAAGTCAACCCCAATGATGTCACCTAATATGAAAGGACACCTAATGGAGGAGCTTTCTGACTCCGGATCAAAAGATTGAGGACTTGAGTCTTTGCATAGTTGTGTGATGGTGGTGTTTTTTCATATCATCTTGCTGGTGTTACTAACACTGAAATCTGAGAAAAAAACTCACCAAACTTCAGTCAAGGGGCTAACATTGCTCAGCCTGACCATACGGTCAAAACACCTGAGTTTGGATCTGGAGAGTGATTGAGCATGAGAGTTTTTCAATGACAGGGCTGTTTAACTCAACATGACAGCGGTTATTTGACATGGCACTGATCAACCGCTGTCAGTTCTCACAGCTCACTGTTCGGAGTCAGCCTTGTCATGCAATGACCACGTGGCCTAATGGATAAGGCGTCTGACTTCGGATCAGAAGACTGAGGGTTCGAGTCCCTTCGTGGTTGGAATTGTGCATTTCATCTGGACCAATCTGCAACAATGGCAGATTTTGCAATGCCTATGGCACCTGGAAAAAAGTGTCTCAAGTGCTGGTGCTGTCACTGTCAAATCCAGCAGAGACTTTAAACAACAGTGGATTTTAATCAGGGTTTGTCAGCAAAGTAGTTAATTCAGTGTGAGTGCTCATTCGTCCTGCTCCCACTGGCAAAAGGAGTAGATGTCATAGATTTAGGGGAAATGGGAAACAGTTAATATTTGATTACAATATTCAAATTTATTGTCATTATGCCAAGTACAGGAACAGAGCATAACCAAAAGAAATGTGCATCTTTTTAATAAACTTTACTTTGAACAATTCAATTTTAAAAAGACGTAAAGTTTGACAATTAAAGCACACATCTAATCAGAGTGTAAATGAATGGTAAAGTGCATGGGAGTGTGCATTTATATACATCATATGTGTACTTTTCATGCACAGCAGTAGAAGAAAGACTAATGTACATGTGAGTAAATATAGATGTTTACAGGGTAGAGAAATTAAGTACCGTATGCCATGCTGGGATGAGGGGAGAATATAGCCTGCAGCAGAAAATTGTTCACTATGGTTTTACTCAGGGAAATTTACACAGTATCCTGTGTCTGTGTGAAAAGTCCACAGAAACACATAATGTTTAGTGTGTCACAATCAATTATAGAAAACATTTTCAATCTCCTGAACCAAGCGTTGTAGTGGCCACGTGAGATTGGTTCTTTCCCCATGGTAGATCAGCCTGCTACGGCAAAGAACGCCGGCACAACGGCTTCAGTCTTGATCAGCGGAGTGCAGATCTATATCCGGGTGCCGTAGCCGTCGCAAAATCCGCCCTTGCTTAAAGTCCCTATTGTGTCAATAGTGAATACAAGATAGTATTATAAAAGTCTGCTGACACTCCCTTAAGCTATCCGTAGAATTCAAACACTGTAGTAAAAGGGCACTGACAATTGCATCAAAGAGTGGGCAGACTTGAGTGAAACTACCTATGCTGCTTGTATATTCTGGCCAACCTTTGTGGAATTCTATGATCTTCCCTTTCAGGTGTCACAATAGGAATACTTACTTATCAATAAGGGTGGCCATTTTAAGCTCCCTTCAGATCCCCACAACTCCATGACATCGTCCATTTTACTGTTTTTAATTCTATGGAGCTGACATCATGGAAACTGACTGTGTGATCGAATGGATAAGGTGTCAGTCCTTGGTTCAGAAGATTAAAGAGACCCTTAACAATACTTTAACGCGTGTGCATTTTAAAAGTAGACAGCTGTTTCTTAAAAATTAACCTGAAAAAACATGAGGCTTCAATTAAAGGACTAGTATAATTCAACCTGACCGTGTGACCTAATCATATGGCATATAAAGGATAAGTTATATAACTTTGCTGCAGAATTTGAATAGACAAAAAATGACGTCATATGCTCTAATGTCCATAAACGTTTCTTCAACCACAATTGGATAATGTCATGAGGTAAAGGAGAGGTGTAAAGGGGAATTCAAAACGGCTAAGGAAGACAACCGTGCTGCTACGACAATCCAATGCATTTACTGGCCAACTTGATCATGCCATTCTTGCCCATCGCGTTCCTTTGTTTTTTGTGATTGCCCGTATGGATGGTCGTCACTTTAAATGGTTCAGCCACACTGAATGGCTGGATGGCGTTATCACCTTTGTTTTTATGAAGAATGGTTTCGTGTACCCTATGTCAAAGGTGATACGTTAGGAAGCATTGAAGCACCTTTTCTTTACATTTACAAAACTGGAATACACTTCTCATGGCTGCCGTGTATACACTTCCAGCTCATTTTCTAGAAGTTAGACACTCTCTGTGACAAAAAACACTATTCCAACATGGCCCTGATCTTCGGATTGATTGTTGGAGAACCTTCAAGGGTGTTTCATGGGGGTGCTTGTTAATGTATCTTGCGGTATTTCCTACATAAAAACTTTCTTTAAAGTTGGTGCTTGTTAATATGAACTGGTAGCTGTTTCGTCAAAAGAAACCAGTTAAAGAACTTGGAACCTTTTCTTCATGACAATAAAGCAATTCAGTCATATGATGTTACCTAATATGAAGGGCCCCTAATGGAGAAATTCCTGACTACGGATCTGAAGACGAAGGACTGTAGTCCCTTCTTGCTTGTTTGACACTTGTGTTTATATCACTTGCAAGCTGTTTTTTACGGTCCGATACACAGGGCACCTGATTTTGGATAAGGTAATTGAGCATACCTTGTTCAATAACAGAGCTTTTGAATGTAACATAGTAGTAGTAATGTATGAAAGCAAACTAATAGGTGAGGTTTCTGACTTTGAGCCAGAACATTGAGGATCTGAGTCCCTTCATAAGTGTCTTCTGGTCGTGGTTTTTCATGTTATCTGGCTGCGGTTTTAGAAAGAACCTTGACAAAACTCACAAAACCACTGTCAAGGGACAAGCAAAACTCAACCTGACCATGTGAACTAATACATCAGGCAAATATTGGATAATTTAGTTGACTCAAGTATTAAGACTGACAGTTGGAGACCATTCATGGTTGTTTAGTGCTGGTGCTTTTTAATGTCACTTGCCAGCTGTTTCTCAGACAAAAACTTTCTTTTAAGCTGGTACTTGTTAACACGACTTGGTCACAGTTTCTGCAACAGAAACTTGAAACTAACACTCACAAGGCTTTGTTTAAGGGAATAACATAAGTCAACCCCAATGATGTCACCTAATATGAAAGGACACCTAATGGAGGAGCTTTCTGACTCCGGATCAAAAGATTGAGGACTTGAGTCTTTGCATAGTTGTGTGATGGTGGTGTTTTTTCATATCATCTTGCTGGTGTTACTAACACTGAAATCTGAGAAAAAAACTCACCAAACTTCAGTCAAGGGGCTAACATTGCTCAGCCTGACCATACGGTCGAAACACCTGAGTTTGGATCTGGAGAGTGATTGAGCATGAGAGTTTTTCAATGACAGGGCTGTTTAACTCAACATGACAGCGGTTATTTGACATGGCACTGATCAACCGCTGTCAGTTCTCACAGCTCACTGTTCGGAGTCAGCCTTGTCATGCAATGACCACGTGGCCTAATGGATAAGGCGTCTGACTTCGGATCAGAAGACTGAGGGTTCGAGTCCCTTCGTGGTTGGAATTGTGCATTTCATCTGGACCAGCAACAATGGCAGATTTTGCAATGCCTATGGCACCTGGAAAAAAGTGTCTCAAGTGCTGGTGCTGTCACTGTCAAATCCAGCAGAGACTTTAAACAACAGTGGATTTTAATCAGGGTTTGTCAGCAAAGTAGTTAATTCAGTGTGAGTGCTCATTCGTCCTGCTCCCACTGGCAAAAGGAGTAGATGTCATAGATTTAGGGGAAATGGGAAACAGTTAATATTTGATTACAATATTCAAATTTATTGTCATTATGCCAAGTACAGGAACAGAGCATAACCAAAAGAAATGTGCATCTTTTTAATAAACTTTACTTTGAACAATTCAATTTTAAAAAGACGTAAAGTTTGACAATTAAAGCACACATCTAATCAGAGTGTAAATGAATGGTAAAGTGCATGGGAGTGTGCATTTATATACATCATATGTGTACTTTTCATGCACAGCAGTAGAAGAAAGACTAATGTACATGTGAGTAAATATAGATGTTTACAGGGTAGAGAAATTAAGTACCGTATGCCATGCTGGGATGAGGGGAGAATATAGCCTGCAGCAGAAAATTGTTCACTATGGTTTTACTCAGCGAAATTTACACAGTATCCTGTGTCTGTGTGAAAAGTCCACAGAAACACATAATGTTTAGTGTGTCACAATCAATTATAGAAAACATTTTCAATCTCCTGAACCAAGCGTTGTAGTGGCCACGTGAGATTGGTTCTTTCCCCATGGTAGATCAGCCTGCTACGGCAAAGAACGCCGGCACAACGGCTTCAGTCTTGATCAGCGGAGTGCAGATCTATATCCGGGTGCCGTAGCCGTCGCAAAATCCGCCCTTGCTTAAAGTCCCTATTGTGTCAATAGTGAATACAAGATAGTATTATAAAAGTCTGCTGACACTCCCTTAAGCTATCCGTAGAATTCAAACACTGTAGTAAAAGGGCACTGACAATTGCATCAAAGAGTGGGCAGACTTGAGTGAAACTACCTATGCTGCTTGTATATTCTGGCCAACCTTTGTGGAATTCTATGATCTTCCCTTTCAGGTGTCACAATAGGAATACTTACTTATCAATAAGGGTGGCCATTTTAAGCTCCCTTCAGATCCCCACAACTCCATGACATCGTCCATTTTACTGTTTTTAATTCTATGGAGCTGACATCATGGAAACTGACTGTGTGATCGAATGGATAAGGTGTCAGTCCTTGGTTCAGAAGATTAAAGAGACCCTTAACAATACTTTAACGCGTGTGCATTTTAAAAGTAGACGGCTGTTTCTTAAAAATTAACCTGAAAAAATATGAGGCTTCAATTAAAGGACTAGTATAATTCAACCTGACCGTGTGACCTAATCATATGGCATATAAAGGATAAGTTATATAACTTTGCTGCAGAATTTGAATAGACAAAAAATGACGTCATATGCTCTAATGTCCATAAACGTTTCTTCAACCACAATTGGATAATGTCATGAGGTAAAGGAGAGGTGTAAAGGGGAATTCAAAACGGCTAAGGAAGACAACCGTGCTGCTACGACAATCCAATGCATTTACTGGCCAACTTGATCATGCCATTCTTGCCCATCACGTTCCTTTGTTTTTTGTGATTGCCCGTATGGATGGTCGTCACTTTAAATGGTTCAGCCACACTGAATGGCTGGATGGCGTTATCACCTTTGTTTTTATGAAGAATGGTTTCGTGTACCCTATGTCAAAGGTGATACGTTAGGAAGCATTGAAGCACCTTTTCTTTACATTTACAAAACTGGAATACACTTCTCATGGCTGCCGTGTATACACTTTCAGCTCATTTTCTAGAAGTTAGACACTCTCTGTGACAAAAAACACTATTCCAACATGGCCCTGATCTTCGGATTGATTGTTGGAGAACCTTCAAGGGTGTTTCATGAGGGTGCTTGTTAATGTATCTTGCGGTATTTCCTACATAAAAACTTTCTTTAAAGTTGGTGCTTGTTAATATGAACTGGTAGCTGTTTCGTCAAAAGAAACCAGTTAAAGAACTTGGAACCTTTTCTTCATGACAATAAAGCAATTCAGTCATATGATGTTACCTAATATGAAGGGCCCCTAATGGAGAAATTCCTGACTACGGATCTGAAGACGAAGGACTGTAGTCCCTTCTTGCTTGTTTGACACTTGTGTTTATATCACTTGCAAGCTGTTTTTTACGGTCCGATACACAGGGCACCTGATTTTGGATAAGGTAATTGAGCATACCTTGTTCAATAACAGAGCTTTTGAATGTAACATAGTAGTAGTAATGTATGAAAGCAAACTAATAGGTGAGGTTTCTGACTTTGAGCCAGAACATTGAGGATCTGAGTCCCTTCATAAGTGTCTTCTGGTCGTGGTTTTTCATGTTATCTGGCTGCGGTTTTAGAAAGAACCTTGACAAAACTCACAAAACCACTGTCAAGGGACAAGCAAAACTCAACCTGACCATGTGAACTAATACATCAGGCAAATATTGGATAATTTAGTTGACTCAAGTATTAAGACTGACAGTTGGAGACCATTCATGGTTGTTTAGTGCTGGTGCTTTTTAATGTCACTTGCCAGCTGTTTCTCAGACAAAAACTTTCTTTTAAGCTGGTACTTGTTAACACGACTTGGTCACAGTTTCTGCAACAGAAACTTGAAACTAACACTCACAAGGCTTTGTTTAAGGGAATAACATAAGTCAACCCCAATGATGTCACCTAATATGAAAGGACACCTAATGGAGGAGCTTTCTGACTCCGGATCAAAAGATTGAGGACTTGAGTCTTTGCATAGTTGTGTGATGGTGGTGTTTTTTCATATCATCTTGCTGGTGTTACTAACACTGAAATCTGAGAAAAAAACTCACCAAACTTCAGTCAAGGGGCTAACATTGCTCAGCCTGACCATACGGTCGAAACACCTGAGTTTGGATCTGGAGAGTGATTGAGCATGAGAGTTTTTCAATGACAGGGCTGTTTAACTCAACATGACAGCGGTTATTTGACATGGCACTGATCAACCGCTGTCAGTTCTCACAGCTCACTGTTCGGAGTCAACCTTGTCATGCAATGACCACGTGGCCTAATGGATAAGGCGTCTGACTTCGGATCAGAAGACTGAGGGTTCGAGTCCCTTCGTGGTTGGAATTGTGCATTTCATCTGGACCAGCAACAATGGCAGATTTTGCAATGCCTATGGCACCTGGAAAAAAAGTGTCTCAAGTGCTGGTGCTGTCACTGTCAAATCCAGCAGAGACTTTAAACAACAGTGGATTTTAATCAGGGTTTGTCAGCAAAGTAGTTAATTCAGTGTGAGTGCTCATTCGTCCTGCTCCCACTGGCAAAAGGAGTAGATGTCATAGATTTAGGGGAAATGGGAAACAGTTAATATTTGATTACAATATTCAAATTTATTGTCATTATGCCAAGTACAGGAACAGAGCATAACCAAAAGAAATGTGCATCTTTTTAATAAACTTTACTTTGAACAATTCAATTTTAAAAAGACGTAAAGTTTGACAATTAAAGCACACATCTAATCAGAGTGTAAATGAATGGTAAAGTGCATGGGAGTGTGCATTTATATACATCATATGTGTACTTTTCATGCACAGCAGTAGAAGAAAGACTAATGTACATGTGAGTAAATATAGATGTTTACAGGGTAGAGAAATTAAGTACCGTATGCCATGCTGGGATGAGGGGAGAATATAGCCTGCAGCAGAAAATTGTTCACTATGGTTTTACTCAGCGAAATTTACACAGTATCCTGTGTCTGTGTGAAAAGTCCACAGAAACACATAATGTTTAGTGTGTCACAATCAATTATAGAAAACATTTTCAATCTCCTGAACCAAGCGTTGTAGTGGCCACGTGAGATTGGTTCTTTCCCCATGGTAGATCAGCCTGCTACGGCAAAGAACGCCGGCACAACGGCTTCAGTCTTGATCAGCGGAGTGCAGATCTATATCCGGGTGCCGTAGCCGTCGCAAAATCCGCCCTTGCTTAAAGTCCCTATTGTGTCAATAGTGAATACAAGATAGTATTATAAAAGTCTGCTGACACTCCCTTAAGCTATCCGTAGAATTCAAACACTGTAGTAAAAGGGCACTGACAATTGCATCAAAGAGTGGGCAGACTTGAGTGAAACTACCTATGCTGCTTGTATATTCTGGCCAACCTTTGTGGAATTCTATGATCTTCCCTTTCAGGTGTCACAATAGGAATACTTACTTATCAATAAGGGTGGCCATTTTAAGCTCCCTTCAGATCCCCACAACTCCATGAAATCGTCCATTTTACTGTTTTTAATTCTATGGAGCTGACATCATGGAAACTGACTGTGTGATCGAATGGATAAGGTGTCAGTCCTTGGTTCAGAAGATTAAAGAGACCCTTAACAATACTTTAACGCGTGTGCATTTTAAAAGTAGACAGCTGTTTCTTAAAAATTAACCTGAAAAAACATGAGGCTTCAATTAAAGGACTAGTATAATTCAACCTGACCGTGTGACCTAATCATATGGCATATAAAGGATAAGTTATATAACTTTGCTGCAGAATTTGAATAGACAAAAAATGACGTCATATGCTCTAATGTCCATAAACGTTTCTTCAACCACAATTGGATAATGTCATGAGGTAAAGGAGAGGTGTAAAGGGGAATTCAAAACGGCTAAGGAAGACAACCGTGCTGCTACGACAATCCAATGCATTTACTGGCCAACTTGATCATGCCATTCTTGCCCATCGCGTTCCTTTGTTTTTTGTGATTGCCCGTATGGATGGTCGTCACTTTAAATGGTTCAGCCACACTGAATGGCTGGATGGCGTTATCACCTTTGTTTTTATGAAGAATGGTTTCGTGTACCCTATGTCAAAGGTGATACGTTAGGAAGCATTGAAGCACCTTTTCTTTACATTTACAAAACTGGAATACACTTCTCATGGCTGCCGTGTATACACTTCCAGCTCATTTTCTAGAAGTTAGCCACTTTCCGTGACAAAAAACACTATTCCAACATGGCCCTGATCTTCGGATTGATTGTTGGAGAACCTTCAAGGGTGTTTCATGGGGGTGCTTGTTAATGTATCTTGCGGTATTTCCTACATAAAAACTTTCTTTAAAGTTGGTGCTTGTTAATATGAACTGGTAGCTGTTTCGTCAAAAGAAACCAGTTAAAGAACTTGGAACCTTTTCTTCATGACAATAAAGCAATTCAGTCATATGATGTTACCTAATATGAAGGGCCCCTAATGGAGAAATTCCTGACTACGGATCTGAAGACGAAGGACTGTAGTCCCTTCTTGCTTGTTTGACACTTGTGTTTATATCACTTGCAAGCTGTTTTTTACGGTCCGATACACAGGGCACCTGATTTTGGATAAGGTAATTGAGCATACCTTGTTCAATAACAGAGCTTTTGAATGTAACATAGTAGTAGTAATGTATGAAAGCAAACTAATAGGTGAGGTTTCTGACTTTGAGCCAGAACATTGAGGATCTGAGTCCCTTCATAAGTGTCTTCTGGTCGTGGTTTTTCATGTTATCTGGCTGCGGTTTTAGAAAGAACCTTGACAAAACTCACAAAACCACTGTCAAGGGACAAGCAAAACTCAACCTGACCATGTGAACTAATACATCAGGCAAATATTGGATAATTTAGTTGACTCAAGTATTAAGACTGACAGTTGGAGACCATTCATGGTTGTTTAGTGCTGGTGCTTTTTAATGTCACTTGCCAGCTGTTTCTCAGACAAAAACTTTCTTTTAAGCTGGTACTTGTTAACACGACTTGGTCACAGTTTCTGCAACAGAAACTTGAAACTAACACTCACAAGGCTTTGTTTAAGGGAATAACATAAGTCAACCCCAATGATGTCACCTAATATGAAAGGACACCTAATGGAGGAGCTTTCTGACTCCGGATCAAAAGATTGAGGACTTGAGTCTTTGCATAGTTGTGTGATGGTGGTGTTTTTTCATATCATCTTGCTGGTGTTACTAACACTGAAATCTGAGAAAAAAACTCACCAAACTTCAGTCAAGGGGCTAACATTGCTCAGCCTGACCATACGGTCGAAACACCTGAGTTTGGATCTGGAGAGTGATTGAGCATGAGAGTTTTTCAATGACAGGGCTGTTTAACTCAACATGACAGCGGTTATTTGACATGGCACTGATCAACCGCTGTCAGTTCTCACAGCTCACTGTTCGGAGTCAACCTTGTCATGCAATGACCACGTGGCCTAATGGATAAGGCGTCTGTCTTCAGATCAGAAGACTGAGGGTTCGAGTCCCTTCGTGGTTGGAATTGTGCATTTCATCTGGACCAGCAACAATGGCAGATTTTGCAATGCCTATGGCACCTGGAAAAAAGTGTCTCAAGTGCTGGTGCTGTCACTGTCAAATCCAGCAGAGACTTTAAACAACAGTGGATTTTAATCAGGGTTTGTCAGCAAAGTAGTTAATTCAGTGTGAGTGCTCATTCGTCCTGCTCCCACTGGCAAAAGGAGTAGATGTCATAGATTTAGGGGAAATGGGAAACAGTTAATATTTGATTACAATATTCAAATTTATTGTCATTATGCCAAGTACAGGAACAGAGCATAACCAAAAGAAATGTGCATCTTTTTAATAAACTTTACTTTGAACAATTCAATTTTAAAAAGACGTAAAGTTTGACAATTAAAGCACACATCTAATCAGAGTGTAAATGAATGGTAAAGTGCATGGGAGTGTGCATTTATATACATCATATGTGTACTTTTCATGCACAGCAGTAGAAGAAAGACTAATGTACATGTGAGTAAATATAGATGTTTACAGGGTAGAGAAATTAAGTACCGTATGCCATGCTGGGATGAGGGGAGAATATAGCCTGCAGCAGAAAATTGTTCACTATGGTTTTACTCAGCGAAATTTACACAGTATCCTGTGTCTGTGTGAAAAGTCCACAGAAACACATAATGTTTAGTGTGTCACAATCAATTATAGAAAACATTTTCAATCTCCTGAACCAAGCGTTGTAGTGGCCACGTGAGATTGGTTCTTTCCCCATGGTAGATCAGCCTGCTACGGCAAAGAACGCCGGCACAACGGCTTCAGTCTTGATCAGCGGAGTGCAGATCTATATCCGGGTGCCGTAGCCGTCGCAAAATCCGCCCTTGCTTAAAGTCCCTATTGTGTCAATAGTGAATACAAGATAGTATTATAAAAGTCTGCTGACACTCCCTTAAGCTATCCGTAGAATTCAAACACTGTAGTAAAAGGGCACTGACAATTGCATCAAGGAGTGGGCAGACTTGAGTGAAACTACCTATGCTGCTTGTATATTCTGGCCAACCTTTGTGGAATTCTATGATCTTCCCTTTCAGGTGTCACAATAGGAATACTTACTTATCAATAAGGGTGGCCATTTTAAGCTCCCTTCAGATCCCCACAACTCCATGACATCGTCCATTTTACTGTTTTTAATTCTATGGAGCTGACATCATGGAAACTGACTGTGTGATCGAATGGATAAGGTGTCAGTCCTTGGTTCAGAAGATTAAAGAGACCCTTAACAATACTTTAACGCGTGTGCATTTTAAAAGTAGACAGCTGTTTCTTAAAAATTAACCTGAAAAAACATGAGGCTTCAATTAAAGGACTAGTATAATTCAACCTGACCGTGTGACCTATTCATATGGCATATAAAGGATAAGTTATATAACTTTGCTGCAGAATTTGAATAGACAAAAAATGACGTCATATGCTCTAATGTCCATAAACGTTTCTTCAACCACAATTGGATAATGTCATGAGGTAAAGGAGAGGTGTAAAGGGGAATTCAAAACGGCTAAGGAAGACAACCGTGCTGCTACGACAATCCAATGCATTTACTGGCCAACTTGATCATGCCATTCTTGCCCATCACGTTCCTTTGTTTTTTGTGATTGCCCGTATGGATGGTCGTCACTTTAAATGGTTCAGCCACACTGAATGGCTGGATGGCGTTATCACCTTTGTTTTTATGAAGAATGGTTTCGTGTACCCTATGTCAAAGGTGATACGTTAGGAAGCATTGAAGCACCTTTTCTTTACATTTACAAAACTGGAAAACACTTCTCATGGCTGCCGTGTATACACTTCCAGCTCATTTTCTAGAAGTTAGACACTCTCTGTGACAAAAAACACTATTCCAACATGGCCCTGATCTTCGGATTGATTGTTGGAGAACCTTCAAGGGTGTTTCATGGGGGTGCTTGTTAATGTATCTTGCGGTATTTCCTACATAAAAACTTTCTTTAAAGTTGGTGCTTGTTAATATGAACTGGTAGCTGTTTCGTCAAAAGAAACCAGTTAAAGAACTTGGAACCTTTTCTTCATGACAATAAAGCAATTCAGTCATATGATGTTACCTAATATGAAGGGCCCCTAATGGAGAAATTCCTGACTACGGATCTGAAGACGAAGGACTGTAGTCCCTTCTTGCTTGTTTGACACTTGTGTTTATATCACTTGCAAGCTGTTTTTTACGGTCCGATACACAGGGCACCTGATTTTGGATAAGGTAATTGAGCATACCTTGTTCAATAACAGAGCTTTTGAATGTAACATAGTAGTAGTAATGTATGAAAGCAAACTAATAGGTGAGGTTTCTGACTTTGAGCCAGAACATTGAGGATCTGAGTCCCTTCATAAGTGTCTTCTGGTCGTCGTTTTTCATGTTATCTGGCTGCGGTTTTAGAAAGAACCTTGACAAAACTCACAAAACCACTGTCAAGGGACAAGCAAAACTCAACCTGACCATGTGAACTAATACATCAGGCAAATATTGGATAATTTAGTTGACTCAAGTATTAAGACTGACAGTTGGAGACCATTCATGGTTGTTTAGTGCTGGTGCTTTTTAATGTCACTTGCCAGCTGTTTCTCAGACAAAAACTTTCTTTTAAGCTGGTACTTGTTAACACGACTTGGTCACAGTTTCTGCAACAGAAACTTGAAACTAACACTCACAAGGCTTTGTTTAAGGGAATAACATAAGTCAACCCCAATGATGTCACCTAATATGAAAGGACACCTAATGGAGGAGCTTTCTGACTCCGGATCAAAAGATTGAGGACTTGAGTCTTTGCATAGTTGTGTGATGGTGGTGTTTTTTCATATCATCTTGCTGGTGTTACTAACACTGAAATCTGAGAAAAAAACTCACCAAACTTCAGTCAAGGGGCTAACATTGCTCAGCCTGACCATACGGTCGAAACACCTGAGTTTGGATCTGGAGAGTGATTGAGCATGAGAGTTTTTCAATGACAGGGCTGTTTAACTCAACATGACAGCGGTTATTTGACATGGCACTGATCAACCGCTGTCAGTTCTCACAGCTCACTGTTCGGAGTCAGCCTTGTCATGCAATGACCACGTGGCCTAATGGATAAGGCGTCTGACTTCAGATCAGAAGACTGAGGGTTCGAGTCCCTTCGTGGTTGGAATTGTGCATTTCGTCTGGACCAGCAACAATGGCAGATTTTGCAATGCCTATGGCACCTGGAAAAAAGTGTCTCAAGTGCTGGTGCTGTCACTGTCAAATCCAGCAGAGACTTTAAACAACAGTGGATTTTAATCGGGGTTTGTCAGCAAAGTAGTTAATTCAGTGTGAGTGCTCATTCGTCCTGCTCCCACTGGCAAAAGGAGTAGATGTCATAGATTTAGGGGAAATGGGAAACAGTTAATATTTGATTACAATATTCAAATTTATTGTCATTATGCCAAGTACAGGAACAGAGCATAACCAAAAGAAATGTGCATTTTTTTAATAAACTTTACTTTGAGCAATTCAATTTTAAAAAGACGTAAAGTTTGACAATTAAAGCACACATCTAATCAGAGTGTAAATGAATGGTAAAGTGCATGGGAGTGTGCATTTATATACATCATATGTGTACTTTTCATGCACAGCAGTAGAAGAAAGACTAATGTACATGTGAGTAAATATAGATGTTTACAGGGTAGAGAAATTAAGTACCGTATGCCATGCTGGGATGAGGGGAGAATATAGCCTGCAGCAGAAAATTGTTCACTATGGTTTTACTCAGCGAAATTTACACAGTATCCTGTGTCTGTGTGAAAAGTCCACTGAAACACATAATGTTTAGTGTGTCACAATCAATTATAGAAAACATTTTCAATCTCCTGAACCAAGCGTTGTAGTGGCCACATGAGATTGGTTCTTTCCCCATGGTAGATCAGCCTGCTACGGCAAAGAACGCCGGCACAACGGCTTCAGTCTCGATCAGCGGAGTGCAGATCTATATCCGGGTTCCGTAGCCGTCGCAAAATCCGCCCTTGCTTAAAGTCCCTATTGTGTCAATAGTGAATACAAGATAGTATTATAAAAGTCTGCTGACACTCCCTTAAGCTATCCATAGAATTCAAACACTGTAGTAAAAGGGCACTGACAATTGCATCAAAGAGTGGGCAGACTTGAGTGAAACTACCTATGCTGCTTGTATATTCTGGCCAACCTTTGTGGAATTCTATGATCTTCCCTTTCAGGTGTCACAATAGGAATACTTACTTATCAATAAGGGTGGCCATTTTAAGCTCCCTTCAGATCCCCACAACTCCATGACATCGTCCATTTTACTGTTTTTAATTCTATGGAGCTGACATCATGGAAACTGACTGTGTGATCGAATGGATAAGGTGTCAGTCCTTGGTTCAGAAGATTAAAGAGACCCTTAACAATACTTTAACGCGTGTGCATTTTAAAAGTAGACGGCTGTTTCTTAAAAATTAACCTGAAAAAACATGAGGCTTCAATTAAAGGACTAGTATAATTCAACCTGACCGTGTGACCTAATCATATGGCATATAAAGGATAAGTTATATAACTTTGCTGCAGAATTTGAATAGACAAAAAATGACGTCATATGCTCTAATGTCCATAAACGTTTCTTCAACCACAATTGGATAATGTCATGAGGTAAAGGAGAGGTGTAAAGGGGAATTCAAAACGGCTAAGGAAGACAACCGTGCTGCTACGACAATCCAATGCATTTACTGGCCAACTTGATCATGCCATTCTTGCCCATCACGTTCCTTTGTTTTTTGTGATTGCCCGTATGGATGGTCGTCACTTTAAATGGTTCAGCCACACTGAATGGCTGGATGGCGTTATCACCTTTGTTTTTATGAAGAATGGTTTCGTGTACCCTATGTCAAAGGTGATACGTTAGGAAGCATTGAAGCACCTTTTCTTTACATTTACAAAACTGGAATACACTTCTCATGGCTGCCGTGTATACACTTTCAGCTCATTTTCTAGAAGTTAGACACTCTCTGTGACAAAAAACACTATTCCAACATGGCCCTGATCTTCGGATTGATTGTTGGAGAACCTTCAAGGGTGTTTCATGGGGGTGCTTGTTAATGTATCTTGCGGTATTTCCTACATAAAAACTTTCTTTAAAGTTGGTGCTTGTTAATATGAACTGGTAGCTGTTTCGTCAAAAGAAACCAGTTAAAGAACTTGGAACCTTTTCTTCATGACAATAAAGCAATTCAGTCATATGATGTTACCTAATATGAAGGGCCCCTAATGGAGAAATTCCTGACTACGGATCTGAAGACGAAGGACTGTAGTCCCTTCTTGCTTGTTTGACACTTGTGTTTATATCACTTGCAAGCTGTTTTTTACGGTCCGATACACAGGGCACCTGATTTTGGATAAGGTAATTGAGCATACCTTGTTCAATAACAGAGCTTTTGAATGTAACATAGTAGTAGTAATGTATGAAAGCAAACTAATAGGTGAGGTTTCTGACTTTGAGCCAGAACATTGAGGATCTGAGTCCCTTCATAAGTGTCTTCTGGTCGTGGTTTTTCATGTTATCTGGCTGCGGTTTTAGAAAGAACCTTGACAAAACTCACAAAACCACTGTCAAGGGACAAGCAAAACTCAACCTGACCATGTGAACTAATACATCAGGCAAATATTGGATAATTTAGTTGACTCAAGTATTGAGACTGACAGTTGGAGACCATTCATGGTTGTTTAGTGCTGGTGCTTTTTAATGTCACTTGCCAGCTGTTTCTCAGACAAAAACTTTCTTTTAAGCTGGTACTTGTTAACACGACTTGGTCACAGTTTCTGCAACAGAAACTTGAAACTAACACTCACAAGGCTTTGTTTAAGGGAATAACATAAGTCAACCCCAATGATGTCACCTAATATGAAAGGACACCTAATGGAGGAGCTTTCTGACTCCGGATCAAAAGATTGAGGACTTGAGTCTTTGCATAGTTGTGTGATGGTGGTGTTTTTTCATATCATCTTGCTGGTGTTACTAACACTGAAATCTGAGAAAAAAACTCACCAAACTTCAGTCAAGGGGCTAACATTGCTCAGCCTGACCATACGGTCGAAACACCTGAGTTTGGATCTGGAGAGTGATTGAGCATGAGAGTTTTTCAATGACAGGGCTGTTTAACTCAACATGACAGCGGTTATTTGACATGGCACTGATCAACCGCTGTCAGTTCTCACAGCTCACTGTTCGGAGTCAGCCTTGTCATGCAATGACCACGTGGCCTAATGGATAAGGCGTCTGACTTCGGATCAGAAGACTGAGGGTTCGAGTCCCTTCGTGGTTGGAATTGTGCATTTCATCTGGACCAGCAACAATGGCAGATTTTGCAATGCCTATGGCACCTGGAAAAAAGTGTCTCAAGTGCTGGTGCTGTCACTGTCAAATCCAGCAGAGACTTTAAACAACAGTGGATTTTAATCAGGGTTTGTCAGCAAAGTAGTTAATTCAGTGTGAGTGCTCATTCGTCCTGCTCCCACTGGCAAAAGGAGTAGATGTCATAGATTAAGGGGAAATGGGAAACAGTTAATATTTGATTACAATATTCAAATTTATTGTCATTATGCCAAGTACAGGAACAGAGCATAACCAAAAGAAATGTGCATCTTTTTAATAAACTTTACTTTGAACAATTCAATTTTAAAAAGACGTAAAGTTTGACAATTAAAGCACACATCTAATCAGAGTGTAAATGAATGGTAAAGTGCATGGGAGTGTGCATTTATATACATCATATGTGTACTTTTCATGCACAGCAGTAGAAGAAAGACTAATGTACATGTGAGTAAATATAGATGTTTACAGGGTAGAGAAATTAAGTACCGTATGCCATGCTGGGATGAGGGGAGAATATAGCCTGCAGCAGAAAATTGTTCACTATGGTTTTACTCAGCGAAATTTACACAGTATCCTGTGTCTGTGTGAAAAGTCCACAGAAACACATAATGTTTAGTGTGTCACAATCAATTATAGAAAACATTTTCAATCTCCTGAACCAAGCGTTGTAGTGGCCACGTGAGATTGGTTCTTTCCCCATGGTAGATCAGCCTGCTACGGCAAAGAACGCCGGCACAACGGCTTCAGTCTTGATCAGCGGAGTGCAGATCTATATCCGGGTGCCGTAGCCGTCGCAAAATCCGCCCTTGCTTAAAGTCCCTATTGTGTCAATAGTGAATACAAGATAGTATTATAAAAGTCTGCTGACACTCCCTTAAGCTATCCGTAGAATTCAAACACTGTAGTAAAAGGGCACTGACAATTGCATCAAAGAGTGGGCAGACTTGAGTGAAACTACCTATGCTGCTTGTATATTCTGGCCAACCTTTGTGGAATTCTATGATCTTCCCTTTCAGGTGTCACAATAGGAATACTTACTTATCAATAAGGGTGGCCATTTTAAGCTCCCTTCAGATCCCCACAACTCCATGACATCGTCCATTTTACTGTTTTTAATTCTATGGAGCTGACATCATGGAAACTGACTGTGTGATCGAATGGATAAGGTGTCAGTCCTTGGTTCAGAAGATTAAAGAGACCCTTAACAATACTTTAACGCGTGTGCATTTTAAAAGTAGACAGCTGTTTCTTAAAAATTAACCTGAAAAAACATGAGGCTTCAATTAAAGGACTAGTATAATTCAACCTGACCGTGTGACCTATTCATATGGCATATAAAGGATAAGTTATATAACTTTGCTGCAGAATTTGAATAGACAAAAAATGACGTCATATGCTCTAATGTCCATAAACGTTTCTTCAACCACAATTGGATAATGTCATGAGGTAAAGGAGAGGTGTAAAGGGGAATTCAAAACGGCTAAGGAAGACAACCGTGCTGCTACGACAATCCAATGCATTTACTGGCCAACTTGATCATGCCATTCTTGCCCATCACGTTCCTTTGTTTTTTGTGATTGCCCGTATGGATGGTCGTCACTTTAAATGGTTCAGCCACACTGAATGGCTGGATGGCGTTATCACCTTTGTTTTTATGAAGAATGGTTTTGTGTACCCTATGTCAAAGGTGATACGTTAGGAAGCATTGAAGCACCTTTTCTTTACATTTACAAAACTGGAATACACTTCTCATGGCTGCCGTGTATACACTTCCAGCTCATTTTCTAGAAGTTAGACACTCTCTGTGACAAAAAACACTATTCCAACATGGCCCTGATCTTCGGATTGATTGTTGGAGAACCTTCAAGGGTGTTTCATGGGGGTGCTTGTTAATGTATCTTGCGGTATTTCCTACATAAAAACTTTCTTTAAAGTTGGTGCTTGTTAATATGAACTGGTAGCTGTTTCGTCAAAAGAAACCAGTTAAAGAACTTGGAACCTTTTCTTCATGACAATAAAGCAATTCAGTCATATGATGTTACCTAATATGAAGGGCCCCTAATGGAGAAATTCCTGACTACGGATCTGAAGACGAAGGACTGTAGTCCCTTCTTGCTTGTTTGACACTTGTGTTTATATCACTTGCAAGCTGTTTTTTACGGTCCGATACACAGGGCACCTGATTTTGGATAAGGTAATTGAGCATACCTTGTTCAATAACAGAGCTTTTGAATGTAACATAGTAGTAGTAATGTATGAAAGCAAACTAATAGGTGAGGTTTCTGACTTTGAGCCAGAACATTGAGGATCTGAGTCCCTTCATAAGTGTCTTCTGGTCGTGGTTTTTCATGTTATCTGGCTGCGGTTTTAGAAAGAACCTTGACAAAACTCACAAAACCACTGTCAAGGGACAAGCAAAACTCAACCTGACCATGTGAACTAATACATCAGGCAAATATTGGATAATTTAGTTGACTCAAGTATTAAGACTGACAGTTGGAGACCATTCATGGTTGTTTAGTGCTGGTGCTTTTTAATGTCACTTGCCAGCTGTTTCTCAGACAAAAACTTTCTTTTAAGCTGGTACTTGTTAACACGACTTGGTCACAGTTTCTGCAACAGAAACTTGAAACTAACACTCACAAGGCTTTGTTTAAGGGAATAACATAAGTCAACCCCAATGATGTCACCTAATATGAAAGGACACCTAATGGAGGAGCTTTCTGACTCCGGATCAAAAGATTGAGGACTTGAGTCTTTGCATAGTTGTGTGATGGTGGTGTTTTTTCATATCATCTTGCTGGTGTTACTAACACTGAAATCTGAGAAAAAAACTCACCAAACTTCAGTCAAGGGGCTAACATTGCTCAGCCTGACCATACGGTCGAAACACCTGAGTTTGGATCTGGAGAGTGATTGAGCATGAGAGTTTTTCAATGACAGGGCTGTTTAACTCAACATGACAGCGGTTATTTGACATGGCACTGATCAACCGCTGTCAGTTCTCACAGCTCACTGTTCGGAGTCAGCCTTGTCATGCAATGACCACGTGGCCTAATGGATAAGGCGTCTGACTTCAGATCAGAAGACTGAGGGTTCGAGTCCCTTCGTGGTTGGAATTGTGCATTTCATCTGGACCAGCAACAATGGCAGATTTTGCAATGCCTATGGCACCTGGAAAAAAGTGTCTCAAGTGCTGGTGCTGTCACTGTCAAATCCAGCAGAGACTTTAAACAACAGTGGATTTTAATCGGGGTTTGTCAGCAAAGTAGTTAATTCAGTGTGAGTGCTCATTCGTCCTGCTCCCACTGGCAAAAGGAGTAGATGTCATAGATTTAGGGGAAATGGGAAACAGTTAATATTTGATTACAATATTCAAATTTATTGTCATTATGCCAAGTACAGGAACAGAGCATAACCAAAAGAAATGTGCATCTTTTTAATAAACTTTACTTTGAACAATTCAATTTTAAAAAGACGTAAAGTTTGACAATTAAAGCACACATCTAATCAGAGTGTAAATGAATGGTAAAGTGCATGGGAGTGTGCATTTATATACATCATATGTGTACTTTTCATGCACAGCAGTAGAAGAAAGACTAATGTACATGTGAGTAAATATAGATGTTTACAGGGTAGAGAAATTAAGTACCGTATGCCATGCTGGGATGAGGGGAGAATATAGCCTGCAGCAGAAAATTGTTCACTATGGTTTTACTCAGCGAAATTTACACAGTATCCTGTGTCTGTGTGAAAAGTCCACAGAAACACATAATGTTTAGTGTGTCACAATCAATTATAGAAAACATTTTCAATCTCCTGAACCAAGCGTTGTAGTGGCCACGTGAGATTGGTTCTTTCCCCATGGTAGATCAGCCTGCTACGGCAAAGAACGCCGGCACAACGGCTTCAGTCTTGATCAGCGGAGTGCAGATCTATATCCGGGTGCCGTAGCCGTCGCAAAATCCGCCCTTGCTTAAAGTCCCTATTGTGTCAATAGTGAATACAAGATAGTATTATAAAAGTCTGCTGACACTCCCTTAAGCTATCCGTAGAATTCAAACACTGTAGTAAAAGGGCACTGACAATTGCATCAAAGAGTGGGCAGACTTGAGTGAAACTACCTATGCTGCTTGTATATTCTGGCCAACCTTTGTGGAATTCTATGATCTTCCCTTTCAGGTGTCACAATAGGAATACTTACTTATCAATAAGGGTGGCCATTTTAAGCTCCCTTCAGATCCCCACAACTCCATGACATCGTCCATTTTACTGTTTTTAATTCTATGGAGCTGACATCATGGAAACTGACTGTGTGATCGAATGGATAAGGTGTCAGTCCTTGGTTCAGAAGATTAAAGAGACCCTTAACAATACTTTAACGCGTGTGCATTTTAAAAGTAGACAGCTGTTTCTTAAAAATTAACCTGAAAAAACATGAGGCTTCAATTAAAGGACTAGTATAATTCAACCTGACCGTGTGACCTAATCATATGGCATATAAAGGATAAGTTATATAACTTTGCTGCAGAATTTGAATCGACAAAAAATGACGTCATATGCTCTAATGTCCATAAACGTTTCTTCAACCACAATTGGATAATGTCATGAGGTAAAGGAGAGGTGTAAAGGGGAATTCAAAACGGCTAAGGAAGACAACCGTGCTGCTACGACAATCCAATGCATTTACTGGCCAACTTGATCATGCCATTCTTGCCCATCACGTTCCTTTGTTTTTTGTGATTGCCCGTATGGATGGTCGTCACTTTAAATGGTTCAGCCACACTGAATGGCTGGATGGCGTTATCACCTTTGTTTTTATGAAGAATGGTTTCGTGTACCCTATGTCAAAGGTGATACGTTAGGAAGCATTGAAGCACCTTTTCTTTACATTTACAAAACTGGAATACACTTCTCATGGCTGCCGTGTATACACTTTCAGCTCATTTTCTAGAAGTTAGCCACTTTCCGTGACAAAAAACACTATTCCAACATGGCCCTGATCTTCGGATTGATTGTTGGAGAACCTTCAAGGGTGTTTCATGGGGGTGCTTGTTAATGTATCTTGCGGTATTTCCTACATAAAAACTTTCTTTAAAGTTGGTGCTTGTTCATCTGAACTGGTAGCTGTTTCGTCAAGAGAAACCAGTTAAAGAACTTGGAACCTTTTCTTCATGACAATAAAGCAATTCAGTCATATGATGTTACCTAATATGAAGGGCCCCTAATGGAGAAATTCCTGACTACGGATCTGAAGACGAAGGACTGTAGTCCCTTCTTGCTTGTTTGACACTTGTGTTTATATCACTTGCAAGCTGTTTTTTACGGTCCGATACACAGGGCACCTGATTTTGGATAAGGTAATTGAGCATACCTTGTTCAATAACAGAGCTTTTGAATGTAACATAGTAGTAGTAATGTATGAAAGCAAACTAATAGGTGAGGTTTCTGACTTTGAGCCAGAACATTGAGGATCTGAGTCCCTTCATAAGTGTCTTCTGGTCGTGGTTTTTCATGTTATCTGGCTGCGGTTTTAGAAAGAACCTTGACAAAACTCACAAAACCACTGTCAAGGGACAAGCTAAACTCAACCTGACCATGTGAACTAATACATCAGGCAAATATTGGATAATTTAGTTCACTCTAGTATTAAGACTGACAGTTGGAGACCATTCATGGTTGTTTAGTGCTGGTGCTTTTTAATGTCACTTGCCAGCTGTTTCTCAGACAAAAACTTTCTTTTAAGCTGGTACTTGTTAACACGACTTGGTCACAGTTTCTGCAACAGAAACTTGAAACTAACACTCACAAGGCTTTGTTTAAGGGAATAACATAAGTCAACCCCAATGATGTCACCTAATATGAAAGGACACCTAATGGAGGAGCTTTCTGACTCCGGATCAAAAGATTGAGGACTTGAGTCTTTGCATAGTTGTGTGATGGTGGTGTTTTTTCATATCATCTTGCTGGTGTTACTAACACTGAAATCTGAGAAAAAAACTCACCAAACTTCAGTCAAGGGGCTAACATTGCTCAGCCTGACCATACGGTCGAAACACCTGAGTTTGGATCTGGAGAGTGATTGAGCATGAGAGTTTTTCAATGACAGGGCTGTTTAACTCAACATGACAGCGGTTATTTGACATGGCACTGATCAACCGCTGTCAGTTCTCACAGCTCACTGTTCGGAGTCAGCCTTGTCATGCAATGACCACGTGGCCTAATGGATAAGGCGTCTGACTTCGGATCAGAAGACTGAGGGTTCGAGTCCCTTCGTGGTTGGAATTGTGCATTTCATCTGGACCAGCAACAATGGCAGATTTTGCAATGCCAATGGCACCTGGAAAAAAGTGTCTCAAGTGCTGGTGCTGTCACTGTCAAATCCAGCAGAGACTTTAAACAACAGTGGATTTTAATCGGGGTTTGTCAGCAAAGTAGTTTATTCAGTGTGAGTGCTCATTCGTCCTGCTCCCACTGGCAAAAGGAGTAGATGTCATAGATTTAGGGGAAATGGGAAACAGTTAATATTTGATTACAATATTCAAATTTGTTGTCATTATGCCAAGTACAGGAACAGAGCATAACCAAAAGAAATGTGCATTTTTTTAATAAACTTTACTTTGAGCAATTCAATTTTAAAAAGACGTAAAGTTTGACAATTAAAGCACACATCTAATCAGAGTGTAAATGAATGGTAAAGTGCATGGGAGTGTGCATTTATATACATCATATGTGTACTTTTCATGCACAGCAGTAGAAGAAAGACTAATGTACATGTGAGTAAATATAGATGTTTACAGGGTAGAGAAATTAAGTACCGTATGCCATGCTGGGATGAGGGGAGAATATAGCCTGCAGCAGAAAATTGTTCACTATGGTTTTACTCAGCGAAATTTACACAGTATCCTGTGTCTGTGTGAAAAGTCCACTGAAACACATAATGTTTAGTGTGTCACAATCAATTATAGAAAACATTTTCAATCTCCTGAACCAAGCGTTGTAGTGGCCACATGAGATTGGTTCTTTCCCCATGGTAGATCAGCCTGCTACGGCAAAGAACGCCGGCACAACGGCTTCAGTCTCGATCAGCGGAGTGCAGATCTATATCCGGGTTCCGTAGCCGTCGCAAAATCCGCCCTTGCTTAAAGTCCCTATTGTGTCAATAGTGAATACAAGATAGTATTATAAAAGTCTGCTGACACTCCCTTAAGCTATCCATAGAATTCAAACACTGTAGTAAAAGGGCACTGACAATTGCATCAAAGAGTGGGCAGACTTGAGTGAAACTACCTATGCTGCTTGTATATTCTGGCCAACCTTTGTGGAATTCTATGATCTTCCCTTTCAGGTGTCACAATAGGAATACTTACTTATCAATAAGGGTGGCCATTTTAAGCTCCCTTCAGATCCCCACAACTCCATGACATCGTCCATTTTACTGTTTTTAATTCTATGGAGCTGACATCATGGAAACTGACTGTGTGATCGAATGGATAAGGTGTCAGTCCTTGGTTCAGAAGATTAAAGAGACCCTTAACAATACTTTAACGCGTGTGCATTTTAAAAGTAGACGGCTGTTTCTTAAAAATTAACCTGAAAAAACATGAGGCTTCAATTAAAGGACTAGTATAATTCAACCTGACCGTGTGACCTAATCATATGGCATATAAAGGATAAGTTATATAACTTTGCTGCAGAATTTGAATAGACAAAAAATGACGTCATATGCTCTAATGTCCATAAACGTTTCTTCAACCACAATTGGATAATGTCATGAGGTAAAGGAGAGGTGTAAAGGGGAATTCAAAACGGCTAAGGAAGACAACCGTGCTGCTACGACAATCCAATGCATTTACTGGCCAACTTGATCATGCCATTCTTGCCCATCACGTTCCTTTGTTTTTTGTGATTGCCCGTATGGATGGTCGTCACTTTAAATGGTTCAGCCACACTGAATGGCTGGATGGCGTTATCACCTTTGTTTTTATGAAGAATGGTTTCGTGTACCCTATGTCAAAGGTGATACGTTAGGAAGCATTGAAGCACCTTTTCTTTACATTTACAAAACTGGAATACACTTCTCATGGCTGCCGTGTATACACTTTCAGCTCATTTTCTAGAAGTTAGACACTCTCTGTGACAAAAAACACTATTCCAACATGGCCCTGATCTTCGGATTGATTGTTGGAGAACCTTCAAGGGTGTTTCATGGGGGTGCTTGTTAATGTATCTTGCGGTATTTCCTACATAAAAACTTTCTTTAAAGTTGGTGCTTGTTAATATGAACTGGTAGCTGTTTCGTCAAAAGAAACCAGTTAAAGAACTTGGAACCTTTTCTTCATGACAATAAAGCAATTCAGTCATATGATGTTACCTAATATGAAGGGCCCCTAATGGAGAAATTCCTGACTACGGATCTGAAGACGAAGGACTGTAGTCCCTTCTTGCTTGTTTGACACTTGTGTTTATATCACTTGCAAGCTGTTTTTTACGGTCCGATACACAGGGCACCTGATTTTGGATAAGGTAATTGAGCATACCTTGTTCAATAACAGAGCTTTTGAATGTAACATAGTAGTAGTAATGTATGAAAGCAAACTAATAGGTGAGGTTTCTGACTTTGAGCCAGAACATTGAGGATCTGAGTCCCTTCATAAGTGTCTTCTGGTCGTGGTTTTTCATGTTATCTGGCTGCGGTTTTAGAAAGAACCTTGACAAAACTCACAAAACCACTGTCAAGGGACAAGCAAAACTCAACCTGACCATGTGAACTAATACATCAGGCAAATATTGGATAATTTAGTTGACTCAAGTATTGAGACTGACAGTTGGAGACCATTCATGGTTGTTTAGTGCTGGTGCTTTTTAATGTCACTTGCCAGCTGTTTCTCAGACAAAAACTTTCTTTTAAGCTGGTACTTGTTAACACGACTTGGTCACAGTTTCTGCAACAGAAACTTGAAACTAACACTCACAAGGCTTTGTTTAAGGGAATAACATAAGTCAACCCCAATGATGTCACCTAATATGAAAGGACACCTAATGGAGGAGCTTTCTGACTCCGGATCAAAAGATTGAGGACTTGAGTCTTTGCATAGTTGTGTGATGGTGGTGTTTTTTCATATCATCTTGCTGGTGTTACTAACACTGAAATCTGAGAAAAAAACTCACCAAACTTCAGTCAAGGGGCTAACATTGCTCAGCCTGACCATACGGTCGAAACACCTGAGTTTGGATCTGGAGAGTGATTGAGCATGAGAGTTTTTCAATGACAGGGCTGTTTAACTCAACATGACAGCGGTTATTTGACATGGCACTGATCAACCGCTGTCAGTTCTCACAGCTCACTGTTCGGAGTCAGCCTTGTCATGCAATGACCACGTGGCCTAATGGATAAGGCGTCTGACTTCGGATCAGAAGACTGAGGGTTCGAGTCCCTTCGTGGTTGGAATTGTGCATTTCATCTGGACCAGCAACAATGGCAGATTTTGCAATGCCTATGGCACCTGGAAAAAAGTGTCTCAAGTGCTGGTGCTGTCACTGTCAAATCCAGCAGAGACTTTAAACAACAGTGGATTTTAAACAGGGTTTGTCAGCAAAGTAGTTAATTCAGTGTGAGTGCTCATTCGTCCTGCTCCCACTGGCAAAAGGAGTAGATGTCATAGATTAAGGGGAAATGGGAAACAGTTAATATTTGATTACAATATTCAAATTTATTGTCATTATGCCAAGTACAGGAACAGAGCATAACCAAAAGAAATGTGCATCTTTTTAATAAACTTTACTTTGAACAATTCAATTTTAAAAAGACGTAAAGTTTGACAATTAAAGCACACATCTAATCAGAGTGTAAATGAATGGTAAAGTGCATGGGAGTGTGCATTTATATACATCATATGTGTACTTTTCATGCACAGCAGTAGAAGAAAGACTAATGTACATGTGAGTAAATATAGATGTTTACAGGGTAGAGAAATTAAGTACCGTATGCCATGCTGGGATGAGGGGAGAATATAGCCTGCAGCAGAAAATTGTTCACTATGGTTTTACTCAGCGAAATTTACACAGTATCCTGTGTCTGTGTGAAAAGTCCACAGAAACACATAATGTTTAGTGTGTCACAATCAATTATAGAAAACATTTTCAATCTCCTGAACCAAGCGTTGTAGTGGCCACGTGAGATTGGTTCTTTCCCCATGGTAGATCAGCCTGCTACGGCAAAGAACGCCGGCACAACGGCTTCAGTCTTGATCAGCGGAGTGCAGATCTATATCCGGGTGCCGTAGCCGTCGCAAAATCCGCCCTTGCTTAAAGTCCCTATTGTGTCAATAGTGAATACAAGATAGTATTATAAAAGTCTGCTGACACTCCCTTAAGCTATCCGTAGAATTCAAACACTGTAGTAAAAGGGCACTGACAATTGCATCAAAGAGTGGGCAGACTTGAGTGAAACTACCTATGCTGCTTGTATATTCTGGCCAACCTTTGTGGAATTCTATGATCTTCCCTTTCAGGTGTCACAATAGGAATACTTACTTATCAATAAGGGTGGCCATTTTAAGCTCCCTTCAGATCCCCACAACTCCATGACATCGTCCATTTTACTGTTTTTAATTCTATGGAGCTGACATCATGGAAACTGACTGTGTGATCGAATGGATAAGGTGTCAGTCCTTGGTTCAGAAGATTAAAGAGACCCTTAACAATACTTTAACGCGTGTGCATTTTAAAGGTAGACAGCTGTTTCTTAAAAATTAACCTGAAAAAACATGAGGCTTCAATTAAAGGACTAGTATAATTCAACCTGACCGTGTGACCTAATCATATGGCATATAAAGGATAAGTTATATAACTTTGCTGCAGAATTTGAATAGACAAAAAATGACGTCATATGCTCTAATGTCCATAAACGTTTCTTCAACCACAATTGGATAATGTCATGAGGTAAAGGAGAGGTGTAAAGGGGAATTCAAAACGGCTAAGGAAGACAACCGTGCTGCTACGACAATCCAATGCATTTACTGGCCAACTTGATCATGCCATTCTTGCCCATCACGTTCCTTTGTTTTTTGTGATTGCCCGTATGGATGGTCGTCACTTTAAATGGTTCAGCCACACTGAATGGCTGGATGGCGTTATCACCTTTGTTTTTATGAAGAATGGTTTCGTGTACCCTATGTCAAAGGTGATACGTTAGGAAGCATTGAAGCACCTTTTCTTTACATTTACAAAACTGAAATACACTTCTCATGGCTGCCGTGTATACACTTCCAGCTCATTTTCTAGAAGTTAGCCACTTTCCGTGACAAAAAACACTATTCCAACATGGCCCTGATCTTCGGATTGATTGTTGGAGAACCTTCAAGGGTGTTTCATGGGGGTGCTTGTTAATGTATCTTGCGGTATTTCCTACATAAAAACTTTCTTTAAAGTTGGTGCTTGTTAATATGAACTGGTAGCTGTTTCGTCAAAAGAAAGCAGTTAAAGAACTTGGAACCTTTTCTTCATGACAATAAAGCAATTCAGTCATATGATGTTACCTAATATGAAGGGCCCCTAATGGAGAAATTCCTGACTACGGATCTGAAGACGAAGGACTTTAGTCCCTTCTTGCTTGTTTGACACTTGTGTTTATATCATTTGCAAGCTGTTTTTTACGGTCCGATACACAGGGCACCTGATTTTGGATAAGGTAATTGAGCATACCTTGTTCAATAACAGAGCTTTTGAATGTAACATAGTAGTAGTAATGTATGAAAGCAAACTAATAGGTGAGGTTTCTGACTTTGAGCCAGAACATTGAGGATCTGAGTCCCTTCATAAGTGTCTTCTGGTCGTGGTTTTTCATGTTATCTGGCTGCGGTTTTAGAAAGAACCTTGACAAAACTCACAAAACCACTGTCAAGGGACAAGCAAAACTCAACCTGACCATGTGAACTAATACATCAGGCAAATATTGGATAATTTAGTTCACTCTCGTATTAAGACTGACAGTTGGAGACCATTCATGGTTGTTTAGTGCTGGTGCTTTTTAATGTCACTTGCCAGCTGTTTCTCAGACAAAAACTTTCTTTTAAGCCGGTACTTGTTAACACGACTTGGTCACAGTTTCTGCAACAGAAACTTGAAACTAACACTCACAAGGCTTTGTTTAAGGGAATAACATAAGTCAACCCCAATGATGTCACCTAATATGAAAGGACACCTAATGGAGGAGCTTTCTGACTCCGGATCAAAAGATTGAGGACTTGAGTCTTTGCATAGTTGTGTGATGGTGGTGTTTTTTCATATCATCTTGCTGGTGTTACTAACACTGAAATCTGAGAAAAAAACTCACCAAACTTCAGTCAAGGGGCTAACATTGCTCAGCCTGACCATACGGTCGAAACACCTGAGTTTGGATCTGGAGAGTGATTGAGCATGAGAGTTTTTCAATGACAGGGCTGTTTAACTCAACATGACAGCGGTTATTTGACATGGCACTGATCAACCGCTGTCAGTTCTCACAGCTCACTGTTCGGAGTCAGCCTTGTCATGCAATGACCACGTGGCCTAATGGATAAGGCGTCTGACTTCGGATCAGAAGACTGAGGGTTGAGTCCCTTCGTGGTTGGAATTGTGCATTTCATCTGGACCAGCAACAATGGCAGATTTTGCAATGCCTTTGGCACCTGGAAAAAAGTGTCTCAAGTGCTGGTGCTGTCACTGTCAAATCCAGCAGAGACTTTAAACAACAGTGGATTTTAATCGGGGTTTGTCAGCAAAGTACTTAATTCAGTGTGAGTGCTCATTCGTCCTGCTCCCACTGGCAAAAGGAGTAGATGTCATAGATTTAGGGGAAATGGGAAACAGTTAATATTTGATTACAATATTCAAATTTGTTGTCATTATGCCAAGTACAGGAACAGAGCATAACCAAAAGAAATGTGCATCTTTTTAATAAACTTTACTTTGAGCAATTCAATTTTAAAAAGACGTAAAGTTTGACAATTAAAGCACACATCTAATCAGAGTGTAAATGAATGGTAAAGTGCATGGGAGTGTGCATTTATATACATCATATGTGTACTTTTCATGCACAGCAGTAGAAGAAAGACTAATGTACATGTGAGTAAATATAGATGTTTACAGGGTAGAGAAATTAAGTACCGTATGCCATGCTGGGATGAGGGGAGAATATAGCCTGCAGCAGAAAATTGTTCACTATGGTTTTACTCAGCGAAATTTACACAGTATCCTGTGTCTGTGTGAAAAGTCCACTGAAACACATAATGTTTTGTGTGTCACAATCAATGATAGAAAACATTTTCAATCTCCTGAACCAAGCGTTGTAGTGGCCACATGAGATTGGTTCTTTCCCCATGGTAGATCAGCCTGCTACGGCAAAGAACGCCGGCACAACGGCTTCAGTCTCGATCAGCGGAGTGCAGATCTATATCCGGGTTCCGTAGCCGTCGCAAAATCCGCCCTTGCTTAAAGTCCCTATTGTGTCAATAGTGAATACAAGATAGTATTATAAAAGTCTGCTGACACTCCCTTAAGCTATCCATAGAATTCAAACACTGTAGTAAAAGGGCACTGACAATTGCATCAAAGAGTGGGCAGACTTGAGTGAAACTACCTATGCTGCTTGTATATTCTGGCCAACCTTTGTGGAATTCTATGATCTTCCCTTTCAGGTGTCACAATAGGAATACTTACTTATCAATAAGGGTGGCCATTTTAAGCTCCCTTCAGATCCCCACAACTCCATGACATCGTCCATTTTACTGTTTTTAATTCTATGGAGCTGACATCATGGAAACTGACTGTGTGATCGAATGGATAAGGTGTCAGTCCTTGGTTCAGAAGATTAAAGAGACCCTTAACAATACTTTAACGCGTGTGCATTTTAAAAGTAGACGGCTGTTTCTTAAAAATTAACCTGAAAAAACATGAGGCTTCAATTAAAGGACTAGTATAATTCAACCTGACCGTGTGACCTAATCATATGGCATATAAAGGATAAGTTATATAACTTTGCTGCAGAATTTGAATAGACAAAAAATGACGTCATATGCTCTAATGTCCATAAACGTTTCTTCAACCACAATTGGATAATGTCATGAGGTAAAGGAGAGGTGTAAAGGGGAATTCAAAACGGCTAAGGAAGACAACCGTGCTGCTACGACAATCCAATGCATTTACTGGCCAACTTGATCATGCCATTCTTGCCCATCACGTTCCTTTGTTTTTTGTGATTGCCCGTATGGATGGTCGTCACTTTAAATGGTTCAGCCACACTGAATGGCTGGATGGCGTTATCACCTTTGTTTTTATGAAGAATGGTTTCGTGTACCCTATGTCAAAGGTGATACGTTAGGAAGCATTGAAGCACCTTTTCTTTACATTTACAAAACTGGAATACACTTCTCATGGCTGCCGTGTATACACTTCCAGCTCATTTTCTAGAAGTTAGCCACTTTCCGTGACAAAAAACACTATTCCAACATGGCCCTGATCTTCGGATTGATTGTTGGAGAACCTTCAAGGGTGTTTCATGGGGGTGCTTGTTAATGTATCTTGCGGTATTTCCTACATAAAAACTTTCTTTAAAGTTGGTGCTTGTTAATATGAACTGGTAGCTGTTTCGTCAAAAGAAACCAGTTAAAGAACTTGGAACCTTTTCTTCATGACAATAAAGCAATTCAGTCATATGATGTTACCTAATATGAAGGGCCCCTAATGGAGAAATTCCTGACTACGGATCTGAAGACGAAGGACTGTAGTCCCTTCTTGCTTGTTTGACACTTGTGTTTATATCACTTGCAAGCTGTTTTTTACGGTCCGATACACAGGGCACCTGATTTTAGATAAGGTAATTGAGCATACCTTGTTCAATAACAGAGCTTTTGAATGTAACATAGTAGTAGTAATGTATGAAAGCAAACTAATAGGTGAGGTTTCTGACTTTGAGCCAGAACATTGAGGATCTGAGTCCCTTCATAAGTGTCTTCTGGTCGTGGTTTTTCATGTTATCTGGCTGCGGTTTTAGAAAGAACCTTGACAAAACTCACAAAACCACTGTCAAGGGACAAGCAAAACTCAACCTGACCATGTGAACTAATACATCAGGCAAATATTGGATAATTTAGTTGACTCAAGTATTAAGACTGACAGTTGGAGACCATTCATGGTTGTTTAGTGCTGGTGCTTTTTAATGTCACTTGCCAGCTGTTTCTCAGACAAAAACTTTCTTTTAAGCTGGTACTTGTTAACACGACTTGGTCACAGTTTCTGCAACAGAAACTTGAAACTAACACTCACAAGGCTTTGTTTAAGGGAATAACATAAGTCAACCCCAATGATGTCACCTAATATGAAAGGACACCTAATGGAGGAGCTTTCTGACTCCGGATCAAAAGATTGAGGACTTGAGTCTTTGCATAGTTGTGTGATGGTGGTGTTTTTTCATATCATCTTGCTGGTGTTACTAACACTGAAATCTGAGAAAAAAACTCACCAAACTTCAGTCAAGGGGCTAACATTGCTCAGCCTGACCATACGGTCGAAACACCTGAGTTTGGATCTGGAGAGTGATTGAGCATGAGAGTTTTTCAATGACAGGGCTGTTTAACTCAACATGACAGCGGTTATTTGACATGGCACTGATCAACCGCTGTCAGTTCTCACAGCTCACTGTTCGGAGTCAGCCTTGTCATGCAATGACCACGTGGCCTAATGGATAAGGCGTCTGACTTCGGATCAGAAGACTGAGGGTTCGAGTCCCTTCGTGGTTGGAATTGTGCATTTCATCTGGACCAGCAACAATGGCAGATTTTGCAATGCCTATGGCACCTGGAAAAAAGTGTCTCAAGTGCTGGTGCTGCCACTGTCAAATCCAGCAGAGACTTTAAACAACAGTGGATTTTAATCGGGGTTTGTCAGCAAAGTAGTTAATTCAGTGTGAGTGCTCATTCGTCCTGCTCCCACTGGCAAAAGGAGTAGATGTCATAGATTTAGGGGAAATGGGAAACAGTTAATATTTGATTACAATATTCAAATTTGTTGTCATTATGCCAAGTACAGGAACAGAGCATAACCAAAAGAAATGTGCATCTTTTTAATAAACTTTACTTTGAGCAATTCAATTTTAAAAAGACGTAAAGTTTGACAATTAAAGCACACATCTAATCAGAGTGTAAATGAATGGTAAAGTGCATGGGAGTGTGCATTTATATACATCATATGTGTACTTTTCATGCACAGCAGTAGAAGAAAGACTAATGTACATGTGAGTAAATATAGATGTTTACAGGGTAGAGAAATTAAGTACCGTATGCCATGCTGGGATGAGGGGAGAATATAGCCCGCAGCAGAAAATTGTTCACTATGGTTTTACTCAGCGAAATTTACACAGTATCCTGTGTCTGTGTGAAAAGTCCACTGAAACACATAATGTTTTGTGTGTCACAATCAATGATAGAAAACATTTTCAATCTCCTGAACCAAGCGTTGTAGTGGCCACATGAGATTGGTTCTTTCCCCATGGTAGATCAGCCTGCTACGGCAAAGAACGCCGGCACAACGGCTTCAGTCTCGATCAGCGGAGTGCAGATCTATATCCGGGTGCCGTAGCCGTCGCAAAATCCGCCCTTGCTTAAAGTCCCTATTGTGTCAATAGTGAATACAAGATAGTATTATAAAAGTCTGCTGACACTCCCTTAAGCTATCCATAGAATTCAAACACTGTAGTAAAAGGGCACTGACAATTGCATCAAAGAGTGGGCAGACTTGAGTGAAACTACCTATGCTGCTTGTATATTCTGGCCAACCTTTGTGGAATTCTATGATCTTCCCTTTCAGGTGTCACAATAGGAATACTTACTTATCAATAAGGGTGGCCATTTTAAGCTCCCTTCAGATCCCCACAACTCCATGACATCGTCCATTTTACTGTTTTTAATTCTATGGAGCTGACATCATGGAAACTGACTGTGTGATCGAATGGATAAGGTGTCAGTCCTTGGTTCAGAAGATTGAAGAGACCCTTAACAATACTTTAACGCGTGTGCATTTTAAAAGTAGACAGCTGTTTCTTAAAAATTAACCTGAAAAAACATGAGGCTTCAATTAAAGGACTAGTATAATTCAACCTGACCGTGTGACCTAATCATATGGCATATAAAGGATAAGTTATATAACTTTGCTGCAGAATTTGAATAGACAAAAAATGACGTCATATGCTCTAATGTCCATAAACGTTTCTTCAACCACAATTGGATAATGTCATGAGGTAAAGGAGAGGTGTAAAGGGGAATTCAAAACGGCTAAGGAAGACAACCGTGCTGCTACGACAATCCAATGCATTTACTGGCCAACTTGATCATGCCATTCTTGCCCATCACGTTCCTTTGTTTTTTGTGATTGCCCGTATGGATGGTCGTCACTTTAAATGGTTCAGCCACACTGAATGGCTGGATGGCGTTATCACCTTTGTTTTTATGAAGAATGGTTTCGTGTACCCTATGTCAAAGGTGATACGTTAGGAAGCATTGAAGCACCTTTTCTTTACATTTACAAAACTGGAATACACTTCTCATGGCTGCCGTGTATACACTTCCAGCTCATTTTCTAGAAGTTAGCCACTTTCCGTGACAAAAAACACTATTCCAACATGGCCCTGATCTTCGGATTGATTGTTGGAGAACCTTCAAGGGTGTTTCATGGGGGTGCTTGTTAATGTATCTTGCGGTATTTCCTACATAAAAACTTTCTTTAAAGTTGGTGCTTGTTAATATGAACTGGTAGCTGTTTCGTCAAAAGAAACCAGTTAAAGAACTTGGAACCTTTTCTTCATGACAATAAAGCAATTCAGTCATATGATGTTACCTAATATGAAGGGCCCCTAATGGAGAAATTCCTGACTACGGATCTGAAGACGAAGGACTGTAGTCCCTTCTTGCTTGTTTGACACTTGTGTTTATATCACTTGCAAGCTGTTTTTTACGGTCCGATACACAGGGCACCTGATTTTGGATAAGGTAATTGAGCATACCTTGTTCAATAACAGAGCTTTTGAATGTAACATAGTAGTAGTAATGTATGAAAGCAAACTAATAGGTGAGGTTTCTGACTTTGAGCCAGAACATTGAGGATCTGAGTCCCTTCATAAGTGTCTTCTGGTCGTGGTTTTTCATGTTATCTGGCTGCGGTTTTAGAAAGAACCTTGACAAAACTCACAAAACCACTGTCAAGGGACAAGCAAAACTCAACCTGACCATGTGAACTAATACATCAGGCAAATATTGGATAATTTAGTTCACTCTAGTATTAAGACTGACAGTTGGAGACCATTCATGGTTGTTTAGTGCTGGTGCTTTTTAATGTCACTTGCCAGCTGTTTCTCAGACAAAAACTTTCTTTTAAGCTGGTACTTGTTAACACGACTTGGTCACAGTTTCTGCAACAGAAACTTGAAACTAACACTCACAAGTCTTTGTTTAAGGGAATAACATAAGTCAACCCCAATGATGTCACCTAATATGAAAGGACACCTAATGGAGGAGCTTTCTGACTCCGGATCAAAAGATTGAGGACTTGAGTCTTTGCATAGTCGTGTGATGGTGGTGTTTTTTCATATCATCTTGCTGGTGTTACTAACACTGAAATCTGAGAAAAAAACTCACCAAACTTCAGTCAAGGGGCTAACATTGCTCAGCCTGACCATACGGTCGAAACACCTGAGTTTGGATCTGGAGAGTGATTGAGCATGAGAGTTTTTCAATGACAGGGCTGTTTAACTCAACATGACAGCGGTTATTTGACATGGCACTGATCAACCGCTGTCAGTTCTCACAGCTCACTGTTCGGAGTCAGCCTTGTCATGCAATGACCACGTGGCCTAATGGATAAGGCGTCTGACTTTGGATCAGAAGACTGAGGGTTCGAGTCCCTTCGTGGTTGGAATTGTGCATTTCATCTGGACCAGCAACAATGGCAGATTTTGCAATGCCTATGGCACCTGGAAAAATGTGTCCCAAGTGCTGGTGCTGTCACTGTCAAATCCAGCAGAGACATTAAACAACAGTGGATTTTAATTGGGGTTTGTCAGCAAAGTAATTAATTCAGTGTGAGTGCTCATTCGTCCTGCTCCCACTGGCAAAAGGATGTCATAGATTTAGGGGAAATGGGAAACAGTTAATATTTGATTACAATATTCAAATTTATTGTCATTATTCCAAGTACAGGAACAGAGCATAACCAAAAGAAATGTGCATCTTTTTAATAAACTTTACTTTGAACAATTCAATTTTAAAAAGACGTAAAGTTTAATAATTAAAGCACACATCTAATCAGAGTGTAAATGAATGGTAAAGTGCATGGGAGTGTGCATTTATATACATCATATGTGTACTTTTCATGCACAGCAGTAGAAGAAAGACTAATGTACATGTGAGTAAATATAGATGTTTACAGGGTAGAGAAATTAAGTACCGTATGCCATGCTGGGATGAGGGGAGAATATAGCCTGCAGCAGAAAATTGTTCACTATGGTTTTACTCAGCGAAATTTACACAGTATCCTGTGTCTGTGTGAAAAGTCCACTGAAACACATAATGTTTAGTGTGTCACAATCAATTATAGAAAACATTTTCAATCTCCTGAACCAAGCGTTGTAGTGGCCACGTGAGATTGGTTCTTTCCCCATGGTAGATCAGCCTGCTACGGCAAAGAACGCCGGCACAATGGCTTCAGTCTAGATCAGTGGAGTGCAGATCTATATCCGGGTGCCGTAGCCGTCGCAAAATCCGCCCTTGCTTAAAGTCCCTATTGTGTCAATAGTGAATACAAGATAGTATTATAAAAGTCTGCTGACACTCCCTTAAGCTATCCATAGAATTCAAACACTGTAGTAAAAGGGCACTGACAATTGCATCAAAGAGTGGGCAGACTTGAGTGAAACTACCTATGCTGCTTGTATATACTGGCCAACCTTTGTGGAATTCTATGATCTTCCCTTTCAGGTGTCACAATAGGAATACTTTCTTATCAATAAGGGTGGCCATTTTAAGCTCCCTTCAGATCCCCACAACTCCATGACATCGTCCATTTTACTGTTTTTAATTCTATGGAGCTGACATCATGGAAACTGACTGTGTGATCGAATGGATAAGGTGTCAGTCCTTGGTTCAGAAGATTAAAGAGACCCTTAACAATACTTTAACGCGTGTGCATTTTAAAAGTAGACAGCTGCTTCTTAAAAATTAACCTGAAAAAACATGAGGCTTCAATTATAGGACTAGTATAATTCAACCTGACCGTGTGACCTAATCATATGGCATATAAAGGATAAGTTATATAACTTTGCTGCAGAATTTGAATAGACAAAAAATGACGTCATATGCTCTAATGTCCATAAACGTTTCTTCAACCACAATTGGATAATGTCATGAGGTAAAGGAGAGGTGTAAAGGGGAATTCAAAACGGCTAAGGAAGACAACCGTGCTGCTACGACAATCCAATGCATTTACTGGCCAACTTGATCATGCCATTCTTGCCCATCACGTTCCTTTGTTTTTTGTGATTGCCCGTATGGATGGTCGTCACTTTAAATGGTTCAGCCACACTGAATGGCTGGATGGCGTTATCACCTTTGTTTTTATGAAGAATGGTTTCGTGTACCCTATGTCAAAGGTGATACGTTAGGAAGCATTGAAGCACCTTTTCTTTACATTTACAAAACTGGAATACACTTCTCATGGCTGCCGTGTATACACTTCCAGCTCATTTTCTAGAAGTTAGCCACTTTCCGTGACAAAAAACACTATTCCAACATGGCCCTGATCTTCGGATTGATTGTTGGAGAACCTTCAAGGGTGTTTCATGGGGGTGCTTGTTAATGTATCTTGCGGTATTTCCTACATAAAAACTTTCTTTAAAGTTGGTGCTTGTTAATATGAACTGGTAGCTGTTTCGTCAAAAGAAACCAGTTAAAGAACTTGGAACCTTTTCTTCATGACAATAAAGCAATTCAGTCATATGATGTTACCTAATATGAAGGGCCCCTAATGGAGAAATTCCTGACTACGGATCTGAAGACGAAGGACTGTAGTCCCTTCTTGCTTGTTTGACACTTGTGTTTATATCACTTGCAAGCTGTTTTTTACGGTCCGATACACAGGGCACCTGATTTTGGATAAGGTAATTGAGCATACCTTGTTCAATAACAGAGCTTTTGAATGTAACATAGTAGTAGTAATGTATGAAAGCAAACTAATAGGTGAGGTTTCTGACTTTGAGCCAGAACATTGAGGATCTGAGTCCCTTCATAAGTGTCTTCTGGTCGTGGTTTTTCATGTTATCTGGCTGCGGTTTTAGAAAGAACCCTGACAAAACTCACAAAACCACTGTCAAGGGACAAGCAAAACTCAACCTGACCATGTGAACTAATACATCAGGCAAATATTGGATAATTTAGTTGACTCAAGTATTAAGACTGACAGTTGGAGACCATTCATGGTTGTTTAGTGCTGGTGCTTTTTAATGTCACTTGCCAGCTGTTTCTCAGACAAAAACTTTCTTTTAAGCTGGTACTTGTTAACACGACTTGGTCACAGTTTCTGCAACAGAAACTTGAAACTAACACTCACAAGGCTTTGTTTAAGGGAATAACATAAGTCAACCCCAATGATGTCACCTAATATGAAAGGACACCTAATGGAGGAGCTTTCTGACTCCGGATCAAAAGATTGAGGACTTGAGTCTTTGCATAGTTGTGTGATGGTGGTGTTTTTTCATATCATCTTGCTGGTGTTACTAACACTGAAATCTGAGAAAAAAACTCACCAAACTTCAGTCAAGGGGCTAACATTGCTCAGCCTGACCATACGGTCGAAACACCTGAGTTTGGATCTGGAGAGTGATTGAGCATGAGAGTTTTTCAATGACAGGGCTGTTTAACTCAACATGACAGCGGTTATTTGACATGGCACTGATCAACCGCTGTCAGTTCTCACAGCTCACTGTTCGGAGTCAGCCTTGTCATGCAATGACCACGTGGCCTAATGGATAAGGCGTCTGACTTCGGATCAGAAGACTGAGGGTTCGAGTCCCTTCGTGGTTGGAATTGTGCATTTCATCTGGACCAGCAACAATGGCAGATTTTGCAATGCCTATGGCACCTGGAAAAAAGTGTCACAAGTGCTGGTGCTGTCACTGTCAAATCCAGCAGAGACTTTAAACAACAGTGGATTTTAATCGGGGTATGTCAGCAAAGTAGTTAATTCAGTGTGAGTGCTCATTCGTCCTGCTCCCACTGGCAAAAGGAGTAGATGTCATAGATTTAGGGGAAATGGGAAACAGTTAATATTTGATTACAATATTCAAATTTGTTGTCATTATGCCAAGTACAGGAACAGAGCATAACCAAAAGAAATGTGCATCTTTTTAATAAACTTTACTTTGAGCAATTCAATTTTAAAAAGACGTAAAGTTTGACAATTAAAGCACACATCTAATCAGAGTGTAAATGAATGGTAAAGTGCATGGGAGTGTGCATTTATATACATCATATGTGTACTTTTCATGCACAGCAGTAGAAGAAAGACTAATGTACATGTGAGTAAATATAGATGTTTACAGGGGAGAGAAATTAAGTACCGTATGCCATGCTGGGATGAGGGGAGAATATAGCCTGCAGCAGAAAATTGTTCACTATGGTTTTACTCAGCGAAATTTACACAGTATCCTGTGTCTGTGTGAAAAGTCCACTGAAACACATAATGTTTTGTGTGTCACAATCAATGATAGAAAACATTTTCAATCTCCTGAACCAAGCGTTGTAGTGGCCACATGAGATTGGTTCTTTCCCCATGGTAGATCAGCCTGCTACGGCAAAGAACGCCGGCACAACGGCTTCAGTCTCGATCAGCGGAGTGCAGATCTATATCCGGGTTCCGTAGCCGTCGCAAAATCCGCCCTTGCTTAAAGTCCCTATTGTGTCAATAGTGAATACAAGATAGTATTATAAAAGTCTGCTGACACTCCCTTAAGCTATCCATAGAATTCAAACACTGTAGTAAAAGGGCACTGACAATTGCATCAAAGAGTGGGCAGACTTGAGTGAAACTACCTATGCTGCTTGTATATTCTGGCCAACCTTTGTGGAATTCTATGATCTTCCCTTTCAGGTGTCACAATAGGAATACTTACTTATCAATAAGGGTGGCCATTTTAAGCTCCCTTCAGATCCCCACAACTCCATGACATCGTCCATTTTACTGTTTTTAATTCTATGGAGCTGACATCATGGAAACTGACTGTGTGATCGAATGGATAAGGTGTCAGTCCTTGGTTCAGAAGATTAAAGAGACCCTTAACAATACTTTAACGCGTGTGCATTTTAAAAGTAGACGGCTGTTTCTTAAAAATTAACCTGAAAAAACATGAGGCTTCAATTAAAGGACTAGTATAATTCAACCTGACCGTGTGACCTAATCATATGGCATATAAAGGATAAGTTATATAACTTTGCTGCAGAATTTGAATAGACAAAAAATGACGTCATATGCTCTAATGTCCATAAACGTTTCTTCAACCACAATTGGATAATGTCATGAGGTAAAGGAGAGGTGTAAAGGGGAATTCAAAACGGCTAAGGAAGACAACCGTGCTGCTACGACAATCCAATGCATTTACTGGCCAACTTGATCATGCCATTCTTGCCCATCACGTTCCTTTGTTTTTTGTGATTGCCCGTATGGATGGTCGTCACTTTAAATGGTTCAGCCACACTGAATGGCTGGATGGCGTTATCACCTTTGTTTTTATGAAGAATGGTTTCGTGTACCCTATGTCAAAGGTGATACGTTAGGAAGCATTGAAGCACCTTTTCTTTACATTTACAAAACTGGAATACACTTCTCATGGCTGCCGTGTATACACTTCCAGCTCATTTTCTAGAAGTTAGCCACTTTCCGTGACAAAAAACACTATTCCAACATGGCCCTGATCTTCGGATTGATTGTTGGAGAACCTTCAAGGGTGTTTCATGGGGGTGCTTGTTAATGTATCTTGCGGTATTTCCTACATAAAAACTTTCTTTAAAGTTGGTGCTTGTTAATATGAACTGGTAGCTGTTTCGTCAAAAGAAACCAGTTAAAGAACTTGGAACCTTTTCTTCATGACAATAAAGCAATTCAGTCATATGATGTTACCTAATATGAAGGGCCCCTAATGGAGAAATTCCTGACTACGGATCTGAAGACGAAGGACTGTAGTCCCTTCTTGCTTGTTTGACACTTGTGTTTATATCACTTGCAAGCTGTTTTTTACGGTCCGATACACAGGGCACCTGATTTTAGATAAGGTAATTGAGCATACCTTGTTCAATAACAGAGCTTTTGAATGTAACATAGTAGTAGTAATGTATGAAAGCAAACTAATAGGTGAGGTTTCTGACTTTGAGCCAGAACATTGAGGATCTGAGTCCCTTCATAAGTGTCTTCTGGTCGTGGTTTTTCATGTTATCTGGCTGCGGTTTTAGAAAGAACCTTGACAAAACTCACAAAACCACTGTCAAGGGACAAGCAAAACTCAACCTGACCATGTGAACTAATACATCAGGCAAATATTGGATAATTTAGTTGACTCAAGTATTAAGACTGACAGTTGGAGACCATTCATGGTTGTTTAGTGCTGGTGCTTTTTAATGTCACTTGCCAGCTGTTTCTCAGACAAAAACTTTCTTTTAAGCTGGTACTTGTTAACACGACTTGGTCACAGTTTCTGCAACAGAAACTTGAAACTAACACTCACAAGGCTTTGTTTAAGGGAATAACATAAGTCAACCCCAATGATGTCACCTAATATGAAAGGACACCTAATGGAGGAGCTTTCTGACTCCGGATCAAAAGATTGAGGACTTGAGTCTTTGCATAGTTGTGTGATGGTGGTGTTTTTTCATATCATCTTGCTGGTGTTACTAACACTGAAATCTGAGAAAAAAACTCACCAAACTTCAGTCAAGGGGCTAACATTGCTCAGCCTGACCATACGGTCGAAACACCTTAGTTTGGATCTGGAGAGTGATTGAGCATGAGAGTTTTTCAATGACAGGGCTGTTTAACTCAACATGACAGCGGTTATTTGACATGGCACTGATCAACCGCTGTCAGTTCTCACAGCTCACTGTTCGGAGTCAGCCTTGTCATGCAATGACCACGTGGCCTAATGGATAAGGCGTCTGACTTCGGATCAGAAGACTGAGGGTTCGAGTCCCTCCGTGGTTGGAATTGTGCATTTCATCTGGACCAGCAACAATGGCAGATTTTGCAATGCCTATGGCACCTGGAAAAAAGTGTCTCAAGTGCTGGTGCTGTCACTGTCAAATCCAGCAGAGACTTTAAACAACAGTGGATTTTAATCGGGGTTTGTCAGCAAAGTAGTTAATTCAGTGTGAGTGCTCATTCGTCCTGCTCCCACTGGCAAAAGGAGTAGATGTCATAGATTTAGGGGAAATGGGAAACAGTTAATATTTGATTACAATATTCAAATTTGTTGTCATTATGCCAAGTACAGGAACAGAGCATAACCAAAAGAAATGTGCATCTTTTTAATAAACTTTACTTTGAGCAATTCAATTTTAAAAAGACGTAAAGTTTGACAATTAAAGCACACATCTAATCAGAGTGTAAATGAATGGTAAAGTGCATGGGAGTGTGCATTTATATACATCATATGTGTACTTTTCATGCACAGCAGTAGAAGAAAGACTAATGTACATGTGAGTAAATATAGATGTTTACAGGGTAGAGAAATTAAGTACCGTATGCCATGCTGGGATGAGGGGAGAATATAGCCCGCAGCAGAAAATTGTTCACTATGGTTTTACTCAGCGAAATTTACACAGTATCCTGTGTCTGTGTGAAAAGTCCACTGAAACACATAATGTTTTGTGTGTCACAATCAATGATAGAAAACATTTTCAATCTCCTGAACCAAGCGTTGTAGTGGCCACATGAGATTGGTTCTTTCCCCATGGTAGATCAGCCTGCTACGGCAAAGAACGCCGGCACAACGGCTTCAGTCTCGATCAGCGGAGTGCAGATCTATATCCGGGTGCCGTAGCCGTCGCAAAATCCGCCCTTGCTTAAAGTCCCTATTGTGTCAATAGTGAATACAAGATAGTATTATAAAAGTCTGCTGACACTCCCTTAAGCTATCCATAGAATTCAAACACTGTAGTAAAAGGGCACTGACAATTGCATCAAAGAGTGGGCAGACTTGAGTGAAACTACCTATGCTGCTTGTATATTCTGGCCAACCTTTGTGGAATTCTATGATCTTCCCTTTCAGGTGTCACAATAGGAATACTTACTTATCAATAAGGGTGGCCATTTTAAGCTCCCTTCAGATCCCCACAACTCCATGACATCGTCCATTTTACTGTTTTTAATTCTATGGAGCTGACATCATGGAAACTGACTGTGTGATCGAATGGATAAGGTGTCAGTCCTTGGTTCAGAAGATTAAAGAGACCCTTAACAATACTTTAACGCGTGTGCATTTTAAAAGTAGACAGCTGTTTCTTAAAAATTAACCTGAAAAAACATGAGGCTTCAATTAAAGGACTAGTATAATTCAACCTGACCGTGTGACCTAATCATATGGCATATAAAGGATAAGTTATATAACTTTGCTGCAGAATTTGAATAGACAAAAAATGACGTCATATGCTCTAATGTCCATAAACGTTTCTTCAACCACAATTGGATAATGTCATGAGGTAAAGGAGAGGTGTAAAGGGGAATTCAAAACGGCTAAGGAAGACAACCGTGCTGCTACGACAATCCAATGCATTTACTGGCCAACTTGATCATGCCATTCTTGCCCATCACGTTCCTTTGTTTTTTGTGATTGCCCGTATGGATGGTCGTCACTTTAAATGGTTCAGCCACACTGAATGGCTGGATGGCGTTATCACCTTTGTTTTTATGAAGAATGGTTTCGTGTACCCTATGTCAAAGGTGATACGTTAGGAAGCATTGAAGCACCTTTTCTTTACATTTACAAAACTGGAATACACTTCTCATGGCTGCCGTGTATACACTTCCAGCTCATTTTCTAGAAGTTAGCCACTTTCCGTGACAAAAAACACTATTCCAACATGGCCCTGATCTTCGGATTGATTGTTGGAGAACCTTCAAGGGTGTTTCATGGGGGTGCTTGTTAATGTATCTTGCGGTATTTCCTACATAAAAACTTTCTTTAAAGTTGGTGCTTGTTAATATGAACTGGTAGCTGTTTCGTCAAAAGAAACCAGTTAAAGAACTTGGAACCTTTTCTTCATGACAATAAAGCAATTCAGTCATATGATGTTACCTAATATGAAGGGCCCCTAATGGAGAAATTCCTGACTACGGATCTGAAGACGAAGGACTGTAGTCCCTTCTTGCTTGTTTGACACTTGTGTTTATATCACTTGCAAGCTGTTTTTTACGGTCCGATACACAGGGCACCTGATTTTGGATAAGGTAATTGAGCATACCTTGTTCAATAACAGAGCTTTTGAATGTAACATAGTAGTAGTAATGTATGAAAGCAAACTAATAGGTGAGGTTTCTGACTTTGAGCCAGAACATTGAGGATCTGAGTCCCTTCATAAGTGTCTTCTGGTCGTGGTTTTTCATGTTATCTGGCTGCGGTTTTAGAAAGAACCTTGACAAAACTCACAAAACCACTGTCAAGGGACAAGCAAAACTCAACCTGACCATGTGAACTAATACATCAGGCAAATATTGGATAATTTAGTTCACTCTAGTATTAAGACTGACAGTTGGAGACCATTCATGGTTGTTTAGTGCTGGTGCTTTTTAATGTCACTTGCCAGCTGTTTCTCAGACAAAAACTTTCTTTTAAGCTGGTACTTGTTAACACGACTTGGTCACAGTTTCTGCAACAGAAACTTGAAACTAACACTCACAAGGCTTTGTTTAAGGGAATAACATAAGTCAACCCCAATGATGTCACCTAATATGAAAGGACACCTAATGGAGGAGCTTTCTGACTCCGGATCAAAAGATTGAGGACTTGAGTCTTTGCATAGTTGTGTGATGGTGGTGTTTTTTCATATCATCTTGCTGGTATTACTAACACTGAAATCTGAGAAAAAAACTCACCAAACTTCAGTCAAGGGGCTAACATTGCTCAGCCTGACCATACGGTCGAAACACCTGAGTTTGGATCTGGAGAGTGATTGAGCATGAGAGTTTTTCAATGACAGGGCTGTTTAACTCAACATGACAGCGGTTATTTGACATGGCACTGATCAACCGCTGTCAGTTCTCACAGCTCACTGTTCGGAGTCAGCCTTGTCATGCAATGACCACGTGGCCTAATGGATAAGGCGTCTGACTTCGGATCAGAAGACTGAGGGTTCGAGTCCCTTCGTGGTTGGAATTGTGCATTTCATCTGGACCAGCAACAATGGCAGATTTTGCAATGCCCATGGCACCTGGAAAAAAGTGTCTCAAGTGCTGGTGCTGTCACTGTCAAATCCAGCAGAGACTTTAAACAACAGTGGATTTTAATCGGGGTTTGTCAGCAAAGTAGTTAATTCAGTGTGAGTGCTCATTCGTCCTGCTCCCACTGGCAAAAGGAGTAGATGTCATAGATTAAGGGGAAATGGGAAACAGTTAATATTTGATTACAATATTCAAATTTGTTGTCATTATGCCAAGTACAGGAACAGAGCATAACCAAAAGAAATGTGCATCTTTTTAATAAACTTTACTTTGAGCAATTCAATTTTAAAAAGACGTAAAGTTTGACAATTAAAGCACACATCTAATCAGAGTGTAAATGAATGGTAAAGTGCATGGGAGTGTGCATTTATATACATCATATGTGTACTTTTCATGCACAGCAGTAGAAGAAAGACTAATGTACATGTGAGTAAATATAGATGTTTACAGGGTAGAGAAATTAAGTACCGTATGCCATGCTGGGATGAGGGGAGAATATAGCCTGCAGCAGAAAATTGTTCACTATGGTTTTACTCAGCGAAATTTACACAGTATCCTGTGTCTGTGTGAAAAGTCCACTGAAACACATAATGTTTAGTGTGTCACAATCAATTATAGAAAACATTTTCAATCTCCTGAACCAAGCGTTGTAGTGGCCACGTGAGATTGGTTCTTTCCCCATGGTAGATCAGCCTGCTACGGCAAAGAACGCCGGCACAACGGCTTCAGTCTTGATCAGTGGAGTGCAGATCTATATCCGGGTGCTGTAGCCGTCGCAAAATCCGCCCTTGCTTAAAGTCCCTATTGTGTCAATAGTGAATACAAGATAGTATTATAAAAGTCTGCTGACACTCCCTTAAGCTATCCATAGAATTCAAACACTGTAGTAAAAGGGCACTGACAATTGCATCAAAGAGTGGGCAGACTTGAGTGAAACTACCTATGCTGCTTGTATATACTGGCCAACCTTTGTGGAATTCTATGATCTTCCCTTTCAGGTGTTACAATAGGAATACTTTCTTATCAATAAGGGTGGCCATTTTAAGCTCCCTTCAGATCCCCACAACTCCATGACATCGTCTATTTTACTGTTTTTAATTCTATGGAGCTGACATCATGGAAACTGACTGTGTGATCGAATGGATAAGGTGTCAGTCCTTGGTTCAGAAGATTAAAGAGACCCTTAACAATACTTTAACGCGTGTGCATTTTAAAAGTAGACAGCTGTTTCTTAAAAATTAACCTGAAAAAACATGAGGCTTCAATTAAAGGACTAGTATAATTCAACCTGACCGTGTGACCTAATCATATGGCATATAAAGGATAAGTTATATAACTTTGCTGCAGAATTTGAATAGACAAAAAATGACGTCATATGCTCTAATGTCCATAAACGTTTCTTCAACCACAATTGGATAATGTCATGAGGTAAAGGAGAGGTGTAAAGGGGAATTCAAAACGGCTAAGGAAGACAACCGTGCTGCTACGACAATCCAATGCATTTACTGGCCAACTTGATCATGCCATTCTTGCCCATCACGTTCCTTTGTTTTTTGTGATTGCCCGTATGGATGGTCGTCACTTTAAATGGTTCAGCCACACTGAATGGCTGGATGGCGTTATCACCTTTGTTTTTATGAAGAATGGTTTCGTGTACCCTATGTCAAAGGTGATACGTTAGGAAGCATTGAAGCACCTTTTCTTTACATTTACAAAACTGGAATACACTTCTCATGGCTGCCGTGTATACACTTCCAGCTCATTTTCTAGAAGTTAGCCACTTTCCGTGACAAAAAACACTATTCCAACATGGCCCTGATCTTCGGATTGATTGTTGGAGAACCTTCAAGGGTGTTTCATGGGGGTGCTTGTTAATGTATCTTGCGGTATTTCCTACATAAAAACTTTCTTTAAAGTTGGTGCTTGTTAATATGAACTGGTAGCTGTTTCGTCAAAAGAAACCAGTTAAAGAACTTGGAACCTTTTCTTCATGACAATAAAGCAATTCAGTCATATGATGTTACCTAATATGAAGGGCCCCTAATGGAGAAATTCCTGACTACGGATCTGAAGACGAAGGACTGTAGTCCCTTCTTGCTTGTTTGACACTTGTGTTTATATCACTTGCAAGCTGTTTTTTACGGTCCGATACACAGGGCACCTGATTTTGGATAAGGTAATTGAGCATACCTTGTTCAATAACAGAGCTTTTGAATGTAACATAGTAGTAGTAATGTATGAAAGCAAACTAATAGGCGAGGTTTCTGACTTTGAGCCAGAACATTGAGGATCTGAGTCCCTTCATAAGTGTCTTCTGGTCGTGGTTTTTCATGTTATCTGGCTGCGGTTTTAGAAAGAACCTTGACAAAACTCACAAAACCACTGTCAAGGGACAAGCAAAACTCAACCTGACCATGTGAACTAATACATCAGGCAAATATTGGATAATTTAGTTGACTCAAGTATTAAGACTGACAGTTGGAGACCATTCATGGTTGTTTAGTGCTGGTGCTTTTTAATGTCACTTGCCAGCTGTTTCTCAGACAAAAACTTTCTTTTAAGCTGGTACTTGTTAACACGACTTGGTCACAGTTTCTGCAACAGAAACTTGAAACTAACACTCACAAGGCTTTGTTTAAGGGAATAACATAAGTCAACCCCAATAATGTCACCTAATATGAAAGGACACCTAATGGAGGAGCTTTCTGACTCCGGATCAAAAGATTGAGGACTTGAGTCTTTGCATAGTTGTGTGATGGTGGTGTTTTTTCATATCATCTTGCTGGTGTTACTAACACTGAAATCTGAGAAAAAAACTCACCAAACTTCAGTCAAGGGGCTAACATTGCTCAGCCTGACCATACGGTCGAAACACCTGAGTTTGGATCTGGAGAGTGATTGAGCATGAGAGTTTTTCAATGACAGGGCTGTTTAACTCAACATGACAGCGGTTATTTGACATGGCACTGATCAACCGCTGTCAGTTCTCACAGCTCACTGTTCGGAGTCAGCCTTGTCATGCAATGACCACGTGGCCTAATGGATAAGGCGTCTGACTTCGGATCAGAAGACTGAGGGTTCGAGGCCCTTCGTCGTCGGAATTGTGCATTTCATCTGGACCAGCAACAATGGCAGATTTTGCAATGCCTATGGCACCTGGAAAAAAGTGTCTCAAGTGCTGGTGCTGTCACTGTCAATTCCAGCAGAGACTTTAAACAACAGTGGATTTTAATCGGGGTTTGTCAGCAAAGTAGTTAATTCAGTGTAAGTGCTCATTCGTCCTGCTCCCACTGGCAAAAGGAGTAGATGTCATAGATTTAGGGGAAATGGGAAACAGTTAATATTTGATTACAATATTCAAATTTGTTGTCATTATGCCAAGTACAGGAACAGAGCATAACCAAAAGAAATGTGCATCTTTTTAATAAACTTTACTTTGAGCAATTCAATTTTAAAAAGACGTAAAGTTTGACAATTAAAGCACACATCTAATCAGAGTGTAAATGAATGGTAAAGTGCATGGGAGTGTGCATTTATATACATCATATGTGTACTTTTCATGCACAGCAGTAGAAGAAAGACTAATGTACATGTGAGTAAATATAGATGTTTACAGGGTAGAGAAATTAAGTACCGTATGCCATGCTGGGATGAGGGGAGAATATAGCCTGCAGCAGAAAATTGTTCACTATGGTTTTACTCAGCGAACTTTACACAGTATCCTGTGTCTGTGTGAAAAGTCCACTGAAACACATAATGTTTAGTGTGTCACAATCAATTATAGAAAACATTTTCAATCTCCTGAACCAAGCGTTGTAGTGGCCACGTGAGATTGGTTCTTTCCCCATGGTAGATCAGCCTGCTACGGCAAAGAACGCCGGCACAACGGCTTCAGTCTAGATCAGTGGAGTGCAGATCTATATCCGGGTGCCGTAGCCGTCGCAAAATCCGCCCTTGCTTAAAGTCCCTATTGTGTCAATAGTGAATACAAGATAGTATTATAAAAGTCTGCTGACACTCCCTTAAGCTATCCATAGAATTCAAACACTGTAGTAAAAGGGCACTGACAATTGCATCAAAGAGTGGGCAGACTTGAGTGAAACTACCTATGCTGCTTGTATATACTGGCCAACCTTTGTGGAATTCTATGATCTTCCCTTTCAGGTGTCACAATAGGAATACTTTCTTATCAATAAGGGTGGCCATTTTAAGCTCCCTTCAGATCCCCACAACTCCATGACATCGTCCATTTTACTGTTTTTAATTCTATGGAGCTGACATCATGGAAACTGACTGTGTGATCGAATGGATAAGGTGTCAGTCCTTGGTTCAGAAGATTAAAGAGACCCTTAACAATACTTTAACGCGTGTGCATTTTAAAAGTAGACAGCTGTTTCTTAAAAATTAACCTGAAAAAACATGAGGCTTCAATTAAAGGACTAGTATAATTCAACCTGACCGTGTGACCTAATCATATGGCATATAAAGGATAAGTTATATAACTTTGCTGCAGAATTTGAATAGACAAAAAATGACGTCATATGCTCTAATGTCCATAAACGTTTCTTCAACCACAATTGGATAATGTCATGAGGTAAAGGAGAGGTGTAAAGGGGAATTCAAAACGGCTAAGGAAGACAACCGTGCTGCTACGACAATCCAATGCATTTACTGGCCAACTTGATCATGCCATTCTTGCCCATCACGTTCCTTTGTTTTTTGTGATTGCCCGTATGGATGGTCGTCACTTTAAATGGTTCAGCCACACTGAATGGCTGGATGGCGTTATCACCTTTGTTTTTATGAAGAATGGTTTCGTATACCCTATGTCAAAGGTGATACGTTAGGAAGCATTGAAGCACCTTTTCTTTACATTTACAAAACTGGAATACACTTCTCATGGCTGCCGTGTATACACTTCCAGCTCATTTTCTAGAAGTTAGCCACTTTCCGTGACAAAAAACACTATTCCAACATGGCCCTGATCTTCGGATTGATTGTTGGAGAACCTTCAAGGGTGTTTCATGGGGGTGCTTGTTAATGTATCTTGCGGTATTTCCTACATAAAAACTTTCTTTAAAGTTGGTGCTTGTTAATATGAACTGGTAGCTGTTTCGTCAAAAGAAACCAGTTTAAGAACTTGGAACCTTTTCTTCATGACAATAAAGCAATTCAGTCATATGATGTTACCTAATATGAAGGGCCCCTAATGGAGAAATTCCTGACTACGGATCTGAAGACGAAGGACTGTAGTCCCTTCTTGCTTGTTTGACACTTGTGTTTATATCACTTGCAAGCTGTTTTTTACGGTCCGATACACAGGGCACCTGATTTTGGATAAGGTAATTGAGCATACCTTGTTCAATAACAGAGCTTTTGAATGTAACATAGTAGTAGTAATGTATGAAAGCAAACTAATAGGCGAGGTTTCTGACTTTGAGCCAGAACATTGAGGATCTGAGTCCCTTCATAAGTGTCTTCTGGTCGTGGTTTTTCATGTTATCTGGCTGCGGTTTTAGAAAGAACCTTGACAAAACTCACAAAACCACTGTCAAGGGACAAGCAAAACTCAACCTGACCATGTGAACTAATACATCAGGCAAATATTGGATAATTTAGTTGACTCAAGTATTAAGACTGACAGTTGGAGACCATTCATGGTTGTTTAGTGCTGGTGCTTTTTAATGTCACTTGCCAGCTGTTTCTCAGACAAAAACTTTCTTTTAAGCTGGTACTTGTTAACACGACTTGGTCACAGTTTCTGCAACAGAAACTTGAAACTAACACTCACAAGGCTTTGTTTAAGGGAATAACATAAGTCAACCCCAATAATATCACCTAATATGAAAGGACACCTAATGGAGGAGCTTTCTGACTCCGGATCAAAAGATTGAGGACTTGAGTCTTTGCATAGTTGTGTGATGGTGGTGTTTTTTCATATCATCTTGCTGGTGTTACTAACACTGAAATCTGAGAAAAAAACTCACCAAACTTCAGTCAAGGGGCTAACATTGCTCAGCCTGACCATACGGTCGAAACACCTGAGTTTGGATCTGGAGAGTGATTGAGCATGAGAGTTTTTCAATGACAGGGCTGTTTAACTCAACATGACAGCGGTTATTTGACATGGCACTGATCAACCGCTGTCAGTTCTCACAGCTCACTGTTCGGAGTCAGCCTTGTCATGCAATGACCACGTGGCCTAATGGATAAGGCGTCTGACTTCGGATCAGAAGACTGAGGGTTCGAGGCCCTTCGTCGTCGGAATTGTGCATTTCATCTGGACCAGCAACAATGGCAGATTTTGCAATGCCTATGGCACCTGGAAAAAAGTGTCTCAAGTGCTGGTGCTGTCACTGTCAATTCCAGCAGAGACTTTAAACAACAGTGGATTTTAATCGGGGTTTGTCAGCAAAGTAGTTAATTCAGTGTAAGTGCTCATTCGTCCTGCTCCCACTGGCAAAAGGAGTAGATGTCATAGATTTAGGGGAAATGGGAAACAGTTAATATTTGATTACAATATTCAAATTTGTTGTCATTATGCCAAGTACAGGAACAGAGCATAACCAAAAGAAATGTGCATCTTTTTAATAAACTTTACTTTGAGCAATTCAATTTTAAAAAGACGTAAAGTTTGACAATTTAAGCACACATCTAATCAGAGTGTAAATGAATGGTAAAGTGCATGGGAGTGTGCATTTATATACATCATATGTGTACTTTTCATGCACAGCAGTAGAAGAAAGACTAATGTACATGTGAGTAAATATAGATGTTTACAGGGTAGAGAAATTAAGTACCGTATGCCATGCTGGGATGAGGGGAGAATATAGCCTGCAGCAGAAAATTGTTCACTATGGTTTTACTCAGCGAAATTTACACAGTATCCTGTGTCTGTGTGAAAAGTCCACTGAAACACATAATGTTTAGTGTGTCACAATCAATTATAGAAAACATTTTCAATCTCCTGAACCAAGCGTTGTAGTGGCCACGTGAGATTGGTTCTTTCCCCATGGTAGATCAGCCTGCTACGGCAAAGAACGCCGGCACAACGGCTTCAGTCTTGATCAGCGGAGTGCAGATCTATATCCGGGTGCCGTAGCCGTTGCAAAATCCGCCCTTGCTTAAAGTCCCTATTGTGTCAATAGTGAATACAAGATAGTATTATAAAAGTCTGCTGACACTCCCTTAAGCTATCCATAGAATTCAAACACTGTAGTAAAAGGGCACTGACAATTGCATCAAAGAGTGGGCAGACTTGAGTGAAACTACCTATGCTGCTTGTATATACTGGCCAACCTTTGTGGAATTCTATGATCTTCCCTTTCAGGTGTCACAATAGGAATACTTTCTTATCAATAAGGGTGGCCATTTTAAGCTCCCTTCAGATCCCCACAACTCCATGACATCGTCCATTTTACTGTTTTTAATTCTATGGAGCTGACATCATGGAAACTGACTGTGTGATCGAATGGATAAGGTGTCAGTCCTTGGTTCAGAAGATTAAAGAGACCCTTAACAATACTTTAACGCGTGTGCATTTTAAAAGTAGACAGCTGTTTCTTAAAAATTAACCTGAAAAAACATGAGGCTTCAATTAAAGGACTAGTATAATTCAACCTGACCGTGTGACCTAATCATATGGCATATAAAGGATAAGTTATATAACTTTGCTGCAGAATTTGAATAGACAAAAAATGACGTCATATGCTCTAATGTCCATAAACGTTTCTTCAACCACAATTGGATAATGTCATGAGGTAAAGGAGAGGTGTAAAGGGGAATTCAAAACGGCTAAGGAAGACAACCGTGCTGCTACGACAATCCAATGCATTTACTGGCCAACTTGATCATGCCATTCTTGCCCATCACGTTCCTTTGTTTTTTGTGATTGCCCGTATGGATGGTCGTCACTTTAAATGGTTCAGCCACACTGAATGGCTGGATGGCGTTATCACCTTTGTTTTTATGAAGAATGGTTTCGTGTACCCTATGTCAAAGGTGATACGTTAGGAAGCATTGAAGCACCTTTTCTTTACATTTACAAAACTGGAATACACTTCTCATGGCTGCCGTGTATACACTTCCAGCTCATTTTCTAGAAGTTAGCCACTTTCCGTGACAAAAAACACTATTCCAACATGGCCCTGATCTTCGGATTGATTGTTGGAGAACCTTCAAGGGTGTTTCATGGGGGTGCTTGTTAATGTATCTTGCGGTATTTCCTACATAAAAACTTTCTTTAAAGTTGGTGCTTGTTAATATGAACTGGTAGCTGTTTCGTCAAAAGAAACCAGTTAAAGAACTTGGAACCTTTTCTTCATGACAATAAAGCAATTCAGTCATATGATGTTACCTAATATGAAGGGCCCCTAATGGAGAAATTCCTGACTACGGATCTGAAGACGAAGGACTGTAGTCCCTTCTTGCTTGTTTGACACTTGTGTTTATATCACTTGCAAGCTGTTTTTTACGGTCCGATACACAGGGCACCTGATTTTGGATAAGGTAATTGAGCATACCTTGTTCAATAACAGAGCTTTTGAATGTAACATAGTAGTAGTAATGTATGAAAGCAAACTAATAGGTGAGGTTTCTGACTTTGAGCCAGAACATTGAGGATCTGAGTCCCTTCATAAGTGTCTTCTGGTCGTGGTTTTTCATGTTATCTGGCTGCGGTTTTAGAAAGAACCTTGACAAAACTCACAAAACCACTGTCAAGGGACAAGCAAAACTCAACCTGACCATGTGAACTAATACATCAGGCAAATATTGGATAATTTAGTTCACTCTAGTATTAAGACTGACAGTTGGAGACCATTCATGGTTGTTTAGTGCTGGTGCTTTTTAATGTCACTTGCCAGCTGTTTCTCAGACAAAAACTTTCTTTTAAGCTGGTACTTGTTAACACGACTTGGTCACAGTTTCTGCAACAGAAACTTGAAACTAACACTCACAAGGCTTTGTTTAAGGGAATAACATAAGTCAACCCCAATGATGTCACCTAATATGAAAGGACACCTAATGGAGGAGCTTTCTGACTCCGGATCAAAAGATTGAGGACTTGAGTCTTTGCATAGTTGTGTGATGGTGGTGTTTTTTCATATCATCTTGCTGGTATTACTAACACTGAAATCTGAGAAAAAAACTCACCAAACTTCAGTCAAGGGGCTAACATTGCTCAGCCTGACCATACGGTCGAAACACCTGAGTTTGGATCTGGAGAGTGATTGAGCATGAGAGTTTTTCAATGACAGGGCTGTTTAACTCAACATGACAGCGGTTATTTGACATGGCACTGATCAACCGCTGTCAGTTCTCACAGCTCACTGTTCGGAGTCAGCCTTGTCATGCAATGACCACGTGGCCTAATGGATAAGGCGTCTGACTTCGGATCAGAAGACTGAGGGTTCGAGTCCCTTCGTGGTTGGAATTGTGCATTTCATCTGGACCAGCAACAATGGCAGATTTTGCAATGCCCATGGCACCTGGAAAAAAGTGTCTCAAGTGCTGGTGCTGTCACTGTCAAATCCAGCAGAGACTTTAAACAACAGTGGATTTTAATCGGGGTTTGTCAGCAAAGTAGTTAATTCAGTGTGAGTGCTCATTCGTCCTGCTCCCACTGGCAAAAGGAGTAGATGTCATAGATTAAGGGGAAATGGGAAACAGTTAATATTTGATTACAATATTCAAATTTGTTGTCATTATGCCAAGTACAGGAACAGAGCATAACCAAAAGAAATGTGCATCTTTTTAATAAACTTTACTTTGAGCAATTCAATTTTAAAAAGACGTAAAGTTTGACAATTAAAGCACACATCTAATCAGAGTGTAAATGAATGGTAAAGTGCATGGGAGTGTGCATTTATATACATCATATGTGTACTTTTCATGCACAGCAGTAGAAGAAAGACTAATGTACATGTGAGTAAATATAGATGTTTACAGGGTAGAGAAATTAAGTACCGTATGCCATGCTGGGATGAGGGGAGAATATAGCCTGCAGCAGAAAATTGTTCACTATGGTTTTACTCAGCGAAATTTACACAGTATCCTGTGTCTGTGTGAAAAGTCCACTGAAACACATAATGTTTAGTGTGTCACAATCAATTATAGAAAACATTTTCAATCTCCTGAACCAAGCGTTGTAGTGGCCACGTGAGATTGGTTCTTTCCCCATGGTAGATCAGCCTGCTACGGCAAAGAACGCCGGCACAACGGCTTCAGTCTTGATCAGTGGAGTGCAGATCTATATCCGGGTGCTGTAGCCGTCGCAAAATCCGCCCTTGCTTAAAGTCCCTATTGTGTCAATAGTGAATACAAGATAGTATTATAAAAGTCTGCTGACACTCCCTTAAGCTATCCATAGAATTCAAACACTGTAGTAAAAGGGCACTGACAATTGCATCAAAGAGTGGGCAGACTTGAGTGAAACTACCTATGCTGCTTGTATATACTGGCCAACCTTTGTGGAATTCTATGATCTTCCCTTTCAGGTGTTACAATAGGAATACTTTCTTATCAATAAGGGTGGCCATTTTAAGCTCCCTTCAGATCCCCACAACTCCATGACATCGTCTATTTTACTGTTTTTAATTCTATGGAGCTGACATCATGGAAACTGACTGTGTGATCGAATGGATAAGGTGTCAGTCCTTGGTTCAGAAGATTAAAGAGACCCTTAACAATACTTTAACGCGTGTGCATTTTAAAAGTAGACAGCTGTTTCTTAAAAATTAACCTGAAAAAACATGAGGCTTCAATTAAAGGACTAGTATAATTCAACCTGACCGTGTGACCTAATCATATGGCATATAAAGGATAAGTTATATAACTTTGCTGCAGAATTTGAATAGACAAAAAATGACGTCATATGCTCTAATGTCCATAAACGTTTCTTCAACCACAATTGGATAATGTCATGAGGTAAAGGAGAGGTGTAAAGGGGAATTCAAAACGGCTAAGGAAGACAACCGTGCTGCTACGACAATCCAATGCATTTACTGGCCAACTTGATCATGCCATTCTTGCCCATCACGTTCCTTTGTTTTTTGTGATTGCCCGTATGGATGGTCGTCACTTTAAATGGTTCAGCCACACTGAATGGCTGGATGGCGTTATCACCTTTGTTTTTATGAAGAATGGTTTCGTGTACCCTATGTCAAAGGTGATACGTTAGGAAGCATTGAAGCACCTTTTCTTTACATTTACAAAACTGGAATACACTTCTCATGGCTGCCGTGTATACACTTCCAGCTCATTTTCTAGAAGTTAGCCACTTTCCGTGACAAAAAACACTATTCCAACATGGCCCTGATCTTCGGATTGATTGTTGGAGAACCTTCAAGGGTGTTTCATGGGGGTGCTTGTTAATGTATCTTGCGGTATTTCCTACATAAAAACTTTCTTTAAAGTTGGTGCTTGTTAATATGAACTGGTAGCTGTTTCGTCAAAAGAAACCAGTTAAAGAACTTGGAACCTTTTCTTCATGACAATAAAGCAATTCAGTCATATGATGTTACCTAATATGAAGGGCCCCTAATGGAGAAATTCCTGACTACGGATCTGAAGACGAAGGACTGTAGTCCCTTCTTGCTTGTTTGACACTTGTGTTTATATCACTTGCAAGCTGTTTTTTACGGTCCGATACACAGGGCACCTGATTTTGGATAAGGTAATTGAGCATACCTTGTTCAATAACAGAGCTTTTGAATGTAACATAGTAGTAGTAATGTATGAAAGCAAACTAATAGGCGAGGTTTCTGACTTTGAGCCAGAACATTGAGGATCTGAGTCCCTTCATAAGTGTCTTCTGGTCGTGGTTTTTCATGTTATCTGGCTGCGGTTTTAGAAAGAACCTTGACAAAACTCACAAAACCACTGTCAAGGGACAAGCAAAACTCAACCTGACCATGTGAACTAATACATCAGGCAAATATTGGATAATTTAGTTGACTCAAGTATTAAGACTGACAGTTGGAGACCATTCATGGTTGTTTAGTGCTGGTGCTTTTTAATGTCACTTGCCAGCTGTTTCTCAGACAAAAACTTTCTTTTAAGCTGGTACTTGTTAACACGACTTGGTCACAGTTTCTGCAACAGAAACTTGAAACTAACACTCACAAGGCTTTGTTTAAGGGAATAACATAAGTCAACCCCAATAATGTCACCTAATATGAAAGGACACCTAATGGAGGAGCTTTCTGACTCCGGATCAAAAGATTGAGGACTTGAGTCTTTGCATAGTTGTGTGATGGTGGTGTTTTTTCATATCATCTTGCTGGTGTTACTAACACTGAAATCTGAGAAAAAAACTCACCAAACTTCAGTCAAGGGGCTAACATTGCTCAGCCTGACCATACGGTCGAAACACCTGAGTTTGGATCTGGAGAGTGATTGAGCATGAGAGTTTTTCAATGACAGGGCTGTTTAACTCAACATGACAGCGGTTATTTGACATGGCACTGATCAACCGCTGTCAGTTCTCACAGCTCACTGTTCGGAGTCAGCCTTGTCATGCAATGACCACGTGGCCTAATGGATAAGGCGTCTGACTTCGGATCAGAAGACTGAGGGTTCGAGGCCCTTCGTCGTCGGAATTGTGCATTTCATCTGGACCAGCAACAATGGCAGATTTTGCAATGCCTATGGCACCTGGAAAAAAGTGTCTCAAGTGCTGGTGCTGTCACTGTCAATTCCAGCAGAGACTTTAAACAACAGTGGATTTTAATCGGGGTTTGTCAGCAAAGTAGTTAATTCAGTGTAAGTGCTCATTCGTCCTGCTCCCACTGGCAAAAGGAGTAGATGTCATAGATTTAGGGGAAATGGGAAACAGTTAATATTTGATTACAATATTCAAATTTGTTGTCATTATGCCAAGTACAGGAACAGAGCATAACCAAAAGAAATGTGCATCTTTTTAATAAACTTTACTTTGAGCAATTCAATTTTAAAAAGACGTAAAGTTTGACAATTAAAGCACACATCTAATCAGAGTGTAAATGAATGGTAAAGTGCATGGGAGTGTGCATTTATATACATCATATGTGTACTTTTCATGCACAGCAGTAGAAGAAAGACTAATGTACATGTGAGTAAATATAGATGTTTACAGGGTAGAGAAATTAAGTACCGTATGCCATGCTGGGATGAGGGGAGAATATAGCCTGCAGCAGAAAATTGTTCACTATGGTTTTACTCAGCGAACTTTACACAGTATCCTGTGTCTGTGTGAAAAGTCCACTGAAACACATAATGTTTAGTGTGTCACAATCAATTATAGAAAACATTTTCAATCTCCTGAACCAAGCGTTGTAGTGGCCACGTGAGATTGGTTCTTTCCCCATGGTAGATCAGCCTGCTACGGCAAAGAACGCCGGCACAACGGCTTCAGTCTAGATCAGTGGAGTGCAGATCTATATCCGGGTGCCGTAGCCGTCGCAAAATCCGCCCTTGCTTAAAGTCCCTATTGTGTCAATAGTGAATACAAGATAGTATTATAAAAGTCTGCTGACACTCCCTTAAGCTATCCATAGAATTCAAACACTGTAGTAAAAGGGCACTGACAATTGCATCAAAGAGTGGGCAGACTTGAGTGAAACTACCTATGCTGCTTGTATATACTGGCCAACCTTTGTGGAATTCTATGATCTTCCCTTTCAGGTGTCACAATAGGAATACTTTCTTATCAATAAGGGTGGCCATTTTAAGCTCCCTTCAGATCCCCACAACTCCATGACATCGTCCATTTTACTGTTTTTAATTCTATGGAGCTGACATCATGGAAACTGACTGTGTGATCGAATGGATAAGGTGTCAGTCCTTGGTTCAGAAGATTAAAGAGACCCTTAACAATACTTTAACGCGTGTGCATTTTAAAAGTAGACAGCTGTTTCTTAAAAATTAACCTGAAAAAACATGAGGCTTCAATTAAAGGACTAGTATAATTCAACCTGACCGTGTGACCTAATCATATGGCATATAAAGGATAAGTTATATAACTTTGCTGCAGAATTTGAATAGACAAAAAATGACGTCATATGCTCTAATGTCCATAAACGTTTCTTCAACCACAATTGGATAATGTCATGAGGTAAAGGAGAGGTGTAAAGGGGAATTCAAAACGGCTAAGGAAGACAACCGTGCTGCTACGACAATCCAATGCATTTACTGGCCAACTTGATCATGCCATTCTTGCCCATCACGTTCCTTTGTTTTTTGTGATTGCCCGTATGGATGGTCGTCACTTTAAATGGTTCAGCCACACTGAATGGCTGGATGGCGTTATCACCTTTGTTTTTATGAAGAATGGTTTCGTATACCCTATGTCAAAGGTGATACGTTAGGAAGCATTGAAGCACCTTTTCTTTACATTTACAAAACTGGAATACACTTCTCATGGCTGCCGTGTATACACTTCCAGCTCATTTTCTAGAAGTTAGCCACTTTCCGTGACAAAAAACACTATTCCAACATGGCCCTGATCTTCGGATTGATTGTTGGAGAACCTTCAAGGGTGTTTCATGGGGGTGCTTGTTAATGTATCTTGCGGTATTTCCTACATAAAAACTTTCTTTAAAGTTGGTGCTTGTTAATATGAACTGGTAGCTGTTTCGTCAAAAGAAACCAGTTTAAGAACTTGGAACCTTTTCTTCATGACAATAAAGCAATTCAGTCATATGATGTTACCTAATATGAAGGGCCCCTAATGGAGAAATTCCTGACTACGGATCTGAAGACGAAGGACTGTAGTCCCTTCTTGCTTGTTTGACACTTGTGTTTATATCACTTGCAAGCTGTTTTTTACGGTCCGATACACAGGGCACCTGATTTTGGATAAGGTAATTGAGCATACCTTGTTCAATAACAGAGCTTTTGAATGTAACATAGTAGTAGTAATGTATGAAAGCAAACTAATAGGCGAGGTTTCTGACTTTGAGCCAGAACATTGAGGATCTGAGTCCCTTCATAAGTGTCTTCTGGTCGTGGTTTTTCATGTTATCTGGCTGCGGTTTTAGAAAGAACCTTGACAAAACTCACAAAACCACTGTCAAGGGACAAGCAAAACTCAACCTGACCATGTGAACTAATACATCAGGCAAATATTGGATAATTTAGTTGACTCAAGTATTAAGACTGACAGTTGGAGACCATTCATGGTTGTTTAGTGCTGGTGCTTTTTAATGTCACTTGCCAGCTGTTTCTCAGACAAAAACTTTCTTTTAAGCTGGTACTTGTTAACACGACTTGGTCACAGTTTCTGCAACAGAAACTTGAAACTAACACTCACAAGGCTTTGTTTAAGGGAATAACATAAGTCAACCCCAATAATATCACCTAATATGAAAGGACACCTAATGGAGGAGCTTTCTGACTCCGGATCAAAAGATTGAGGACTTGAGTCTTTGCATAGTTGTGTGATGGTGGTGTTTTTTCATATCATCTTGCTGGTGTTACTAACACTGAAATCTGAGAAAAAAACTCACCAAACTTCAGTCAAGGGGCTAACATTGCTCAGCCTGACCATACGGTCGAAACACCTGAGTTTGGATCTGGAGAGTGATTGAGCATGAGAGTTTTTCAATGACAGGGCTGTTTAACTCAACATGACAGCGGTTATTTGACATGGCACTGATCAACCGCTGTCAGTTCTCACAGCTCACTGTTCGGAGTCAGCCTTGTCATGCAATGACCACGTGGCCTAATGGATAAGGCGTCTGACTTCGGATCAGAAGACTGAGGGTTCGAGGCCCTTCGTCGTCGGAATTGTGCATTTCATCTGGACCAGCAACAATGGCAGATTTTGCAATGCCTATGGCACCTGGAAAAAAGTGTCTCAAGTGCTGGTGCTGTCACTGTCAATTCCAGCAGAGACTTTAAACAACAGTGGATTTTAATCGGGGTTTGTCAGCAAAGTAGTTAATTCAGTGTAAGTGCTCATTCGTCCTGCTCCCACTGGCAAAAGGAGTAGATGTCATAGATTTAGGGGAAATGGGAAACAGTTAATATTTGATTACAATATTCAAATTTGTTGTCATTATGCCAAGTACAGGAACAGAGCATAACCAAAAGAAATGTGCATCTTTTTAATAAACTTTACTTTGAGCAATTCAATTTTAAAAAGACGTAAAGTTTGACAATTTAAGCACACATCTAATCAGAGTGTAAATGAATGGTAAAGTGCATGGGAGTGTGCATTTATATACATCATATGTGTACTTTTCATGCACAGCAGTAGAAGAAAGACTAATGTACATGTGAGTAAATATAGATGTTTACAGGGTAGAGAAATTAAGTACCGTATGCCATGCTGGGATGAGGGGAGAATATAGCCTGCAGCAGAAAATTGTTCACTATGGTTTTACTCAGCGAAATTTACACAGTATCCTGTGTCTGTGTGAAAAGTCCACTGAAACACATAATGTTTAGTGTGTCACAATCAATTATAGAAAACATTTTCAATCTCCTGAACCAAGCGTTGTAGTGGCCACGTGAGATTGGTTCTTTCCCCATGGTAGATCAGCCTGCTACGGCAAAGAACGCCGGCACAACGGCTTCAGTCTTGATCAGCGGAGTGCAGATCTATATCCGGGTGCCGTAGCCGTTGCAAAATCCGCCCTTGCTTAAAGTCCCTATTGTGTCAATAGTGAATACAAGATAGTATTATAAAAGTCTGCTGACACTCCCTTAAGCTATCCATAGAATTCAAACACTGTAGTAAAAGGGCACTGACAATTGCATCAAAGAGTGGGCAGACTTGAGTGAAACTACCTATGCTGCTTGTATATACTGGCCAACCTTTGTGGAATTCTATGATCTTCCCTTTCAGGTGTCACAATAGGAATACTTTCTTATCAATAAGGGTGGCCATTTTAAGCTCCCTTCAGATCCCCACAACTCCATGACATCGTCCATTTTACTGTTTTTAATTCTATGGAGCTGACATCATGGAAACTGACTGTGTGATCGAATGGATAAGGTGTCAGTCCTTGGTTCAGAAGATTAAAGAGACCCTTAACAATACTTTAACGCGTGTGCATTTTAAAAGTAGACAGCTGTTTCTTAAAAATTAACCTGAAAAAACATGAGGCTTCAATTAAAGGACTAGTATAATTCAACCTGACCGTGTGACCTAATCATATGGCATATAAAGGATAAGTTATATAACTTTGCTGCAGAATTTGAATAGACAAAAAATGACGTCATATGCTCTAATGTCCATAAACGTTTCTTCAACCACAATTGGATAATGTCATGAGGTAAAGGAGAGGTGTAAAGGGGAATTCAAAACGGCTAAGGAAGACAACCGTGCTGCTACGACAATCCAATGCATTTACTGGCCAACTTGATCATGCCATTCTTGCCCATCACGTTCCTTTGTTTTTTGTGATTGCCCGTATGGATGGTCGTCACTTTAAATGGTTCAGCCACACTGAATGGCTGGATGGCGTTATCACCTTTGTTTTTATGAAGAATGGTTTCGTGTACCCTATGTCAAAGGTGATACGTTAGGAAGCATTGAAGCACCTTTTCTTTACATTTACAAAACTGGAATACACTTCTCATGGCTGCCGTGTATACACTTCCAGCTCATTTTCTAGAAGTTAGCCACTTTCCGTGACAAAAAACACTATTCCAACATGGCCCTGATCTTCGGATTGATTGTTGGAGAACCTTCAAGGGTGTTTCATGGGGGTGCTTGTTAATGTATCTTGCGGTATTTCCTACATAAAAACTTTCTTTAAAGTTGGTGCTTGTTAATATGAACTGGTAGCTGTTTCGTCAAAAGAAACCAGTTAAAGAACTTGGAACCTTTTCTTCATGACAATAAAGCAATTCAGTCATATGATGTTACCTAATATGAAGGGCCCCTAATGGAGAAATTCCTGACTACGGATCTGAAGACGAAGGACTGTAGTCCCTTCTTGCTTGTTTGACACTTGTGTTTATATCACTTGCAAGCTGTTTTTTACGGTCCGATACACAGGGCACCTGATTTTGGATAAGGTAATTGAGCATACCTTGTTCAATAACAGAGCTTTTGAATGTAACATAGTAGTAGTAATGTATGAAAGCAAACTAATAGGTGAGGTTTCTGACTTTGAGCCAGAACATTGAGGATCTGAGTCCCTTCATAAGTGTCTTCTGGTCGTGGTTTTTCATGTTATCTGGCTGCGGTTTTAGAAAGAACCTTGACAAAACTCACAAAACCACTGTCAAGGGACAAGCAAAACTCAACCTGACCATGTGAACTAATACATCAGGCAAATATTGGATAATTTAGTTCACTCTAGTATTAAGACTGACAGTTGGAGACCATTCATGGTTGTTTAGTGCTGGTGCTTTTTAATGTCACTTGCCAGCTGTTTCTCAGACAAAAACTTTCTTTTAAGCTGGTACTTGTTAACACGACTTGGTCACAGTTTCTGCAACAGAAACTTGAAACTAACACTCACAAGGCTTTGTTTAAGGGAATAACATAAGTCAACCCCAATGATGTCACCTAATATGAAAGGACACCTAATGGAGGAGCTTTCTGACTCCGGATCAAAAGATTGAGGACTTGAGTCTTTGCATAGTTGTGTGATGGTGGTGTTTTTTCATATCATCTTGCTGGTATTACTAACACTGAAATCTGAGAAAAAAACTCACCAAACTTCAGTCAAGGGGCTAACATTGCTCAGCCTGACCATACGGTCGAAACACCTGAGTTTGGATCTGGAGAGTGATTGAGCATGAGAGTTTTTCAATGACAGGGCTGTTTAACTCAACATGACAGCGGTTATTTGACATGGCACTGATCAACCGCTGTCAGTTCTCACAGCTCACTGTTCGGAGTCAGCCTTGTCATGCAATGACCACGTGGCCTAATGGATAAGGCGTCTGACTTCGGATCAGAAGACTGAGGGTTCGAGTCCCTTCGTGGTTGGAATTGTGCATTTCATCTGGACCAGCAACAATGGCAGATTTTGCAATGCCCATGGCACCTGGAAAAAAGTGTCTCAAGTGCTGGTGCTGTCACTGTCAAATCCAGCAGAGACTTTAAACAACAGTGGATTTTAATCGGGGTTTGTCAGCAAAGTAGTTAATTCAGTGTGAGTGCTCATTCGTCCTGCTCCCACTGGCAAAAGGAGTAGATGTCATAGATTAAGGGGAAATGGGAAACAGTTAATATTTGATTACAATATTCAAATTTGTTGTCATTATGCCAAGTACAGGAACAGAGCATAATCAAAAGAAATGTGCATCTTTTTAATAAACTTTACTTTGAGCAATTCAATTTTAAAAAGACGTAAAGTTTGACAATTAAAGCACACATCTAATCAGAGTGTAAATGAATGGTAAAGTGCATGGGAGTGTGCATTTATATACATCATATGTGTACTTTTCATGCACAGCAGTAGAAGAAAGACTAATGTACATGTGAGTAAATATAGATGTTTACAGGGTAGAGAAATTAAGTACCGTATGCCATGCTGGGATGAGGGGAGAATATAGCCTGCAGCAGAAAATTGTTCACTATGGTTTTACTCAGCGAAATTTACACAGTATCCTGTGTCTGTGTGAAAAGTCCACTGAAACACATAATGTTTAGTGTGTCACAATCAATTATAGAAAACATTTTCAATCTCCTGAACCAAGCGTTGTAGTGGCCACGTGAGATTGGTTCTTTCCCCATGGTAGATCAGCCTGCTACGGCAAAGAACGCCGGCACAACGGCTTCAGTCTTGATCAGTGGAGTGCAGATCTATATCCGGGTGCTGTAGCCGTCGCAAAATCCGCCCTTGCTTAAAGTCCCTATTGTGTCAATAGTGAATACAAGATAGTATTATAAAAGTCTGCTGACACTCCCTTAAGCTATCCATAGAATTCAAACACTGTAGTAAAAGGGCACTGACAATTGCATCAAAGAGTGGGCAGACTTGAGTGAAACTACCTATGCTGCTTGTATATACTGGCCAACCTTTGTGGAATTCTATGATCTTCCCTTTCAGGTGTCACAATAGGAATACTTTCTTATCAATAAGGGTGGCCATTTTAAGCTCCCTTCAGATCCCCACAACTCCATGACATCGTCTATTTTACTGTTTTTAATTCTATGGAGCTGACATCATGGAAACTGACTGTGTGATCGAATGGATAAGGTGTCAGTCCTTGGTTCAGAAGATTAAAGAGACCCTTAACAATACTTTAACGCGTGTGCATTTTAAAAGTAGACAGCTGTTTCTTAAAAATTAACCTGAAAAAACATGAGGCTTCAATTAAAGGACTAGTATAATTCAACCTGACCGTGTGACCTAATCATATGGCATATAAAGGATAAGTTATATAACTTTGCTGCAGAATTTGAATAGACAAAAAATGACGTCATATGCTCTAATGTCCATAAACGTTTCTTCAACCACAATTGGATAATGTCATGAGGTAAAGGAGAGGTGTAAAGGGGAATTCAAAACGGCTAAGGAAGACAACCGTGCTGCTACGACAATCCAATGCATTTACTGGCCAACTTGATCATGCCATTCTTGCCCATCACGTTCCTTTGTTTTTTGTGATTGCCCGTATGGATGGTCGTCACTTTAAATGGTTCAGCCACACTGAATGGCTGGATGGCGTTATCACCTTTGTTTTTATGAAGAATGGTTTCGTGTACCCTATGTCAAAGGTGATACGTTAGGAAGCATTGAAGCACCTTTTCTTTACATTTACAAAACTGGAATACACTTCTCATGGCTGCCGTGTATACACTTCCAGCTCATTTTCTAGAAGTTAGCCACTTTCCGTGACAAAAAACACTATTCCAACATGGCCCTGATCTTCGGATTGATTGTTGGAGAACCTTCAAGGGTGTTTCATGGGGGTGCTTGTTAATGTATCTTGCGGTATTTCCTACATAAAAACTTTCTTTAAAGTTGGTGCTTGTTAATATGAACTGGTAGCTGTTTCGTCAAAAGAAACCAGTTAAAGAACTTGGAACCTTTTCTTCATGACAATAAAGCAATTCAGTCATATGATGTTACCTAATATGAAGGGCCCCTAATGGAGAAATTCCTGACTACGGATCTGAAGACGAAGGACTGTAGTCCCTTCTTGCTTGTTTGACACTTGTGTTTATATCACTTGCAAGCTGTTTTTTACGGTCCGATACACAGGGCACCTGATTTTGGATAAGGTAATTGAGCATACCTTGTTCAATAACAGAGCTTTTGAATGTAACATAGTAGTAGTAATGTATGAAAGCAAACTAATAGGCGAGGTTTCTGACTTTGAGCCAGAACATTGAGGATCTGAGTCCCTTCATAAGTGTCTTCTGGTCGTGGTTTTTCATGTTATCTGGCTGCGGTTTTAGAAAGAACCTTGACAAAACTCACAAAACCACTGTCAAGGGACAAGCAAAACTCAACCTGACCATGTGAACTAATACATCAGGCAAATATTGGATAATTTAGTTCACTCTAGTATTAAGACTGACAGTTGGAGACCATTCATGGTTGTTTAGTGCTGGTGCTTTTTAATGTCACTTGCCAGCTGTTTCTCAGACAAAAACTTTCTTTTAAGCTGGTACTTGTTAACACGACTTGGTCACAGTTTCTGCAACAGAAACTTGAAACTAACACTCACAAGGCTTTGTTTAAGGGAATAACATAAGTCAACCCCAATGATGTCACCTAATATGAAAGGACACCTAATGGAGGAGCTTTCTGACTCCGGATCAAAAGATTGAGGACTTGAGTCTTTGCATAGTTGTGTGATGGTGGTGTTTTTTCATATCATCTTGCTGGTATTACTAACACTGAAATCTGAGAAAAAAACTCACCAAACTTCAGTCAAGGGGCTAACATTGCTCAGCCTGACCATACGGTCGAAACACCTGAGTTTGGATCTGGAGAGTGATTGAGCATGAGAGTTTTTCAATGACAGGGCTGTTTAACTCAACATGACAGCGGTTATTTGACATGGCACTGATCAACCGCTGTCAGTTCTCACAGCTCACTGTTCGGAGTCAGCCTTGTCATGCAATGACCACGTGGCCTAATGGATAAGGCATCTGACTTCGGATCAGAAGACTGAGGGTTCGAGTCCCTTCGTGGTTGGAATTGTGCATTTCATCTGGACCAGCAACAATGGCAGATTTTGCAATGCCCATGGCACCTGGAAAAAAGTGTCTCAAGTGCTGGTGCTGTCACTGTCAAATCCAGCAGAGACTTTAAACAACAGTGGATTTTAATCGGGGTTTGTCAGCAAAGTAGTTAATTCAGTGTGAGTGCTCATTCGTCCTGCTCCCACTGGCAAAAGGAGTAGATGTCATAGATTAAGGGGAAATGGGAAACAGTTAATATTTGATTACAATATTCAAATTTGTTGTCATTATGCCAAGTACAGGAACAGAGCATAATCAAAAGAAATGTGCATCTTTTTAATAAACTTTACTTTGAGCAATTCAATTTTAAAAAGACGTAAAGTTTGACAATTAAAGCACACATCTAATCAGAGTGTAAATGAATGGTAAAGTGCATGGGAGTGTGCATTTATATACATCATATGTGTACTTTTCATGCACAGCAGTAGAAGAAAGACTAATGTACATGTGAGTAAATATAGATGTTTACAGGGTAGAGAAATTAAGTACCGTATGCCATGCTGGGATGAGGGGAGAATATAGCCTGCAGCAGAAAATTGTTCACTATGGTTTTACTCAGCGAAATTTACACAGTATCCTGTGTCTGTGTGAAAAGTCCACTGAAACACATAATGTTTAGTGTGTCACAATCAATTATAGAAAACATTTTCAATCTCCTGAACCAAGCGTTGTAGTGGCCACGTGAGATTGGTTCTTTCCCCATGGTAGATCAGCCTGCTACGGCAAAGAACGCCGGCACAACGGCTTCAGTCTTGATCAGTGGAGTGCAGATCTATATCCGGGTGCTGTAGCCGTCGCAAAATCCGCCCTTGCTTAAAGTCCCTATTGTGTCAATAGTGAATACAAGATAGTATTATAAAAGTCTGCTGACACTCCCTTAAGCTATCCATAGAATTCAAACACTGTAGTAAAAGGGCACTGACAATTGCATCAAAGAGTGGGCAGACTTGAGTGAAACTACCTATGCTGCTTGTATATACTGGCCAACCTTTGTGGAATTCTATGATCTTCCCTTTCAGGTGTCACAATAGGAATACTTTCTTATCAATAAGGGTGGCCATTTTAAGCTCCCTTCAGATCCCCACAACTCCATGACATCGTCTATTTTACTGTTTTTAATTCTATGGAGCTGACATCATGGAAACTGACTGTGTGATCGAATGGATAAGGTGTCAGTCCTTGGTTCAGAAGATTAAAGAGACCCTTAACAATACTTTAACGCGTGTGCATTTTAAAAGTAGACAGCTGTTTCTTAAAAATTAACCTGAAAAAACATGAGGCTTCAATTAAAGGACTAGTATAATTCAACCTGACCGTGTGACCTAATCATATGGCATATAAAGGATAAGTTATATAACTTTGCTGCAGAATTTGAATAGACAAAAAATGACGTCATATGCTCTAATGTCCATAAACGTTTCTTCAACCACAATTGGATAATGTCATGAGGTAAAGGAGAGGTGTAAAGGGGAATTCAAAACGGCTAAGGAAGACAACCGTGCTGCTACGACAATCCAATGCATTTACTGGCCAACTTGATCATGCCATTCTTGCCCATCACGTTCCTTTGTTTTTTGTGATTGCCCGTATGGATGGTCGTCACTTTAAATGGTTCAGCCACACTGAATGGCTGGATGGCGTTATCACCTTTGTTTTTATGAAGAATGGTTTCGTGTACCCTATGTCAAAGGTGATACGTTAGGAAGCATTGAAGCACCTTTTCTTTACATTTACAAAACTGGAATACACTTCTCATGGCTGCCGTGTATACACTTCCAGCTCATTTTCTAGAAGTTAGCCACTTTCCGTGACAAAAAACACTATTCCAACATGGCCCTGATCTTCGGATTGATTGTTGGAGAACCTTCAAGGGTGTTTCATGGGGGTGCTTGTTAATGTATCTTGCGGTATTTCCTACATAAAAACTTTCTTTAAAGTTGGTGCTTGTTAATATGAACTGGTAGCTGTTTCGTCAAAAGAAACCAGTTAAAGAACTTGGAACCTTTTCTTCATGACAATAAAGCAATTCAGTCATATGATGTTACCTAATATGAAGGGCCCCTAATGGAGAAATTCCTGACTACGGATCTGAAGACGAAGGACTGTAGTCCCTTCTTGCTTGTTTGACACTTGTGTTTATATCACTTGCAAGCTGTTTTTTACGGTCCGATACACAGGGCACCTGATTTTGGATAAGGTAATTGAGCATACCTTGTTCAATAACAGAGCTTTTGAATGTAACATAGTAGTAGTAATGTATGAAAGCAAACTAATAGGCGAGGTTTCTGACTTTGAGCCAGAACATTGAGGATCTGAGTCCCTTCATAAGTGTCTTCTGGTCGTGGTTTTTCATGTTATCTGGCTGCGGTTTTAGAAAGAACCTTGACAAAACTCACAAAACCACTGTCAAGGGACAAGCAAAACTCAACCTGACCATGTGAACTAATACATCAGGCAAATATTGGATAATTTAGTTGACTCAAGTATTAAGACTGACAGTTGGAGACCATTCATGGTTGTTTAGTGCTGGTGCTTTTTAATGTCACTTGCCAGCTGTTTCTCAGACAAAAACTTTCTTTTAAGCTGGTACTTGTTAACACGACTTGGTCACAGTTTCTGCAACAGAAACTTGAAACTAACACTCACAAGGCTTTGTTTAAGGGAATAACATAAGTCAACCCCAATGATGTCACCTAATATGAAAGGACACCTAATGGAGGAGCTTTCTGACTCCGGATCAAAAGATTGAGGACTTGAGTCTTTGCATAGTTGTGTGATGGTGGTGTTTTTTCATATCATCTTGCTGGTGTTACTAACACTGAAATCTGAGAAAAAAACTCACCAAACTTCAGTCAAGGGGCTAACATTGCTCAGCCTGACCATACGGTCGAAACACCTGAGTTTGGATCTGGAGAGTGATTGAGCATGAGAGTTTTTCAATGACAGGGCTGTTTAACTCAACATGACAGCGGTTATTTGACATGGCACTGATCAACCGCTGTCAGTTCTCACAGCTCACTGTTCGGAGTCAGCCTTGTCATGCAATGACCACGTGGCCTAATGGATAAGGCGTCCGATCTTCGGATCAGAAGACTGAGGGTTCGAGTCCCTTCGTGGTTGGAATTGTGCATTTCATCTGGACCAGCAACAATGGCAGATTTTGCAATGCTTATGGCACCTGGAAAAAAGTGTCGCTGGTGCTGTCACTGTCAAATCCAGCAGAGACTTTAAACAACAGTGGATTTTAATCAGGGTTTGTCAGCAAAGTAGTTAATTCAGTGTGAGTGCTCATTCGTCCTGCTCCCACTGGCAAAAGGAGTAGATGTCATAGATTAAGGGGAAATGGGAAACAGTTAATATTTGATTACAATATTCAAATTTGTTGTCATTATGCCAAGTACAGGAACAGAGCATAACCAAAAGAAATGTGCATCTTTTTAATAAACTTTACTTTGAGCAATTCAATTTTAAAAAGACGTAAAGTTTGACAATTAAAGCACACATCTAATCAGAGTGTAAATGAATGGTAAAGTGCATGGGAGTGTGCATTTATATACATCATATGTGTACTTTTCATGCACAGCAGTAGAAGAAAGACTAATGCACATGTGAGTAAATATAGATGTTTACAGGGTAGAGAAATTAAGTACCGTATGCCATGCTGGGATGAGGGGAGAATATAGCCTGCAGCAGAAAATTGTTCACTATGGTTTTACTCAGCGAAATTTACACAGTATCCTGTGTCTGTGTGAAAAGTCAACTGAAACACATAATGTTTAGTGTGTCACAATCAATTATAGAAAACATTTTCAATCTCCTGAACCAAGCGTTGTAGTGGCCACGTGAGATTGGTTCTTTCCCCATGGTAGATCAGCCTGCTACGGCAAAGAACGCCGGCACAACGGCTTCAGTCTTGATCAGTGGAGTGCAGATCTATATCCGGGTGCCGTAGCCGTCGCAAAATCCGCCCTTGCTTAAAGTCCCTATTGTGTCAATAGTGAATACAAGATAGTATTATAAAAGTCTGCTGACACTCCCTTAAGCTATCCATAGAATTCAAACACTGTAGTAAAAGGGCACTGACAATTGCATCAAAGAGTGGGCAGACTTGAGTGAAACTACCTATGCTGCTTGTATATACTGGCCAACCTTTGTGGAATTCTATGATCTTCCCTTTCAGGTGTCACAATAGGAATACTTTCTTATCAATAAGGGTGGCCATTTTAAGCTCCCTTCAGATCCCCACAACTCCATGACATCGTCCATTTTACTGTTTTTAATTCTATGGAGCTGACATCATGGAAACTGACTGTGTGATCGAATGGATAAGGTGTCAGTCCTTGGTTCAGAAGATTAAAGAGACCCTTAACAATACTTTAACGCGTGTGCATTTTAAAAGTAGACAGCTGTTTCTTAAAAATTAACCTGAAAAAACATGAGGCTTCAATTAAAGGACTAGTATAATTCAACCTGACCGTGTGACCTAATCATATGGCATATAAAGGATAAGTTATATAACTTTGCTGCAGAATTTGAATAGACAAAAAATGACGTCATATGCTCTAATGTCCATAAACGTTTCTTCAACCACAATTGGATAATGTCATGAGGTAAAGGAGAGGTGTAAAGGGGAATTCAAAACGGCTAAGGAAGACAACCGTGCTGCTACGACAATCCAATGCATTTACTGGCCAACTTGATCATGCCATTCTTGCCCATCACGTTCCTTTGTTTTTTGTGATTGCCCGTATGGATGGTCGTCACTTTAAATGGTTCAGCCACACTGAATGGCTGGATGGCGTTATCACCTTTGTTTTTATGAAGAATGGTTTCGTGTACCCTATGTCAAAGGTGATACGTTAGGAAGCATTGAAGCACCTTTTCTTTACATTTACAAAACTGGAATACACTTCTCATGGCTGCCGTGTATACACTTCCAGCTCATTTTCTAGAAGTTAGCCACTTTCCGTGACAAAAAACACTATTCCAACATGGCCCTGATCTTCGGATTGATTGTTGGAGAACCTTCAAGGGTGTTTCATGGGGGTGCTTGTTAATGTATCTTGCGGTATTTCCTACATAAAAACTTTCTTTAAAGTTGGTGCTTGTTAATATGAACTGGTAGCTGTTTCGTCAAAAGAAACCAGTTAAAGAACTTGGAACCTTTTCTTCATGACAATAAAGCAATTCAGTCATATGATGTTACCTAATATGAAGGGCCCCTAATGGAGAAATTCCTGACTACGGATCTGAAGACGAAGGACTGTAGTCCCTTCTTGCTTGTTTGACACTTGTGTTTATATCACTTGCAAGCTGTTTTTTACGGTCCGATACACAGGGCACCTGATTTTGGATAAGGTAATTGAGCATACCTTGTTCAATAACAGAGCTTTTGAATGTAACATAGTAGTAGTAATGTATGAAAGCAAACTAATAGGCGAGGTTTCTGACATTGAGCCAGAACATTGAGGATCTGAGTCCCTTCATAAGTGTCTTCTGGTCGTGGTTTTTCATGTTATCTGGCTGCGGTTTTAGAAAGAACCTTGACAAAACTCACAAAACCACTGTCAAGGGACAAGCAAAACTCAACCTGACCATGTGAACTAATACATCAGGCAAATATTGGATAATTTAGTTGACTCAAGTATTAAGACTGACAGTTGGAGACCATTCATGGTTGTTTAGTGCTGGTGCTTTTTAATGTCACTTGCCAGCTGTTTCTCAGACAAAAACTTTCTTTTAAGCTGGTACTTGTTAACACGACTTGGTCACAGTTTCTGCAACAGAAACTTGAAACTAACACTCACAAGGCTTTGTTTAAGGGAATAACATAAGTCAACCCCAATAATGTCACCTAATATGAAAGGACACCTAATGGAGGAGCTTTCTGACTCCGGATCAAAAGATTGAGGACTTGAGTCTTTGCATAGTTGTGTGATGGTGGTGTTTTTTCATATCATCTTGCTGGTGTTACTAACACTGAAATCTGAGAAAAAAACTCACCAAACTTCAGTCAAGGGGCTAACATTGCTCAGCCTGACCATACGGTCGAAACACCTGAGTTTGGATCTGGAGAGTGATTGAGCATGAGAGTTTTTCAATGACAGGGCTGTTTAACTCAACATGACAGCGGTTATTTGACATGGCACTGATCAACCGCTGTCAGTTCTCACAGCTCACTGTTCGGAGTCAGCCTTGTCATGCAATGACCACGTGGCCTAATGGATAAGGCGTCTGACTTCGGATCAGAAGACTGAGGGTTCGAGGCCCTTCGTCGTTGGAATTGTGCATTTCATCTGGACCAGCAACAATGGCAGATTTTGCAATGCCTATGGCACCTGGAAAAAAGTGTCTCAAGTGCTGGTGCTGTCACTGTCAATTCCAGCAGAGACTTTAAACAACAGTGGATTTTAATCGGGGTTTGTCAGCAAAGTAGTTAATTCAGTGTGAGTGCTCATTCGTCCTGCTCCCACTGGCAAAAGGAGTAGATGTCATAGATTTAGGGGAAATGGGAAACAGTTAATATTTGATTACAATATTCAAATTTGTTGTCATTATGCCAAGTACAGGAACAGAGCATAACCAAAAGAAATGTGCATCTTTTTAATAAACTTTACTTTGAGCAATTCAATTTTAAAAAGACGTAAAGTTTGACAATTAAAGCACACATCTAATCAGAGTGTAAATGAATGGTAAAGTGCATGGGAGTGTGCATTTATATACATCATATGTGTACTTTTCATGCACAGCAGTAGAAGAAAGACTAATGTACATGTGAGTAAATATAGATGTTTACAGGGTAGAGAAATTAAGTACCGTATGCCATGCTGGGATGAGGGGAGAATATAGCCTGCAGCAGAAAATTGTTCACTATGGTTTTACTCAGCGAAATTTACACAGTATCCTGTGTCTGTGTGAAAAGTCCACAGAAACACATAATGTTTAGTGTGTCACAATCAATTATAGAAAACATTTTCAATCTCCTGAACCAAGCGTTGTAGTGGCCACGTGAGATTGGTTCTTTCCCCATGGTAGATCAGCCTGCTACGGCAAAGAACGCCGGCACAACGGCTTCAGTCTTGATCAGCGGAGTGCAGATCTATATCCGGGTGCCGTAGCCGTCGCAAAATCCGCCCTTGCTTAAAGTCCCTATTGTGTCAATAGTGAATACAAGATAGTATTATAAAAGTCTGCTGACACTCCCTTAAGCTATCCGTAGAATTCAAACACTGTAGTAAAAGGGCACTGACAATTGCATCAAAGAGTGGGCAGACTTGAGTGAAACTACCTATGCTGCTTGTATATTCTGGCCAACCTTTGTGGAATTCTATGATCTTCCCTTTCAGGTGTCACAATAGGAATACTTACTTATCAATAAGGGTGGCCATTTTAAGCTCCCTTCAGATCCCCACAACTCCATGACATCGTCCATTTTACTGTTTTTAATTCTATGGAGCTGACATCATGGAAACTGACTGTGTGATCGAATGGATAAGGTGTCAGTCCTTGGTTCAGAAGATTAAAGAGACCCTTAACAATACTTTAACGCGTGTGCATTTTAAAAGTAGACAGCTGTTTCTTAAAAATTAACCTGAAAAAACATGAGGCTTCAATTAAAGGACTAGTATAATTCAACCTGACCGTGTGACCTAATCATATGGCATATAAAGGATAAGTTATATAACTTTGCTGCAGAATTTGAATAGACAAAAAATGACGTCATATGCTCTAATGTCCATAAACGCTTCTTCAACCACAATTGGATAATGTCATGAGGTAAAGGAGAGGTGTAAAGGGGAATTCAAAACGGCTAAGGAAGACAACCGTGCTGCTACGACAATCCAATGCATTTACTGGCCAACTTGATCATGCCATTCTTGCCCATCACGTTCCTTTGTTTTTTGTGATTGCCCGTATGGATGGTCGTCACTTTAAATGGTTCAGCCACACTGAATGGCTGGATGGCGTTATCACCTTTGTTTTTATGAAGAATGGTTTCGTGTACCCTATGTCAAAGGTGATACGTTAGGAAGCATTGAAGCACCTTTTCTTTACATTTACAAAACTGGAATACACTTCTCATGGCTGCCGTGTATACACTTCCAGCTCATTTTCTAGAAGTTAGCCACTTTCCGTGACAAAAAACACTATTCCAACATGGCCCTGATCTTCGGATTGATTGTTGGAGAACCTTCAAGGGTGTTTCATGGGGGTGCTTGTTAATGTATCTTGCGGTATTTCCTACATAAAAACTTTCTTTAAAGTTGGTGCTTGTTAATATGAACTGGTAGCTGTTTCGTCAAAAGAAACCAGTTAAAGAACTTGGAACCTTTTCTTCATGACAATAAAGCAATTCAGTCATATGATGTTACCTAATATGAAGGGCCCCTAATGGAGAAATTCCTGACTACGGATCTGAAGACGAAGGACTGTAGTCCCTTCTTGCTTGTTTGACACTTGTGTTTATATCACTTGCAAGCTGTTTTTTACGGTCCGATACACAGGGCACCTGATTTTGGATAAGGTAATTGAGCATACCTTGTTCAATAACAGAGCTTTTGAATGTAACATAGTAGTAGTAATGTATGAAAGCAAACTAATAGGTGAGGTTTCTGACTTTGAGCCAGAACATTGAGGATCTGAGTCCCTTCATAAGTGTCTTCTGGTCGTGGTTTTTCATGTTATCTGGCTGCGGTTTTAGAAAGAACCTTGACAAAACTCACAAAACCACTGTCAAGGGACAAGCAAAACTCAACCTGACCATGTGAACTAATACATCAGGCAAATATTGGATAATTTAGTTCACTCTAGTATTAAGACTGACAGTTGGAGACCATTCATGGTTGTTTAGTGCTGGTGCTTTTTAATGTCACTTGCCAGCTGTTTCTCAGACAAAAACTTTCTTTTAAGCTGGTACTTGTTAACACGACTTGGTCACAGTTTCTGCAACAGAAACTTGAAACTAACACTCACAAGGCTTTGTTTAAGGGAATAACATAAGTCAACCCCAATGATGTCACCTAATATGAAAGGACACCTAATGGAGGAGCTTTCTGACTCCGGATCAAAAGATTGAGGACTTGAGTCTTTGCATAGTTGTGTGATGGTGGTGTTTTTTCATATCATCTTGCTGGTGTTACTAACACTGAAATCTGAGAAAAAAACTCACCAAACTTCAGTCAAGGGGCTAACATTGCTCAGCCTGACCATACGGTCGAAACACCTGAGTTTGGATCTGGAGAGTGATTGAGCATGAGAGTTTTTCAATGACAGGGCTGTTTAACTCAACATGACAGCGGTTATTTGACATGGCACTGATCAACCGCTGTCAGTTCTCACAGCTCACTGTTCGGAGTCAGCCTTGTCATGCAATGACCACGTGGCCTAATGGATAAGGCGTCTGACTTCGGATCAGAAGACTGAGGGTTCGAGTCCCTTCGTGGTTGGAATTGTGCATTTCATCTGGACCAGCAACAATGGCAGATTTTGCAATGCCTATGGCACCTGGAAAAAAGTGTCTCAAGTGCTGTCACTGTCAAATCCAGCAGAGACTTTAAACAACAGTGGATTTTAATCAGGGTTTGTCAGCAAAGTAGTTAATTCAGTGTGAGTGCTCATTCGTCCTGCTCCCACTGGCAAAAGGAGTAGATGTCATAGATTAAGGGGAAATGGGAAACAGTTAATATTTGATTACAATATTCAAATTTGTTGTCATTATGCCAAGTACAGGAACAGAGCATAACCAAAAGAAATGTGCATCTTTTTAATAAACTTTACTTTGAGCAATTCAATTTTAAAAAGACGTAAAGTTTGACAATTAAAGCACACATCTAATCAGAGTGTAAATGAATGGTAAAGTGCATGGGAGTGTGCATTTATATACATCATATGTGTACTTTTCATGCACAGCAGTAGAAGAAAGACTAATGCACATGTGAGTAAATATAGATGTTTACAGGGTAGAGAAATTAAGTACCGTATGCCATGCTGGGATGAGGGGAGAATATAGCCTGCAGCAGAAAATTGTTCACTATGGTTTTACTCAGCGAAATTTACACAGTATCCTGTGTCTGTGTGAAAAGTCCACTGAAACACATAATGTTTAGTGTGTCACAATCAATTATAGAAAACATTTTCAATCTCCTGAACCAAGCGTTGTAGTGGCCACGTGAGATTGGTTCTTTCCCCATGGTAGATCAGCCTGCTACGGCAAAGAACGCCGGCACAACGGCTTCAGTCTTGATCAGTGGAGTGCAGATCTATATCCGGGTGCCGTAGCCGTCGCAAAATCCGCCCTTGCTTAAAGTCCCTATTGTGTCAATAGTGAATACAAGATAGTATTATAAAAGTCTGCTGACACTCCCTTAAGCTATCCATAGAATTCAAACACTGTAGTAAAAGGGCACTGACAATTGCATCAAAGAGTGGGCAGACTTGAGTGAAACTACCTATGCTGCTTGTATATACTGGCCAACCTTTGTGGAATTCTATGATCTTCCCTTTCAGGTGTCACAATAGGAATACTTTCTTATCAATAAGGGTGGCCATTTTGAGCTCCCTTCAGATCCCCACAACTCCATGACATCGTCCATTTTACTGTTTTTAATTCTATGGAGCTGACATCATGGAAACTGACTGTGTGATCGAATGGATAAGGTGTCAGTCCTTGGTTCAGAAGATTAAAGAGACCCTTAACAATACTTTAACGCGTGTGCATTTTAAAAGTAGACAGCTGTTTCTTAAAAATTAACCTGAAAAAACATGAGGCTTCAATTAAAGGACTAGTATAATTCAACCTGACCGTGTGACCTAATCATATGGCATATAAAGGATAAGTTATATAACTTTGCTGCAGAATTTGAATAGACAAAAAATGACGTCATATGCTCTAATGTCCATAAACGTTTCTTCAACCACAATTGGATAATGTCATGAGGTAAAGGAGAGGTGTAAAGGGGAATTCAAAACGGCTAAGGAAGACAACCGTGCTGCTACGACAATCCAATGCATTTACTGGCCAACTTGATCATGCCATTCTTGCCCATCACGTTCCTTTGTTTTTTGTGATTGCCCGTATGGATGGTCGTCACTTTAAATGGTTCAGCCACACTGAATGGCTGGATGGCGTTATCACCTTTGTTTTTATGAAGAATGGTTTCGTGTACCCTATGTCAAAGGTGATACGTTAGGAAGCATTGAAGCACCTTTTCTTTACATTTACAAAACTGGAATACACTTCTCATGGCTGCCGTGTATACACTTCCAGCTCATTTTCTAGAAGTTAGCCACTTTCCGTGACAAAAAACACTATTCCAACATGGCCCTGATCTTCGGATTGATTGTTGGAGAACCTTCAAGGGTGTTTCATGGGGGTGCTTGTTAATGTATCTTGCGGTATTTCCTACATAAAAACTTTCTTTAAAGTTGGTGCTTGTTAATATGAACTGGTAGCTGTTTCGTCAAAAGAAACCAGTTAAAGAACTTGGAACCTTTTCTTCATGACAATAAAGCAATTCAGTCATATGATGTTACCTAATATGAAGGGCCCCTAATGGAGAAATTCCTGACTACGGATCTGAAGACGAAGGACTGTAGTCCCTTCTTGCTTGTTTGACACTTGTGTTTATATCACTTGCAAGCTGTTTTTTACGGTCCGATACACAGGGCACCTGATTTTGGATAAGGTAATTGAGCATACCTTGTTCAATAACAGAGCTTTTGAATGTAACATAGTAGTAGTAATGTATGAAAGCAAACTAATAGGTGAGGTTTCTGACTTTGAGCCAGAACATTGAGGATCTGAGTCCCTTCATAAGTGTCTTCTGGTCGTGGTTTTTCATGTTATCTGGCTGCGGTTTTAGAAAGAACCTTGACAAAACTCACAAAACCACTGTCAAGGGACAAGCAAAACTCAACCTGACCATGTGAACTAATACATCAGGCAAATATTGGATAATTTAGTTCACTCTAGTATTAAGACTGACAGTTGGAGACCATTCATGGTTGTTTAGTGCTGGTGCTTTTTAATGTCACTTGCCAGCTGTTTCTCAGACAAAAACTTTCTTTTAAGCTGGTACTTGTTAACACGACTTGGTCACAGTTTCTGCAACAGAAACTTGAAACTAACACTCACAAGGCTTTGTTTAAGGGAATAACATAAGTCAACCCCAATGATGTCACCTAATATGAAAGGACACCTAATGGAGGAGCTTTCTGACTCCGGATCAAAAGATTGAGGACTTGAGTCTTTGCATAGTTGTGTGATGGTGGTGTTTTTTCATATCATCTTGCTGGTGTTACTAACACTGAAATCTGAGAAAAAAACTCACCAAACTTCAGTCAAGGGGCTAACATTGCTCAGCCTGACCATACGGTCGAAACACCTGAGTTTGGATCTGGAGAGTGATTGAGCATGAGAGTTTTTCAATGACAGGGCTGTTTAACTCAACATGACAGCGGTTATTTGACATGGCACTGATCAACCGCTGTCAGTTCTCACAGCTCACTGTTCGGAGTCAGCCTTGTCATGCAATGACCACGTGGCCTAATGGATAAGGCGTCTGACTTCGGATCAGAAGACTGAGGGTTCGAGTCCCTTCGTGGTTGGAATTGTGCATTTCATCTGGACCAGCAACAATGGCAGATTTTGCAATGCCTATGGCACCTGGAAAAAAGTGTCTCAAGTGCTGTCACTGTCAAATCCAGCAGAGACTTTAAACAACAGTGGATTTTAATCAGGGTTTGTCAGCAAAGTAGTTAATTCAGTGTGAGTGCTCATTCGTCCTGCTCCCACTGGCAAAAGGAGTAGATGTCATAGATTAAGGGGAAATGGGAAACAGTTAATATTTGATTACAATATTCAAATTTGTTGTCATTATGCCAAGTACAGGAACAGAGCATAACCAAAAGAAATGTGCATCTTTTTAATAAACTTTACTTTGAGCAATTCAATTTTAAAAAGACGTAAAGTTTGACAATTAAAGCACACATCTAATCAGAGTGTAAATGAATGGTAAAGTGCATGGGAGTGTGCATTTATATACATCATATGTGTACTTTTCATGCACAGCAGTAGAAGAAAGACTAATGCACATGTGAGTAAATATAGATGTTTACAGGGTAGAGAAATTAAGTACCGTATGCCATGCTGGGATGAGGGGAGAATATAGCCTGCAGCAGAAAATTGTTCACTATGGTTTTACTCAGCGAAATTTACACAGTATCCTGTGTCTGTGTGAAAAGTCCACTGAAACACATAATGTTTAGTGTGTCACAATCAATTATAGAAAACATTTTCAATCTCCTGAACCAAGCGTTGTAGTGGCCACGTGAGATTGGTTCTTTCCCCATGGTAGATCAGCCTGCTACGGCAAAGAACGCCGGCACAACGGCTTCAGTCTTGATCAGTGGAGTGCAGATCTATATCCGGGTGCCGTAGCCGTCGCAAAATCCGCCCTTGCTTAAAGTCCCTATTGTGTCAATAGTGAATACAAGATAGTATTATAAAAGTCTGCTGACACTCCCTTAAGCTATCCATAGAATTCAAACACTGTAGTAAAAGGGCACTGACAATTGCATCAAAGAGTGGGCAGACTTGAGTGAAACTACCTATGCTGCTTGTATATACTGGCCAACCTTTGTGGAATTCTATGATCTTCCCTTTCAGGTGTCACAATAGGAATACTTTCTTATCAATAAGGGTGGCCATTTTAAGCTCCCTTCAGATCCCCACAACTCCATGACATCGTCCATTTTACTGTTTTTAATTCTATGGAGCTGACATCATGGAAACTGACTGTGTGATCGAATGGATAAGGTGTCAGTCCTTGGTTCAGAAGATTAAAGAGACCCTTAACAATACTTTAACGCGTGTGCATTTTAAAAGTAGACAGCTGTTTCTTAAAAATTAACCTGAAAAAACATGAGGCTTCAATTAAAGGACTAGTATAATTCAACCTGACCGTGTGACCTAATCATATGGCATATAAAGGATAAGTTATATAACTTTGCTGCAGAATTTGAATAGACAAAAAATGACGTCATATGCTCTAATGTCCATAAACGTTTCTTCAACCACAATTGGATAATGTCATGAGGTAAAGGAGAGGTGTAAAGGGGAATTCAAAACGGCTAAGGAAGACAACCGTGCTGCTACGACAATCCAATGCATTTACTGGCCAACTTGATCATGCCATTCTTGCCCATCACGTTCCTTTGTTTTTTGTGATTGCCCGTATGGATGGTCGTCACTTTAAATGGTTCAGCCACACTGAATGGCTGGATGGCGTTATCACCTTTGTTTTTATGAAGAATGGTTTCGTGTACCCTATGTCAAAGGTGATACGTTAGGAAGCATTGAAGCACCTTTTCTTTACATTTACAAAACTGGAATACACTTCTCATGGCTGCCGTGTATACACTTCCAGCTCATTTTCTAGAAGTTAGCCACTTTCCGTGACAAAAAACACTATTCCAACATGGCCCTGATCTTCGGATTGATTGTTGGAGAACCTTCAAGGGTGTTTCATGGGGGTGCTTGTTAATGTATCTTGCGGTATTTCCTACATAAAAACTTTCTTTAAAGTTGGTGCTTGTTAATATGAACTGGTAGCTGTTTCGTCAAAAGAAACCAGTTAAAGAACTTGGAACCTTTTCTTCATGACAATAAAGCAATTCAGTCATATGATGTTACCTAATATGAAGGGCCCCTAATGGAGAAATTCCTGACTACGGATCTGAAGACGAAGGACTGTAGTCCCTTCTTGCTTGTTTGACACTTGTGTTTATATCACTTGCAAGCTGTTTTTTACGGTCCGATACACAGGGCACCTGATTTTGGATAAGGTAATTGAGCATACCTTGTTCAATAACAGAGCTTTTGAATGTAACATAGTAGTAGTAATGTATGAAAGCAAACTAATAGGCGAGGTTTCTGACATTGAGCCAGAACATTGAGGATCTGAGTCCCTTCATAAGTGTCTTCTGGTCGTGGTTTTTCATGTTATCTGGCTGCGGTTTTAGAAAGAACCTTGACAAAACTCACAAAACCACTGTCAAGGGACAAGCAAAACTCAACCTGACCATGTGAACTAATACATCAGGCAAATATTGGATAATTTAGTTGACTCAAGTATTAAGACTGACAGTTGGAGACCATTCATGGTTGTTTAGTGCTGGTGCTTTTTAATGTCACTTGCCAGCTGTTTCTCAGACAAAAACTTTCTTTTAAGCTGGTACTTGTTAACACGACTTGGTCACAGTTTCTGCAACAGAAACTTGAAACTAACACTCACAAGGCTTTGTTTAAGGGAATAACATAAGTCAACCCCAATAATGTCACCTAATATGAAAGGACACCTAATGGAGGAGCTTTCTGACTCCGGATCAAAAGATTGAGGACTTGAGTCTTTGCATAGTTGTGTGATGGTGGTGTTTTTTCATATCATCTTGCTGGTGTTACTAACACTGAAATCTGAGAAAAAAACTCACCAAACTTCAGTCAAGGGGCTAACATTGCTCAGCCTGACCATACGGTCGAAACACCTGAGTTTGGATCTGGAGAGTGATTGAGCATGAGAGTTTTTCAATGACAGGGCTGTTTAACTCAACATGACAGCGGTTATTTGACATGGCACTGATCAACCGCTGTCAGTTCTCACAGCTCACTGTTCGGAGTCAGCCTTGTCATGCAATGACCACGTGGCCTAATGGATAAGGCGTCTGACTTCGGATCAGAAGACTGAGGGTTCGAGTCCCTTCGTGGTTGGAATTGTGCATTTCATCTGGACCAGCAACAATGGCAGATTTTGCAATGCCTATGGCACCTGGAAAAAAGTGTCTCAAGTGCTGGTGCTGTCACTGTCAATTCCAGCAGAGACTTTAAACAACAGTGGATTTTAATCGGGGTTTGTCAGCAAAGTAGTTAATTCAGTGTGAGTGCTCATTCGTCCTGCTCCCACTGGCAAAAGGAGTAGATGTCATAGATTTAGGGGAAATGGGAAACAGTTAATATTTGATTACAATATTCAAATTTGTTGTCATTATGCCAAGTACAGGAACAGAGCATAACCAAAAGAAATGTGCATCTTTTTAATAAACTTTACTTTGAGCAATTCAATTTTAAAAAGACGTAAAGTTTGACAATTAAAGCACACATCTAATCAGAGTGTAAATGAATGGTAAAGTGCATGGGAGTGTGCATTTATATACATCATATGTGTACTTTTCATGCACAGCAGTAGAAGAAAGACTAATGTACATGTGAGTAAATATAGATGTTTACAGGGTAGAGAAATTAAGTACCGTATGCCATGCTGGGATGAGGGGAGAATATAGCCTGCAGCAGAAAATTGTTCACTATGGTTTTACTCAGCGAAATTTACACAGTATCCTGTGTCTGTGTGAAAAGTCCACAGAAACACATAATGTTTAGTGTGTCACAATCAATTATAGAAAACATTTTCAATCTCCTGAACCAAGCGTTGTAGTGGCCACGTGAGATTGGTTCTTTCCCCATGGTAGATCAGCCTGCTACGGCAAAGAACGCCGGCACAACGGCTTCAGTCTTGATCAGCGGAGTGCAGATCTATATCCGGGTGCCGTAGCCGTCGCAAAATCCGCCCTTGCTTAAAGTCCCTATTGTGTCAATAGTGAATACAAGATAGTATTATAAAAGTCTGCTGACACTCCCTTAAGCTATCCGTAGAATTCAAACACTGTAGTAAAAGGGCACTGACAATTGCATCAAAGAGTGGGCAGACTTGAGTGAAACTACCTATGCTGCTTGTATATTCTGGCCAACCTTTGTGGAATTCTATGATCTTCCCTTTCAGGTGTCACAATAGGAATACTTACTTATCAATAAGGGTGGCCATTTTAAGCTCCCTTCAGATCCCCACAACTCCATGACATCGTCCATTTTACTGTTTTTAATTCTATGGAGCTGACATCATGGAAACTGACTGTGTGATCGAATGGATAAGGTGTCAGTCCTTGGTTCAGAAGATTAAAGAGACCCTTAACAATACTTTAACGCGTGTGCATTTTAAAAGTAGACAGCTGTTTCTTAAAAATTAACCTGAAAAAACATGAGGCTTCAATTAAAGGACTAGTATAATTCAACCTGACCGTGTGACCTAATCATATGGCATATAAAGGATAAGTTATATAACTTTGCTGCAGAATTTGAATAGACAAAAAATGACGTCATATGCTCTAATGTCCATAAACGTTTCTTCAACCACAATTGGATAATGTCATGAGGTAAAGGAGAGGTGTAAAGGGGAATTCAAAACGGCTAAGGAAGACAACCGTGCTGCTACGACAATCCAATGCATTTACTGGCCAACTTGATCATGCCATTCTTGCCCATCACGTTCCTTTGTTTTTTGTGATTGCCCGTATGGATGGTCGTCACTTTAAATGGTTCAGCCACACTGAATGGCTGGATGGCGTTATCACCTTTGTTTTTATGAAGAATGGTTTCGTGTACCCTATGTCAAAGGTGATACGTTAGGAAGCATTGAAGCACCTTTTCTTTACATTTACAAAACTGGAATACACTTCTCATGGCTGCCGTGTATACACTTCCAGCTCATTTTCTAGAAGTTAGCCACTTTCCGTGACAAAAAACACTATTCCAACATGGCCCTGATCTTCGGATTGATTGTTGGAGAACCTTCAAGGGTGTTTCATGGGGGTGCTTGTTAATGTATCTTGCGGTATTTCCTACATAAAAACTTTCTTTAAAGTTGGTGCTTGTTAATATGAACTGGTAGCTGTTTCGTCAAAAGAAACCAGTTAAAGAACTTGGAACCTTTTCTTCATGACAATAAAGCAATTCAGTCATATGATGTTACCTAATATGAAGGGCCCCTAATGGAGAAATTCCTGACTACGGATCTGAAGACGAAGGACTGTAGTCCCTTCTTGCTTGTTTGACACTTGTGTTTATATCACTTGCAAGCTGTTTTTTACGGTCCGATACACAGGGCACCTGATTTTGGATAAGGTAATTGAGCATACCTTGTTCAATAACAGAGCTTTTGAATGTAACATAGTAGTAGTAATGTATGAAAGCAAACTAATAGGTGAGGTTTCTGACTTTGAGCCAGAACATTGAGGATCTGAGTCCCTTCATAAGTGTCTTCTGGTCGTGGTTTTTCATGTTATCTGGCTGCGGTTTTAGAAAGAACCTTGACAAAACTCACAAAACCACTGTCAAGGGACAAGCAAAACTCAACCTGACCATGTGAACTAATACATCAGGCAAATATTGGATAATTTAGTTGACTCAAGTATTAAGACTGACAGTTGGAGACCATTCATGGTTGTTTAGTGCTGGTGCTTTTTAATGTCACTTGCCAGCTGTTTCTCGGGCAAAAACTTTCTTTTAAGCTGGTACTTGTGAACACGACTTGGTCACAGTTTCTGCAACAGAAACTTGAAACTAACACTCACAAGGCTTTGTTTAAGGGAATAACATAAGTCAACCCCAATGATGTCACCTAATATGAAAGGACACCTAATGGAGGAGCTTTCTGACTCCGGATCAAAAGATTGAGGACTTGAGTCTTTGCATAGTTGTGTGATGGTGGTGTTTTTTCATATCATCTTGCTGGTGTTACTAACACTGAAATCTGAGAAAAAAACTCACCAAACTTCAGTCAAGGGGCTAACATTGCTCAGCCTGACCATACGGTCGAAACACCTGAGTTTGGATCTGGAGAGTGATTGAGTATGAGAGTTTTTCAATGACAGGGCTGTTTAACTCAACATGACAGCGGTTATTTGACATGGCACTGATCAACCGCTGTCAGTTCTCACAGCTCACTGTTAGGAGTCAGCCTTGTCATGCAATGACCACGTGGCCTAATGGATAAGGCGTCTGACTTCGGATCAGAAGACTGAGGGTTCGAGTCCCTTCGTGGTTGGAATTGTGCATTTCATCTGGACCAGCAACAATGGCAGATTTTGCAATGCCTATGGCACCTGGAAAAAAGTGTCTCAATTGCTGGTGCTGTCACTGTCAAATCCAGCAGGGACTTTAAACAAAAGTGCATTTTAATCAGGGTTTGTCAGCAAAGTAGTTAATTCAGTGTGAGTGCTCATTTGTTCTGCTCCCACTAGCAAAAGGAGTTGATGTCATAGATTTAGGGGAAATGGGAAACAGTTAATATTTGATTACAATATTCAAATTAATTGTCATTATGCCAAGTACAGGAACAGAGCATAACCAAAAGAAATGTGCATCTTTTTAATAAACTTTACTTTGAACAATTCAATTTTAAAAAGACGTAAAGTTTGACAATTAAAGCACACATCTAATCAGAGTGTAAATGAACGGTAAAGTGCATGGGAGTATGCATTTATATACATCATATGTGTACTTTTCATGCACAGCAGTAGAAGAAAGACTAATGTACATGTGAGTAAATATAGATGTTTACAGGGTAGAGAAATTAAGTACCGTATGCCATGCTGGGATGAGGGGAGAATATAGCCTGCAGCAGAAAATTGTTCACTATGGTTTTACTCAGCGAAATTTACACAGTATCCTGTGTCTGTGTGAAAAGTCCACTGAAACACATAATGTTTAGTGTGTCACAATCAATGATAGAAAACATTTTCAATCTCCTGAACCAAGCGTTGTAGTGGCCACATGAGATTGGTTCTTTCCCCATGGTAGATCAGCCTGCTACGGCAAAGAACGCCGGCACAACGGCTTCAGTCTCGATCAGCGGAGTGCAGATCTATATCCGGGTTCCGTAGCCGTCGCAAAATCCGCCCTTGCTTAAAGTCCCTATTGTGTCAATAGTGAATACAAGATAGTATTATAAAAGTCTGCTGACACTCCCTTAAGCTATCCATAGAATTCAAACACTGTAGTAAAAGGGCACTGACAATTGCATCAAAGAGTGGGCAGACTTGAGTGAAACTACCTATGCTGCTTGTATATACTGGCCAACCTTTGTGGAATTCTATGATCTTCCCTTTCAGGTGTCACAATAGGAATACTTTCTTATCAATAAGGGTGGCCATTTTAAGCTCCCTTCAGATCCCCACAACTCCATGACATCGTCCATTTTACTGTTTTTAATTCTATGGAGCTGACATCATGGAAACTGACTGTGTGATCGAATGGATAAGGTGTCAGTCCTTGGTTCAGAAGATTAAAGAGACCCTTAACAATACTTTAACGCGTGTGCATTTTAAAAGTAGACAGCTGTTTCTTAAAAATTAACCTGAAAAAACATGAGGCTTCAATTAAAGGACTAGTATAATTCAACCTGACCGTGTGACCTAATCATATGGCATATAAAGGATAAGTTATATAACTTTGCTGCAGAATTTGAATAGACAAAAAATGACGTCATATGCTCTAATGTCCATAAACGTTTCTTCAACCACAATTGGATAATGTCATGAGGTAAAGGAGAGGTGTAAAGGGGAATTCAAAACGGCTAAGGAAGACAACCGTGCTGCTACGACAATCCAATGCATTTACTGGCCAACTTGATCATGCCATTCTTGCCCATCACGTTCCTTTGTTTTTTGTGATTGCCCGTATGGATGGTCGTCACTTTAAATGGTTCAGCCACACTGAATGGCTGGATGGCGTTATCACCTTTGTTTTTATGAAGAATGGTTTCGTGTACCCTATGTCAAAGGTGATACGTTAGGAAGCATTGAAGCACCTTTTCTTTACATTTACAAAACTGGAATACACTTCTCATGGCTGCCGTGTATACACTTCCAGCTCATTTTCTAGAAGTTAGCCACTTTCCGTGACAAAAAACACTATTCCAACATGGCCCTGATCTTCGGATTGATTGTTGGAGAACCTTCAAGGGTGTTTCATGGGGGTGCTTGTTAATGTATCTTGCGGTATTTCCTACATAAAAACTTTCTTTAAAGTTGGTGCTTGTTAATATGAACTGGTAGCTGTTTCGTCAAAAGAAACCAGTTAAAGAACTTGGAACCTTTTCTTCATGACAATAAAGCAATTCAGTCATATGATGTTACCTAATATGAAGGGCCCCTAATGGAGAAATTCCTGGCTACGGATCTGAAGACGAAGGACTGTAGTCCCTTCTTGCTTGTTTGACACTTGTGTTTATATCACTTGCAAGCTGTTTTTTACGGTCCGATACACAGGGCACCTGATTTTGGATAAGGTAATTGAGCATACCTTGTTCAATAACAGAGCTTTTGAATGTAACATAGTAGTAGTAATGTATGAAAGCAAACTAATAGGTGAGGTTTCTGACTTTGAGCCAGAACATTGAGGATCTGAGTCCCTTCATAAGTGTCTTCTGGTCGTGGTTTTTCATGTTATCTGGCTGCGGTTTTAGAAAGAACCTTGACAAAACTCACAAAACCACTGTCAAGGGACAAGCAAAACTCAACCTGACCATGTGAACTAATACATCAGGCAAATATTGGATAATTTAGTTGACTCAAGTATTAAGACTGACAGTTGGAGACCATTCATGGTTGTTTAGTGCTGGTGCTTTTTAATGTCACTTGCCAGCTGTTTCTCGGGCAAAAACTTTCTTTTAAGCTGGTACTTGTTAACACGACTTGGTCACAGTTTCTGCAACAGAAACTTGAAACTAACACTCACAAGGCTTTGTTTAAGGGAATAACATAAGTCAACCCCAATGATGTCACCTAATATGAAAGGACACCTAATGGAGGAGCTTTCTGACTCCGGATCAAAAGATTGAGGACTTGAGTCTTTGCATAGTTGTGTGATGGTGGTGTTTTTTCATATCATCTTGCTGGTGTTACTAACACTGAAATCTGAGAAAAAAACTCACCAAACTTCAGTCAAGGGGCTAACATTGCTCAGCCTGACCATACGGTCGAAACACCTGAGTTTGGATCTGGAGAGTGATTGAGCATGAGAGTTTTTCAATGACAGGGCTGTTTAACTCAACATGACAGCGGTTATTTGACATGGCACTGATCAACCGCTGTCAGTTCTCACAGCTCACTGTTCGGAGTCAGCCTTGTCATGCAATGACCTCGTGGCCTAATGGATAAGGCGTCTGACTTCGGATCAGAAGACTGAGGGTTCGAGTCCCTTCGTGGTTGGAATTGTGCATTTCATCTGGACCAGCAACAATGGCAGATTTTGCAATGCCTATGGCACCTGGAAAAAAGTGTCTCAAGTGCTGTCACTGTCAAATCCAGCAGAGACTTTAAACAACAGTGGATTTTAATCAGGGTTTGTCAGCAAAGTAGTTAATTCAGTGTGAGTGCTCATTCGTCCTGCTCCCACTGGCAAAAGGAGTAGATGTCATAGATTTAGGGGAAATGGGAAACAGTTAATATTTGATTACAATATTCAAATTTGTTGTCATTATGCCAAGTACAGGAACAGAGCATAACCAAAAGAAATGTGCATCTTTTTAATAAACTTTACTTTGAGCAATTCAATTTTAAAAAGACGTAAAGTTTGACAATTAAAGCACACATCTAATCAGAGTGTAAATGAATGGTAAAGTGCATGGGAGTGTGCATTTATATACATCATATGTGTACTTTTCATGCACAGCAGTAGAAGAAAGACTAATGTACATGTGAGTAAATATAGATGTTTACAGGGTAGAGAAATTAAGTACCGTATGCCATGCTGGGATGAGGGGAGAATATAGCCTGCAGCAGAAAATTGTTCACTATGGTTTTACTCAGCGAAATTTACACAGTATCCTGTGTCTGTGTGAAAAGTCCACTGAAACACATAATGTTTTGTGTGTCACAATCAATGATAGAAAACATTTTCAATCTCCTGAACCAAGCGTTGTAGTGGCCACATGAGATTGGTTCTTTCCCCATGGTAGATCAGCCTGCTACGGCAAAGAACGCCGGCACAACGGCTTCAGTCTCGATCAGCGGAGTGCAGATCTATATCCGGGTTCCGTAGCCGTCGCAAAATCCGCCCTTGCTTAAAGTCCCTATTGTGTCAATAGTGAATACAAGATAGTATTATAAAAGTCTGCTGACACTCCCTTAAGCTATCCATAGAATTCAAACACTGTAGTAAAAGGGCACTGACAATTGCATCAAAGAGTGGGCAGACTTGAGTGAAACTACCTATGCTGCTTGTATATACTGGCCAACCTTTGTGGAATTCTATGATCTTCCCTTTCAGGTGTCACAATAGGAATACTTTCTTATCAATAAGGGTGGCCATTTTAAGCTCCCTTCAGATCCCCACAACTCCATGACATCGTCCATTTTACTGTTTTTAATTCTATGGAGCTGACATCATGGAAACTGACTGTGTGATCGAATGGATAAGGTGTCAGTCCTTGGTTCAGAAGATTAAAGAGACCCTTAACAATACTTTAACGCGTGTGCATTTTAAAAGTAGACAGCTGTTTCTTAAAAATTAACCTGAAAAAACATGAGGCTTCAATTAAAGGACTAGTATAATTCAACCTGACCGTGTGACCTAATCATATGGCATATAAAGGATAAGTTATATAACTTTGCTGCAGAATTTGAACAGACAAAAAATGACGTCATATGCTCTAATGTCCATAAACGTTTCTTCAACCACAATTGGATAATGTCATGAGGTAAAGGAGAGGTGTAAAGGGGAATTCAAAACGGCTAAGGAAGACAACCGTGCTGCTACGACAATCCAATGCATTTACTGGCCAACTTGATCATGCCATTCTTGCCCATCACGTTCCTTTGTTTTTTGTGATTGCCCGTATGGATGGTCGTCACTTTAAATGGTTCAGCCACACTGAATGGCTGGATGGCGTTATCACCTTTGTTTTTATGAAGAATGGTTTCGTGTACCCTATGTCAAAGGTGATACGTTAGGAAGCATTGAAGCACCTTTTCTTTACATTTACAAAACTGGAATACACTTCTCATGGCTGCCGTGTATACACTTCCAGCTCATTTTCTAGAAGTTAGCCACTTTCCGTGACAAAAAACACTATTCCAACATGGCCCTGATCTTCGGATTGATTGTTGGAGAACCTTCAAGGGTGTTTCATGGGGGTGCTTGTTAATGTATCTTGCGGTATTTCCTACATAAAAACTTTCTTTAAAGTTGGTGCTTGTTAATATGAACTGGTAGCTGTTTCGTCAAAAGAAACCAGTTAAAGAACTTGGAACCTTTTCTTCATGACAATAAAGCAATTCAGTCATATGATGTTACCTAATATGAAGGGCCCCTAATGGAGAAATTCCTGGCTACGGATCTGAAGACGAAGGACTGTAGTCCCTTCTTGCTTGTTTGACACTTGTGTTTATATCACTTGCAAGCTGTTTTTTACGGTCCGATACACAGGGCACCTGATTTTGGATAAGGTAATTGAGCATACCTTGTTCAATAACAGAGCTTTTGAATGTAACATAGTAGTAGTAATGTATGAAAGCAAACTAATAGGTGAGGTTTCTGACTTTGAGCCAGAACATTGAGGATCTGAGTCCCTTCATAAGTGTCTTCTGGTCGTGGTTTTTCATGTTATCTGGCTGCGGTTTTAGAAAGAACCTTGACAAAACTCACAAAACCACTGTCAAGGGACAAGCAAAACTCAACCTGACCATGTGAACTAATACATCAGGCAAATATTGGATAATTTAGTTGACTCAAGTATTAAGACTGACAGTTGGAGACCATTCATGGTTGTTTAGTGCATGTGCTTTTTAATGTCACTTGCCAGCTGTTTCTCGGGCAAAAACTTTCTTTTAAGCTGGTACTTGTTAACACGACTTGGTCACAGTTTCTGCAACAGAAACTTGAAACTAACACTCACAAGGCTTTGTTTAAGGGAATAACATAAGTCAACCCCAATGATGTCACCTAATATGAAAGGACACCTAATGGAGGAGCTTTCTGACTCCGGATCAAAAGATTGAGGACTTGAGTCTTTGCATAGTTGTGTGATGGTGGTGTTTTTTCATATCATCTTGCTGGTGTTACTAACACTGAAATCTGAGAAAAAAACTCACCAAACTTCAGTCAAGGGGCTAACATTGCTCAGCCTGACCATACGGTCGAAACACCTGAGTTTGGATCTGGAGAGTGATTGAGCATGAGAGTTTTTCAATGACAGGGCTGTTTAACTCAACATGACAGCGGTTATTTGACATGGCACTGATCAACCGCTGTCAGTTCTCACAGCTCACTGTTCGGAGTCAGCCTTGTCATGCAATGACCACGTGGCCTAATGGATAAGGCGTCTGACTTCGGATCAGAAGACTGAGGGTTCGAGTCCCTTCGTGGTTGGAATTGTGCATTTCATCTGGACCAGCAACAATGGCAGATTTTGCAATGCCTATGGCACCTGGAAAAAAGTGTCTCAAGTGCTGGTGCTGTCACTGTCAAATCCAGCAGAGACTTTAAACAACAGTGGATTTTAATCAGGGTTTGTCAGCAAAGTAGTTAATTCAGTGTGAGTGCTCATTCGTCCTGCTCCCACTGGCAAAAGGAGTAGATGTCATAGATTTAGGGGAAATGGGAAACAGTTAATATTTGATTACAATATTCAAATTTGTTGTCATTATGCCAAGTACAGGAACAGAGCATAACCAAAAGAAATGTGCATCTTTTTAATAAACTTTACTTTGAGCAATTCAATTTTAAAAAGACGTAAAGTTTGACAATTAAAGCACACATCTAATCAGAGTGTAAATGAATGGTAAAGTGCATGGGAGTGTGCATTTATATACATCATATGTGTACTTTTCATGCACAGCAGTAGAAGAAAGACTAATGTACATGTGAGTAAATATAGATGTTTACAGGGTAGAGAAATTAAGTACCGTATGCCATGCTGGGATGAGGGGAGAATATAGCCTGCAGCAGAAAATTGTTCACTATGGTTTTACTCAGCGAAATTTACACAGTATCCTGTGTCTGTGTGAAAAGTCCACAGAAACACATAATGTTTAGTGTGTCACAATCAATTATAGAAAACATTTTCAATCTCCTGAACCAAGCGTTGTAGTGGCCACGTGAGATTGGTTCTTTCCCCATGGTAGATCAGCCTGCTACGGCAAAGAACGCCGGCACAACGGCTTCAGTCTTGATCAGCGGAGTGCAGATCTATATCCGGGTGCCGTAGCCGTCGCAAAATCCGCCCTTGCTTAAAGTCCCTATTGTGTCAATAGTGAATACAAGATAGTATTATAAAAGTCTGCTGACACTCCCTTAAGCTATCCGTAGAATTCAAACACTGTAGTAAAAGGGCACTGACAATTGCATCAAAGAGTGGGCAGACTTGAGTGAAACTACCTATGCTGCTTGTATATTCTGGCCAACCTTTGTGGAATTCTATGATCTTCCCTTTCAGGTGTCACAATAGGAATACTTACTTATCAATAAGGGTGGCCATTTTAAGCTCCCTTCAGATCCCCACAACTCCATGACATCGTCCATTTTACTGTTTTTAATTCTATGGAGCTGACATCATGGAAACTGACTGTGTGATCGAATGGATAAGGTGTCAGTCCTTGGTTCAGAAGATTAAAGAGACCCTTAACAATACTTTAACGCGTGTGCATTTTAAAAGTAGACAGCTGTTTCTTAAAAATTAACCTGAAAAAACATGAGGCTTCAATTAAAGGACTAGTATAATTCAACCTGACCGTGTGACCTAATCATATGGCATATAAAGGATAAGTTATATAACTTTGCTGCAGAATTTGAATAGACAAAAAATGACGTCATATGCTCTAATGTCCATAAACGTTTCTTCAACCACAATTGGATAATGTCATGAGGTAAAGGAGAGGTGTAAAGGGGAATTCAAAACGGCTAAGGAAGACAACCGTGCTGCTACGACAATCCAATGCATTTACTGGCCAACTTGATCATGCCATTCTTGCCCATCACGTTCCTTTGTTTTTTGTGATTGCCCGTATGGATGGTCGTCACTTTAAATGGTTCAGCCACACTGAATGGCTGGATGGCGTTATCACCTTTGTTTTTATGAAGAATGGTTTCGTGTACCCTATGTCAAAGGTGATACGTTAGGAAGCATTGAAGCACCTTTTCTTTACATTTACAAAACTGGAATACACTTCTCATGGCTGCCGTGTATACACTTCCAGCTCATTTTCTAGAAGTTAGCCACTTTCCGTGACAAAAAACACTATTCCAACATGGCCCTGATCTTCGGATTGATTGTTGGAGAACCTTCAAGGGTGTTTCATGGGGGTGCTTGTTAATGTATCTTGCGGTATTTCCTACATAAAAACTTTCTTTAAAGTTGGTGCTTGTTAATATGAACTGGTAGCTGTTTCGTCAAAAGAAACCAGTTAAAGAACTTGGAACCTTTTCTTCATGACAATAAAGCAATTCAGTCATATGATGTTACCTAATATGAAGGGCCCCTAATGGAGAAATTCCTGGCTACGGATCTGAAGACGAAGGACTGTAGTCCCTTCTTGCTTGTTTGACACTTGTGTTTATATCACTTGCAAGCTGTTTTTTACGGTCCGATACACAGGGCACCTGATTTTGGATAAGGTAATTGAGCATACCTTGTTCAATAACAGAGCTTTTGAATGTAACATAGTAGTAGTAATGTATGAAAGCAAACTAATAGGTGAGGTTTCTGACTTTGAGCCAGAACATTGAGGATCTGAGTCCCTTCATAAGTGTCTTCTGGTCGTGGTTTTTCATGTTATCTGGCTGCGGTTTTAGAAAGAACCTTGACAAAACTCACAAAACCACTGTCAAGGGACAAGCAAAACTCAACCTGACCATGTGAACTAATACATCAGGCAAATATTGGATAATTTAGTTGACTCAAGTATTAAGACTGACAGTTGGAGACCATTCATGGTTGTTTAGTGCTGGTGCTTTTTAATGTCACTTGCCAGCTGTTTCTCGGGCAAAAACTTTCTTTTAAGCTGGTACTTGTTAACACGACTTGGTCACAGTTTCTGCAACAGAAACTTGAAACTAACACTCACAAGGCTTTGTTTAAGGGAATAACATAAGTCAACCCCAATGATGTCACCTAATATGAAAGGACACCTAATGGAGGAGCTTTCTGACTCCGGATCAAAAGATTGAGGACTTGAGTCTTTGCATAGTTGTGTGATGGTGGTGTTTTTTCATATCATCTTGCTGGTGTTACTAACACTGAAATCTGAGAAAAAAACTCACCAAACTTCAGTCAAGGGGCTAACATTGCTCAGCCTGACCATACGGTCGAAACACCTGAGTTTGGATCTGGAGAGTGATTGAGCATGAGAGTTTTTCAATGACAGGGCTGTTTAACTCAACATGACAGCGGTTATTTGACATGGCACTGATCAACCGCTGTCAGTTCTCACAGCTCACTGTTCGGAGTCAGCCTTGTCATGCAATGACCACGTGGCCTAATGGATAAGGCGTCTGACTTTGGATCAGAAGACTGAGGGTTCGAGTCCCTTCGTGGTTGGAATTGTGCATTTCATCTGGACCAGCAACAATGGCAGATTTTGCAATGCCTATGGCACCTGGAAAAAAGTGTCTCTGGTGCTGTCACTGTCAAATCCAGCAGAGACTTTAAACAACAGTGGATTTTAATCAGGGTTTGTCAGCAAAGTAGTTAATTCAGTGTGAGTGCTCATTCGTCCTGCTCCCACTGGCAAAAGGAGTAGATGTCATAGATTTAGGGGAAATGGGAAACAGTTAATATTTGATTACAATATTCAAATTTGTTGTCATTATGCCAAGTACAGGAACAGAGCATAACCAAAAGAAATGTGCATCTTTTTAATAAACTTTACTTTGAGCAATTCAATTTTAAAAAGACGTAAAGTTTGACAATTAAAGCACACATCTAATCAGAGTGTAAATGAATGGTAAAGTGCATGGGAGTGTGCATTTATATACATCATATGTGTACTTTTCATGCACAGCAGTAGAAGAAAGACTAATGTACATGTGAGTAAATATAGATGTTTACAGGGTAGAGAAATTAAGTACCGTATGCCATGCTGGGATGAGGGGAGAATATAGCCTGCAGCAGAAAATTGTTCACTATGGTTTTACTCAGCGAAATTTACACAGTATCCTGTGTCTGTGTGAAAAGTCCACTGAAACACATAATGTTTTGTGTGTCACAATCAATGATAGAAAACATTTTCAATCTCCTGAACCAAGCGTTGTAGTGGCCACATGAGATTGGTTCTTTCCCCATGGTAGATCAGCCTGCTACGGCAAAGAACGCCGGCACAACGGCTTCAGTCTCGATCAGCGGAGTGCAGATCTATATCCGGGTTCCGTAGCCGTCGCAAAATCCGCCCTTGCTTAAAGTCCCTATTGTGTCAATAGTGAATACAAGATAGTATTATAAAAGTCTGCTGACACTCCCTTAAGCTATCCATAGAATTCAAACACTGTAGTAAAAGGGCACTGACAATTGCATCAAAGAGTGGGCAGACTTGAGTGAAACTACCTATGCTGCTTGTATATACTGGCCAACCTTTGTGGAATTCTATGATCTTCCCTTTCAGGTGTCACAATAGGAATACTTTCTTATCAATAAGGGTGGCCATTTTAAGCTCCCTTCAGATCCCCACAACTCCATGACATCGTCCATTTTACTGTTTTTAATTCTATGGAGCTGACATCATGGAAACTGACTGTGTGATCGAATGGATAAGGTGTCAGTCCTTGGTTCAGAAGATTAAAGAGACCCTTAACAATACTTTAACGCGTGTGCATTTTAAAAGTAGACAGCTGTTTCTTAAAAATTAACCTGAAAAAACATGAGGCTTCAATTAAAGGACTAGTATAATTCAACCTGACCGTGTGACCTAATCATATGGCATATAAAGGATAAGTTATATAACTTTGCTGCAGAATTTGAATAGACAAAAAATGACGTCATATGCTCTAATGTCCATAAACGTTTCTTCAACCACAATTGGATAATGTCATGAGGTAAAGGAGAGGTGTAAAGGGGAATTCAAAACGGCTAAGGAAGACAACCGTGCTGCTACGACAATCCAATGCATTTACTGGCCAACTTGATCATGCCATTCTTGCCCATCACGTTCCTTTGTTTTTTGTGATTGCCCGTATGGATGGTCGTCACTTTAAATGGTTCAGCCACACTGAATGGCTGGATGGCGTTATCACCTTTGTTTTTATGAAGAATGGTTTCGTGTACCCTATGTCAAAGGTGATACGTTAGGAAGCATTGAAGCACCTTTTCTTTACATTTACAAAACTGGAATACACTTCTCATGGCTGCCGTGTATACACTTCCAGCTCATTTTCTAGAAGTTAGCCACTTTCCGTGACAAAAAACACTATTCCAACATGGCCCTGATCTTCGGATTGATTGTTGGAGAACCTTCAAGGGTGTTTCATGGGGGTGCTTGTTAATGTATCTTGCGGTATTTCCTACATAAAAACTTTCTTTAAAGTTGGTGCTTGTTAATATGAACTGGTAGCTGTTTCGTCAAAAGAAACCAGTTAAAGAACTTGGAACCTTTTCTTCATGACAATAAAGCAATTCAGTCATATGATGTTACCTAATATGAAGGGCCCCTAATGGAGAAATTCCTGGCTACGGATCTGAAGACGAAGGACTGTAGTCCCTTCTTGCTTGTTTGACACTTGTGTTTATATCACTTGCAAGCTGTTTTTTACGGTCCGATACACAGGGCACCTGATTTTGGATAAGGTAATTGAGCATACCTTGTTCAATAACAGAGCTTTTGAATGTAACATAGTAGTAGTAATGTATGAAAGCAAACTAATAGGTGAGGTTTCTGACTTTGAGCCAGAACATTGAGGATCTGAGTCCCTTCATAAGTGTCTTCTGGTCGTGGTTTTTCATGTTATCTGGCTGCGGTTTTAGAAAGAACCTTGACAAAACTCACAAAACCACTGTCAAGGGACAAGCAAAACTCAACCTGACCATGTGAACTAATACATCAGGCAAATATTGGATAATTTAGTTGACTCAAGTATTAAGACTGACAGTTGGAGACCATTCATGGTTGTTTAGTGCTGGTGCTTTTTAATGTCACTTGCCAGCTGTTTCTCGGGCAAAAACTTTCTTTTAAGCTGGTACTTGTTAACACGACTTGGTCACAGTTTCTGCAACAGAAACTTGAAACTAACACTCACAAGGCTTTGTTTAAGGGAATAACATAAGTCAACCCCAATGATGTCACCTAATATGAAAGGACACCTAATGGAGGAGCTTTCTGACTCCGGATCAAAAGATTGAGGACTTGAGTCTTTGCATAGTTGTGTGATGGTGGTGTTTTTTCATATCATCTTGCTGGTGTTACTAACACTGAAATCTGAGAAAAAAACTCACCAAACTTCAGTCAAGGGGCTAACATTGCTCAGCCTGACCATACGGTCGAAACACCTGAGTTTGGATCTGGAGAGTGATTGAGCATGAGAGTTTTTCAATGACAGGGCTGTTTAACTCAACATGACAGCGGTTATTTGACATGGCACTGATCAACCGCTGTCAGTTCTCACAGCTCACTGTTCGGAGTCAGCCTTGTCATGCAATGACCACGTGGCCTAATGGATAAGGCGTCTGACTTCGGATCAGAAGACTGAGGGTTCGAGTCCCTTCGTGGTTGGAATTGTGCATTTCATCTGGACCAGCAACAATGGCAGATTTTGCAATGCCTATGGCACCTGGAAAAAAGTGTCTCAAGTGCTGGTGCTGTCACTGTCAAATCCAGCAGAGACTTTAAACAACAGTGGATTTTAATCAGGGTTTGTCAGCAAAGTAGTTAATTCAGTGTGAGTGCTCATTCGTCCTGCTCCCACTGGCAAAAGGAGTAGATGTCATAGATTTAGGGGAAATGGGAAACAGTTAATATTTGATTACAATATTCAAATTTGTTGTCATTATGCCAAGTACAGGAACAGAGCATAACCAAAAGAAATGTGCATCTTTTTAATAAACTTTACTTTGAGCAATTCAATTTTAAAAAGACGTAAAGTTTGACAATTAAAGCACACATCTAATCAGAGTGTAAATGAATGGTAAAGTGCATGGGAGTGTGCATTTATATACATCATATGTGTACTTTTCATGCACAGCAGTAGAAGAAAGACTAATGTACATGTGAGTAAATATAGATGTTTACAGGGTAGAGAAATTAAGTACCGTATGCCATGCTGGGATGAGGGGAGAATATAGCCTGCAGCAGAAAATTGTTCACTATGGTTTTACTCAGCGAAATTTACACAGTATCCTGTGTCTGTGTGAAAAGTCCACAGAAACACATAATGTTTAGTGTGTCACAATCAATTATAGAAAACATTTTCAATCTCCTGAACCAAGCGTTGTAGTGGCCACGTGAGATTGGTTCTTTCCCCATGGTAGATCAGCCTGCTACGGCAAAGAACGCCGGCACAACGGCTTCAGTCTTGATCAGCGGAGTGCAGATCTATATCCGGGTGCCGTAGCCGTCGCAAAATGCGCCCTTGCTTAAAGTCCCTATTGTGTCAATAGTGAATACAAGATAGTATTATAAAAGTCTGCTGACACTCCCTTAAGCTATCCGTAGAATTCAAACACTGTAGTAAAAGGGCACTGACAATTGCATCAAAGAGTGGGCAGACTTGAGTGAAACTACCTATGCTGCTTGTATATTCTGGCCAACCTTTGTGGAATTCTATGATCTTCCCTTTCAGGTGTCACAATAGGAATACTTACTTATCAATAAGGGTGGCCATTTTAAGCTCCCTTCAGATCCCCACAACTCCATGACATCGTCCATTTTACTGTTTTTAATTCTATGGAGCTGACATCATGGAAACTGACTGTGTGATCGAATGGATAAGGTGTCAGTCCTTGGTTCAGAAGATTAAAGAGACCCTTAACAATACTTTAACGCGTGTGCATTTTAAAAGTAGACAGCTGTTTCTTAAAAATTAACCTGAAAAAACATGAGGCTTCAATTAAAGGACTAGTATAATTCAACCTGACCGTGTGACCTAATCATATGGCATATAAAGGATAAGTTATATAACTTTGCTGCAGAATTTGAATAGACAAAAAATGACGTCATATGCTCTAATGTCCATAAACGTTTCTTCAACCACAATTGGATAATGTCATGAGGTAAAGGAGAGGTGTAAAGGGGAATTCAAAACGGCTAAGGAAGACAACCGTGCTGCTACGACAATCCAATGCATTTACTGGCCAACTTGATCATGCCATTCTTGCCCATCACGTTCCTTTGTTTTTTGTGATTGCCCGTATGGATGGTCGTCACTTTAAATGGTTCAGCCACACTGAATGGCTGGATGGCGTTATCACCTTTGTTTTTATGAAGAATGGTTTCGTGTACCCTATGTCAAAGGTGATACGTTAGGAAGCATTGAAGCACCTTTTCTTTACATTTACAAAACTGGAATACACTTCTCATGGCTGCCGTGTATACACTTCCAGCTCATTTTCTAGAAGTTAGCCACTTTCCGTGACAAAAAACACTATTCCAACATGGCCCTGATCTTCGGATTGATTGTTGGAGAACCTTCAAGGGTGTTTCATGGGGGTGCTTGTTAATGTATCTTGCGGTATTTCCTACATAAAAACTTTCTTTAAAGTTGGTGCTTGTTAATATGAACTGGTAGCTGTTTCGTCAAAAGAAACCAGTTAAAGAACTTGGAACCTTTTCTTCATGACAATAAAGCAATTCAGTCATATGATGTTACCTAATATGAAGGGCCCCTAATGGAGAAATTCCTGGCTACGGATCTGAAGACGAAGGACTGTAGTCCCTTCTTGCTTGTTTGACACTTGTGTTTATATCACTTGCAAGCTGTTTTTTACGGTCCGATACACAGGGCACCTGATTTTGGATAAGGTAATTGAGCATACCTTGTTCAATAACAGAGCTTTTGAATGTAACATAGTAGTAGTAATGTATGAAAGCAAACTAATAGGTGAGGTTTCTGACTTTGAGCCAGAACATTGAGGATCTGAGTCCCTTCATAAGTGTCTTCTGGTCGTGGTTTTTCATGTTATCTGGCTGCGGTTTTAGAAAGAACCTTGACAAAACTCACAAAACCACTGTCAAGGGACAAGCAAAACTCAACCTGACCATGTGAACTAATACATCAGGCAAATATTGGATAATTTAGTTGACTCAAGTATTAAGACTGACAGTTGGAGACCATTCATGGTTGTTTAGTGCTGGTGCTTTTTAATGTCACTTGCCAGCTGTTTCTCGGGCAAAAACTTTCTTTTAAGCTGGTACTTGTTAACACGACTTGGTCACAGTTTCTGCAACAGAAACTTGAAACTAACACTCACAAGGCTTTGTTTAAGGGAATAACATAAGTCAACCCCAATGATGTCACCTAATATGAAAGGACACCTAATGGAGGAGCTTTCTGACTCCGGATCAAAAGATTGAGGACTTGAGTCTTTGCATAGTTGTGTGATGGTGGTGTTTTTTCATATCATCTTGCTGGTGTTACTAACACTGAAATCTGAGAAAAAAACTCACCAAACTTCAGTCAAGGGGCTAACATTGCTCAGCCTGACCATACGGTCGAAACACCTGAGTTTGGATCTGGAGAGTGATTGAGCATGAGAGTTTTTCAATGACAGGGCTGTTTAACTCAACATGACAGCGGTTATTTGACATGGCACTGATCAACCGCTGTCAGTTCTCACAGCTCACTGTTCGGAGTCAGCCTTGTCATGCAATGACCACGTGGCCTAATGGATAAGGCGTCTGACTTCGGATCAGAAGACTGAGGGTTCGAGTCCCTTCGTGGTTGGAATTGTGCATTTCATCTGGACCAGCAACAATGGCAGATTTTGCAATGCCTATGGCACCTGGAAAAAAGTGTCTCAAGTGCTGGTGCTGTCACTGTCAAATCCAGCAGAGACTTTAAACAACAGTGGATTTTAATCAGGGTTTGTCAGCAAAGTAGTTAATTCAGTGTGAGTGCTCATTCGTCCTGCTCCCACTGGCAAAAGGAGTAGATGTCATAGATTTAGGGGAAATGGGAAACAGTTAATATTTGATTACAATATTCAAATTTGTTGTCATTATGCCAAGTACAGGAACAGAGCATAACCAAAAGAAATGTGCATCTTTTTAATAAACTTTACTTTGAGCAATTCAATTTTAAAAAGACGTAAAGTTTGACAATTAAAGCACACATCTAATCAGAGTGTAAATGAATGGTAAAGTGCATGGGAGTGTGCATTTATATACATCATATGTGTACTTTTCATGCACAGCAGTAGAAGAAAGACTAATGTACATGTGAGTAAATATAGATGTTTACAGGGTAGAGAAATTAAGTACCGTATGCCATGCTGGGATGAGGGGAGAATATAGCCTGCAGCAGAAAATTGTTCACTATGGTTTTACTCAGCGAAATTTACACAGTATCCTGTGTCTGTGTGAAAAGTCCACTGAAACACATAATGTTTTGTGTGTCACAATCAATGATAGAAAACATTTTCAATCTCCTGAACCAAGCGTTGTAGTGGCCACATGAGATTGGTTCTTTCCCCATGGTAGATCAGCCTGCTACGGCAAAGAACGCCGGCACAACGGCTTCAGTCTCGATCAGCGGAGTGCAGATCTATATCCGGGTTCCGTAGCCGTCGCAAAATCCGCCCTTGCTTAAAGTCCCTATTGTGTCAATAGTGAATACAAGATAGTATTATAAAAGTCTGCTGACACTCCCTTAAGCTATCCATAGAATTCAAACACTGTAGTAAAAGGGCACTGACAATTGCATCAAAGAGTGGGCAGACTTGAGTGAAACTACCTATGCTGCTTGTATATACTGGCCAACCTTTGTGGAATTCTATGATCTTCCCTTTCAGGTGTCACAATAGGAATACTTTCTTATCAATAAGGGTGGCCATTTTAAGCTCCCTTCAGATCCCCACAACTCCATGACATCGTCCATTTTACTGTTTTTAATTCTATGGAGCTGACATCATGGAAACTGACTGTGTGATCGAATGGATAAGGTGTCAGTCCTTGGTTCAGAAGATTAAAGAGACCCTTAACAATACTTTAACGCGTGTGCATTTTAAAAGTAGACAGCTGTTTCTTAAAAATTAACCTGAAAAAACATGAGGCTTCAATTAAAGGACTAGTATAATTCAACCTGACCGTGTGACCTAATCATATGGCATATAAAGGATAAGTTATATAACTTTGCTGCAGAATTTGAATAGACAAAAAATGACGTCATATGCTCTAATGTCCATAAACGTTTCTTCAACCACAATTGGATAATGTCATGAGGTAAAGGAGAGGTGTAAAGGGGAATTCAAAACGGCTAAGGAAGACAACCGTGCTGCTACGACAATCCAATGCATTTACTGGCCAACTTGATCATGCCATTCTTGCCCATCACGTTCCTTTGTTTTTTGTGATTGCCCGTATGGATGGTCGTCACTTTAAATGGTTCAGCCACACTGAATGGCTGGATGGCGTTATCACCTTTGTTTTTATGAAGAATGGTTTCGTGTACCCTATGTCAAAGGTGATACGTTAGGAAGCATTGAAGCACCTTTTCTTTACATTTACAAAACTGGAATACACTTCTCATGGCTGCCGTGTATACACTTCCAGCTCATTTTCTAGAAGTTAGCCACTTTCCGTGACAAAAAACACTATTCCAACATGGCCCTGATCTTCGGATTGATTGTTGGAGAACCTTCAAGGGTGTTTCATGGGGGTGCTTGTTAATGTATCTTGCGGTATTTCCTACATAAAAACTTTCTTTAAAGTTGGTGCTTGTTAATATGAACTGGTAGCTGTTTCGTCAAAAGAAACCAGTTAAAGAACTTGGAACCTTTTCTTCATGACAATAAAGCAATTCAGTCATATGATGTTACCTAATATGAAGGGCCCCTAATGGAGAAATTCCTGGCTACGGATCTGAAGACGAAGGACTGTAGTCCCTTCTTGCTTGTTTGACACTTGTGTTTATATCACTTGCAAGCTGTTTTTTACGGTCCGATACACAGGGCACCTGATTTTGGATAAGGTAATTGAGCATACCTTGTTCAATAACAGAGCTTTTGAATGTAACATAGTAGTAGTAATGTATGAAAGCAAACTAATAGGTGAGGTTTCTGACTTTGAGCCAGAACATTGAGGATCTGAGTCCCTTCATAAGTGTCTTCTGGTCGTGGTTTTTCATGTTATCTGGCTGCGGTTTTAGAAAGAACCTTGACAAAACTCACAAAACCACTGTCAAGGGACAAGCAAAACTCAACCTGACCATGTGAACTAATACATCAGGCAAATATTGGATAATTTAGTTGACTCAAGTATTAAGACTGACAGTTGGAGACCATTCATGGTTGTTTAGTGCTGGTGCTTTTTAATGTCACTTGCCAGCTGTTTCTCGGGCAAAAACTTTCTTTTAAGCTGGTACTTGTTAACACGACTTGGTCACAGTTTCTGCAACAGAAACTTGAAACTAACACTCACAAGGCTTTGTTTAAGGGAATAACATAAGTCAACCCCAATGATGTCACCTAATATGAAAGGACACCTAATGGAGGAGCTTTCTGACTCCGGATCAAAAGATTGAGGACTTGAGTCTTTGCATAGTTGTGTGATGGTGGTGTTTTTTCATATCATCTTGCTGGTGTTACTAACACTGAAATCTGAGAAAAAAACTCACCAAACTTCAGTCAAGGGGCTAACATTGCTCAGCCTGACCATACGGTCGAAACACCTGAGTTTGGATCTGGAGAGTGATTGAGCATGAGAGTTTTTCAATGACAGGGCTGTTTAACTCAACATGACAGCGGTTATTTGACATGGCACTGATCAACCGCTGTCAGTTCTCACAGCTCACTGTTCGGAGTCAGCCTTGTCATGCAATGACCACGTGGCCTAATGGATAAGGCGTCTGACTTCGGATCAGAAGACTGAGGGTTCGAGTCCCTTCGTGGTTGGAATTGTGCATTTCATCTGGACCAGCAACAATGGCAGATTTTGCAATGCCTATGGCACCTGGAAAAAAGTGTCTCAAGTGCTGGTGCTGTCACTGTCAAATCCAGCAGAGACTTTAAACAACAGTGGATTTTAATCAGGGTTTGTCAGCAAAGTAGTTAATTCAGTGTGAGTGCTCATTCGTCCTGCTCCCACTGGCAAAAGGAGTAGATGTCATAGATTTAGGGGAAATGGGAAACAGTTAATATTTGATTACAATATTCAAATTTGTTGTCATTATGCCAAGTACAGGAACAGAGCATAACCAAAAGAAATGTGCATCTTTTTAATAAACTTTACTTTGAGCAATTCAATTTTAAAAAGACGTAAAGTTTGACAATTAAAGCACACATCTAATCAGAGTGTAAATGAATGGTAAAGTGCATGGGAGTGTGCATTTATATACATCATATGTGTACTTTTCATGCACAGCAGTAGAAGAAAGACTAATGTACATGTGAGTAAATATAGATGTTTACAGGGTAGAGAAATTAAGTACCGTATGCCATGCTGGGATGAGGGGAGAATATAGCCTGCAGCAGAAAATTGTTCACTATGGTTTTACTCAGCGAAATTTACACAGTATCCTGTGTCTGTGTGAAAAGTCCACTGAAACACATAATGTTTTGTGTGTCACAATCAATGATAGAAAACATTTTCAATCTCCTGAACCAAGCGTTGTAGTGGCCACATGAGATTGGTTCTTTCCCCATGGTAGATCAGCCTGCTACGGCAAAGAACGCCGGCACAACGGCTTCAGTCTCGATCAGCGGAGTGCAGATCTATATCCGGGTTCCGTAGCCGTCGCAAAATCCGCCCTTGCTTAAAGTCCCTATTGTGTCAATAGTGAATACAAGATAGTATTATAAAAGTCTGCTGACACTCCCTTAAGCTATCCATAGAATTCAAACACTGTAGTAAAAGGGCACTGACAATTGCATCAAAGAGTGGGCAGACTTGAGTGAAACTACCTATGCTGCTTGTATATACTGGCCAACCTTTGTGGAATTCTATGATCTTCCCTTTCAGGTGTCACAATAGGAATACTTTCTTATCAATAAGGGTGGCCATTTTAAGCTCCCTTCAGATCCCCACAACTCCATGACATCGTCCATTTTACTGTTTTTAATTCTATGGAGCTGACATCATGGAAACTGACTGTGTGATCGAATGGATAAGGTGTCAGTCCTTGGTTCAGAAGATTAAAGAGACCCTTAACAATACTTTAACGCGTGTGCATTTTAAAAGTAGACAGCTGTTTCTTAAAAATTAACCTGAAAAAACATGAGGCTTCAATTAAAGGACTAGTATAATTCAACCTGACCGTGTGACCTAATCATATGGCATATAAAGGATAAGTTATATAACTTTGCTGCAGAATTTGAATAGACAAAAAATGACGTCATATGCTCTAATGTCCATAAACGTTTCTTCAACCACAATTGGATAATGTCATGAGGTAAAGGAGAGGTGTAAAGGGGAATTCAAAACGGCTAAGGAAGACAACCGTGCTGCTACGACAATCCAATGCATTTACTGGCCAACTTGATCATGCCATTCTTGCCCATCACGTTCCTTTGTTTTTTGTGATTGCCCGTATGGATGGTCGTCACTTTAAATGGTTCAGCCACACTGAATGGCTGGATGGCGTTATCACCTTTGTTTTTATGAAGAATGGTTTCGTGTACCCTATGTCAAAGGTGATACGTTAGGAAGCATTGAAGCACCTTTTCTTTACATTTACAAAACTGGAATACACTTCTCATGGCTGCCGTGTATACACTTCCAGCTCATTTTCTAGAAGTTAGCCACTTTCCGTGACAAAAAACACTATTCCAACATGGCCCTGATCTTCGGATTGATTGTTGGAGAACCTTCAAGGGTGTTTCATGGGGGTGCTTGTTAATGTATCTTGCGGTATTTCCTACATAAAAACTTTCTTTAAAGTTGGTGCTTGTTAATATGAACTGGTAGCTGTTTCGTCAAAAGAAACCAGTTAAAGAACTTGGAACCTTTTCTTCATGACAATAAAGCAATTCAGTCATATGATGTTACCTAATATGAAGGGCCCCTAATGGAGAAATTCCTGGCTACGGATCTGAAGACGAAGGACTGTAGTCCCTTCTTGCTTGTTTGACACTTGTGTTTATATCACTTGCAAGCTGTTTTTTACGGTCCGATACACAGGGCACCTGATTTTGGATAAGGTAATTGAGCATACCTTGTTCAATAACAGAGCTTTTGAATGTAACATAGTAGTAGTAATGTATGAAAGCAAACTAATAGGTGAGGTTTCTGACTTTGAGCCAGAACATTGAGGATCTGAGTCCCTTCATAAGTGTCTTCTGGTCGTGGTTTTTCATGTTATCTGGCTGCGGTTTTAGAAAGAACCTTGACAAAACTCACAAAACCACTGTCAAGGGACAAGCAAAACTCAACCTGACCATGTGAACTAATACATCAGGCAAATATTGGATAATTTAGTTGACTCAAGTATTAAGACTGACAGTTGGAGACCATTCATGGTTGTTTAGTGCTGGTGCTTTTTAATGTCACTTGCCAGCTGTTTCTCGGGCAAAAACTTTCTTTTAAGCTGGTACTTGTTAACACGACTTGGTCACAGTTTCTGCAACAGAAACTTGAAACTAACACTCACAAGGCTTTGTTTAAGGGAATAACATAAGTCAACCCCAATGATGTCACCTAATATGAAAGGACACCTAATGGAGGAGCTTTCTGACTCCGGATCAAAAGATTGAGGACTTGAGTCTTTGCATAGTTGTGTGATGGTGGTGTTTTTTCATATCATCTTGCTGGTGTTACTAACACTGAAATCTGAGAAAAAAACTCACCAAACTTCAGTCAAGGGGCTAACATTGCTCAGCCTGACCATACGGTCGAAACACCTGAGTTTGGATCTGGAGAGTGATTGAGCATGAGAGTTTTTCAATGACAGGGCTGTTTAACTCAACATGACAGCGGTTATTTGACATGGCACTGATCAACCGCTGTCAGTTCTCACAGCTCACTGTTCGGAGTCAGCCTTGTCATGCAATGACCTCGTGGCCTAATGGATAAGGCGTCTGACTTCGGATCAGAAGACTGAGGGTTCGAGTCCCTTCGTGGTTGGAATTGTGCATTTCATCTGGACCAGCAACAATGGCAGATTTTGCAATGCCTATGGCACCTGGAAAAAAGTGTCTCAAGTGCTGTCACTGTCAAATCCAGCAGAGACTTTAAACAACAGTGGATTTTAATCAGGGTTTGTCAGCAAAGTAGTTAATTCAGTGTGAGTGCTCATTCGTCCTGCTCCCACTGGCAAAAGGAGTAGATGTCATAGATTTAGGGGAAATGGGAAACAGTTAATATTTGATTACAATATTCAAATTTGTTGTCATTATGCCAAGTACAGGAACAGAGCATAACCAAAAGAAATGTGCATCTTTTTAATAAACTTTACTTTGAGCAATTCAATTTTAAAAAGACGTAAAGTTTGACAATTAAAGCACACATCTAATCAGAGTGTAAATGAATGGTAAAGTGCATGGGAGTGTGCATTTATATACATCATATGTGTACTTTTCATGCACAGCAGTAGAAGAAAGACTAATGTACATGTGAGTAAATATAGATGTTTACAGGGTAGAGAAATTAAGTACCGTATGCCATGCTGGGATGAGGGGAGAATATAGCCTGCAGCAGAAAATTGTTCACTATGGTTTTACTCAGCGAAATTTACACAGTATCCTGTGTCTGTGTGAAAAGTCCACTGAAACACATAATGTTTTGTGTGTCACAATCAATGATAGAAAACATTTTCAATCTCCTGAACCAAGCGTTGTAGTGGCCACATGAGATTGGTTCTTTCCCCATGGTAGATCAGCCTGCTACGGCAAAGAACGCCGGCACAACGGCTTCAGTCTCGATCAGCGGAGTGCAGATCTATATCCGGGTTCCGTAGCCGTCGCAAAATCCGCCCTTGCTTAAAGTCCCTATTGTGTCAATAGTGAATACAAGATAGTATTATAAAAGTCTGCTGACACTCCCTTAAGCTATCCATAGAATTCAAACACTGTAGTAAAAGGGCACTGACAATTGCATCAAAGAGTGGGCAGACTTGAGTGAAACTACCTATGCTGCTTGTATATACTGGCCAACCTTTGTGGAATTCTATGATCTTCCCTTTCAGGTGTCACAATAGGAATACTTTCTTATCAATAAGGGTGGCCATTTTAAGCTCCCTTCAGATCCCCACAACTCCATGACATCGTCCATTTTACTGTTTTTAATTCTATGGAGCTGACATCATGGAAACTGACTGTGTGATCGAATGGATAAGGTGTCAGTCCTTGGTTCAGAAGATTAAAGAGACCCTTAACAATACTTTAACGCGTGTGCATTTTAAAAGTAGACAGCTGTTTCTTAAAAATTAACCTGAAAAAACATGAGGCTTCAATTAAAGGACTAGTATAATTCAACCTGACCGTGTGACCTAATCATATGGCATATAAAGGATAAGTTATATAACTTTGCTGCAGAATTTGAATAGACAAAAAATGACGTCATATGCTCTAATGTCCATAAACGTTTCTTCAACCACAATTGGATAATGTCATGAGGTAAAGGAGAGGTGTAAAGGGGAATTCAAAACGGCTAAGGAAGACAACCGTGCTGCTACGACAATCCAATGCATTTACTGGCCAACTTGATCATGCCATTCTTGCCCATCACGTTCCTTTGTTTTTTGTGATTGCCCGTATGGATGGTCGTCACTTTAAATGGTTCAGCCACACTGAATGGCTGGATGGCGTTATCACCTTTGTTTTTATGAAGAATGGTTTCGTGTACCCTATGTCAAAGGTGATACGTTAGGAAGCATTGAAGCACCTTTTCTTTACATTTACAAAACTGGAATACACTTCTCATGGCTGCCGTGTATACACTTCCAGCTCATTTTCTAGAAGTTAGCCACTTTCCGTGACAAAAAACACTATTCCAACATGGCCCTGATCTTCGGATTGATTGTTGGAGAACCTTCAAGGGTGTTTCATGGGGGTGCTTGTTAATGTATCTTGCGGTATTTCCTACATAAAAACTTTCTTTAAAGTTGGTGCTTGTTAATATGAACTGGTAGCTGTTTCGTCAAAAGAAACCAGTTAAAGAACTTGGAACCTTTTCTTCATGACAATAAAGCAATTCAGTCATATGATGTTACCTAATATGAAGGGCCCCTAATGGAGAAATTCCTGGCTACGGATCTGAAGACGAAGGACTGTAGTCCCTTCTTGCTTGTTTGACACTTGTGTTTATATCACTTGCAAGCTGTTTTTTACGGTCCGATACACAGGGCACCTGATTTTGGATAAGGTAATTGAGCATACCTTGTTCAATAACAGAGCTTTTGAATGTAACATAGTAGTAGTAATGTATGAAAGCAAACTAATAGGTGAGGTTTCTGACTTTGAGCCAGAACATTGAGGATCTGAGTCCCTTCATAAGTGTCTTCTGGTCGTGGTTTTTCATGTTATCTGGCTGCGGTTTTAGAAAGAACCTTGACAAAACTCACAAAACCACTGTCAAGGGACAAGCAAAACTCAACCTGACCATGTGAACTAATACATCAGGCAAATATTGGATAATTTAGTTGACTCAAGTATTAAGACTGACAGTTGGAGACCATTCATGGTTGTTTAGTGCTGGTGCTTTTTAATGTCACTTGCCAGCTGTTTCTCGGGCAAAAACTTTCTTTTAAGCTGGTACTTGTTAACACGACTTGGTCACAGTTTCTGCAACAGAAACTTGAAACTAACACTCACAAGGCTTTGTTTAAGGGAATAACATAAGTCAACCCCAATGATGTCACCTAATATGAAAGGACACCTAATGGAGGAGCTTTCTGACTCCGGATCAAAAGATTGAGGACTTGAGTCTTTGCATAGTTGTGTGATGGTGGTGTTTTTTCATATCATCTTGCTGGTGTTACTAACACTGAAATCTGAGAAAAAAACTCACCAAACTTCAGTCAAGGGGCTAACATTGCTCAGCCTGACCATACGGTCGAAACACCTGAGTTTGGATCTGGAGAGTGATTGAGCATGAGAGTTTTTCAATGACAGGGCTGTTTAACTCAACATGACAGCGGTTATTTGACATGGCACTGATCAACCGCTGTCAGTTCTCACAGCTCACTGTTCGGAGTCAGCCTTGTCATGCAATGACCTCGTGGCCTAATGGATAAGGCGTCTGACTTCGGATCAGAAGACTGAGGGTTCGAGTCCCTTCGTGGTTGGAATTGTGCATTTCATCTGGACCAGCAACAATGGCAGATTTTGCAATGCCTATGGCACCTGGAAAAAAGTGTCTCAAGTGCTGTCACTGTCAAATCCAGCAGAGACTTTAAACAACAGTGGAATTTAATCAGGGTTTGTCAGCAAAGTAGTTAATTCAGTGTGAGTGCTCATTCGTCCTGCTCCCACTGGCAAAAGGAGTAGATGTCATAGATTTAGGGGAAATGGGAAACAGTTAATATTTGATTACAATATTCAAATTTGTTGTCATTATGCCAAGTACAGGAACAGAGCATAACCAAAAGAAATGTGCATCTTTTTAATAAACTTTACTTTGAGCAATTCAATTTTAAAAAGACGTAAAGTTTGACAATTAAAGCACACATCTAATCAGAGTGTAAATGAATGGTAAAGTGCATGGGAGTGTGCATTTATATACATCATATGTGTACTTTTCATGCACAGCAGTAGAAGAAAGACTAATGTACATGTGAGTAAATATAGATGTTTACAGGGTAGAGAAATTAAGTACCGTATGCCATGCTGGGATGAGGGGAGAATATAGCCTGCAGCAGAAAATTGTTCACTATGGTTTTACTCAGCGAAATTTACACAGTATCCTGTGTCTGTGTGAAAAGTCCACTGAAACACATAATGTTTTGTGTGTCACAATCAATGATAGAAAACATTTTCAATCTCCTGAACCAAGCGTTGTAGTGGCCACATGAGATTGGTTCTTTCCCCATGGTAGATCAGCCTGCTACGGCAAAGAACGCCGGCACAACGGCTTCAGTCTCGATCAGCGGAGTGCAGATCTATATCCGGGTTCCGTAGCCGTCGCAAAATCCGCCCTTGCTTAAAGTCCCTATTGTGTCAATAGTGAATACAAGATAGTATTATAAAAGTCTGCTGACACTCCCTTAAGCTATCCATAGAATTCAAACACTGTAGTAAAAGGGCACTGACAATTGCATCAAAGAGTGGGCAGACTTGAGTGAAACTACCTATGCTGCTTGTATATACTGGCCAACCTTTGTGGAATTCTATGATCTTCCCTTTCAGGTGTCACAATAGGAATACTTTCTTATCAATAAGGGTGGCCATTTTAAGCTCCCTTCAGATCCCCACAACTCCATGACATCGTCCATTTTACTGTTTTTAATTCTATGGAGCTGACATCATGGAAACTGACTGTGTGATCGAATGGATAAGGTGTCAGTCCTTGGTTCAGAAGATTAAAGAGACCCTTAACAATACTTTAACGCGTGTGCATTTTAAAAGTAGACAGCTGTTTCTTAAAAATTAACCTGAAAAAACATGAGGCTTCAATTAAAGGACTAGTATAATTCAACCTGACCGTGTGACCTAATCATATGGCATATAAAGGATAAGTTATATAACTTTGCTGCAGAATTTGAATAGACAAAAAATGACGTCATATGCTCTAATGTCCATAAACGTTTCTTCAACCACAATTGGATAATGTCATGAGGTAAAGGAGAGGTGTAAAGGGGAATTCAAAACGGCTAAGGAAGACAACCGTGCTGCTACGACAATCCAATGCATTTACTGGCCAACTTGATCATGCCATTCTTGCCCATCACGTTCCTTTGTTTTTTGTGATTGCCCGTATGGATGGTCGTCACTTTAAATGGTTCAGCCACACTGAATGGCTGGATGGCGTTATCACCTTTGTTTTTATGAAGAATGGTTTCGTGTACCCTATGTCAAAGGTGATACGTTAGGAAGCATTGAAGCACCTTTTCTTTACATTTACAAAACTGGAATACACTTCTCATGGCTGCCGTGTATACACTTCCAGCTCATTTTCTAGAAGTTAGCCACTTTCCGTGACAAAAAACACTATTCCAACATGGCCCTGATCTTCGGATTGATTGTTGGAGAACCTTCAAGGGTGTTTCATGGGGGTGCTTGTTAATGTATCTTGCGGTATTTCTTACATAAAAACTTTCTTTAAAGTTGGTGCTTGTTAATATGAACTGGTAGCTGTTTCGTCAAAAGAAACCAGTTAAAGAACTTGGAACCTTTTCTTCATGACAATAAAGCAATTCAGTCATATGATGTTACCTAATATGAAGGGCCCCTAATGGAGAAATTCCTGGCTACGGATCTGAAGACGAAGGACTGTAGTCCCTTCTTGCTTGTTTGACACTTGTGTTTATATCACTTGCAAGCTGTTTTTTACGGTCCGATACACAGGGCACCTGATTTTGGATAAGGTAATTGAGCATACCTTGTTCAATAACAGAGCTTTTGAATGTAACATAGTAGTAGTAATGTATGAAAGCAAACTAATAGGTGAGGTTTCTGACTTTGAGCCAGAACATTGAGGATCTGAGTCCCTTCATAAGTGTCTTCTGGTCGTGGTTTTTCATGTTATCTGGCTGCGGTTTTAGAAAGAACCTTGACAAAACTCACAAAACCACTGTCAAGGGACAAGCAAAACTCAACCTGACCATGTGAACTAATACATCAGGCAAATATTGGATAATTTAGTTGACTCAAGTATTAAGACTGACAGTTGGAGACCATTCATGGTTGTTTAGTGCTGGTGCTTTTTAATGTCACTTGCCAGCTGTTTCTCGGGCAAAAACTTTCTTTTAAGCTGGTACTTGTTAACACGACTTGGTCACAGTTTCTGCAACAGAAACTTGAAACTAACACTCACAAGGCTTTGTTTAAGGGAATAACATAAGTCAACCCCAATGATGTCACCTAATATGAAAGGACACCTAATGGAGGAGCTTTCTGACTCCGGATCAAAAGATTGAGGACTTGAGTCTTTGCATAGTTGTGTGATGGTGGTGTTTTTTCATATCATCTTGCTGGTGTTACTAACACTGAAATCTGAGAAAAAAACTCACCAAACTTCAGTCAAGGGGCTAACATTGCTCAGCCTGACCATACGGTCGAAACACCTGAGTTTGGATCTGGAGAGTGATTGAGCATGAGAGTTTTTCAATGACAGGGCTGTTTAACTCAACATGACAGCGGTTATTTGACATGGCACTGATCAACCGCTGTCAGTTCTCACAGCTCACTGTTCGGAGTCAGCCTTGTCATGCAATGACCACGTGGCCTAATGGATAAGGCGTCTGACTTCGGATCAGAAGACTGAGGGTTCGAGTCCCTTCGTGGTTGGAATTGTGCATTTCATCTGGACCAGCAACAATGGCAGATTTTGCAATGCCTATGGCACCTGGAAAAAAGTGTCTCAAGTGCTGGTGCTGTCACTGTCAAATCCAGCAGAGACTTTAAACAACAGTGGATTTTAATCAGGGTTTGTCAGCAAAGTAGTTAATTCAGTGTGAGTGCTCATTCGTCCTGCTCCCACTGGCAAAAGGAGTAGATGTCATAGATTTAGGGGAAATGGGAAACAGTTAATATTTGATTACAATATTCAAATTTGTTGTCATTATGCCAAGTACAGGAACAGAGCATAACCAAAAGAAATGTGCATCTTTTTAATAAACTTTACTTTGAGCAATTCAATTTTAAAAAGACGTAAAGTTTGACAATTAAAGCACACATCTAATCAGAGTGTAAATGAATGGTAAAGTGCATGGGAGTGTGCATTTATATACATCATATGTGTACTTTTCATGCACAGCAGTAGAAGAAAGACTAATGTACATGTGAGTAAATATAGATGTTTACAGGGTAGAGAAATTAAGTACCGTATGCCATGCTGGGATGAGGGGAGAATATAGCCTGCAGCAGAAAATTGTTCACTATGGTTTTACTCAGCGAAATTTACACAGTATCCTGTGTCTGTGTGAAAAGTCCACAGAAACACATAATGTTTAGTGTGTCACAATCAATTATAGAAAACATTTTCAATCTCCTGAACCAAGCGTTGTAGTGGCCACGTGAGATTGGTTCTTTCCCCATGGTAGATCAGCCTGCTACGGCAAAGAACGCCGGCACAACGGCTTCAGTCTTGATCAGCGGAGTGCAGATCTATATCCGGGTGCCGTAGCCGTCGCAAAATCCGCCCTTGCTTAAAGTCCCTATTGTGTCAATAGTGAATACAAGATAGTATTATAAAAGTCTGCTGACACTCCCTTAAGCTATCCGTAGAATTCAAACACTGTAGTAAAAGGGCACTGACAATTGCATCAAAGAGTGGGCAGACTTGAGTGAAACTACCTATGCTGCTTGTATATTCTGGCCAACCTTTGTGGAATTCTATGATCTTCCCTTTCAGGTGTCACAATAGGAATACTTACTTATCAATAAGGGTGGCCATTTTAAGCTCCCTTCAGATCCCCACAACTCCATGACATCGTCCATTTTACTGTTTTTAATTCTATGGAGCTGACATCATGGAAACTGACTGTGTGATCGAATGGATAAGGTGTCAGTCCTTGGTTCAGAAGATTAAAGAGACCCTTAACAATACTTTAACGCGTGTGCATTTTAAAAGTAGACAGCTGTTTCTTAAAAATTAACCTGAAAAAACATGAGGCTTCAATTAAAGGACTAGTATAATTCAACCTGACCGTGTGACCTAATCATATGGCATATAAAGGATAAGTTATATAACTTTGCTGCAGAATTTGAATAGACAAAAAATGACGTCATATGCTCTAATGTCCATAAACGTTTCTTCAACCACAATTGGATAATGTCATGAGGTAAAGGAGAGGTGTAAAGGGGAATTCAAAACGGCTAAGGAAGACAACCGTGCTGCTACGACAATCCAATGCATTTACTGGCCAACTTGATCATGCCATTCTTGCCCATCACGTTCCTTTGTTTTTTGTGATTGCCCGTATGGATGGTCGTCACTTTAAATGGTTCAGCCACACTGAATGGCTGGATGGCGTTATCACCTTTGTTTTTATGAAGAATGGTTTCGTGTACCCTATGTCAAAGGTGATACGTTAGGAAGCATTGAAGCACCTTTTCTTTACATTTACAAAACTGGAATACACTTCTCATGGCTGCCGTGTATACACTTCCAGCTCATTTTCTAGAAGTTAGCCACTTTCCGTGACAAAAAACACTATTCCAACATGGCCCTGATCTTCGGATTGATTGTTGGAGAACCTTCAAGGGTGTTTCATGGGGGTGCTTGTTAATGTATCTTGCGGTATTTCCTACATAAAAACTTTCTTTAAAGTTGGTGCTTGTTAATATGAACTGGTAGCTGTTTCGTCAAAAGAAACCAGTTAAAGAACTTGGAACCTTTTCTTCATGACAATAAAGCAATTCAGTCATATGATGTTACCTAATATGAAGGGCCCCTAATGGAGAAATTCCTGGCTACGGATCTGAAGACGAAGGACTGTAGTCCCTTCTTGCTTGTTTGACACTTGTGTTTATATCACTTGCAAGCTGTTTTTTACGGTCCGATACACAGGGCACCTGATTTTGGATAAGGTAATTGAGCATACCTTGTTCAATAACAGAGCTTTTGAATGTAACATAGTAGTAGTAATGTATGAAAGCAAACTAATAGGTGAGGTTTCTGACTTTGAGCCAGAACATTGAGGATCTGAGTCCCTTCATAAGTGTCTTCTGGTCGTGGTTTTTCATGTTATCTGGCTGCGGTTTTAGAAAGAACCTTGACAAAACTCACAAAACCACTGTCAAGGGACAAGCAAAACTCAACCTGACCATGTGAACTAATACATCAGGCAAATATTGGATAATTTAGTTGACTCAAGTATTAAGACTGACAGTTGGAGACCATTCATGGTTGTTTAGTGCTGGTGCTTTTTAATGTCACTTGCCAGCTGTTTCTCGGGCAAAAACTTTCTTTTAAGCTGGTACTTGTTAACACGACTTGGTCACAGTTTCTGCAACAGAAACTTGAAACTAACACTCACAAGGCTTTGTTTAAGGGAATAACATAAGTCAACCCCAATGATGTCACCTAATATGAAAGGACACCTAATGGAGGAGCTTTCTGACTCCGGATCAAAAGATTGAGGACTTGAGTCTTTGCATAGTTGTGTGATGGTGGTGTTTTTTCATATCATCTTGCTGGTGTTACTAACACTGAAATCTGAGAAAAAAACTCACCAAACTTCAGTCAAGGGGCTAACATTGCTCAGCCTGACCATACGGTCGAAACACCTGAGTTTGGATCTGGAGAGTGATTGAGCATGAGAGTTTTTCAATGACAGGGCTGTTTAACTCAACATGACAGCGGTTATTTGACATGGCACTGATCAACCGCTGTCAGTTCTCACAGCTCACTGTTCGGAGTCAGCCTTGTCATGCAATGACCACGTGGCCTAATGGATAAGGCGTCTGACTTTGGATCAGAAGACTGAGGGTTCGAGTCCCTTCGTGGTTGGAATTGTGCATTTCATCTGGACCAGCAACAATGGCAGATTTTGCAATGCCTATGGCACCTGGAAAAAAGTGTCTCAAGTGCTGGTGCTGTCACTGTCAAATCCAGCAGAGACTTTAAACAACAGTGGATTTTAATCAGGGTTTGTCAGCAAAGTAGTTAATTCAGTGTGAGTGCTCATTCGTCCTGCTCCCACTGGCAAAAGGAGTAGATGTCATAGATTTAGGGGAAATGGGAAACAGTTAATATTTGATTACAATATTCAAATTTGTTGTCATTATGCCAAGTACAGGAACAGAGCATAACCAAAAGAAATGTGCATCTTTTTAATAAACTTTACTTTGAGCAATTCAATTTTAAAAAGACGTAAAGTTTGACAATTAAAGCACACATCTAATCAGAGTGTAAATGAATGGTAAAGTGCATGGGAGTGTGCATTTATATACATCATATGTGTACTTTTCATGCACAGCAGTAGAAGAAAGACTAATGTACATGTGAGTAAATATAGATGTTTACAGGGTAGAGAAATTAAGTACCGTATGCCATGCTGGGATGAGGGGAGAATATAGCCTGCAGCAGAAAATTGTTCACTATGGTTTTACTCAGCGAAATTTACACAGTATCCTGTGTCTGTGTGAAAAGTCCACTGAAACACATAATGTTTTGTGTGTCACAATCAATGATAGAAAACATTTTCAATCTCCTGAACCAAGCGTTGTAGTGGCCACATGAGATTGGTTCTTTCCCCATGGTAGATCAGCCTGCTACGGCAAAGAACGCCGGCACAACGGCTTCAGTCTCGATCAGCGGAGTGCAGATCTATATCCGGGTTCCGTAGCCGTCGCAAAATCCGCCCTTGCTTAAAGTCCCTATTGTGTCAATAGTGAATACAAGATAGTATTATAAAAGTCTGCTGACACTCCCTTAAGCTATCCATAGAATTCAAACACTGTAGTAAAAGGGCACTGACAATTGCATCAAAGAGTGGGCAGACTTGAGTGAAACTACCTATGCTGCTTGTATATACTGGCCAACCTTTGTGGAATTCTATGATCTTCCCTTTCAGGTGTCACAATAGGAATACTTTCTTATCAATAAGGGTGGCCATTTTAAGCTCCCTTCAGATCCCCACAACTCCATGACATCGTCCATTTTACTGTTTTTAATTCTATGGAGCTGACATCATGGAAACTGACTGTGTGATCGAATGGATAAGGTGTCAGTCCTTGGTTCAGAAGATTAAAGAGACCCTTAACAATACTTTAACGCGTGTGCATTTTAAAAGTAGACAGCTGTTTCTTAAAAATTAACCTGAAAAAACATGAGGCTTCAATTAAAGGACTAGTATAATTCAACCTGACCGTGTGACCTAATCATATGGCATATAAAGGATAAGTTATATAACTTTGCTGCAGAATTTGAATAGACAAAAAATGACGTCATATGCTCTAATGTCCATAAACGTTTCTTCAACCACAATTGGATAATGTCATGAGGTAAAGGAGAGGTGTAAAGGGGAATTCAAAACGGCTAAGGAAGACAACCGTGCTGCTACGACAATCCAATGCATTTACTGGCCAACTTGATCATGCCATTCTTGCCCATCACGTTCCTTTGTTTTTTGTGATTGCCCGTATGGATGGTCGTCACTTTAAATGGTTCAGCCACACTGAATGGCTGGATGGCGTTATCACCCTTGTTTTTATGAAGAATGGTTTCGTGTACCCTATGTCAAAGGTGATACGTTAGGAAGCATTGAAGCACCTTTTCTTTACATTTACAAAACTGGAATACACTTCTCATGGCTGCCGTGTATACACTTCCAGCTCATTTTCTAGAAGTTAGCCACTTTCCGTGACAAAAAACACTATTCCAACATGGCCCTGATCTTCGGATTGATTGTTGGAGAACCTTCAAGGGTGTTTCATGGGGGTGCTTGTTAATGTATCTTGCGGTATTTACTACATAAAAACTTTCTTTAAAGTTGGTGCTTGTTAATATGAACTGGTAGCTGTTTCGTCAAAAGAAACCAGTTAAAGAACTTGGAACCTTTTCTTCATGACAATAAAGCAATTCAGTCATATGATGTTACCTAATATGAAGGGCCCCTAATGGAGAAATTCCTGGCTACGGATCTGAAGACGAAGGACTGTAGTCCCTTCTTGCTTGTTTGACACTTGTGTTTATATCACTTGCAAGCTGTTTTTTACGGTCCGATACACAGGGCACCTGATTTTGGATAAGGTAATTGAGCATACCTTGTTCAATAACAGAGCTTTTGAATGTAACATAGTAGTAGTAATGTATGAAAGCAAACTAATAGGTGAGGTTTCTGACTTTGAGCCAGAACATTGAGGATCTGAGTCCCTTCATAAGTGTCTTCTGGTCGTGGTTTTTCATGTTATCTGGCTGCGGTTTTAGAAAGAACCTTGACAAAACTCACAAAACCACTGTCAAGGGACAAGCAAAACTCAACCTGACCATGTGAACTAATACATCAGGCAAATATTGGATAATTTAGTTGACTCAAGTATTAAGACTGACAGTTGGAGACCATTCATGGTTGTTTAGTGCTGGTGCTTTTTAATGTCACTTGCCAGCTGTTTCTCGGGCAAAAACTTTCTTTTAAGCTGGTACTTGTTAACACGACTTGGTCACAGTTTCTGCAACAGAAACTTGAAACTAACACTCACAAGGCTTTGTTTAAGGGAATAACATAAGTCAACCCCAATGATGTCACCTAATATGAAAGGACACCTAATGGAGGAGCTTTCTGACTCCGGATCAAAAGATTGAGGACTTGAGTCTTTGCATAGTTGTGTGATGGTGGTGTTTTTTCATATCATCTTGCTGGTGTTACTAACACTGAAATCTGAGAAAAAAACTCACCAAACTTCAGTCAAGGGGCTAACATTGCTCAGCCTGACCATACGGTCGAAACACCTGAGTTTGGATCTGGAGAGTGATTGAGCATGAGAGTTTTTCAATGACAGGGCTGTTTAACTCAACATGACAGCGGTTATTTGACATGGCACTGATCAACCGCTGTCAGTTCTCACAGCTCACTGTTCGGAGTCAGCCTTGTCATGCAATGACCTCGTGGCCTAATGGATAAGGCGTCTGACTTCGGATCAGAAGACTGAGGGTTTGAGTCCCTTCGTGGTTGGAATTGTGCATTTCATCTGGACCAGCAACAATGGCAGATTTTGCAATGCCTATGGCACCTGGAAAAAAGTGTCTCAAGTGCTGTCACTGTCAAATCCAGCAGAGACTTTAAACAACAGTGGATTTTAATCAGGGTTTGTCAGCAAAGTAGTTAATTCAGTGTGAGTGCTCATTCGTCCTGCTCCCACTGGCAAAAGGAGTAGATGTCATAGATTTAGGGGAAATGGGAAACAGTTAATATTTGATTACAATATTCAAATTTGTTGTCATTATGCCAAGTACAGGAACAGAGCATAACCAAAAGAAATGTGCATCTTTTTAATAAACTTTACTTTGAGCAATTCAATTTTAAAAAGACGTAAAGTTTGACAATTAAAGCACACATCTAATCAGAGTGTAAATGAATGGTAAAGTGCATGGGAGTGTGCATTTATATACATCATATGTGTACTTTTCATGCACAGCAGTAGAAGAAAGACTAATGTACATGTGAGTAAATATAGATGTTTACAGGGTAGAGAAATTAAGTACCGTATGCCATGCTGGGATGAGGGGAGAATATAGCCTGCAGCAGAAAATTGTTCACTATGGTTTTACTCAGCGAAATTTACACAGTATCCTGTGTCTGTGTGAAAAGTCCACTGAAACACATAATGTTTTGTGTGTCACAATCAATGATAGAAAACATTTTCAATCTCCTGAACCAAGCGTTGTAGTGGCCACATGAGATTGGTTCTTTCCCCATGGTAGATCAGCCTGCTACGGCAAAGAACGCCGGCACAACGGCTTCAGTCTCGATCAGCGGAGTGCAGATCTATATCCGGGTTCCGTAGCCGTCGCAAAATCCGCCCTTGCTTAAAGTCCCTATTGTGTCAATAGTGAATACAAGATAGTATTATAAAAGTCTGCTGACACTCCCTTAAGCTATCCATAGAATTCAAACACTGTAGTAAAAGGGCACTGACAATTGCATCAAAGAGTGGGCAGACTTGAGTGAAACTACCTATGCTGCTTGTATATACTGGCCAACCTTTGTGGAATTCTATGATCTTCCCTTTCAGGTGTCACAATAGGAATACTTTCTTATCAATAAGGGTGGCCATTTTAAGCTCCCTTCAGATCCCCACAACTCCATGACATCGTCCATTTTACTGTTTTTAATTCTATGGAGCTGACATCATGGAAACTGACTGTGTGATCGAATGGATAAGGTGTCAGTCCTTGGTTCAGAAGATTAAAGAGACCCTTAACAATACTTTAACGCGTGTGCATTTTAAAAGTAGACAGCTGTTTCTTAAAAATTAACCTGAAAAAACATGAGGCTTCAATTAAAGGACTAGTATAATTCAACCTGACCGTGTGACCTAATCATATGGCATATAAAGGATAAGTTATATAACTTTGCTGCAGAATTTGAATAGACAAAAAATGACGTCATATGCTCTAATGTCCATAAACGTTTCTTCAACCACAATTGGATAATGTCATGAGGTAAAGGAGAGGTGTAAAGGGGAATTCAAAACGGCTAAGGAAGACAACCGTGCTGCTACGACAATCCAATGCATTTACTGGCCAACTTGATCATGCCATTCTTGCCCATCACGTTCCTTTGTTTTTTGTGATTGCCCGTATGGATGGTCGTCACTTTAAATGGTTCAGCCACACTGAATGGCTGGATGGCGTTATCACCCTTGTTTTTATGAAGAATGGTTTCGTGTACCCTATGTCAAAGGTGATACGTTAGGAAGCATTGAAGCACCTTTTCTTTACATTTACAAAACTGGAATACACTTCTCATGGCTGCCGTGTATACACTTCCAGCTCATTTTCTAGAAGTTAGCCACTTTCCGTGACAAAAAACACTATTCCAACATGGCCCTGATCTTCGGATTGATTGTTGGAGAACCTTCAAGGGTGTTTCATGGGGGTGCTTGTTAATGTATCTTGCGGTATTTACTACATAAAAACTTTCTTTAAAGTTGGTGCTTGTTAATATGAACTGGTAGCTGTTTCGTCAAAAGAAACCAGTTAAAGAACTTGGAACCTTTTCTTCATGACAATAAAGCAATTCAGTCATATGATGTTACCTAATATGAAGGGCCCCTAATGGAGAAATTCCTGGCTACGGATCTGAAGACGAAGGACTGTAGTCCCTTCTTGCTTGTTTGACACTTGTGTTTATATCACTTGCAAGCTGTTTTTTACGGTCCGATACACAGGGCACCTGATTTTGGATAAGGTAATTGAGCATACCTTGTTCAATAACAGAGCTTTTGAATGTAACATAGTAGTAGTAATGTATGAAAGCAAACTAATAGGTGAGGTTTCTGACTTTGAGCCAGAACATTGAGGATCTGAGTCCCTTCATAAGTGTCTTCTGGTCGTGGTTTTTCATGTTATCTGGCTGCGGTTTTAGAAAGAACCTTGACAAAACTCACAAAACCACTGTCAAGGGACAAGCAAAACTCAACCTGACCATGTGAACTAATACATCAGGCAAATATTGGATAATTTAGTTGACTCAAGTATTAAGACTGACAGTTGGAGACCATTCATGGTTGTTTAGTGCTGGTGCTTTTTAATGTCACTTGCCAGCTGTTTCTCGGGCAAAAACTTTCTTTTAAGCTGGTACTTGTTAACACGACTTGGTCACAGTTTCTGCAACAGAAACTTGAAACTAACACTCACAAGGCTTTGTTTAAGGGAATAACATAAGTCAACCCCAATGATGTCACCTAATATGAAAGGACACCTAATGGAGGAGCTTTCTGACTCCGGATCAAAAGATTGAGGACTTGAGTCTTTGCATAGTTGTGTGATGGTGGTGTTTTTTCATATCATCTTGCTGGTGTTACTAACACTGAAATCTGAGAAAAAAACTCACCAAACTTCAGTCAAGGGGCTAACATTGCTCAGCCTGACCATACGGTCGAAACACCTGAGTTTGGATCTGGAGAGTGATTGAGCATGAGAGTTTTTCAATGACAGGGCTGTTTAACTCAACATGACAGCGGTTATTTGACATGGCACTGATCAACCGCTGTCAGTTCTCACAGCTCACTGTTCGGAGTCAGCCTTGTCATGCAATGACCACGTGGCCTAATGGATAAGGCGTCTGACTTCGGATCAGAAGACTGAGGGTTCGAGTCCCTTCGTGGTTGGAATTGTGCATTTCATCTGGACCAGCAACAATGGCAGATTTTGCAATGCCTATGGCACCTGGAAAAAAGTGTCTCAAGTGCTGGTGCTGTCACTGTCAAATCCAGCAGAGACTTTAAACAACAGTGGATTTTAATCAGGGTTTGTCAGCAAAGTAGTTAATTCAGTGTGAGTGCTCATTCGTCCTGCTCCCACTGGCAAAAGGAGTAGATGTCATAGATTTAGGGGAAATGGGAAACAGTTAATATTTGATTACAATATTCAAATTTGTTGTCATTATGCCAAGTACAGGAACAGAGCATAACCAAAAGAAATGTGCATCTTTTTAATAAACTTTACTTTGAGCAATTCAATTTTAAAAAGACGTAAAGTTTGACAATTAAAGCACACATCTAATCAGAGTGTAAATGAATGGTAAAGTGCATGGGAGTGTGCATTTATATACATCATATGTGTACTTTTCATGCACAGCAGTAGAAGAAAGACTAATGTACATGTGAGTAAATATAGATGTTTACAGGGTAGAGAAATTAAGTACCGTATGCCATGCTGGGATGAGGGGAGAATATAGCCTGCAGCAGAAAATTGTTCACTATGGTTTTACTCAGCGAAATTTACACAGTATCCTGTGTCTGTGTGAAAAGTCCACAGAAACACATAATGTTTAGTGTGTCACAATCAATTATAGAAAACATTTTCAATCTCCTGAACCAAGCGTTGTAGTGGCCACGTGAGATTGGTTCTTTCCCCATGGTAGATCAGCCTGCTACGGCAAAGAACGCCGGCACAACGGCTTCAGTCTTGATCAGCGGAGTGCAGATCTATATCCGGGTGCCGTAGCCGTCGCAAAATCCGCCCTTGCTTAAAGTCCCTATTGTGTCAATAGTGAATACAAGATAGTATTATAAAAGTCTGCTGACACTCCCTTAAGCTATCCGTAGAATTCAAACACTGTAGTAAAAGGGCACTGACAATTGCATCAAAGAGTGGGCAGACTTGAGTGAAACTACCTATGCTGCTTGTATATTCTGGCCAACCTTTGTGGAATTCTATGATCTTCCCTTTCAGGTGTCACAATAGGAATACTTACTTATCAATAAGGGTGGCCATTTTAAGCTCCCTTCAGATCCCCACAACTCCATGACATCGTCCATTTTACTGTTTTTAATTCTATGGAGCTGACATCATGGAAACTGACTGTGTGATCGAATGGATAAGGTGTCAGTCCTTGGTTCAGAAGATTAAAGAGACCCTTAACAATACTTTAACGCGTGTGCATTTTAAAAGTAGACAGCTGTTTCTTAAAAATTAACCTGAAAAAACATGAGGCTTCAATTAAAGGACTAGTATAATTCAACCTGACCGTGTGACCTAATCATATGGCATATAAAGGATAAGTTATATAACTTTGCTGCAGAATTTGAATAGACAAAAAATGACGTCATATGCTCTAATGTCCATAAACGTTTCTTCAACCACAATTGGATAATGTCATGAGGTAAAGGAGAGGTGTAAAGGGGAATTCAAAACGGCTAAGGAAGACAACCGTGCTGCTACGACAATCCAATGCATTTACTGGCCAACTTGATCATGCCATTCTTGCCCATCACGTTCCTTTGTTTTTTGTGATTGCCCGTATGGATGGTCGTCACTTTAAATGGTTCAGCCACACTGAATGGCTGGATGGCGTTATCACCTTTGTTTTTATGAAGAATGGTTTCGTGTACCCTATGTCAAAGGTGATACGTTAGGAAGCATTGAAGCACCTTTTCTTTACATTTACAAAACTGGAATACACTTCTCATGGCTGCCGTGTATACACTTCCAGCTCATTTTCTAGAAGTTAGCCACTTTCCGTGACAAAAAACACTATTCCAACATGGCCCTGATCTTCGGATTGATTGTTGGAGAACCTTCAAGGGTGTTTCATGGGGGTGCTTGTTAATGTATCTTGCGGTATTTCCTACATAAAAACTTTCTTTAAAGTTGGTGCTTGTTAATATGAACTGGTAGCTGTTTCGTCAAAAGAAACCAGTTAAAGAACTTGGAACCTTTTCTTCATGACAATAAAGCAATTCAGTCATATGATGTTACCTAATATGAAGGGCCCCTAATGGAGAAATTCCTGGCTACGGATCTGAAGACGAAGGACTGTAGTCCCTTCTTGCTTGTTTGACACTTGTGTTTATATCACTTGCAAGCTGTTTTTTACGGTCCGATACACAGGGCACCTGATTTTGGATAAGGTAATTGAGCATACCTTGTTCAATAACAGAGCTTTTGAATGTAACATAGTAGTAGTAATGTATGAAGGCAAACTAATAGGTGAGGTTTCTGACTTTGAGCCAGAACATTGAGGATCTGAGTCCCTTCATAAGTGTCTTCTGGTCGTGGTTTTTCATGTTATCTGGCTGCGGTTTTAGAAAGAACCTTGACAAAACTCACAAAACCACTGTCAAGGGACAAGCAAAACTCAACCTGACCATGTGAACTAATACATCAGGCAAATATTGGATAATTTAGTTGACTCAAGTATTAAGACTGACAGTTGGAGACCATTCATGGTTGTTTAGTGCTGGTGCTTTTTAATGTCACTTGCCAGCTGTTTCTCGGGCAAAAACTTTCTTTTAAGCTGGTACTTGTTAACACGACTTGGTCACAGTTTCTGCAACAGAAACTTGAAACTAACACTCACAAGGCTTTGTTTAAGGGAATAACATAAGTCAACCCCAATGATGTCACCTAATATGAAAGGACACCTAATGGAGGAGCTTTCTGACTCCGGATCAAAAGATTGAGGACTTGAGTCTTTGCATAGTTGTGTGATGGTGGTGTTTTTTCATATCATCTTGCTGGTGTTACTAACACTGAAATCTGAGAAAAAAACTCACCAAACTTCAGTCAAGGGGCTAACATTGCTCAGCCTGACCATACGGTCGAAACACCTGAGTTTGGATCTGGAGAGTGATTGAGCATGAGAGTTTTTCAATGACAGGGCTGTTTAACTCAACATGACAGCGGTTATTTGACATGGCACTGATCAACCGCTGTCAGTTCTCACAGCTCACTGTTCGGAGTCAGCCTTGTCATGCAATGACCACGTGGCCTAATGGATAAGGCGTCTGACTTTGGATCAGAAGACTGAGGGTTCGAGTCCCTTCGTGGTTGGAATTGTGCATTTCATCTGGACCAGCAACAATGGCAGATTTTGCAATGCCTATGGCACCTGGAAAAAAGTGTCTCAAGTGCTGGTGCTGTCACTGTCAAATCCAGCAGAGACTTTAAACAACAGTGGATTTTAATCAGGGTTTGTCAGCAAAGTAGTTAATTCAGTGTGAGTGCTCATTCGTCCTGCTCCCACTGGCAAAAGGAGTAGATGTCATAGATTTAGGGGAAATGGGAAACAGTTAATATTTGATTACAATATTCAAATTTGTTGTCATTATGCCAAGTACAGGAACAGAGCATAACCAAAAGAAATGTGCATCTTTTTAATAAACTTTACTTTGAGCAATTCAATTTTAAAAAGACGTAAAGTTTGACAATTAAAGCACACATCTAATCAGAGTGTAAATGAATGGTAAAGTGCATGGGAGTGTGCATTTATATACATCATATGTGTACTTTTCATGCACAGCAGTAGAAGAAAGACTAATGTACATGTGAGTAAATATAGATGTTTACAGGGTAGAGAAATTAAGTACCGTATGCCATGCTGGGATGAGGGGAGAATATAGCCTGCAGCAGAAAATTGTTCACTATGGTTTTACTCAGCGAAATTTACACAGTATCCTGTGTCTGTGTGAAAAGTCCACTGAAACACATAATGTTTTGTGTGTCACAATCAATGATAGAAAACATTTTCAATCTCCTGAACCAAGCGTTGTAGTGGCCACATGAGATTGGTTCTTTCCCCATGGTAGATCAGCCTGCTACGGCAAAGAACGCCGGCACAACGGCTTCAGTCTCGATCAGCGGAGTGCAGATCTATATCCGGGTTCCGTAGCCGTCGCAAAATCCGCCCTTGCTTAAAGTCCCTATTGTGTCAATAGTGAATACAAGATAGTATTATAAAAGTCTGCTGACACTCCCTTAAGCTATCCATAGAATTCAAACACTGTAGTAAAAGGGCACTGACAATTGCATCAAAGAGTGGGCAGACTTGAGTGAAACTACCTATGCTGCTTGTATATACTGGCCAACCTTTGTGGAATTCTATGATCTTCCCTTTCAGGTGTCACAATAGGAATACTTTCTTATCAATAAGGGTGGCCATTTTAAGCTCCCTTCAGATCCCCACAACTCCATGACATCGTCCATTTTACTGTTTTTAATTCTATGGAGCTGACATCATGGAAACTGACTGTGTGATCGAATGGATAAGGTGTCAGTCCTTGGTTCAGAAGATTAAAGAGACCCTTAACAATACTTTAACGCGTGTGCATTTTAAAAGTAGACAGCTGTTTCTTAAAAATTAACCTGAAAAAACATGAGGCTTCAATTAAAGGACTAGTATAATTCAACCTGACCGTGTGACCTAATCATATGGCATATAAAGGATAAGTTATATAACTTTGCTGCAGAATTTGAATAGACAAAAAATGACGTCATATGCTCTAATGTCCATAAACGTTTCTTCAACCACAATTGGATAATGTCATGAGGTAAAGGAGAGGTGTAAAGGGGAATTCAAAACGGCTAAGGAAGACAACCGTGCTGCTACGACAATCCAATGCATTTACTGGCCAACTTGATCATGCCATTCTTGCCCATCACGTTCCTTTGTTTTTTGTGATTGCCCGTATGGATGGTCGTCACTTTAAATGGTTCAGCCACACTGAATGGCTGGATGGCGTTATCACCTTTGTTTTTATGAAGAATGGTTTCGTGTACCCTATGTCAAAGGTGATACGTTAGGAAGCATTGAAGCACCTTTTCTTTACATTTACAAAACTGGAATACACTTCTCATGGCTGCCGTGTATACACTTCCAGCTCATTTTCTAGAAGTTAGCCACTTTCCGTGACAAAAAACACTATTCCAACATGGCCCTGATCTTCGGATTGATTGTTGGAGAACCTTCAAGGGTGTTTCATGGGGGTGCTTGTTAATGTATCTTGCGGTATTTACTACATAAAAACTTTCTTCAAAGTTGGTGCTTGTTAATATGAACTGGTAGCTGTTTCGTCAAAAGAAACCAGTTAAAGAACTTGGAACCTTTTCTTCATGACAATAAAGCAATTCAGTCATATGATGTTACCTAATATGAAGGGCCCCTAATGGAGAAATTCCTGGCTACGGATCTGAAGACGAAGGACTGTAGTCCCTTCTTGCTTGTTTGACACTTGTGTTTATATCACTTGCAAGCTGTTTTTTACGGTCCGATACACAGGGCACCTGATTTTGGATAAGGTAATTGAGCATACCTTGTTCAATAACAGAGCTTTTGAATGTAACATAGTAGTAGTAATGTATGAAAGCAAACTAATAGGTGAGGTTTCTGACTTTGAGCCAGAACATTGAGGATCTGAGTCCCTTCATAAGTGTCTTCTGGTCGTGGTTTTTCATGTTATCTGGCTGCGGTTTTAGAAAGAACCTTGACAAAACTCACAAAACCACTGTCAAGGGACAAGCAAAACTCAACCTGACCATGTGAACTAATACATCAGGCAAATATTGGATAATTTAGTTGACTCAAGTATTAAGACTGACAGTTGGAGACCATTCATGGTTGTTTAGTGCTGGTGCTTTTTAATGTCACTTGCCAGCTGTTTCTCGGGCAAAAACTTTCTTTTAAGCTGGTACTTGTTAACACGACTTGGTCACAGTTTCTGCAACAGAAACTTGAAACTAACACTCACAAGGCTTTGTTTAAGGGAATAACATAAGTCAACCCCAATGATGTCACCTAATATGAAAGGACACCTAATGGAGGAGCTTTCTGACTCCGGATCAAAAGATTGAGGACTTGAGTCTTTGCATAGTTGTGTGATGGTGGTGTTTTTTCATATCATCTTGCTGGTGTTACTAACACTGAAATCTGAGAAAAAAACTCACCAAACTTCAGTCAAGGGGCTAACATTGCTCAGCCTGACCATACGGTCGAAACACCTGAGTTTGGATCTGGAGAGTGATTGAGCATGAGAGTTTTTCAATGACAGGGCTGTTTAACTCAACATGACAGCGGTTATTTGACATGGCACTGATCAACCGCTGTCAGTTCTCACAGCTCACTGTTCGGAGTCAGCCTTGTCATGCAATGACCACGTGGCCTAATGGATAAGGCGTCTGACTTCGGATCAGAAGACTGAGGGTTCGAGTCCCTTCGTGGTTGGAATTGTGCATTTCATCTGGACCAGCAACAATGGCAGATTTTGCAATGCCTATGGCACCTGGAAAAAAGTGTCTCAAGTGCTGGTGCTGTCACTGTCAAATCCAGCAGAGACTTTAAACAACAGTGGATTTTAATCAGGGTTTGTCAGCAAAGTAGTTAATTCAGTGTGAGTGCTCATTCGTCCTGCTCCCACTGGCAAAAGGAGTAGATGTCATAGATTTAGGGGAAATGGGAAACAGTTAATATTTGATTACAATATTCAAATTTGTTGTCATTATGCCAAGTACAGGAACAGAGCATAACCAAAAGAAATGTGCATCTTTTTAATAAACTTTACTTTGAGCAATTCAATTTTAAAAAGACGTAAAGTTTGACAATTAAAGCACACATCTAATCAGAGTGTAAATGAATGGTAAAGTGCATGGGAGTGTGCATTTATATACATCATATGTGTACTTTTCATGCACAGCAGTAGAAGAAAGACTAATGTACATGTGAGTAAATATAGATGTTTACAGGGTAGAGAAATTAAGTACCGTATGCCATGCTGGGATGAGGGGAGAATATAGCCTGCAGCAGAAAATTGTTCACTATGGTTTTACTCAGCGAAATTTACACAGTATCCTGTGTCTGTGTGAAAAGTCCACAGAAACACATAATGTTTAGTGTGTCACAATCAATTATAGAAAACATTTTCAATCTCCTGAACCAAGCGTTGTAGTGGCCACGTGAGATTGGTTCTTTCCCCATGGTAGATCAGCCTGCTACGGCAAAGAACGCCGGCACAACGGCTTCAGTCTTGATCAGCGGAGTGCAGATCTATATCCGGGTGCCGTAGCCGTCGCAAAATCCGCCCTTGCTTAAAGTCCCTATTGTGTCAATAGTGAATACAAGATAGTATTATAAAAGTCTGCTGACACTCCCTTAAGCTATCCGTAGAATTCAAACACTGTAGTAAAAGGGCACTGACAATTGCATCAAAGAGTGGGCAGACTTGAGTGAAACTACCTATGCTGCTTGTATATTCTGGCCAACCTTTGTGGAATTCTATGATCTTCCCTTTCAGGTGTCACAATAGGAATACTTACTTATCAATAAGGGTGGCCATTTTAAGCTCCCTTCAGATCCCCACAACTCCATGACATCGTCCATTTTACTGTTTTTAATTCTATGGAGCTGACATCATGGAAACTGACTGTGTGATCGAATGGATAAGGTGTCAGTCCTTGGTTCAGAAGATTAAAGAGACCCTTAACAATACTTTAACGCGTGTGCATTTTAAAAGTAGACAGCTGTTTCTTAAAAATTAACCTGAAAAAACATGAGGCTTCAATTAAAGGACTAGTATAATTCAACCTGACCGTGTGACCTAATCATATGGCATATAAAGGATAAGTTATATAACTTTGCTGCAGAATTTGAATAGACAAAAAATGACGTCATATGCTCTAATGTCCATAAACGTTTCTTCAACCACAATTGGATAATGTCATGAGGTAAAGGAGAGGTGTAAAGGGGAATTCAAAACGGCTAAGGAAGACAACCGTGCTGCTACGACAATCCAATGCATTTACTGGCCAACTTGATCATGCCATTCTTGCCCATCACGTTCCTTTGTTTTTTGTGATTGCCCGTATGGATGGTCGTCACTTTAAATGGTTCAGCCACACTGAATGGCTGGATGGCGTTATCACCTTTGTTTTTATGAAGAATGGTTTCGTGTACCCTATGTCAAAGGTGATACGTTAGGAAGCATTGAAGCACCTTTTCTTTACATTTACAAAACTGGAATACACTTCTCATGGCTGCCGTGTATACACTTCCAGCTCATTTTCTAGAAGTTAGCCACTTTCCGTGACAAAAAACACTATTCCAACATGGCCCTGATCTTCGGATTGATTGTTGGAGAACCTTCAAGGGTGTTTCATGGGGGTGCTTGTTAATGTATCTTGCGGTATTTCCTACATAAAAACTTTCTTTAAAGTTGGTGCTTGTTAATATGAACTGGTAGCTGTTTCGTCAAAAGAAACCAGTTAAAGAACTTGGAACCTTTTCTTCATGACAATAAAGCAATTCAGTCATATGATGTTACCTAATATGAAGGGCCCCTAATGGAGAAATTCCTGGCTACGGATCTGAAGACGAAGGACTGTAGTCCCTTCTTGCTTGTTTGACACTTGTGTTTATATCACTTGCAAGCTGTTTTTTACGGTCCGATACACAGGGCACCTGATTTTGGATAAGGTAATTGAGCATACCTTGTTCAATAACAGAGCTTTTGAATGTAACATAGTAGTAGTAATGTATGAAGGCAAACTAATAGGTGAGGTTTCTGACTTTGAGCCAGAACATTGAGGATCTGAGTCCCTTCATAAGTGTCTTCTGGTCGTGGTTTTTCATGTTATCTGGCTGCGGTTTTAGAAAGAACCTTGACAAAACTCACAAAACCACTGTCAAGGGACAAGCAAAACTCAACCTGACCATGTGAACTAATACATCAGGCAAATATTGGATAATTTAGTTGACTCAAGTATTAAGACTGACAGTTGGAGACCATTCATGGTTGTTTAGTGCTGGTGCTTTTTAATGTCACTTGCCAGCTGTTTCTCGGGCAAAAACTTTCTTTTAAGCTGGTACTTGTTAACACGACTTGGTCACAGTTTCTGCAACAGAAACTTGAAACTAACACTCACAAGGCTTTGTTTAAGGGAATAACATAAGTCAACCCCAATGATGTCACCTAATATGAAAGGACACCTAATGGAGGAGCTTTCTGACTCCGGATCAAAAGATTGAGGACTTGAGTCTTTGCATAGTTGTGTGATGGTGGTGTTTTTTCATATCATCTTGCTGGTGTTACTAACACTGAAATCTGAGAAAAAAACTCACCAAACTTCAGTCAAGGGGCTAACATTGCTCAGCCTGACCATACGGTCGAAACACCTGAGTTTGGATCTGGAGAGTGATTGAGCATGAGAGTTTTTCAATGACAGGGCTGTTTAACTCAACATGACAGCGGTTATTTGACATGGCACTGATCAACCGCTGTCAGTTCTCACAGCTCACTGTTCGGAGTCAGCCTTGTCATGCAATGACCACGTGGCCTAATGGATAAGGCGTCTGACTTTGGATCAGAAGACTGAGGGTTCGAGTCCCTTCGTGGTTGGAATTGTGCATTTCATCTGGACCAGCAACAATGGCAGATTTTGCAATGCCTATGGCACCTGGAAAAAAGTGTCTCAAGTGCTGGTGCTGTCACTGTCAAATCCAGCAGAGACTTTAAACAACAGTGGATTTTAATCAGGGTTTGTCAGCAAAGTAGTTAATTCAGTGTGAGTGCTCATTCGTCCTGCTCCCACTGGCAAAAGGAGTAGATGTCATAGATTTAGGGGAAATGGGAAACAGTTAATATTTGATTACAATATTCAAATTTGTTGTCATTATGCCAAGTACAGGAACAGAGCATAACCAAAAGAAATGTGCATCTTTTTAATAAACTTTACTTTGAGCAATTCAATTTTAAAAAGACGTAAAGTTTGACAATTAAAGCACACATCTAATCAGAGTGTAAATGAATGGTAAAGTGCATGGGAGTGTGCATTTATATACATCATATGTGTACTTTTCATGCACAGCAGTAGAAGAAAGACTAATGTACATGTGAGTAAATATAGATGTTTACAGGGTAGAGAAATTAAGTACCGTATGCCATGCTGGGATGAGGGGAGAATATAGCCTGCAGCAGAAAATTGTTCACTATGGTTTTACTCAGCGAAATTTACACAGTATCCTGTGTCTGCGTGAAAAGTCCACTGAAACACATAATGTTTTGTGTGTCACAATCAATGATAGAAAACATTTTCAATCTCCTGAACCAAGCGTTGTAGTGGCCACATGAGATTGGTTCTTTCCCCATGGTAGATCAGCCTGCTACGGCAAAGAACGCCGGCACAACGGCTTCAGTCTCGATCAGCGGAGTGCAGATCTATATCCGGGTTCCGTAGCCGTCGCAAAATCCGCCCTTGCTTAAAGTCCCTATTGTGTCAATAGTGAATACAAGATAGTATTATAAAAGTCTGCTGACACTCCCTTAAGCTATCCATAGAATTCAAACACTGTAGTAAAAGGGCACTGACAATTGCATCAAAGAGTGGGCAGACTTGAGTGAAACTACCTATGCTGCTTGTATATACTGGCCAACCTTTGTGGAATTCTATGATCTTCCCTTTCAGGTGTCACAATAGGAATACTTTCTTATCAATAAGGGTGGCCATTTTAAGCTCCCTTCAGATCCCCACAACTCCATGACATCGTCCATTTTACTGTTTTTAATTCTATGGAGCTGACATCATGGAAACTGACTGTGTGATCGAATGGATAAGGTGTCAGTCCTTGGTTCAGAAGATTAAAGAGACCCTTAACAATACTTTAACGCGTGTGCATTTTAAAAGTAGACAGCTGTTTCTTAAAAATTAACCTGAAAAAACATGAGGCTTCAATTAAAGGACTAGTATAATTCAACCTGACCGTGTGACCTAATCATATGGCATATAAAGGATAAGTTATATAACTTTGCTGCAGAATTTGAATAGACAAAAAATGACGTCATATGCTCTAATGTCCATAAACGTTTCTTCAACCACAATTGGATAATGTCATGAGGTAAAGGAGAGGTGTAAAGGGGAATTCAAAACGGCTAAGGAAGACAACCGTGCTGCTACGACAATCCAATGCATTTACTGGCCAACTTGATCATGCCATTCTTGCCCATCACGTTCCTTTGTTTTTTGTGATTGCCCGTATGGATGGTCGTCACTTTAAATGGTTCAGCCACACTGAATGGCTGGATGGCGTTATCACCTTTGTTTTTATGAAGAATGGTTTCGTGTACCCTATGTCAAAGGTGATACGTTAGGAAGCATTGAAGCACCTTTTCTTTACATTTACAAAACTGGAATACACTTCTCATGGCTGCCGTGTATACACTTCCAGCTCATTTTCTAGAAGTTAGCCACTTTCCGTGACAAAAAACACTATTCCAACATGGCCCTGATCTTCGGATTGATTGTTGGAGAACCTTCAAGGGTGTTTCATGGGGGTGCTTGTTAATGTATCTTGCGGTATTTCCTACATAAAAACTTTCTTTAAAGTTGGTGCTTGTTAATATGAACTGGTAGCTGTTTCGTCAAAAGAAACCAGTTAAAGAACTTGGAACCTTTTCTTCATGACAATAAAGCAATTCAGTCATATGATGTTACCTAATATGAAGGGCCCCTAATGGAGAAATTCCTGGCTACGGATCTGAAGACGAAGGACTGTAGTCCCTTCTTGCTTGTTTGACACTTGTGTTTATATCACTTGCAAGCTGTTTTTTACGGTCCGATACACAGGGCACCTGATTTTGGATAAGGTAATTGAGCATACCTTGTTCAATAACAGAGCTTTTGAATGTAACATAGTAGTAGTAATGTATGAAAGCAAACTAATAGGTGAGGTTTCTGACTTTGAGCCAGAACATTGAGGATCTGAGTCCCTTCATAAGTGTCTTCTGGTCGTGGTTTTTCATGTTATCTGGCTGCGGTTTTAGAAAGAACCTTGACAAAACTCACAAAACCACTGTCAAGGGACAAGCAAAACTCAACCTGACCATGTGAACTAATACATCAGGCAAATATTGGATAATTTAGTTGACTCAAGTATTAAGACTGACAGTTGGAGACCATTCATGGTTGTTTAGTGCTGGTGCTTTTTAATGTCACTTGCCAGCTGTTTCTCGGGCAAAAACTTTCTTTTAAGCTGGTACTTGTTAACACGACTTGGTCACAGTTTCTGCAACAGAAACTTGAAACTAACACTCACAAGGCTTTGTTTAAGGGAATAACATAAGTCAACCCCAATGATGTCACCTAATATGAAAGGACACCTAATGGAGGAGCTTTCTGACTCCGGATCAAAAGATTGAGGACTTGAGTCTTTGCATAGTTGTGTGATGGTGGTGTTTTTTCATATCATCTTGCTGGTGTTACTAACACTGAAATCTGAGAAAAAAACTCACCAAACTTCAGTCAAGGGGCTAACATTGCTCAGCCTGACCATACGGTCGAAACACCTGAGTTTGGATCTGGAGAGTGATTGAGCATGAGAGTTTTTCAATGACAGGGCTGTTTAACTCAACATGACAGCGGTTATTTGACATGGCACTGATCAACCGCTGTCAGTTCTCACAGCTCACTGTTCGGAGTCAGCCTTGTCATGCAATGACCACGTGGCCTAATGGATAAGGCGTCTGACTTCGGATCAGAAGACTGAGGGTTCGAGTCCCTTCGTGGTTGGAATTGTGCATTTCATCTGGACCAGCAACAATGGCAGATTTTGCAATGCCTATGGCAACTGGAAAAAAGTGTCTCAAGTGCTGGTGCTGTCACTGTCAAATCCAGCAGAGACTTTAAACAACAGTGGATTTTAATCAGGGTTTGTCAGCAAAGTAGTTAATTCAGTGTGAGTGCTCATTCGTCCTGCTCCCACTGGCAAAAGGAGTAGATGTCATAGATTTAGGGGAAATGGGAAACAGTTAATATTTGATTACAATATTCAAATTTGTTGTCATTATGCCAAGTACAGGAACAGAGCATAACCAAAAGAAATGTGCATCTTTTTAATAAACTTTACTTTGAGCAATTCAATTTTAAAAAGACGTAAAGTTTGACAATTAAAGCACACATCTAATCAGAGTGTAAATGAATGGTAAAGTGCATGGGAGTGTGCATTTATATACATCATATGTGTACTTTTCATGCACAGCAGTAGAAGAAAGACTAATGTACATGTGAGTAAATATAGATGTTTACAGGGTAGAGAAATTAAGTACCGTATGCCACGCTGGGATGAGGGGAGAATATAGCCTGCAGCAGAAAATTGTTCACTATGGTTTTACTCAGCGAAATTTACACAGTATCCTGTGTCTGCGTGAAAAGTCCACTGAAACACATAATGTTTTGTGTGTCACAATCAATGATAGAAAACATTTTCAATCTCCTGAACCAAGCGTTGTAGTGGCCACATGAGATTGGTTCTTTCCCCATGGTAGATCAGCCTGCTACGGCAAAGAACGCCGGCACAACGGCTTCAGTCTCGATCAGCGGAGTGCAGATCTATATCCGGGTTCCGTAGCCGTCGCAAAATCCGCCCTTGCTTAAAGTCCCTATTGTGTCAATAGTGAATACAAGATAGTATTATAAAAGTCTGCTGACACTCCCTTAAGCTATCCATAGAATTCAAACACTGTAGTAAAAGGGCACTGACAATTGCATCAAAGAGTGGGCAGACTTGAGTGAAACTACCTATGCTGCTTGTATATACTGGCCAACCTTTGTGGAATTCTATGATCTTCCCTTTCAGGTGTCACAATAGGAATACTTTCTTATCAATAAGGGTGGCCATTTTAAGCTCCCTTCAGATCCCCACAACTCCATGACATCGTCCATTTTACTGTTTTTAATTCTATGGAGCTGACATCATGGAAACTGACTGTGTGATCGAATGGATAAGGTGTCAGTCCTTGGTTCAGAAGATTAAAGAGACCCTTAACAATACTTTAACGCGTGTGCATTTTAAAAGTAGACAGCTGTTTCTTAAAAATTAACCTGAAAAAACATGAGGCTTCAATTAAAGGACTAGTATAATTCAACCTGACCGTGTGACCTAATCATATGGCATATAAAGGATAAGTTATATAACTTTGCTGCAGAATTTGAATAGACAAAAAATGACGTCATATGCTCTAATGTCCATAAACGTTTCTTCAACCACAATTGGATAATGTCATGAGGTAAAGGAGAGGTGTAAAGGGGAATTCAAAACGGCTAAGGAAGACAACCGTGCTGCTACGACAATCCAATGCATTTACTGGCCAACTTGATCATGCCATTCTTGCCCATCACGTTCCTTTGTTTTTTGTGATTGCCCGTATGGATGGTCGTCACTTTAAATGGTTCAGCCACACTGAATGGCTGGATGGCGTTATCACCTTTGTTTTTATGAAGAATGGTTTCGTGTACCCTATGTCAAAGGTGATACGTTAGGAAGCATTGAAGCACCTTTTCTTTACATTTACAAAACTGGAATACACTTCTCATGGCTGCCGTGTATACACTTCCAGCTCATTTTCTAGAAGTTAGCCACTTTCCGTGACAAAAAACACTATTCCAACATGGCCCTGATCTTCGGATTGATTGTTGGAGAACCTTCAAGGGTGTTTCATGGGGGTGCTTGTTAATGTATCTTGCGGTATTTCCTACATAAAAACTTTCTTTAAAGTTGGTGCTTGTTAATATGAACTGGTAGCTGTTTCGTCAAAAGAAACCAGTTAAAGAACTTGGAACCTTTTCTTCATGACAATAAAGCAATTCAGTCATATGATGTTACCTAATATGAAGGGCCCCTAATGGAGAAATTCCTGGCTACGGATCTGAAGACGAAGGACTGTAGTCCCTTCTTGCTTGTTTGACACTTGTGTTTATATCACTTGCAAGCTGTTTTTTACGGTCCGATACACAGGGCACCTGATTTTGGATAAGGTAATTGAGCATACCTTGTTCAATAACAGAGCTTTTGAATGTAACATAGTAGTAGTAATGTATGAAAGCAAACTAATAGGTGAGGTTTCTGACTTTGAGCCAGAACATTGAGGATCTGAGTCCCTTCATAAGTGTCTTCTGGTCGTGGTTTTTCATGTTATCTGGCTGCGGTTTTAGAAAGAACCTTGACAAAACTCACAAAACCACTGTCAAGGGACAAGCAAAACTCAACCTGACCATGTGAACTAATACATCAGGCAAATATTGGATAATTTAGTTGACTCAAGTATTAAGACTGACAGTTGGAGACCATTCATGGTTGTTTAGTGCTGGTGCTTTTTAATGTCACTTGCCAGCTGTTTCTCGGGCAAAAACTTTCTTTTAAGCTGGTACTTGTTAACACGACTTGGTCACAGTTTCTGCAACAGAAACTTGAAACTAACACTCACAAGGCTTTGTTTAAGGGAATAACATAAGTCAACCCCAATGATGTCACCTAATATGAAAGGACACCTAATGGAGGAGCTTTCTGACTCCGGATCAAAAGATTGAGGACTTGAGTCTTTGCATAGTTGTGTGATGGTGGTGTTTTTTCATATCATCTTGCTGGTGTTACTAACACTGAAATCTGAGAAAAAAACTCACCAAACTTCAGTCAAGGGGCTAACATTGCTCAGCCTGACCATACGGTCGAAACACCTGAGTTTGGATCTGGAGAGTGATTGAGCATGAGAGTTTTTCAATGACAGGGCTGTTTAACTCAACATGACAGCGGTTATTTGACATGGCACTGATCAACCGCTGTCAGTTCTCACAGCTCACTGTTCGGAGTCAGCCTTGTCATGCAATGACCACGTGGCCTAATGGATAAGGCGTCTGACTTCGGATCAGAAGACTGAGGGTTCGAGTCCCTTCGTGGTTGGAATTGTGCATTTCATCTGGACCAGCAACAATGGCAGATTTTGCAATGCCTATGGCAACTGGAAAAAAGTGTCTCAAGTGCTGGTGCTGTCACTGTCAAATCCAGCAGAGACTTTAAACAACAGTGGATTTTAATCAGGGTTTGTCAGCAAAGTAGTTAATTCAGTGTGAGTGCTCATTCGTCCTGCTCCCACTGGCAAAAGGAGTAGATGTCATAGATTTAGGGGAAATGGGAAACAGTTAATATTTGATTACAATATTCAAATTTGTTGTCATTATGCCAAGTACAGGAACAGAGCATAACCAAAAGAAATGTGCATCTTTTTAATAAACTTTACTTTGAGCAATTCAATTTTAAAAAGACGTAAAGTTTGACAATTAAAGCACACATCTAATCAGAGTGTAAATGAATGGTAAAGTGCATGGGAGTGTGCATTTATATACATCATATGTGTACTTTTCATGCACAGCAGTAGAAGAAAGACTAATGTACATGTGAGTAAATATAGATGTTTACAGGGTAGAGAAATTAAGTACCGTATGCCATGCTGGGATGAGGGGAGAATATAGCCTGCAGCAGAAAATTGTTCACTATGGTTTTACTCAGCGAAATTTACACAGTATCCTGTGTCTGTGTGAAAAGTCCACTGAAACACATAATGTTTTGTGTGTCACAATCAATGATAGAAAACATTTTCAATCTCCTGAACCAAGCGTTGTAGTGGCCACATGAGATTGGTTCTTTCCCCATGGTAGATCAGCCTGCTACGGCAAAGAACGCCGGCACAACGGCTTCAGTCTCGATCAGCGGAGTGCAGATCTATATCCGGGTTCCGTAGCCGTCGCAAAATCCGCCCTTGCTTAAAGTCCCTATTGTGTCAATAGTGAATACAAGATAGTATTATAAAAGTCTGCTGACACTCCCTTAAGCTATCCATAGAATTCAAACACTGTAGTAAAAGGGCACTGACAATTGCATCAAAGAGTGGGCAGACTTGAGTGAAACTACCTATGCTGCTTGTATATACTGGCCAACCTTTGTGGAATTCTATGATCTTCCCTTTCAGGTGTCACAATAGGAATACTTTCTTATCAATAAGGGTGGCCATTTTAAGCTCCCTTCAGATCCCCACAACTCCATGACATCGTCCATTTTACTGTTTTTAATTCTATGGAGCTGACATCATGGAAACTGACTGTGTGATCGAATGGATAAGGTGTCAGTCCTTGGTTCAGAAGATTAAAGAGACCCTTAACAATACTTTAACGCGTGTGCATTTTAAAAGTAGACAGCTGTTTCTTAAAAATTAACCTGAAAAAACATGAGGCTTCAATTAAAGGACTAGTATAATTCAACCTGACCGTGTGACCTAATCATATGGCATATAAAGGATAAGTTATATAACTTTGCTGCAGAATTTGAATAGACAAAAAATGACGTCATATGCTCTAATGTCCATAAACGTTTCTTCAACCACAATTGGATAATGTCATGAGGTAAAGGAGAGGTGTAAAGGGGAATTCAAAACGGCTAAGGAAGACAACCGTGCTGCTACGACAATCCAATGCATTTACTGGCCAACTTGATCATGCCATTCTTGCCCATCACGTTCCTTTGTTTTTTGTGATTGCCCGTATGGATGGTCGTCACTTTAAATGGTTCAGCCACACTGAATGGCTGGATGGCGTTATCACCTTTGTTTTTATGAAGAATGGTTTCGTGTACCCTATGTCAAAGGTGATACGTTAGGAAGCATTGAAGCACCTTTTCTTTACATTTACAAAACTGGAATACACTTCTCATGGCTGCCGTGTATACACTTCCAGCTCATTTTCTAGAAGTTAGCCACTTTCCGTGACAAAAAACACTATTCCAACATGGCCCTGATCTTCGGATTGATTGTTGGAGAACCTTCAAGGGTGTTTCATGGGGGTGCTTGTTAATGTATCTTGCGGTATTTCCTACATAAAAACTTTCTTTAAAGTTGGTGCTTGTTAATATGAACTGGTAGCTGTTTCATCAAAAGAAACCAGTTAAAGAACTTGGAACCTTTTCTTCATGACAATAAAGCAATTCAGTCATATGATGTTACCTAATATGAAGGGCCCCTAATGGAGAAATTCCTGGCTACGGATCTGAAGACGAAGGACTGTAGTCCCTTCTTGCTTGTTTGACACTTGTGTTTATATCACTTGCAAGCTGTTTTTTACGGTCCGATACACAGGGCACCTGATTTTGGATAAGGTAATTGAGCATACCTTGTTCAATAACAGAGCTTTTGAATGTAACATAGTAGTAGTAATGTATGAAAGCAAACTAATAGGTGAGGTTTCTGACTTTGAGCCAGAACATTGAGGATCTGAGTCCCTTCATAAGTGTCTTCTGGTCGTGGTTTTTCATGTTATCTGGCTGCGGTTTTAGAAAGAACCTTGACAAAACTCACAAAACCACTGTCAAGGGACAAGCAAAACTCAACCTGACCATGTGAACTAATACATCAGGCAAATATTGGATAATTTAGTTGACTCAAGTATTAAGACTGACAGTTGGAGACCATTCATGGTTGTTTAGTGCTGGTGCTTTTTAATGTCACTTGCCAGCTGTTTCTCGGGCAAAAACTTTCTTTTAAGCTGGTACTTGTTAACACGACTTGGTCACAGTTTCTGCAACAGAAACTTGAAACTAACACTCACAAGGCTTTGTTTAAGGGAATAACATAAGTCAACCCCAATGATGTCACCTAATATGAAAGGACACCTAATGGAGGAGCTTTCTGACTCCGGATCAAAAGATTGAGGACTTGAGTCTTTGCATAGTTGTGTGATGGTGGTGTTTTTTCATATCATCTTGCTGGTGTTACTAACACTGAAATCTGAGAAAAAAACTCACCAAACTTCAGTCAAGGGGCTAACATTGCTCAGCCTGACCATACGGTCGAAACACCTGAGTTTGGATCTGGAGAGTGATTGAGCATGAGAGTTTTTCAATGACAGGGCTGTTTAACTCAACATGACAGCGGTTATTTGACATGGCACTGATCAACCGCTGTCAGTTCTCACAGCTCACTGTTCGGAGTCAGCCTTGTCATGCAATGACCACGTGGCCTAATGGATAAGGCGTCTGACTTCGGATCAGAAGACTGAGGGTTCGAGTCCCTTCGTGGTTGGAATTGTGCATTTCATCTGGACCAGCAACAATGGCAGATTTTGCAATGCCTATGGCACCTGGAAAAAAGTGTCTCAAGTGCTGGTGCTGTCACTGTCAAATCCAGCAGAGACTTTAAACAACAGTGGATTTTAATCAGGGTTTGTCAGCAAAGTAGTTAATTCAGTGTGAGTGCTCATTCGTCCTGCTCCCACTGGCAAAAGGAGTAGATGTCATAGATTTAGGGGAAATGGGAAACAGTTAATATTTGATTACAATATTCAAATTTGTTGTCATTATGCCAAGTACAGGAACAGAGCATAACCAAAAGAAATGTGCATCTTTTTAATAAACTTTACTTTGAGCAATTCAATTTTAAAAAGACGTAAAGTTTGACAATTAAAGCACACATCTAATCAGAGTGTAAATGAATGGTAAAGTGCATGGGAGTGTGCATTTATATACATCATATGTGTACTTTTCATGCACAGCAGTAGAAGAAAGACTAATGTACATGTGAGTAAATATAGATGTTTACAGGGTAGAGAAATTAAGTACCGTATGCCATGCTGGGATGAGGGGAGAATATAGCCTGCAGCAGAAAATTGTTCACTATGGTTTTACTCAGCGAAATTTACACAGTATCCTGTGTCTGTGTGAAAAGTCCACAGAAACACATAATGTTTAGTGTGTCACAATCAATTATAGAAAACATTTTCAATCTCCTGAACCAAGCGTTGTAGTGGCCACGTGAGATTGGTTCTTTCCCCATGGTAGATCAGCCTGCTACGGCAAAGAACGCCGGCACAACGGCTTCAGTCTTGATCAGCGGAGTGCAGATCTATATCCGGGTGCCGTAGCCGTCGCAAAATCCGCCCTTGCTTAAAGTCCCTATTGTGTCAATAGTGAATACAAGATAGTATTATAAAAGTCTGCTGACACTCCCTTAAGCTATCCGTAGAATTCAAACACTGTAGTAAAAGGGCACTGACAATTGCATCAAAGAGTGGGCAGACTTGAGTGAAACTACCTATGCTGCTTGTATATTCTGGCCAACCTTTGTGGAATTCTATGATCTTCCCTTTCAGGTGTCACAATAGGAATACTTACTTATCAATAAGGGTGGCCATTTTAAGCTCCCTTCAGATCCCCACAACTCCATGACATCGTCCATTTTACTGTTTTTAATTCTATGGAGCTGACATCATGGAAACTGACTGTGTGATCGAATGGATAAGGTGTCAGTCCTTGGTTCAGAAGATTAAAGAGACCCTTAACAATACTTTAACGCGTGTGCATTTTAAAAGTAGACAGCTGTTTCTTAAAAATTAACCTGAAAAAACATGAGGCTTCAATTAAAGGACTAGTATAATTCAACCTGACCGTGTGACCTAATCATATGGCATATAAAGGATAAGTTATATAACTTTGCTGCAGAATTTGAATAGACAAAAAATGACGTCATATGCTCTAATGTCCATAAACGTTTCTTCAACCACAATTGGATAATGTCATGAGGTAAAGGAGAGGTGTAAAGGGGAATTCAAAACGGCTAAGGAAGACAACCGTGCTGCTACGACAATCCAATGCATTTACTGGCCAACTTGATCATGCCATTCTTGCCCATCACGTTCCTTTGTTTTTTGTGATTGCCCGTATGGATGGTCGTCACTTTAAATGGTTCAGCCACACTGAATGGCTGGATGGCGTTATCACCTTTGTTTTTATGAAGAATGGTTTCGTGTACCCTATGTCAAAGGTGATACGTTAGGAAGCATTGAAGCACCTTTTCTTTACATTTACAAAACTGGAATACACTTCTCATGGCTGCCGTGTATACACTTCCAGCTCATTTTCTAGAAGTTAGCCACTTTCCGTGACAAAAAACACTATTCCAACATGGCCCTGATCTTCGGATTGATTGTTGGAGAACCTTCAAGGGTGTTTCATGGGGGTGCTTGTTAATGTATCTTGCGGTATTTCCTACATAAAAACTTTCTTTAAAGTTGGTGCTTGTTAATATGAACTGGTAGCTGTTTCGTCAAAAGAAACCAGTTAAAGAACTTGGAACCTTTTCTTCATGACAATAAAGCAATTCAGTCATATGATGTTACCTAATATGAAGGGCCCCTAATGGAGAAATTCCTGGCTACGGATCTGAAGACGAAGGACTGTAGTCCCTTCTTGCTTGTTTGACACTTGTGTTTATATCACTTGCAAGCTGTTTTTTACGGTCCGATACACAGGGCACCTGATTTTGGATAAGGTAATTGAGCATACCTTGTTCAATAACAGAGCTTTTGAATGTAACATAGTAGTAGTAATGTATGAAAGCAAACTAATAGGTGAGGTTTCTGACTTTGAGCCAGAACATTGAGGATCTGAGTCCCTTCATAAGTGTCTTCTGGTCGTGGTTTTTCATGTTATCTGGCTGCGGTTTTAGAAAGAACCTTGACAAAACTCACAAAACCACTGTCAAGGGACAAGCAAAACTCAACCTGACCATGTGAACTAATACATCAGGCAAATATTGGATAATTTAGTTGACTCAAGTATTAAGACTGACAGTTGGAGACCATTCATGGTTGTTTAGTGCTGGTGCTTTTTAATGTCACTTGCCAGCTGTTTCTCGGGCAAAAACTTTCTTTTAAGCTGGTACTTGTTAACACGACTTGGTCACAGTTTCTGCAACAGAAACTTGAAACTAACACTCACAAGGCTTTGTTTAAGGGAATAACATAAGTCAACCCCAATGATGTCACCTAATATGAAAGGACACCTAATGGAGGAGCTTTCTGACTCCGGATCAAAAGATTGAGGACTTGAGTCTTTGCATAGTTGTGTGATGGTGGTGTTTTTTCATATCATCTTGCTGGTGTTACTAACACTGAAATCTGAGAAAAAAACTCACCAAACTTCAGTCAAGGGGCTAACATTGCTCAGCCTGACCATACGGTCGAAACACCTGAGTTTGGATCTGGAGAGTGATTGAGCATGAGAGTTTTTCAATGACAGGGCTGTTTAACTCAACATGACAGCGGTTATTTGACATGGCACTGATCAACCGCTGTCAGTTCTCACAGCTCACTGTTCGGAGTCAGCCTTGTCATGCAATGACCACGTGGCCTAATGGATAAGACGTCTGACTTCGGATCAGAAGACTGAGGGTTCGAGTCCCTTCGTGGTTGGAATTGTGCATTTCATCTGGACCAGCAACAATGGCAGATTTTGCAATGCCTATGGCACCTGGAAAAAAGTGTCTCAAGTGCTGGTGCTGTCACTGTCAAATCCAGCAGAGACTTTAAACAACAGTGGATTTTAATCAGGGTTTGTCAGCAAAGTAGTTAATTCAGTGTGAGTGCTCATTCGTCCTGCTCCCACTGGCAAAAGGAGTAGATGTCATAGATTTAGGGGAAATGGGAAACAGTTAATATTTGATTACAATATTCAAATTTGTTGTCATTATGCCAAGTACAGGAACAGAGCATAACCAAAAGAAATGTGCATCTTTTTAATAAACTTTACTTTGAGCAATTCAATTTTAAAAAGACGTAAAGTTTGACAATTAAAGCACACATCTAATCAGAGTGTAAATGAATGGTAAAGTGCATGGGAGTGTGCATTTATATACATCATATGTGTACTTTTCATGCACAGCAGTAGAAGAAAGACTAATGTACATGTGAGTAAATATAGATGTTTACAGGGTAGAGAAATTAAGTACCGTATGCCATGCTGGGATGAGGGGAGAATATAGCCTGCAGCAGAAAATTGTTCACTATGGTTTTACTCAGCGAAATTTACACAGTATCCTGTGTCTGTGTGAAAAGTCCACAGAAACACATAATGTTTAGTGTGTCACAATCAATTATAGAAAACATTTTCAATCTCCTGAACCAAGCGTTGTAGTGGCCACGTGAGATTGGTTCTTTCCCCATGGTAGATCAGCCTGCTACGGCAAAGAACGCCGGCACAACGGCTTCAGTCTTGATCAGCGGAGTGCAGATCTATATCCGGGTGCCGTAGCCGTCGCAAAATCCGCCCTTGCTTAAAGTCCCTATTGTGTCAATAGTGAATACAAGATAGTATTATAAAAGTCTGCTGACACTCCCTTAAGCTATCCGTAGAATTCAAACACTGTAGTAAAAGGGCACTGACAATTGCATCAAAGAGTGGGCAGACTTGAGTGAAACTACCTATGCTGCTTGTATATTCTGGCCAACCTTTGTGGAATTCTATGATCTTCCCTTTCAGGTGTCACAATAGGAATACTTACTTATCAATAAGGGTGGCCATTTTAAGCTCCCTTCAGATCCCCACAACTCCATGACATCGTCCATTTTACTGTTTTTAATTCTATGGAGCTGACATCATGGAAACTGACTGTGTGATCGAATGGATAAGGTGTCAGTCCTTGGTTCAGAAGATTAAAGAGACCCTTAACAATACTTTAACGCGTGTGCATTTTAAAAGTAGACAGCTGTTTCTTAAAAATTAACCTGAAAAAACATGAGGCTTCAATTAAAGGACTAGTATAATTCAACCTGACCGTGTGACCTAATCATATGGCATATAAAGGATAAGTTATATAACTTTGCTGCAGAATTTGAATAGACAAAAAATGACATCATATGCTCTAATGTCCATAAACGTTTCTTCAACCACAATTGGATAATGTCATGAGGTAAAGGAGAGGTGTAAAGGGGAATTCAAAACGGCTAAGGAAGACAACCGTGCTGCTACGACAATCCAATGCATTTACTGGCCAACTTGATCATGCCATTCTTGCCCATCACGTTCCTTTGTTTTTTGTGATTGCCCGTATGGATGGTCGTCACTTTAAATGGTTCAGCCACACTGAATGGCTGGATGGCGTTATCACCTTTGTTTTTATGAAGAATGGTTTCGTGTACCCTATGTCAAAGGTGATACGTTAGGAAGCATTGAAGCACCTTTTCTTTACATTTACAAAACTGGAATACACTTCTCATGGCTGCCGTGTATACACTTCCAGCTCATTTTCTAGAAGTTAGCCACTTTCCGTGACAAAAAACACTATTCCAACATGGCCCTGATCTTCGGATTGATTGTTGGAGAACCTTCAAGGGTGTTTCATGGGGGTGCTTGTTAATGTATCTTGCGGTATTTCCTACATAAAAACTTTCTTTAAAGTTGGTGCTTGTTAATATGAACTGGTAGCTGTTTCGTCAAAAGAAACCAGTTAAAGAACTTGGAACCTTTTCTTCATGACAATAAAGCAATTCAGTCATATGATGTTACCTAATATGAAGGGCCCCTAATGGAGAAATTCCTGACTACGGATCTGAAGACGAAGGACTGTAGTCCCTTCTTGCTTGTTTGACACTTGTGTTTATATCACTTGCAAGCTGTTTTTTACGGTCCGATACACAGGGCACCTGATTTTGGATAAGGTAATTGAGCATACCTTGTTCAATAACAGAGCTTTTGAATGTAACATAGTAGTAGTAATGTATGAAAGCAAACTAATAGGTGAGGTTTCTGACTTTGAGCCAGAACATTGAGGATCTGAGTCCCTTCATAAGTGTCTTCTGGTCGTGGTTTTTCATGTTATCTGGCTGCGGTTTTAGAAAGAACCTTGACAAAACTCACAAAACCACTGTCAAGGGACAAGCAAAACTCAACCTGACCATGTGAACTAATACATCAGGCAAATATTGGATAATTTAGTTGACTCAAGTATTAAGACTGACAGTTGGAGACCATTCATGGTTGTTTAGTGCTGGTGCTTTTTAATGTCACTTGCCAGCTGTTTCTCGGGCAAAAACTTTCTTTTAAGCTGGTACTTGTTAACACGACTTGGTCACAGTTTCTGCAACAGAAACTTGAAACTAACACTCACAAGGCTTTGTTTAAGGGAATAACATAAGTCAACCCCAATGATGTCACCTAATATGAAAGGACACCTAATGGAGGAGCTTTCTGACTCCGGATCAAAAGATTGAGGACTTGAGTCTTTGCATAGTTGTGTGATGGTGGTGTTTTTTCATATCATCTTGCTGGTGTTACTAACACTGAAATCTGAGAAAAAAACTCACCAAACTTCAGTCAAGGGGCTAACATTGCTCAGCCTGACCATACGGTCGAAACACCTGAGTTTGGATCTGGAGAGTGATTGAGCATGAGAGTTTTTCAATGACAGGGCTGTTTAACTCAACATGACAGCGGTTATTTGACATGGCACTGATCAACCGCTGTCAGTTCTCACAGCTCACTGTTCGGAGTCAGCCTTGTCATGCAATGACCACGTGGCCTAATGGATAAGGCGTCTGACTTCGGATCAGAAGACTGAGGGTTCGAGTCCCTTCGTGGTTGGAATTGTGCATTTCATCTGGACCAGCAACAATGGCAGATTTTACAATGCCTATGGCACCTGGAAAAAAGTGTCTCAAGTGCTGTCACTGTCAAATCCAGCAGAGACTTTAAACAACAGTGGATTTTAATCGGGGTTTGTCAGCAAAGTAGTTAATTCAGTGTGAGTGCTCATTCGTCCTGCTCCCACTGGCAAAAGGAGTAGATGTCATAGATTTAGGGGAAATGGGAAACAGTTAATATTTGATTACAATATTCAAATTTGTTGTCATTATGCCAAGTACAGGAACAGAGCATAACCAAAAGAAATGTGCATCTTTTTAATAAACTTTACTTTGAGCAATTCAATTTTAAAAAGACGTAAAGTTTGACAATTAAAGCACACATCTAATCAGAGTGTAAATGAATGGTAAAGTGCATGGGAGTGTGCATTTATATACATCATATGTGTACTTTTCATGCACAGCAGTAGAAGAAAGACTAATGTACATGTGAGTAAATATAGATGTTTACAGGGTAGAGAAATTAAGTACCGTATGCCATGCTGGGATGAGGGGAGAATATAGCCTGCAGCAGAAAATTGTTCACTATGGTTTTACTCAGCGAAATTTACACAGTATCCTGTGTCTGTGTGAAAAGTCCACTGAAACACATAATGTTTTGTGTGTCACAATCAATGATAGAAAACATTTTCAATCTCCTGAACCAAGCGTTGTAGTGGCCACGTGAGATTGGTTCTTTCCCCATGGTAGATCAGCCTGCTACGGCAAAGAACGCCGGCACAACGGCTTCAGTCTCGATCAGCGGAGTGCAGATCTATATCCGGGTGCCGTAGTCGTCGCAAAATCCGCCCTTGCTTAAAGTCCCTATTGTGTCAATAGTGAATACAAGATAGTATTATAAAAGTCTGCTGACACTCCCTTAAGCTATCCATAGAATTCAAACACTGTAGTAAAAGGGCACTGACAATTGCATCAAAGAGTGGGCAGACTTGAGTGAAACTACCTATGCTGCTTGTATATACTGGCCAACCTTTGTGGAATTCTATGATCTTCCCTTTCAGGTGTCACAATAGGAATACTTTCTTATCAATAAGGGTGGCCATTTTAAGCTCCCTTCAGATCCCCACAACTCCATGACATCGTCCATTTTACTGTTTTTAATTCTATGGAGCTGACATCATGGAAACTGACTGTGTGATCGAATGGATAAGGTGTCAGTCCTTGGTTCAGAAGATTAAAGAGACCCTTAACAATACTTTAACGCGTGTGCATTTTAAAAGTAGACAGCTGTTTCTTAAAAATTAACCTGAAAAAACATGAGGCTTCAATTAAAGGACTAGTATAATTCAACCTGACCGTGTGACCTAATCATATGGCATATAAAGGATAAGTTATATAACTTTGCTGCAGAATTTGAATAGACAAAAAATGACGTCATATGCTCTAATGTCCATAAACGTTTCTTCAACCACAATTGGATAATGTCATGAGGTAAAGGAGAGGTGTAAAGGGGAATTCAAAACGGCTAAGGAAGACAACCGTGCTGCTACGACAATCCAATGCATTTACTGGCCAACTTGATCATGCCATTCTTGCCCATCACGTTCCTTTGTTTTTTGTGATTGCCCGTATGGATGGTCGTCACTTTAAATGGTTCAGCCACACTGAATGGCTGGATGGCGTTATCACCTTTGTTTTTATGAAGAATGGTTTCGTGTACCCTATGTCAAAGGTGATACGTTAGGAAGCATTGAAGCACCTTTTCTTTACATTTACAAAACTGGAATACACTTCTCATGGCTGCCGTGTATACACTTCCAGCTCATTTTCTAGAAGTTAGCCACTTTCCGTGACAAAAAACACTATTCCAACATGGCCCTGATCTTCGGATTGATTGTTGGAGAACCTTCAAGGGTGTTTCATGGGGGTGCTTGTTAATGTATCTTGCGGTATTTCCTACATAAAAACTTTCTTTAAAGTTGGTGCTTGTTAATATGAACTGGTAGCTGTTTCGTCAAAAGAAACCAGTTAAAGAACTTGGAACCTTTTCTTCATGACAATAAAGCAATTCAGTCATATGATGTTACCTAATATGAAGGGCCCCTAATGGAGAAATTCCTGGCTACGGATCTGAAGACGAAGGACTGTAGTCCCTTCTTGCTTGTTTGACACTTGTGTTTATATCACTTGCAAGCTGTTTTTTACGGTCCGATACACAGGGCACCTGATTTTGGATAAGGTAATTGAGCATACCTTGTTCAATAACAGAGCTTTTGAATGTAACATAGTAGTAGTAATGTATGAAAGCAAACTAATAGGTGAGGTTTCTGACTTTGAGCCAGAACATTGAGGATCTGAGTCCCTTCATAAGTGTCTTCTGGTCGTGGTTTTTCATGTTATCTGGCTGCGGTTTTAGAAAGAACCTTGACAAAACTCACAAAACCACTGTCAAGGGACAAGCAAAACTCAACCTGACCATGTGAACTAATACATCAGGCAAAAATATTGGATAATTTAGTTGACTCAAGTATTAAGACTGACAGTTGGAGACCATTCATGGTTGTTTAGTGCTGGTGCTTTTTAATGTCACTTGCCAGCTGTTTCTCGGGCAAAAACTTTCTTTTAAGCTGGTACTTGTTAACACGACTTGGTCACAGTTTCTGCAACAGAAACTTGAAACTAACACTCACAAGGCTTTGTTTAAGGGAATAACATAAGTCAACCCCAATGATGTCACCTAATATGAAAGGACACCTAATGGAGGAGCTTTCTGACTCCGGATCAAAAGATTGAGGACTTGAGTCTTTGCATAGTTGTGTGATGGTGGTGTTTTTTCATATCATCTTGCTGGTGTTACTAACACTGAAATCTGAGAAAAAAACTCACCAAACTTCAGTCAAGGGGCTAACATTGCTCAGCCTGACCATACGGTCGAAACATCTGAGTTTGGATCTGGAGAGTGATTGAGCATGAGAGTTTTTCAATGACAGGGCTGTTTAACTCAACATGACAGCGGTTATTTGACATGGCACTGATCAACCGCTGTCAGTTCTCACAGCTCACTGTTCGGAGTCATGCAATGACCACGTGGCCTAATGGATAAGGCGTCTGACTTCGGATCAGAAGACTGAGGATTCGAGTCCCTTCGTGGTTGGAATTGTGCATTTCATCTGGACCAGCAACAATGGCAGATTTTGCAATGCCTATGGCACCTGGAAAAAAGTGTCTCAAGTGCTGGTGCTGTCACTGTCAAATCCAGCAGAGACTTTAAACAAAAGTGCATTTTAATCAGGGTTTGTCAGCAAAGTAGTTAATTCAGTGTGAGTGCTCATTCGTCCTGCTCCCACTGGCAAAAGGAGTAGATGTCATAGATTTAGGGGAAATGGGAAACAGTTAATATTTGATTACAATATTCAAATTTATTGTCATTATGCCAAGTACAGGAACAGAGCATAACCAAAAGAAATGTGCATCTTTTTAATAAACTTTACTTTGAACAATTCAATTTTAAAAAGACGTAAAGTTTGACAATTAAAGCACACATCTAATCAGAGTGTAAATGAATGGTAAAGTGCATGGGAGTGTGCATTTATATACATCATATGTGTACTTTTCATGCACAGCAGTAGAAGAAAGACTAATGTACATGTGAGTAAATATAGATGTTTACAGGGTAGAGAAATTAAGTACCGTATGCCATGCTGGGATGAGGGGAGAATATAGCCTGCAGCAGAAAATTGTTCACTATGGTTTTACTCAGCGAAATTTACACAGTATCCTGTGTCTGTGTGAAAAGTCCACAGAAACACATAATGTTTAGTGTGTCACAATCAATTATAGAAAACATTTTCAATCTCCTGAACCAAGCGTTGTAGTGGCCACGTGAGATTGGTTCTTTCCCCATGGTAGATCAGCCTGCTACGGCAAAGAACGCCGGCACAACGGCTTCAGTCTTGATCAGCGGAGTGCAGATCTATATCCGGGTGCCGTAGCCGTCGCAAAATCCGCCCTTGCTTAAAGTCCCTATTGTGTCAATAGTGAATACAAGATAGTATTATAAAAGTCTGCTGACACTCCCTTAAGCTATCCGTAGAATTCAAACACTGTAGTAAAAGGGCACTGACAATTGCATCAAAGAGTGGGCAGACTTGAGTGAAACTACCTATGCTGCTTGTATATTCTGGCCAACCTTTGTGGAATTCTATGATCTTCCCTTTCAGGTGTCACAATAGGAATACTTACTTATCAATAAGGGTGGCCATTTTAAGCTCCCTTCAGATCCCCACAACTCCATGACATCGTCCATTTTACTGTTTTTAATTCTATGGAGCTGACATCATGGAAACTGACTGTGTGATCGAATGGATAAGGTGTCAGTCCTTGGTTCAGAAGATTAAAGAGACCCTTAACAATACTTTAACGCGTGTGCATTTTAAAAGTAGACAGCTGTTTCTTAAAAATTAACCTGAAAAAACATGAGGCTTCAATTAAAGGACTAGTATAATTCAACCTGACCGTGTGACCTAATCATATGGCATATAAAGGATAAGTTATATAACTTTGCTGCAGAATTTGAATAGACAAAAAATGACGTCATATGCTCTAATGTCCATAAACGTTTCTTCAACCACAATTGGATAATGTCATGAGGTAAAGGAGAGGTGTAAAGGGGAATTCAAAACGGCTAAGGAAGACAACCGTGCTGCTACGACAATCCAATGCATTTACTGGTCAACTTGATCATGCCATTCTTGCCCATCACGTTCCTTTGTTTTTTGTGATTGCCCGTATGGATGGTCGTCACTTTAAATGGTTCAGCCACACTGAATGGCTGGATGGCGTTATCACCTTTGTTTTTATGAAGAATGGTTTCGTGTACCCTATGTCAAAGGTGATACGTTAGGAAGCATTGAAGCACCTTTTCTTTACATTTACAAAACTGGAATACACTTCTCATGGCTGCCGTGTATACACTTCCAGCTCATTTTCTAGAAGTTAGCCACTTTCCGTGACAAAAAACACTATTCCAACATGGCCCTGATCTTCGGATTGATTGTTGGAGAACCTTCAAGGGTGTTTCATGGGGGTGCTTGTTAATGTATCTTGCGGTATTTCCTACATAAAAACTTTCTTTAAAGTTGGTGCTTGTTAATATGAACTGGTAGCTGTTTCGTCAAAAGAAACCAGTTAAAGAACTTGGAACCTTTTCTTCATGACAATAAAGCAATTCAGTCATATGATGTTACCTAATATGAAGGGCCCCTAATGGAGAAATTCCTGACTACGGATCTGAAGACGAAGGACTGTAGTCCCTTCTTGCTTGTTTGACACTTGTGTTTATATCACTTGCAAGCTGTTTTTTACGGTCCGATACACAGGGCACCTGATTTTGGATAAGGTAATTGAGCATACCTTGTTCAATAACAGAGCTTTTGAATGTAACATAGTAGTAGTAATGTATGAAAGCAAACTAATAGGTGAGGTTTCTGACTTTGAGCCAGAACATTGAGGATCTGAGTCCCTTCATAAGTGTCTTCTGGTCGTGGTTTTTCATGTTATCTGGCTGCGGTTTTAGAAAGAACCTTGACAAAACTCACAAAACCACTGTCAAGGGACAAGCAAAACTCAACCTGACCATGTGAACTAATACATCAGGCAAATATTGGATAATTTAGTTGACTCAAGTATTAAGACTGACAGTTGGAGACCATTCATGGTTGTTTAGTGCTGGTGCTTTTTAATGTCACTTGCCAGCTGTTTCTCGGGCAAAAACTTTCTTTTAAGCTGGTACTTGTTAACACGACTTGGTCACAGTTTCTGCAACAGAAACTTGAAACTAACACTCACAAGGCTTTGTTTAAGGGAATAACATAAGTCAACCCCAATGATGTCACCTAATATGAAAGGACACCTAATGGAGGAGCTTTCTGACTCCGGATCAAAAGATTGAGGACTTGAGTCTTTGCATAGTTGTGTGATGGTGGTGTTTTTTCATATCATCTTGCTGGTGTTACTAACACTGAAATCTGAGAAAAAAACTCACCAAACTTCAGTCAAGGGGCTAACATTGCTCAGCCTGACCATACGGTCGAAACATCTGAGTTTGGATCTGGAGAGTGATTGAGCATGAGAGTTTTTCAATGACAGGGCTGTTTAACTCAACATGACAGCGGTTATTTGACATGGCACTGATCAACCGCTGTCAGTTCTCACAGCTCACTGTTCGGAGTCAGCCTTGTCATGCAATGACCACGTGGCCTAATGGATAAGGCGTCTGACTTCGGATCAGAAGACTGAGGGTTCGAGTCCCTTCGTGGTTGGAATTGTGCATTTCATCTGGACCAGCAACAATGGCAGATTTTGCAATGCCTATGGCACCTGGAAAAAAGTGCTGGTGCTGTCACTGTCAAATCCAGCAGAGACTTTAAACAACAGTGGATTTTAATCGGGGTTTGTCAGCAAAGTAGTTAATTCAGTGTGAGTGCTCATTCGTCCTGCTCCCACTGGCAAAAGGAGTAGATGTCATAGATTTAGGGGAAATGGGAAACAGTTAATATTTGATTACAATATTCAAATTTGTTGTCATTATGCCAAGTACAGGAACAGAGCATAACCAAAAGAAATGTGCATCTTTTTAATAAACTTTACTTTGAGCAATTCAATTTTAAAAAGACGTAAAGTTTGACAATTAAAGCACACATCTAATCAGAGTGTAAATGAATGGTAAAGTGCATGGGAGTGTGCATTTATATACATCATATGTGTACTTTTCATGCACAGCAGTAGAAGAAAGACTAATGTACATGTGAGTAAATATAGATGTTTACAGGGTAGAGAAATTAAGTACCGTATGCCATGCTGGGATGAGGGGAGAATATAGCCTGCAGCAGAAAATTGTTCACTATGGTTTTACTCAGCGAAATTTACACAGTATCCTGTGTCTGTGTGAAAAGTCCACTGAAACACATAATGTTTTGTGTGTCACAATCAATGATAGAAAACATTTTCAATCTCCTGAACCAAGCGTTGTAGTGGCCACATGAGATTGGTTCTTTCCCCATGGTAGATCAGCCTGCTACGGCAAAGAACGCCGGCACAACGGCTTCAGTCTCGATCAGCGGAGTGCAGATCTATATCCGGGTTCCGTAGCCGTCGCAAAATCCGCCCTTGCTTAAAGTCCCTATTGTGTCAATAGTGAATACAAGATAGTATTATAAAAGTCTGCTGACACTCCCTTAAGCTATCCGTAGAATTCAAACACTGTAGTAAAAGGGCACTGACAATTGCATCAAAGAGTGGGCAGACTTGAGTGAAACTACCTATGCTGCTTGTATATTCTGGCCAACCTTTGTGGAATTCTATGATCTTCCCTTTCAGGTGTCACAATAGGAATACTTACTTATCAATAAGGGTGGCCATTTTAAGCTCCCTTCAGATCCCCACAACTCCATGACATCGTCCATTTTACTGTTTTTAATTCTATGGAGCTGACATCATGGAAACTGACTGTGTGATCGAATGGATAAGGTGTCAGTCCTTGGTTCAGAAGATTAAAGAGACCCTTAACAATACTTTAACGCGTGTGCATTTTAAAAGTAGACAGCTGTTTCTTAAAAATTAACCTGAAAAAACATGAGGCTTCAATTAAAGGACTAGTATAATTCAACCTGACCGTGTGACCTAATCATATGGCATATAAAGGATAAGTTATATAACTTTGCTGCAGAATTTGAATAGACAAAAAATGACGTCATATGCTCTAATGTCCATAAACGTTTCTTCAACCACAATTGGATAATGTCATGAGGTAAAGGAGAGGTGTAAAGGGGAATTCAAAACGGCTAAGGAAGACAACCTTGCTGCTACGACAATCCAATGCATTTACTGGCCAACTTGATCATGCCATTCTTGCCCATCACGTTCCTTTGTTTTTTGTGATTGCCCGTATGGATGGTCGTCACTTTAAATGGTTCAGCCACACTGAATGGCTGGATGGCGTTATCACCTTTGTTTTTATGAAGAATGGTTTCGTGTACCCTATGTCAAAGGTGATACGTTAGGAAGCATTGAAGCACCTTTTCTTTACATTTACAAAACTGGAATACACTTCTCATGGCTGCCGTGTATACACTTCCAGCTCATTTTCTAGAAGTTAGCCACTTTCCGTGACAAAAAACACTATTCCAACATGGCCCTGATCTTCGGATTGATTGTTGGAGAACCTTCAAGGGTGTTTCATGGGGGTGCTTGTTAATGTATCTTGCGGTATTTCCTACATAAAAACTTTCTTTAAAGTTGGTGCTTGTTAATATGAACTGGTAGCTGTTTCGTCAAAAGAAAGCAGTTAAAGAACTTGGAACCTTTTCTTCATGACAATAAAGCAATTCAGTCATATGATGTTACCTAATATGAAGGGCCCCTAATGGAGAAATTCCTGACTACGGATCTGAAGACGAAGGACTGTAGTCCCTTCTTGCTTGTTTGACACTTGTGTTTATATCACTTGCAAGCTGTTTTTTACGGTCCGATACACAGGGCACCTGATTTTGGATAAGGTAATTGAGCATACCTTGTTCAATAACAGAGCTTTTGAATGTAACATAGTAGTAGTAATGTATGAAAGCAAACTAATAGGTGAGGTTTCTGACTTTGAGCCAGAACATTGAGGATCTGAGTCCCTTCATAAGTGTCTTCTGGTCGTGGTTTTTCATGTTATCTGGCTGCGGTTTTAGAAAGAACCTTGACAAAACTCACAAAACCACTGTCAAGGGACAAGCAAAACTCAACCTGACCATGTGAACTAATACATCAGGCAAATATTGGATAATTTAGTTGACTCAAGTATTAAGACTGACAGTTGGAGACCATTCATGGTTGTTTAGTGCTGGTGCTTTTTAATGTCACTTGCCAGCTGTTTCTCGGGCAAAAACTTTCTTTTAAGCTGGTACTTGTTAACACGACTTGGTCACAGTTTCTGCAACAGAAACTTGAAACTAACACTCACAAGGCTTTGTTTAAGGGAATAACATAAGTCAACCCCAATGATGTCACCTAATATGAAAGGACACCTAATGGAGGAGCTTTCTGACTCCGGATCAAAAGATTGAGGACTTGAGTCTTTGCATAGTTGTGTGATGGTGGTGTTTTTTCATATCATCTTGCTGGTGTTACTAACACTGAAATCTGAGAAAAAAACTCACCAAACTTCAGTCAAGGGGCTAACATTGCTCAGCCTGACCATACGGTCGAAACACCTGAGTTTGGATCTGGAGAGTGATTGAGCATGAGAGTTTTTCAATGACAGGGCTGTTTAACTCAACATGACAGCGGTTATTTGACATGGCACTGATCAACCGCTGTCAGTTCTCACAGCTCACTGTTCGGAGTCAGCCTTGTCATGCAATGACCACGTGGCCTAATGGATAAGGTGTCTGACTTCGGATCAGAAGACTGAGGGTTCGAGTCCCTTCGTGGTTGGAATTGTGCATTTCATCTGGACCAGCAACAATGGCAGATTTTACAATGCCAAGGGCACCTGGAAAAAAGTGTCTCAAGTGCTGTCACTGTCAAATCCAGCAGAGACTTTAAACAACAGTGGATTTTAATCGGGGTTTGTCAGCAAAGTAGTTAATTCAGTGTGAGTGCTCATTCGTCCTGCTCCCACTGGCAAAAGGAGTAGATGTCATAGATTTAGGGGAAATGGGAAACAGTTAATATTTGATTACAATATTCAAATTTGTTGTCATTATGCCAAGTACAGGAACAGAGCATAACCAAAAGAAATGTGCATCTTTTTAATAAACTTTACTTTGAGCAATTCAATTTTAAAAAGACGTAAAGTTTGACAATTAAAGCACACATCTAATCAGAGTGTAAATGAATGGTAAAGTGCATGGGAGTGTGCATTTATATACATCATATGTGTACTTTTCATGCACAGCAGTAGAAGAAAGACTAATGTACATGTGAGTAAATATAGATGTTTACAGGGTAGAGAAATTAAGTACCGTATGCCATGCTGGGATGAGGGGAGAATATAGCCTGCAGCAGAAAATTGTTCACTATGGTTTTACTCAGCGATATTTACACAGTATCCTGTGTCTGTGTGAAAAGTCCACTGAAACACATAATGTTTTGTGTGTCACAATCAATGATAGAAAACATTTTCAATCTCCTGAACCAAGCGTTGTAGTGGCCACATGAGATTGGTTCTTTCCCCATGGTAGATCAGCCTGCTACGGCAAAGAACGCCGGCACAACGGCTTCAGTCTCGATCAGCGGAGTGCAGATCTATATCCGGGTTCCGTAGCCGTCGCAAAATCCGCCCTTGCTTAAAGTCCCTATTGTGTCAATAGTGAATACAAGATAGTATTATAAAAGTCTGCTGACACTCCCTTAAGCTATCCATAGAATTCAAACACTGTAGTAAAAGGGCACTGACAATTGCATCAAAGAGTGGGCAGACTTGAGTGAAACTACCTATGCTGCTTGTATATACTGGCCAACCTTTGTGGAATTCTATGATCTTCCCTTTCAGGTGTCACAATAGGAATACTTTCTTATCAATAAGGGTGGCCATTTTAAGCTCCCTTCAGATCCCCACAACTCCATGACATCGTCCATTTTACTGTTTTTAATTCTATGGAGCTGACATCATGGAAACTGACTGTGTGATCGAATGGATAAGGTGTCAGTCCTTGGTTCAGAAGATTAAAGAGACCCTTAACAATACTTTAACGCGTGTGCATTTTAAAAGTAGACAGCTGTTTCTTAAAAATTAACCTGAAAAAACATGAGGCTTCAATTAAAGGACTAGTATAATTCAACCTGACCGTGTGACCTAATCATATGGCATATAAAGGATAAGTTATATAACTTTGCTGCAGAATTTGAATAGACAAAAAATGACGTCATATGCTCTAATGTCCATAAACGTTTCTTCAACCACAATTGGATAATGTCATGAGGTAAAGGAGAGGTGTAAAGGGGAATTCAAAACGGCTAAGGAAGACAACCGTGCTGCTACGACAATCCAATGCATTTACTGGCCAACTTGATCATGCCATTCTTGCCCATCACGTTCCTTTGTTTTTTGTGATTGCCCGTATGGATGGTCGTCACTTTAAATGGTTCAGCCACACTGAATGGCTGGATGGCGTTATCACCTTTGTTTTTATGAAGAATGGTTTCGTGTACCCTATGTCAAAGGTGATACGTTAGGAAGCATTGAAGCACCTTTTCTTTACATTTACAAAACTGGAATACACTTCTCATGGCTGCCGTGTATACACTTCCAGCTCATTTTCTAGAAGTTAGCCACTTTCCGTGACAAAAAACACTATTCCAACATGGCCCTGATCTTCGGATTGATTGTTGGAGAACCTTCAAGGGTGTTTCATGGGGGTGCTTGTTAATGTATCTTGCGGTATTTCCTACATAAAAACTTTCTTTAAAGTTGGTGCTTGTTAATATGAACTGGTAGCTGTTTCGTCAAAAGAAACCAGTTAAAGAACTTGGAACCTTTTCTTCATGACAATAAAGCAATTCAGTCATATGATGTTACCTAATATGAAGGGCCCCTAATGGAGAAATTCCTGGCTACGGATCTGAAGACGAAGGACTGTAGTCCCTTCTTGCTTGTTTGACACTTGTGTTTATATCACTTGCAAGCTGTTTTTTACGGTCCGATACACAGGGCACCTGATTTTGGATAAGGTAATTGAGCATACCTTGTTCAATAACAGAGCTTTTGAATGTAACATAGTAGTAGTAATGTATGAAAGCAAACTAATAGGTGAGGTTTCTGACTTTGAGCCAGAACATTGAGGATCTGAGTCCCTTCATAAGTGTCTTCTGGTCGTGGTTTTTCATGTTATCTGGCTGCGGTTTTAGAAAGAACCTTGACAAAACTCACAAAACCACTGTCAAGGGACAAGCAAAACTCAACCTGACCATGTGAACTAATACATCAGGCAAATATTGGATAATTTAGTTGACTCAAGTATTAAGACTGACAGTTGGAGACCATTCATGGTTGTTTAGTGCTGGTGCTTTTTAATGTCACTTGCCAGCTGTTTCTCGGGCAAAAACTTTCTTTTAAGCTGGTACTTGTTAACACGACTTGGTCACAGTTTCTGCAACAGAAACTTGAAACTAACACTCACAAGGCTTTGTTTAAGGGAATAACATAAGTCAACCCCAATGATGTCACCTAATATGAAAGGACACCTAATGGAGGAGCTTTCTGACTCCGGATCAAAAGATTGAGGACTTGAGTCTTTGCATAGTTGTGTGATGGTGGTGTTTTTTCATATCATCTTGCTGGTGTTACTAACACTGAAATCTGAGAAAAAAACTCACCAAACTTCAGTCAAGGGGCTAACATTGCTCAGCCTGACCATACGGTCGAAACACCTGAGTTTGGATCTGGAGAGTGATTGAGCATGAGAGTTTTTCAATGACAGGGCTGTTTAACTCAACATGACAGCGGTTATTTGACATGGCACTGATCAACCGCTGTCAGTTCTCACAGCTCACTGTTCGGAGTCAGCCTTGTCATGCAATGACCACGAGGCCTAATGGATAAGGCGTCTGACTTCGGATCAGAAGACTGAGGGTTCGAGTCCCTTCGTGGTTGGAATTGTGCATTTCATCTGGACCAGCAACAATGGCAGATTTTGCAATGCCTATGGCACCTGGAAAAAAGTGTCTCAAGTGCTGGTGCTGTTACTGTCAAATCCAGCAGAGACTTTAAACAACAGTGGATTTTAATCGGGGTTTGTCAGCAAAGTAGTTAATTCAGTGTGAGTGCTCATTCGTCCTGCTCCCACTGGCAAAAGGAGTAGATGTCATAGATTTAGGGGAAATGGGAAACAGTTAATATTTGATTACAATATTCAAATTTGTTGTCATTATGCCAAGTACAGGAACAGAGCATAACCAAAAGAAATGTGCATCTTTTTAATAAACTTTACTTTGAGCAATTCAATTTTAAAAAGACGTAAAGTTTGACAATTAAAGCACACATCTAATCAGAGTGTAAATGAATGGTAAAGTGCATGGGAGTGTGCATTTATATACATCATATGTGTACTTTTCATGCACAGCAGTAGAAGAAAGACTAATGTACATGTGAGTAAATATAGATGTTTACAGGGTAGAGAAATTAAGTACCGTATGCCATGCTGGGATGAGGGGAGAATATAGCCTGCAGCAGAAAATTGTTCACTATGGTTTTACTCAGCGAAATTTACACAGTATCCTGTGTCTGTGTGAAAAGTCCACTGAAACACATAATGTTTTGTGTGTCACAATCAATGATAGAAAACATTTTCAATCTCCTGAACCAAGCGTTGTCGTGGCCACGTGAGATTGGTTCTTTCCCCATGGTAGATCAGCCTGCTACGGCAAAGAACGCCGGCACAACGGCTTCAGTCTCGATCAGCGGAGTGCAGATCTATATCCGGGTTCCGTAGCCGTCGCAAAATCCGCCCTTGCTTAAAGTCCCTATTGTGTCAATAGTGAATACAAGATAGTATTATAAAAGTCTGCTGACACTCCCTTAAGCTATCCATAGAATTCAAACACTGTAGTAAAAGGGCACTGACAATTGCATCAAAGAGTGGGCAGACTTGAGTGAAACTACCTATGCTGCTTGTATATACTGGCCAACCTTTGTGGAATTCTATGATCTTCCCTTTCAGGTGTCACAATAGGAATACTTTCTTATCAATAAGGGTGGCCATTTTAAGCTCCCTTCAGATCCCCACAACTCCATGACATCGTCCATTTTACTGTTTTTAATTCTATGGAGCTGACATCATGGAAACTGACTGTGTCATCGAATGGATAAGGTGTCAGTCCTTGGTTCAGAAGATTAAAGAGACCCTTAACAATACTTTAACGCGTGTGCATTTTAAAAGTAGACAGCTGTTTCTTAAAAATTAACCTGAAAAAACATGAGGCTTCAATTAAAGGACTAGTATAATTCAACCTGACCGTGTGACCTAATCATATGGCATATAAAGGATAAGTTATATAACTTTGCTGCAGAATTTGAATAGACAAAAAATGACGTCATATGCTCTAATGTCCATAAACGTTTCTTCAACCACAATTGGATAATGTCATGAGGTAAAGGAGAGGTGTAAAGGGGAATTCAAAACGGCTAAGGAAGACAACCGTGCTGCTACGACAATCCAATGCATTTACTGGCCAACTTGATCATGCCATTCTTGCCCATCACGTTCCTTTGTTTTTTGTGATTGCCCGTATGGATGGTCGTCACTTTAAATGGTTCAGCCACACTGAATGGCTGGATGGCATTATCACCTTTGTTTTTATGAAGAATGGTTTCGTGTACCCTATGTCAAAGGTGATACGTTAGGAAGCATTGAAGCACCTTTTCTTTACATTTACAAAACTGGAATACACTTCTCATGGCTGCCGTGTATACACTTCCAGCTCATTTTCTAGAAGTTAGCCACTTTCCGTGACAAAAAACACTATTCCAACATGGCCCTGATCTTCGGATTGATTGTTGGAGAACCTTCAAGGGTGTTTCATGGGGGTGCTTGTTAATGTATCTTGCGGTATTTCCTACATAAAAACTTTCTTTAAAGTTGGTGCTTGTTAATATGAACTGGTAGCTGTTTCGTCAAAAGAAACCAGTTAAAGAACTTGGAACCTTTTCTTCATGACAATAAAGCAATTCAGTCATATGATGTTACCTAATATGAAGGGCCCCTAATGGAGAAATTCCTGACTACGGATCTGAAGACGAAGGACTGTAGTCCCTTCTTGCTTGTTTGACACTTGTGTTTATATCACTTGCAAGCTGTTTTTTACGGTCCGATACACAGGGCACCTGATTTTGGATAAGGTAATTGAGCATACCTTGTTCAATAACAGAGCTTTTGAATGTAACATAGTAGTAGTAATGTATGAAAGCAAACTAATAGGTGAGGTTTCTGACTTTGAGCCAGAACATTGAGGATCTGAGTCCCTTCATAAGTGTCTTCTGGTCGTGGTTTTTCATGTTATCTGGCTGCGGTTTTAGAAAGAACCTTGACAAAACTCACAAAACCACTGTCAAGGGACAAGCAAAACTCAACCTGACCATGTGAACTAATACATCAGGCAAATATTGGATAATTTAGTTGACTCAAGTATTAAGACTGACAGTTGGAGACCATTCATGGTTGTTTAGTGCTGGTGCTTTTTAATGTCACTTGCCAGCTGTTTCTCGGGCAAAAACTTTCTTTTAAGCTGGTACTTGTTAACACGACTTGGTCACAGTTTCTGCAACAGAAACTTGAAACTAACACTCACAAGGCTTTGTTTAAGGGAATAACATAAGTCAACCCCAATGATGTCACCTAATATGAAAGGACACCTAATGGAGGAGCTTTCTGACTCCGGATCAAAAGATTGAGGACTTGAGTCTTTGCATAGTTGTGTGATGGTGGTGTTTTTTCATATCATCTTGCTGGTGTTACTAACACTGAAATCTGAGAAAAAAACTCACCAAACTTCAGTCAAGGGGCTAACATTGCTCAGCCTGACCATACGGTCGAAACACCTGAGTTTGGATCTGGAGAGTGATTGAGCATGAGAGTTTTTCAATGACAGGGCTGTTTAACTCAACATGACAGCGGTTATTTGACATGGCACTGATCAACCGCTGTCAGTTCTCACAGCTCACTGTTCGGAGTCAGCCTTGTCATGCAATGACCACGAGGCCTAATGGATAAGGCGTCTGACTTCGGATCAGAAGACTGAGGGTTCGAATCCCTTCGTGGTTGGAATTGTGCATTTCATCTGGACCAGCAACAATGGCAGATTTTGCAATGCCTATGGCACCTGGAAAAAAGTGTCTCAAGTGCTGGTGCTGTTACTGTCAAATCCAGCAGAGACTTTAAACAACAGTGGATTTTAATCGGGGTTTGTCAGCAAAGTAGTTAATTCAGTGTGAGTGCTCATTCGTCCTGCTCCCACTGGCAAAAGGAGTAGATGTCATAGATTTAGGGGAAATGGGAAACAGTTAATATTTGATTACAATATTCAAATTTGTTGTCATTATGCCAAGTACAGGAACAGAGCATAACCAAAAGAAATGTGCATCTTTTTAATAAACTTTACTTTGAGCAATTCAATTTTAAAAAGACGTAAAGTTTGACAATTAAAGCACACATCTAATCAGAGTGTAAATGAATGGTAAAGTGCATGGGAGTGTGCATTTATATACATCATATGTGTACTTTTCATGCACAGCAGTAGAAGAAAGACTAATGTACATGTGAGTAAATATAGATGTTTACAGGGTAGAGAAATTAAGTACCGTATGCCATGCTGGGATGAGGGGAGAATATAGCCTGCAGCAGAAAATTGTTCACTATGGTTTTACTCAGCGAAATTTACACAGTATCCTGTGTCTGTGTGAAAAGTCCACTGAAACACATAATGTTTTGTGTGTCACAATCAATGATAGAAAACATTTTCAATCTCCTGAACCAAGCGTTGTAGTGGCCACGTGAGATTGGTTCTTTCCCCATGGTAGATCAGCCTGCTACGGCAAAGAACGCCGGCACAACGGCTTCAGTCTCGATCAGCGGAGTGCAGATCTATATCCGGGTTCCGTAGCCGTCGCAAAATCCGCCCTTGCTTAAAGTCCCTATTGTGTCAATAGTGAATACAAGATAGTATTATAAAAGTCTGCTGACACTCCCTTAAGCTATCCATAGAATTCAAACACTGTAGTAAAAGGGCACTGACAATTGCATCAAAGAGTGGGCAGACTTGAGTGAAACTACCTATGCTGCTTGTATATACTGGCCAACCTTTGTGGAATTCTATGATCTTCCCTTTCAGGTGTCACAATAGGAATACTTTCTTATCAATAAGGGTGGCCATTTTAAGCTCCCTTCAGATCCCCACAACTCCATGACATCGTCCATTTTACTGTTTTTAATTCTATGGAGCTGACATCATGGAAACTGACTGTGTCATCGAATGGATAAGGTGTCAGTCCTTGGTTCAGAAGATTAAAGAGACCCTTAACAATACTTTAACGCGTGTGCATTTTAAAAGTAGACAGCTGTTTCTTAAAAATTAACCTGAAAAAACATGAGGCTTCAATTAAAGGACTAGTATAATTCAACCTGACCGTGTGACCTAATCATATGGCATATAAAGGATAAGTTATATAACTTTGCTGCAGAATTTGAATAGACAAAAAATGACGTCATATGCTCTAATGTCCATAAACGTTTCTTCAACCACAATTGGATAATGTCATGAGGTAAAGGAGAGGTGTAAAGGGGAATTCAAAACGGCTAAGGAAGACAACCGTGCTGCTACGACAATCCAATGCATTTACTGGCCAACTTGATCATGCCATTCTTGCCCATCACGTTCCTTTGTTTTTTGTGATTGCCCGTATGGATGGTCGTCACTTTAAATGGTTCAGCCACACTGAATGGCTGGATGGCGTTATCACCTTTGTTTTTATGAAGAATGGTTTCGTGTACCCTATGTCAAAGGTGATACGTTAGGAAGCATTGAAGCACCTTTTCTTTACATTTACAAAACTGGAATACACTTCTCATGGCTGCCGTGTATACACTTCCAGCTCATTTTCTAGAAGTTAGCCACTTTCCGTGACAAAAAACACTATTCCAACATGGCCCTGATCTTCGGATTGATTGTTGGAGAACCTTCAAGGGTGTTTCATGGGGGTGCTTGTTAATGTATCTTGCGGTATTTCCTACATAAAAACTTTCTTTAAAGTTGGTGCTTGTTAATATGAACTGGTAGCTGTTTCGTCAAAAGAAACCAGTTAAAGAACTTGGAACCTTTTCTTCATGACAATAAAGCAATTCAGTCATATGATGTTACCTAATATGAAGGGCCCCTAATGGAGAAATTCCTGACTACGGATCTGAAGACGAAGGACTGTAGTCCCTTCTTGCTTGTTTGACACTTGTGTTTATATCACTTGCAAGCTGTTTTTTACGGTCCGATACACAGGGCACCTGATTTTGGATAAGGTAATTGAGCATACCTTGTTCAATAACAGAGCTTTTGAATGTAACATAGTAGTAGTAATGTATGAAAGCAAACTAATAGGTGAGGTTTCTGACTTTGAGCCAGAACATTGAGGATCTGAGTCCCTTCATAAGTGTCTTCTGGTCGTGGTTTTTCATGTTATCTGGCTGCGGTTTTAGAAAGAACCTTGACAAAACTCACAAAACCACTGTCAAGGGACAAGCAAAACTCAACCTGACCATGTGAACTAATACATCAGGCAAATATTGGATAATTTAGTTGACTCAAGTATTAAGACTGACAGTTGGAGACCATTCATGGTTGTTTAGTGCTGGTGCTTTTTAATGTCACTTGCCAGCTGTTTCTCGGGCAAAAACTTTCTTTTAAGCTGGTACTTGTTAACACGACTTGGTCACAGTTTCTGCAACAGAAACTTGAAACTAACACTCACAAGGCTTTGTTTAAGGGAATAACATAAGTCAACCCCAATGATGTCACCTAATATGAAAGGACACCTAATGGAGGAGCTTTCTGACTCCGGATCAAAAGATTGAGGACTTGAGTCTTTGCATAGTTGTGTGATGGTGGTGTTTTTTCATATCATCTTGCTGGTGTTACTAACACTGAAATCTGAGAAAAAAACTCACCAAACTTCAGTCAAGGGGCTAACATTGCTCAGCCTGACCATACGGTCGAAACACCTGAGTTTGGATCTGGAGAGTGATTGAGCATGAGAGTTTTTCAATGACAGGGCTGTTTAACTCAACATGACAGCGGTTATTTGACATGGCACTGATCAACCGCTGTCAGTTCTCACAGCTCACTGTTCGGAGTCCTCTTTGTCATGCAATGACCACGTGGCCTATTGGATAAGGCGTCTGACTTCGGATCAGAAGAGTGAGGGTTCCAGTCCCTTCGTGGTTGGAATTGTGCATTTCATCTGGACCAGCAACAATGGCAGATTTTGCAATGCCTATGGCACCTGGAAAAAAATGTCTCAAGTGCTGGTGCTGTCACTGTCAAATCCAGCAGAGACTTTAAACAACAGTGGATTTTAATCAGGGTTTGTCAGCAAAGTAGTTAATTCAGTGTGAGTGCTCATTCGTCCTGCTCCCACTGGCAAAAGGAGTAGATGTCATAGATTTAGGGGAAATGGGAAACAGTTAATATTTGATTACAATATTCAAATTTATTGTCATTATGCCAAGTACAGGAACAGAGCATAACCAAAAGAAATGTGCATCTTTTTAATAAACTTTACTTTGAACAATTCAATTTTAAAAAGACGTAAAGTTTGACAATTAAAGCACACATCTAATCAGAGTGTAAATGAATGGTAAAGTGCATGGGAGTGTGCATTTATATACATCATATGTGTACTTTTCATGCACAGCAGTAGAAGAAAGACTAATGTACATGTGAGTAAATATAGATGTTTACAGGGTAGAGAAATTAAGTACCGTATGCCATGCTGGGATGAGGGGAGAATATAGCCTGCAGCAGAAAATTGTTCACTATGGTTTTACTCAGCGAAATTTACACAGTATCCTGTGTCTGTGTGAAAAGTCCACAGAAACACATAATGTTTAGTGTGTCACAATCAATTATAGAAAACATTTTCAATCTCCTGAACCAAGCGTTGTAGTGGCCACGTGAGATTGGTTCTTTCCCCATGGTAGATCAGCCTGCTACGGCAAAGAACGCCGGCACAACGGCTTCAGTCTTGATCAGCGGAGTGCAGATCTATATCCGGGTGCCGTAGCCGTCGCAAAATCCGCCCTTGCTTAAAGTCCCTATTGTGTCAATAGTGAATACAAGATAGTATTATAAAAGTCTGCTGACACTCCCTTAAGCTATCCGTAGAATTCAAACACTGTAGTAAAAGGGCACTGACAATTGCATCAAAGAGTGGGCAGACTTGAGTGAAACTACCTATGCTGCTTGTATATTCTGGCCAACCTTTGTGGAATTCTATGATCTTCCCTTTCAGGTGTCACAATAGGAATACTTACTTATCAATAAGGGTGGCCATTTTAAGCTCCCTTCAGATCCCCACAACTCCATGACATCGTCCATTTTACTGTTTTTAATTCTATGGAGCTGACATCATGGAAACTGACTGTGTGATCGAATGGATAAGGTGTCAGTCCTTGGTTCAGAAGATTAAAGAGACCCTTAACAATACTTTAACGCGTGTGCATTTTAAAAGTAGACAGCTGTTTCTTAAAAATTAACCTGAAAAAACATGAGGCTTCAATTAAAGGACTAGTATAATTCAACCTGACCGTGTGACCTAATCATATGGCATATAAAGGATAAGTTATATAACTTTGCTGCAGAATTTGAATAGACAAAAAATGACGTCATATGCTCTAATGTCCATAAACGTTTCTTCAACCACAATTGGATAATGTCATGAGGTAAAGGAGAGGTGTAAAGGGGAATTCAAAACGGCTAAGGAAGACAACCTTGCTGCTACGACAATCCAATGCATTTACTGGCCAACTTGATCATGCCATTCTTGCCCATCACGTTCCTTTGTTTTTTGTGATTGCCCGTATGGATGGTCGTCACTTTAAATGGTTCAGCCACACTGAATGGCTGGATGGCGTTATCACCTTTGTTTTTATGAAGAATGGTTTCGTGTACCCTATGTCAAAGGTGATACGTTAGGAAGCATTGAAGCACCTTTTCTTTACATTTACAAAACTGGAATACACTTCTCATGGCTGCCGTGTATACACTTCCAGCTCATTTTCTAGAAGTTAGCCACTTTCCGTGACAAAAAACACTATTCCAACATGGCCCTGATCTTCGGATTGATTGTTGGAGAACCTTCAAGGGTGTTTCATGGGGGTGCTTGTTAATGTATCTTGCGGTATTTCCTACATAAAAACTTTCTTTAAAGTTGGTGCTTGTTAATATGAACTGGTAGCTGTTTCGTCAAAAGAAACCAGTTAAAGAACTTGGAACCTTTTCTTCATGACAATAAAGCAATTCAGTCATATGATGTTACCTAATATGAAGGGCCCCTAATGGAGAAATTCCTGACTACGGATCTGAAGACGAAGGACTGTAGTCCCTTCTTGCTTGTTTGACACTTGTGTTTATATCACTTGCAAGCTGTTTTTTACGGTCCGATACACAGGGCACCTGATTTTGGATAAGGTAATTGAGCATACCTTGTTCAATAACAGAGCTTTTGAATGTAACATAGTAGTAGTAATGTATGAAAGCAAACTAATAGGTGAGGTTTCTGACTTTGAGCCAGAACATTGAGGATCTGAGTCCCTTCATAAGTGTCTTCTGGTCGTGGTTTTTCATGTTATCTGGCTGCGGTTTTAGAAAGAACCTTGACAAAACTCACAAAACCACTGTCAAGGGACAAGCAAAACTCAACCTGACCATGTGAACTAATACATCAGGCAAATATTGGATAATTTAGTTGACTCAAGTATTAAGACTGACAGTTGGAGACCATTCATGGTTGTTTAGTGCTGGTGCTTTTTAATGTCACTTGCCAGCTGTTTCTCGGGCAAAAACTTTCTTTTAAGCTGGTACTTGTTAACACGACTTGGTCACAGTTTCTGCAACAGAAACTTGAAACTAACACTCACAAGGCTTTGTTTAAGGGAATAACATAAGTCAACCCCAATGATGTCACCTAATATGAAAGGACACCTAATGGAGGAGCTTTCTGACTCCGGATCAAAAGATTGAGGACTTGAGTCTTTGCATAGTTGTGTGATGGTGGTGTTTTTTCATATCATCTTGCTGGTGTTACTAACACTGAAATCTGAGAAAAAAACTCACCAAACTTCAGTCAAGGGGCTAACATTGCTCAGCCTGACCATACGGTCGAAACACCTGAGTTTGGATCTGGAGAGTGATTGAGCATGAGAGTTTTTCAATGACAGGGCTGTTTAACTCAACATGACAGCGGTTATTTGACATGGCACTGATCAACCGCTGTCAGTTCTCACAGCTCACTGTTCGGAGTCAGCCTTGTCATGCAATGACCACGTGGCCTAATGAATAAGGCGTCTGACTTCGGATCAGAAGACTGAGGGTTCGAGTCCCTTCGTGGTTGGAATTGTGCATTTCATCTGGACCAGCAACAATGGCACCTGGAAAAAAGTGTCTCAAGTGCTGGTGCTGTCACTGTCAAAACCAGCAGAGACTTTAAACAACAGTGGATTTTAATCAGGGTTTGTCAGCAAAGTAGTTAATTCAGTGTGAGTGCTCATTCGTCCTGCTCCCACTGGCAAAAGGAGTAGATGTCATAGATTTAGGGGAAATGGGAAACAGTTAATATTTGATTACAATATTCAAATTTATTGTCATTATGCCAAGTACAGGAACAGAGCATAACCAAAAGAAATGTGCATCTTTTTAATAAACTTTACTTTGAACAATTCAATTTTAAAAAGACGTAAAGTTTGACAATTAAAGCACACATCTAATCAGAGTGTAAATGAATGGTAAAGTGCATGGGAGTGTGCATTTATATACATCATATGTGTACTTTTCATGCACAGCAGTAGAAGAAAGACTAATGTACATGTGAGTAAATATAGATGTTTACAGGGTAGAGAAATTAAGTACCGTATGCCATGCTGGGATGAGGGGAGAATATAGCCTGCAGCAGAAAATTGTTCACTATGGTTTTACTCAGCGAAATTTACACAGTATCCTGTGTCTGTGTGAAAAGTCCACAGAAACACATAATGTTTAGTGTGTCACAATCAATTATAGAAAACATTTTCAATCTCCTGAACCAAGCGTTGTAGTGGCCACGTGAGATTGGTTCTTTCCCCATGGTAGATCAGCCTGCTACGGCAAAGAACGCCGGCACAACGGCTTCAGTCTTGATCAGCGGAGTGCAGATCTATATCCGGGTGCCGTAGCCGTCGCAAAATCCGCCCTTGCTTAAAGTCCCTATTGTGTCAATAGTGAATACAAGATAGTATTATAAAAGTCTGCTGACACTCCCTTAAGCTATCCGTAGAATTCAAACACTGTAGTAAAAGGGCACTGACAATTGCATCAAAGAGTGGGCAGACTTGAGTGAAACTACCTATGCTGCTTGTATATTCTGGCCAACCTTTGTGGAATTCTATGATCTTCCCTTTCAGGTGTCACAATAGGAATACTTACTTATCAATAAGGGTGGCCATTTTAAGCTCCCTTCAGATCCCCACAACTCCATGACATCGTCCATTTTACTGTTTTTAATTCTATGGAGCTGACATCATGGAAACTGACTGTGTCATCGAATGGATAAGGTGTCAGTCCTTGGTTCAGAAGATTAAAGAGACCCTTAACAATACTTTAACGCGTGTGCATTTTAAAAGTAGACAGCTGTTTCTTAAAAATTAACCTGAAAAAACATGAGGCTTCAATTAAAGGACTAGTATAATTCAACCTGACCGTGTGACCTAATCATATGGCATATAAAGGATAAGTTATATAACTTTGCTGCAGAATTTGAATAGACAAAAAATGACGTCATATGCTCTAATGTCCATAAACGTTTCTTCAACCACAATTGGATAATGTCATGAGGTAAAGGAGAGGTGTAAAGGGGAATTCAAAACGGCTAAGGAAGACAACCGTGCTGCTACGACAATCCAATGCATTTACTGGCCAACTTGATCATGCCATTCTTGCCCATCACGTTCCTTTGTTTTTTGTGATTGCCCGTATGGATGGTCGTCACTTTAAATGGTTCAGCCACACTGAATGGCTGGATGGCGTTATCACCTTTGTTTTTATGAAGAATGGTTTCGTGTACCCTATGTCAAAGGTGATACGTTAGGAAGCATTGAAGCACCTTTTCTTTACATTTACAAAACTGGAATACACTTCTCATGGCTGCCGTGTATACACTTCCAGCTCATTTTCTAGAAGTTAGCCACTTTCCGTGACAAAAAACACTATTCCAACATGGCCCTGATCTTCGGATTGATTGTTGGAGAACCTTCAAGGGTGTTTCATGGGGGTGCTTGTTAATGTATCTTGCGGTATTTCCTACATAAAAACTTTCTTTAAAGTTGGTGCTTGTTAATATGAACTGGTAGCTGTTTCGTCAAAAGAAACCAGTTAAAGAACTTGGAACCTTTTCTTCATGACAATAAAGCAATTCAGTCATATGATGTTACCTAATATGAAGGGCCCCTAATGGAGAAATTCCTGGCTACGGATCTGAAGACGAAGGACTGTAGTCCCTTCTTGCTTGTTTGACACTTGTGTTTATATCACTTGCAAGCTGTTTTTTACGGTCCGATACACAGGGCACCTGATTTTGGATAAGGTAATTGAGCATACCTTGTTCAATAACAGAGCTTTTGAATGTAACATAGTAGTAGTAATGTATGAAAGCAAACTAATAGGTGAGGTTTCTGACTTTGAGCCAGAACATTGAGGATCTGAGTCCCTTCATAAGTGTCTTCTGGTCGTGGTTTTTCATGTTATCTGGCTGCGGTTTTAGAAAGAACCTTGACAAAACTCACAAAACCACTGTCAAGGGACAAGCAAAACTCAACCTGACCATGTGAACTAATACATCAGGCAAATATTGGATAATTTAGTTGACTCAAGTATTAAGACTGACAGTTGGAGACCATTCATGGTTGTTTAGTGCTGGTGCTTTTTAATGTCACTTGCCAGCTGTTTCTCGGGCAAAAACTTTCTTTTAAGCTGGTACTTGTTAACACGACTTGGTCACAGTTTCTGCAACAGAAACTTGAAACTAACACTCACAAGGCTTTGTTTAAGGGAATAACATAAGTCAACCCCAATGATGTCACCTAATATGAAAGGACACCTAATGGAGGAGCTTTCTGACTCCGGATCAAAAGATTGAGGACTTGAGTCTTTGCATAGTTGTGTGATGGTGGTGTTTTTTCATATCATCTTGCTGGTGTTACTAACACTGAAATCTGAGAAAAAAACTCACCAAACTTCAGTCAAGGGGCTAACATTGCTCAGCCTGACCATACGGTCGAAACACCTGAGTTTGGATCTGGAGAGTGATTGAGCATGAGAGTTTTTCAATGACAGGGCTGTTTAACTCAACATGACAGCGGTTATTTGACATGGCACTGATCAACCGCTGTCAGTTCTCACAGCTCACTGTTCGGAGTCAGCCTTGTCATGCAATGACCACGAGGCCTAATGGATAAGGCGTCTGACTTCGGATCAGAAGACTGAGGGTTCGAGTCCCTTCGTGGTTGGAATTGTGCATTTCATCTGGACCAGCAACAATGGCAGATTTTGCAATGCCTATGGCACCTGGAAAAAAGTGTCTCAAGTGCTGGTGCTGTCACTGTCAAATCCAGCAGAGACTTTAAACAACAGTGGATTTTAATCGGGGTTTGTCAGCAAAGTAGTTAATTCAGTGTGAGTGCTCATTCGTCCTGCTCCCACTGGCAAAAGGAGTAGATGTCATAGATTTAGGCGAAATGGGAAACAGTTAATATTTGATTACAATATTCAAATTTGTTGTCATTATGCCAAGTACAGGAACAGAGCATAACCAAAAGAAATGTGCATCTTTTTAATAAACTTTACTTTGAGCAATTCAATTTTAAAAAGACGTAAAGTTTGACAATTAAAGCACACATCTAATCAGAGTGTAAATGAATGGTAAAGTGCATGGGAGTGTGCATTTATATACATCATATGTGTACTTTTCATGCACAGCAGTAGAAGAAAGACTAATGTACATGTGAGTAAATATAGATGTTTACAGGGTAGAGAAATTAAGTACCGTATGCCATGCTGGGATGAGGGGAGAATATAGCCTGCAGCAGAAAATTGTTCACTATGGTTTTACTCAGCGAAATTTACACAGTATCCTGTGTCTGTGTGAAAAGTCCACAGAAACACATAATGTTTAGTGTGTCACAATCAATTATAGAAAACATTTTCAATCTCCTGAACCAAGCGTTGTAGTGGCCACGTGAGATTGGTTCTTTCCCCATGGTAGATCAGCCTGCTACGGCAAAGAACGCCGGCACAACGGCTTCAGTCTTGATCAGCGGAGTGCAGATCTATATCCGGGTGCCGTAGCCGTCGCAAAATCCGCCCTTGCTTAAAGTCCCTATTGTGTCAATAGTGAATACAAGATAGTATTATAAAAGTCTGCTGACACTCCCTTAAGCTATCCGTAGAATTCAAACACTGTAGTAAAAGGGCACTGACAATTGCATCAAAGAGTGGGCAGACTTGAGTGAAACTACCTATGCTGCTTGTATATTCTGGCCAACCTTTGTGGAATTCTATGATCTTCCCTTTCAGGTGTCACAATAGGAATACTTACTTATCAATAAGGGTGGCCATTTTAAGCTCCCTTCAGATCCCCACAACTCCATGACATCGTCCATTTTACTGTTTTTAATTCTATGGAGCTGACATCATGGAAACTGACTGTGTCATCGAATGGATAAGGTGTCAGTCCTTGGTTCAGAAGATTAAAGAGACCCTTAACAATACTTTAACGCGTGTGCATTTTAAAAGTAGACAGCTGTTTCTTAAAAATTAACCTGAAAAAACATGAGGCTTCAATTAAAGGACTAGTATAATTCAACCTGACCGTGTGACCTAATCATATGGCATATAAAGGATAAGTTATATAACTTTGCTGCAGAATTTGAATAGACAAAAAATGACGTCATATGCTCTAATGTCCATAAACGTTTCTTCAACCACAATTGGATAATGTCATGAGGTAAAGGAGAGGTGTAAAGGGGAATTCAAAACGGCTAAGGAAGACAACCGTGCTGCTACGACAATCCAATGCATTTACTGGCCAACTTGATCATGCCATTCTTGCCCATCACGTTCCTTTGTTTTTTGTGATTGCCCGTATGGATGGTCGTCACTTTAAATGGTTCAGCCACACTGAATGGCTGGATGGCGTTATCACCTTTGTTTTTATGAAGAATGGTTTCGTGTACCCTATGTCAAAGGTGATACGTTAGGAAGCATTGAAGCACCTTTTCTTTACATTTACAAAACTGGAATACACTTCTCATGGCTGCCGTGTATACACTTCCAGCTCATTTTCTAGAAGTTAGCCACTTTCCGTGACAAAAAACACTATTCCAACATGGCCCTGATCTTCGGATTGATTGTTGGAGAACCTTCAAGGGTGTTTCATGGGGGTGCTTGTTAATGTATCTTGCGGTATTTCCTACATAAAAACTTTCTTTAAAGTTGGTGCTTGTTAATATGAACTGGTAGCTGTTTCGTCAAAAGAAACCAGTTAAAGAACTTGGAACCTTTTCTTCATGACAATAAAGCAATTCAGTCATATGATGTTACCTAATATGAAGGGCCCCTAATGGAGAAATTCCTGGCTACGGATCTGAAGACGAAGGACTGTAGTCCCTTCTTGCTTGTTTGACACTTGTGTTTATATCACTTGCAAGCTGTTTTTTACGGTCCGATACACAGGGCACCTGATTTTGGATAAGGTAATTGAGCATACCTTGTTCAATAACAGAGCTTTTGAATGTAACATAGTAGTAGTAATGTATGAAAGCAAACTAATAGGTGAGGTTTCTGACTTTGAGCCAGAACATTGAGGATCTGAGTCCCTTCATAAGTGTCTTCTGGTCGTGGTTTTTCATGTTATCTGGCTGCGGTTTTAGAAAGAACCTTGACAAAACTCACAAAACCACTGTCAAGGGACAAGCAAAACTCAACCTGACCATGTGAACTAATACATCAGGCAAATATTGGATAATTTAGTTGACTCAAGTATTAAGACTGACAGTTGGAGACCATTCATGGTTGTTTAGTGCTGGTGCTTTTTAATGTCACTTGCCAGCTGTTTCTCGGGCAAAAACTTTCTTTTAAGCTGGTACTTGTTAACACGACTTGGTCACAGTTTCTGCAACAGAAACTTGAAACTAACACTCACAAGGCTTTGTTTAAGGGAATAACATAAGTCAACCCCAATGATGTCACCTAATATGAAAGGACACCTAATGGAGGAGCTTTCTGACTCCGGATCAAAAGATTGAGGACTTGAGTCTTTGCATAGTTGTGTGATGGTGGTGTTTTTTCATATCATCTTGCTGGTGTTACTAACACTGAAATCTGAGAAAAAAACTCACCAAACTTCAGTCAAGGGGCTAACATTGCTCAGCCTGACCATACGGTCGAAACACCTGAGTTTGGATCTGGAGAGTGATTGAGCATGAGAGTTTTTCAATGACAGGGCTGTTTAACTCAACATGACAGCGGTTATTTGACATGGCACTGATCAACCGCTGTCAGTTCTCACAGCTCACTGTTCGGAGTCAGCCTTGTCATGCAATGACCACGAGGCCTAATGGATAAGGCGTCTGACTTCGGATCAGAAGACTGAGGGTTCGAGTCCCTTCGTGGTTGGAATTGTGCATTTCATCTGGACCAGCAACAATGGCAGATTTTGCAATGCCTATGGCACCTGGAAAAAAGTGTCTCAAGTGCTGGTGCTGTCACTGTCAAATCCAGCAGAGACTTTAAACAACAGTGGATTTTAATCGGGGTTTGTCAGCAAAGTAGTTAATTCAGTGTGAGTGCTCATTCGTCCTGCTCCCACTGGCAAAAGGAGTAGATGTCATAGATTTAGGGGAAATGGGAAACAGTTAATATTTGATTACAATATTCAAATTTGTTGTCATTATGCCAAGTACAGGAACAGAGCATAACCAAAAGAAATGTGCATCTTTTTAATAAACTTTACTTTGAGCAATTCAATTTTAAAAAGACGTAAAGTTTGACAATTAAAGCACACATCTAATCAGAGTGTAAATGAATGGTAAAGTGCATGGGAGTGTGCATTTATATACATCATATGTGTACTTTTCATGCACAGCAGTAGAAGAAAGACTAATGTACATGTGAGTAAATATAGATGTTTACAGGGTAGAGAAATTAAGTACCGTATGCCATGCTGGGATGAGGGGAGAATATAGCCTGCAGCAGAAAATTGTTCACTATGGTTTTACTCAGCGAAATTTACACAGTATCCTGTGTCTGTGTGAAAAGTCCACTGAAACACATAATGTTTTGTGTGTCACAATCAATGATAGAAAACATTTTCAATCTCCTGAACCAAGCGTTGTAGTGGCCACGTGAGATTGGTTCTTTCCCCATGGTAGATCAGCCTGCTACGGCAAAGAACGCCGGCACAACGGCTTCAGTCTCGATCAGCGGAGTGCAGATCTATATCCGGGTTCCGTAGCCGTCGCAAAATCCGCCCTTGCTTAAAGTCCCTATTGTGTCAATAGTGAATACAAGATAGTATTATAAAAGTCTGCTGACACTCCCTTAAGCTATCCATAGAATTCAAACACTGTAGTAAAAGGGCACTGACAATTGCATCAAAGAGTGGGCAGACTTGAGTGAAACTACCTATGCTGCTTGTATATACTGGCCAACCTTTGTGGAATTCTATGATCTTCCCTTTCAGGTGTCACAATAGGAATACTTTCTTATCAATAAGGGTGGCCATTTTAAGCTCCCTTCAGATCCCCACAACTCCATGACATCGTCCATTTTACTGTTTTTAATTCTATGGAGCTGACATCATGGAAACTGACTGTGTCATCGAATGGATAAGGTGTCAGTCCTTGGTTCAGAAGATTAAAGAGACCCTTAACAATACTTTAACGCGTGTGCATTTTAAAAGTAGACAGCTGTTTCTTAAAAATTAACCTGAAAAAACATGAGGCTTCAATTAAAGGACTAGTATAATTCAACCTGACCGTGTGACCTAATCATATGGCATATAAAGGATAAGTTATATAACTTTGCTGCAGAATTTGAATAGACAAAAAATGACGTCATATGCTCTAATGTCCATAAACGTTTCTTCAACCACAATTGGATAATGTCATGAGGTAAAGGAGAGGTGTAAAGGGGAATTCAAAACGGCTAAGGAAGACAACCGTGCTGCTACGACAATCCAATGCATTTACTGGCCAACTTGATCATGCCATTCTTGCCCATCACGTTCCTTTGTTTTTTGTGATTGCCCGTATGGATGGTCGTCACTTTAAATGGTTCAGCCACACTGAATGGCTGGATGGCGTTATCACCTTTGTTTTTATGAAGAATGGTTTCGTGTACCCTATGTCAAAGGTGATACGTTAGGAAGCATTGAAGCACCTTTTCTTTACATTTACAAAACTGGAATACACTTCTCATGGCTGCCGTGTATACACTTCCAGCTCATTTTCTAGAAGTTAGCCACTTTCCGTGACAAAAAACACTATTCCAACATGGCCCTGATCTTCGGATTGATTGTTGGAGAACCTTCAAGGGTGTTTCATGGGGGTGCTTGTTAATGTATCTTGCGGTATTTCCTACATAAAAACTTTCTTTAAAGTTGGTGCTTGTTAATATGAACTGGTAGCTGTTTCGTCAAAAGAAACCAGTTAAAGAACTTGGAACCTTTTCTTCATGACAATAAAGCAATTCAGTCATATGATGTTACCTAATATGAAGGGCCCCTAATGGAGAAATTCCTGACTACGGATCTGAAGACGAAGGACTGTAGTCCCTTCTTGCTTGTTTGACACTTGTGTTTATATCACTTGCAAGCTGTTTTTTACGGTCCGATACACAGGGCACCTGATTTTGGATAAGGTAATTGAGCATACCTTGTTCAATAACAGAGCTTTTGAATGTAACATAGTAGTAGTAATGTATGAAAGCAAACTAATAGGTGAGGTTTCTGACTTTGAGCCAGAACATTGAGGATCTGAGTCCCTTCATAAGTGTCTTCTGGTCGTGGTTTTTCATGTTATCTGGCTGCGGTTTTAGAAAGAACCTTGACAAAACTCACAAAACCACTGTCAAGGGACAAGCAAAACTCAACCTGACCATGTGAACTAATACATCAGGCAAATATTGGATAATTTAGTTGACTCAAGTATTAAGACTGACAGTTGGAGACCATTCATGGTTGTTTAGTGCTGGTGCTTTTTAATGTCACTTGCCAGCTGTTTCTCGGGCAAAAACTTTCTTTTAAGCTGGTACTTGTTAACACGACTTGGTCACAGTTTCTGCAACAGAAACTTGAAACTAACACTCACAAGGCTTTGTTTAAGGGAATAACATAAGTCAACCCCAATGATGTCACCTAATATGAAAGGACACCTAATGGAGGAGCTTTCTGACTCCGGATCAAAAGATTGAGGACTTGAGTCTTTGCATAGTTGTGTGATGGTGGTGTTTTTTCATATCATCTTGCTGGTGTTACTAACACTGAAATCTGAGAAAAAAACTCACCAAACTTCAGTCAAGGGGCTAACATTGCTCAGCCTGACCATACGGTCGAAACACCTGAGTTTGGATCTGGAGAGTGATTGAGCATGAGAGTTTTTCAATGACAGGGCTGTTTAACTCAACATGACAGTGGTTATTTGACATGGCACTGATCAACCGCTGTCAGTTCTCACAGCTCACTGTTCGGAGTCAGCCTTGTCATGCAATGACCACGAGGCCTAATGGATAAGGCGTCTGACTTCGGATCAGAAGACTGAGGGTTCGAGTCCCTTCGTGGTTGGAATTGTGCATTTCATCTGGACCAGCAACAATGGCAGATTTTGCAATGCCTATGGCACCTGGAAAAAAGTGTCTCAAGTGCTGGTGCTGTCACTGTCAAATCCAGCAGAGACTTTAAACAACAGTGGATTTTAATCGGGGTTTGTCAGCAAAGTAGTTAATTCAGTGTGAGTGCTCATTCGTCCTGCTCCCACTGGCAAAAGGAGTAGATGTCATAGATTTAGGGGAAATGGGAAACAGTTAATATTTGATTACAATATTCAAATTTGTTGTCATTATGCCAAGTACAGGAACAGAGCATAACCAAAAGAAATGTGCATCTTTTTAATAAACTTTACTTTGAGCAATTCAATTTTAAAAAGACGTAAAGTTTGACAATTAAAGCACACATCTAATCAGAGTGTAAATGAATGGTAAAGTGCATGGGAGTGTGCATTTATATACATCATATGTGTACTTTTCATGCACAGCAGTAGAAGAAAGACTAATGTACATGTGAGTAAATATAGATGTTTACAGGGTGGAGAAATTAAGTACCGTATGCCATGCTGGGATGAGGGGAGAATATAGCCTGCAGCAGAAAATTGTTCACTATGGTTTTACTCAGCGAAATTTACACAGTATCCTGTGTCTTTGTGAAAAGTCCACTGAAACACATAATGTTTTGTGTGTCACAATCAATGATAGAAAACATTTTCAATCTCCTGAACCAAGCGTTGTAGTGGCCACGTGAGATTGGTTCTTTCCCCATGGTAGATCAGCCTGCTACGGCAAAGAACGCCGGCACAACGGCTTCAGTCTCGATCAGCGGAGTGCAGATCTATATCCGGGTTCCGTAGCCGTCGCAAAATCCGCCCTTGCTTAAAGTCCCTATTGTGTCAATAGTGAATACAAGATAGTATTATAAAAGTCTGCTGACACTCCCTTAAGCTATCCATAGAATTCAAACACTGTAGTAAAAGGGCACTGACAATTGCATCAAAGAGTGGGCAGACTTGAGTGAAACTACCTATGCTGCTTGTATATACTGGCCAACCTTTGTGGAATTCTATGATCTTCCCTTTCAGGTGTCACAATAGGAATACTTTCTTATCAATAAGGGTGGCCATTTTAAGCTCCCTTCAGATCCCCACAACTCCATGACATCGTCCATTTTACTGTTTTTAATTCTATGGAGCTGACATCATGGAAACTGACTGTGTGATCGAATGGATAAGGTGTCAGTCCTTGGTTCAGAAGATTAAAGAGACCCTTAACAATACTTTAACGCGTGTGCATTTTAAAAGTAGACAGCTGTTTCTTAAAAATTAACCTGAAAAAACATGAGGCTTCAATTAAAGGACTAGTATAATTCAACCTGACCGTGTGACCTAATCATATGGCATATAAAGGATAAGTTATATAACTTTGCTGCAGAATTTGAATAGACAAAAAATGACGTCATATGCTCTAATGTCCATAAACGTTTCTTCAACCACAATTGGATAATGTCATGAGGTAAAGGAGAGGTGTAAAGGGGAATTCAAAACGGCTAAGGAAGACAACCGTGCTGCTACGACAATCCAATGCATTTACTGGCCAACTTGATCATGCCATTCTTGCCCATCACGTTCCTTTGTTTTTTGTGATTGCCCGTATGGATGGTCGTCACTTTAAATGGTTCAGCCACACTGAATGGCTGGATGGCGTTATCACCTTTGTTTTTATGAAGAATGGTTTCGTGTACCCTATGTCAAAGGTGATACGTTAGGAAGCATTGAAGCACCTTTTCTTTACATTTACAAAACTGGAATACACTTCTCATGGCTGCCTTGTATACACTTCCAGCTCATTTTCTAGAAGTTAGCCACTTTCCGTGACAAAAAACACTATTCCAACATGGCCCTGATCTTCGGATTGATTGTTGGAGAACCTTCAAGGGTGTTTCATGGGGGTGCTTGTTAATGTATCTTGCGGTATTTCCTACATAAAAACTTTCTTTAAAGTTGGTGCTTGTTAATATGAACTGGTAGCTGTTTCGTCAAAAGAAACCAGTTAAAGAACTTGGAACCTTTTCTTCATGACAATAAAGCAATTCAGTCATATGATGTTACCTAATATGAAGGGCCCCTAATGGAGAAATTCCTGGCTACGGATCTGAAGACGAAGGACTGTAGTCCCTTCTTGCTTGTTTGACACTTGTGTTTATATCACTTGCAAGCTGTTTTTTACGGTCCGATACACAGGGCACCTGATTTTGGATAAGGTAATTGAGCATACCTTGTTCAATAACAGAGCTTTTGAATGTAACATAGTAGTAGTAATGTATGAAAGCAAACTAATAGGTGAGGTTTCTGACTTTGAGCCAGAACATTGAGGATCTGAGTCCCTTCATAAGTGTCTTCTGGTCGTGGTTTTTCATGTTATCTGGCTGCGGTTTTAGAAAGAACCTTGACAAAACTCACAAAACCACTGTCAAGGGACAAGCAAAACTCAACCTGACCATGTGAACTAATACATCAGGCAAATATTGGATAATTTAGTTGACTCAAGTATTAAGACTGACAGTTGGAGACCATTCATGGTTGTTTAGTGCTGGTGCTTTTTAATGTCACTTGCCAGCTGTTTCTCGGGCAAAAACTTTCTTTTAAGCTGGTACTTGTTAACACGACTTGGTCACAGTTTCTGCAACAGAAACTTGAAACTAACACTCACAAGGCTTTGTTTAAGGGAATAACATAAGTCAACCCCAATGATGTCACCTAATATGAAAGGACACCTAATGGAGGAGCTTTCTGACTCCGGATCAAAAGATTGAGGACTTGAGTCTTTGCATAGTTGTGTGATGGTGGTGTTTTTTCATATCATCTTGCTGGTGTTACTAACACTGAAATCTGAGAAAAAAACTCACCAAACTTCAGTCAAGGGGCTAACATTGCTCAGCCTGACCATACGGTCGAAACACCTGAGTTTGGATCTGGAGAGTGATTGAGCATGAGAGTTTTTCAATGACAGGGCTGTTTAACTCAACATGACAGCGGTTATTTGACATGGCACTGATCAACCGCTGTCAGTTCTCACAGCTCACTGTTCGGAGTCAGCCTTGTCATGCAATGACCACGTGGCCTGATGGATAAGGCGTCTGACTTCGGATCAGAAGACTGAGGGTTCGAGTCCCTTCGTGGTTGGAATTGTGCATTTCATCTGGACCAGCAACAATGGTAGATTTTGCAATGCCTATGGCACCTGGAAAAAAGTGTCTCAAGTGCTGGTGCTGTCACTGTCAAATCCAGCAGAGACTTTAAACAACAGTGGATTTTAATCAGGGTTTGTCAGCAAAGTAGTTAATTCAGTGTGAGTGCTCATTCGTCCTGCTCCCACTGGCAAAAGGAGTAGATGTCATAGATTTAGGGGAAATGGGAAACAGTTAATATTTGATTACAATATTCAAATTTATTGTCATTATGCCAAGTACAGGAACAGAGCATAACCAAAAGAAATGTGCATCTTTTTAATAAACTTTACTTTGAACAATTCAATTTTAAAAAGACGTAAAGTTTGACAATTAAAGCACACATCTAATCAGAGTGTAAATGAATGGTAAAGTGCATGGGAGTGTGCATTTATATACATCATATGTGTACTTTTCATGCACAGCAGTAGAAGAAAGACTAATGTACATGTGAGTAAATATAGATGTTTACAGGGTAGAGAAATTAAGTACCGTATGCCATGCTGGGATGAGGGGAGAATATAGCCTGCAGCAGAAAATTGTTCACTATGGTTTTACTCAGCGAAATTTACACAGTATCCTGTGTCTGTGTGAAAAGTCCACAGAAACACATAATGTTTAGTGTGTCACAATCAATTATAGAAAACATTTTCAATCTCCTGAACCAAGCGTTGTAGTGGCCACGTGAGATTGGTTCTTTCCCCATGGTAGATCAGCCTGCTACGGCAAAGAACGCCGGCACAACGGCTTCAGTCTTGATCAGCGGAGTGCAGATCTATATCCGGGTGCCGTAGCCGTCGCAAAATCCGCCCTTGCTTAAAGTCCCTATTGTGTCAATAGTGAATACAAGATAGTATTATAAAAGTCTGCTGACACTCCCTTAAGCTATCCGTAGAATTCAAACACTGTAGTAAAAGGGCACTGACAATTGCATCAAAGAGTGGGCAGACTTGAGTGAAACTACCTATGCTGCTTGTATATTCTGGCCAACCTTTGTGGAATTCTATGATCTTCCCTTTCAGGTGTCACAATAGGAATACTTACTTATCAATAAGGGTGGCCATTTTAAGCTCCCTTCAGATCCCCACAACTCCATGACATCGTCCATTTTACTGTTTTTAATTCTATGGAGCTGACATCATGGAAACTGACTGTGTGATCGAATGGATAAGGTGTCAGTCCTTGGTTCAGAAGATTAAAGAGACCCTTAACAATACTTTAACGCGTGTGCATTTTAAAAGTAGACAGCTGTTTCTTAAAAATTAACCTGAAAAAACATGAGGCTTCAATTAAAGGACTAGTATAATTCAACCTGACCGTGTGACCTAATCATATGGCATATAAAGGATAAGTTATATAACTTTGCTGCAGAATTTGAATAGACAAAAAATGACGTCATATGCTCTAATGTCCATAAACGTTTCTTCAACCACAATTGGATAATGTCATGAGGTAAAGGAGAGGTGTAAAGGGGAATTCAAAACGGCTAAGGAAGACAACCGTGCTGCTACGACAATCCAATGCATTTACTGGCCAACTTGATCATGCCATTCTTGCCCATCACGTTCCTTTGTTTTTTGTGATTGCCCGTATGGATGGTCGTCACTTTAAATGGTTCAGCCACACTGAATGGCTGGATGGCGTTATCACCTTTGTTTTTATGAAGAATGGTTTCGTGTACCCTATGTCAAAGGTGATACGTTAGGAAGCATTGAAGCACCTTTTCTTTACATTTACAAAACTGGAATACACTTCTCATGGCTGCCGTGTATACACTTCCAGCTCATTTTCTAGAAGTTAGCCACTTTCCGTGACAAAAAACACTATTCCAACATGGCCCTGATCTTCGGATTGATTGTTGGAGAACCTTCAAGGGTGTTTCATGGGGGTGCTTGTTAATGTATCTTGCGGTATTTCCTACATAAAAACTTTCTTTAAAGTTGGTGCTTGTTAATATGAACTGGTAGCTGTTTCGTCAAAAGAAACCAGTTAAAGAACTTGGAACCTTTTCTTCATGACAATAAAGCAATTCAGTCATATGATGTTACCTAATATGAAGGGCCCCTAATGGAGAAATTCCTGACTACGGATCTGAAGACGAAGGACTGTAGTCCCTTCTTGCTTGTTTGACACTTGTGTTTATATCACTTGCAAGCTGTTTTTTACGGTCCGATACACAGGGCACCTGATTTTGGATAAGGTAATTGAGCATACCTTGTTCAATAACAGAGCTTTTGAATGTAACATAGTAGTAGTAATGTATGAAAGCAAACTAATAGGTGAGGTTTCTGACTTTGAGCCAGAACATTGAGGATCTGAGTCCCTTCATAAGTGTCTTCTGGTCGTGGTTTTTCATGTTATCTGGCTGCGGTTTTAGAAAGAACCTTGACAAAACTCACAAAACCACTGTCAAGGGACAAGCAAAACTCAACCTGACCATGTGAACTAATACATCAGGCAAATATTGGATAATTTAGTTGACTCAAGTATTAAGACTGACAGTTGGAGACCATTCATGGTTGTTTAGTGCTGGTGCTTTTTAATGTCACTTGCCAGCTGTTTCTCAGACAAAAACTTTCTTTTAAGCTGGTACTTGTTAACACGACTTGGTCACAGTTTCTGCAACAGAAACTTGAAACTAACACTCACAAGGCTTTGTTTAAGGGAATAACATAAGTCAACCCCAATGATGTCACCTAATATGAAAGGACACCTAATGGAGGAGCTTTCTGACTCCGGATCAAAAGATTGAGGACTTGAGTCTTTGCATAGTTGTGTGATGGTGGTGTTTTTTCATATCATCTTGCTGGTGTTACTAACACTGAAATCTGAGAAAAAAACTCACCAAACTTCAGTCAAGGGGCTAACATTGCTCAGCCTGACCATACGGTCGAAACACCTGAGTTTGGATCTGGAGAGTGATTGAGCATGAGAGTTTTTCAATGACAGGGCTGTTTAACTCAACATGACAGCGGTTATTTGACATGGCACTGATCAACCGCTGTCAGTTCTCACAGCTCACTGTTCGGAGTCAGCCTTGTCATGCAATGACCACGTGGCCTAATGGATAAGGTGTCTGACTTCGGATCAGAAGACTGAGGGTTCGAGTCCTTTCGTGGTTGGAATTGTGCATTTCATCTGGACCAGCAACAATGGCAGATTTTGCAATGCCTATGGCACCTGGAAAAAAGTGTCTCAAGTGCTGGTGCTGTCACTGTCAAATCCAGCAGAGACTTTAAACAACAGTGGATTTTAATCGGGGTTTGTCAGCAAAGTAGTTAATTCAGTGTGAGTGCTCATTCGTCCTGCTCCCACTGGCAAAAGGAGTAGATGTCATAGATTTAGGGGAAATGGGAAACAGTTAATATTTGATTACAATATTCAAATTTATTGTCATTATGCCAAGTACAGGAACAGAGCATAACCAAAAGAAATGTGCATCTTTTTAATAAACTTTACTTTGAACAATTCAATTTTAAAAAGACGTAAAGTTTGACAATTAAAGCACACATCTAATCAGAGTGTAAATGAATGGTAAAGTGCATGGGAGTGTGCATTTATATACATCATATGTGTACTTTTCATGCACAGCAGTAGAAGAAAGACTAATGTACATGTGAGTAAATATAGATGTTTACAGGGTAGAGAAATTAAGTACCGTATGCCATGCTGGGATGAGGGGAGAATATAGCCTGCAGCAGAAAATTGTTCACTATGGTTTTACTCAGCGAAATTTACACAGTATCCTGTGTCTGTGTGAAAAGTCCACAGAAACACATAATGTTTAGTGTGTCACAATCAATTATAGAAAACATTTTCAATCTCCTGAACCAAGCGTTGTAGTGGCCACGTGAGATTGGTTCTTTCCCCATGGTAGATCAGCCTGCTACGGCAAAGAACGCCGGCACAACGGCTTCAGTCTTGATCAGCGGAGTGCAGATCTATATCCGGGTGCCGTAGCCGTCGCAAAATCCGCCCTTGCTTAAAGTCCCTATTGTGTCAATAGTGAATACAAGATAGTATTATAAAAGTCTGCTGACACTCCCTTAAGCTATCCGTAGAATTCAAACACTGTAGTAAAAGGGCACTGACAATTGCATCAAAGAGTGGGCAGACTTGAGTGAAACTACCTATGCTGCTTGTATATTCTGGCCAACCTTTGTGGAATTCTATGATCTTCCCTTTCAGGTGTCACAATAGGAATACTTACTTATCAATAAGGGTGGCCATTTTAAGCTCCCTTCAGATCCCCACAACTCCATGACATCGTCCATTTTACTGTTTTTAATTCTATGGAGCTGACATCATGGAAACTGACTGTGTGATCGAATGGATAAGGTGTCAGTCCTTGGTTCAGAAGATTAAAGAGACCCTTAACAATACTTTAACGCGTGTGCATTTTAAAAGTAGACAGCTGTTTCTTAAAAATTAACCTGAAAAAACATGAGGCTTCAATTAAAGGACTAGTATAATTCAACCTGACCGTGTGACCTAATCATATGGCATATAAAGGATAAGTTATATAACTTTGCTGCAGAATTTGAATAGACAAAAAATGACGTCATATGCTCTAATGTCCATAAACGTTTCTTCAACCACAATTGGATAATGTCATGAGGTAAAGGAGAGGTGTAAAGGGGAATTCAAAACGGCTAAGGAAGACAACCGTGCTGCTACGACAATCCAATGCATTTACTGGCCAACTTGATCATGCCATTCTTGCCCATCACGTTCCTTTGTTTTTTGTGATTGCCCGTATGGATGGTCGTCACTTTAAATGGTTCAGCCACACTGAATGGCTGGATGGCGTTATCACCTTTGTTTTTATGAAGAATGGTTTCGTGTACCCTATGTCAAAGGTGATACGTTAGGAAGCATTGAAGCACCTTTTCTTTACATTTACAAAACTGGAATACACTTCTCATGGCTGCCGTGTATACACTTCCAGCTCATTTTCTAGAAGTTAGCCACTTTCCGTGACAAAAAACACTATTCCAACATGGCCCTGATCTTCGGATTGATTGTTGGAGAACCTTCAAGGGTGTTTCATGGGGGTGCTTGTTAATGTATCTTGCGGTATTTCCTACATAAAAACTTTCTTTAAAGTTGGTGCTTGTTAATATGAACTGGTAGCTGTTTCGTCAAAAGAAACCAGTTAAAGAACTTGGAACCTTTTCTTCATGACAATAAAGCAATTCAGTCATATGATGTTACCTAATATGAAGGGCCCCTAATGGAGAAATTCCTGACTACGGATCTGAAGACGAAGGACTGTAGTCCCTTCTTGCTTGTTTGACACTTGTGTTTATATCACTTGCAAGCTGTTTTTTACGGTCCGATACACAGGGCACCTGATTTTGGATAAGGTAATTGAGCATACCTTGTTCAATAACAGAGCTTTTGAATGTAACATAGTAGTAGTAATGTATGAAAGCAAACTAATAGGTGAGGTTTCTGACTTTGAGCCAGAACATTGAGGATCTGAGTCCCTTCATAAGTGTCTTCTGGTCGTGGTTTTTCATGTTATCTGGCTGCGGTTTTAGAAAGAACCTTGACAAAACTCACAAAACCACTGTCAAGGGACAAGCAAAACTCAACCTGACCATGTGAACTAATACATCAGGCAAATATTGGATAATTTAGTTGACTCAAGTATTAAGACTGACAGTTGGAGACCATTCATGGTTGTTTAGTGCTGGTGCTTTTTAATGTCACTTGCCAGCTGTTTCTCGGGCAAAAACTTTCTTTTAAGCTGGGACTTGTTAACACGACTTGGTCACAGTTTCTGCAACAGAAACTTGAAACTAACACTCACAAGGCTTTGTTTAAGGGAATAACATAAGTCAACCCCAATGATGTCACCTAATATGAAAGGACACCTAATGGAGGAGCTTTCTGACTCCGGATCAAAAGATTGAGGACTTGAGTCTTTGCATAGTTGTGTGATGGTGGTGTTTTTTCATATCATCTTGCTGGTGTTACTAACACTGAAATCTGAGAAAAAAACTCACCAAACCTCAGTCAAGGGGCTAACATTGCTCAGCCTGACCATACGGTCGAAACACCTGAGTTTGGATCTGGAGAGTGATTGAGCATGAGAGTTTTTCAATGACAGGGCTGTTTAACTCAACATGACAGCGGTTATTTGACATGGCACTGATCAACCGCTGTCAGTTCTCACAGCTCACTGTTCGGAGTCAGCATTGTCATGCAATGACCACGTGGCCTAATGGATAAGGCGTCTGACTTCGGATCAGAAGACTGAGGGTTCGAGACCCTTCGTGGTTGGAATTGTGCATTTCATCTGGACCAGCAACAATGGCAGATTTTGCAATGCCTATGGCACCTGGAAAAAAGTGTCTCAAGTGCTGGTGCTGTCACTGTCAAATCCAGCAGAGACTTTAAACAACAGTGGATTTTAATCAGGGTTTGTCAGCAAAGTAGTTAATTCAGTGTGAGTGCTCATTTGTCCTGCTCCCACTGGCAAAAGGAGTAGATGTCATAGATTTAGGGGAAATGGGAAACAGTTAATATTTGATTTCAATATTCAAATTTATTGTCATTATGCCAAGTACAGCAACAGAGCATAACCAAAAGAAATGTGCATCTTTTTAATAAACTTTACTTTGAACAATTCAATTTTAAAAAGACGTAAAGTTTGACAATTAAAGCACACATCTAATCAGAGTGTAAATGAATGGTAAAGTGCATGGGAGTGTGCATTTATATACATCATATGTGTACTTTTCATGCACAGCAGTAGAAGAAAGACTAATGTACATGTGAGTAAATATAGATGTTTACAGGGTAGAGAAATTAAGTACCGTATGCCATGCTGGGATGAGGGGAGAATATAGCCTGCAGCAGAAAATTGTTCACTATGGTTTTACTCAGCGAAATTTACACAGTATCCTGTGTCTGTGTGAAAAGTCCACTGAAACACATAATGTTTTGTGTGTCACAATCAATGATAGAAAACATTTTCAATCTCCTGAACCAAGCGTTGTAGTGGCCACATGAGATTGGTTCTTTCCCCATGGTAGATCAGCCTGCTACGGCAAAGAACGCCGGCACAACGGCTTCAGTCTTGATCAGCGGAGTGCAGATCTATATCCGGGTGCCGTAGCCGTCGCAAAATCCGCCCTTGCTTAAAGTCCCTATTGTGTCAATAGTGAATACAAGATAGTATTATAAAAGTCTGCTGACACTCCCTTAAGCTATCCGTAGAATTCAAACACTGTAGTAAAAGGGCACTGACAATTGCATCAAAGAGTGGGCAGACTTGAGTGAAACTACCTATGCTGCTTGTATATTCTGGCCAACCTTTGTGGAATTCTATGATCTTCCCTTTCAGGTGTCACAATAGGAATACTTACTTATCAATAAGGGTGGCCATTTTAAGCTCCCTTCAGATCCCCACAACTCCATGACATCGTCCATTTTACTGTTTTTAATTCTATGGAGCTGACATCATGGAAACTGACTGTGTGATCGAATGGATAAGGTGTCAGTCCTTGGTTCAGAAGATTAAAGAGACCCTTAACAATACTTTAACGCGTGTGCATTTTAAAAGTAGACAGCTGTTTCTTAAAAATTAACCTGAAAAAACATGAGGCTTCAATTAAAGGACTAGTATAATTCAACCTGACCGTGTGACCTAATCATATAGCATATAAAGGATAAGTTATATAACTTTGCTGCAGAATTTGAATAGACGAAAAATGACGTCATATGCTCTAATGTCCATAAACGTTTCTTCAACCACAATTGGATAATGTCATGAGGTAAAGGAGAGGTGTAAAGGGGAATTCAAAACGGCTAAGGAAGACAACCGTGCTGCTACGACAATCCAATGCATTTACTGGCCAACTTGATCATGCCATTCTTGCCCATCACGTTCCTTTGTTTTTTGTGATTGCCCGTATGGATGGTCGTCACTTTAAATGGTTCAGCCACACTGAATGGCTGGATGGCGTTATCACCTTTGTTTTTATGAAGAATGGTTTCGTGTACCCTATGTCAAAGGTGATACGTTAGGAAGCATTGAAGCACCTTTTCTTTACATTTACAAAACTGGAATACACTTCTCATGGCTGCCGTGTATACACTTCCAGCTCATTTTCTAGAACTTAGCCACTTTCCGTGACAAAAAACACTATTCCAACATGGCCCTGATCTTCGGATTGATTGTTGGAGAACCTTCAAGGGTGTTTCATGGGGGTGCTTGTTAATGTATCTTGCGGTATTTCCTACATAAAAACTTTCTTTAAAGTTGGTGCTTGTTAATATGAACTGGTAGCTGTTTCGTCAAAAGAAACCAGTTAAAGAACTTGGAACCTTTTCTTCATGACAATAAAACAATTCAGTCATATGATGTTACCTAATATGAAGGGCCCCTAATGGAGAAATTCCTGACTACGGATCTGAAGACGAGGGACTGTAGTCCCTTCTTGCTTGTTTGACACTTGTGTTTATATCACTTGCAAGCTGTTTTTTACGGTCCGATACACAGGGCACCTGATTTTGGATAAGGTAATTGAGCATACCTTGTTCAATAACAGAGCTTTTGAATGTAACATAGTAGTAGTAATGTATGAAAGCAAACTAATAGGTGAGGTTTCTGACTTTGAGCCAGAACATTGAGGATCTGAGTCCCTTCATAAGTGTCTTCTGGTCGTGGTTTTTCATGTTATCTGGCTGCGGTTTTAGAAAGAACCTTGACAAAACTCACAAAACCACTGTCAAGGGACAAGCAAAACTCAACCTGACCATGTGAACTAATACATCAGGCAAATATTGGATAATTTAGTTGACTCAAGTATTAAGACTGACAGTTGGAGACCATTCATGGTTGTTTAGTGCTGGTGCTTTTTAATGTCACTTGCCAGCTGTTTCTCGGGCAAAAACTTTCTTTTAAGCTGGTACTTGTTAACACGACTTGGTCACAGTTTCTGCAACAGAAACTTGAAACTAACACTCACAAGGCTTTGTTTAAGGGAATAACATAAGTCAACCCCAATGATGTCACCTAATATGAAAGGACACCTAATGGAGGAGCTTTCTGACTCCGGATCAAAAGATTGAGGACTTGAGTCTTTGCATAGTTGTGTGATGGTGGTGTTTTTTCATATCATCTTGCTGGTGTTACTAACACTGAAATCTGAGAAAAAAACTCACCAAACTTCAGTCAAGGGGCTAACATTGCTCAGCCTGACCATACGGTCGAAACACCTGAGTTTGGATCTGGAGAGTGATTGAGCATGAGAGTTTTTCAATGACAGGGCTGTTTAACTCAACATGACAGCGGTTATTTGACATGGCACTGATCAACCGCTGTCAGTTCTCACAGCTCACTGTTCGGAGTCAGCCTTGTCATGCAATGACCCCGTGGCCTAATGGATAAGGTGTCTGACTTTGGATCAGAAGACTGAGGGTTCGAGTCCCTTCGTGGTTGGAATTGTGCATTTCATCTGGACCAGCAACGATGGCAGATTTTGCAATGCCTATGGCACCTGGAAAAAAGTGTCTCAAGTGCTGGTGCTGTCACTGTCAAATCCAGCAGAGACTTTAAACAACAGTGGATTTTAATCAGGGTTTGTCAGCAAAGTAGTTAATTCAGTGTGAGTGCTCATTCGTCCTGCTCCCACTGGCAAAAGGAGTAGATGTCATAGATTTAGGGGAAATGGGAAACAGTTAATATTTGATTTCAATATTCAAATTTATTGTCATTATGCCAAGTACAGCAACAGAGCATAACCAAAAGAAATGTGCATCTTTTTAATAAACTTTACTTTGAACAATTCAATTTTAAAAAGACGTAAAGTTTGACAATTAAAGCACACATCTAATCAGAGTGTAAATGAATGGTAAAGTGCATGGGAGTGTGCATTTATATACATCATATGTGTACTTTTCATGCACAGCAGTAGAAGAAAGACTAATGTACATGTGAGTAAATATAGATGTTTACAGGGTAGAGAAATTAAGTACCGTATGCCATGCTGGGATGAGGGGAGAATATAGCCTGCAGCAGAAAATTGTTCACTATGGTTTTACTCAGCGAAATTTACACAGTATCCTGTGTCTGTGTGAAAAGTCCACAGAAACACATAATGTTTAGTGTGTCACAATCAATTATAGAAAACATTTTCAATCTCCTGAACCAAGCGTTGTAGTGGCCACGTGAGATTGGTTCTTTCCCCATGGTAGATCAGCCTGCTACGGCAAAGAACGCCGGCACAATTGCATCAAAGAGTGGGCAGACTTGAGTGAAACTACCTATGCTGCTTGTATATTCTGGCCAACCTTTGTGGAATTCTATGATCTTCCCTTTCAGGTGTCACAATAGGAATACTTACTTATCAATAAGGGTGGCCATTTTAAGCTCCCTTCAGATCCCCACAACTCCATGACATCGTCCATTTTACTGTTTTTAATTCTATGGAGCTGACATCATGGAAACTGACTGTGTGATCGAATGGATAAGGTGTCAGTCCTTGGTTCAGAAGATTAAAGAGACCCTTAACAATACTTTAACGCGTGTGCATTTTAAAAGTAGACAGCTGTTTCTTAAAAATTAACCTGAAAAAACATGAGGCTTCAATTAAAGGACTAGTATAATTCAACCTGACCGTGTGACCTAATCATATAGCATATAAAGGATAAGTTATATAACTTTGCTGCAGAATTTGAATAGACGAAAAATGACGTCATATGCTCTAATGTCCATAAACGTTTCTTCAACCACAATTGGATAATGTCATGAGGTAAAGGAGAGGTGTAAAGGGGAATTCAAAACGGCTAAGGAAGACAACCGTGCTGCTACGACAATCCAATGCATTTACTGGCCAACTTGATCATGCCATTCTTGCCCATCACGTTCCTTTGTTTTTTGTGATTGCCCGTATGGATGGTCGTCACTTTAAATGGTTCAGCCACACTGAATGGCTGGATGGCGTTATCACCTTTGTTTTTATGAAGAATGGTTTCGTGTACCCTATGTCAAAGGTGATACGTTAGGAAGCATTGAAGCACCTTTTCTTTACATTTACAAAACTGGAATACACTTCTCATGGCTGCCGTGTATACACTTCCAGCTCATTTTCTAGAACTTAGCCACTTTCCGTGACAAAAAACACTATTCCAACATGGCCCTGATCTTCGGATTGATTGTTGGAGAACCTTCAAGGGTGTTTCATGGGGGTGCTTGTTAATGTATCTTGCGGTATTTCCTACATAAAAACTTTCTTTAAAGTTGGTGCTTGTTAATATGAACTGGTAGCTGTTTCGTCAAAAGAAACCAGTTAAAGAACTTGGAACCTTTTCTTCATGACAATAAAACAATTCAGTCATATGATGTTACCTAATATGAAGGGCCCCTAATGGAGAAATTCCTGACTACGGATCTGAAGACGAGGGACTGTAGTCCCTTCTTGCTTGTTTGACACTTGTGTTTATATCACTTGCAAGCTGTTTTTTACGGTCCGATACACAGGGCACCTGATTTTGGATAAGGTAATTGAGCATACCTTGTTCAATAACAGAGCTTTTGAATGTAACATAGTAGTAGTAATGTATGAAAGCAAACTAATAGGTGAGGTTTCTGACTTTGAGCCAGAACATTGAGGATCTGAGTCCCTTCATAAGTGTCTTCTGGTCGTGGTTTTTCATGTTATCTGGCTGCGGTTTTAGAAAGAACCTTGACAAAACTCACAAAACCACTGTCAAGGGACAAGCAAAACTCAACCTGACCATGTGAACTAATACATCAGGCAAATATTGGATAATTTAGTTGACTCAAGTATTAAGACTGACAGTTGGAGACCATTCATGGTTGTTTAGTGCTGGTGCTTTTTAATGTCACTTGCCAGCTGTTTCTCGGGCAAAAACTTTCTTTTAAGCTGGTACTTGTTAACACGACTTGGTCACAGTTTCTGCAACAGAAACTTGAAACTAACACTCACAAGGCTTTGTTTAAGGGAATAACATAAGTCAACCCCAATGATGTCACCTAATATGAAAGGACACCTAATGGAGGAGCTTTCTGACTCCGGATCAAAAGATTGAGGACTTGAGTCTTTGCATAGTTGTGTGATGGTGGTGTTTTTTCATATCATCTTGCTGGTGTTACTAACACTGAAATCTGAGAAAAAAACTCACCAAACTTCAGTCAAGGGGCTAACATTGCTCAGCCTGACCATACGGTCGAAACACCTGAGTTTGGATCTGGAGAGTGATTGAGCATGAGAGTTTTTCAATGACAGGGCTGTTTAACTCAACATGACAGCGGTTATTTGACATGGCACTGATCAACCGCTGTCAGTTCTCACAGCTCACTGTTCGGAGTCAGCCTTGTCATGCAATGACCCCGTGGCCTAATGGATAAGGCGTCTGACTTTGGATCAGAAGACTGAGGGTTCGAGTCCCTTCGTGGTTGGAATTGTGCATTTCATCTGGACCAGCAACGATGGCAGATTTTGCAATGCCTATGGCACCTGGAAAAAAGTGTCTCAAGTGCTGGTGCTGTCACTGTCAAATCCAGCAGAGACTTTAAACAACAGTGGATTTTAATCAGGGTTTGTCAGCAAAGTAGTTAATTCAGTGTGAGTGCTCATTCGTCCTGCTCCCACTGGCAAAAGGAGTAGATGTCATAGATTTAGGGGAAATGGGAAACAGTTAATATTTGATTTCAATATTCAAATTTATTGTCATTATGCCAAGTACAGCAACAGAGCATAACCAAAAGAAATGTGCATCTTTTTAATAAACTTTACTTTGAACAATTCAATTTTAAAAAGACGTAAAGTTTGACAATTAAAGCACACATCTAATCAGAGTGTAAATGAATGGTAAAGTGCATGGGAGTGTGCATTTATATACATCATATGTGTACTTTTCATGCACAGCAGTAGAAGAAAGACTAATGTACATGTGAGTAAATATAGATGTTTACAGGGTAGAGAAATTAAGTACCGTATGCCATGCTGGGATGAGGGGAGAATATAGCCTGCAGCAGAAAATTGTTCACTATGGTTTTACTCAGCGAAATTTACACAGTATCCTGTGTCTGTGTGAAAAGTCCACAGAAACACATAATGTTTAGTGTGTCACAATCAATTATAGAAAACATTTTCAATCTCCTGAACCAAGCGTTGTAGTGGCCACGTGAGATTGGTTCTTTCCCCATGGTAGATCAGCCTGCTACGGCAAAGAACGCCGGCACAATTGCATCAAAGAGTGGGCAGACTTGAGTGAAACTACCTATGCTGCTTGTATATTCTGGCCAACCTTTGTGGAATTCTATGATCTTCCCTTTCAGGTGTCACAATAGGAATACTTACTTATCAATAAGGGTGGCCATTTTAAGCTCCCTTCAGATCCCCACAACTCCATGACATCGTCCATTTTACTGTTTTTAATTCTATGGAGCTGACATCATGGAAACTGACTGTGTGATCGAATGGATAAGGTGTCAGTCCTTGGTTCAGAAGATTAAAGAGACCCTTAACAATACTTTAACGCGTGTGCATTTTAAAAGTAGACAGCTGTTTCTTAAAAATTAACCTGAAAAAACATGAGGCTTCAATTAAAGGACTAGTATAATTCAACCTGACCGTGTGACCTAATCATATAGCATATAAAGGATAAGTTATATAACTTTGCTGCAGAATTTGAATAGACGAAAAATGACGTCATATGCTCTAATGTCCATAAACGTTTCTTCAACCACAATTGGATAATGTCATGAGGTAAAGGAGAGGTGTAAAGGGGAATTCAAAACGGCTAAGGAAGACAACCGTGCTGCTACGACAATCCAATGCATTTACTGGCCAACTTGATCATGCCATTCTTGCCCATCACGTTCCTTTGTTTTTTGTGATTGCCCGTATGGATGGTCGTCACTTTAAATGGTTCAGCCACACTGAATGGCTGGATGGCGTTATCACCTTTGTTTTTATGAAGAATGGTTTCGTGTACCCTATGTCAAAGGTGATACGTTAGGAAGCATTGAAGCACCTTTTCTTTACATTTACAAAACTGGAATACACTTCTCATGGCTGCCGTGTATACACTTCCAGCTCATTTTCTAGAACTTAGCCACTTTCCGTGACAAAAAACACTATTCCAACATGGCCCTGATCTTCGGATTGATTGTTGGAGAACCTTCAAGGGTGTTTCATGGGGGTGCTTGTTAATGTATCTTGCGGTATTTCCTACATAAAAACTTTCTTTAAAGTTGGTGCTTGTTAATATGAACTGGTAGCTGTTTCGTCAAAAGAAACCAGTTAAAGAACTTGGAACCTTTTCTTCATGACAATAAAACAATTCAGTCATATGATGTTACCTAATATGAAGGGCCCCTAATGGAGAAATTCCTGACTACGGATCTGAAGACGAGGGACTGTAGTCCCTTCTTGCTTGTTTGACACTTGTGTTTATATCACTTGCAAGCTGTTTTTTACGGTCCGATACACAGGGCACCTGATTTTGGATAAGGTAATTGAGCATACCTTGTTCAATAACAGAGCTTTTGAATGTAACATAGTAGTAGTAATGTATGAAAGCAAACTAATAGGTGAGGTTTCTGACTTTGAGCCAGAACATTGAGGATCTGAGTCCCTTCATAAGTGTCTTCTGGTCGTGGTTTTTCATGTTATCTGGCTGCAGTTTTAGAAAGAACCTTGACAAAACTCACAAAACCACTGTCAAGGGACAAGCAAAACTCAACCTGACCATGTGAACTAATACATCAGGCAAATATTGGATAATTTAGTTGACTCAAGTATTAAGACTGACAGTTGGAGACCATTCATGGTTGTTTAGTGCTGGTGCTTTTTAATGTCACTTGCCAGCTGTTTCTCGGGCAAAAACTTTCTTTTAAGCTGGTACTTGTTAACACGACTTGGTCACAGTTTCTGCAACAGAAACTTGAAACTAACACTCACAAGGCTTTGTTTAAGGGAATAACATAAGTCAACCCCAATGATGTCACCTAATATGAAAGGACACCTAATGGAGGAGCTTTCTGACTCCGGATCAAAAGATTGAGGACTTGAGTCTTTGCATAGTTGTGTGATGGTGGTGTTTTTTCATATCATCTTGCTGGTGTTACTAACACTGAAATCTGAGAAAAAAACTCACCAAACTTCAGTCAAGGGGCTAACATTGCTCAGCCTGACCATACGGTCGAAACACCTGAGTTTGGATCTGGAGAGTGATTGAGCATGAGAGTTTTTCAATGACAGGGCTGTTTAACTCAACATGACAGCGGTTATTTGACATGGCACTGATCAACCGCTGTCAGTTCTCACAGCTCACTGTTCGGAGTCAGCCTTGTCATGCAATGACCCCGTGGCCTAATGGATAAGGCGTCTGACTTTGGATCAGAAGACTGAGGGTTCGAGTCCCTTCGTGGTTGGAATTGTGCATTTCATCTGGACCAGCAACGATGGCAGATTTTGCAATGCCTATGGCACCTGGAAAAAAGTGTCTCAAGTGCTGGTGCTGTCACTGTCAAATCCAGCAGAGACTTTAAACAACAGTGGATTTTAATCAGGGTTTGTCAGCAAAGTAGTTAATTCAGTGTGAGTGCTCATTCGTCCTGCTCCCACTGGCAAAAGGAGTAGATGTCATAGATTTAGGGGAAATGGGAAACAGTTAATATTTGATTACAATATTCAAATTTATTGTTATTATGCCAAGTACAGGAACAGAGCATAACCAAAAGAAATGTGCATCTTTTTAATAAACTTTACTTTGAACAATTCAATTTTAAAAAGACGTTAAGTTTGACAATTAAAGCACACATCTAATCAGAGTGTAAATGAATGGTAAAGTGCATGGGAGTGTGCATTTATATACATCATATGTGTACTTTTCATGCACAGCAGTAGAAGAAAGACTAATGTACATGTGAGTAAATATAGATGTTTACAGGGTAGAGAAATTAAGTACCGTATGCCATGCTGGGATGAGGGGAGAATATAGCCTGCAGCAGAAAATTGTTCACTATGGTTTTACTCAGCGAAATTTACACAGTATCCTGTGTCTGTGTGAAAAGTCCACAGAAACACATAATGTTTAGTGTGTCACAATCAATTATAGAAAACATTTTCAATCTCCTGAACCAAGCGTTGTAGTGGCCACGTGAGATTGGTTCTTTCCCCATGGTAGATCAGCCTGCTACGGCAAAGAACGCCGGCACAACGGCTTCAGTCTTGATCAGCGGAGTGCAGATCTATATCCGGGTGCCGTAGCCGTCGCAAAATCCGCCCTTGCTTAAAGTCCCTATTGTGTCAATAGTGAATACAAGATAGTATTATAAAAGTCTGCTGACACTCCCTTAAGCTATCCGTAGAATTCAAACACTGTAGTAAAAGGGCACTGACAATTGCATCAAAGAGTGGGCAGACTTGAGTGAAACTACCTATGCTGCTTGTATATTCTGGCCAACCTTTGTGGAATTCTATGATCTTCCCTTTCAGGTGTCACAATAGGAATACTTACTTATCAATAAGGGTGGCCATTTTAAGCTCCCTTCAGATCCCCACAACTCCATGACATCGTCCATTTTACTGTTTTTAATTCTATGGAGCTGACATCATGGAAACTGACTGTGTGATCGAATGGATAAGGTGTCAGTCCTTGGTTCAGAAGATTAAAGAGACCCTTAACAATACTTTAACGCGTGTGCATTTTAAAAGTAGACAGCTGTTTCTTAAAAATTAACCTGAAAAAACATGAGGCTTCAATTAAAGGACTAGTATAATTCAACCTGACCGTGTGACCTAATCATATGGCATATAAAGGATAAGTTATATAACTTTGCTGCAGAATTTGAATAGACAAAAAATGACGTCATATGCTCTAATGTCCATAAACGTTTCTTCAACCACAATTGGATAATGTCATGAGGTAAAGGAGAGGTGTAAAGGGGAATTCAAAACGGCTAAGGAAGACAACCGTGCTGCTACGACAATCCAATGCATTTACTGGCCAACTTGATCATGCCATTCTTGCCCATCACGTTCCTTTGTTTTTTGTGATTGCCCGTATGGATGGTCGTCACTTTAAATGGTTCAGCCACACTGAATGGCTGGATGGCGTTATCACCTTTGTTTTTATGAAGAATGGTTTCGTGTACCCTATGTCAAAGGTGATACGTTAGGAAGCATTGAAGCACCTTTTCTTTACATTTACAAAACTGGAATACACTTCTCATGGCTGCCGTGTATACACTTCCAGCTCATTTTCTAGAAGTTAGCCACTTTCCGTGACAAAAAACACTATTCCAACATGGCCCTGATCTTCGGATTGATTGTTGGAGAACCTTCAAGGGTGTTTCATGGGGGTGCTTGTTAATGTATCTTGCGGTATTTCCTACATAAAAACTTTCTTTAAAGTTGGTGCTTGTTAATATGAACTGGTAGCTGTTTCGTCAAAAGAAACCAGTTAAAGAACTTGGAACCTTTTCTTCATGACAATAAAGCAATTCAGTCATATGATGTTACCTAATATGAAGGGCCCCTAATGGAGAAATTCCTGACTACGGATCTGAAGACGAAGGACTGTAGTCCCTTCTTGCTTGTTTGACACTTGTGTTTATATCACTTGCAAGCTGTTTTTTACGGTCCGATACACAGGGCACCTGATTTTGGATAAGGTAATTGAGCATACCTTGTTCAATAACAGAGCTTTTGAATGTAACATAGTAGTAGTAATGTATGAAAGCAAACTAATAGGTGAGGTTTCTGACTTTGAGCCAGAACATTGAGGATCTGAGTCCTTTCATAAGTGTCTTCTGGTCGTGGTTTTTCATGTTATCTGGCTGCGGTTTTAGAAAGAACCTTGACAAAACTCACAAAACCACTGTCAAGGGACAAGCAAAACTCAACCTGACCATGTGAACTAATACATCAGGCAAATATTGGATAATTTAGTTCACTCTAGTATTAAGACTGACAGTTGGAGACCATTCATGGTTGTTTAGTGCTGGTGCTTTTTAATGTCACTTGCCAGCTGTTTCTCAGACAAAAACTTTCTTTTAAGCTGGTACTTGTTAACACGACTTGGTCACAGTTTCTGCAACAGAAACTTGAAACTAACACTCACAAGGCTTTGTTTAAGGGAATAACATAAGTCAACCCCAATGATGTCACCTAATATGAAAGGACACCTAATGGAGGAGCTTTCTGACTCCGGATCAAAAGATTGAGGACTTGAGTCTTTGCATAGTTGTGTGATGGTGGTGTTTTTTCATATCATCTTGCTGGTGTTACTAACACTGAAATCTGAGAAAAAAACTCACCAAACTTCAGTCAAGGGGCTAACATTGCTCAGCCTGACCATACGGTCGAAACACCTGAGTTTGGATCTGGAGAGTGATTGAGCATGAGAGTTTTTCAATGACAGGGCTGTTTAACTCAACATGACAGCGGTTATTTGACATGGCACTGATCAACCGCTGTCAGTTCTCACAGCTCACTGTTCGGAGTCAGCCTTGTCATGCAATGACCACGTGGCCTAATGGATAAGGCGTCTGACTTCGGATCAGAAGACTGAGGGTTCGAGTCCTTTCGTGGTTGGAATTGTGCATTTCATCTGGACCAGCAACTATGGCAGATTTTGCAATGCCTATGGCACCTGGAAAAAAGTGTCTCAAGTGCTGGTGCTGTCACTGTCAAATCCAGCAGAGACTTTACACAAAAGTGCATTTTAATCAGGGTTTGTCAGCAAAGTAGTAAATTCAGTGTGAGTGCTCATTCGTCCTGCTCCCACTGGAAAAAGGAGTAGATGTCATAGATTTAGGGGAAATGGGAAACAGTTAATATTTGATTACAATATTCAAATTTATTGTCATTATGCCAAGTACAGGAACAGAGCATAACCAAAAGAAATGTGCATCTTTTTAATAAACTTTACTTTGAACAATTCAATTTTAAAAAGACGTAAAGTTTGACAATTAAAGCACACATCTAATCAGAGTGTAAATGAATGGTAAAGTGCATGGGAGTGTGCATTTATATACATCATATGTGTACTTTTCATGCACAGCAGTAGAAGAAAGACTAATGTACATGTGAGTAAATATAGATGTTTACAGGGTAGAGAAATTAAGTACCGTATGCCATGCTGGGATGAGGGGAGAATATAGCCTGCAGCAGAAAATTGTTCACTATGGTTTTACTCAGCGAAATTTACACAGTATCCTGTGTCTGTGTGAAAAGTCCACAGAAACACATAATGTTTAGTGTGTCACAATCAATTATAGAAAACATTTTCAATCTCCTGAACCAAGCGTTGTAGTGGCCACGTGAGATTGGTTCTTTCCCCATGGTAGATCAGCCTGCTACGGCAAAGAACGCCGGCACAACGGCTACAGTCTTGATCAGCGGAGTGCAGATCTATATCCGGGTGCCGTAGCCGTCGCAAAATCCGCCCTTGCTTAAAGTCCCTATTGTGTCAATAGTGAATACAAGATAGTATTATAAAAGTCTGCTGACACTCCCTTAAGCTATCCGTAGAATTCAAACACTGTAGTAAAAGGGCACTGACAATTGCATCAAAGAGTGGGCAGACTTGAGTGAAACTACCTATGCTGCTTGTATATTCTGGCCAACCTTTGTGGAATTCTATGATCTTCCCTTTCAGGTGTCACAATAGGAATACTTACTTATCAATAAGGGTGGCCATTTTAAGCTCCCTTCAGATCCCCACAACTCCATGACATCGTCCATTTTACTGTTTTTAATTCTATGGAGCTGACATCATGGAAACTGACTGTGTGATCGAATGGATAAGGTGTCAGTCCTTGGTTCAGAAGATTAAAGAGACCCTTAACAATACTTTAACGCGTGTGCATTTTAAAAGTAGACAGCTGTTTCTTAAAAATTAACCTGAAAAAACATGAGGCTTCAATTAAAGGACTAGTATAATTCAACCTGACCGTGTGACCTAATCATATGGCATATAAAGGATAAGTTATATAACTTTGCTGCAGAATTTGAATAGACAAAAAATGACGTCATATGCTCTAATGTCCTTAAACGTTTCTTCAACCACAATTGGATAATGTCATGAGGTAAAGGAGAGGTGTAAAGGGGAATTCAAAACGGCTAAGGAAGACAACCGTGCTGCTACGACAATCCAATGCATTTACTGGCCAACTTGATCATGCCATTCTTGCCCATCACGTTCCTTTGTTTTTTGTGATTGCCCGTATGGATGGTCGTCACTTTAAATGGTTCAGCCACACTGAATGGCTGGATGGCGTTATCACCTTTGTTTTTATGAAGAATGGTTTCGTGTACCCTATGTCAAAGGTGATACGTTAGGAAGCATTGAAGCACCTTTTCTTTACATTTACAAAACTGGAATACACTTCTCATGGCTGCCGTGTATACACTTCCAGCTCATTTTCTAGAAGTTAGCCACTTTCCGTGACAAAAAACACTATTCCAACATGGCCCTGATCTTCGGATTGATTGTTGGAGAACCTTCAAGGGTGTTTCATGGGGGTGCTTGTTAATGTATCTTGCGATATTTCCTACATAAAAACTTTCTTTAAAGTTGGTGCTTGTTAATATGAACTGGTAGCTGTTTCGTCAGAAGAAACCAGTTAAAGAACTTGGAACCTTTTCTTCATGACAATAAAGCAATTCAGTCATATGATGTTACCTAATATGAAGGGCCCCTAATGGAGAAATTCCTGACTACGGATCTGAAGACGAAGGACTGTAGTCCCTTCTTGCTTGTTTGACACTTGTGTTTATATCACTTGCAAGCTGTTTTTTACGGTCCGATACACAGGGCACCTGATTTTGGATAAGGTAATTGAGCATACCTTGTTCAATAACAGAGCTTTTGAATGTAACATAGTAGTAGTAATGTATGAAAGCAAACTAATAGGTGAGGTTTCTGACTTTGAGCCAGAACATTGAGGATCTGAGTCCCTTCATAAGTGTCTTCTGGTCGTGGTTTTTCATGTTATCTGGCTGCGGTTTTAGAAAGAACCTTGACAAAACTCACAAAACCACTGTCAAGGGACAAGCAAAACTCAACCTGACCATGTGAACTAATACATCAGGCAAATATTGGATAATTTAGTTCACTCTAGTATTAAGACTGACAGTTGGAGACCATTCATGGTTGTTTAGTGCTGGTGCTTTTTAATGTCACTTGCCAGCTGTTTCTCAGACAAAAACTTTCTTTTAAGCTGGTACTTGTTAACACGACTTGGTCACAGTTTCTGCAACAGAAACTTGAAACTAACACTCACAAGGCTTTGTTTAAGGGAATAACATAAGTCAACCCCAATGATGTCACCTAATATGAAAGGACACCTAATGGAGGAGCTTTCTGACTCCGGATCAAAAGATTGAGGACTTGAGTCTTTGCATAGTTGTGTGATGGTGGTGTTTTTTCATATCATCTTGCTGGTGTTACTAACACTGAAATCTGAGAAAAAAACTCACCAAACTTCAGTCAAGGGGCTAACATTGCTCAGCCTGACCATACGGTCGAAACACCTGAGTTTGGATCTGGAGAGTGATTGAGCATGAGAGTTTTTCAATGACAGGGCTGTTTAACTCAACATGACAGCGGTTATTTGACATGGCACTGATCAACCGCTGTCAATTCTCACAGCTCACTGTTCGGAGTCAGCCTTGTCATGCAATGACCACGTGGCCTAATGGATAAGGTGTCTAACTTCAGATCAGAAGACTGAGGGTTCGAGTCCCTTCGTGGTTGGAATTGTGCATTTCATCTGGACCAGCAACAATGGCAGATTTTGCAATGCCTATGGCACCTGGAAAAAAAGTGTCTCAAGTGCTGGTGCTGTCACTGTCAAATCCAGCAGAGACTTTAAACAACAGTGGATTTTACTCGGGGTTTGTCAGCAAAGTAGTTAATTCAGTGTGAGTGCTCATTCGTCCTGCTCCCACTGGCAAAAGGAGTAGATGTCATAGATTTAGGGGAAATGGGAAACAGTTAATATTTGATTACAATATTCAAATTTGTTGTCATTATGCCAAGTACAGGAACAGAGCATAACCAAAAGAAATGTGCATCTTTTTAATAAACTTTACTTTGAGCAATTCAATTTTAAAAAGACGTAAAGTTTGACAATTAAAGCACACATCTAATCAGAGTGTAAATGAATGGTAAAGTGCATGGGAGTGTGCATTTATATACATCATATGTGTACTTTTCATGCACAGCAGTAGAAGAAAGACTAATGTACATGTGAGTAAATATAGATGTTTACAGGGTAGAGAAATTAAGTACCGTATGCCATGCTGGGATGAGGGGAGAATATAGCCTGCAGCAGAAAATTGTTCACTATGGTTTTACTCAGCGAAATTTACACAGTATCCTGTGTCTGTGTGAAAAGTCCACAGAAACACATAATGTTTAGTGTGTCACAATCAATTATAGAAAACATTTTCAATCTCCTGAACCAAGCGTTGTAGTGGCCACGTGAGATTGGTTCTTTCCCCATGGTAGATCAGCCTGCTACGGCAAAGAACGCCGGCACAACGGCTACAGTCTTGATCAGCGGAGTGCAGATCTATATCCGGGTGCCGTAGCCGTCGCAAAATCCGCCCTTGCTTAAAGTCCCTATTGTGTCAATAGTGAATACAAGATAGTATTATAAAAGTCTGCTGACACTCCCTTAAGCTATCCGTAGAATTCAAACACTGTAGTAAAAGGGCACTGACAATTGCATCAAAGAGTGGGCAGACTTGAGTGAAACTACCTATGCTGCTTGTATATTCTGGCCAACCTTTGTGGAATTCTATGATCTTCCCTTTCAGGTGTCACAATAGGAATACTTACTTATCAATAAGGGTGGCCATTTTAAGCTCCCTTCAGATCCCCACAACTCCATGACATCGTCCATTTTACTGTTTTTAATTCTATGGAGCTGACATCATGGAAACTGACTGTGTGATCGAATGGATAAGGTGTCAGTCCTTGGTTCAGAAGATTAAAGAGACCCTTAACAATACTTTAACGCGTGTGCATTTTAAAAGTAGACAGCTGTTTCTTAAAAATTAACCTGAAAAAACATGAGGCTTCAATTAAAGGACTAGTATAATTCAACCTGACCGTGTGACCTAATCATATAGCATATAAAGGATAAGTTATATAACTTTGCTGCAGAATTTGAATAGACGAAAAATGACGTCATATGCTCTAATGTCCATAAACGTTTCTTCAACCACAATTGGATAATGTCATGAGGTAAAGGAGAGGTGTAAAGGGGAATTCAAAACGGCTAAGGAAGACAACCGTGCTGCTACGACAATCCAATGCATTTACTGGCCAACTTGATCATGCCATTCTTGCCCATCACGTTCCTTTGTTTTTTGTCATTGCCCGTATGGATGGTCGTCACTTTAAATGGTTCAGCCACACTGAATGGCTGGATGGCGTTATCACCTTTGTTTTTATGAAGAATGGTTTCGTGTACCCTATGTCAAAGGTGATACGTTAGGAAGCATTGAAGCACCTTTTCTTTACATTTACAAAACTGGAATACACTTCTCATGGCTGCCGTGTATACACTTCCAGCTCATTTTCTAGAAGTTAGCCACTTTCCGTGACAAAAAACACTATTCCAACATGGCCCTGATCTTCGGATTGATTGTTGGAGAACCTTCAAGGGTGTTTCATGGGGGTGCTTGTTAATGTATCTTGCGGTATTTCCTACATAAAAACTTTCTTTAAAGTTGGTGCTTGTTAATATGAACTGGTAGCTGTTTCGTCAAAAGAAACCAGTTAAAGAACTTGGAACCTTTTCTTCATGACAATAAAGCAATTCAGTCATATGATGTTACCTAATATGAAGGGCCCCTAATGGAGAAATTCCTGACTACGGATCTGAAGACGAAGGACTGTAGTCCCTTCTTGCTTGTTTGACACTTGTGTTTATATCACTTGCAAGCTGTTTTTTACGGTCCGATACACAGGGCACCTGATTTTGGATAAGGTAATTGAGCATACCTTGTTCAATAACAGAGCTTTTGAATGTAACATAGTAGTAGTAATGTATGAAAGCAAACTAATAGGTGAGGTTTCTGACTTTGAGCCAGAACATTGAGGATCTGAGTCCCTTCATAAGTGTCTTCTGGTCGTGGTTTTTCATGTTATCTGGCTGCGGTTTTAGAAAGAACCTTGACAAAACTCACAAAACCACTGTCAAGGGACAAGCAAAACTCAACCTGACCATGTGAACTAATACATCAGGCAAATATTGGATAATTTAGTTCACTCTAGTATTAAGACTGACAGTTGGAGACCATTCATGGTTGTTTAGTGCTGGTGCTTTTTAATGTCACTTGCCAGCTGTTTCTCAGACAAAAACTTTCTTTTAAGCTGATACTTGTTAACACGACTTGGTCACAGTTTCTGCAACAGAAACTTGAAACTAACACTCACAAGGCTTTGTTTAAGGGAATAACATAAGTCAACCCCAATGATGTCACCTAATATGAAAGGACACCTAATGGAGGAGCTTTCTGACTCCGGATCAAAAGATTGAGGACTTGAGTCTTTGCATAGTTGTGTGATGGTGGTGTTTTTTCATATCATCTTGCTGGTGTTACTAACACTGAAATCTGAGAAAAAAACTCACCAAACTTCAGTCAAGGGGCTAACATTGCTCAGCCTGACCATACGGTCGAAACACCTGAGTTTGGATCTGGAGAGTGATTGAGCATGAGAGTTTTTCAATGACAGGGCTGTTTAACTCAACATGACAGCGGTTATTTGACATGGCACTGATCAACCGCTGTCAATTCTCACAGCTCACTGTTCGGAGTCAGCCTTGTCATGCAATGACCACGTGGCCTAATGGATAAGGTGTCTAACTTCAGATCAGAAGACTGAGGGTTCGAGTCCCTTCGTGGTTGGAATTGTGCATTTCATCTGGACCAGCAACAATGGCAGATTTTGCAATGCCTATGGCACCTGGAAAAAAAGTGTCTCAAGTGCTGGTGCTGTCACTGTCAAATCCAGCAGAGACTTTAAACAACAGTGGGGTTTGTCAGCAAAGTAGTTAATTCAGTGTGAGTGCTCATTCGTCCTGCTCCCACTGGCAAAAGGAGTAGATGTCATAGATTTAGGGGAAATGGGAAACAGTTAATATTTGATTACAATATTCAAATTTGTTGTCATTATGCCAAGTACAGGAACAGAGCATAACCAAAAGAAATGTGCATCTTTTTAATAAACTTTTCTTTGAGCAATTCAATTTTAAAAAGACGTAAAGTTTGACAATTAAAGCACACATCTAATCAGAGTGTAAATGAATGGTAAAGTGCATGGGAGTGTGCATTTATATACATCATATGTGTACTTTTCATGCACAGCAGTAGAAGAAAGACTAATGTACATGTGAGTAAATATAGATGTTTACAGGGTAGAGAAATTAAGTACCGTATGCCATGCTGGGATGAGGGGAGAATATAGCCTGCAGCAGAAAATTGTTCACTATGGTTTTACTCAGCGAAATTTACACAGTATCCTGTGTCTGTGTGAAAAGTCCACTGAAACACATAATGTTTTGTGTGTCACAATCAATGATAGAAAACATTTTCAATCTCCTGAACCAAGCGTTGTAGTGGCCACATGAGATTGGTTCTTTCCCCATGGTAGATCAGCCTGCTACGGCAAAGAACGCCGGCACAACGGCTTCAGTCTCGATCAGCGGAGTGCAGATCTATATCCGGGTTCCGTAGCCGTCGCAAAATCCGCCCTTGCTTAAAGTCCCTATTGTGTCAATAGTGAATACAAGATAGTATTATAAAAGTCTGCTGACACTCCCTTAAGCTATCCATAGAATTCAAACACTGTAGTAAAAGGGCACTGACAATTGCATCAAAGAGTGGGCAGACTTGAGTGAAACTACCTATGCTGCTTGTATATTCTGGCCAACCTTTGTGGAATTCTATGATCTTCCCTTTCAGGTGTCACAATAGGAATACTTACTTATCAATAAGGGTGGCCATTTTAAGCTCCCTTCAGATCCCCACAACTCCATGACATGGTCCATTTTACTGTTTTTAATTCTATGGAGCTGACATCATGGAAACTGACTGTGTGATCGAATGGATAAGGTGTCAGTCCTTGGTTCAGAAGATTAAAGAGACCCTTAACAATACTTTAACGCGTGTGCATTTTAAAAGTAGACAGCTGTTTCTTAAAAATTAACCTGAAAAAACATGAGGCTTCAATTAAAGGACTAGTATAATTCAACCTGACCGTGTGACCTAATCATATGGCATATAAAGGATAAGTTATATAACTTTGCTGCAGAATTTGAATAGACAAAAAATGACGTCATATGCTCTAATGTCCATAAACGTTTCTTCAACCACAATTGGATAATGTCATGAGGTAAAGGAGAGGTGTAAAGGGGAATTCAAAACGGCTAAGGAAGACAACCGTGCTGCTACGACAATCCAATGCATTTACTGGCCAACTTGATCATGCCATTCTTGCCCATCACGTTCCTTTGTTTTTTGTGATTGCCCGTATGGATGGTCGTCACTTTAAATGGTTCAGCCACACTGAATGGCTGGATGGCGTTATCACCTTTGTTTTTATGAAGAATGGTTTCGTGTACCCTATGTCAAAGGTGATACGTTAGGAAGCATTGAAGCACCTTTTCTTTACATTTACAAAACTGGAATACACTTCTCATGGCTGCCGTGTATACACTTCCAGCTCATTTTCTAGAAGTTAGCCACTTTCCGTGACAAAAAACACTATTCCAACATGGCCCTGATCTTCGGATTGATTGTTGGAGAACCTTCAAGGGTGTTTCATGGGGGTGCTTGTTAATGTATCTTGCGGTATTTCCTACATAAAAACTTTCTTTAAAGTTGGTGCTTGTTAATATGAACTGGTAGCTGTTTCGTCAAAAGAAACCAGTTAAAGAACTTGGAACCTTTTCTTCATGACAATAAAGCAATTCAGTCATATGATGTTACCTAATATGAAGGGCCCCTAATGGAGAAATTCCTGACTACGGATCTGAAGACGAAGGACTGTAGTCCCTTCTTGCTTGTTTGACACTTGTGTTTATATCACTTGCAAGCTGTTTTTTACGGTCCGATACACAGGGCACCTGATTTTGGATAAGGTAATTGAGCATACCTTGTTCAATAACAGAGCTTTTGAATGTAACATAGTAGTAGTAATGTATGAAAGCAAACTAATAGGTGAGGTTTCTGACTTTGAGCCAGAACATTGAGGATCTGAGTCCTTTCATAAGTGTCTTCTGGTCGTGGTTTTTCATGTTATCTGGCTGCGGTTTTAGAAAGAACCTTGACAAAACTCACAAAACCACTGTCAAGGGACAAGCAAAACTCAACCTGACCATGTGAACTAATACATCAGGCAAATATTGGATAATTTAGTTCACTCTAGTATTAAGACTGACAGTTGGAGACCATTCATGGTTGTTTAGTGCTGGTGCTTTTTAATGTCACTTGCCAGCTGTTTCTCAGACAAAAACTTTCTTTTAAGCTGGTACTTGTTAACACGACTTGGTCACAGTTTCTGCAACAGAAACTTGAAACTAACACTCACAAGGCTTTGTTTAAGGGAATAACATAAGTCAACCCCAATGATGTCACCTAATATGAAAGGACACCTAATGGAGGAGCTTTCTGACTCCGGATCAAAAGATTGAGGACTTGAGTCTTTGCATAGTTGTGTGATGGTGGTGTTTTTTCATATCATCTTGCTGGTGTTACTAACACTGAAATCTGAGAAAAAAACTCACCAAACTTCAGTCAAGGGGCTAACATTGCTCAGCCTGACCATACGGTCGAAACACCTGAGTTTGGATCTGGAGAGTGATTGAGCATGAGAGTTTTTCAATGACAGGGCTGTTTAACTCAACATGACAGCGGTTATTTGACATGGCACTGATCAACCGCTGTCAGTTCTCACAGCTCACTGTTCGGAGTCAGCCTTGTCATGCAATGACCACGTGGCCTAATGGATAAGGCGTCTGACTTCGGATCAGAAGACTGAGGGTTCGAGTCCTTTCGTGGTTGGAATTGTGCATTTCATCTGGACCAGCAACTATGGCAGATTTTGCAATGCCTATGGCACCTGGAAAAAAGTGTCTCAAGTGCTGGTGCTGTCACTGTCAAATCCAGCAGAGACTTTACACAAAAGTGCATTTTAATCAGGGTTTGTCAGCAAAGTAGTAAATTCAGTGTGAGTGCTCATTCGTCCTGCTCCCACTGGAAAAAGGAGTAGATGTCATAGATTTAGGGGAAATGGGAAACAGTTAATATTTGATTACAATATTCAAATTTATTGTCATTATGCCAAGTACAGGAACAGAGCATAACCAAAAGAAATGTGCATCTTTTTAATAAACTTTACTTTGAACAATTCAATTTTAAAAAGACGTAAAGTTTGACAATTAAAGCACACATCTAATCAGAGTGTAAATGAATGGTAAAGTGCATGGGAGTGTGCATTTATATACATCATATGTGTACTTTTCATGCACAGCAGTAGAAGAAAGACTAATGTACATGTGAGTAAATATAGATGTTTACAGGGTAGAGAAATTAAGTACCGTATGCCATGCTGGGATGAGGGGAGAATATAGCCTGCAGCAGAAAATTGTTCACTATGGTTTTACTCAGCGAAATTTACACAGTATCCTGTGTCTGTGTGAAAAGTCCACAGAAACACATAATGTTTAGTGTGTCACAATCAATTATAGAAAACATTTTCAATCTCCTGAACCAAGCGTTGTAGTGGCCACGTGAGATTGGTTCTTTCCCCATGGTAGATCAGCCTGCTACGGCAAAGAACGCCGGCACAACGGCTACAGTCTTGATCAGCGGAGTGCAGATCTATATCCGGGTGCCGTAGCCGTCGCAAAATCCGCCCTTGCTTAAAGTCCCTATTGTGTCAATAGTGAATACAAGATAGTATTATAAAAGTCTGCTGACACTCCCTTAAGCTATCCGTAGAATTCAAACACTGTAGTAAAAGGGCACTGACAATTGCATCAAAGAGTGGGCAGACTTGAGTGAAACTACCTATGCTGCTTGTATATTCTGGCCAACCTTTGTGGAATTCTATGATCTTCCCTTTCAGGTGTCACAATAGGAATACTTACTTATCAATAAGGGTGGCCATTTTAAGCTCCCTTCAGATCCCCACAACTCCATGACATCGTCCATTTTACTGTTTTTAATTCTATGGAGCTGACATCATGGAAACTGACTGTGTGATCGAATGGATAAGGTGTCAGTCCTTGGTTCAGAAGATTAAAGAGACCCTTAACAATACTTTAACGCGTGTGCATTTTAAAAGTAGACAGCTGTTTCTTAAAAATTAACCTGAAAAAACATGAGGCTTCAATTAAAGGACTAGTATAATTCAACCTGACCGTGTGACCTAATCATATGGCATATAAAGGATAAGTTATATAACTTTGCTGCAGAATTTGAATAGACAAAAAATGACGTCATATGCTCTAATGTCCATAAACGTTTCTTCAACCACAATTGGATAATGTCATGAGGTAAAGGAGAGGTGTAAAGGGGAATTCAAAACGGCTAAGGAAGACAACCGTGCTGCTACGACAATCCAATGCATTTACTGGCCAACTTGATCATGCCATTCTTGCCCATCACGTTCCTTTGTTTTTTGTGATTGCCCGTATGGATGGTCGTCACTTTAAATGGTTCAGCCACACTGAATGGCTGGATGGCGTTATCACCTTTGTTTTTATGAAGAATGGTTTCGTGTACCCTATGTCAAAGGTGATACGTTAGGAAGCATTGAAGCACCTTTTCTTTACATTTACAAAACTGGAATACACTTCTCATGGCTGCCGTGTATACACTTCCAGCTCATTTTCTAGAAGTTAGCCACTTTCCGTGACAAAAAACACTATTCCAACATGGCCCTGATCTTCGGATTGATTGTTGGAGAACCTTCAAGGGTGTTTCATGGGGGTGCTTGTTAATGTATCTTGCGATATTTCCTACATAAAAACTTTCTTTAAAGTTGGTGCTTGTTAATATGAACTGGTAGCTGTTTCGTCAGAAGAAACCAGTTAAAGAACTTGGAACCTTTTCTTCATGACAATAAAGCAATTCAGTCATATGATGTTACCTAATATGAAGGGCCCCTAATGGAGAAATTCCTGACTACGGATCTGAAGACGAAGGACTGTAGTCCCTTCTTGCTTGTTTGACACTTGTGTTTATATCACTTGCAAGCTGTTTTTTACGGTCCGATACACAGGGCACCTGATTTTGGATAAGGTAATTGAGCATACCTTGTTCAATAACAGAGCTTTTGAATGTAACATAGTAGTAGTAATGTATGAAAGCAAACTAATAGGTGAGGTTTCTGACTTTGAGCCAGAACATTGAGGATCTGAGTCCCTTCATAAGTGTCTTCTGGTCGTGGTTTTTCATGTTATCTGGCTGCGGTTTTAGAAAGAACCTTGACAAAACTCACAAAACCACTGTCAAGGGACAAGCAAAACTCAACCTGACCATGTGAACTAATACATCAGGCAAATATTGGATAATTTAGTTCACTCTAGTATTAAGACTGACAGTTGGAGACCATTCATGGTTGTTTAGTGCTGGTGCTTTTTAATGTCACTTGCCAGCTGTTTCTCAGACAAAAACTTTCTTTTAAGCTGGTACTTGTTAACACGACTTGGTCACAGTTTCTGCAACAGAAACTTGAAACTAACACTCACAAGGCTTTGTTTAAGGGAATAACATAAGTCAACCCCAATGATGTCACCTAATATGAAAGGACACCTAATGGAGGAGCTTTCTGACTCCGGATCAAAAGATTGAGGACTTGAGTCTTTGCATAGTTGTGTGATGGTGGTGTTTTTTCATATCATCTTGCTGGTGTTACTAACACTGAAATCTGAGAAAAAAACTCACCAAACTTCAGTCAAGGGGCTAACATTGCTCAGCCTGACCATACGGTCGAAACACCTGAGTTTGGATCTGGAGAGTGATTGAGCATGAGAGTTTTTCAATGACAGGGCTGTTTAACTCAACATGACAGCGGTTATTTGACATGGCACTGATCAACCGCTGTCAATTCTCACAGCTCACTGTTCGGAGTCAGCCTTGTCATGCAATGACCACGTGGCCTAATGGATAAGGTGTCTAACTTCAGATCAGAAGACTGAGGGTTCGAGTCCCTTCGTGGTTGGAATTGTGCATTTCATCTGGACCAGCAACAATGGCAGATTTTGCAATGCCTATGGCACCTGGAAAAAAAGTGTCTCAAGTGCTGGTGCTGTCACTGTCAAATCCAGCAGAGACTTTAAACAACAGTGGATTTTACTCGGGGTTTGTCAGCAAAGTAGTTAATTCAGTGTGAGTGCTCATTCGTCCTGCTCCCACTGGCAAAAGGAGTAGATGTCATAGATTTAGGGGAAATGGGAAACAGTTAATATTTGATTACAATATTCAAATTTGTTGTCATTATGCCAAGTACAGGAACAGAGCATAACCAAAAGAAATGTGCATCTTTTTAATAAACTTTACTTTGAGCAATTCAATTTTAAAAAGACGTAAAGTTTGACAATTAAAGCACACATCTAATCAGAGTGTAAATGAATGGTAAAGTGCATGGGAGTGTGCATTTATATACATCATATGTGTACTTTTCATGCACAGCAGTAGAAGAAAGACTAATGTACATGTGAGTAAATATAGATGTTTACAGGGTAGAGAAATTAAGTACCGTATGCCATGCTGGGATGAGGGGAGAATATAGCCTGCAGCAGAAAATTGTTCACTATGGTTTTACTCAGCGAAATTTACACAGTATCCTGTGTCTGTGTGAAAAGTCCACAGAAACACATAATGTTTAGTGTGTCACAATCAATTATAGAAAACATTTTCAATCTCCTGAACCAAGCGTTGTAGTGGCCACGTGAGATTGGTTCTTTCCCCATGGTAGATCAGCCTGCTACGGCAAAGAACGCCGGCACAACGGCTACAGTCTTGATCAGCGGAGTGCAGATCTATATCCGGGTGCCGTAGCCGTCGCAAAATCCGCCCTTGCTTAAAGTCCCTATTGTGTCAATAGTGAATACAAGATAGTATTATAAAAGTCTGCTGACACTCCCTTAAGCTATCCGTAGAATTCAAACACTGTAGTAAAAGGGCACTGACAATTGCATCAAAGAGTGGGCAGACTTGAGTGAAACTACCTATGCTGCTTGTATATTCTGGCCAACCTTTGTGGAATTCTATGATCTTCCCTTTCAGGTGTCACAATAGGAATACTTACTTATCAATAAGGGTGGCCATTTTAAGCTCCCTTCAGATCCCCACAACTCCATGACATCGTCCATTTTACTGTTTTTAATTCTATGGAGCTGACATCATGGAAACTGACTGTGTGATCGAATGGATAAGGTGTCAGTCCTTGGTTCAGAAGATTAAAGAGACCCTTAACAATACTTTAACGCGTGTGCATTTTAAAAGTAGACAGCTGTTTCTTAAAAATTAACCTGAAAAAACATGAGGCTTCAATTAAAGGACTAGTATAATTCAACCTGACCGTGTGACCTAATCATATAGCATATAAAGGATAAGTTATATAACTTTGCTGCAGAATTTGAATAGACGAAAAATGACGTCATATGCTCTAATGTCCATAAACGTTTCTTCAACCACAATTGGATAATGTCATGAGGTAAAGGAGAGGTGTAAAGGGGAATTCAAAACGGCTAAGGAAGACAACCGTGCTGCTACGACAATCCAATGCATTTACTGGCCAACTTGATCATGCCATTCTTGCCCATCACGTTCCTTTGTTTTTTGTCATTGCCCGTATGGATGGTCGTCACTTTAAATGGTTCAGCCACACTGAATGGCTGGATGGCGTTATCACCTTTGTTTTTATGAAGAATGGTTTCGTGTACCCTATGTCAAAGGTGATACGTTAGGAAGCATTGAAGCACCTTTTCTTTACATTTACAAAACTGGAATACACTTCTCATGGCTGCCGTGTATACACTTCCAGCTCATTTTCTAGAAGTTAGCCACTTTCCGTGACAAAAAACACTATTCCAACATGGCCCTGATCTTCGGATTGATTGTTGGAGAACCTTCAAGGGTGTTTCATGGGGGTGCTTGTTAATGTATCTTGCGGTATTTCCTACATAAAAACTTTCTTTAAAGTTGGTGCTTGTTAATATGAACTGGTAGCTGTTTCGTCAAAAGAAACCAGTTAAAGAACTTGGAACCTTTTCTTCATGACAATAAAGCAATTCAGTCATATGATGTTACCTAATATGAAGGGCCCCTAATGGAGAAATTCCTGACTACGGATCTGAAGACGAAGGACTGTAGTCCCTTCTTGCTTGTTTGACACTTGTGTTTATATCACTTGCAAGCTGTTTTTTACGGTCCGATACACAGGGCACCTGATTTTGGATAAGGTAATTGAGCATACCTTGTTCAATAACAGAGCTTTTGAATGTAACATAGTAGTAGTAATGTATGAAAGCAAACTAATAGGTGAGGTTTCTGACTTTGAGCCAGAACATTGAGGATCTGAGTCCCTTCATAAGTGTCTTCTGGTCGTGGTTTTTCATGTTATCTGGCTGCGGTTTTAGAAAGAACCTTGACAAAACTCACAAAACCACTGTCAAGGGACAAGCAAAACTCAACCTGACCATGTGAACTAATACATCAGGCAAATATTGGATAATTTAGTTCACTCTAGTATTAAGACTGACAGTTGGAGACCATTCATGGTTGTTTAGTGCTGGTGCTTTTTAATGTCACTTGCCAGCTGTTTCTCAGACAAAAACTTTCTTTTAAGCTGATACTTGTTAACACGACTTGGTCACAGTTTCTGCAACAGAAACTTGAAACTAACACTCACAAGGCTTTGTTTAAGGGAATAACATAAGTCAACCCCAATGATGTCACCTAATATGAAAGGACACCTAATGGAGGAGCTTTCTGACTCCGGATCAAAAGATTGAGGACTTGAGTCTTTGCATAGTTGTGTGATGGTGGTGTTTTTTCATATCATCTTGCTGGTGTTACTAACACTGAAATCTGAGAAAAAAACTCACCAAACTTCAGTCAAGGGGCTAACATTGCTCAGCCTGACCATACGGTCGAAACACCTGAGTTTGGATCTGGAGAGTGATTGAGCATGAGAGTTTTTCAATGACAGGGCTGTTTAACTCAACATGACAGCGGTTATTTGACATGGCACTGATCAACCGCTGTCAATTCTCACAGCTCACTGTTCGGAGTCAGCCTTGTCATGCAATGACCACGTGGCCTAATGGATAAGGTGTCTAACTTCAGATCAGAAGACTGAGGGTTCGAGTCCCTTCGTGGTTGGAATTGTGCATTTCATCTGGACCAGCAACAATGGCAGATTTTGCAATGCCTATGGCACCTGGAAAAAAAGTGTCTCAAGTGCTGGTGCTGTCACTGTCAAATCCAGCAGAGACTTTAAACAACAGTGGGGTTTGTCAGCAAAGTAGTTAATTCAGTGTGAGTGCTCATTCGTCCTGCTCCCACTGGCAAAAGGAGTAGATGTCATAGATTTAGGGGAAATGGGAAACAGTTAATATTTGATTACAATATTCAAATTTGTTGTCATTATGCCAAGTACAGGAACAGAGCATAACCAAAAGAAATGTGCATCTTTTTAATAAACTTTTCTTTGAGCAATTCAATTTTAAAAAGACGTAAAGTTTGACAATTAAAGCACACATCTAATCAGAGTGTAAATGAATGGTAAAGTGCATGGGAGTGTGCATTTATATACATCATATGTGTACTTTTCATGCACAGCAGTAGAAGAAAGACTAATGTACATGTGAGTAAATATAGATGTTTACAGGGTAGAGAAATTAAGTACCGTATGCCATGCTGGGATGAGGGGAGAATATAGCCTGCAGCAGAAAATTGTTCACTATGGTTTTACTCAGCGAAATTTACACAGTATCCTGTGTCTGTGTGAAAAGTCCACTGAAACACATAATGTTTTGTGTGTCACAATCAATGATAGAAAACATTTTCAATCTCCTGAACCAAGCGTTGTAGTGGCCACATGAGATTGGTTCTTTCCCCATGGTAGATCAGCCTGCTACGGCAAAGAACGCCGGCACAACGGCTTCAGTCTCGATCAGCGGAGTGCAGATCTATATCCGGGTTCCGTAGCCGTCGCAAAATCCGCCCTTGCTTAAAGTCCCTATTGTGTCAATAGTGAATACAAGATAGTATTATAAAAGTCTGCTGACACTCCCTTAAGCTATCCATAGAATTCAAACACTGTAGTAAAAGGGCACTGACAATTGCATCAAAGAGTGGGCAGACTTGAGTGAAACTACCTATGCTGCTTGTATATTCTGGCCAACCTTTGTGGAATTCTATGATCTTCCCTTTCAGGTGTCACAATAGGAATACTTACTTATCAATAAGGGTGGCCATTTTAAGCTCCCTTCAGATCCCCACAACTCCATGACATGGTCCATTTTACTGTTTTTAATTCTATGGAGCTGACATCATGGAAACTGACTGTGTGATCGAATGGATAAGGTGTCAGTCCTTGGTTCAGAAGATTAAAGAGACCCTTAACAATACTTTAACGCGTGTGCATTTTAAAAGTAGACAGCTGTTTCTTAAAAATTAACCTGAAAAAACATGAGGCTTCAATTAAAGGACTAGTATAATTCAACCTGACCGTGTGACCTAATCATATGGCATATAAAGGATAAGTTATATAACTTTGCTGCAGAATTTGAATAGACAAAAAATGACGTCATATGCTCTAATGTCCATAAACGTTTCTTCAACCACAATTGGATAATGTCATGAGGTAAAGGAGAGGTGTAAAGGGGAATTCAAAACGGCTAAGGAAGACAACCGTGCTGCTACGACAATCCAATGCATTTACTGGCCAACTTGATCATGCCATTCTTGCCCATCACGTTCCTTTGTTTTTTGTGATTGCCCGTATGGATGGTCGTCACTTTAAATGGTTCAGCCACACTGAATGGCTGGATGGCGTTATCACCTTTGTTTTTATGAAGAATGGTTTCGTGTACCCTATGTCAAAGGTGATACGTTAGGAAGCATTGAAGCACCTTTTCTTTACATTTACAAAACTGGAATACACTTCTCATGGCTGCCGTGTATACACTTCCAGCTCATTTTCTAGAAGTTAGCCACTTTCCGTGACAAAAAACACTATTCCAACATGGCCCTGATCTTCGGATTGATTGTTGGAGAACCTTCAAGGGTGTTTCATGGGGGTGCTTGTTAATGTATCTTGCGGTATTTCCTACATAAAAACTTTCTTTAAAGTTGGTGCTTGTTAATATGAACTGGTAGCTGTTTCGTCAAAAGAAACCAGTTAAAGAACTTGGAACCTTTTCTTCATGACAATAAAGCAATTCAGTCATATGATGTTACCTAATATGAAGGGCCCCTAATGGAGAAATTCCTGACTACGGATCTGAAGACGAAGGACTGTAGTCCCTTCTTGCTTGTTTGACACTTGTGTTTATATCACTTGCAAGCTGTTTTTTACGGTCCGATACACAGGGCACCTGATTTTGGATAAGGTAATTGAGCATACCTTGTTCAATAACAGAGCTTTTGAATGTAACATAGTAGTAGTAATGTATGAAAGCAAACTAATTGGTGAGGTTTCTGACTTTGAGCCAGAACATTGAGGATCTGAGTCCCTTCATAAGTGTCTTCTGGTCGTGGTTTTTCATGTTATCTGGCTGCGGTTTTAGAAAGAACCTTGACAAAACTCACAAAACCACTGTCAAGGGACAAGCAAAACTCAACCTGACCATGTGAACTAATACATCAGGCAAATATTGGATAATTTAGTTGACTCAAGTATTAAGACTGACAGTTGGAGACCATTCATGGTTGTTTAGTGCTGGTGCTTTTTAATGTCACTTGCCAGCTGTTTCTCGGGCAAAAACTTTCTTTTAAGCTGGTACTTGTTAACACGACTTGGTCACAGTTTCTGCAACAGAAACTTGAAACTAACACTCACAAGGCTTTGTTTAAGGGAATAACATAAGTCAACCCCAATGATGTCACCTAATATGAAAGGACACCTAATGGAGGAGCTTTCTGACTCCGGATCAAAAGATTGAGGACTTGAGTCTTTGCATAGTTGTGTGATGGTGGTGTTTTTTCATATCATCTTGCTGGTGTTACTAACACTGAAATCTGAGAAAAAAACTCACCAAACTTCAGTCAAGGGGCTAACATTGCTCAGCCTGACCATACGGTCGAAACACCTGAGTTTGGATCTGGAGAGTGATTGAGCATGAGAGTTTTTCAATGACAGGGCTGTTTAACTCAACATGACAGCGGTTATTTGACATGGCACTGATCAACCGCTGTCAGTTCTCACAGCTCACTGTTCGGAGTCAGCCTTGTCATGAAATGACCACGTGGCCTAATGGATAAGGCGTCTGACTTCGGATCAGAAGACTGAGGGTTCGAGTCCCTTCGTGGTTGGAATTGTGCATTTCATCTGGACCAGCAACAATGGCAGATTTTGCAATGCCTATGGCACCTGGAAAAAAGTGTCTCAAGTGCTGGTGCTGTCACTGTCAAATCCAGCAGAGACTTTAAACAACAGTGGATTTTAATCAGGGTTTGTCAGCAAAGTAGTTAATTCAGTGTGAGTGCTCATTCGTCCTGCTCCCACTGGCAAAAGGAATAGATGTCATAGATTTAGGGGAAATGGGAAACAGTTAATATTTGATTACAATATTCAAATTTATTGTCATTATGCCAAGTACAGGAACAGAGCATAACCAAAAGAAATGTGCATCTTTTTAATAAACTTTACTTTGAACAATTCAATTTTAAAAAGACGTAAAGTTTGACAATTAAAGCACACATCTAATCAGAGTGTAAATGAATGGTAAAGTGCATGGGAGTGTGCATTTATATACATCATATGTGTACTTTTCATGCACAGCAGTAGAAGAAAGACTAATGTACATGTGAGTAAATATAGATGTTTACAGGGTAGAGAAATTAAGTACCGTATGCCATGCTGGGATGAGGGGAGAATATAGCCTGCAGCAGAAAATTGTTCACTATGGTTTTACTCAGCGAAATTTACACAGTATCCTGTGTCTGTGTGAAAAGTCCACAGAAACACATAATGTTTAGTGTGTCACAATCAATTATAGAAAACATTTTCAATCTCCTGAACCAAGCGTTGTAGTGGCCACGTGAGATTGGTTCTTTCCCCATGGTAGATCAGCCTGCTACGGCAAAGAACGCCGGCACAACGGCTTCAGTCTTGATCAGCGGAGTGCAGATCTATATCCGGGTGCCGTAGCCGTCGCAAAATCCGCCCTTGCTTAAAGTCCCTATTGTGTCAATAGTGAATACAAGATAGTATTATAAAAGTCTGCTGACACTCCCTTAAGCTATCCGTAGAATTCAAACACTGTAGTAAAAGGGCACTGACAATTGCATCAAAGAGTGGGCAGACTTGAGTGAAACTACCTATGCTGCTTGTATATTCTGGCCAACCTTTGTGGAATTCTATGATCTTCCCTTTCAGGTGTCACAATAGGAATACTTACTTATCAATAAGGGTGGCCATTTTAAGCTCCCTTCAGATCCCCACAACTCCATGACATCGTCCATTTTACTGTTTTTAATTCTATGGAGCTGACATCATGGAAACTGACTGTGTGATCGAATGGATAAGGTGTCAGTCCTTGGTTCAGAAGATTAAAGAGACCCTTAACAATACTTTAACGCGTGTGCATTTTAAAAGTAGACAGCTGTTTCTTAAAAATTAACCTGAAAAAACATGAGGCTTCAATTAAAGGACTAGTATAATTCAACCTGACCGTGTGACCTAATCATATGGCATATAAAGGATAAGTTATATAACTTTGCTGCAGAATTTGAATAGACAAAAAATGACGTCATATGCTCTAATGTCCATAAACGTTTCTTCAACCACAATTGGATAATGTCATGAGGTAAAGGAGAGGTGTAAAGGGGAATTCAAAACGGCTAAGGAAGACAACCGTGCTGCTACGACAATCCAATGCATTTACTGGCCAACTTGATCATGCCATTCTTGCCCATCACGTTCCTTTGTTTTTTGTGATTGCCCGTATGGATGGTCGTCACTTTAAATGGTTCAGCCACACTGAATGGCTGGATGGCGTTATCACCTTTGTTTTTATGAAGAATGGTTTCGTGTACCCTATGTCAAAGGTGATACGTTAGGAAGCATTGAAGCACCTTTTCTTTACATTTACAAAACTGGAATACACTTCTCATGGCTGCCGTGTATACACTTCCAGCTCATTTTCTAGAAGTTAGCCACTTTCCGTGACAAAAAACACTATTCCAACATGGCCCTGATCTTCGGATTGATTGTTGGAGAACCTTCAAGGGTGTTTCATGGGGGTGCTTGTTAATGTATCTTGCGGTATTTCCTACATAAAAACTTTCTTTAAAGTTGGTGCTTGTTAATATGAACTGGTAGCTGTTTCGTCAAAAGAAACCAGTTAAAGAACTTGGAACCTTTTCTTCATGACAATAAAGCAATTCAGTCATATGATGTTACCTAATATGAAGGGCCCCTAATGGAGAAATTCCTGACTACGGATCTGAAGACGAAGGACTGTAGTCCCTTCTTGCTTGTTTGACACTTGTGTTTATATCACTTGCAAGCTGTTTTTTACGGTCCGATACACAGGGCACCTGATTTTGGATAAGGTAATTGAGCATACCTTGTTCAATAACAGAGCTTTTGAATGTAACATAGTAGTAGTAATGTATGAAAGCAAACTAATAGGTGAGGTTTCTGACTTTGAGCCAGAACATTGAGGATCTGAGTCCTTTCATAAGTGTCTTCTGGTCGTGGTTTTTCATGTTATCTGGCTGCGGTTTTAGAAAGAACCTTGACAAAACTCACAAAACCACTGTCAAGGGACAAGCAAAACTCAACCTGACCATGTGAACTAATACATCAGGCAAATATTGGATAATTTAGTTGACTCAAGTATTAAGACTGACAGTTGGAGACCATTCATGGTTGTTTAGTGCTGGTGCTTTTTAATGTCACTTGCCAGCTGTTTCTCGGGCAAAAACTTTCTTTTAAGCTGGTACTTGTTAACACGACTTGGTCACAGTTTCTGCAACAGAAACTTGAAACTAACACTCACAAGGCTTTGTTTAAGGGAATAACATAAGTCAACCCCAATGATGTCACCTAATATGAAAGGACACCTAATGGAGGAGCTTTCTGACTCCGGATCAAAAGATTGAGGACTTGAGTCTTTGCATAGTTGTGTGATGGTGGTGTTTTTTCATATCATCTTGCTGGTGTTACTAACACTGAAATCTGAGAAAAAAACTCACCAAACTTCAGTCAAGGGGCTAACATTGCTCAGCCTGACCATACGGTCGAAACACCTGAGTTTGGATCTGGAGAGTGATTGAGCATGAGAGTTTTTCAATGACAGGGCTGTTTAACTCAACATGACAGCGGTTATTTGACATGGCACTGATCAACCGCTGTCAGTTCTCACAGCTCACTGTTCGGAGTCAGCCTTGTCATGCAATGACCACGTGGCCTAATGGATAAGGCGTCTGACTTCGGATCAGAAGACTGAGGGTTCGAGTCCCTTCGTGGTTGGAATTGTGCATTTCATCTGGACCAGCAACAATGGCAGATTTTGCAATGCCTATGGCACCTGGAAAAAAGTGTCTCAAGTGCTGGTGCTGTCACTGTCAAATCCAGCAGAGACTTTAAACAACAGTGGATTTTAATCAGGGTTTGTCAGCAAAGTAGTTAATTCAGTGTGAGTGCTCATTCGTCCTGCTCCCACTGGCAAAAGGAATAGATGTCATAGATTTAGGGGAAATGGGAAACAGTTAATATTTGATTACAATATTCAAATTTATTGTCATTATGCCAAGTACAGGAACAGAGCATAACCAAAAGAAATGTGCATCTTTTTAATAAACTTTACTTTGAACAATTCAATTTTAAAAAGACGTAAAGTTTGACAATTAAAGCACACATCTAATCAGAGTGTAAATGAATGGTAAAGTGCATGGGAGTGTGCATTTATATACATCATATGTGTACTTTTCATGCACAGCAGTAGAAGAAAGACTAATGTACATGTGAGTAAATATAGATGTTTACAGGGTAGAGAAATTAAGTACCGTATGCCATGCTGGGATGAGGGGAGAATATAGCCTGCAGCAGAAAATTGTTCACTATGGTTTTACTCAGCGAAATTTACACAGTATCCTGTGTCTGTGTGAAAAGTCCACAGAAACACATAATGTTTAGTGTGTCACAATCAATTATAGAAAACATTTTCAATCTCCTGAACCAAGCGTTGTAGTGGCCACGTGAGATTGGTTCTTTCCCCATGGTAGATCAGCCTGCTACGGCAAAGAACGCCGGCACAACGGCTTCAGTCTTGATCAGCGGAGTGCAGATCTATATCCGGGTGCCGTAGCCGTCGCAAAATCCGCCCTTGCTTAAAGTCCCTATTGTGTCAATAGTGAATACAAGATAGTATTATAAAAGTCTGCTGACACTCCCTTAAGCTATCCATAGAATTCAAACACTGTAGTAAAAGGGCACTGACAATTGCATCAAAGAGTGGGCAGACTTGAGTGAAACTACCTATGCTGCTTGTATATACTGGCCAACCTTTGTGGAATTCTATGATCTTCCCTTTCAGGTGTCACAATAGGAATACTTTCTTATCAATAAGGGTGGCCATTTTAAGCTCCCTTCAGATCCCCACAACTCCATGACATCGTCCATTTTACTGTTTTTAATTCTATGGAGCTGACATCATGGAAACTGACTGTGTGATCGAATGGATAAGGTGTCAGTCCTTGGTTCAGAAGATTAAAGAGACCCTTAACAATACTTTAACGCGTGTGCATTTTAAAAGTAGACAGCTGTTTCTTAAAAATTAACCTGAAAAAACATGAGGCTTCAATTAAAGGACTAGTATAATTCAACCTGACCGTGTGACCTAATCATATGGCATATAAAGGATAAGTTATATAACTTTGCTGCAGAATTTGAATAGACAAAAAATGACGTCATATGCTCTAATGTCCATAAACGTTTCTTCAACCACAATTGGATAATGTCATGAGGTAAAGGAGAGGTGTAAAGGGGAATTCAAAACGGCTAAGGAAGACAACCGTGCTGCTACGACAATCCAATGCATTTACTGGCCAACTTGATCATGCCATTCTTGCCCATCACGTTCCTTTGTTTTTTGTGATTGCCCGTATGGATGGTCGTCACTTTAAATGGTTCAGCCACACTGAATGGCTGGATGGCGTTATCACCTTTGTTTTTATGAAGAATGGTTTCAGTACCCTATGTCAAAGGTGATACGTTAGGAAGCATTGAAGCACCTTTTCTTTACATTTACAAAACTGGAATACACTTCTCATGGCTGCCGTGTATACACTTCCAGCTCATTTTCTAGAAGTTAGCCACTTTCCGTGACAAAAAACACTATTCCAACATGGCCCTGATCTTCGGATTGATTGTTGGAGAACCTTCAAGGGTGTTTCATGGGGGTGCTTGTTAATGTATCTTGCGGTATTTCCTACATAAAAACTTTCTTTAAAGTTGGTGCTTGTTAATATGAACTGGTAGCTGTTTCGTCAAAAGAAACCAGTTAAAGAACTTGGAACCTTTTCTTCATGACAATAAAGCAATTCAGTCATATGATGTTACCTAATATGAAGGGCCCCTAATGGAGAAATTCCTGACTACGGATCTGAAGACGAAGGACTGTAGTCCCTTCTTGCTTGTTTGACACTTGTGTTTATATCACTTGCAAGCTGTTTTTTACGGTCCGATACACAGGGCACCTGATTTTGGATAAGGTAATTGAGCATACCTTGTTCAATAACAGAGCTTTTGAATGTAACATAGTAGTAGTAATGTATGAAAGCAAACTAATAGGTGAGGTTTCTGACTTTGAGCCAGAACATTGAGGATCTGAGTCCCTTCATAAGTGTCTTCTGGTCGTGGTTTTTCATGTTATCTGGCTGCGGTTTTAGAAAGAACCTTGACAAAACTCACAAAACCACTGTCAAGGGACAAGCAAAACTCAACCTGACCATGTGAACTAATACATCAGGCAAATATTGGATAATTTAGTTCACTCTAGTATTAAGACTGACAGTTGGAGACCATTCATGGTTGTTTAGTGCTGGTGCTTTTTAATGTCACTTGCCAGCTGTTTCTCAGACAAAAACTTTCTTTTAAGCTGATACTTGTTAACACGACTTGGTCACAGTTTCTGCAACAGAAACTTGAAACTAACACTCACAAGGCTTTGTTTAAGGGAATAACATAAGTCAACCCCAATGATGTCACCTAATATGAAAGGACACCTAATGGAGGAGCTTTCTGACTCCGGATCAAAAGATTGAGGACTTGAGTCTTTGCATAGTTGTGTGATGGTGGTGTTTTTTCATATCATCTTGCTGGTGTTACTAACACTGAAATCTGAGAAAAAAACTCACCAAACTTCAGTCAAGGGGCTAACATTGCTCAGCCTGACCATACGGTCGAAACACCTGAGTTTGGATCTGGAGAGTGATTGAGCATGAGAGTTTTTCAATGACAGGGCTGTTTAACTCAACATGACAGCGGTTATTTGACATGGCACTGATCAACCGCTGTCAATTCTCACAGCTCACTGTTCGGAGTCAGCCTTGTCATGCAATGACCACGTGGCCTAATGGATAAGGTGTCTAACTTCAGATCAGAAGACTGAGGGTTCAAGTCCCTTCGTGGTTGGAATTGTGCATTTCATCTGGACCAGCAACAATGGCAGATTTTGCAATGCCTATGGCACCTGGAAAAAAAGTGTCTCAAGTGCTGGTGCTGTCACTGTCAAATCCAGCAGAGACTTTAAACAACAGTGGGGTTTGTCAGCAAAGTAGTTAATTCAGTGTGAGTGCTCATTCGTCCTGCTACCACTGGCAAAAGGAGTAGATGTCATAGATTTAGGGGAAATGGGAAACAGTTAATATTTGATTACAATATTCAAATTTGTTGTCATTATGCCAAGTACAGGAACAGAGCATAACCAAAAGAAATGTGCATCTTTTTAATAAACTTTTCTTTGAGCAATTCAATTTTAAAAAGACGTAAAGTTTGACAATTAAAGCACACATCTAATCAGAGTGTAAATGAATGGTAAAGTGCATGGGAGTGTGCATTTATATACATCATATGTGTACTTTTCATGCACAGCAGTAGAAGAAAGACTAATGTACATGTGAGTAAATATAGATGTTTACAGGGTAGAGAAATTAAGTACCGTATGCCATGCTGGGATGAGGGGAGAATATAGCCTGCAGCAGAAAATTGTTCACTATGGTTTTACTCAGCGAAATTTACACAGTATCCTGTGTCTGTGTGAAAAGTCCACTGAAACACATAATGTTTTGTGTGTCACAATCAATGATAGAAAACATTTTCAATCTCCTGAACCAAGCGTTGTAGTGGCCACATGAGATTGGTTCTTTCCCCATGGTAGATCAGCCTGCTACGGCAAAGAACGCCGGCACAACGGCTTCAGTCTCGATCAGCGGAGTGCAGATCTATATCCGGGTTCCGTAGCCGTCGCAAAATCCGCCCTTGCTTAAAGTCCCTATTGTGTCAATAGTGAATACAAGATAGTATTATAAAAGTCTGCTGACACTCCCTTAAGCTATCCATAGAATTCAAACACTGTAGTAAAAGGGCACTGACAATTGCATCAAAGAGTGGGCAGACTTGAGTGAAACTACCTATGCTGCTTGTATATTCTGGCCAACCTTTGTGGAATTCTATGATCTTCCCTTTCAGGTGTCACAATAGGAATACTTACTTATCAATAAGGGTGGCCATTTTAAGCTCCCTTCAGATCCCCACAACTCCATGACATCGTCCATTTTACTGTTTTTAATTCTATGGAGCTGACATCATGGAAACTGACTGTGTGATCGAATGGATAAGGTGTCAGTCCTTGGTTCAGAAGATTAAAGAGACCCTTAACAATACTTTAACGCGTGTGCATTTTAAAAGTAGACAGCTGTTTCTTAAAAATTAACCTGAAAAAACATGAGGCTTCAATTAAAGGACTAGTATAATTCAACCTGACCGTGTGACCTAATCATATGGCATATAAAGGATAAGTTATATAACTTTGCTGCAGAATTTGAATAGACAAAAAATGACGTCATATGCTCTAATGTCCATAAACGTTTCTTCAACCACAATTGGATAATGTCATGAGGTAAAGGAGAGGTGTAAAGGGGAATTCAAAACGGCTAAGGAAGACAACCGTGCTGCTACGACAATCCAATGCATTTACTGGCCAACTTGATCATGCCATTCTTGCCCATCACGTTCCTTTGTTTTTTGTGATTGCCCGTATGGATGGTCGTCACTTTAAATGGTTCAGCCACACTGAATGGCTGGATGGCGTTATCACCTTTGTTTTTATGAAGAATGGTTTCGTGTACCCTATGTCAAAGGTGATACGTTAGGAAGCATTGAAGCACCTTTTCTTTACATTTACAAAACTGGAATACACTTCTCATGGCTGCCGTGTATACACTTCCAGCTCATTTTCTAGAAGTTAGCCACTTTCCGTGACAAAAAACACTATTCCAACATGGCCCTGATCTTCGGATTGATTGTTGGAGAACCTTCAAGGGTGTTTCATGGGGGTGCTTGTTAATGTATCTTGCGGTATTTCCTACATAAAAACTTTCTTTAAAGTTGGTGCTTGTTAATATGAACTGGTAGCTGTTTCGTCAAAAGAAACCAGTTAAAGAACTTGGAACCTTTTCTTCATGACAATAAAGCAATTCAGTCATATGATGTTACCTAATATGAAGGGCCCCTAATGGAGAAATTCCTGACTACGGATCTGAAGACGAAGGACTGTAGTCCCTTCTTGCTTGTTTGACACTTGTGTTTATATCACTTGCAAGCTGTTTTTTACGGTCCGATACACAGGGCACCTGATTTTGGATAAGGTAATTGAGCATACCTTGTTCAATAACAGAGCTTTTGAATGTAACATAGTAGTAGTAATGTATGAAAGCAAACTAATTGGTGAGGTTTCTGACTTTGAGCCAGAACATTGAGGATCTGAGTCCCTTCATAAGTGTCTTCTGGTCGTGGTTTTTCATGTTATCTGGCTGCGGTTTTAGAAAGAACCTTGACAAAACTCACAAAACCACTGTCAAGGGACAAGCAAAACTCAACCTGACCATGTGAACTAATACATCAGGCAAATATTGGATAATTTAGTTGACTCAAGTATTAAGACTGACAGTTGGAGACCATTCATGGTTGTTTAGTGCTGGTGCTTTTTAATGTCACTTGCCAGCTGTTTCTCGGGCAAAAACTTTCTTTTAAGCTGGTACTTGTTAACACGACTTGGTCACAGTTTCTGCAACAGAAACTTGAAACTAACACTCACAAGGCTTTGTTTAAGGGAATAACATAAGTCAACCCCAATGATGTCACCTAATATGAAAGGACACCTAATGGAGGAGCTTTCTGACTCCGGATCAAAAGATTGAGGACTTGAGTCTTTGCATAGTTGTGTGATGGTGGTGTTTTTTCATATCATCTTGCTGGTGTTACTAACACTGAAATCTGAGAAAAAAACTCACCAAACTTCAGTCAAGGGGCTAACATTGCTCAGCCTGACCATACGGTCGAAACACCTGAGTTTGGATCTGGAGAGTGATTGAGCATGAGAGTTTTTCAATGACAGGGCTGTTTAACTCAACATGACAGCGGTTATTTGACATGGCACTGATCAACCGCTGTCAGTTCTCACAGCTCACTGTTCGGAGTCAGCCTTGACATGCAATGACCACGTGGCCTAATGGATAAGGCGTCTGACTTCGGATCAGAAGACTGAGGGTTCGAGTCCCTTCGTGGTTGGAATTGTGCATTTCATCTGGACCAGCAACAATGGCAGATTTTGCAATGCCTATGGCACCTGGAAAAAAGTGTCTCAAGTGCTGGTGCTGTCACTGTCAAATCCAGCAGAGACTTTAAACAACAGTGGATTTTAATCAGGGTTTGTCAGCAAAGTAGTTAATTCAGTGTGAGTGCTCATTCGTCCTGCTCCCACTGGCAAAAGGAATAGATGTCATAGATTTAGGGGAAATGGGAAACAGTTAATATTTGATTACAATATTCAAATTTATTGTCATTATGCCAAGTACAGGAACAGAGCATAACCAAAAGAAATGTGCATCTTTTTAATAAACTTTACTTTGAACAATTCAATTTTAAAAAGACGTAAAGTTTGACAATTAAAGCACACATCTAATCAGAGTGTAAATGAATGGTAAAGTGCATGGGAGTGTGCATTTATATACATCATATGTGTACTTTTCATGCACAGCAGTAGAAGAAAGACTAATGTACATGTGAGTAAATATAGATGTTTACAGGGTAGAGAAATTAAGTACCGTATGCCATGCTGGGATGAGGGGAGAATATAGCCTGCAGCAGAAAATTGTTCACTATGGTTTTACTCAGCGAAATTTACACAGTATCCTGTGTCTGTGTGAAAAGTCCACAGAAACACATAATGTTTAGTGTGTCACAATCAATTATAGAAAACATTTTCAATCTCCTGAACCAAGCGTTGTAGTGGCCACGTGAGATTGGTTCTTTCCCCATGGTAGATCAGCCTGCTACGGCAAAGAACGCCGGCACAACGGCTTCAGTCTTGATCAGCGGAGTGCAGATCTATATCCGGGTGCCGTAGCCGTCGCAAAATCCGCCCTTGCTTAAAGTCCCTATTGTGTCAATAGTGAATACAAGATAGTATTATAAAAGTCTGCTGACACTCCCTTAAGCTATCCGTAGAATTCAAACACTGTAGTAAAAGGGCACTGACAATTGCATCAAAGAGTGGGCAGACTTGAGTGAAACTACCTATGCTGCTTGTATATTCTGGCCAACCTTTGTGGAATTCTATGATCTTCCCTTTCAGGTGTCACAATAGGAATACTTACTTATCAATAAGGGTGGCCATTTTAAGCTCCCTTCAGATCCCCACAACTCCATGACATCGTCCATTTTACTGTTTTTAATTCTATGGAGCTGACATCATGGAAACTGACTGTGTGATCGAATGGATAAGGTGTCAGTCCTTGGTTCAGAAGATTAAAGAGACCCTTAACAATACTTTAACGCGTGTGCATTTTAAAAGTAGACAGCTGTTTCTTAAAAATTAACCTGAAAAAACATGAGGCTTCAATTAAAGGACTAGTATAATTCAACCTGACCGTGTGACCTAATCATATGGCATATAAAGGATAAGTTATATAACTTTGCTGCAGAATTTGAATAGACAAAAAATGACGTCATATGCTCTAATGTCCATAAACGTTTCTTCAACCACAATTGGATAATGTCATGAGGTAAAGGAGAGGTGTAAAGGGGAATTCAAAACGGCTAAGGAAGACAACCGTGCTGCTACGACAATCCAATGCATTTACTGGCCAACTTGATCATGCCATTCTTGCCCATCACGTTCCTTTGTTTTTTGTGATTGCCCGTATGGATGGTCGTCACTTTAAATGGTTCAGCCACACTGAATGGCTGGATGGCGTTATCACCTTTGTTTTTATGAAGAATGGTTTCGTGTACCCTATGTCAAAGGTGATACGTTAGGAAGCATTGAAGCACCTTTTCTTTACATTTACAAAACTGGAATACACTTCTCATGGCTGCCGTGTATACACTTCCAGCTCATTTTCTAGAAGTTAGCCACTTTCCGTGACAAAAAACACTATTCCAACATGGCCCTGATCTTCGGATTGATTGTTGGAGAACCTTCAAGGGTGTTTCATGGGGGTGCTTGTTAATGTATCTTGCGGTATTTCCTACATAAAAACTTTCTTTAAAGTTGGTGCTTGTTAATATGAACTGGTAGCTGTTTCGTCAAAAGAAACCAGTTAAAGAACTTGGAACCTTTTCTTCATGACAATAAAGCAATTCAGTCATATGATGTTACCTAATATGAAGGGCCCCTAATGGAGAAATTCCTGACTACGGATCTGAAGACGAAGGACTGTAGTCCCTTCTTGCTTGTTTGACACTTGTGTTTATATCACTTGCAAGCTGTTTTTTACGGTCCGATACACAGGGCACCTGATTTTGGATAAGGTAATTGAGCATACCTTGTTCAATAACAGAGCTTTTGAATGTAACATAGTAGTAGTAATGTATGAAAGCAAACTAATAGGTGAGGTTTCTGACTTTGAGCCAGAACATTGAGGATCTGAGTCCTTTCATAAGTGTCTTCTGGTCGTGGTTTTTCATGTTATCTGGCTGCGGTTTTAGAAAGAACCTTGACAAAACTCACAAAACCACTGTCAAGGGACAAGCAAAACTCAACCTGACCATGTGAACTAATACATCAGGCAAATATTGGATAATTTAGTTGACTCAAGTATTAAGACTGACAGTTGGAGACCATTCATGGTTGTTTAGTGCTGGTGCTTTTTAATGTCACTTGCCAGCTGTTTCTCGGGCAAAAACTTTCTTTTAAGCTGGTACTTGTTAACACGACTTGGTCACAGTTTCTGCAACAGAAACTTGAAACTAACACTCACAAGGCTTTGTTTAAGGGAATAACATAAGTCAACCCCAATGATGTCACCTAATATGAAAGGACACCTAACGGAGGAGCTTTCTGACTCCGGATCAAAAGATTGAGGACTTGAGTCTTTGCATAGTTGTGTGATGGTGGTGTTTTTTCATATCATCTTGCTGGTGTTACTAACACTGAAATCTGAGAAAAAAACTCACCAAACTTCAGTCAAGGGGCTAACATTGCTCAGCCTGACCATACGGTCGAAACACCTGAGTTTGGATCTGGAGAGTGATTGAGCATGAGAGTTTTTCAATGACAGGGCTGTTTAACTCAACATGACAGCGGTTATTTGACATGGCACTGATCAACCGCTGTCAGTTCTCACAGCTCACTGTTCGGAGTCAGCCTTGTCATGCAATGACCACGTGGCCTAATGGATAAGGCGTCTGACTTCGGATCAGAAGACTGAGGGTTCGAGTCCCTTCGTGGTTGGAATTGTGCATTTCATCTGGACCAGCAACAATGGCAGATTTTGCAATGCCTATGGCACCTGGAAAAAAGTGTCTCAAGTGCTGGTGCTGTCACTGTCAAATCCAGCAGAGACTTTAAACAACAGTGGATTTTAATCAGGGTTTGTCAGCAAAGTAGTTAATTCAGTGTGAGTGCTCATTCGTCCTGCTCCCACTGGCAAAAGGAATAGATGTCATAGATTTAGGGGAAATGGGAAACAGTTAATATTTGATTACAATATTCAAATTTATTGTCATTATGCCAAGTACAGGAACAGAGCATAACCAAAAGAAATGTGCATCTTTTTAATAAACTTTACTTTGAACAATTCAATTTTAAAAAGACGTAAAGTTTGACAATTAAAGCACACATCTAATCAGAGTGTAAATGAATGGTAAAGTGCATGGGAGTGTGCATTTATATACATCATATGTGTACTTTTCATGCACAGCAGTAGAAGAAAGACTAATGTACATGTGAGTAAATATAGATGTTTACAGGGTAGAGAAATTAAGTACCGTATGCCATGCTGGGATGAGGGGAGAATATAGCCTGCAGCAGAAAATTGTTCACTATGGTTTTACTCAGCGAAATTTACACAGTATCCTGTGTCTGTGTGAAAAGTCCACAGAAACACATAATGTTTAGTGTGTCACAATCAATTATAGAAAACATTTTCAATCTCCTGAACCAAGCGTTGTAGTGGCCACGTGAGATTGGTTCTTTCCCCATGGTAGATCAGCCTGCTACGGCAAAGAACGCCGGCACAACGGCTTCAGTCTTGATCAGCGGAGTGCAGATCTATATCCGGGTGCCGTAGCCGTCGCAAAATCCGCCCTTGCTTAAAGTCCCTATTGTGTCAATAGTGAATACAAGATAGTATTATAAAAGTCTGCTGACACTCCCTTAAGCTATCCGTAGAATTCAAACACTGTAGTAAAAGGGCACTGACAATTGCATCAAAGAGTGGGCAGACTTGAGTGAAACTACCTATGCTGCTTGTATATTCTGGCCAACCTTTGTGGAATTCTATGATCTTCCCTTTCAGGTGTCACAATAGGAATACTTACTTATCAATAAGGGTGGCCATTTTAAGCTCCCTTCAGATCCCCACAACTCCATGACATCGTCCATTTTACTGTTTTTAATTCTATGGAGCTGACATCATGGAAACTGACTGTGTGATCGAATGGATAAGGTGTCAGTCCTTGGTTCAGAAGATTAAAGAGACCCTTAACAATACTTTAACGCGTGTGCATTTTAAAAGTAGACAGCTGTTTCTTAAAAATTAACCTGAAAAAACATGAGGCTTCAATTAAAGGACTAGTATAATTCAACCTGACCGTGTGACCTAATCATATGGCATATAAAGGATAAGTTATATAACTTTGCTGCAGAATTTGAATAGACAAAAAATGACGTCATATGCTCTAATGTCCATAAACGTTTCTTCAACCACAATTGGATAATGTCATGAGGTAAAGGAGAGGTGTAAAGGGGAATTCAAAACGGCTAAGGAAGACAACCGTGCTGCTACGACAATCCAATGCATTTACTGGCCAACTTGATCATGCCATTCTTGCCCATCACGTTCCTTTGTTTTTTGTGATTGCCCGTATGGATGGTCGTCACTTTAAATGGTTCAGCCACACTGAATGGCTGGATGGCGTTATCACCTTTGTTTTTATGAAGAATGGTTTCGTGTACCCTATGTCAAAGGTGATACGTTAGGAAGCATTGAAGCACCTTTTCTTTACATTTACAAAACTGGAATACACTTCTCATGGCTGCCGTGTATACACTTCCAGCTCATTTTCTAGAAGTTAGCCACTTTCCGTGACAAAAAACACTATTCCAACATGGCCCTGATCTTCGGATTGATTGTTGGAGAACCTTCAAGGGTGTTTCATGGGGGTGCTTGTTAATGTATCTTGCGGTATTTCCTACATAAAAACTTTCTTTAAAGTTGGTGCTTGTTAATATGAACTGGTAGCTGTTTCGTCAAAAGAAACCAGTTAAAGAACTTGGAACCTTTTCTTCATGACAATAAAGCAATTCAGTCATATGATGTTACCTAATATGAAGGGCCCCTAATGGAGAAATTCCTGACTACGGATCTGAAGACGAAGGACTGTAGTCCCTTCTTGCTTGTTTGACACTTGTGTTTATATCACTTGCAAGCTGTTTTTTACGGTCCGATACACAGGGCACCTGATTTTGGATAAGGTAATTGAGCATACCTTGTTCAATAACAGAGCTTTTGAATGTAACATAGTAGTAGTAATGTATGAAAGCAAACTAATAGGTGAGGTTTCTGACTTTGAGCCAGAACATTGAGGATCTGAGTCCTTTCATAAGTGTCTTCTGGTCGTGGTTTTTCATGTTATCTGGCTGCGGTTTTAGAAAGAACCTTGACAAAACTCACAAAACCACTGTCAAGGGACAAGCAAAACTCAACCTGACCATGTGAACTAATACATCAGGCAAATATTGGATAATTTAGTTGACTCAAGTATTAAGACTGACAGTTGGAGACCATTCATGGTTGTTTAGTGCTGGTGCTTTTTAATGTCACTTGCCAGCTGTTTCTCGGGCAAAAACTTTCTTTTAAGCTGGTACTTGTTAACACGACTTGGTCACAGTTTCTGCAACAGAAACTTGAAACTAACACTCACAAGGCTTTGTTTAAGGGAATAACATAAGTCAACCCCAATGATGTCACCTAATATGAAAGGACACCTAATGGAGGAGCTTTCTGACTCCGGATCAAAAGATTGAGGACTTGAGTCTTTGCATAGTTGTGTGATGGTGGTGTTTTTTCATATCATCTTGCTGGTGTTACTAACACTGAAATCTGAGAAAAAAACTCACCAAACTTCAGTCAAGGGGCTAACATTGCTCAGCCTGACCATACGGTCGAAACACCTGAGTTTGGATCTGGAGAGTGATTGAGCATGAGAGTTTTTCAATGACAGGGCTGTTTAACTCAACATGACAGCGGTTATTTGACATGGCACTGATCAACCGCTGTCAGTTCTCACAGCTCACTGTTCGGAGTCAGCCTTGTCATGCAATGACCACGTGGCCTAATGGATAAGGCGTCTGACTTCGGATCAGAAGACTGAGGGTTCGAGTCCCTTCGTGGTTGGAATTGTGCATTTCATCTGGACCAGCAACAATGGCAGATTTTGCAATGCCTATGGCACCTGGAAAAAAGTGTCTCAAGTGCTGGTGCTGTCACTGTCAAATCCAGCAGAGACTTTAAACAACAGTGGATTTTAATCAGGGTTTGTCAGCAAAGTAGTTAATTCAGTGTGAGTGCTCATTCGTCCTGCTCCCACTGGCAAAAGGAATAGATGTCATAGATTTAGGGGAAATGGGAAACAGTTAATATTTGATTACAATATTCAAATTTATTGTCATTATGCCAAGTACAGGAACAGAGCATAACCAAAAGAAATGTGCATCTTTTTAATAAACTTTACTTTGAACAATTCAATTTTAAAAAGACGTAAAGTTTGACAATTAAAGCACACATCTAATCAGAGTGTAAATGAATGGTAAAGTGCATGGGAGTGTGCATTTATATACATCATATGTGTACTTTTCATGCACAGCAGTAGAAGAAAGACTAATGTACATGTGAGTAAATATAGATGTTTACAGGGTAGAGAAATTAAGTACCGTATGCCATGCTGGGATGAGGGGAGAATATAGCCTGCAGCAGAAAATTGTTCACTATGGTTTTACTCAGCGAAATTTACACAGTATCCTGTGTCTGTGTGAAAAGTCCACAGAAACACATAATGTTTAGTGTGTCACAATCAATTATAGAAAACATTTTCAATCTCCTGAACCAAGCGTTGTAGTGGCCACGTGAGATTGGTTCTTTCCCCATGGTAGATCAGCCTGCTACGGCAAAGAACGCCGGCACAACGGCTTCAGTCTTGATCAGCGGAGTGCAGATCTATATCCGGGTGCCGTAGCCGTCGCAAAATCCGCCCTTGCTTAAAGTCCCTATTGTGTCAATAGTGAATACAAGATAGTATTATAAAAGTCTGCTGACACTCCCTTAAGCTATCCGTAGAATTCAAACACTGTAGTAAAAGGGCACTGACAATTGCATCAAAGAGTGGGCAGACTTGAGTGAAACTACCTATGCTGCTTGTATATTCTGGCCAACCTTTGTGGAATTCTATGATCTTCCCTTTCAGGTGTCACAATAGGAATACTTACTTATCAATAAGGGTGGCCATTTTAAGCTCCCTTCAGATCCCCACAACTCCATGACATCGTCCATTTTACTGTTTTTAATTCTATGGAGCTGACATCATGGAAACTGACTGTGTGATCGAATGGATAAGGTGTCAGTCCTTGGTTCAGAAGATTAAAGAGACCCTTAACAATACTTTAACGCGTGTGCATTTTAAAAGTAGACAGCTGTTTCTTAAAAATTAACCTGAAAAAACATGAGGCTTCAATTAAAGGACTAGTATAATTCAACCTGACCGTGTGACCTAATCATATGGCATATAAAGGATAAGTTATATAACTTTGCTGCAGAATTTGAATAGACAAAAAATGACGTCATATGCTCTAATGTCCATAAACGTTTCTTCAACCACAATTGGATAATGTCATGAGGTAAAGGAGAGGTGTAAAGGGGAATTCAAAACGGCTAAGGAAGACAACCGTGCTGCTACGACAATCCAATGCATTTACTGGCCAACTTGATCATGCCATTCTTGCCCATCACGTTCCTTTGTTTTTTGTGATTGCCCGTATGGATGGTCGTCACTTTAAATGGTTCAGCCACACTGAATGGCTGGATGGCGTTATCACCTTTGTTTTTATGAAGAATGGTTTCGTGTACCCTATGTCAAAGGTGATACGTTAGGAAGCATTGAAGCACCTTTTCTTTACATTTACAAAACTGGAATACACTTCTCATGGCTGCCGTGTATACACTTCCAGCTCATTTTCTAGAAGTTAGCCACTTTCCGTGACAAAAAACACTATTCCAACATGGCCCTGATCTTCGGATTGATTGTTGGAGAACCTTCAAGGGTGTTTCATGGGGGTGCTTGTTAATGTATCTTGCGGTATTTCCTACATAAAAACTTTCTTTAAAGTTGGTGCTTGTTAATATGAACTGGTAGCTGTTTCGTCAAAAGAAACCAGTTAAAGAACTTGGAACCTTTTCTTCATGACAATAAAGCAATTCAGTCATATGATGTTACCTAATATGAAGGGCCCCTAATGGAGAAATTCCTGACTACGGATCTGAAGACGAAGGACTGTAGTCCCTTCTTGCTTGTTTGACACTTGTGTTTATATCACTTGCAAGCTGTTTTTTACGGTCCGATACACAGGGCACCTGATTTTGGATAAGGTAATTGAGCATACCTTGTTCAATAACAGAGCTTTTGAATGTAACATAGTAGTAGTAATGTATGAAAGCAAACTAATAGGTGAGGTTTCTGACTTTGAGCCAGAACATTGAGGATCTGAGTCCTTTCATAAGTGTCTTCTGGTCGTGGTTTTTCATGTTATCTGGCTGCGGTTTTAGAAAGAACCTTGACAAAACTCACAAAACCACTGTCAAGGGACAAGCAAAACTCAACCTGACCATGTGAACTAATACATCAGGCAAATATTGGATAATTTAGTTCACTCTAGTATTAAGACTGACAGTTGGAGACCATTCATGTTTGTTTAGTGCTGGTGCTTTTTAATGTCACTTGCCAGCTGTTTCTCAGACAAAAACTTTCTTTTAAGCTGGTACTTGTTAACACGACTTGGTCACAGTTTCTGCAACAGAAACTTGAAACTAACTCTCACAAGGCTTTGTTTAAGGGAATAACATAAGTCAACCCCAATGATGTCACCTAATATGAAAGGACACCTAATGGAGGAGCTTTCTGACTCCGGATCAAAAGATTGAGGACTTGAGTCTTTGCATAGTTGTGTGATGGTGGTGTTTTTTCATATCATCTTGCTGGTGTTACTAACACTGAAATCTGAGAAAAAAACTCACCAAACTTCAGTCAAGGGGCTAACATTGCTCAGCCTGACCATACGGTCGAAACACCTGAGTTTGGATCTGGAGAGTGATTGAGCATGAGAGTTTTTCAATGACAGGGCTGTTTAACTCAACATGACAGCGGTTATTTGACATGGCACTGATCAACCGCTGTCAGTTCTCACAGCTCACTGTTCGGAGTCAGCCTTGTCATGCAATGACCACGTGGCCTAATGGATAAGGTGTCTAACTTCGGATCAGAAGACTGAGGGTTCGAGTCCCTTCGTGGTTGGAATTGTGCATTTCATCTGGACCAGCAACAATGGCAGATTTTGCAATGCCTATGGCACCTGGAAAAAAGTGTCTCAAGTGCTGGTGCTGTCACTGTCAAATCCAGCAGAGACTTTAAACAACAGTGGATTTTAATCGGGGTTTGTCAGCAAAGTAGTTAATTCAGTGTGAGTGCTCATTCGTCCTGCTCCCACTGGCAAAAGGAGTAGATGTCATAGATTTAGGGGAAATGGGAAACAGTTAATATTTGATTACAATATTCAAATTTGTTGTCATTATGCCAAGTACAGGAACAGAGCATAACCAAAAGAAATGTGCATCTTTTTAATAAACTTTACTTTGAGCAATTCAATTTTAAAAAGACGTAAAGTTTGACAATTAAAGCACACATCTAATCAGAGTGTAAATGAATGGTAAAGTGCATGGGAGTGTGCATTTATATACATCATATGTGTACTTTTCATGCACAGCAGTAGAAGAAAGACTAATGTACATGTGAGTAAATATAGATGTTTACAGGGTAGAGAAATTAAGTACCGTATGCCATGCTGGGATGAGGGGAGAATATAGCCTGCAGCAGAAAATCGTTCACTATGGTTTTACTCAGCGAAATTTACACAGTATCCTGTGTCTGTGTGAAAAGTCCACTGAAACACATAATGTTTTGTGTGTCACAATCAATGATAGAAAACATTTTCAATCTCCTGAACCAAGCGTTGTAGTGGCCACATGAGATTGGTTCTTTCCCCATGGTAGATCAGCCTGCTACGGCAAAGAACGCCGGCACAACGGCTTCAGTCTCGATCAGCGGAGTGCAGATCTATATCCGGGTTCCGTAGCCGTCGCAAAATCCGCCCTTGCTTAAAGTCCCTATTGTGTCAATAGTGAATACAAGATAGTATTATAAAAGTCTGCTGACACTCCCTTAAGCTATCCATAGAATTCAAACACTGTAGTAAAAGGGCACTGACAATTGCATCAAAGAGTGGGCAGACTTGAGTGAAACTACCTATGCTGCTTGTATATTCTGGCCAACCTTTGTGGAATTCTATGATCTTCCCTTTCAGGTGTCACAATAGGAATACTTACTTATCAATAAGGGTGGCCATTTTAAGCTCCCTTCAGATCCCCACAACTCCATGACATCGTCCATTTTACTGTTTTTAATTCTATGGAGCTGACATCATGGAAACTGACTGTGTGATCGAATGGATAAGGTGTCAGTCCTTGGTTCAGAAGATTAAAGAGACCCTTAACAATACTTTAACGCCTGTGCATTTTAAAAGTAGACAGCTGTTTCTTAAAAATTAACCTGAAAAAACATGAGGCTTCAATTAAAGGACTAGTATAATTCAACCTGACCGTGTGACCTAATCATATGGCATATAAAGGATAAGTTATATAACTTTGCTGCAGAATTTGAATAGACAAAAAATGACGTCATATGCTCTAATGTCCATAAACGTTTCTTCAACCACAATTGGATAATGTCATGAGGTAAAGGAGAGGTGTAAAGGGGAATTCAAAACGGCTAAGGAAGACAACCGTGCTGCTACGACAATCCAATGCATTTACTGGCCAACTTGATCATGCCATTCTTGCCCATCACGTTCCTTTGTTTTTTGTGATTGCCCGTATGGATGGTCGTCACTTTAAATGGTTCAGCCACACTGAATGGCTGGATGGCGTTATCACCTTTGTTTTTATGAAGAATGGTTTCGTGTACCCTATGTCAAAGGTGATACGTTAGGAAGCATTGAAGCACCTTTTCTTTACATTTACAAAACTGGAATACACTTCTCATGGCTGCCGTGTATACACTTCCAGCTCATTTTCTAGAAGTTAGCCACTTTCCGTGACAAAAAACACTATTCCAACATGGCCCTGATCTTCGGATTGATTGTTGGAGAACCTTCAAGGGTGTTTCATGGGGGTGCTTGTTAATGTATCTTGCGGTATTTCCTACATAAAAACTTTCTTTAAAGTTGGTGCTTGTTAATATGAACTGGTAGCTGTTTCGTCAAAAGAAACCAGTTAAAGAACTTGGAACCTTTTCTTCATGACAATAAAGCAATTCAGTCATATGATGTTACCTAATATGAAGGGCCCCTAATGGAGAAATTCCTGACTACGGATCTGAAGACGAAGGACTGTAGTCCCTTCTTGCTTGTTTGACACTTGTGTTTATATCACTTGCAAGCTGTTTTTTACGGTCCGATACACAGGGCACCTGATTTTGGATAAGGTAATTGAGCATACCTTGTTCAATAACAGAGCTTTTGAATGTAACATAGTAGTAGTAATGTATGAAAGCAAACTAATAGGTGAGGTTTCTGACTTTGAGCCAGAACATTGAGGATCTGAGTCCCTTCATAAGTGTCTTCTGGTCGTGGTTTTTCATGTTATCTGGCTGCGGTTTTAGAAAGAACCTTGACAAAACTCACAAAACCACTGTCAAGGGACAAGCAAAACTCAACCTGACCATGTGAACTAATACATCAGGCAAATATTGGATAATTTAGTTCACTCTAGTATTAAGACTGACAGTTGGAGACCATTCATGGTTGTTTAGTGCTGGTGCTTTTTAATGTCACTTGCCAGCTGTTTCTCAGACAAAAACTTTCTTTTAAGCTGATACTTGTTAACACGACTTGGTCACAGTTTCTGCAACAGAAACTTGAAACTAACACTCACAAGGCTTTGTTTAAGGGAATAACATAAGTCAACCCCAATGATGTCACCTAATATGAAAGGACACCTAATGGAGGAGCTTTCTGACTCCGGATCAAAAGATTGAGGACTTGAGTCTTTGCATAGTTGTGTGATGGTGGTGTTTTTTCATATCATCTTGCTGGTGTTACTAACACTGAAATCTGAGAAAAAAACTCACCAAACTTCAGTCAAGGGGCTAACATTGCTCAGCCTGACCATACGGTCGAAACACCTGAGTTTGGATCTGGAGAGTGATTGAGCATGAGAGTTTTTCAATGACAGGGCTGTTTAACTCAACATGACAGCGGTTATTTGACATGGCACTGATCAACCGCTGTCAATTCTCACAGCTCACTGTTCGGAGTCAGCCTTGTCATGCAATGACCACGTGGCCTAATGGATAAGGTGTCTAACTTCAGATCAGAAGACTGAGGGTTCAAGTCCCTTCGTGGTTGGAATTGTGCATTTCATCTGGACCAGCAACAATGGCAGATTTTGCAATGCCTATGGCACCTGGAAAAAAAGTGTCTCAAGTGCTGGTGCTGTCACTGTCAAATCCAGCAGAGACTTTAAACAACAGTGGGGTTTGTCAGCAAAGTAGTTAATTCAGTGTGAGTGCTCATTCGTCCTGCTACCACTGGCAAAAGGAGTAGATGTCATAGATTTAGGGGAAATGGGAAACAGTTAATATTTGATTACAATATTCAAATTTGTTGTCATTATGCCAAGTACAGGAACAGAGCATAACCAAAAGAAATGTGCATCTTTTTAATAAACTTTTCTTTGAGCAATTCAATTTTAAAAAGACGTAAAGTTTGACAATTAAAGCACACATCTAATCAGAGTGTAAATGAATGGTAAAGTGCATGGGAGTGTGCATTTATATACATCATATGTGTACTTTTCATGCACAGCAGTAGAAGAAAGACTAATGTACATGTGAGTAAATATAGATGTTTACAGGGTAGAGAAATTAAGTACCGTATGCCATGCTGGGATGAGGGGAGAATATAGCCTGCAGCAGAAAATTGTTCACTATGGTTTTACTCAGCGAAATTTACACAGTATCCTGTGTCTGTGTGAAAAGTCCACTGAAACACATAATGTTTTGTGTGTCACAATCAATGATAGAAAACATTTTCAATCTCCTGAACCAAGCGTTGTAGTGGCCACATGAGATTGGTTCTTTCCCCATGGTAGATCAGCCTGCTACGGCAAAGAACGCCGGCACAACGGCTTCAGTCTCGATCAGCGGAGTGCAGATCTATATCCGGGTTCCGTAGCCGTCGCAAAATCCGCCCTTGCTTAAAGTCCCTATTGTGTCAATAGTGAATTCAAGATAGTATTATAAAAGTCTGCTGACACTCCCTTAAGCTATCCATAGAATTCAAACACTGTAGTAAAAGGGCACTGACAATTGCATCAAAGAGTGGGCAGACTTGAGTGAAACTACCTATGCTGCTTGTATATTCTGGCCAACCTTTGTGGAATTCTATGATCTTCCCTTTCAGGTGTCACAATAGGAATACTTACTTATCAATAAGGGTGGCCATTTTAAGCTCCCTTCAGATCCCCACAACTCCATGACATCGTCCATTTTACTGTTTTTAATTCTATGGAGCTGACATCATGGAAACTGACTGTGTGATCGAATGGATAAGGTGTCAGTCCTTGGTTCAGAAGATTAAAGAGACCCTTAACAATACTTTAACGCGTGTGCATTTTAAAAGTAGACAGCTGTTTCTTAAAAATTAACCTGAAAAAACATGAGGCTTCAATTAAAGGACTAGTATAATTCAACCTGACCGTGTGACCTAATCATATGGCATATAAAGGATAAGTTATATAACTTTGCTGCAGAATTTGAATAGACAAAAAATGACGTCATATGCTCTAATGTCCATAAACGTTTCTTCAACCACAATTGGATAATGTCATGAGGTAAAGGAGAGGTGTAAAGGGGAATTCAAAACGGCTAAGGAAGACAACCGTGCTGCTACGACAATCCAATGCATTTACTGGCCAACTTGATCATGCCATTCTTGCCCATCACGTTCCTTTGTTTTTTGTGATTGCCCGTATGGATGGTCGTCACTTTAAATGGTTCAGCCACACTGAATGGCTGGATGGCGTTATCACCTTTGTTTTTATGAAGAATGGTTTCGTGTACCCTATGTCAAAGGTGATACGTTAGGAAGCATTGAAGCACCTTTTCTTTACATTTACAAAACTGGAATACACTTCTCATGGCTGCCGTGTATACACTTCCAGCTCATTTTCTAGAAGTTAGCCACTTTCCGTGACAAAAAACACTATTCCAACATGGCCCTGATCTTCGGATTGATTGTTGGAGAACCTTCAAGGGTGTTTCATGGGGGTGCTTGTTAATGTATCTTGCGGTATTTCCTACATAAAAACTTTCTTTAAAGTTGGTGCTTGTTAATATGAACTGGTAGCTGTTTCGTCAAAAGAAACCAGTTAAAGAACTTGGAACCTTTTCTTCATGACAATAAAGCAATTCAGTCATATGATGTTACCTAATATGAAGGGCCCCTAATGGAGAAATTCCTGACTACGGATCTGAAGACGAAGGACTGTAGTCCCTTCTTGCTTGTTTGACACTTGTGTTTATATCACTTGCAAGCTGTTTTTTACGGTCCGATACACAGGGCACCTGATTTTGGATAAGGTAATTGAGCATACCTTGTTCAATAACAGAGCTTTTGAATGTAACATAGTAGTAGTAATGTATGAAAGCAAACTAATAGGTGAGGTTTCTGACTTTGAGCCAGAACATTGAGGATCTGAGTCCTTTCATAAGTGTCTTCTGGTCGTGGTTTTTCATGTTATCTGGCTGCGGTTTTAGAAAGAACCTTGACAAAACTCACAAAACCACTGTCAAGGGACAAGCAAAACTCAACCTGACCATGTGAACTAATACATCAGGCAAATATTGGATAATTTAGTTGACTCAAGTATTAAGACTGACAGTTGGAGACCATTCATGGTTGTTTAGTGCTGGTGCTTTTTAATGTCACTTGCCAGCTGTTTCTCGGGCAAAAACTTTCTTTTAAGCTGGTACTTGTTAACACGACTTGGTCACAGTTTCTGCAACAGAAACTTGAAACTAACACTCACAAGGCTTTGTTTAAGGGAATAACATAAGTCAACCCCAATGATGTCACCTAATATGAAAGGACACCTAACGGAGGAGCTTTCTGACTCCGGATCAAAAGATTGAGGACTTGAGTCTTTGCATAGTTGTGTGATGGTGGTGTTTTTTCATATCATCTTGCTGGTGTTACTAACACTGAAATCTGAGAAAAAAACTCACCAAACTTCAGTCAAGGGGCTAACATTGCTCAGCCTGACCATACGGTCGAAACACCTGAGTTTGGATCTGGAGAGTGATTGAGCATGAGAGTTTTTCAATGACAGGGCTGTTTAACTCAACATGACAGCGGTTATTTGACATGGCACTGATCAACCGCTGTCAGTTCTCACAGCTCACTGTTCGGAGTCAGCCTTGTCATGCAATGACCACGTGGCCTAATGGATAAGGCGTCTGACTTCGGATCAGAAGACTGAGGGTTCGAGTCCCTTCGTGGTTGGAATTGTGCATTTCATCTGGACCAGCAACAATGGCAGATTTTGCAATGCCTATGGCACCTGGAAAAAAGTGTCTCAAGTGCTGGTGCTGTCACTGTCAAATCCAGCAGAGACTTTAAACAACAGTGGATTTTAATCAGGGTTTGTCAGCAAAGTAGTTAATTCAGTGTGAGTGCTCATTCGTCCTGCTCCCACTGGCAAAAGGAATAGATGTCATAGATTTAGGGGAAATGGGAAACAGTTAATATTTGATTACAATATTCAAATTTATTGTCATTATGCCAAGTACAGGAACAGAGCATAACCAAAAGAAATGTGCATCTTTTTAATAAACTTTACTTTGAACAATTCAATTTTAAAAAGACGTAAAGTTTGACAATTAAAGCACACATCTAATCAGAGTGTAAATGAATGGTAAAGTGCATGGGAGTGTGCATTTATATACATCATATGTGTACTTTTCATGCACAGCAGTAGAAGAAAGACTAATGTACATGTGAGTAAATATAGATGTTTACAGGGTAGAGAAATTAAGTACCGTATGCCATGCTGGGATGAGGGGAGAATATAGCCTGCAGCAGAAAATTGTTCACTATGGTTTTACTCAGCGAAATTTACACAGTATCCTGTGTCTGTGTGAAAAGTCCACAGAAACACATAATGTTTAGTGTGTCACAATCAATTATAGAAAACATTTTCAATCTCCTGAACCAAGCGTTGTAGTGGCCACGTGAGATTGGTTCTTTCCCCATGGTAGATCAGCCTGCTACGGCAAAGAACGCCGGCACAACGGCTTCAGTCTTGATCAGCGGAGTGCAGATCTATATCCGGGTGCCGTAGCCGTCGCAAAATCCGCCCTTGCTTAAAGTCCCTATTGTGTCAATAGTGAATACAAGATAGTATTATAAAAGTCTGCTGACACTCCCTTAAGCTATCCGTAGAATTCAAACACTGTAGTAAAAGGGCACTGACAATTGCATCAAAGAGTGGGCAGACTTGAGTGAAACTACCTATGCTGCTTGTATATTCTGGCCAACCTTTGTGGAATTCTATGATCTTCCCTTTCAGGTGTCACAATAGGAATACTTACTTATCAATAAGGGTGGCCATTTTAAGCTCCCTTCAGATCCCCACAACTCCATGACATCGTCCATTTTACTGTTTTTAATTCTATGGAGCTGACATCATGGAAACTGACTGTGTGATCGAATGGATAAGGTGTCAGTCCTTGGTTCAGAAGATTAAAGAGACCCTTAACAATACTTTAACGCGTGTGCATTTTAAAAGTAGACAGCTGTTTCTTAAAAATTAACCTGAAAAAACATGAGGCTTCAATTAAAGGACTAGTATAATTCAACCTGACCGTGTGACCTAATCATATGGCATATAAAGGATAAGTTATATAACTTTGCTGCAGAATTTGAATAGACAAAAAATGACGTCATATGCTCTAATGTCCATAAACGTTTCTTCAACCACAATTGGATAATGTCATGAGGTAAAGGAGAGGTGTAAAGGGGAATTCAAAACGGCTAAGGAAGACAACCGTGCTGCTACGACAATCCAATGCATTTACTGGCCAACTTGATCATGCCATTCTTGCCCATCACGTTCCTTTGTTTTTTGTGATTGCCCGTATGGATGGTCGTCACTTTAAATGGTTCAGCCACACTGAATGGCTGGATGGCGTTATCACCTTTGTTTTTATGAAGAATGGTTTCGTGTACCCTATGTCAAAGGTGATACGTTAGGAAGCATTGAAGCACCTTTTCTTTACATTTACAAAACTGGAATACACTTCTCATGGCTGCCGTGTATACACTTCCAGCTCATTTTCTAGAAGTTAGCCACTTTCCGTGACAAAAAACACTATTCCAACATGGCTCTGATCTTCGGATTGATTGTTGGAGAACCTTCAAGGGTGTTTCATGGGGGTGCTTGTTAATGTATCTTGCGGTATTTCCTACATAAAAACTTTCTTTAAAGTTGGTGCTTGTTAATATGAACTGGTAGCTGTTTCGTCAAAAGAAACCAGTTAAAGAACTTGGAACCTTTTCTTCATGACAATAAAGCAATTCAGTCATATGATGTTACCTAATATGAAGGGCCCCTAATGGAGAAATTCCTGACTACGGATCTGAAGACGAAGGACTGTAGTCCCTTCTTGCTTGTTTGACACTTGTGTTTATATCACTTGCAAGCTGTTTTTTACGGTCCGATACACAGGGCACCTGATTTTGGATAAGGTAATTGAGCATACCTTGTTCAATAACAGAGCTTTTGAATGTAACATAGTAGTAGTAATGTATGAAAGCAAACTAATAGGTGAGGTTTCTGACTTTGAGCCAGAACATTGAGGATCTGAGTCCTTTCATAAGTGTCTTCTGGTCGTGGTTTTTCATGTTATCTGGCTGCGGTTTTAGAAAGAACCTTGACAAAACTCACAAAACCACTGTCAAGGGACAAGCAAAACTCAACCTGACCATGTGAACTAATACATCAGGCAAATATTGGATAATTTAGTTCACTCTAGTATTAAGACTGACAGTTGGAGACCATTCATGGTTGTTTAGTGCTGGTGCTTTTTAATGTCACTTGCCAGCTGTTTCTCAGACAAAAACTTTCTTTTAAGCTGGTACTTGTTAACACGACTTGGTCACAGTTTCTGCAACAGAAACTTGAAACTAACACTCACAAGGCTTTGTTTAAGGGAATAACATAAGTCAACCCCAATGATGTCACCTAATATGAAAGGACACCTAATGGAGGAGCTTTCTGACTCCGGATCAAAAGATTGAGGACTTGAGTCTTTGCATAGTTGTGTGATGGTGGTGTTTTTTCATATCATCTTGCTGGTGTTACTAACACTGAAATCTGAGAAAAAAACTCACCAAACTTCAGTCAAGGGGCTAACATTGCTCAGCCTGACCATACGGTCGAAACACCTGAGTTTGGATCTGGAGAGTGATTGAGCATGAGAGTTTTTCAATGACAGGGCTGTTTAACTCAACATGACAGCGGTTATTTGACATGGCACTGATCAACCGCTGTCAATTCTCACAGCTCACTGTTCGGAGTCAGCCTTGTCATGCAATGACCACGTGGCCTAATGGATAAGGTGTCTAACTTCAGATCAGAAGACTGAGGGTTCGAGTCCCTTCGTGGTTGGAATTGTGCATTTCATCTGGACCAGCAACAATGGCAGATTTTGCAATGCCTATGGCACCTGGAAAAAAAGTGTCTCAAGTGCTGGTGCTGTCACTGTCAAATCCAGCAGAGACTTTAAACAACAGTGGGGTTTGTCAGCAAAGTAGTTAATTCAGTGTGAGTGCTCATTCGTCCTGCTCCCACTGGCAAAAGGAATAGATGTCATAGATTTAGGGGAAATGGGAAACAGTTAATATTTGATTACAATATTCAAATTTATTGTCATTATGCCAAGTACAGGAACAGAGCATAACCAAAAGAAATGTGCATCTTTTTAATAAACTTTACTTTGAACAATTCAATTTTAAAAAGACGTAAAGTTTGACAATTAAAGCACACATCTAATCAGAGTGTAAATGAATGGTAAAGTGCATGGGAGTGTGCATTTATATACATCATATGTGTACTTTTCATGCACAGCAGTAGAAGAAAGACTAATGTACATGTGAGTAAATATAGATGTTTACAGGGTAGAGAAATTAAGTACCGTATGCCATGCTGGGATGAGGGGAGAATATAGCCTGCAGCAGAAAATTGTTCACTATGGTTTTACTCAGCGAAATTTACACAGTATCCTGTGTCTGTGTGAAAAGTCCACAGAAACACATAATGTTTAGTGTGTCACAATCAATTATAGAAAACATTTTCAATCTCCTGAACCAAGCGTTGTAGTGGCCACGTGAGATTGGTTCTTTCCTCATGGTAGATCAGCCTGCTACGGCAAAGAACGCCGGCACAACGGCTTCAGTCTTGATCAGCGGAGTGCAGATCTATATCCGGGTGCCGTAGCCGTCGCAAAATCCGCCCTTGCTTAAAGTCCCTATTGTGTCAATAGTGAATACAAGATAGTATTATAAAAGTCTGCTGACACTCCCTTAAGCTATCCGTAGAATTCAAACACTGTAGTAAAAGGGCACTGACAATTGCATCAAAGAGTGGGCAGACTTGAGTGAAACTACCTATGCTGCTTGTATATTCTGGCCAACCTTTGTGGAATTCTATGATCTTCCCTTTCAGGTGTCACAATAGGAATACTTACTTATCAATAAGGGTGGCCATTTTAAGCTCCCTTCAGATCCCCACAACTCCATGACATCGTCCATTTTACTGTTTTTAATTCTATGGAGCTGACATCATGGAAACTGACTGTGTGATCGAATGGATAAGGTGTCAGTCCTTGGTTCAGAAGATTAAAGAGACCCTTAACAATACTTTAACGCGTGTGCATTTTAAAAGTAGACAGCTGTTTCTTAAAAATTAACCTGAAAAAACATGAGGCTTCAATTAAAGGACTAGTATAATTCAACCTGACCGTGTGACCTAATCATATGGCATATAAAGGATAAGTTATATAACTTTGCTGCAGAATTTGAATAGACAAAAAATGACGTCATATGCTCTAATGTCCATAAACGTTTCTTCAACCACAATTGGATAATGTCATGAGGTAAAGGAGAGGTGTAAAGGGGAATTCAAAACGGCTAAGGAAGACAACCGTGCTGCTACGACAATCCAATGCATTTACTGGCCAACTTGATCATGCCATTCTTGCCCATCACGTTCCTTTGTTTTTTGTGATTGCCCGTATGGATGGTCGTCACTTTAAATGGTTCAGCCACACTGAATGGCTGGATGGCGTTATCACCTTTGTTTTTATGAAGAATGGTTTCGTGTACCCTATGTCAAAGGTGATACGTTAGGAAGCATTGAAGCACCTTTTCTTTACATTTACAAAACTGGAATACACTTCTCATGGCTGCCGTGTATACACTTCCAGCTCATTTTCTAGAAGTTAGCCACTTTCCGTGACAAAAAACACTATTCCAACATGGCCCTGATCTTCGGATTGATTGTTGGAGAACCTTCAAGGGTGTTTCATGGGGGTGCTTGTTAATGTATCTTGCGGTATTTCCTACATAAAAACTTTCTTTAAAGTTGGTGCTTGTTAATATGAACTGGTAGCTGTTTCGTCAAAAGAAACCAGTTAAAGAACTTGGAACCTTTTCTTCATGACAATAAAGCAATTCAGTCATATGATGTTACCTAATATGAAGGGCCCCTAATGGAGAAATTCCTGACTACGGATCTGAAGACGAAGGACTGTAGTCCCTTCTTGCTTGTTTGACACTTGTGTTTATATCACTTGCAAGCTGTTTTTTACGGTCCGATACACAGGGCACCTGATTTTGGATAAGGTAATTGAGCATACCTTGTTCAATAACAGAGCTTTTGAATGTAACATAGTAGTAGTAATGTATGAAAGCAAACTAATAGGTGAGGTTTCTGACTTTGAGCCAGAACATTGAGGATCTGAGTCCTTTCATAAGTGTCTTCTGGTCGTGGTTTTTCATGTTATCTGGCTGCGGTTTTAGAAAGAACCTTGACAAAACTCACAAAACCACTGTCAAGGGACAAGCAAAACTCAACCTGACCATGTGAACTAATACATCAGGCAAATATTGGATAATTTAGTTCACTCTAGTATTAAGACTGACAGTTGGAGACCATTCATGGTTGTTTAGTGCTGGTGCTTTTTAATGTCACTTGCCAGCTGTTTCTCAGACAAAAACTTTCTTTTAAGCTGGTACTTGTTAACACGACTTGGTCACAGTTTCTGCAACAGAAACTTGAAACTAACTTTCACAAGGCTTTGTTTAAGGGAATAACATAAGTCAACCCCAATGATGTCACCTAATATGAAAGGACACCTAATGGAGGAGCTTTCTGACTCCGGATCAAAAGATTGAGGACTTGAGTCTTTGCATAGTTGTGTGATGGTGGTGTTTTTTCATATCATCTTGCTGGTGTTACTAACACTGAAATCTGAGAAAAAAACTCACCAAACTTCAGTCAAGGGGCTAACATTGCTCAGCCTGACCATACGGTCGAAACACCTGAGTTTGGATCTGGAGAGTGATTGAGCATGAGAGTTTTTCAATGACAGGGCTGTTTAACTCAACATGACAGCGGTTATTTGACATGGCACTGATCAACCGCTGTCAGTTCTCACAGCTCACTGTTCGGAGTCAGCCTTGTCATGCAATGACCACGTGGCCTAATGGATAAGGTGTCTAACTTCGGATCAGAAGACTGAGGGTTCGAGTCCCTTCGTGGTTGGAATTGTGCATTTCATCTGGACCAGCAACAATGGCAGATTTTGCAATGCCTATGGCACCTGGAAAAAAGTGTCTCAAGTGCTGGTGCTGTCACTGTCAAATCCAGCAGAGACTTTAAACAACAGTGGATTTTAATCGGGGTTTGTCAGCAAAGTAGTTAATTCAGTGTGAGTGCTCATTCGTCCTGCTCCCACTGGCAAAAGGAGTAGATGTCATAGATTTAGGGGAAATGGGAAACAGTTAATATTTGATTACAATATTCAAATTTGTTGTCATTATGCCAAGTACAGGAACAGAGCATAACCAAAAGAAATGTGCATCTTTTTAATAAACTTTACTTTGAGCAATTCAATTTTAAAAAGACGTAAAGTTTGACAATTAAAGCACACATCTAATCAGAGTGTAAATGAATGGTAAAGTGCATGGGAGTGTGCATTTATATACATCATATGTGTACTTTTCATGCACAGCAGTAGAAGAAAGACTAATGTACATGTGAGTAAATATAGATGTTTACAGGGTAGAGAAATTAAGTACCGTATGCCATGCTGGGATGAGGGGAGAATATAGCCTGCAGCAGAAAATCGTTCACTATGGTTTTACTCAGCGAAATTTACACAGTATCCTGTGTCTGTGTGAAAAGTCCACTGAAACACATAATGTTTTGTGTGTCACAATCAATGATAGAAAACATTTTCAATCTCCTGAACCAAGCGTTGTAGTGGCCACATGAGATTGGTTCTTTCCCCATGGTAGATCAGCCTGCTACGGCAAAGAACGCCGGCACAACGGCTTCAGTCTCGATCAGCGGAGTGCAGATCTATATCCGGGTTCCGTAGCCGTCGCAAAATCCGCCCTTGCTTAAAGTCCCTATTGTGTCAATAGTGAATACAAGATAGTATTATAAAAGTCTGCTGACACTCCCTTAAGCTATCCATAGAATTCAAACACTGTAGTAAAAGGGCACTGACAATTGCATCAAAGAGTGGGCAGACTTGAGTGAAACTACCTATGCTGCTTGTATATTCTGGCCAACCTTTGTGGAATTCTATGATCTTCCCTTTCAGGTGTCACAATAGGAATACTTACTTATCAATAAGGGTGGCCATTTTAAGCTCCCTTCAGATCCCCACAACTCCATGACATCGTCCATTTTACTGTTTTTAATTCTATGGAGCTGACATCATGGAAACTGACTGTGTGATCGAATGGATAAGGTGTCAGTCCTTGGTTCAGAAGATTAAAGAGACCCTTAACAATACTTTAACGCCTGTGCATTTTAAAAGTAGACAGCTGTTTCTTAAAAATTAACCTGAAAAAACATGAGGCTTCAATTAAAGGACTAGTATAATTCAACCTGACCGTGTGACCTAATCATATGGCATATAAAGGATAAGTTATATAACTTTGCTGCAGAATTTGAATAGACAAAAAATGACGTCATATGCTCTAATGTCCATAAACGTTTCTTCAACCACAATTGGATAATGTCATGAGGTAAAGGAGAGGTGTAAAGGGGAATTCAAAACGGCTAAGGAAGACAACCGTGCTGCTACGACAATCCAATGCATTTACTGGCCAACTTGATCATGCCATTCTTGCCCATCACGTTCCTTTGTTTTTTGTCATTGCCCGTATGGATGGTCGTCACTTTAAATGGTTCAGCCACACTGAATGGCTGGATGGCGTTATCACCTTTGTTTTTATGAAGAATGGTTTCGTGTACCCTATGTCAAAGGTGATACGTTAGGAAGCATTGAAGCACCTTTTCTTTACATTTACAAAACTGGAATACACTTCTCATGGCTGCCGTGTATACACTTCCAGCTCATTTTCTAGAAGTTAGCCACTTTCCGTGACAAAAAACACTATTCCAACATGGCCCTGATCTTCGGATTGATTGTTGGAGAACCTTCAAGGGTGTTTCATGGGGGTGCTTGTTAATGTATCTTGTGGTATTTCCTACATAAAAACTTTCTTTAAAGTTGGTGCTTGTTAATATGAACTGGTAGCTGTTTCGTCAAAAGAAACCAGTTAAAGAACTTGGAACCTTTTCTTCATGACAATAAAGCAATTCAGTCATATGATGTTACCTAATATGAAGGGCCCCTAATGGAGAAATTCCTGACTACGGATCTGAAGACGAAGGACTGTAGTCCCTTCTTGCTTGTTTGACACTTGTGTTTATATCACTTGCAAGCTGTTTTTTACGGTCCGATACACAGGGCACCTGATTTTGGATAAGGTAATTGAGCATACCTTGTTCAATAACAGAGCTTTTGAATGTAACATAGTAGTAGTAATGTATGAAAGCAAACTAATAGGTGAGGTTTCTGACTTTGAGCCAGAACATTGAGGATCTGAGTCCCTTCATAAGTGTCTTCTGGTCGTGGTTTTTCATGTTATCTGGCTGCGGTTTTAGAAAGAACCTTGACAAAACTCACAAAACCACTGTCAAGGGACAAGCAAAACTCAACCTGACCATGTGAACTAATACATCAGGCAAATATTGGATAATTTAGTTCACTCTAGTATTAAGACTGACAGTTGGAGACCATTCATGGTTGTTTAGTGCTGGTGCTTTTTAATGTCACTTGCCAGCTGTTTCTCAGACAAAAACTTTCTTTTAAGCTGGTACTTGTTAACACGACTTGGTCACAGTTTCTGCAACAGAAACTTGAAACTAACACTCACAAGGCTTTGTTTAAGGGAATAACATAAGTCAACCCCAATGATGTCACCTAATATGAAAGGACACCTAATGGAGGAGCTTTCTGACTCCGGATCAAAAGATTGAGGACTTGAGTCTTTGCATAGTTGTGTGATGGTGGTGTTTTTTCATATCATCTTGCTGGTGTTACTAACACTGAAATCTGAGAAAAAAACTCACCAAACTTCAGTCAAGGGGCTAACATTGCTCAGCCTGACCATACGGTCGAAACACCTGAGTTTGGATCTGGAGAGTGATTGAGCATGAGAGTTTTTCAATGACAGGGCTGTTTAACTCAACATGACAGCGGTTATTTGACATGGCACTGATCAACCGCTGTCAATTCTCACAGCTCACTGTTCGGAGTCAGCCTTGTCATGCAATGACCACGTGGCCTAATGGATAAGGTGTCTAACTTCGGATCAGAAGACTGAGGGTTCGAGTCCCTTCGTGGTTGGAATTGTGCATTTCATCTGGACCAGCAACAATGGCAGATTTTGCAATGCCTATGGCACCTGGAAAAAAAGTGTCTCAAGTGCTGGTGCTGTCACTGTCAAATCCAGCAGAGACTTTAAACAACAGTGGATTTTAATCGGGGTTTGTCAGCAAAGTAGTTAATTCAGTGTGAGTGCTCATTTGTCCTGCTCCCACTGGCAAAAGGAGTAGATGTCATAGATTTAGGGGAAATGGGAAACAGTTAATATTTGATTACAATATTCAAATTTGTTGTCATTATGCCAAGTACAGGAACAGAGCATAACCAAAAGAAATGTGCATCTTTTTAATAAACTTTACTTTGAGCAATTCAATTTTAAAAAGACGTAAAGTTTGACAATTAAAGCACACATCTAATCAGAGTGTAAATGAATGGTAAAGTGCATGGGAGTGTGCATTTATATACATCATATGTGTACTTTTCATGCACAGCAGTAGAAGAAAGACTAATGTACATGTGAGTAAATATAGATGTTTACAGGGTAGAGAAATTAAGTACCGTATGCCATGCTGGGATGAGGGGAGAATATAGCCTGCAGCAGAAAATCGTTCACTATGGTTTTACTCAGCGAAATTTACACAGTATCCTGTGTCTGTGTGAAAAGTCCACTGAAACACATAATGTTTTGTGTGTCACAATCAATGATAGAAAACATTTTCAATCTCCTGAACCAAGCGTTGTAGTGGCCACATGAGATTGGTTCTTTCCCCATGGTAGATCAGCCTGCTACGGCAAAGAACGCCGGCACAACGGCTTCAGTCTCGATCAGCGGAGTGCAGATCTATATCCGGGTTCCGTAGCCGTCGCAAAATCCGCCCTTGCTTAAAGTCCCTATTGTGTCAATAGTGAATACAAGATAGTATTATAAAAGTCTGCTGACACTCCCTTAAGCTATCCATAGAATTCAAACACTGTAGTAAAAGGGCACTGACAATTGCATCAAAGAGTGGGCAGACTTGAGTGAAACTACCTATGCTGCTTGTATATTCTGGCCAACCTTTGTGGAATTCTATGATCTTCCCTTTCAGGTGTCACAATAGGAATACTTACTTATCAATAAGGGTGGCCATTTTAAGCTCCCTTCAGATCCCCACAACTCCATGACATCGTCCATTTTACTGTTTTTAATTCTATGGAGCTGACATCATGGAAACTGACTGTGTGATCGAATGGATAAGGTGTCAGTCCTTGGTTCAGAAGATTAAAGAGACCCTTAACAATACTTTAACGCCTGTGCATTTTAAAAGTAGACAGCTGTTTCTTAAAAATTAACCTGAAAAAACATGAGGCTTCAATTAAAGGACTAGTATAATTCAACCTGACCGTGTGACCTAATCATATGGCATATAAAGGATAAGTTATATAACTTTGCTGCAGAATTTGAATAGACAAAAAATGACGTCATATGCTCTAATGTCCATAAACGTTTCTTCAACCACAATTGGATAATGTCATGAGGTAAAGGAGAGGTGTAAAGGGGAATTCAAAACGGCTAAGGAAGACAACCGTGCTGCTACGACAATCCAATGCATTTACTGGCCAACTTGATCATGCCATTCTTGCCCATCACGTTCCTTTGTTTTTTGTCATTGCCCGTATGGATGGTCGTCACTTTAAATGGTTCAGCCACACTGAATGGCTGGATGGCGTTATCACCTTTGTTTTTATGAAGAATGGTTTCGTGTACCCTATGTCAAAGGTGATACGTTAGGAAGCATTGAAGCACCTTTTCTTTACATTTACAAAACTGGAATACACTTCTCATGGCTGCCGTGTATACACTTCCAGCTCATTTTCTAGAAGTTAGCCACTTTCCGTGACAAAAAACACTATTCCAACATGGCCCTGATCTTCGGATTGATTGTTGGAGAACCTTCAAGGGTGTTTCATGGGGGTGCTTGTTAATGTATCTTGCGGTATTTCCTACATAAAAACTTTCTTTAAAGTTGGTGCTTGTTAATATGAACTGGTAGCTGTTTCGTCAAAAGAAACCAGTTAAAGAACTTGGAACCTTTTCTTCATGACAATAAAGCAATTCAGTCATATGATGTTACCTAATATGAAGGGCCCCTAATGGAGAAATTCCTGACTACGGATCTGAAGACGAAGGACTGTAGTCCCTTCTTGCTTGTTTGACACTTGTGTTTATATCACTTGCAAGCTGTTTTTTACGGTCCGATACACAGGGCACCTGATTTTGGATAAGGTAATTGAGCATACCTTGTTCAATAACAGAGCTTTTGAATGTAACATAGTAGTAGTAATGTATGAAAGCAAACTAATAGGTGAGGTTTCTGACTTTGAGCCAGAACATTGAGGATCTGAGTCCCTTCATAAGTGTCTTCTGGTCGTGGTTTTTCATGTTATCTGGCTGCGGTTTTAGAAAGAACCTTGACAAAACTCACAAAACCACTGTCAAGGGACAAGCAAAACTCAACCTGACCATGTGAACTAATACATCAGGCAAATATTGGATAATTTAGTTCACTCTAGTATTAAGACTGACAGTTGGAGACCATTCATGGTTGTTTAGTGCTGGTGCTTTTTAATGTCACTTGCCAGCTGTTTCTCAGACAAAAACTTTCTTTTAAGCTGGTACTTGTTAACACGACTTGGTCACAGTTTCTGCAACAGAAACTTGAAACTAACACTCACAAGGCTTTGTTTAAGGGAATAACATAAGTCAACCCCAATGATGTCACCTAATATGAAAGGACACCTAATGGAGGAGCTTTCTGACTCCGGATCAAAAGATTGAGGACTTGAGTCTTTGCATAGTTGTGTGATGGTGGTGTTTTTTCATATCATCTTGCTGGTGTTACTAACACTGAAATCTGAGAAAAAAACTCACCAAACTTCAGTCAAGGGGCTAACATTGCTCAGCCTGACCATACGGTCGAAACACCTGAGTTTGGATCTGGAGAGTGATTGAGCATGAGAGTTTTTCAATGACAGGGCTGTTTAACTCAACATGACAGCGGTTATTTGACATGGCACTGATCAACCGCTGTCAATTCTCACAGCTCACTGTTCGGAGTCAGCCTTGTCATGCAATGACCACGTGGCCTAATGGATAAGGTGTCTAACTTCAGATCAGAAGACTGAGGGTTTGAGTCCTTTCGTGGTTGGAATTGTGCATTTCATCTGGACCAGCAACAATGGCAGATTTTGCATTGCCTATGGCACCTGGAAAAAAAGTGTCTCAAGTGCTGGTGCTGTCACTGTCAAATCCAGCAGAGACTTTAAACAACAGTGGATTTTACTCGGGGTTTGTCAGCAAAGTAGTTAATTCAGTGTGAGTGCTCATTCGTCCTGCTCCCACTGGCAAAAGGAGTAGATGTCATAGATTTAGGGGAAATGGGAAACAGTTAATATTTGATTACAATATTCAAATTTGTTGTCATTATGCCAAGTACAGGAACAGAGCATAACCAAAAGAAATGTGCATCTTTTTAATAAACTTTTCTTTGAGCAATTCAATTTTAAAAAGACGTAAAGTTTGACAATTAAAGCACACATCTAATCAGAGTGTAAATGAATGGTAAAGTGCATGGGAGTGTGCATTTATATACATCATATGTGTACTTTTCATGCACAGCAGTAGAAGAAAGACTAATGTACATGTGAGTAAATATAGATGTTTACAGGGTAGAGAAATTAAGTACCGTATGCCATGCTGGGATGAGGGGAGAATATAGCCTGCAGCAGAAAATTGTTCACTATGGTTTTACTCAGCGAAATTTACACAGTATCCTGTGTCTGTGTGAAAAGTCCACTGAAACACATGTTTTGTGTGTCACAATCAATGATAGAAAACATTTTCAATCTCCTGAACCAAGCGTTGTAGTGGCCACATGAGATTGGTTCTTTCCCCATGGTAGATCAGCCTGCTACGGCAAAGAACGCCGGCACAACGGCTTCAGTCTCGATCAGCGGAGTGCAGATCTATATCCGGGTTCCGTAGCCGTCGCAAAATCCGCCCTTGCTTAAAGTCCCTATTGTGTCAATAGTGAATACAAGATAGTATTATAAAAGTCTGCTGACACTCCCTTAAGCTATCCATAGAATTCAAACACTGTAGTAAAAGGGCACTGACAATTGCATCAAAGAGTGGGCAGACTTGAGTGAAACTACCTATGCTGCTTGTATATTCTGGCCAACCTTTGTGGAATTCTATGATCTTCCCTTTCAGGTGTCACAATAGGAATACTTACTTATCAATAAGGGTGGCCATTTTAAGCTCCCTTCAGATCCCCACAACTCCATGACATCGTCCATTTTACTGTTTTTAATTCTATGGAGCTGACATCATGGAAACTGACTGTGTGATCGAATGGATAAGGTGTCAGTCCTTGGTTCAGAAGATTAAAGAGACCCTTAACAATACTTTAACGCGTGTGCATTTTAAAAGTAGACAGCTGTTTCTTAAAAATTAACCTGAAAAAACATGAGGCTTCAATTAAAGGACTAGTATAATTCAACCTGACCGTGTGACCTAATCATATGGCATATAAAGGATAAGTTATATAACTTTGCTGCAGAATTTGAATAGACAAAAAATGACGTCATATGCTCTAATGTCCATAAACGTTTCTTCAACCACAATTGGATAATGTCATGAGGTAAAGGAGAGGTGTAAAGGGGAATTCAAAACGGCTAAGGAAGACAACCGTGCTGCTACGACAATCCAATGCATTTACTGGCCAACTTGATCATGCCATTCTTGCCCATCACGTTCCTTTGTTTTTTGTGATTGCCCGTATGGATGGTCGTCACTTTAAATGGTTCAGCCACACTGAATGGCTGGATGGCGTTATCACCTTTGTTTTTATGAAGAATGGTTTCGTGTACCCTATGTCAAAGGTGATACGTTAGGAAGCATTGAAGCACCTTTTCTTTACATTTACAAAACTGGAATACACTTCTCATGGCTGCCGTGTATACACTTCCAGCTCATTTTCTAGAAGTTAGCCACTTTCCGTGACAAAAAACACTATTCCAACATGGCCCTGATCTTCGGATTGATTGTTGGAGAACCTTCAAGGGTGTTTCATGGGGGTGCTTGTTAATGTATCTTGCGGTATTTCCTACATAAAAACTTTCTTTAAAGTTGGTGCTTGTTAATATGAACTGGTAGCTGTTTCGTCAAAAGAAACCAGTTAAAGAACTTGGAACCTTTTCTTCATGACAATAAAGCAATTCAGTCATATGATGTTACCTAATATGAAGGGCCCCTAATGGAGAAATTCCTGACTACGGATCTGAAGACGAAGGACTGTAGTCCCTTCTTGCTTGTTTGACACTTGTGTTTATATCACTTGCAAGCTGTTTTTTACGGTCCGATACACAGGGCACCTGATTTTGGATAAGGTAATTGAGCATACCTTGTTCAATAACAGAGCTTTTGAATGTAACATAGTAGTAGTAATGTATGAAAGCAAACTAATTGGTGAGGTTTCTGACTTTGAGCCAGAACATTGAGGATCTGAGTCCCTTCATAAGTGTCTTCTGGTCGTGGTTTTTCATGTTATCTGGCTGCGGTTTTAGAAAGAACCTTGACAAAACTCACAAAACCACTGTCAAGGGACAAGCAAAACTCAACCTGACCATGTGAACTAATACATCAGGCAAATATTGGATAATTTAGTTGACTCAAGTATTAAGACTGACAGTTGGAGACCATTCATGGTTGTTTAGTGCTGGTGCTTTTTAATGTCACTTGCCAGCTGTTTCTCGGGCAAAAACTTTCTTTTAAGCTGGTACTTGTTAACACGACTTGGTCACAGTTTCTGCAACAGAAACTTGAAACTAACACTCACAAGGCTTTGTTTCAGGGAATAACATAAGTCAACCCCAATGATGTCACCTAATATGAAAGGACACCTAATGGAGGAGCTTTCTGACTCCGGATCAAAAGATTGAGGACTTGAGTCTTTGCATAGTTGTGTGATGGTGGTGTTTTTTCATATCATCTTGCTGGTGTTACTAACACTGAAATCTGAGAAAAAAACTCACCAAACTTCAGTCAAGGGGCTAACATTGCTCAGCCTGACCATACGGTCGAAACACCTGAGTTTGGATCTGGAGAGTGATTGAGCATGAGAGTTTTTCAATGACAGGGCTGTTTAACTCAACATGACAGCGGTTATTTGACATGGCACTGATCAACCGCTGTCAGTTCTCACAGCTCACTGTTCGGAGTCAGCCTTGTCATGCAATGACCACGTGGCCTAATGGATAAGGCGTCTGACTTTGGATCAGAAGACTGAGGGTTCGAGTCCCTTCGTGGTTGGAATTGTGCATTTCATCTGGACCAGCAACAATGGCAGATTTTGCAATGCCTATGGCACCTGGAAAAAAGTGTCTCAAGTGCTGGTGCTGTCACTGTCAAATCCAGCAGAGACTTTAAACAACAGTGGATTTTAATCAGGGTTTGTCAGCAAAGTAGTTAATTCAGTGTGAGTGCTCATTCGTCCTGCTCCCACTGGCAAAAGGAATAGATGTCATAGATTTAGGGGAAATGGGAAACAGTTAATATTTGATTACAATATTCAAATTTATTGTCATTATGCCAAGTACAGGAACAGAGCATAACCAAAAGAAATGTGCATCTTTTTAATAAACTTTACTTTGAACAATTCAATTTTAAAAAGACGTAAAGTTTGACAATTAAAGCACACATCTAATCAGAGTGTAAATGAATGGTAAAGTGCATGGGAGTGTGCATTTATATACATCATATGTGTACTTTTCATGCACAGCAGTAGAAGAAAGACTAATGTACATGTGAGTAAATATAGATGTTTACAGGGTAGAGAAATTAAGTACCGTATGCCATGCTGGGATGAGGGGAGAATATAGCCTGCAGCAGAAAATTGTTCACTATGGTTTTACTCAGCGAAATTTACACAGTATCCTGTGTCTGTGTGAAAAGTCCACAGAAACACATAATGTTTAGTGTGTCACAATCAATTATAGAAAACATTTTCAATCTCCTGAACCAAGCGTTGTAGTGGCCACGTGAGATTGGTTCTTTCCCCATGGTAGATCAGCCTGCTACGGCAAAGAACGCCGGCACAACGGCTTCAGTCTTGATCAGCGGAGTGCAGATCTATATCCGGGTGCCGTAGCCGTCGCAAAATCCGCCCTTGCTTGAAGTCCCTATTGTGTCAATAGTGAATACAAGATAGTATTATAAAAGTCTGCTGACACTCCCTTAAGCTATCCGTAGAATTCAAACACTGTAGTAAAAGGGCACTGACAATTGCATCAAAGAGTGGGCAGACTTGAGTGAAACTACCTATGCTGCTTGTATATTCTGGCCAACCTTTGTGGAATTCTATGATCTTCCCTTTCAGGTGTCACAATAGGAATACTTACTTATCAATAAGGGTGGCCATTTTAAGCTCCCTTCAGATCCCCACAACTCCATGACATCGTCCATTTTACTGTTTTTAATTCTATGGAGCTGACATCATGGAAACTGACTGTGTGATCGAATGGATAAGGTGTCAGTCCTTGGTTCAGAAGATTAAAGAGACCCTTAACAATACTTTAACGCGTGTGCATTTTAAAAGTAGACAGCTGTTTCTTAAAAATTAACCTGAAAAAACATGAGGCTTCAATTAAAGGACTAGTATAATTCAACCTGACCGTGTGACCTAATCATATGGCATATAAAGGATAAGTTATATAACTTTGCTGCAGAATTTGAATAGACAAAAAATGACGTCATATGCTCTAATGTCCATAAACGTTTCTTCAACCACAATTGGATAATGTCATGAGGTAAAGGAGAGGTGTAAAGGGGAATTCAAAACGGCTAAGGAAGACAACCGTGCTGCTACGACAATCCAATGCATTTACTGGCCAACTTGATCATGCCATTCTTGCCCATCACGTTCCTTTGTTTTTTGTCATTGCCCGTATGGATGGTCGTCACTTTAAATGGTTCAGCCACACTGAATGGCTGGATGGCGTTATCACCTTTGTTTTTATGAAGAATGGTTTCGTGTACCCTATGTCAAAGGTGATACGTTAGGAAGCATTGAAGCACCTTTTCTTTACATTTACAAAACTGGAATACACTTCTCATGGCTGCCGTGTATACACTTCCAGCTCATTTTCTAGAAGTTAGCCACTTTCCGTGACAAAAAACACTATTCCAACATGGCCCTGATCTTCGGATTGATTGTTGGAGAACCTTCAAGGGTGTTTCATGGGGGTGCTTGTTAATGTATCTTGCGGTATTTCCTACATAAAAACTTTCTTTAAAGTTGGTGCTTGTTAATATGAACTGGTAGCTGTTTCGTCAAAAGAAACCAGTTAAAGAACTTGGAACCTTTTCTTCATGACAATAAAGCAATTCAGTCATATGATGTTACCTAATATGAAGGGCCCCTAATGGAGAAATTCCTGACTACGGATCTGAAGACGAAGGACTGTAGTCCCTTCTTGCTTGTTTGACACTTGTGTTTATATCACTTGCAAGCTGTTTTTTACGGTCCGATACACAGGGCACCTGATTTTGGATAAGGTAATTGAGCATACCTTGTTCAATAACAGAGCTTTTGAATGTAACATAGTAGTAGTAATGTATGAAAGCAAACTAATAGGTGAGGTTTCTGACTTTGAGCCAGAACATTGAGGATCTGAGTCCCTTCATAAGTGTCTTCTGGTCGTGGTTTTTCATGTTATCTGGCTGCGGTTTTAGAAAGAACCTTGACAAAACTCACAAAACCACTGTCAAGGGACAAGCAAAACTCAACCTGACCATGTGAACTAATACATCAGGCAAATATTGGATAATTTAGTTCACTCTAGTATTAAGACTGACAGTTGGAGACCATTCATGGTTGTTTAGTGCTGGTGCTTTTTAATGTCACTTGCCAGCTGTTTCTCAGACAAAAACTTTCTTTTAAGCTGGTACTTGTTAACACGACTTGGTCACAGTTTCTGCAACAGAAACTTGAAACTAACACTCACAAGGCTTTGTTTAAGGGAATAACATAAGTCAACCCCAATGATGTCACCTAATATGAAAGGACACCTAATGGAGGAGCTTTCTGACTCCGGATCAAAAGATTGAGGACTTGAGTCTTTGCATAGTTGTGTGATGGTGGTGTTTTTTCATATCATCTTGCTGGTGTTACTAACACTGAAATCTGAGAAAAAAACTCACCAAACTTCAGTCAAGGGGCTAACATTGCTCAGCCTGACCATACGGTCGAAACACCTGAGTTTGGATCTGGAGAGTGATTGAGCATGAGAGTTTTTCAATGACAGGGCTGTTTAACTCAACATGACAGCGGTTATTTGACATGGCACTGATCAACCGCTGTCAGTTCTCACAGCTCACTGTTCGGAGTCAGCCTTGTCATGCAATGACCACGTGGCCTAATGGATAAGGCGTCTGACTTTGGATCAGACGACTGAGGGTTCGAGTCCCTTCGTGGTTGGAATTGTGCATTTCATCTGGACCAGCAACAATGGCAGATTTTGCAATGCCTATGGCACCTGGAAAAAAGTGTCTCAAGTGCTGGTGCTGTCACTGTCAAATCCAGCAGAGACTTTAAACAACAGTGGATTTTAATCGGGGTTTGTCAGCAAAGTAGTTAATTCAGTGTGAGTGCTCATTCGTCCTGCTCCCACTGGCAAAAGGAGTAGATGTCATAGATTTAGGGGAAATGGGAAACAGTTAATATTTGATTACAATATTCAAATTTGTTGTCATTATGCCAAGTACAGGAACAGAGCATAACCAAAAGAAATGTGCATCTTTTTAATAAACTTTACTTTGAGCAATTCAATTTTAAAAAGACGTAAAGTTTGACAATTAAAGCACACATCTAATCAGAGTGTAAATGAATGGTAAAGTGCATGGGAGTGTGCATTTATATACATCATATGTGTACTTTTCATGCACAGCAGTAGAAGAAAGACTAATGTACATGTGAGTAAATATAGATGTTTACAGAGTAGAGAAATTAAGTACCGTCTGCCATGCTGGGATGAGGGGAGAATATAGCCTGCAGCAGAAAATTGTTCACTATGGTTTTACTCAGCGAAATTTACACAGTATCCTGTGTCTGTGTGAAAAGTCCACTGAAACACATAATGTTTTGTGTGTCACAATCAATGATAGAAAACATTTTCAATCTCCTGAACCAAGCGTTGTAGTGGCCACATGAGATTGGTTCTTTCCCCATGGTAGATCAGCCTGCTACGGCAAAGAACGCCGGCACAACGGCTTCAGTCTCGATCAGCGGAGTGCAGATCTATATCCAGGTTCCGTAGCCGTCGCAAAATCCGCCCTTGCTTAAAGTCCCTATTGTGTCAATAGTGAATACAAGATAGTATTATAAAAGTCTGCTGACACTCCCTTAAGCTATCCATAGAATTCAAACACTGTAGTAAAAGGGCACTGACAATTGCATCAAAGAGTGGGCAGACTTGAGTGAAACTACCTATGCTGCTTGTATATACTGGCCAACCTTTGTGGAATTCTATGATCTTCCCTTTCAGGTGTCACAATAGGAATACTTTCTTATCAATAAGGGTGGCCATTTTAAGCTCCCTTCAGATCCCCACAACTCCATGACATCGTCCATTTTACTGTTTTTAATTCTATGGAGCTGACATCATGGAAACTGACTGTGTGATCGAATGGATAAGGTGTCAGTCCTTGGTTCAGAAGATTAAAGAGACCCTTAACAATACTTTAACGCGTGTGCATTTTAAAAGTAGACAGCTGTTTCTTAAAAATTAACCTGAAAAAACATGAGGCTTCAATTAAAGGACTAGTATAATTCAACCTGACCGTGTGACCTAATCATATGACATATAAAGGATAAGTTATATAACTTTGCTGCAGAATTTGAATAGACAAAAAATGACGTCATATGCTCTAATGTCCATAAACGTTTCTTCAACCACAATTGGATAATGTCATGAGGTAAAGGAGAGGTGTAAAGGGGAATTCAAAACGGCTAAGGAAGACAACCGTGCTGCTACGACAATCCAATGCATTTACTGGCCAACTTGATCATGCCATTCTTGCCCATCACGTTCCTTTGTTTTTTGTGATTGCCCGTATGGATGGTCGTCACTTTAAATGGTTCAGCCACACTGAATGGCTGGATGGCGTTATCACCTTTGTTTTTATGAAGAATGGTTTCGTGTACCCTATGTCAAAGGTGATACGTTAGGAAGCATTGAAGCACCTTTTCTTTACATTTACAAAACTGGAATACACTTCTCATGGCTGCCGTGTATACACTTCCAGCTCATTTTCTAGAAGTTAGCCACTTTCCGTGACAAAAAACACTATTCCAACATGGCCCTGATCTTCGGATTGATTGTTGGAGAACCTTCAAGGGTGTTTCATGGGGGTGCTTGTTAATGTATCTTGCGGTATTTCCTACATAAAAACTTTCTTTAAAGTTGGTGCTTGTTAATATGAACTGGTAGCTGTTTCGTCAAAAGAAACCAGTTAAAGAACTTGGAACCTTTTCTTCATGACAATAAAGCAATTCAGTCATATGATGTTACCTAATATGAAGGGCCCCTAATGGAGAAATTCCTGACTACGGATCTGAAGACGAAGGACTGTAGTCCCTTCTTGCTTGTTTGACACTTGTGTTTATATCACTTGCAAGCTGTTTTTTACGGTCCGATACACAGGGCACCTGATTTTGGATAAGGTAATTGAGCATACCTTGTTCAATAACAGAGCTTTTGAATGTAACATAGTAGTAGTAATGTATGAAAGCAAACTAATTGGTGAGGTTTCTGACTTTGAGCCAGAACATTGAGGATCTGAGTCCCTTCATAAGTGTCTTCTGGTCGTGGTTTTTCATGTTATCTGGCTGCGGTTTTAGAAAGAACCTTGACAAAACTCACAAAACCACTGTCAAGGGACAAGCAAAACTCAACCTGACCATGTGAACTAATACATCAGGCAAATATTGGATAATTTAGTTGACTCAAGTATTAAGACTGACAGTTTGAGACCATTCATGGTTGTTTAGTGCTGGTGCTTTTTAATGTCACTTGCCAGCTGTTTCTCGGGCAAAAACTTTCTTTTAAGCTGGTACTTGTTAACACGACTTGGTCACAGTTTCTGCAACAGAAACTTGAAACTAACACTCACAAGGCTTTGTTTAAGGGAATAACATAAGTCAACCCCAATGATGTCACCTAATATGAAAGGACACCTAATGGAGGAGCTTTCTGACTCCGGATCAAAAGATTGAGGACTTGAGTCTTTGCATAGTTGTGTGATGGTGGTGTTTTTTCATATCATCTTGCTGGTGTTACTAACACTGAAATCTGAGAAAAAAACTCACCAAACTTCAGTCAAGGGGCTAACATTGCTCAGCCTGACCATACGGTCGAAACACCTGAGTTTGGATCTGGAGAGTGATTGAGCATGAGAGTTTTTCAATGACAGGGCTGTTTAACTCAACATGACAGCGGTTATTTGACATGGCACTGATCAACCGCTGTCAGTTCTCACAGCTCACTGTTCGGAGTCAGCCTTGTCATGCAATGACCACGTGGCCTAATGGATAAGGCGTCTGACTTCGGATCAGAAGACTGAGGGTTCGAGTCCCTTCGTGGTTGGAATTGTGCATTTCATCTGGACCAGCAACAATGGCAGATTTTGCAATGCCTATGGCACCTGGAAAAAAGTGTCTCAAGTGCTGGTGCTGTCACTGTCAAATCCAGCAGAGACTTTAAACAACAGTGGATTTTAATCAGGGTTTGTCAGCAAAGTAGTTAATTCAGTGTGAGTGCTCATTCGTCCTGCTCCCACTGGCAAAAGGAATAGATGTCATAGATTTAGGGGAAATGGGAAACAGTTAATATTTGATTACAATATTCAAATTTATTGTCATTATGCCAAGTACAGGAACAGAGCATAACCAAAAGAAATGTGCATCTTTTTAATAAACTTTACTTTGAACAATTCAATTTTAAAAAGACGTAAAGTTTGACAATTAAAGCACACATCTAATCAGAGTGTAAATGAATGGTAAAGTGCATGGGAGTGTGCATTTATATAAATCATATGTGTACTTTTCATGCACAGCAGTAGAAGAAAGACTAATGTACATGTGAGTAAATATAGATGTTTACAGGGTAGAGAAATTAAGTACCGTATGCCATGCTGGGATGAGGGGAGAATATAGCCTGCAGCAGAAAATTGTTCACTATGGTTTTACTCAGCGAAATTTACACAGTATCCTGTGTCTGTGTGAAAAGTCCACAGAAACACATAATGTTTAGTGTGTCACAATCAATTATAGAAAACATTTTCAATCTCCTGAACCAAGCGTTGTAGTGGCCACGTGAGATTGGTTCTTTCCCCATGGTAGATCAGCCTGCTACGGCAAAGAACGCCGGCACAACGGCTTCAGTCTTGATCAGCGGAGTGCAGATCTATATCCGGGTGCCGTAGCCGTCGCAAAATCCGCCCTTGCTTAAAGTCCCTATTGTGTCAATAGTGAATACAAGATAGTATTATAAAAGTCTGCTGACACTCCCTTAAGCTATCCGTAGAATTCAAACACTGTAGTAAAAGGGCACTGACAATTGCATCAAAGAGTGGGCAGACTTGAGTGAAACTACCTATGCTGCTTGTATATTCTGGCCAACCTTTGTGGAATTCTATGATCTTCCCTTTCAGGTGTCACAATAGGAATACTTACTTATCAATAAGGGTGGCCATTTTAAGCTCCCTTCAGATCCCCACAACTCCATGACATCGTCCATTTTACTGTTTTTAATTCTATGGAGCTGACATCATGGAAACTGACTGTGTGATCGAATGGATAAGGTGTCAGTCCTTGGTTCAGAAGATTAAAGAGACCCTTAACAATACTTTAACGCGTGTGCATTTTAAAAGTAGACAGCTGTTTCTTAAAAATTAACCTGAAAAAACATGAGGCTTCAATTAAAGGACTAGTATAATTCAACCTGACCGTGTGACCTAATCATATGGCATATAAAGGATAAGTTATATAACTTTGCTGCAGAATTTGAATAGACAAAAAATGACGTCATATGCTCTAATGTCCATAAACGTTTCTTCAACCACAATTGGATAATGTCATGAGGTAAAGGAGAGGTGTAAAGGGGAATTCAAAACGGCTAAGGAAGACAACCGTGCTGCTACGACAATCCAATGCATTTACTGGCCAACTTGATCATGCCATTCTTGCCCATCACGTTCCTTTGTTTTTTGTGATTGCCCGTATGGATGGTCGTCACTTTAAATGGTTCAGCCACACTGAATGGCTGGATGGCGTTATCACCTTTGTTTTTATGAAGAATGGTTTCGAGTACCCTATGTCAAAGGTGATACGTTAGGAAGCATTGAAGCACCTTTTCTTTACATTTACAAAACTGGAATACACTTCTCATGGCTGCCGTGTATACACTTCCAGCTCATTTTCTAGAAGTTAGCCACTTTCCGTGACAAAAAACACTATTCCAACATGGCCCTGATCTTCGGATTGATTGTTGGAGAACCTTCAAGGGTGTTTCATGGGGGTGCTTGTTAATGTATCTTGCGGTATTTCCTACATAAAAACTTTCTTTAAAGTTGGTGCTTGTTAATATGAACTGGTAGCTGTTTCGTCAAAAGAAACCAGTTAAAGAACTTGGAACCTTTTCTTCATGACAATAAAGCAATTCAGTCATATGATGTTACCTAATATGAAGGGCCCCTAATGGAGAAATTCCTGACTACGGATATGAAGACGAAGGACTGTAGTCCCTTCTTGCTTGTTTGACACTTGTGTTTATATCACTTGCAAGCTGTTTTTTACGGTCCGATACACAGGGCACCTGATTTTGGATAAGGTAATTGAGCATACCTTGTTCAATAACAGAGCTTTTGAATGTAACATAGTAGTAGTAATGTATGAAAGCAAACTAATAGGTGAGGTTTCTGACTTTGAGCCAGAACATTGAGGATCTGAGTCCCTTCATAAGTGTCTTCTGGTCGTGGTTTTTCATGTTATCTGGCTGCGGTTTTAGAAAGAACCTTGACAAAACTCACAAAACCACTGTCAAGGGACAAGCAAAACTCAACCTGACCATGTGAACTAATACATCAGGCAAATATTGGATAATTTAGTTGACTCAAGTATTAAGACTGACAGTTGGAGACCATTCATGGTTGTTTAGTGCTGGTGCTTTTTAATGTCACTTGCCAGCTGTTTCTCAGACAAAAACTTTCTTTTAAGCTGGTACTTGTTAACACGACTTGGTCACAGTTTCTGCAACAGAAACTTGAAACTAACACTCACAAGGCTTTGTTTAAGGGAATAACATAAGTCAACCCCAATGATGTCACCTAATATGAAAGGACACCTAATGGAGGAGCTTTCTGACTCCGGATCAAAAGATTGAGGACTTGAGTCTTTGCATAGTTGTGTGATGGTGGTGTTTTTTCATATCATCTTGCTGGTGTTACTAACACTGAAATCTGAGAAAAAAACTCACCAAACTTCAGTCAAGGGGCTAACATTGCTCAGCCTGACCATACGGTCGAAACACCTGAGTTTGGATCTGGAGAGTGATTGAGCATGAGAGTTTTTCAATGACAGGGCTGTTTAACTCAACATGACAGCGGTTATTTGACATGGCACTGATCAACCGCTGTCAGTTCTCACAGCTCACTGTTCGGAGTCAGCCTTGTCATGCAATGACCACGTGGCCTAATGGATAAGGCGTCTGACTTCGGATCAGAAGACTGAGGGTTCGAGTCCCTTCGTAGTTGGAATTGTGCATTTCATCTGGACCAGCAACAATGGCAGATTTTGCAATGCCTATGGCACCTGGAAAAAAGTGTCTCAAGTGCTGGTGCTGTCACTGTCAAATCCAGCAGAGACTTTAAACAACAGTGGATTTTAATCGGGGTTTGTCAGCAAAGTAGTTAATTCAGTGTGAGTGCTCATTCGTCCTGCTCCCACTGGCAAAAGGAGTAGATGTCATAGATTTAGGGGAAATGGGAAACAGTTAATATTTGATTACAATATTCAAATTTGTTGTCATTATGCCAAGTACAGGAACAGAGCATAACCAAAAGAAATGTGCATCTTTTTAATAAACTTTACTTTGAACAATTCAATTTTAAAAAGACGTAAAGTTTGACAATTAAAGCACACATCTAATCAGAGTGTAAATGAATGGTAAAGTGCATGGGAGTGTGCATTTATATACATCATATGTGTACTTTTCATGCACAGCAGTAGAAGAAAGACTAATGTACATGTGAGTAAATATAGATGTTTACAGGGTAGAGAAATTAAGTACCGTATGCCATGCTGGGATGAGGGGAGAATATAGCCTGCAGCAGAAAATTGTTCACTATGGTTTTACTCAGCGAAATTTACACAGTATCCTGTGTCTGTGTGAAAAGTCCACAGAAACACATAATGTTTAGTGTGTCACAATCAATTATAGAAAACATTTTCAATCTCCTGAACCAAGCGTTGTAGTGGCCACGTGAGATTGGTTCTTTCCCCATGGTAGATCAGCCTGCTACGGCAAAGAACGCCGGCACAACGGCTTCAGTCTTGATCAGCGGAGTGCAGATCTATATCCGGGTGCCGTAGCCGTCGCAAAATCCGCCCTTGCTTAAAGTCCCTATTGTGTCAATAGTGAATACAAGATAGTATTATAAAAGTCTGCTGACACTCCCTTAAGCTATCCGTAGAATTCAAACACTGTAGTAAAAGGGCACTGACAATTGCATCAAAGAGTGGGCAGACTTGAGTGAAACTACCTATGCTGCTTGTATATACTGGCCAACCTTTGTGGAATTCTATGATCTTCCCTTTCAGGTGTCACAATAGGAATACTTACTTATCAATAAGGGTGGCCATTTTAAGCTCCCTTCAGATCCCCACAACTCCATGACATCGTCCATTTTACTGTTTTTAATTCTATGGAGCTGACATCATGGAAACTGACTGTGTGATCGAATGGATAAGGTGTCAGTCCTTGGTTCAGAAGATTAAAGAGACCCTTAACAATACTTTAACGCGTGTGCATTTTAAAAGTAGACAGCTGTTTCTTAAAAATTAACCTGAAAAAACATGAGGCTTCAATTAAAGGACTAGTATAATTCAACCTGACCGTGTGACCTAATCATATGGCATATAAAGGATAAGTTATATAACTTTGCTGCAGAATTTGAATAGACAAAAAATGACGTCATATGCTCTAATGTCCATAAACGTTTCTTCAACCACAATTGGATAATGTCATGAGGTAAAGGAGAGGTGTAAAGGGGAATTCAAAACGGCTAAGGAAGACAACCGTGCTGCTACGACAATCCAATGCATTTACTGGCCAACTTGATCATGCCATTCTTGCCCATCACGTTCCTTTGTTTTTTGTGATTGCCCGTATGGATGGTCGTCACTTTAAATGGTTCAGCCACACTGAATGGCTGGATGGCGTTATCACCTTTGTTTTTATGAAGAATGGTTTCGTGTACCCTATGTCAAAGGTGATACGTTAGGAAGCATTGAAGCACCTTTTCTTTACATTTACAAAACTGGAATACACTTCTCATGGCTGCCGTGTATACACTTCCAGCTCATTTTCTAGAAGTTAGCCACTTTCCGTGACAAAAAACACTATTCCAACATGGCCCTGATCTTCGGATTGATTGTTGGAGAACCTTCAAGGGTGTTTCATGGGGGTGCTTGTTAATGTATCTTGTGGTATTTCCTACATAAAAACTTTCTTTAAAGTTGGTGCTTGTTAATATGAACTGGTAGCTGTTTCGTCAAAAGAAACCAGTTAAAGAACTTGGAACCTTTTCTTCATGACAATAAAGCAATTCAGTCATATGATGTTACCTAATATGAAGGGCCCCTAATGGAGAAATTCCTGACTACGGATCTGAAGACGAAGGACTGTAGTCCCTTCTTGCTTGTTTGACACTTGTGTTTATATCACTTGCAAGCTGTTTTTTACGGTCCGATACACAGGGCACCTGATTTTGGATAAGGTAATTGAGCATACCTTGTTCAATAACAGAGCTTTTGAATGTAACATAGTAGTAGTAATGTATGAAAGCAAACTAATAGGTGAGGTTTCTGACTTTGAGCCAGAACATTGAGGATCTGAGTCCCTTCATAAGTGTCTTCTGGTCGTGGTTTTTCATGTTATCTGGCTGCGGTTTTAGAAAGAACCTTGACAAAACTCACAAAACCACTGTCAAGGGACAAGCAAAACTCAACCTGACCATGTGAACTAATACATCAGGCAAATATTGGATAATTTAGTTCACTCTAGTATTAAGACTGACAGTTGGAGACCATTCATGGTTGTTTAGTGCTGGTGCTTTTTAATGTCACTTGCCAGCTGTTTCTCAGACAAAAACTTTCTTTTAAGCTGGTACTTGTTAACACGACTTGGTCAGAGTTTCTGCAACAGAAACTTGAAACTAACACTCACAAGGCTTTGTTTAAGGGAATAACATAAGTCAACCCCAATGATGTCACCTAATATGAAAGGACACCTAATGGAGGAGCTTTCTGACTCCGGATCAAAAGATTGAGGACTTGAGTCTTTGCATAGTTGTGTGATGGTGGTGTTTTTTCATATCATCTTGCTGGTGTTACTAACACTGAAATCTGAGAAAAAAACTCACCAAACTTCAGTCAAGGGGCTAACATTGCTCAGCCTGACCATACGGTCGAAACACCTGAGTTTGGATCTGGAGAGTGATTGAGCATGAGAGTTTTTCAATGACAGGGCTGTTTAACTCAACATGACAGCGGTTATTTGACATGGCACTGATCAACCGCTGTCAGTTCTCACAGCTCACTGTTCGGAGTCAGCCTTGTCATGCAATGACCACGTGGCCTAATGGATAAGGCGTCTGACTTTGGATCAGACGACTGAGGGTTCGAGTCCCTTCGTGGTTGGAATTGTGCATTTCATCTGGACCAGCAACAATGGCAGATTTTGCAATGCCTATGGCACCTGGAAAAAAGTGTCTCAAGTGCTGGTGCTGTCACTGTCAAATCCAGCAGAGACTTTAAACAACAGTGGATTTTAATCGGGGTTTGTCAGCAAAGTAGTTAATTCAGTGTGAGTGCTCATTCGTCCTGCTCCCACTGGCAAAAGGAGTAGATGTCATAGATTTAGGGGAAATGGGAAACAGTTAATATTTGATTACAATATTCAAATTTGTTGTCATTATGCCAAGTACAGGAACAGAGCATAACCAAAAGAAATGTGCATCTTTTTAATAAACTTTACTTTGAGCAATTCAATTTTAAAAAGACGTAAAGTTTGACAATTAAAGCACACATCTAATCAGAGTGTAAATGAATGGTAAAGTGCATGGGAGTGTGCATTTATATACATCATATGTGTACTTTTCATGCACAGCAGTAGAAGAAAGACTAATGTACATGTGAGTAAATATAGATGTTTACAGAGTAGAGAAATTAAGTACCGTCTGCCATGCTGGGATGAGGGGAGAATATAGCCTGCAGCAGAAAATTGTTCACTATGGTTTTACTCAGCGAAATTTACACAGTATCCTGTGTCTGTGTGAAAAGTCCACTGAAACACATAATGTTTTGTGTGTCACAATCAATGATAGAAAACATTTTCAATCTCCTGAACCAAGCGTTGTAGTGGCCACATGAGATTGGTTCTTTCCCCATGGTAGATCAGCCTGCTACGGCAAAGAACGCCGGCACAACGGCTTCAGTCTCGATCAGCGGAGTGCAGATCTATATCCAGGTTCCGTAGCCGTCGCAAAATCCGCCCTTGCTTAAAGTCCCTATTGTGTCAATAGTGAATACAAGATAGTATTATAAAAGTCTGCTGACACTCCCTTAAGCTATCCATAGAATTCAAACACTGTAGTAAAAGGGCACTGACAATTGCATCAAAGAGTGGGCAGACTTGAGTGAAACTACCTATGCTGCTTGTATATACTGGCCAACCTTTGTGGAATTCTATGATCTTCCCTTTCAGGTGTCACAATAGGAATACTTTCTTATCAATAAGGGTGGCCATTTTAAGCTCCCTTCAGATCCCCACAACTCCATGACATCGTCCATTTTACTGTTTTTAATTCTATGGAGCTGACATCATGGAAACTGACTGTGTGATCGAATGGATAAGGTGTCAGTCCTTGGTTCAGAAGATTAAAGAGACCCTTAACAATACTTTAACGCGTGTGCATTTTAAAAGTAGACAGCTGTTTCTTAAAAATTAACCTGAAAAAACATGAGGCTTCAATTAAAGGACTAGTATAATTCAACCTGACCGTGTGACCTAATCATATGACATATAAAGGATAAGTTATATAACTTTGCTGCAGAATTTGAATAGACAAAAAATGACGTCATATGCTCTAATGTCCATAAACGTTTCTTCAACCACAATTGGATAATGTCATGAGGTAAAGGAGAGGTGTAAAGGGGAATTCAAAACGGCTAAGGAAGACAACCGTGCTGCTACGACAATCCAATGCATTTACTGGCCAACTTGATCATGCCATTCTTGCCCATCACGTTCCTTTGTTTTTTGTGATTGCCCGTATGGATGGTCGTCACTTTAAATGGTTCAGCCACACTGAATGGCTGGATGGCGTTATCACCTTTGTTTTTATGAAGAATGGTTTCGTGTACCCTATGTCAAAGGTGATACGTTAGGAAGCATTGAAGCACCTTTTCTTTACATTTACAAAACTGGAATACACTTCTCATGGCTGCCGTGTATACACTTCCAGCTCATTTTCTAGAAGTTAGCCACTTTCCGTGACAAAAAACACTATTCCAACATGGCCCTGATCTTCGGATTGATTGTTGGAGAACCTTCAAGGGTGTTTCATGGGGGTGCTTGTTAATGTATCTTGCGGTATTTCCTACATAAAAACTTTCTTTAAAGTTGGTGCTTGTTAATATGAACTGGTAGCTGTTTCGTCAGAAGAAACCAGTTAAAGAACTTGGAACCTTTTCTTCATGACAATAAAGCAATTCAGTCATATGATGTTACCTAATATGAAGGGCCCCTAATGGAGAAATTCCTGACTACGGATCTGAAGACGAAGGACTGTAGTCCCTTCTTGCTTGTTTGACACTTGTGTTTATATCACTTGCAAGCTGTTTTTTACGGTCCGATACACAGGGCACCTGATTTTGGATAAGGTAATTGAGCATACCTTGTTCAATAACAGAGCTTTTGAATGTAACATAGTAGTAGTAATGTATGAAAGCAAACTAATAGGTGAGGTTTCTGACTTTGAGCCAGAACATTGAGGATCTGAGTCCCTTCATAAGTGTCTTCTGGTCGTGGTTTTTCATGTTATCTGGCTGCGGTTTTAGAAAGAACCTTGACAAAACTCACAAAACCACTGTCAAGGGACAAGCAAAACTCAACCTGACCATGTGAACTAATACATCAGGCAAATATTGGATAATTTAGTTCACTCTAGTATTAAGACTGACAGTTGGAGACCATTCATGGTTGTTTAGTGCTGGTGCTTTTTAATGTCACTTGCCAGCTGTTTCTCAGACAAAAACTTTCTTTTAAGCTGGTACTTGTTAACACGACTTGGTCACAGTTTCTGCAACAGAAACTTGAAACTAACACTCACAAGGCTTTGTTTAAGGGAATAACATAAGTCAACCCCAATGATGTCACCTAATATGAAAGGACACCTAATGGAGGAGCTTTCTGACTCCGGATCAAAAGATTGAGGACTTGAGTCTTTGCATAGTTGTGTGATGGTGGTGTTTTTTCATATCATCTTGCTGGTGTTACTAACACTGAAATCTGAGAAAAAAACTCACCAAACTTCAGTCAAGGGGCTAACATTGCTCAGCCTGACCATACGGTCGAAACACCTGAGTTTGGATCTGGAGAGTGATTGAGCATGAGAGTTTTTCAATGACAGGGCTGTTTAACTCAACATGACAGCGGTTATTTGACATGGCACTGATCAACCGCTGTCAATTCTCACAGCTCACTGTTCGGAGTCAGCCTTGTCATGCAATGACCACGTGGCCTAATGGATAAGGTGTCTAACTTCAGATCAGAAGACTGAGGGTTCGAGTCCCTTCGTGGTTGGAATTGTGCATTTCATCTGGACCAGCAACAATGGCAGATTTTGCAATGCCTATGGCACCTGGAAAAAAAGTGTCTCAAGTGCTGGTGCTGTCACTGTCAAATCCAGCAGAGACTTTAAACTACAGTGGATTTTACTCGGGGTTTGTCAGCAAAGTAGTTAATTCAGTGTGAGTGCTCATTTGTCCTGCTCCCACTGGCAAAAGGAGTAGATGTCATAGATTTAGGGGAAATGGGAAACAGTTAATATTTGATTACAATATTCAAATTTGTTGTCATTATGCCAAGTACAGGAACAGAGCATAACCAAAAGAAATGTGCATCTTTTTAATAAACTTTACTTTGAGCAATTCAATTTTAAAAAGACGTAAAGTTTGACAATTAAAGCACACATCTAATCAGAGTGTAAATGAATGGTAAAGTGCATGGGAGTGTGCATTTATATACATCATATGTGTACTTTTCATGCACAGCAGTAGAAGAAAGACTAATGTACATGTGAGTAAATATAGATGTTTACAGGGTAGAGAAATTAAGTACCGTATGCCATGCTGGGATGAGGGGAGAATAAAGCCTGCAGCAGAAAATCGTTCACTATGGTTTTACTCAGCGAAATTTACACAGTATCCTGTGTCTGTGTGAAAAGTCCACTGAAACACATAATGTTTTGTGTGTCACAATCAATGATAGAAAACATTTTCAATCTCCTGAACCAAGCGTTGTAGTGGCCACATGAGATTGGTTCTTTCCCCATGGTAGATCAGCCTGCTACGGCAAAGAACGCCGGCACAACGGCTTCAGTCTCGATCAGCGGAGTGCAGATCTATATCCGGGTTCCGTAGCCGTCGCAAAATCCGCCCTTGCTTAAAGTCCCTATTGTGTCAATAGTGAATACAAGATAGTATTATAAAAGTCTGCTGACACTCCCTTAAGCTATCCATAGAATTCAAACACTGTAGTAAAAGGGCACTGACAATTGCATCAAAGAGTGGGCAGACTTGAGTGAAACTACCTATGCTGCTTGTATATTCTGGCCAACCTTTGTGGAATTCTATGATCTTCCCTTTCAGGTGTCACAATAGGAATACTTACTTATCAATAAGGGTGGCCATTTTAAGCTCCCTTCAGATCCCCACAACTCCATGACATCGTCCATTTTACTGTTTTTAATTCTATGGAGCTGACATCATGGAAACTGACTGTGTGATCGAATGGATAAGGTGTCAGTCCTTGGTTCAGAAGATTAAAGAGACCCTTAACAATACTTTAACGCGTGTGCATTTTAAAAGTAGACAGCTGTTTCTTAAAAATTAACCTGAAAAAACATGAGGCTTCAATTAAAGGACTAGTATAATTCAACCTGACCGTGTGACCTAATCATATGGCATATAAAGGATAAGTTATATAACTTTGCTGCAGAATTTGAATAGACAAAAAATGACGTCATATGCTCTAATGTCCATAAACGTTTCTTCAACCACAATTGGATAATGTCATGAGGTAAAGGAGAGGTGTAAAGGGGAATTCAAAACGGCTAAGGAAGACAACCGTGCTGCTACGACAATCCAATGCATTTACTGGCCAACTTGATCATGCCATTCTTGCCCATCACGTTCCTTTGTTTTTTGTGATTGCCCGTATGGATGGTCGTCACTTTAAATGGTTCAGCCACACTGAATGGCTGGATGGCGTTATCACCTTTGTTTTTATGAAGAATGGTTTCGTGTACCCTATGTCAAAGGTGATACGTTAGGAAGCATTGAAGCACCTTTTCTTTACATTTACAAAACTGGAATACACTTCTCATGGCTGCCGTGTATACACTTCCAGCTCATTTTCTAGAAGTTAGCCACTTTCCGTGACAAAAAACACTATTCCAACATGGCCCTGATCTTCGGATTGATTGTTGGAGAACCTTCAAGGGTGTTTCATGGGGGTGCTTGTTAATGTATCTTGCGGTATTTCCTACATAAAAACTTTCTTTAAAGTTGGTGCTTGTTAATATGAACTGGTAGCTGTTTCGTCAAAAGAAACCAGTTAAAGAACTTGGAACCTTTTCTTCATGACAATAAAGCAATTCAGTCATATGATGTTACCTAATATGAAGGGCCCCTAATGGAGAAATTCCTGACTACGGATCTGAAGACGAAGGACTGTAGTCCCTTCTTGCTTGTTTGACACTTGTGTTTATATCACTTGCAAGCTGTTTTTTACGGTCCGATACACAGGGCACCTGATTTTGGATAAGGTAATTGAGCATACCTTGTTCAATAACAGAGCTTTTGAATGTAACATAGTAGTAGTAATGTATGAAAGCAAACTAATTGGTGAGGTTTCTGACTTTGAGCCAGAACATTGAGGATCTGAGTCCCTTCATAAGTGTCTTCTGGTCGTGGTTTTTCATGTTATCTGGCTGCGGTTTTAGAAAGAACCTTGACAAAACTCACAAAACCACTGTCAAGGGACAAGCAAAACTCAACCTGACCATGTGAACTAATACATCAGGCAAATATTGGATAATTTAGTTGACTCAAGTATTAAGACTGACAGTTGGAGACCATTCATGGTTGTTTAGTGCTGGTGCTTTTTAATGTCACTTGCCAGCTGTTTCTCGGGCAAAAACTTTCTTTTAAGCTGGTACTTGTTAACACGACTTGGTCACAGTTTCTGCAACAGAAACTTGAAACTAACACTCACAAGGCTTTGTTTAAGGGAATAACATAAGTCAACCCCAATGATGTCACCTAATATGAAAGGACACCTAATGGAGGAGCTTTCTGACTCCGGATCAAAAGATTGAGGACTTGAGTCTTTGCATAGTTGTGTGATGGTGGTGTTTTTTCATATCATCTTGCTGGTGTTACTAACACTGAAATCTGAGAAAAAAACTCACCAAACTTCAGTCAAGGGGCTAACATTGCTCAGCCTGACCATACGGTCGAAACACCTGAGTTTGGATCTGGAGAGTGATTGAGCATGAGAGTTTTTCAATGACAGGGCTGTTTAACTCAACATGACAGCGGTTATTTGACATGGCACTGATCAACCGCTGTCAGTTCTCACAGCTCACTGTTCGGAGTCAGCCTTGTCATGCAATGACCACGTGGCCTAATGGATAAGGCGTCTGACTTCGGATCAGAAGACTGAGGGTTCGAGTCCCTTCGTGGTTGGAATTGTGCATTTCATCTGGACCAGCAACAATGGCAGATTTTGCAATGCCTATGGCACCTGGAAAAAAGTGTCTCAAGTGCTGGTGCTGTCACTGTCAAATCCAGCAGAGACTTTAAACAACAGTGGATTTTAATCAGGGTTTGTCAGCAAAGTAGTTAATTCAGTGTGAGTGCTCATTCGTCCTGCTCCCACTGGCAAAAGGAATAGATGTCATAGATTTAGGGGAAATGGGAAACAGTTAATATTTGATTACAATATTCAAATTTATTGTCATTATGCCAAGTACAGGAACAGAGCATAACCAAAAGAAATGTGCATCTTTTTAATAAACTTTACTTTGAACAATTCAATTTTAAAAAGACGTAAAGTTTGACAATTAAAGCACACATCTAATCAGAGTGTAAATGAATGGTAAAGTGCATGGGAGTGTGCATTTATATAAATCATATGTGTACTTTTCATGCACAGCAGTAGAAGAAAGACTAATGTACATGTGAGTAAATATAGATGTTTACAGGGTAGAGAAATTAAGTACCGTATGCCATGCTGGGATGAGGGGAGAATATAGCCTGCAGCAGAAAATTGTTCACTATGGTTTTACTCAGCGAAATTTACACAGTATCCTGTGTCTGTGTGAAAAGTCCACAGAAACACATAATGTTTAGTGTGTCACAATCAATTATAGAAAACATTTTCAATCTCCTGAACCAAGCGTTGTAGTGGCCACGTGAGATTGGTTCTTTCCCCATGGTAGATCAGCCTGCTACGGCAAAGAACGCCGGCACAACGGCTTCAGTCTTGATCAGCGGAGTGCAGATCTATATCCGGGTGCCGTAGCCGTCGCAAAATCCGCCCTTGCTTAAAGTCCCTATTGTGTCAATAGTGAATACAAGATAGTATTATAAAAGTCTGCTGACACTCCCTTAAGCTATCCGTAGAATTCAAACACTGTAGTAAAAGGGCACTGACAATTGCATCAAAGAGTGGGCAGACTTGAGTGAAACTACCTATGCTGCTTGTATATTCTGGCCAACCTTTGTGGAATTCTATGATCTTCCCTTTCAGGTGTCACAATAGGAATACTTACTTATCAATAAGGGTGGCCATTTTAAGCTCCCTTCAGATCCCCACAACTCCATGACATCGTCCATTTTACTGTTTTTAATTCTATGGAGCTGACATCATGGAAACTGACTGTGTGATCGAATGGATAAGGTGTCAGTCCTTGGTTCAGAAGATTAAAGAGACCCTTAACAATACTTTAACGCGTGTGCATTTTAAAAGTAGACAGCTGTTTCTTAAAAATTAACCTGAAAAAACATGAGGCTTCAATTAAAGGACTAGTATAATTCAACCTGACCGTGTGACCTAATCATATGGCATATAAAGGATAAGTTATATAACTTTGCTGCAGAATTTGAATAGACAAAAAATGACGTCATATGCTCTAATGTCCATAAACGTTTCTTCAACCACAATTGGATAATGTCATGAGGTAAAGGAGAGGTGTAAAGGGGAATTCAAAACGGCTAAGGAAGACAACCGTGCTGCTACGACAATCCAATGCATTTACTGGCCAACTTGATCATGCCATTCTTGCCCATCACGTTCCTTTGTTTTTTGTGATTGCCCGTATGGATGGTCGTCACTTTAAATGGTTCAGCCACACTGAATGGCTGGATGGCGTTATCACCTTTGTTTTTATGAAGAATGGTTTCGAGTACCCTATGTCAAAGGTGATACGTTAGGAAGCATTGAAGCACCTTTTCTTTACATTTACAAAACTGGAATACACTTCTCATGGCTGCCGTGTATACACTTCCAGCTCATTTTCTAGAAGTTAGCCACTTTCCGTGACAAAAAACACTATTCCAACATGGCCCTGATCTTCGGATTGATTGTTGGAGAACCTTCAAGGGTGTTTCATGGGGGTGCTTGTTAATGTATCTTGCGGTATTTCCTACATAAAAACTTTCTTTAAAGTTGGTGCTTGTTAATATGAACTGGTAGCTGTTTCGTCAAAAGAAACCAGTTAAAGAACTTGGAACCTTTTCTTCATGACAATAAAGCAATTCAGTCATATGATGTTACCTAATATGAAGGGCCCCTAATGGAGAAATTCCTGACTACGGATATGAAGACGAAGGACTGTAGTCCCTTCTTGCTTGTTTGACACTTGTGTTTATATCACTTGCAAGCTGTTTTTTACGGTCCGATACACAGGGCACCTGATTTTGGATAAGGTAATTGAGCATACCTTGTTCAATAACAGAGCTTTTGAATGTAACATAGTAGTAGTAATGTATGAAAGCAAACTAATAGGTGAGGTTTCTGACTTTGAGCCAGAACATTGAGGATCTGAGTCCCTTCATAAGTGTCTTCTGGTCGTGGTTTTTCATGTTATCTGGCTGCGGTTTTAGAAAGAACCTTGACAAAACTCACAAAACCACTGTCAAGGGACAAGCAAAACTCAACCTGACCATGTGAACTAATACATCAGGCAAATATTGGATAATTTAGTTGACTCAAGTATTAAGACTGACAGTTGGAGACCATTCATGGTTGTTTAGTGCTGGTGCTTTTTAATGTCACTTGCCAGCTGTTTCTCAGACAAAAACTTTCTTTTAAGCTGGTACTTGTTAACACGACTTGGTCACAGTTTCTGCAACAGAAACTTGAAACTAACACTCACAAGGCTTTGTTTAAGGGAATAACATAAGTCAACCCCAATGATGTCACCTAATATGAAAGGACACCTAATGGAGGAGCTTTCTGACTCCGGATCAAAAGATTGAGGACTTGAGTCTTTGCATAGTTGTGTGATGGTGGTGTTTTTTCATATCATCTTGCTGGTGTTACTAACACTGAAATCTGAGAAAAAAACTCACCAAACTTCAGTCAAGGGGCTAACATTGCTCAGCCTGACCATACGGTCGAAACACCTGAGTTTGGATCTGGAGAGTGATTGAGCATGAGAGTTTTTCAATGACAGGGCTGTTTAACTCAACATGACAGCGGTTATTTGACATGGCACTGATCAACCGCTGTCAGTTCTCACAGCTCACTGTTCGGAGTCAGCCTTGTCATGCAATGACCACGTGGCCTAATGGATAAGGCGTCTGACTTCGGATCAGAAGACTGAGGGTTCGAGTCCCTTCGTAGTTGGAATTGTGCATTTCATCTGGACCAGCAACAATGGCAGATTTTGCAATGCCTATGGCACCTGGAAAAAAGTGTCTCAAGTGCTGGTGCTGTCACTGTCAAATCCAGCAGAGACTTTAAACAACAGTGGATTTTAATCGGGGTTTGTCAGCAAAGTAGTTAATTCAGTGTGAGTGCTCATTCGTCCTGCTCCCACTGGCAAAAGGAGTAGATGTCATAGATTTAGGGGAAATGGGAAACAGTTAATATTTGATTACAATATTCAAATTTGTTGTCATTATGCCAAGTACAGGAACAGAGCATAACCAAAAGAAATGTGCATCTTTTTAATAAACTTTACTTTGAACAATTCAATTTTAAAAAGACGTAAAGTTTGACAATTAAAGCACACATCTAATCAGAGTGTAAATGAATGGTAAAGTGCATGGGAGTGTGCATTTATATACATCATATGTGTACTTTTCATGCACAGCAGTAGAAGAAAGACTAATGTACATGTGAGTAAATATAGATGTTTACAGGGTAGAGAAATTAAGTACCGTATGCCATGCTGGGATGAGGGGAGAATATAGCCTGCAGCAGAAAATTGTTCACTATGGTTTTACTCAGCGAAATTTACACAGTATCCTGTGTCTGTGTGAAAAGTCCACAGAAACACATAATGTTTAGTGTGTCACAATCAATTATAGAAAACATTTTCAATCTCCTGAACCAAGCGTTGTAGTGGCCACGTGAGATTGGTTCTTTCCCCATGGTAGATCAGCCTGCTACGGCAAAGAACGCCGGCACAACGGCTTCAGTCTTGATCAGCGGAGTGCAGATCTATATCCGGGTGCCGTAGCCGTCGCAAAATCCGCCCTTGCTTAAAGTCCCTATTGTGTCAATAGTGAATACAAGATAGTATTATAAAAGTCTGCTGACACTCCCTTAAGCTATCCGTAGAATTCAAACACTGTAGTAAAAGGGCACTGACAATTGCATCAAAGAGTGGGCAGACTTGAGTGAAACTACCTATGCTGCTTGTATATACTGGCCAACCTTTGTGGAATTCTATGATCTTCCCTTTCAGGTGTCACAATAGGAATACTTACTTATCAATAAGGGTGGCCATTTTAAGCTCCCTTCAGATCCCCACAACTCCATGACATCGTCCATTTTACTGTTTTTAATTCTATGGAGCTGACATCATGGAAACTGACTGTGTGATCGAATGGATAAGGTGTCAGTCCTTGGTTCAGAAGATTAAAGAGACCCTTAACAATACTTTAACGCGTGTGCATTTTAAAAGTAGACAGCTGTTTCTTAAAAATTAACCTGAAAAAACATGAGGCTTCAATTAAAGGACTAGTATAATTCAACCTGACCGTGTGACCTAATCATATGGCATATAAAGGATAAGTTATATAACTTTGCTGCAGAATTTGAATAGACAAAAAATGACGTCATATGCTCTAATGTCCATAAACGTTTCTTCAACCACAATTGGATAATGTCATGAGGTAAAGGAGAGGTGTAAAGGGGAATTCAAAACGGCTAAGGAAGACAACCGTGCTGCTACGACAATCCAATGCATTTACTGGCCAACTTGATCATGCCATTCTTGCCCATCACGTTCCTTTGTTTTTTGTGATTGCCCGTATGGATGGTCGTCACTTTAAATGGTTCAGCCACACTGAATGGCTGGATGGCGTTATCACCTTTGTTTTTATGAAGAATGGTTTCGTGTACCCTATGTCAAAGGTGATACGTTAGGAAGCATTGAAGCACCTTTTCTTTACATTTACAAAACTGGAATACACTTCTCATGGCTGCCGTGTATACACTTCCAGCTCATTTTCTAGAAGTTAGCCACTTTCCGTGACAAAAAACACTATTCCAACATGGCCCTGATCTTCGGATTGATTGTTGGAGAACCTTCAAGGGTGTTTCATGGGGGTGCTTGTTAATGTATCTTGTGGTATTTCCTACATAAAAACTTTCTTTAAAGTTGGTGCTTGTTAATATGAACTGGTAGCTGTTTCGTCAAAAGAAACCAGTTAAAGAACTTGGAACCTTTTCTTCATGACAATAAAGCAATTCAGTCATATGATGTTACCTAATATGAAGGGCCCCTAATGGAGAAATTCCTGACTACGGATCTGAAGACGAAGGACTGTAGTCCCTTCTTGCTTGTTTGACACTTGTGTTTATATCACTTGCAAGCTGTTTTTTACGGTCCGATACACAGGGCACCTGATTTTGGATAAGGTAATTGAGCATACCTTGTTCAATAACAGAGCTTTTGAATGTAACATAGTAGTAGTAATGTATGAAAGCAAACTAATAGGTGAGGTTTCTGACTTTGAGCCAGAACATTGAGGATCTGAGTCCCTTCATAAGTGTCTTCTGGTCGTGGTTTTTCATGTTATCTGGCTGCGGTTTTAGAAAGAACCTTGACAAAACTCACAAAACCACTGTCAAGGGACAAGCAAAACTCAACCTGACCATGTGAACTAATACATCAGGCAAATATTGGATAATTTAGTTCACTCTAGTATTAAGACTGACAGTTGGAGACCATTCATGGTTGTTTAGTGCTGGTGCTTTTTAATGTCACTTGCCAGCTGTTTCTCAGACAAAAACTTTCTTTTAAGCTGGTACTTGTTAACACGACTTGGTCAGAGTTTCTGCAACAGAAACTTGAAACTAACACTCACAAGGCTTTGTTTAAGGGAATAACATAAGTCAACCCCAATGATGTCACCTAATATGAAAGGACACCTAATGGAGGAGCTTTCTGACTCCGGATCAAAAGATTGAGGACTTGAGTCTTTGCATAGTTGTGTGATGGTGGTGTTTTTTCATATCATCTTGCTGGTGTTACTAACACTGAAATCTGAGAAAAAAACTCACCAAACTTCAGTCAAGGGGCTAACATTGCTCAGCCTGACCATACGGTCGAAACACCTGAGTTTGGATCTGGAGAGTGATTGAGCATGAGAGTTTTTCAATGACAGGGCTGTTTAACTCAACATGACAGCGGTTATTTGACATGGCACTGATCAACCGCTGTCAATTCTCACAGCTCACTGTTAGGAGTCAGCCTTGTCATGCAATGACCACGTGGCCTAATGGATAAGGTGTCTAACTTCAGATCAGAAGACTGAGGGTTCGAGTCCCTTCGTGGTTGGAATTGTGCATTTCATCTGGACCAGCAACAATGGCAGATTTTGCAATGCCTATGGCACCTGGAAAAAAAGTGTCTCAAGTGCTGGTGCTGTCACTGTCAAATCCAGCAGAGACTTTAAACAACAGTGGATTTTACTCGGGGTTTGTCAGCAAAGTAGTTAATTCAGTGTGAGTGCTCATTCGTCCTGCTCCCACTGGCAAAAGGAGTAGATGTCATAGATTTAGGGGAAATGGGAAACAGTTAATATTTGATTACAATATTCAAATTTGTTGTCATTATGCCAAGTACAGGAACAGAGCATAACCAAAAGAAATGTGCATCTTTTTAATAAACTTTACTTTGAGCAATTCAATTTTAAAAAGACGTAAAGTTTGACAATTAAAGCACACATCTAATCAGAGTGTAAATGAATGGTAAAGTGCATGGGAGTGTGCATTTATATACATCATATGTGTACTTTTCATGCACAGCAGTAGAAGAAAGACTAATGTACATGTGAGTAAATATAGATGTTTACAGGGTAGAGAAATTAAGTACCGTATGCCATGCTGGGATGAGGGGAGAATATAGCCTGCAGCAGAAAATTGTTCACTATGGTTTTACTCAGCGAAATTTACACAGTATCCTGTGTCTGTGTGAAAAGTCCACTGAAACACATAATGTTTTGTGTGTCACAATCAATGATAGAAAACATTTTCAATCTCCTGAACCAAGCGTTGTAGTGGCCACATGAGATTGGTTCTTTCCCCATGGTAGATCAGCCTGCTACGGCAAAGAACGCCGGCACAACGGCTTCAGTCTCGATCAGCGGAGTGCAGATCTATATCCGGGTTCCGTAGCCGTCGCAAAATCCGCCCTTGCTTAAAGTCCCTATTGTGTCAATAGTGAATACAAGATAGTATTATAAAAGTCTGCTGACACTCCCTTAAGCTATCCATAGAATTCAAACACTGTAGTAAAAGGGCACTGACAATTGCATCAAAGAGTGGGCAGACTTGAGTGAAACTACCTATGCTGCTTGTATATTCTGGCCAACCTTTGTGGAATTCTATGATCTTCCCTTTCAGGTGTCACAATAGGAATACTTACTTATCAATAAGGGTGGCCATTTTAAGCTCCCTTCAGATCCCCACAACTCCATGACATCGTCCATTTTACTGTTTTTAATTCTATGGAGCTGACATCATGGAAACTGACTGTGTGATCGAATGGATAAGGTGTCAGTCCTTGGTTCAGAAGATTAAAGAGACCCTTAACAATACTTTAACGCGTGTGCATTTTAAAAGTAGACAGCTGTTTCTTAAAAATTAACCTGAAAAAACATGAGGCTTCAATTAAAGGACTAGTATAATTCAACCTGACCGTGTGACCTAATCATATGGCATATAAAGGATAAGTTATATAACTTTGCTGCAGAATTTGAATAGACAAAAAATGACGTCATATGCTCTAATGTCCATAAACGTTTCTTCAACCACAATTGGATAATGTCATGAGGTAAAGGAGAGGTGTAAAGGGGAATTCAAAACGGCTAAGGAAGACAACCGTGCTGCTACGACAATCCAATGCATTTACTGGCCAACTTGATCATGCCATTCTTGCCCATCACGTTCCTTTGTTTTTTGTGATTGCCCGTATGGATGGTCGTCACTTTAAATGGTTCAGCCACACTGAATGGCTGGATGGCGTTATCACCTTTGTTTTTATGAAGAATGGTTTCGTGTACCCTATGTCAAAGGTGATACGTTAGGAAGCATTGAAGCACCTTTTCTTTACATTTACAAAACTGGAATACACTTCTCATGGCTGCCGTGTATACACTTCCAGCTCATTTTCTAGAAGTTAGCCACTTTCCGTGACAAAAAACACTATTCCAACATGGCCCTGATCTTCGGATTGATTGTTGGAGAACCTTCAAGGGTGTTTCATGGGGGTGCTTGTTAATGTATCTTGCGGTATTTCCTACATAAAAACTTTCTTTAAAGTTGGTGCTTGTTAATATGAACTGGTAGCTGTTTCGTCAAAAGAAACCAGTTAAAGAACTTGGAACCTTTTCTTCATGACAATAAAGCAATTCAGTCATATGATGTTACCTAATATGAAGGGCCCCTAATGGAGAAATTCCTGACTACGGATCTGAAGACGAAGGACTGTAGTCCCTTCTTGCTTGTTTGACACTTGTGTTTATATCACTTGCAAGCTGTTTTTTACGGTCCGATACACAGGGCACCTGATTTTGGATAAGGTAATTGAGCATACCTTGTTCAATAACAGAGCTTTTGAATGTAACATAGTAGTAGTAATGTATGAAAGCAAACTAATAGGTGAGGTTTCTGACTTTGAGCCAGAACATTGAGGATCTGAGTCCCTTCATAAGTGTCTTCTGGTCGTGGTTTTTCATGTTATCTGGCTGCGGTTTTAGAAAGAACCTTGACAAAACTCACAAAACCACTGTCAAGGGACAAGCAAAACTCAACCTGACCATGTGAACTAATACATCAGGCAAATATTGGATAATTTAGTTCACTCTAGTATTAAGACTGACAGTTGGAGACCATTCATGGTTGTTTAGTGCTGGTGCTTTTTAATGTCACTTGCCAGCTGTTTCTCAGACAAAAACTTTCTTTTAAGCTGGTACTTGTTAACACGACTTGGTCACAGTTTCTGCAACAGAAACTTGAAACTAACACTCACAAGGCTTTGTTTAAGGGAATAACATAAGTCAACCCCAATGATGTCACCTAATATGAAAGGACACCTAATGGAGGAGCTTTCTGACTCCGGATCAAAAGATTGAGGACTTGAGTCTTTGCATAGTTGTGTGATGGTGGTGTTTTTTCATATCATCTTGCTGGTGTTACTAACACTGAAATCTGAGAAAAAAACTCACCAAACTTCAGTCAAGGGGCTAACATTGCTCAGCCTGACCATACGGTCGAAACACCTGAGTTTGGATCTGGAGAGTGATTGAGCATGAGAGTTTTTCAATGACAGGGCTGTTTAACTCAACATGACAGCGGTTATTTGACATGGCACTGATCAACCGCTGTCAATTCTCACAGCTCACTGTTAGGAGTCAGCCTTGTCATGCAATGACCACGTGGCCTAATGGATAAGGTGTCTAACTTCAGATCAGAAGACTGAGGGTTCGAGTCCCTTCGTGGTTGGAATTGTGCATTTCATCTGGACCAGCAACAATGGCAGATTTTGCAATGCCTATGGCACCTGGAAAAAAAGTGTCTCAAGTGCTGGTGCTGTCACTGTCAAATCCAGCAGAGACTTTAAACAACAGTGGATTTTACTCGGGGTTTGTCAGCAAAGTAGTTAATTCAGTGTGAGTGCTCATTCGTCCTGCTCCCACTGGCAAAAGGAGTAGATGTCATAGATTTAGGCGAAATGGGAAACAGTTAATATTTGATTACAATATTCAAATTTGTTGTCATTATGCCAAGTACAGGAACAGAGCATAACCAAAAGAAATGTGCATCTTTTTAATAAACTTTACTTTGAGCAATTCAATTTTAAAAAGACGTAAAGTTTGACAATTAAAGCACACATCTAATCAGAGTGTAAATGAATGGTAAAGTGCATGGGAGTGTGCATTTATATACATCATATGTGTACTTTTCATGCACAGCAGTAGAAGAAAGACTAATGTACATGTGAGTAAATATAGATGTTTACAGGGTAGAGAAATTAAGTACCGTATGCCATGCTGGGATGAGGGGAGAATATAGCCTGCAGCAGAAAATTGTTCACTATGGTTTTACTCAGCGAAATTTACACAGTATCCTGTGTCTGTGTGAAAAGTCCACTGAAACACATAATGTTTTGTGTGTCACAATCAATGATAGAAAACATTTTCAATCTCCTGAACCAAGCGTTGTAGTGGCCACATGAGATTGGTTCTTTCCCCATGGTAGATCAGCCTGCTACGGCAAAGAACGCCGGCACAACGGCTTCAGTCTCGATCAGCGGAGTGCAGATCTATATCCGGGTTCCGTAGCCGTCGCAAAATCCGCCCTTGCTTAAAGTCCCTATTGTGTCAATAGTGAATACAAGATAGTATTATAAAAGTCTGCTGACACTCCCTTAAGCTATCCATAGAATTCAAACACTGTAGTAAAAGGGCACTGACAATTGCATCAAAGAGTGGGCAGACTTGAGTGAAACTACCTATGCTGCTTGTATATTCTGGCCAACCTTTGTGGAATTCTATGATCTTCCCTTTCAGGTGTCACAATAGGAATACTTACTTATCAATAAGGGTGGCCATTTTAAGCTCCCTTCAGATCCCCACAACTCCATGACATCGTCCATTTTACTGTTTTTAATTCTATGGTGCTGACATCATGGAAACTGACTGTGTGATCGAATGGATAAGGTGTCAGTCCTTGGTTCAGAAGATTAAAGAGACCCTTAACAATACTTTAACGCGTGTGCATTTTAAAAGTAGACAGCTGTTTCTTAAAAATTAACCTGAAAAAACATGAGGCTTCAATTAAAGGACTAGTATAATTCAACCTGACCGTGTGACCTAATCATATGGCATATAAAGGATAAGTTATATAACTTTGCTGCAGAATTTGAATAGACAAAAAATGACGTCATATGCTCTAATGTCCATAAACGTTTCTTCAACCACAATTGGATAATGTCATGAGGTAAAGGAGAGGTGTAAAGGGGAATTCAAAACGGCTAAGGAAGACAACCGTGCTGCTACGACAATCCAATGCATTTACTGGCCAACTTGATCATGCCATTCTTGCCCATCACGTTCCTTTGTTTTTTGTGATTGCCCGTATGGATGGTCGTCACTTTAAATGGTTCAGCCACACTGAATGGCTGGATGGCGTTATCACCTTTGTTTTTATGAAGAATGGTTTCGTGTACCCTATGTCAAAGGTGATACGTTAGGAAGCATTGAAGCACCTTTTCTTTACATTTACAAAACTGGAATACACTTCTCATGGCTGCCGTGTATACACTTCCAGCTCATTTTCTAGAAGTTAGCCACTTTCCGTGACAAAAAACACTATTCCAACATGGCCCTGATCTTCGGATTGATTGTTGGAGAACCTTCAAGGGTGTTTCATGGGGGTGCTTGTTAATGTATCTTGCGGTATTTCCTACATAAAAACTTTCTTTAAAGTTGGTGCTTGTTAATATGAACTGGTAGCTGTTTCGTCAAAAGAAACCAGTTAAAGAACTTGGAACCTTTTCTTCATGACAATAAAGCAATTCAGTCATATGATGTTACCTAATATGAAGGGCCCCTAATGGAGAAATTCCTGACTACGGATCTGAAGACGAAGGACTGTAGTCCCTTCTTGCTTGTTTGACACTTGTGTTTATATCACTTGCAAGCTGTTTTTTACGGTCCGATACACAGGGCACCTGATTTTGGATAAGGTAATTGAGCATACCTTGTTCAATAACAGAGCTTTTGAATGTAACATAGTAGTAGTAATGTATGAAAGCAAACTAATAGGTGAGGTTTCTGACTTTGAGCCAGAACATTGAGGATCTGAGTCCCTTCATAAGTGTCTTCTGGTCGTGGTTTTTCATGTTATCTGGCTGCGGTTTTAGAAAGAACCTTGACAAAACTCACAAAACCACTGTCAAGGGACAAGCAAAACTCAACCTGACCATGTGAACTAATACATCAGGCAAATATTGGATAATTTAGTTCACTCTAGTATTAAGACTGACAGTTGGAGACCATTCATGGTTGTTTAGTGCTGGTGCTTTTTAATGTCACTTGCCAGCTGTTTCTCAGACAAAAACTTTCTTTTAAGCTGGTACTTGTTAACACGACTTGGTCACAGTTTCTGCAACAGAAACTTGAAACTAACACTCACAAGGCTTTGTTTAAGGGAATAACATAAGTCAACCCCAATGATGTCACCTAATATGAAAGGACACCTAATGGAGGAGCTTTCTGACTCCGGATCAAAAGATTGAGGACTTGAGTCTTTGCATAGTTGTGTGATGGTGGTGTTTTTTCATATCATCTTGCTGGTGTTACTAACACTGAAATCTGAGAAAAAAACTCACCAAACTTCAGTCAAGGGGCTAACATTGCTCAGCCTGACCATACGGTCGAAACACCTGAGTTTGGATCTGGAGAGTGATTGAGCATGAGAGTTTTTCAATGACAGGGCTGTTTAACTCAACATGACAGCGGTTATTTGACATGGCACTGATCAACCGCTGTCAGTTCTCACAGCTCACTGTTCGGAGTCAGCCTTGTCATGCAATGACCACGTGGCCTAATGGATAAGGCGTCTGACTTCGGATCAGACGACTGAGGGTTCGAGTCCCTTCGTGGTTGGAATTGTGCATTTCATCTGGACCAGCAACAATGGCAGATTTTGCAATGCCTATGGCACCTGGAAAAAAGTGTCTCAAGTGCTGGTGCTGTCACTGTCAAATCCAGCAGAAACTTTAAACAACAGTGGATTTTAATCGGGGTTTGTCAGCAAAGTAGTTAATTCAGTGTGAGTGCTCATTCGTCCTGCTCCCACTGGCAAAAGGAGTAGATGTCATAGATTTAGGGGAAATGGGAAACAGTTAATATTTGATTACAATATTCAAATTTGTTGTCATTATGCCAAGTACAGGAACAGAGCATAACCAAAAGAAATGTGCATCTTTTTAATAAACTTTACTTTGAGCAATTCAATTTTAAAAAGACGTAAAGTTTGACAATTAAAGCACACATCTAATCAGAGTGTAAATGAATGGTAAAGTGCATGGGAGTGTGCATTTATATACATCATATGTGTACTTTTCATGCACAGCAGTAGAAGAAAGACTAATGTACATGTGAGTAAATATAGATGTTTACAGGGTAGAGAAATTAAGTACCGTCTGCCATGCTGGGATGAGGGGAGAATATAGCCTGCAGCAGAAAATTGTTCACTATGGTTTTACTCAGCGAAATTTACACAGTATCCTGTGTCTGTGTGAAAAGTCCACTGAAACACATAATGTTTTGTGTGTCACAATCAATGATAGAAAACATTTTCAATCTCCTGAACCAAGCGTTGTAGTGGCCACATGAGATTGGTTCTTTCCCCATGGTAGATCAGCCTGCTACGGCAAAGAACGCCGGCACAACGGCTTCAGTCTCGATCAGCGGAGTGCAGATCTATATCCAGGTTCCGTAGCCGTCGCAAAATCCGCCCTTGCTTAAAGTCCCTATTGTGTCAATAGTGAATACAAGATAGTATTATAAAAGTCTGCTGACACTCCCTTAAGCTATCCATAGAATTCAAACACTGTAGTAAAAGGGCACTGACAATTGCATCAAAGAGTGGGCAGACTTGAGTGAAACTACCTATGCTGCTTGTATATACTGGCCAACCTTTGTGGAATTCTATGATCTTCCCTTTCAGGTGTCACAATAGGAATACTTTCTTATCAATAAGGGTGGCCATTTTAAGCTCCCTTCAGATCCCCACAACTCCATGACATCGTCCATTTTACCGTTTTTAATTCTATGGAGCTGACATCATGGAAACTGACTGTGTGATCGAATGGATAAGGTGTCAGTCCTTGGTTCAGAAGATTAAAGAGACCCTTAACAATACTTTAACGCGTGTGCATTTTAAAAGTAGACAGCTGTTTCTTAAAAATTAACCTGAAAAAACATGAGGCTTCAATTAAAGGACTAGTATAATTCAACCTGACCGTGTGACCTAATCATATGACATATAAAGGGTAAGTTATATAACTTTGCTGCAGAATTTGAATAGACAAAAAATGACGTCATATGCTCTAATGTCCATAAACGTTTCTTCAACCACAATTGGATAATGTCATGAGGTAAAGGAGAGGTGTAAAGGGGAATTCAAAACGGCTAAGGAAGACAACCGTGCTGCTACGACAATCCAATGCATTTACTGGCCAACTTGATCATGCCATTCTTGCCCATCACGTTCCTTTGTTTTTTGTGATTGCCCGTATGGATGGTCGTCACTTTAAATGGTTCAGCCACACTGAATGGCTGGATGGCGTTATCACCTTTGTTTTTATGAAGAATGGTTTCGTGTACCCTATGTCAAAGGTGATACGTTAGGAAGCATTGAAGCACCTTTTCTTTACATTTACAAAACTGGAATACACTTCTCATGGCTGCCGTGTATACACTTCCAGCTCATTTTCTAGAAGTTAGCCACTTTCCGTGACAAAAAACACTATTCCAACATGGCCCTGATCTTCGGATTGATTGTTGGAGAACCTTCAAGGGTGTTTCATGGGGGTGCTTGTTAATGTATCTTGCGGTATTTCCTACATAAAAACTTTCTTTATAGTTGGTGCTTGTTAATATGAACTGGTAGCTGTTTCGTCAAAAGAAACCAGTTAAAGAACTTGGAACCTTTTCTTCATGACAATAAAGCAATTCAGTCATATGATGTTACCTAATATGAAGGGCCCCTAATGGAGAAATTCCTGACTACGGATCTGAAGACGAAGGACTGTAGTCCCTTCTTGCTTGTTTGACACTTGTGTTTATATCACTTGCAAGCTGTTTTTTACGGTCCGATACACAGGGCACCTGATTTTGGATAAGGTAATTGAGCATACCTTGTTCAATAACAGAGCTTTTGAATGTAATATAGTAGTAGTAATGTATGAAAGCAAACTAATAGGTGAGGTTTCTGACTTTGAGCCAGAACATTGAGGATCTGAGTCCCTTCATAAGTGTCTTCTGGTCGTGGTTTTTCATGTTATCTGGCTGCGGTTTTAGAAAGAACCTTGACAAAACTCACAAAACCACTGTCAAGGGACAAGCAAAACTCAACCTGACCATGTGAACTAATACATCAGGCAAATATTGGATAATTTAGTTGACTCAAGTATTAAGACTGACAGTTGGAGACCATTCATGGTTGTTTAGTGCTGGTGCTTTTTAATGTCACTTGCCAGCTGTTTCTCAGACAAAAACTTTCTTTTAAGCTGGTACTTGTTAACACGACTTGGTCACAGTTTCTGCAACAGAAACTTGAAACTAACACTCACAAGGCTTTGTTTAAGGGAATAACATAAGTCAACCCCAATGATGTCACCTAATATGAAAGGACACCTAATGGAGGAGCTTTCTGACTCCGGATCAAAAGATTGAGGACTTGAGTCTTTGCATAGTTGTGTGATGGTGGTGTTTTTTCATATCATCTTGCTGGTGTTACTAACACTGAAATCTGAGAAAAAAACTCACCAAACTTCAGTCAAGGGGCTAACATTGCTCAGCCTGACCATACGGTCGAAACACCTGAGTTTGGATCTGGAGAGTGATTGAGCATGAGAGTTTTTCAATGACAGGGCTGTTTAACTCAACATGACAGCGGTTATTTGACATGGCACTGATCAACCGCTGTCAGTTCTCACAGCTCACTGTGCGGAGTCAGCCTTGTCATGCAATGACCACGTGGCCTAATGGATAAGGCGTCTGACTTCGGATCAGAAGACTGAGGGTTCCAGTCCCTTCGTGGTTGGAATTGTGCATTTCATCTGGACCAGCAACAATGGCAGATTTTGCAATGCCTATGGCACCTGGAAAAAAGTGTCTCAAGTGCTGGTGCTGTCACTGTCAAATCCAGCAGAGACTTTAAACAACAGTGGATTTTAATCAGGGTTTGTCAGCAAAGTAGTTAATTCAGTGTGAGTGCTCATTCGTCCTGCTCCCACTGGCAAAAGGAGTAGATGTCATAGATTTAGGGGAAATGGGAAACAGTTAATATTTGATTACAATATTCAAATTTATTGTCATTATGCCAAGTACAGGAACAGAGCATAACCAAAAGAAATGTGCATCTTTTTAATAAACTTTACTTTGAACAATTCAATTTTAAAAAGACGTAAAGTTTGACAATTAAAGCACACATCTAATCAGAGTGTAAATGAATGGTAAAGTGCATGGGAGTGTGCATTTATATACATCATATGTGTACTTTTCATGCACAGCAGTAGAAGAAAGACTAATGTACATGTGAGTAAATATAGATGTTTACAGGGTAGAGAAATTAAGTACCGTATGCCATGCTGGGATGAGGGGAGAATATAGCCTGCAGCAGAAAATTGTTCACTATGGTTTTACTCAGCGAAATTTACACAGTATCCTGTGTCTGTGTGAAAAGTCCACAGAAACACATAATGTTTAGTGTGTCACAATCAATTATAGAAAACATTTTCAATCTCCTGAACCAAGCGTTGTAGTGGCCACGTGAGATTGGTTCTTTCCCCATGGTAGATCAGCCTGCTACGGCAAAGAACGCCGGCACAACGGCTTCAGTCTCGATCAGCGGAGTGCAGATCTATATCCGGGTTCCGTAGCCGTCGCAAAATCCGCCCTTGCTTAAAGTCCCTATTGTGTCAATAGTGAATACAAGATAGTATTATAAAAGTCTGCTGACACTCCCTTAAGCTATCCATAGAATTCAAACACTGTAGTAAAAGGGCACTGACAATTGCATCAAAGAGTGGGCAGACTTGAGTGAAACTACCTATGCTGCTTGTATATACTGGCCAACCTTTGTGGAATTCTATGATCTTCCCTTTCAGGTGTCACAATAGGAATACTTTCTTATCAATAAGGGTGGCCATTTTAAGCTCCCTTCAGATCCCCACAACTCCATGACATCGTCCATTTTACTGTTTTTAATTCTATGGAGCTGACATCATGGAAACTGACTGTGTGATCGAATGGATAAGGTGTCAGTCCTTGGTTCAGAAGATTAAAGAGACCCTTAACAATACTTTAACGCGTGTGCATTTTAAAAGTAGACAGCTGTTTCTTAAAAATTAACCTGAAAAAACATGAGGCTTCAATTAAAGGACTAGTATAATTCAACCTGACCGTGTGACCTAATCATATGGCATATAAAGGATAAGTTATATAACTTTGCTGCAGAATTTGAATAGACAAAAAATGACGTCATATGCTCTAATGTCCATAAACGTTTCTTCAACCACAATTGGATAATGTCATGAGGTAAAGGAGAGGTGTAAAGGGGAATTCAAAACGGCTAAGGAAGACAACCGTGCTGCTACGACAATCCAATGCATTTACTGGCCAACTTGATCATGCCATTCTTGCCCATCACGTTCCTTTGTTTTTTGTGATTGCCCGTATGGATGGTCGTCACTTTAAATGGTTCAGCCACACTGAATGGCTGGATGGCGTTATCACCTTTGTTTTTATGAAGAATGGTTTCGTGTACCCTATGTCAAAGGTGATACGTTAGGAAGCATTGAAGCACCTTTTCTTTACATTTACAAAACTGGAATACACTTCTCATGGCTGCCGTGTATACACTTCCAGCTCATTTTCTAGAAGTTAGCCACTTTCCGTGACAAAAAACACTATTCCAACATGGCCCTGATCTTAGGATTGATTGTTGGAGAACCTTCAAGGGTGTTTCATGGGGGTGCTTGTTAATGTATCTTGCGGTATTTCCTACATAAAAACTTTCTTTAAAGTTGGTGCTTGTTAATATGAACTGGTAGCTGTTTCGTCAAAAGAAACCAGTTAAAGAACTTGGAACCTTTTCTTCATGACAATAAAGCAATTCAGTCATATGATGTTACCTAATATGAAGGGCCCCTAATGGAGAAATTCCTGACTACGGATCTGAAGACGAAGGACTGTAGTCCCTTCTTGCTTGTTTGACACTTGTGTTTATATCACTTGCAAGCTGTTTTTTACGGTCCGATACACAGGGCACCTGATTTTGGATAAGGTAATTGAGCATACCTTGTTCAATAACAGAGCTTTTGAATGTAACATAGTAGTAGTAATGTATGAAAGCAAACTAATAGGTGAGGTTTCTGACTTTGAGCCAGAACATTGAGGATCTGAGTCCCTTCATAAGTGTCTTCTGGTCGTGGTTTTTCATGTTATCTGGCTGCGGTTTTAGAAAGAACCTTGACAAAACTCACAAAACCACTGTCAAGGGACAAGCAAAACTCAACCTGACCATGTGAACTAATACATCAGGCAAATATTGGATAATTTAGTTCACTCTAGTATAAAGACTGACAGTTGGAGACCATTCATGGTTGTTTAGTGCTGGTGCTTTTTAATGTCACTTGCCAGCTGTTTCTCAGACAAAAACTTTCTTTTAAGCTGGTACTTGTTAACACGACTTGGTCACAGTTTCTGCAACAGAAACTTGAAACTAACACTCACAAGGCTTTGTTTAAGGGAATAACATAAGTCAACCCCAATGATGTCACCTAATATGAAAGGACACCTAATGGAGGAGCTTTCTGACTCCGGGTCAAAAGATTGAGGACTTGAGTCTTTGCATAGTTGTGTGATGGTGGTGTTTTTTCATATCATCTTGCTGGTGTTACTAACACTGAAATCTGAGAAAAAAACTCACCAAACTTCAGTCAAGGGGCTAACATTGCTCAGCCTGACCATACGGTCGAAACACCTGAGTTTGGATCTGGAGAGTGATTGAGCATGAGAGTTTTTCAATGACAGGGCTGTTTAACTCAACATGACAGCGGTTATTTGACATGGCACTGATCAACCGCTGTCAGTTCTCACAGCTCACTGTTCGGAGTCAGCCTTGTCATGCAATGACCACGTGGCCTAATGGATAAGGCGTCTGACTTCGGATCAGACGACTGAGGGTTCGAGTCCCTTCGTGGTTGGAATTGTGCATTTCATCTGGACCAGCAACAATGGCAGATTTTGCAATGCCTATGGCACCTGGAAAAAAGTGTCTCAAGTGCTGGTGCTGTCACTGTCAAATCCAGCAGAGACTTTAAACAACAGTGGATTTTAATCGGGGTTTGTCAGCAAAGTAGTTAATTCAGTGTGAGTGCTCATTTGTCCTGCTCCCACTGGCAAAAGGAGTAGATGTCATAGATTTAGGGGAAATGGGAAACAGTTAATATTTGATTACAATATTCAAATTTGTTGTCATTATGCCAAGTACAGGAACAGAGCATAACCAAAAGAAATGTGCATCTTTTTAATAAACTTTACTTTGAGCAATTCAATTTTAAAAAGACGTAAAGTTTGACAATTAAAGCACACATCTAATCAGAGTGTAAATGAATGGTAAAGTGCATGGGAGTGTGCATTTATATACATCATATGTGTACTTTTCATGCACAGCAGTAGAAGAAAGACTAATGTACATGTGAGTAAATATAGATGTTTACAGGGTAGAGAAATTAAGTACCGTCTGCCATGCTGGGATGAGGGGAGAATATAGCCTGCAGCAGAAAATTGTTCACTATGGTTTTACTCAGCGAAATTTACACAGTATCCTGTGTCTGTGTGAAAAGTCCACTGAAACACATAATGTTTTGTGTGTCACAATCAATGATAGAAAACATTTTCAATCTCCTGAACCAAGCGTTGTAGTGGCCACATGAGATTGGTTCTTTCCCCATGGTAGATCAGCCTGCTACGGCAAAGAACGCCGGCACAACGGCTTCAGTCTCGATCAGCGGAGTGCAGATCTATATCCGGGTTCCGTAGCCGTCGCAAAACCCGCCCTTGCTTAAAGTCCCTATTGTGTCAATAGTGAATACAAGATAGTATTATAAAAGTCTGCTGACACTCCCTTAAGCTATCCATAGAATTCAAACACTGTAGTAAAAGGGCACTGACAATTGCATCAAAGAGTGGGCAGACTTGAGTGAAACTACCTATGCTGCTTGTATATACTGGCCAACCTTTGTGGAATTCTATGATCTTCCCTTTCAGGTGTCACAATAGGAATACTTTCTTATCAATAAGGGTGGCCATTTTAAGCTCCCTTCAGATCCCCACAACTCCATGACATCGTCCATTTTACTGTTTTTAATTCTATGGAGCTGACATCATGGAAACTGACTGTGTGATCGAATGGATAAGGTGTCAGTCCTTGGTTCAGAAGATTAAAGAGACCCTTAACAATACTTTAACGCGTGTGCATTTTAAAAGTAGACAGCTGTTTCTTAAAAATTAACCTGAAAAAACATGAGGCTTCAATTAAAGGACTAGTATAATTCAACCTGACCGTGTGACCTAATCATATGGCATATAAAGGATAAGTTATATAACTTTGCTGCAGAATTTGAATAGACAAAAAATGACGTCATATGCTCTAATGTCCATAAACGTTTCTTCAACCACAATTGGATAATGTCATGAGGTAAAGGAGAGGTGTAAAGGGGAATTCAAAACGGCTAAGGAAGACAACCGTGCTGCTACGACAATCCAATGCATTTACTGGCCAACTTGATCATGCCATTCTTGCCCATCACGTTCCTTTGTTTTTTGTGATTGCCCGTATGGATGGTCGTCACTTTAAATGGTTCAGCCACACTGAATGGCTGGATGGCGTTATCACCTTTGTTTTTATGAAGAATGGTTTCGTGTACCCTATGTCAAAGGTGATAAGTTAGGAAGCATTGAAGCACCTTTTCTTTACATTTACAAAACTGGAATACACTTCTCATGGCTGCCGTGTATACACTTCTAGCTCATTTTCTAGAAGTTAGCCACTTTCCGTGACAAAAAACACTATTCCAACATGGCCCTGATCTTCGGATTGATTGTGGGAGAACCTTCAAGGGTGTTTCATGGGGGTGCTTGTTAATGTATCTTGCGGTATTTCCTACATAAAAACTTTCTTTAAAGTTGGTGCTTGTTAATATGAACTGGTAGCTGTTTCGTCAAAAGAAACCAGTTAAAGAACTTGGAACCTTTTCTTCATGACAATAAAGCAATTCAGTCATATGATGTTACCTAATATGAAGGGCCCCTAATGGAGAAATTCCTGACTACGGATCTGAAGACGAAGGACTGTAGTCCCTTCTTGCTTGTTTGACACTTGTGTTTATATCACTTGCAAGCTGTTTTTTACGGTCCGATACACAGGGCACCTGATTTTGGATAAGGTAATTGAGCATACCTTGTTCAATAACAGAGCTTTTGAATGTAACATAGTAGTAGTAATGTATGAAAGCAAACTAATAGGTGAGGTTTCTGACTTTGAGCCAGAACATTGAGGATCTGAGTCCCTTCATAAGTGTCTTCTGGTCGTGGTTTTTCATGTTATCTGGCTGCGGTTTTAGAAAGAACCTTGACAAAACTCACAAAACCACTGTCAAGGGACAAGCAAAACTCAACCTGACCATGTGAACTAATACATCAGGCAAATATTGGATAATTTAGTTCACTCTAGTATAAAGACTGACAGTTGGAGACCATTCATGGTTGTTTAGTGCTGGTGCTTTTTAATGTCACTTGCCAGCTGTTTCTCAGACAAAAACTTTCTTTTAAGCTGGTACTTGTTAACACGACTTGGTCACAGTTTCTGCAACAGAAACTTGAAACTAACACTCACAAGGCTTTGTTTAAGGGAATAACATAAGTCAACCCCAATGATGTCACCTAATATGAAAGGACACCTAATGGAGGAGCTTTCTGACTCCGGGTCAAAAGATTGAGGACTTGAGTCTTTGCATAGTTGTGTGATGGTGGTGTTTTTTCATATCATCTTGCTGGTGTTACTAACACTGAAATCTGAGAAAAAAACTCACCAAACTTCAGTCAAGGGGCTAACATTGCTCAGCCTGACCATACGGTCGAAACACCTGAGTTTGGATCTGGAGAGTGATTGAGCATGAGAGTTTTTCAATGACAGGGCTGTTTAACTCAACATGACAGCGGTTATTTGACATGGCACTGATCAACCGCTGTCAGTTCTCACAGCTCACTGTTCGGAGTCAGCCTTGTCATGCAATGACCATGTGGCCTAATGGATAAGGCGTCTGACTTCGGATCAGACGACTGAGGGTTCGAGTCCCTTCGTGGTTGGAATTGTGCATTTCATCTGGACCAGCAACAATGGCAGATTTTGCAATGCCTATGGCACCTGGAAAAAAGTGTCTCAAGTGCTGGTGCTGTCACTGTCAAATCCAGCAGAGACTTTAAACAACAGTGGATTTTAATCGGGGTTTGTCAGCAAAGTAGTTAATTCAGTGTGAGTGCTCATTCGTCCTGCTCCCACTGGCAAAAGGAGTAGATGTCATAGATTTAGGGGAAATGGGAAACAGTTAATATTTGATTACAATATTCAAATTTATTGTCATTATGCCAAGTACAGGAACAGAGCATAACCAAAAGAAATGTGCATCTTTTTAATAAACTTTACTTTGAGCAATTCAATTTTAAAAAGACGTAAAGTTTGACAATTAAAGCACACATCTAATCAGAGTGTAAATGAATGGTAAAGTGCATGGGAGTGTGCATTTATATACATCATATGTGTACTTTTCATGCACAGCAGTAGAAGAAAGACTAATGTACATGTGAGTAAATATAGATGTTTACAGGGTAGAGAAATTAAGTACCGTCTGCCATGCTGGGATGAGGGGAGAATATAGCCTGCAGCAGAAAATTGTTCACTATGGTTTTACTCAGCGAAATTTACACAGTATCCTGTGTCTGTGTGAAAAGTCCACTGAAACACATAATGTTTTGTGTGTCACAATCAATGATAGAAAACATTTTCAATCTCCTGAACCAAGCGTTGTAGTGGCCACATGAGATTGGTTCTTTCCCCATGGTAGATCAGCCTGCTACGGCAAAGAACGCCGGCACAACGGCTTCAGTCTCGATCAGCGGAGTGCAGATCTATATCCGGGTTCCGTAGCCGTCGCAAAATCCGCCCTTGCTTAAAGTCCCTATTGTGTCAATAGTGAATACAAGATAGTATTATAAAAGTCTGCTGACACTCCCTTAAGCTATCCATAGAATTCAAACACTGTAGTAAAAGGGCACTGACAATTGCATCAAAGAGTGGGCAGACTTGAGTGAAACTACCTATGCTGCTTCTATATTCTGGCCAACCTTTGTGGAATTCTATGATCTTCCCTTTCAGGTGTCACAATAGGAATACTTACTTATCAATAAGGGTGGCCATTTTAAGCTCCCTTCAGATCCCCACAACTCCATGACATCGTCCATTTTACTGTTTTTAATTCTATGGAGCTGACATCATGGAAACTGACTGTGTGATCGAATGGATAAGGTGTCAGTCCTTGGTTCAGAAGATTAAAGAGACCCTTAACAATACTTTAACGCGTGTGCATTTTAAAAGTAGACAGCTGTTTCTTAAAAATTAACCTGAAAAAACATGAGGCTTCAATTAAAGGACTAGTATAATTCAACCTGACCGTGTGACCTAATCATATGGCATATAAAGGATAAGTTATATAACTTTGCTGCAGAATTTGAATAGACAAAAAATGACGTCATATGCTCTAATGTCCATAAACGTTTCTTCAACCACAATTGGATAATGTCATGAGGTAAAGGAGAGGTGTAAAGGGGAATTCAAAACGGCTAAGGAAGACAACCGTGCTGCTACGACAATCCAATGCATTTACTGGCCAACTTGATCATGCCATTCTTGCCCATCACGTTCCTTTGTTTTTTGTGATTGCCCGTATGGATGGTCGTCACTTTAAATGGTTCAGCCACACTGAATGGCTGGATGGCGTTATCACCTTTGTTTTTATGAAGAATGGTTTCGTGTACCCTATGTCAAAGGTGATACGTTAGGAAGCATTGAAGCACCTTTTCTTTACATTTACAAAACTGGAATACACTTCTCATGGCTGCCGTGTATACACTTCCAGCTCATTTTCTAGAAGTTAGCCACTTTCCGTGACAAAAAACACTATTCCAACATGGCCCTGATCTTCGGATTGATTGTTGGAGAACCTTCAAGGGTGTTTCATGGGGGTGCTTGTTAATGTATCTTGCGGTATTTCCTACATAAAAACTTTCTTTAAAGTTGGTGCTTGTTAATATGAACTGGTAGCTGTTTCGTCAAAAGAAACCAGTTAAAGAACTTGGAACCTTTTCTTCATGACAATAAAGCAATTCAGTCATATGATGTTACCTAATATGAAGGGCCCCTAATGGAGAAATTCCTGACTACGGATCTGAAGACGAAGGACTGTAGTCCCTTCTTGCTTGTTTGACACTTGTGTTTATATCACTTGCAAGCTGTTTTTTACGGTCCGATACACAGGGCACCTGATTTTGGATAAGGTAATTGAGCATACCTTGTTCAATAACAGAGCTTTTGAATGTAACATAGTAGTAGTAATGTATGAAAGCAAACTAATAGGTGAGGTTTCTGACTTTGAGCCAGAACATTGAGGATCTGAGTCCCTTCATAAGTGTCTTCTGGTCGTGGTTTTTCATGTTATCTGGCTGCGGTTTTAGAAAGAACCTTGACAAAACTCACAAAACCACTGTCAAGGGACAAGCAAAACTCAACCTGACCATGTGAACTAATACATCAGGCAAATATTGGATAATTTAGTTCACTCTAGTATAAAGACTGACAGTTGGAGACCATTCATGGTTGTTTAGTGCTGGTGCTTTTTAATGTCACTTGCCAGCTGTTTCTCAGACAAAAACTTTCTTTTAAGCTGGTACTTGTTAACACGACTTGGTCACAGTTTCTGCAACAGAAACTTGAAACTAACACTCACAAGGCTTTGTTTAAGGGAATAACATAAGTCAACCCCAATGATGTCACCTAATATGAAAGGACACCTAATGGAGGAGCTTTCTGACTCCGGGTCAAAAGATTGAGGACTTGAGTCTTTGCATAGTTGTGTGATGGTGGTGTTTTTTCATATCATCTTGCTGGTGTTACTAACACTGAAATCTGAGAAAAAAACTCACCAAACTTCAGTCAAGGGGCTAACATTGCTCAGCCTGACCATACGGTCGAAACACCTGAGTTTGGATCTGGAGAGTGATTGAGCATGAGAGTTTTTCAATGACAGGGCTGTTTAACTCAACATGACAGCGGTTATTTGACATGGCACTGATCAACCGCTGTCAGTTCTCACAGCTCACTGTTCGGAGTCAGCCTTGTCATGCAATGACCATGTGGCCTAATGGATAAGGCGTCTGACTTCGGATCAGACGACTGAGGGTTCGAGTCCCTTCGTGGTTGGAATTGTGCATTTCATCTGGACCAGCAACAATGGCAGATTTTGCAATGCCTATGGCACCTGGAAAAAAGTGTCTCAAGTGCTGGTGCTGTCACTGTCAAATCCAGCAGAGACTTTAAACAACAGTGGATTTTAATCGGGGTTTGTCAGCAAAGTAGTTAATTCAGTGTGAGTGCTCATTCGTCCTGCTCCCACTGGCAAAAGGAGTAGATGTCATAGATTTAGGGGAAATGGGAAACAGTTAATATTTGATTACAATATTCAAATTTATTGTCATTATGCCAAGTACAGGAACAGAGCATAACCAAAAGAAATGTGCATCTTTTTAATAAACTTTACTTTGAGCAATTCAATTTTAAAAAGACGTAAAGTTTGACAATTAAAGCACACATCTAATCAGAGTGTAAATGAATGGTAAAGTGCATGGGAGTGTGCATTTATATACATCATATGTGTACTTTTCATGCACAGCAGTAGAAGAAAGACTAATGTACATGTGAGTAAATACAGATGTTTACAGGGTAGAGAAATTAAGTACCGTCTGCCATGCTGGGATGAGGGGAGAATATAGCCTGCAGCAGAAAATTGTTCACTATGGTTTTACTCAGCGAAATTTACACAGTATCCTGTGTCTGTGTGAAAAGTCCACTGAAACACATAATGTTTTGTGTGTCACAATCAATGATAGAAAACATTTTCAATCTCCTGAACCAAGCGTTGTAGTGGCCACATGAGATTGGTTCTTTCCCCATGGTAGATCAGCCTGCTACGGCAAAGAACGCCGGCACAACGGCTTCAGTCTCGATCAGCGGAGTGCAGATCTATATCCGGGTTCCGTAGCCGTCGCAAAATCCGCCCTTGCTTAAAGTCCCTATTGTGTCAATAGTGAATACAAGATAGTATTATAAAAGTCTGCTGACACTCCCTTAAGCTATCCATAGAATTCAAACACTGTAGTAAAAGGGCACTGACAATTGCATCAAAGAGTGGGCAGACTTGAGTGAAACTACCTATGCTGCTTCTATATTCTGGCCAACCTTTGTGGAATTCTATGATCTTCCCTTTCAGGTGTCACAATAGGAATACTTACTTATCAATAAGGGTGGCCATTTTAAGCTCCCTTCAGATCCCCACAACTCCATGACATCGTCCATTTTACTGTTTTTAATTCTATGGAGCTGACATCATGGAAACTGACTGTGTGATCGAATGGATAAGGTGTCAGTCCTTGGTTCAGAAGATTAAAGAGACCCTTAACAATACTTTAACGCGTGTGCATTTTAAAAGTAGACAGCTGTTTCTTAAAAATTAACCTGAAAAAACATGAGGCTTCAATTAAAGGACTAGTATAATTCAACCTGACCGTGTGACCTAATCATATGGCATATAAAGGATAAGTTATATAACTTTGCTGCAGAATTTGAATAGACAAAAAATGACGTCATATGCTCTAATGTCCATAAACGTTTCTTCAACCACAATTGGATAATGTCATGAGGTAAAGGAGAGGTGTAAAGGGGAATTCAAAACGGCTAAGGAAGACAACCGTGCTGCTACGACAATCCAATGCATTTACTGGCCAACTTGATCATGCCATTCTTGCCCATCACGTTCCTTTGTTTTTTGTGATTGCCCGTATGGATGGTCGTCACTTTAAATGGTTCAGCCACACTGAATGGCTGGATGGCGTTATCACCTTTGTTTTTATGAAGAATGGTTTCGTGTACCCTATGTCAAAGGTGATAAGTTAGGAAGCATTGAAGCACCTTTTCTTTACATTTACAAAACTGGAATACACTTCTCATGGCTGCCGAGTATACACTTCCAGCTCATTTTCTAGAAGTTAGCCACTTTCCGTGACAAAAAACACTATTCCAACATGGCCCTGATCTTCGGATTGATTGTTGGAGAACCTTCAAGGGTGTTTCATGGGGGTGCTTGTTAATGTATCTTGCGGTATTTCCTACATAAAAACTTTCTTTAAAGTTGGTGCTTGTTAATATGAACTGGTAGCTGTTTCGTCAAAAGAAACCAGTTAAAGAACTTGGAACCTTTTCTTCATGACAATAAAGCAATTCAGTCATATGATGTTACCTAATATGAAGGGCCCCTAATGGAGAAATTCCTGACTACGGATCTGAAGACGAAGGACTGTAGTCCCTTCTTGCTTGTTTGACACTTGTGTTTATATCACTTGCAAGCTGTTTTTTACGGTCCGATACACAGGGCACCTGATTTTGGATAAGGTAATTGAGCATACCTTGTTCAATAACAGAGCTTTTGAATGTAACATAGTAGTAGTAATGTATGAAAGCAAACTAATAGGTGAGGTTTCTGACTTTGAGCCAGAACATTGAGGATCTGAGTCCCTTCATAAGTGTCTTCTGGTCGTGGTTTTTCATGTTATCTGGCTGCGGTTTTAGAAAGAACCTTGACAAAACTCACAAAACCACTGTCAAGGGACAAGCAAAACTCAACCTGACCATGTGAACTAATACATCAGGCAAATATTGGATAATTTAGTTCACTCTAGTATTAAGACTGACAGTTGGAGACCATTCATGGTTGTTTAGTGCTGGTGCTTTTTAATGTCACTTGCCAGCTGTTTCTCAGACAAAAACTTTCTTTTAAGCTGGTACTTGTTAACACGACTTGGTCACAGTTTCTGCAACAGAAACTTGAAACTAACACTCACAAGGCTTTGTTTAAGGGAATAACATAAGTCAACCCCAATGATGTCACCTAATATGAAAGGACACCTAATGGAGGAGCTTTCTGACTCCGGATCAAAAGATTGAGGACTTGAGTCTTTGCATAGTTGTGTGATGGTGGTGTTTTTTCATATCATCTTGCTGGTGTTACTAACACTGAAATCTGAGAAAAAAAACTCACCAAACTTCAGTCAAGGGGCTAACATTGCTCAGCCTGACCATACGGTCGAAACACCTGAGTTTGGATCTGGAGAGTGATTGAGCATGAGAGTTTTTCAATGACAGGGCTGTTTAACTCAACATGACAGCGGTTATTTGACATGGCACTGATCAACCGCTGTCAGTTCTCACAGCTCACTGTTCGGAGTCAGCCTTGTCATGCAATGACCACGTGGCCTAATGGATAAGGTGTCTGACTTCGGATCAGAAGACTGAGGGTTCGAGTCCCTTCGTGGTTGGAATTGTGCATTTCATCTGGACCAGCAACAATGGCAGATTTTGCAATGCCTATGGCACCTGGAAAAAAGTGTCTCAAGTGCTGGTGCTGTCACTGTAGAATCCAGCAGAGACTTTAAACAACAGTGGATTTTAATCGGGGTTTGTCAGCAAAGTAGTTAATTCAGTGTGAGTGCTCATTCGTCCTGCTCCCACTGGCAAAAGGAGTAGATGTCATAGATTTAGGGGAAATGGGAAACAGTTAACATTTGATTACAATATTCAAATTTGTTGTCATTATGCCAAGTACAGGAACAGAGCATAACCAAAAGAAATGTGCATCTTTTTAATAAACTTTACTTTGAGCAATTCAATTTTAAAAAGACGTAAAGTTTGACAATTAAAGCACACATCTAATCAGAGTGTAAATGAATGGTAAAGTGCATGGGAGTGTGCATTTATATACATCATATGTGTACTTTTCATGCACAGCAGTAGAAGAAAGACTAATGTACATGTGAGTAAATATAGATGTTTACAGGGTAGAGAAATTAAGTACCGTATGCCATGCTGGGATGAGGGGAGAATATAGCCTGCAGCAGAAAATTGTTCACTATGGTTTTACTCAGCGAAATTTACACAGTATCCTGTGTCTGTGTGAAAAGTCCACTGAAACACATAATGTTTTGTGTGTCACAATCAATGATAGAAAACATTTTCAATCTCCTGAACCAAGCGTTGTAGTGGCCACATGAGATTGGTTCTTTCCCCATGGTAGATCAGCCTGCTACGGCAAAGAACGCCGGCACAACGGCTTCAGTCTCGATCAGCGGAGTGCAGATCTATATCCGGGTTCCGTAGCCGTCGCAAAATCCGCCCTTGCTTAAAGTCCCTATTGTGTCAATAGTGAATACAAGATAGTATTATAAAAGTCTGCTGACACTCCCTTAAGCTATCCATAGAATTCAAACACTGTAGTAAAAGGGCACTGACAATTGCATCAAAGAGTGGGCAGACTTGAGTGAAACTACCTATGCTGCTTGTATATTCTGGCCAACCTTTGTGGAATTCTATGATCTTCCCTTTCAGGTGTCACAATAGGAATACTTACTTATCAATAAGGGTGGCCATTTTAAGCTCCCTTCAGATCCCCACAACTCCATGACATCGTCCATTTTACTGTTTTTAATTCTATGGAGCTGACATCATGGAAACTGACTGTGTGATCGAATGGATAAGGTGTCAGTCCTTGGTTCAGAAGATTAAAGAGACCCTTAACAATACTTTAACGCGTGTGCATTTTAAAAGTAGACAGCTGTTTCTTAAAAATTAACCTGAAAAAACATGAGGCTTCAATTAAAGGACTAGTATAATTCAACCTGACCGTGTGACCTAATCATATGGCATATAAAGGATAAGTTATATAACTTTGCTGCAGAATTTGAATAGACAAAAAATGACGTCATATGCTCTAATGTCCATAAACGTTTCTTCAACCACAATTGGATAATGTCATGAGGTAAAGGAGAGGTGTAAAGGGGAATTCAAAACGGCTAAGGAAGACAACCGTGCTGCTACGACAATCCAATGCATTTACTGGCCAACTTGATCATGCCATTCTTGCCCATCACGTTCCTTTGTTTTTTGTGATTGCCCGTATGGATGGTCGTCACTTTAAATGGTTCAGCCACACTGAATGGCTGGATGGCGTTATCACCTTTGTTTTTATGAAGAATGGTTTCGTGTACCCTATGTCAAAGGTGATACGTTAGGAAGCATTGAAGCACCTTTTCTTTACATTTACAAAACTGGAATACACTTCTCATGGCTGCCGTGTATACACTTCCAGCTCATTTTCTAGAAGTTAGCCACTTTCCGTGACAAAAAACACTATTCCAACATGGCCCTGATCTTCGGATTGATTGTTGGAGAACCTTCAAGGGTGTTTCATGGGGGTGCTTGTTAATGTATCTTGCGGTATTTCCTACATAAAAACTTTCTTTAAAGTTGGTGCTTGTTAATATGAACTGGTAGCTGTTTCGTCAAAAGAAACCAGTTAAAGAACTTGGAACCTTTTCTTCATGACAATAAAGCAATTCAGTCATATGATGTTACCTAATATGAAGGGCCCCTAATGGAGAAATTCCTGACTACGGATATGAAGACGAAGGACTGTAGTCCCTTCTTGCTTGTTTGACACTTGTGTTTATATCACTTGCAAGCTGTTTTTTACGGTCCGATACACAGGGCACCTGATTTTGGATAAGGTAATTGAGCATACCTTGTTCAATAACAGAGCTTTTGAATGTAACATAGTAGTAGTAATGTATGAAAGCAAACTAATAGGTGAGGTTTCTGACTTTGAGCCAGAACATTGAGGATCTGAGTCCCTTCATAAGTGTCTTCTGGTCGTGGTTTTTCATGTTATCTGGCTGCGGTTTTAGAAAGAACCTTGACAAAACTCACAAAACCACTGTCAAGGGACAAGCAAAACTCAACCTGACCATGTGAACTAATACATCAGGCAAATATTGGATAATTTAGTTGACTCAAGTATTAAGACTGACAGTTGGAGACCATTCATGGTTGTTTAGTGCTGGTGCTTTTTAATGTCACTTGCCAGCTGTTTCTCAGACAAAAACTTTCTTTTAAGCTGGTACTTGTTAACACGACTTGGTCACAGTTTCTGCAACAGAAACTTGAAACTAACACTCACAAGGCTTTGTTTAAGGGAATAACATAAGTCAACCCCAATGATGTCACCTAATATGAAAGGACACCTAATGGAGGAGCTTTCTGACTCCGGATCAAAAGATTGAGGACTTGAGTCTTTCCATAGTTGTGTGATGGTGGTGTTTTTTCATATCATCTTGCTGGTGTTACTAACACTGAAATCTGAGAAAAAAACTCACCAAACTTCAGTCAAGGGGCTAACATTGCTCAGCCTGACCATACGGTCGAAACACCTGAGTTTGGATCTGGAGAGTGATTGAGCATGAGAGTTTTTCAATGACAGGGCTGTTTAACTCAACATGACAGCGGGTATTTGACATGGCACTGATCAACCGCTGTCAGTTCTCACAGCTCACTGTTCGGAGTCAGCCTTGTAATGCAATGACCACGTGGCCTAATGGATAAGGCGTCTGACTTCGGATCAGAAGACTGAGGGTTCGAGTCCCTTCGTGGTTGGAATTGTGCATTTCATCTGGACCAGCAACAATGGCAGATTTTGCAATGCCTATGGCACCTGGAAAAAAGTGTCTCAAGTGCTGGTACTGTCAAATCCAGCAGAGACTTTAAACAACAGTGGATTTTAATCGGGGTTTGTCAGCAAAGCAGTTAATTCAGTGTGAGTGCTCATTCGTCCTGCTCCCACTGGCAAAAGGAGTAGATGTCATAGATTTAGGGGAAATGGGAAACAGTTAATATTTGATTACAATATTCAAATTTGTTGTCATTATGCCAAGTACAGGAACAGAGCATAACCAAAAGAAATGTGCATCTTTTTAATAAACTTTACTTTGAGCAATTCAATTTTAAAAAGACTTAAAGTTTGACAATTAAAGCACACATCTAATCAGAGTGTAAATGAATGGTAAAGTGCATGGGAGTGTGCATTTATATACATCATATGTGTACTTTTCATGCACAGCAGTAGAAGAAAGACTAATGTACATGTGAGTAAATATAGATGTTTACAGGGTAGAGAAATTAAGTACCGTATGCCATGCTGGGATGAGGGGAGAATATAGCCTGCAGCAGAAAATTGTTCACTATGGTTTTACTCAGCGAAATTTACACAGTATCCTGTGTCTGTGTGAAAAGTCCACAGAAACACATAATGTTTAGTGTGTCACAATCAATTATAGAAAACATTTTCAATCTCCTGTACCAAGCGTTGTAGTGGCCACGTGAGATTGGTTCTTTCCCCATGGTAGATCAGCCTGCTACGGCAAAGAACGCCGGCACAACGGCTTCAGTCTTGATCAGCGGAGTGCAGATCTATATCCGGGTGCCGTAGCCGTCGCAAAATCCGCCCTTGCTTAAAGTCCCTATTGTGTCAATAGTGAATACAAGATAGTATTATAAAAGTCTGCTGACACTCCCTTAAGCTATCCGTAGAATTCAAACACTGTAGTAAAAGGGCACTGACAATTGCATCAAAGAGTGGGCAGACTTGAGTGAAACTACCTATGCTGCTTGTATATTCTGGCCAACCTTTGTGGGATTCTATGATCTTCCCTTTCAGGTGTCACAATAGGAATACTTACTTATCAATAAGGGTGGCCATTTTAAGCTCCCTTCAGATCCCCACAACTCCATGACATCGTCCATTTTACTGTTTTTAATTCTATGGAGCTGACATCATGGAAACTGACTGTGTGATCGAATGGATAAGGTGTCAGTCCTTGGTTCAGAAGATTAAAGAGACCCTTAACAATACTTTAACGCGTGTGCATTTTAAAAGTAGACAGCTGTTTCTTAAAAATTAACCTGAAAAAACATGAGGCTTCAATTAAAGGACTAGTATAATTCAACCTGACCGTGTGACCTAATCATATGGCATATAAAGGATAAGTTATATAACTTTGCTGCAGAATTTGAATAGACAAAAAATGACGTCATATGCTCTAATGTCCATAAACGTTTCTTCAACCACAATTGGATAATGTCATGAGGTAAAGGAGAGGTGTAAAGGGGAATTCAAAACGGCTAAGGATGACAACCGTGCTGCTACGACAATCCAATGCATTTACTGGCCAACTTGATCATGCCATTCTTGCCCATCACGTTCCTTTGTTTTTTGTGATTGCCCGTATGGATGGTCGTCACTTTAAATGGTTCAGCCACACTGAATGGCTGGATGGCGTTATCACCTTTGTTTTTATGAAGAATGGTTTCGTGTACCCTATGTCAAAGGTGATACGTTAGGAAGCATTGAAGCACCTTTTCTTTACATTTACAAAACTGGAATACACTTCTCATGGCTGCCGTGTATACACTTCCAGCTCATTTTCTAGAAGTTAGCCACTTTCCGTGACAAAAAACACTATTCCAACATGGCCCTGATCTTCGGATTGATTGTTGGAGAACCTTCAAGGGTGTTTCATGGGGGTGCTTGTTAATGTATCTTGCGGTATTTCCAACATAAAAACTTTCTTTAAAGTTGGTGCTTGTTAATATGAACTGGTAGCTGTTTCGTCAAAAGAAACCAGTTAAAGAACTTGGAACCTTTTCTTCATGACAATAAAGCAATTCAGTCATATGATGTTACCTAATATGAAGGGCCCCTAATGGAGAAATTCCTGACTACGGATATGAAGACGAAGGACTGTAGTCCCTTCTTGCTTGTTTGACACTTGTGTTTATATCACTTGCAAGCTGTTTTTTACGGTCCGATACACAGGGCACCTGATTTTGGATAAGGTAATTGAGCATACCTTGTTCAATAACAGAGCTTTTGAATGTAACATAGTAGTAGTAATGTATGAAAGCAAACTAATAGGTGAGGTTTCTGACTTTGAGCCAGAACATTGAGGATCTGAGTCCCTTCATAAGTGTCTTCTGGTCGTGGTTTTTCATGTTATCTGGCTGCGGTTTTAGAAAGAACCTTGACAAAACTCACAAAACCACTGTCAAGGGACAAGCAAAACTCAACCTGACCATGTGAACTAATACATCAGGCAAATATTGGATAATTTAGTTGACTCAAGTATTAAGACTGACAGTTGGAGACCATTCATGGTTGTTTAGTGCTGGTGCTTTTTAATGTCACTTGCCAGCTGTTTCTCAGACAAAAACTTTCTTTTAAGCTGGTACTTGTTAACACGACTTGGTCACAGTTTCTGCAACAGAAACTTGAAACTAACACTCACAAGGCTTTGTTTAAGGGAATAACATAAGTCAACCCCAATGATGTCACCTAATATGAAAGGACACCTAATGGAGGAGCTTTCTGACTCCGGATCAAAAGATTGAGGACTTGAGTCTTTCCATAGTTGTGTGATGGTGGTGTTTTTTCATATCATCTTGCTGGTGTTACTAACACTGAAATCTGAGAAAAAAACTCACCAAACTTCAGTCAAGGGGCTAACATTGCTCAGCCTGACCATACGGTCGAAACACCTGAGTTTGGATCTGGAGAGTGATTGAGCATGAGAGTTTTTCAATGACAGGGCTGTTTAACTCAACATGACAGCGGGTATTTGACATGGCACTGATCAACCGCTGTCAGTTCTCACAGCTCACTGTTCGGAGTCAGCCTTGTCATGCAATGACCACGTGGCCTAATGGATAAGGCGTCTGACTTTGGATCAGAAGACTGAGGGTTCGAGTCCCTTCGTGGTTGGAATTGTGCATTTCATCTGGACCAGCAACAATGGCAGATTTTGCAATGCCTATGGCACCTGGAAAAAAGTGTCTCAAGTGCTGGTGCTGTCACTGTCAAATCCAGCAGAGACTTTAAACAACAGTGGATTTTAATCGGGGTTTGTCAGCAAAGTAGTTAATTCAGTGTGAGTGCTCATTCGTCCTGCTCCCACTGGCAAAAGGAGTAGATGTCATAGATTTAGGGGAAATGGGAAACAGTTAATATTTGATTACAATATTCAAATTTGTTGTCATTATGCCAAGTACAGGAACAGAGCATAACCAAAAGAAATGTGCATCTTTTTAATAAACTTTACTTTGAGCAATTCAATTTTAAAAAGACGTAAAGTTTGACAATTAAAGCACACATCTAATCAGAGTGTAAATGAATGGTAAAGTGCATGGGAGTGTGCATTTATATACATCATATGTGTACTTTTCATGCACAGCAGTAGAAGAAAGACTAATGTACATGTGAGTAAATATAGATGTTTACAGGGTAGAGAAATTAAGTACCGTATGCCATGCTGGGATGAGGGGAGAATATAGCCTGCAGCAGAAAATTGTTCACTATGGTTTTACTCAGCGAAATTTACACAGTATCCTGTGTCTGTGTGAAAAGTCCACTGAAACACATAATGTTTAGTGTGTCACAATCAATTGTAGAAAACATTTTCAATCTCCTGAACCAAGCGTTGTAGTGGCCACGTGAGATTGGTTCTTTCCCCATGGTAGATCAGCCTGCTACGGCAAAGAACGCCGGCACAACGGCTTCAGTCTTGATCAGCGGAGTGCAGATCTATATCCGGGTGCCGTAGCCGTCGCAAAATCCGCCCTTGCTTAAAGTCCCTATTGTGTCAATAGTGAATACAAGATAGTATTATAAAAGTCTGCTGACACTCCCTTAAGCTATCCGTAGAATTCAAACACTGTAGTAAAAGGGCACTGACAATTGCATCAAAGAGTGGGCAGACTTGAGTGAAACTACCTATGCTGCTTGTATATTCTGGCCAACCTTTGTGGGATTCTATGATCTTCCCTTTCAGGTGTCACAATAGGAATACTTACTTATCAATAAGGGTGGCCATTTTAAGCTCCCTTCAGATCCCCACAACTCCATGACATCGTCCATTTTACTGTTTTTAATTCTATGGAGCTGACATCATGGAAACTGACTGTGTGATCGAATGGATAAGGTGTCAGTCCTTGGTTCAGAAGATTAAAGAGACCCTTAACAATACTTTAACGCGTGTGCATTTTAAAAGTAGACAGCTGTTTCTTAAAAATTAACCTGAAAAAACATGAGGCTTCAATTAAAGGACTAGTATAATTCAACCTGACCGTGTGACCTAATCATATGGCATATAAAGGATAAGTTATATAACTTTGCTGCAGAATTTGAATAGACAAAAAATGACGTCATATGCTCTAATGTCCATAAACGTTTCTTCAACCACAATTGGATAATGTCATGAGGTAAAGGAGAGGTGTAAAGGGGAATTCAAAACGGCTAAGGATGACAACCGTGCTGCTACGACAATCCAATGCATTTACTGGCCAACTTGATCATGCCATTCTTGCCCATCACGTTCCTTTGTTTTTTGTGATTGCCCGTATGGATGGTCGTCACTTTAAATGGTTCAGCCACACTGAATGGCTGGATGGCGTTATCACCTTTGTTTTTATGAAGAATGGTTTCGTGTACCCTATGTCAAAGGTGATACGTTAGGAAGCATTGAAGCACCTTTTCTTTACATTTACAAAACTGGAATACACTTCTCATGGCTGCCGTGTATACACTTCCAGCTCATTTTCTAGAAGTTAGCCACTTTCCGTGACAAAAAACACTATTCCAACATGGCCCTGATCTTCGGATTGATTGTTGGAGAACCTTCAAGGGTGTTTCATGGGGGTGCTTGTTAATGTATCTTGCGGTATTTCCAACATAAAAACTTTCTTTAAAGTTGGTGCTTGTTAATATGAACTGGTAGCTGTTTCGTCAAAAGAAACCAGTTAAAGAACTTGGAACCTTTTCTTCATGACAATAAAGCAATTCAGTCATATGATGTTACCTAATATGAAGGGCCCCTAATGGAGAAATTCCTGACTACGGATATGAAGACGAAGGACTGTAGTCCCTTCTTGCTTGTTTGACACTTGTGTTTATATCACTTGCAAGCTGTTTTTTACGGTCCGATACACAGGGCACCTGATTTTGGATAAGGTAATTGAGCATACCTTGTTCAATAACAGAGCTTTTGAATGTAACATAGTAGTAGTAATGTATGAAAGCAAACTAATAGGTGAGGTTTCTGACTTTGAGCCAGAACATTGAGGATCTGAGTCCCTTCATAAGTGTCTTCTGGTCGTGGTTTTTCATGTTATCTGGCTGCGGTTTTAGAAAGAACCTTGACAAAACTCACAAAACCACTGTCAAGGGACAAGCAAAACTCAACCTGACCATGTGAACTAATACATCAGGCAAATATTGGATAATTTAGTTGACTCAAGTATTAAGACTGACAGTTGGAGACCATTCATGGTTGTTTAGTGCTGGTGCTTTTTAATGTCACTTGCCAGCTGTTTCTCAGACAAAAACTTTCTTTTAAGCTGGTACTTGTTAACACGACTTGGTCACAGTTTCTGCAACAGAAACTTGAAACTAACACTCACAAGGCTTTGTTTAAGGGAATAACATAAGTCAACCCCAATGATGTCACCTAATATGAAAGGACACCTAATGGAGGAGCTTTCTGACTCCGGATCAAAAGATTGAGGACTTGAGTCTTTCCATAGTTGTGTGATGGTGGTGTTTTTTCATATCATCTTGCTGGTGTTACTAACACTGAAATCTGAGAAAAAAACTCACCAAACTTCAGTCAAGGGGCTAACATTGCTCAGCCTGACCATACGGTCGAAACACCTGAGTTTGGATCTGGAGAGTGATTGAGCATGAGAGTTTTTCAATGACAGGGCTGTTTAACTCAACATGACAGCGGGTATTTGACATGGCACTGATCAACCGCTGTCAGTTCTCACAGCTCACTGTTCGGAGTCAGCCTTGTCATGCAATGACCACGTGGCCTAATGGATAAGGCGTCTGACTTCGGATCAGAAGACTGAGGGTTCGAGTCCCTTCGTGGTTGGAATTGTGCATTTCATCTGGACCAGCAACAATGGCAGATTTTGCAATGCCTATGGCACCTGGAAAAAAGTGTCTCAAGTGCTGGTGCTGTCACTGTCAAATCCAGCAGAGACTTTAAACAACAGTGGATTTTAATCAGGGTTTGTCAGCAAAGTAGTTAATTCAGTGTGAGTGCTCATTCGTCCTGCTCCCACTGGCAAAAGGAGTAGATGTCATAGATTTAGGGGAAATGGGAAACAGTTAATATTTGATTACAATATTCAAATTTGTTGTCATTATGCCAAGTACAGGAACAGAGCATAACCAAAAGAAATGTGCATCTTTTTAATAAACTTTACTTTGAGCAATTCAATTTTAAAAAGACGTAAAGTTTGACAATTAAAGCACACATCTAATCAGAGTGTAAATGAATGGTAAAGTGCATGGGAGTGTGCATTTATATACATCATATGTGTACTTTTCATGCACAGCAGTAGAAGAAAGACTAATGTACATGTGAGTAAATATAGATGTTTACAGGGTAGAGAAATTAAGTACCGTATGCCATGCTGGGATGAGGGGAGAATATAGCCTGCAGCAGAAAATTGTTCACTATGGTTTTACTCAGCGAAATTTACACAGTATCCTGTGTCTGTGTGAAAAGTCCACTGAAACACATAATGTTTAGTGTGTCACAATCAATTGTAGAAAACATTTTCAATCTCCTGAACCAAGCGTTGTAGTGGCCACGTGAGATTGGTTCTTTCCCCATGGTAGATCAGCCTGCTACGGCAAAGAACGCCGGCACAACGGCTTCAGTCTTGATCAGTGGAGTGCAGATCTATATCCGGGTGCCGTAGCCGTCGCAAAATCCGCCCTTGCTTAAAGTCCCTATTGTGTCAATAGTGAATACAAGATAGTATTATAAAAGTCTGCTGACACTCCCTTAAGCTATCCATAGAATTCAAACACTGTAGTAAAAGGGCACTGACAATTGCATCAAAGAGTGGGCAGACTTGAGTGAAACTACCTATGCTGCTTGTATATACTGGCCAACCTTTGTGGAATTCTATGATCTTCCCTTTCAGGTGTCACAATAGGAATACTTTCTTATCAATAAGGGTGGCCATTTTAAGCTCCCTTCAGATCCCCACAACTCCATGACATCGTCCATTTTACTGTTTTTAATTCTATGGAGCTGACATCATGGAAACTGACTGTGTGATCGAATGGATAAGGTGTCAGTCCTTGGTTCAGAAGATTAAAGAGACCCTTAACAATACTTTAACGCGTGTGCATTTTAAAAGTAGACAGCTGTTTCTTAAAAATTAACCTGAAAAAACATGAGGCTTCAATTAAAGGACTAGTATAATTCAACCTGACTGTGTGACCTAATCATATGGCATATAAAGGATAAGTTATATAACTTTGCTGCAGAATTTGAATAGACAAAAAATGACGTCATATGCTCTAATGTCCATAAACGTTTCTTCAACCACAATTGGATAATGTCATGAGGTAAAGGAGAGGTGTAAAGGGGAATTCAAAACGGCTAAGGAAGACAACCGTGCTGCTACGACAATCCAATGCATTTACTGGCCAACTTGATCATGCCATTCTTGCCCATCACGTTCCTTTGTTTTTTGTGATTGCCCGTATGGATGGTCGTCACTTTAAATGGTTCAGCCACACTGAATGGCTGGATGGCGTTATCACCTTTGTTTTTATGAAGAATGGTTTCGTGTACCCTATGTCAAAGGTGATACGTTAGGAAGCATTGAAGCACCTTTTCTTTACATTTACAAAACTGGAATACACTTCTCATGGCTGCCGTGTATACACTTCCAGCTCATTTTCTAGAAGTTAGCCACTTTCTGTGACAAAAAACACTATTCCAACATGGCCCTGATCTTCTGATTGATTGTTGGAGAACCTTCAAGGGTGTTTCATGGGGGTGCTTGTTAATGTATCTTGCGGTATTTCCTACATAAAAACTTTCTTTAAAGTTGGTGCTTGTTAATATGAACTGGTAGCTGTTTCGTCAAAAGAAACCAGTTAAAGAACTTGGAACCTTTTCTTCATGACAATAAAGCAATTCAGTCATATGATGTTACCTAATATGAAGGGCCCCTAATGGAGAAATTCCTGACTACGGATCTGAAGACGAAGGACTGTAGTCCCTTCTTGCTTGTTTGACACTTGTGTTTATATCACTTGCAAGCTGTTTTTTACGGTCCGATACACAGGGCACCTGATTTTGGATAAGGTAATTGAGCATACCTTGTTCAATAACAGAGCTTTTGAATGTAACATAGTAGTAGTAATGTATGAAAGCAAACTAATAGGTGAGGTTTCTGACTTTGAGCCAGAACATTGAGGATCTGAGTCCCTTCATAAGTGTCTTCTGGTCGTGGTTTTTCATGTTATCTGGCTGCGGTTTTAGAAAGAACCTTGACAAAACTCACAAAACCACTGTCAAGGGACAAGCAAAACTCAACCTGACCATGTGAACTAATACATCAGGCAAATATTGGATAATTTAGTTCACTCTAGTATTAAGACTGACAGTTGGAGACCATTCATGGTTGTTTAGTGCTGGTGCTTTTTAATGTCACTTGCCAGCTGTTTCTCAGACAAAAACTTTCTTTTAAGCTGGTACTTGTTAACACGACTTGGTCACAGTTTCTGCAACAGAAACTTGAAACTAACACTCACAAGGCTTTGTTTAAGGGAATAACATAAGTCAACCCCAATGATGTCACCTAATATGAAAGGACACCTAATGGAGGAGCTTTCTGACTCCGGATCAAAAGATTGAGGACTTGAGTCTTTGCATAGTTGTGTGATGGTGGTGTTTTTTCATATCATCTTGCTGGTGTTACTAACACTGAAATCTGAGAAAAAAACTCACCAAACTTCAGTCAAGGGGCTAACATTGCTCAGCCTGACCATACGGTCGAAACACCTGAGTTTGGATCTGGAGAGTGATTGAGCATGAGAGTTTTTCAATGACAGGGCTGTTTAACTCAACATGACAGCGGGTATTTGACATGGCACTGATCAACCGCTGTCAGTTCTCACAGCTCACTGTTCGGAGTGAGCCTTATCATGCTATGACCAAGTGGCCTAATGGATAAGGCGTCTGACTTCGGATCAGAAGACTGAAGGTTCGAGTCCCTTCGTGGTTGGAATTGTGCATTTCATCTGGACCAGCAACAATGGCAGATTTTGCAATGCCTATGGCACCTGGAAAAAAGTGTCTCAAGTGCTGGTGCTGTCACTGTCAAATCCAGCAGAGACTTTAAACAACAGTGGATTTTAATCGGGGTTTGTCAGCAAAGTAGTTAATTCAGTGTGAGTGCTCATTCGTCCTGCTCCCACTGGCAAAAGGAGTAGATGTCATAGATTTAGGGGAAGTGGGAAACAGTTAATATTTGATTACAATATTCAAATTTATTGTCATTATGCCAAGTACAGGAACAGAGCATAACCAAAAGAAATGTGCATCTTTTTAATAAACTTTACTTTGAACAATTCAATTTTAAAAAGACGTGAAGTTTGACAATTAAAGCACACATCTAATCAGAGTGTAAATGAATGGTAAAGTGCATGGGAGTGTGCATTTATATACATCATATGTGTACTTTTCATGCACAGCAGTAGAAGAAAGACTAATGTACATGTGAGTAAATATAGATGTTTACAGGGTAGAGAAATTAAGTACCGTATGCCATGCTGGGATGAGGGGAGAATATAGCCTGCAGCAGAAAATTGTTCACTATGGTTTTACTCAGCGAAATTTACACAGTATCCTGTGTCTGTGTGAAAAGTCCACAGAAACACATAATGTTTAGTGTGTCACAATCAATTATAGAAAACATTTTCAATCTCCTGTACCAAGCGTTGTAGTGGCCACGTGAGATTGGTTCTTTCCCCATGGTAGATCAGCCTGCTACGGCAAAGAACGCCGGCACAACGGCTTCAGTCTTGATCAGCGGAGTGCAGATCTATATCCGGGTGCCGTAGCCGTCGCAAAATCCGCCCTTGCTTAAAGTCCCTATTGTGTCAATAGTGAATACAAGATAGTATTATAAAAGTCTGCTGACACTCCCTTAAGCTATCCGTAGAATTCAAACACTGTAGTAAAAGGGCACTGACAATTGCATCAAAGAGTGGGCAGACTTGAGTGAAACTACCTATGCTGCTTGTATATTCTGGCCAACCTTTGTGGAATTCTATGATCTTCCCTTTCAGGTGTCACAATAGGAATACTTACTTATCAATAAGGGTGGCCATTTTAAGCTCCCTTCAGATCCCCACAACTCCATGACATCGTCCATTTTACTGTTTTTAATTCTATGGAGCTGACATCATGGAAACTGACTGTGTGATCGAATGGATAAGGTGTCAGTCCTTGGTTCAGAAGATTAAAGAGACCCTTAACAATACTTTAACGCGTGTGCATTTTAAAAGTAGACAGCTGTTTCTTAAAAATTAACCTGAAAAAACATGAGGCTTCAATTAAAGGACTAGTATAATTCAACCTGACCGTGTGACCTAATCATATGGCATATAAAGGATAAGTTATATAACTTTGCTGCAGAATTTGAATAGACAAAAAATGACGTCATATGCTCTAATGTCCATAAACGTTTCTTCAACCACAATTGGATAATGTCATGAGGTAAAGGAGAGGTGTAAAGGGGAATTCAAAACGGCTAAGGAAGACAACCGTGCTGCTACGACAATCCAATGCATTTACTGGCCAACTTGATCATGCCATTCTTGCCCATCACGTTCCTTTGTTTTTTGTGATTGCCCGTATGGATGGTCGTCACTTTAAATGGTTCAGCCACACTGAATGGCTGGATGGCGTTATCACCTTTGTTTTTATGAAGAATGGTTTCGTGTACCCTATGTCAAAGGTGATACGTTAGGAAGCATTGAAGCACCTTTTCTTTACATTTACAAAACTGGAATACACTTCTCATGGCTGCCGTGTATACACTTCCAGCTCATTTTCGAGAAGTTAGCCACTTTCCGTGACAAAAAACACTATTCCAACATGGCCCTGATCTTCGGATTGATTGTTGGAGAACCTTCAAGGGTGTTTCATGGGGGTGCTTGTTAATGTATCTTGCGGTATTTCCTACATAAAAACTTTCTTTAAAGTTGGTGCTTGTTAATATGAACTGGTAGCTGTTTCGTCAAAAGAAACCAGTTAAAGAACTTGGAACCTTTTCTTCATGACAATAAAGCAATTCAGTCATATGATGTTACCTAATATGAAGGGCCCCTAATGGAGAAATTCCTGACTACGGATATGAAGACGAAGGACTGTAGTCCCTTCTTGCTTGTTTGACACTTGTGTTTATATCACTTGCAAGCTGTTTTTTACGGTCCGATACACAGGGCACCTGATTTTGGATAAGGTAATTGAGCATACCTTGTTCAATAACAGAGCTTTTGAATGTAACATAGTAGTAGTAATGTATGAAAGCAAAGTAATAGGTGAGGTTTCTGACTTTGAGCCAGAACATTGAGGATCTGAGTCCCTTCATAAGTGTCTTCTGGTCGTGGTTTTTCATGTTATCTGGCTGCGGTTTTAGAAAGAACCTTGACAAAACTCACAAAACCACTGTCAAGGGACAAGCAAAACTCAACCTGACCATGTGAACTAATACATCAGGCAAATATTGGATAATTTAGTTGACTCAAGTATTAAGACTGACAGTTGGAGACCATTCATGGTTGTTTAGTGCTGGTGCTTTTTAATGTCACTTGCCAGCTGTTTCTCAGACAAAAACTTTCTTTTAAGCTGGTACTTGTTAACACGACTTGGTCACAGTTTCTGCAACAGAAACTTGAAACTAACACTCACAAGGCTTTGTTTAAGGGAATAACATAAGTCAACCCCAATGATGTCACCTAATATGAAAGGACACCTAATGGAGGAGCTTTCTGACTCCGGATCAAAAGATTGAGGACTTGAGTCTTTGCATAGTTGTGTGATGGTGGTGTTTTTTCATATCATCTTGCTGGTGTTACTAACACTGAAATCTGAGAAAAAAACTCACCAAACTTCAGTCAAGGGGCTAACATTGCTCAGCCTGACCATACGGTCGAAACACCTGAGTTTGGATCTGGAGAGTGATTGAGCATGAGAGTTTTTCAATGACAGGGCTGTTTAACTCAACATGACAGCGGGTATTTGACATGGCACTGATCAACCGCTGTCAGTTCTCACAGCTCACTGTTCGGAGTCAGCCTTGTCATGCAATGACCACGTGGCCTAATGGATAAGGCGTCTGACTTCGGATCAGAAGACTGAGGGTTCGAGTCCCTTCGTGGTTGGAATTGTGCATTTCATCTGGACCAGCAACAATGGCAGATTTTGCAATGCCTATGGCACCTGGAAAAAAGTGTCTCAAGTGCTGGTGCTGTCACTGTCAAATCCAGCAGAGACTTTAAACAACAGTGGATTTTAATCGGGGTTTGTCAGCAAAGTAGTTAATTCAGTGTGAGTGCTCATTCGTCCTGCTCCCACTGGCAAAAGGAGTAGATGTCATAGATTTAGGGGAAATGGGAAACAGTTAATATTTGATTACAATATTCAAATTTGTTGTCATTATGCCAAGTACAGGAACAGAGCATAACCAAAAGAAATGTGCATCTTTTTAATAAACTTTACTTTGAGCAATTCAATTTTAAAAAGACGTAAAGTTTGACAATTAAAGCACACATCTAATCAGAGTGTAAATGAATGGTAAAGTGCATGGGAGTGTGCATTTATATACATCATATGTGTACTTTTCATGCACAGCAGTAGAAGAAAGACTAATGTACATGTGAGTAAATATAGATGTTTACAGGGTAGAGAAATTAAGTACCGTATGCCATGCTGGGATGAGGGGAGAATATAGCCTGCAGCAGAAAATTGTTCACTATGGTTTTACTCAGCGAAATTTACACAGTATCCTGTGTCTGTGTGAAAAGTCCACTGAAACACATAATGTTTAGTGTGTCACAATCAATTGTAGAAAACATTTTCAATCTCCTGAACCAAGCGTTGTAGTGGCCACGTGAGATTGGTTCTTTCCCCATGGTAGATCAGCCTGCTACGGCAAAGAACGCCGGCACAACGGCTTCAGTCTTGATCAGTGGAGTGCAGATCTATATCCGGGTGCCGTAGCCGTCGCAAAATCCGCCCTTGCTTAAAGTCCCTATTGTGTCAATAGTGAATACAAGATAGTATTATAAAAGTCTGCTGACACTCCCTTAAGCTATCCATAGAATTCAAACACTGTAGTAAAAGGGCACTGACAATTGCATCAAAGAGTGGGCAGACTTGAGTGAAACTACCTATGCTGCTTGTATATACTGGCCAACCTTTGTGGAATTCTATGATCTTCCCTTTCAGGTGTCACAATAGGAATACTTTCTTATCAATAAGGGTGGCCATTTTAAGCTCCCTTCAGATCCCCACAACTCCATGACATCGTCCATTTTACTGTTTTTAATTCTATGGAGCTGACATCATGGAAACCGACTGCGTGATCGAATGGATAAGGTGTCAGTCCTTGGTTCAGAAGATTAAAGAGACCCTTAACAATACTTTAACGCGTGTGCATTTTAAAAGTAGACAGCTGTTTCTTAAAAATTAACCTGAAAAAACATGAGGCTTCAATTAAAGGACTAGTATAATTCAACCTGACTGTGTGACCTAATCATATGGCATATAAAGGATAAGTTATATAACTTTGCTGCAGAATTTGAATAGACAAAAAATGACGTCATATGCTCTAATGTCCATAAACGTTTCTTCAACCACAATTGGATAATGTCATGAGGTAAAGGAGAGGTGTAAAGGGGAATTCAAAACGGCTAAGGAAGACAACCGTGCTGCTACGACAATCCAATGCATTTACTGGCCAACTTGATCATGCCATTCTTGCCCATCACGTTCCTTTGTTTTTTGTGATTGCCCGTATGGATGGTCGTCACTTTAAATGGTTCAGCCACACTGAATGGCTGGATGGCGTTATCACCTTTGTTTTTATGAAGAATGGTTTCGTGTACCCTATGTCAAAGGTGATACGTTAGGAAGCATTGAAGCACCTTTTCTTTACATTTACAAAACTGGAATACACTTCTCATGGCTGCCGTGTATACACTTCCAGCTCATTTTCTAGAAGTTAGCCACTTTCTGTGACAAAAAACACTATTCCAACATGGCCCTGATCTTCGGATTGATTGTTGGAGAACCTTCAAGGGTGTTTCATGGGGGTGCTTGTTAATGTATCTTGCGGTATTTCCTACATAAAAACTTTCTTTAAAGTTGGTGCTTGTTAATATGAACTGGTAGCTGTTTCGTCAAAAGAAACCAGTTAAAGAACTTGGAACCTTTTCTTCATGACAATAAAGCAATTCAGTCATATGATGTTACCTAATATGAAGGGCCCCTAATGGAGAAATTCCTGACTACGGATCTGAAGACGAAGGACTGTAGTCCCTTCTTGCTTGTTTGACACTTGTGTTTATATCACTTGCAAGCTGTTTTTTACGGTCCGATACACAGGGCACCTGATTTTGGATAAGGTAATTGAGCATACCTTGTTCAATAACAGAGCTTTTGAATGTAACATAGTAGTAGTAATGTATGAAAGCAAACTAATAGGTGAGGTTTCTGACTTTGAGCCAGAACATTGAGGATCTGAGTCCCTTCATAAGTGTCTTCTGGTCGTGGTTTTTCATGTTATCTGGCTGCGGTTTTAGAAAGAACCTTGACAAAACTCACAAAACCACTGTCAAGGGACAAGCAAAACTCAACCTGACCATGTGAACTAATACATCAGGCAAATATTGGATAATTTAGTTCACTCTAGTATTAAGACTGACAGTTGGAGACCATTCATGGTTGTTTAGTGCTGGTGCTTTTTAATGTCACTTGCCAGCTGTTTCTCAGACAAAAACTTTCTTTTAAGCTGGTACTTGTTAACACGACTTGGTCACAGTTTCTGCAACAGAAACTTGAAACTAACACTCACAAGGCTTTGTTTAAGGGAATAACATAAGTCAACCCCAATGATGTCACCTAATATGAAAGGACACCTAATGGAGGAGCTTTCTGACTCCGGATCAAAAGATTGAGGACTTGAGTCTTTGCATAGTTGTGTGATGGTGGTGTTTTTTCATATCATCTTGCTGGTGTTACTAACACTGAAATCTGAGAAAAAAACTCACCAAACTTCAGTCAAGGGGCTAACATTGCTCAGCCTGACCATACAGTCGAAACACCTGAGTTTGGATCTGGAGAGTGATTGAGCATGAGAGTTTTTCAATGACAGGGCTGTGTAACTCAACATGACAGCTTTTATTTGACATGGCACTGATCAACCGCTGTCCGTTCTCACAGCTCACTGTTCGGAGTCAGCCTTGTCATGCAATGACCAAGTGGCCTAATGGATAAGGCGTCTGACTTCGGATCAGGAGACTGAGGGTTCGAGTCCCTTCATGGTTGGAATTGTGCATTTCATCTGGACCAGCAACAATGGCAGATTTTGCAATGCCTATGGCACCTGGAAAAAAGTGTCTCAAGTGCTGGTGCTGTCACTGTCAAATCCAGCAGAGACTTTAAACAACAGTGGATTTTAATCGGGGTTTGTCAGCAAAGTAGTTAATTCAGTGTGAGTGCTCATTCGTCCTGCTCCCACTGGCAAAAGGAGTAGATGTCATAGATTTAGGGGAAGTGGGAAACAGTTAATATTTGATTACAATATTCAAATTTATTGTCATTATGCCAAGTACAGGAACAGAGCATAACCAAAAGAAATGTGCATCTTTTTAATAAACTTTACTTTGAACAATTCAATTTTAAAAAGACGTGAAGTTTGACAATTAAAGCACACATCTAATCAGAGTGTAAATGAATGGTAAAGTGCATGGGAGTGTGCATTTATATACATCATATGTGTACTTTTCATGCACAGCAGTAGAAGAAAGACTAATGTACATGTGAGTAAATATAGATGTTTACAGGGTAGAGAAATTAAGTACCGTATGCCATGCTGGGATGAGGGGAGAATATAGCCTGCAGCAGAAAATTGTTCACTATGGTTTTACTCAGCGAAATTTACACAGTATCCTGTGTCTGTGTGAAAAGTCCACAGAAACACATAATGTTTAGTGTGTCACAATCAATTATAGAAAACATTTTCAATCTCCTGTACCAAGCGTTGTAGTGGCCACGTGAGATTGGTTCTTTCCCCATGGTAGATCAGCCTGCTACGGCAAAGAACGCCGGCACAACGGCTTCAGTCTTGATCAGCGGAGTGCAGATCTATATCCGGGTGCCGTAGCCGTCGCAAAATCCGCCCTTGCTTAAAGTCCCTATTGTGTCAATAGTGAATACAAGATAGTATTATAAAAGTCTGCTGACACTCCCTTAAGCTATCCGTAGAATTCAAACACTGTAGTAAAAGGGCACTGACAATTGCATCAAAGAGTGGGCAGACTTGAGTGAAACTACCTATGCTGCTTGTATATTCTGGCCAACCTTTGTGGAATTCTATGATCTTCCCTTTCAGGTGTCACAATAGGAATACTTACTTATCAATAAGGGTGGCCATTTTAAGCTCCCTTCAGATCCCCACAACTCCATGACATCGTCCATTTTACTGTTTTTAATTCTATGGAGCTGACATCATGGAAACTGACTGTGTGATCGAATGGATAAGGTGTCAGTCCTTGGTTCAGAAGATTAAAGAGACCCTTAACAATACTTTAACGCGTGTGCATTTTAAAAGTAGACAGCTGTTTCTTAAAAATTAACCTGAAAAAACATGAGGCTTCAATTAAAGGACTAGTATAATTCAACCTGACCGTGTGACCTAATCATATGGCATATAAAGGATAAGTTATATAACTTTGCTGCAGAATTTGAATAGACAAAAAATGACGTCATATGCTCTAATGTCCATAAACGTTTCTTCAACCACAATTGGATAATGTCATGAGGTAAAGGAGAGGTGTAAAGGGGAATTCAAAACGGCTAAGGAAGACAACCGTGCTGCTACGACAATCCAATGCATTTACTGGCCAACTTGATCATGCCATTCTTGCCCATCACGTTCCTTTGTTTTTTGTGATTGCCCGTATGGATGGTCGTCACTTTAAATGGTTCAGCCACACTGAATGGCTGGATGGCGTTATCACCTTTGTTTTTATGAAGAATGGTTTCGTGTACCCTATGTCAAAGGTGATACGTTAGGAAGCATTGAAGCACCTTTTCTTTACATTTACAAAACTGGAATACACTTCTCATGGCTGCCGTGTATACACTTCCAGCTCATTTTCTAGAAGTTAGCCACTTTCCGTGACAAAAAACACTATTCCAACATGGCCCTGATCTTCGGATTGATTGTTGGAGAACCTTCAAGGGTGTTTCATGGGGGTGCTTGTTAATGTATCTTGCGGTATTTCCTACATAAAAACTTTCTTTAAAGTTGGTGCTTGTTAATATGAACTGGTAGCTGTTTCGTCAAAAGAAACCAGTTAAAGAACTTGGAACCTTTTCTTCATGACAATAAAGCAATTCAGTCATATGATGTTACCTAATATGAAGGGCCCCTAATGGAGAAATTCCTGACTACGGATATGAAGACGAAGGACTGTAGTCCCTTCTTGCTTGTTTGACACTTGTGTTTATATCACTTGCAAGCTGTTTTTTACGGTCCGATACACAGGGCACCTGATTTTGGATAAGGTAATTGAGCATACCTTGTTCAATAACAGAGCTTTTGAATGTAACATAGTAGTAGTAATGTATGAAAGCAAAGTAATAGGTGAGGTTTCTGACTTTGAGCCAGAACATTGAGGATCTGAGTCCCTTCATAAGTGTCTTCTGGTCGTGGTTTTTCATGTTATCTGGCTGCGGTTTTAGAAAGAACCTTGACAAAACTCACAAAACCACTGTCAAGGGACAAGCAAAACTCAACCTGACCATGTGAACTAATACATCAGGCAAATATTGGATAATTTAGTTGACTCAAGTATTAAGACTGACAGTTGGAGACCATTCATGGTTGTTTAGTGCTGGTGCTTTTTAATGTCACTTGCCAGCTGTTTCTCAGACAAAAACTTTCTTTTAAGCTGGTACTTGTTAACACGACTTGGTCACAGTTTCTGCAACAGAAACTTGAAACTAACACTCACAAGGCTTTGTTTAAGGGAATAACATAAGTCAACCCCAATGATGTCACCTAATATGAAAGGACACCTAATGGAGGAGCTTTCTGACTCCGGATCAAAAGATTGAGGACTTGAGTCTTTGCATAGTTGTGTGATGGTGGTGTTTTTTCATATCATCTTGCTGGTGTTACTAACACTGAAATCTGAGAAAAAAACTCACCAAACTTCAGTCAAGGGGCTAACATTGCTCAGCCTGACCATACGGTCGAAACACCTGAGTTTGGATCTGGAGAGTGATTGAGCATGAGAGTTTTTCAATGACAGGGCTGTTTAACTCAACATGACAGCGGGTATTTGACATGGCACTGATCAACCGCTGTCAGTTCTCACAGCTCACTGTTCGGAGTGAGCCTTATCATGCAATGACCAAGTGGCCTAATGGATAAGGCGTCTGACTTCGGATCAGAAGACTGAAGGTTCGAGTCCCTTCGTGGTTGGAATTGTGCATTTCATCTGGACCAGCAACAATGGCAGATTTTGCAATGCCTATGGCACCTGGAAAAAAGTGTCTCAAGTGCTGGTGCTGTCACTGTCAAATCCAGCAGAGACTTTAAACAACAGTGGATTTTAATCGGGGTTTGTCAGCAAAGTAGTTAATTCAGTGTGAGTGCTCATTCGTCCTGCTCCCACTGGCAAAAGGAGTAGATGTCATAGATTTAGGGGAAGTGGGAAACAGTTAATATTTGATTACAATATTCAAATTTATTGTCATTATGCCAAGTACAGGAACAGAGCATAACCAAAAGAAATGTGCATCTTTTTAATAAACTTTACTTTGAACAATTCAATTTTAAAAAGACGTGAAGTTTGACAATTAAAGCACACATCTAATCAGAGTGTAAATGAATGGTAAAGTGCATGGGAGTGTGCATTTATATACATCATATGTGTACTTTTCATGCACAGCAGTAGAAGAAAGACTAATGTACATGTGAGTAAATATAGATGTTTACAGGGTAGAGAAATTAAGTACCGTATGCCATGCTGGGATGAGGGGAGAATATAGCCTGCAGCAGAAAATTGTTCACTATGGTTTTACTCAGCGAAATTTACACAGTATCCTGTGTCTGTGTGAAAAGTCCACAGAAACACATAATGTTTAGTGTGTCACAATCAATTATAGAAAACATTTTCAATCTCCTGTACCAAGCGTTGTAGTGGCCACGTGAGATTGGTTCTTTCCCCATGGTAGATCAGCCTGCTACGGCAAAGAACGCCGGCACAACGGCTTCAGTCTTGATCAGCGGAGTGCAGATCTATATCCGGGTGCCGTAGCCGTCGCAAAATCCGCCCTTGCTTAAAGTCCCTATTGTGTCAATAGTGAATACAAGATAGTATTATAAAAGTCTGCTGACACTCCCTTAAGCTATCCGTAGAATTCAAACACTGTAGTAAAAGGGCACTGACAATTGCATCAAAGAGTGGGCAGACTTGAGTGAAACTACCTATGCTGCTTGTATTTTCTGGCCAACCTTTGTGGAATTCTATGATCTTCCCTTTCAGGTGTCACAATAGGAATACTTACTTATCAATAAGGGTGGCCATTTTAAGCTCCCTTCAGATCCCCACAACTCCATGACATCGTCCATTTTACTGTTTTTAATTCTATGGAGCTGACATCATGGAAACTGACTGTGTGATCGAATGGATAAGGTGTCAGTCCTTGGTTCAGAAGATTAAAGAGACCCTTAACAATACTTTAACGCGTGTGCATTTTAAAAGTAGACAGCTGTTTCTTAAAAATTAACCTGAAAAAACATGAGGCTTCAATTAAAGGACTAGTATAATTCAACCTGACCGTGTGACCTAATCATATGGCATATAAAGGATAAGTTATATAACTTTGCTGCAGAATTTGAATAGACAAAAAATGACGTCATATGCTCTAATGTCCATAAACGTTTCTTCAACCACAATTGGATAATGTCATGAGGTAAAGGAGAGGTGTAAAGGGGAATTCAAAACGGCTAAGGAAGACAACCGTGCTGCTACGACAATCCAATGCATTTACTGGCCAACTTGATCATGCCATTCTTGCCCATCACGTTCCTTTGTTTTTTGTGATTGCCCGTATGGATGGTCGTCACTTTAAATGGTTCAGCCACACTGAATGGCTGGATGGCGTTATCACCTTTGTTTTTATGAAGAATGGTTTCGTGTACCCTATGTCAAAGGTGATACGTTAGGAAGCATTGAAGCACCTTTTCTTTACATTTACAAAACTGGAATACACTTCTCATGGCTGCCGTGTATACACTTCCAGCTCATTTTCTAGAAGTTAGCCACTTTCCGTGACAAAAAACACTATTCCAACATGGCCCTGATCTTCGGATTGATTGTTGGAGAACCTTCAAGGGTGTTTCATGGGGGTGCTTGTTAATGTATCTTGCGGTATTTCCTACATAAAAACTTTCTTTAAAGTTGGTGCTTGTTAATATGAACTGGTAGCTGTTTCGTCAAAAGAAACCAGTTAAAGAACTTGGAACCTTTTCTTCATGACAATAAAGCAATTCAGTCATATGATGTTACCTAATATGAAGGGCCCCTAATGGAGAAATTCCTGACTACGGATCTGAAGACGAAGGACTGTAGTCCCTTCTTGCTTGTTTGACACTTGTGTTTATATCACTTGCAAGCTGTTTTTTACGGTCCGATACACAGGGCACCTGATTTTGGATAAGGTAATTGAGCATACCTTGTTCAATAACAGAGCTTTTGAATGTAACATAGTAGTAGTAATGTATGAAAGCAAACTAATAGGTGAGGTTTCTGACTTTGAGCCAGAACATTGAGGATCTGAGTCCCTTCATAAGTGTCTTCTGGTCGTGGTTTTTCATGTTATCTGGCTGCGGTTTTAGAAAGAACCTTGACAAAACTCACAAAACCACTGTCAAGGGACAAGCAAAACTCAACCTGACCATGTGAACTAATACATCAGGCAAATATTGGATAATTTAGTTCACTCTAGTATTAAGACTGACAGTTGGAGACCATTCATGGTTGTTTAGTGCTGGTGCTTTTTAATGTCACTTGCCAGCTGTTTCTCAGACAAAAACTTTCTTTTAAGCTGGTACTTGTTAACACGACTTGGTCACAGTTTCTGCAACAGAAACTTGAAACTAACACTCACAAGGCTTTGTTTAAGGGAATAACATAAGTCAACCCCAATGATGTCACCTAATATGAAAGGACACCTAATGGAGGAGCTTTCTGACTCCGGATCAAAAGATTGAGGACTTGAGTCTTTGCATAGTTGTGTGATGGTGGTGTTTTTTCATATCATCTTGCTGGTGTTACTAACACTGAAATCTGAGAAAAAAACTCACCAAACTTCAGTCAAGGGGCTAACATTGCTCAGCCTGACCATACAGTCGAAACACCTGAGTTTGGATCTGGAGAGTGATTGAGCATGAGAGTTTTTCAATGACAGGGCTGTGTAACTCAACATGACAGCGGTTATTTGACATGGCACTGATCAACCGCTGTCCGTTCTCACAGCTCACTGTTCGGAGTCAGCCTTGTCATGCAATGACCAAGTGGCCTAATGGATAAGGCGTCTGACTTCGAATCAGGAGACTGAGGGTTCGAGTCCCTTCATGGTTGGAATTGTGCATTTCATCTGGACCAGCAACAATGGCAGATTTTGCAATGCCTATGGCACCTGGAAAAAAGTGTCTCAAGTGCTGGTGCTGTCACTGTCAAATCCAGCAGAGACTTTAAACAACAGTGGATTTTAATCGGGGTTTGTCAGCAAAGTAGTTAATTCAGTGTGAGTGCTCATTCGTCCTGCTCCCACTGGCAAAAGGAGTAGATGTCATAGATTTAGGGGAAGTGGGAAACAGTTAATATTTGATTACAATATTCAAATTTATTGTCATTATGCCAAGTACAGGAACAGAGCATAACCAAAAGAAATGTGCATCTTTTTAATAAACTTTACCTTGAACAATTCAATTTTAAAAAGACGTGAAGTTTGACAATTAAAGCACACATCTAATCAGAGTGTAAATGAATGGTAAAGTGCATGGGAGTGTGCATTTATATACATCATATGTGTACTTTTCATGCACAGCAGTAGAAGAAAGACTAATGTACATGTGAGTAAATATAGATGTTTACAGGGTAGAGAAATTAAGTACCGTATGCCATGCTGGGATGAGGGGAGAATATAGCCTGCAGCAGAAAATTGTTCACTATGGTTTTACTCAGCGAAATTTACACAGTATCCTGTGTCTGTGTGAAAAGTCCACAGAAACACATAATGTTTAGTGTGTCACAATCAATTATAGAAAACATTTTCAATCTCCTGTACCAAGCGTTGTAGTGGCCACGTGAGATTGGTTCTTTCCCCATGGTAGATCAGCCTGCTACGGCAAAGAACGCCGGCACAACGGCTTCAGTCTTGATCAGCGGAGTGCAGATCTATATCCGGGTGCCGTAGCCGTCGCAAAATCCGCCCTTGCTTAAAGTCCCTATTGTGTCAATAGTGAATACAAGATAGTATTATAAAAGTCTGCTGACACTCCCTTAAGCTATCCGTAGAATTCAAACACTGTAGTAAAAGGGCACTGACAATTGCATCAAAGAGTGGGCAGACTTGAGTGAAACTACCTATGCTGCTTGTATATTCTGGCCAACCTTTGTGGAATTCTATGATCTTCCCTTTCAGGTGTCACAATAGGAATACTTACTTATCAATAAGGGTGGCCATTTTAAGCTCCCTTCAGATCCCCACAACTCCATGACATCGTCCATTTTACTGTTTTTAATTCTATGGAGCTGACATCATGGAAACTGACTGTGTGATCGAATGGATAAGGTGTCAGTCCTTGGTTCAGAAGATTAAAGAGACCCTTAACAATACTTTAACGCGTGTGCATTTTAAAAGTAGACAGCTGTTTCTTAAAAATTAACCTGAAAAAACATGAGGCTTCAATTAAAGGACTAGTATAATTCAACCTGACCGTGTGACCTAATCATATGGCATATAAAGGATAAGTTATATAACTTTGCTGCAGAATTTGAATAGACAAAAAATGACGTCATATGCTCTAATGTCCATAAACGTTTCTTCAACCACAATTGGATAATGTCATGAGGTAAAGGAGAGGTGTAAAGGGGAATTCAAAACGGCTAAGGAAGACAACCGTGCTGCTACGACAATCCAATGCATTTACTGGCCAACTTGATCATGCCATTCTTGCCCATCACGTTCCTTTGTTTTTTGTGATTGCCCGTATGGATGGTCGTCACTTTAAATGGTTCAGCCACACTGAATGGCTGGATGGCGTTATCACCTTTGTTTTTATGAAGAATGGTTTCGTGTACCCTATGTCAAAGGTGATACGTTAGGAAGCATTGAAGCACCTTTTCTTTACATTTACAAAACTGGAATACACTTCTCATGGCTGCCGTGTATACACTTCCAGCTCATTTTCTAGAAGTTAGCCACTTTCCGTGACAAAAAACACTATTCCAACATGGCCCTGATCTTCGGATTGATTGTTGGAGAACCTTCAAGGGTGTTTCATGGGGGTGCTTGTTAATGTATCTTGCGGTATTTCCTACATAAAAACTTTCTTTAAAGTTGGTGCTTGTTAATATGAACTGGTAGCTGTTTCGTCAAAAGAAACCAGTTAAAGAACTTGGAACCTTTTCTTCATGACAATAAAGCAATTCAGTCATATGATGTTACCTAATATGAAGGGCCCCTAATGGAGAAATTCCTGACTACGGATATGAAGACGAAGGACTGTAGTCCCTTCTTGCTTGTTTGACACTTGTGTTTATATCACTTGCAAGCTGTTTTTTACGGTCCGATACACAGGGCACCTGATTTTGGATAAGGTAATTGAGCATACCTTGTTCAATAACAGAGCTTTTGAATGTAACATAGTAGTAGTAATGTATGAAAGCAAAGTAATAGGTGAGGTTTCTGACTTTGAGCCAGAACATTGAGGATCTGAGTCCCTTCATAAGTGTCTTCTGGTCGTGGTTTTTCATGTTATCTGGCTGCGGTTTTAGAAAGAACCTTGACAAAACTCACAAAACCACTGTCAAGGGACAAGCAAAACTCAACCTGACCATGTGAACTAATACATCAGGCAAATATTGGATAATTTAGTTGACTCAAGTATTAAGACTGACAGTTGGAGACCATTCATGGTTGTTTAGTGCTGGTGCTTTTTAATGTCACTTGCCAGCTGTTTCTCAGACAAAAACTTTCTTTTAAGCTGGTACTTGTTAACACGACTTGGTCACAGTTTCTGCAACTGAAACTTGAAACTAACACTCACAAGGCTTTGTTTAAGGGAATAACATAAGTCAACCCCAATGATGTCACCTAATATGAAAGGACACCTAATGGAGGAGCTTTCTGACTCCGGATCAAAAGATTGAGGACTTGAGTCTTTGCATAGTTGTGTGATGGTGGTGTTTTTTCATATCATCTTGCTGGTGTTACTAACACTGAAATCTGAGAAAAAAACTCACCAAACTTCAGTCAAGGGGCTAACATTGCTCAGCCTGACCATACGGTCGAAACACCTGAGTTTGGATCTGGAGAGTGATTGAGCATGAGAGTTTTTCAATGACAGGGCTGTTTAACTCAACATGACAGCGGGTATTTGACATGGCACTGATCAACCGCTGTCAGTTCTCACAGCTCACTGTTCGGAGTCAGCCTTGTCATGCAATGACCACGTGGCCTAATGGATAAGGCGTCTGACTTCGGATCAGAAGACTGAGGGTTCGAGTCCCTTCGTGGTTGGAATTGTGCATTTCATCTGGACCAGCAACAATGGCAGATTTTGCAATGCCTATGGCACCTGGAAAAAAGTGTCTCAAGTGCTGGTGCTGTCACTGTCAAATCCAGCAGAGACTTTAAACAACAGTGGATTTTAATCGGGGTTTGTCAGCAAAGTAGTTAATTCAGTGTGAGTGCTCATTCGTCCTGCTCCCACTGGCAAAAGGAGTAGATGTCATAGATTTAGGGGAAATGGGAAACAGTTAATATTTGATTACAATATTCAAATTTGTTGTCATTATGCCAAGTACAGGAACAGAGCATAACCAAAAGAAATGTGCATCTTTTTAATAAACTTTACTTTGAGCAATTCAATTTTAAAAAGACGTAAAGTTTGACAATTAAAGCACACATCTAATCAGAGTGTAAATGAATGGTAAAGTGCATGGGAGTGTGCATTTATATACATCATATGTGTACTTTTCATGCACAGCAGTAGAAGAAAGACTAATGTACATGTGAGTAAATATAGATGTTTACAGGGTAGAGAAATTAAGTACCGTATGCCATGCTGGGATGAGGGGAGAATATAGCCTGCAGCAGAAAATTGTTCACTATGGTTTTACTCAGCGAAATTTACACAGTATCCTGTGTCTGTGTGAAAAGTCCACTGAAACACATAATGTTTAGTGTGTCACAATCAATTGTAGAAAACATTTTCAATCTCCTGAACCAAGCGTTGTAGTGGCCACGTGAGATTGGTTCTTTCCCCATGGTAGATCAGCCTGCTACGGCAAAGAACGCCGGCACAACGGCTTCAGTCTTGATCAGTGGAGTGCAGATCTATATCCGGGTGCCGTAGCCGTCGCAAAATCCGCCCTTGCTTAAAGTCCCTATTGTGTCAATAGTGAATACAAGATAGTATTATAAAAGTCTGCTGACACTCCCTTAAGCTATCCATAGAATTCAAACACTGTAGTAAAAGGGCACTGACAATTGCATCAAAGAGTGGGCAGACTTGAGTGAAACTACCTATGCTGCTTGTATATACTGGCCAACCTTTGTGGAATTCTATGATCTTCCCTTTCAGGTGTCACAATAGGAATACTTTCTTATCAATAAGGGTGGCCATTTTAAGCTCCCTTCAGATCCCCACAACTCCATGACATCGTCCATTTTACTGTTTTTAATTCTATGGAGCTGACATCATGGAAACCGACTGCGTGATCGAATGGATAAGGTGTCAGTCCTTGGTTCAGAAGATTAAAGAGACCCTTAACAATACTTTAACGCGTGTGCATTTTAAAAGTAGACAGCTGTTTCTTAAAAATTAACCTGAAAAAACATGAGGCTTCAATTAAAGGACTAGTATAATTCAACCTGACTGTGTGACCTAATCATATGGCATATAAAGGATAAGTTATATAACTTTGCTGCAGAATTTGAATAGACAAAAAATGACGTCATATGCTCTAATGTCCATAAACGTTTCTTCAACCACAATTGGATAATGTCATGAGGTAAAGGAGAGGTGTAAAGGGGAATTCAAAACGGCTAAGGAAGACAACCGTGCTGCTACGACAATCCAATGCATTTACTGGCCAACTTGATCATGCCATTCTTGCCCATCACGTTCCTTTGTTTTTTGTGATTGCCCGTATGGATGGTCGTCACTTTAAATGGTTCAGCCACACTGAATGGCTGGATGGCGTTATCACCTTTGTTTTTATGAAGAATGGTTTCGTGTACCCTATGTCAAAGGTGATACGTTAGGAAGCATTGAAGCACCTTTTCTTTACATTTACAAAACTGGAATACACTTCTCATGGCTGCCGTGTATACACTTCCAGCTCATTTTCTAGAAGTTAGCCACTTTCTGTGACAAAAAACACTATTCCAACATGGCCCTGATCTTCGGATTGATTGTTGGAGAACCTTCAAGGGTGTTTCATGGGGGTGCTTGTTAATGTATCTTGCGGTATTTCCTACATAAAAACTTTCTTTAAAGTTGGTGCTTGTTAATATGAACTGGTAGCTGTTTCGTCAAAAGAAACCAGTTAAAGAACTTGGAACCTTTTCTTCATGACAATAAAGCAATTCAGTCATATGATGTTACCTAATATGAAGGGCCCCTAATGGAGAAATTCCTGACTACGGATCTGAAGACGAAGGACTGTAGTCCCTTCTTGCTTGTTTGACACTTGTGTTTATATCACTTGCAAGCTGTTTTTTACGGTCCGATACACAGGGCACCTGATTTTGGATAAGGTAATTGAGCATACCTTGTTCAATAACAGAGCTTTTGAATGTAACATAGTAGTAGTAATGTATGAAAGCAAACTAATAGGTGAGGTTTCTGACTTTGAGCCAGAACATTGAGGATCTGAGTCCCTTCATAAGTGTCTTCTGGTCGTGGTTTTTCATGTTATCTGGCTGCGGTTTTAGAAAGAACCTTGACAAAACTCACAAAACCACTGTCAAGGGACAAGCAAAACTCAACCTGACCATGTGAACTAATACATCAGGCAAATATTGGATAATTTAGTTCACTCTAGTATTAAGACTGACAGTTGGAGACCATTCATGGTTGTTTAGTGCTGGTGCTTTTTAATGTCACTTGCCAGCTGTTTCTCAGACAAAAACTTTCTTTTAAGCTGGTACTTGTTAACACGACTTGGTCACAGTTTCTGCAACAGAAACTTGAAACTAACACTCACAAGGCTTTGTTTAAGGGAATAACATAAGTCAACCCCAATGATGTCACCTAATATGAAAGGACACCTAATGGAGGAGCTTTCTGACTCCGGATCAAAAGATTGAGGACTTGAGTCTTTGCATAGTTGTGTGATGGTGGTGTTTTTTCATATCATCTTGCTGGTGTTACTAACACTGAAATCTGAGAAAAAAACTCACCAAACTTCAGTCAAGGGGCTAACATTGCTCAGCCTGACCATACAGTCGAAACACCTGAGTTTGGATCTGGAGAGTGATTGAGCATGAGAGTTTTTCAATGACAGGGCTGTTTAACTCAACATGACAGCGGTTATTTGACATGGCACTGATCAACCGCTGTCCGTTCTCACAGCTCACTGTTCGGAGTCAGCCTTGTCATGCAATGACCAAGTGGCCTAATGGATAAGGCGTCTGACTTCGGATCAGAAGACTGAGGGTTCGAGTCCCTTCATGGTTGGAATTGTGCATTTCATCTGGACCAGCAACAATGGCAGATTTTGCAATGCCTATGGCACCTGGAAAAAAGTGTCTCAAGTGCTGGTGCTGTCACTGTCAAATCCAGCAGAGACTTTAAACAACAGTGGATTTTCATCGGGGTTTGTCAGCAAAGTAGTTAATTCAGTGTGAGTGCTCATTCGTCCTGCTCCCACTGGCAAAAGGAGTAGATGTCATAGATTTAGGGGAAGTGGGAAACAGTTAATATTTGATTACAATATTCAAATTTATTGTCATTATGCCAAGTACAGGAACAGAGCATAACCAAAAGAAATGTGCATTTTTTTAATAAACTTTACTTTGAACAATTCAATTTTAAAAAGACGTGAAGTTTGACAATTAAAGCACACATCTAATCAGAGTGTAAATGAATGGTAAAGTGCATGGGAGTGTGCATTTATATACATCATATGTGTACTTTTCATGCACAGCAGTAGAAGAAAGACTAATGTACATGTGAGTAAATATAGATGTTTACAGGGTAGAGAAATTAAGTACCGTATGCCATGCTGGGATGAGGGGAGAATATAGCCTGCAGCAGAAAATTGTTCACTATGGTTTTACTCAGCGAAATTTACACAGTATCCTGTGTCTGTGTGAAAAGTCCACAGAAACACATAATGTTTAGTGTGTCACAATCAATTATAGAAAACATTTTCAATCTCCTGAACCAAGCGTTGTAGTGGCCACGTGAGATTGGTTCTTTCCCCATGGTAGATCAGCCTGCTACGGCAAAGAACGCCGGCACAACGGCTTCAGTCTTGATCAGCGGAGTGCAGATCTATATCCGGGTGCCGTAGCCGTCGCAAAATCCGCCCTTGCTTAAAGTCCCTATTGTGTCAATAGTGAATACAAGATAGTATTATAAAAGTCTGCTGACACTCCCTTAAGCTATCCGTAGAATTCAAACACTGTAGTAAAAGGGCACTGACAATTGCATCAAAGAGTGGGCAGACTTGAGTGAAACTACCTATGCTGCTTGTATATTCTGGCCAACCTTTGTGGAATTCTATGATCTTCCCTTTCAGGTGTCACAATAGGAATACTTACTTATCAATAAGCGTGGCCATTTTAAGCTCCCTTCAGATCCCCACAACTCCATGACATCGTCCATTTTACTGTTTTTAATTCTATGGAGCTGACATCATGGAAACTGACTGTGTGATCGAATGGATAAGGTGTCAGTCCTTGGTTCAGAAGATTAAAGAGACCCTTAACAATACTTTAACGCGTGTGCATTTTAAAAGTAGACAGCTGTTTCTTAAAAATTAACCTGAAAAAACATGAGGCTTCAATTAAAGGACTAGTATAATTCAACCTGACCGTGTGACCTAATCATATGGCATATAAAGGATAAGTTATATAACTTTGCTGCAGAATTTGAATAGACAAAAAATGACGTCATATGCTCTAATGTCCATAAACGTTTCTTCAACCACAATTGGATAATGTCATGAGGTAAAGGAGAGGTGTAAAGGGGAATTCAAAACGGCTAAGGAAGACAACCGTGCTGCTACGACAATCCAATGCATTTACTGGCCAACTTGATCATGCCATTCTTGCCCATCACGTTCCTTTGTTTTTTGTGATTGCCCGTATGGATGGTCGTCACTTTAAATGGTTCAGCCACACTGAATGGCTGGATGGCGTTATCACCTTTGTTTTTATGAAGAATGGTTTCGTGTACCCTATGTCAAAGGTGATACGTTAGGAAGCATTGAAGCACCTTTTCTTTACATTTACAAAACTGGAATACACTTCTCATGGCTGCCGTGTATACACTTCCAGCTCATTTTCTAGAAGTTAGCCACTTTCCGTGACAAAAAACACTATTCCAACATGGCCCTGATCTTCGGATTGATTGTTGGAGAACCTTCAAGGGTGTTTCATGGGGGTGCTTGTTAATGTATCTTGCGGTATTTCCTACATAAAAACTTTCTTTAAAGTTGGTGCTTGTTAATATGAACTGGTAGCTGTTTCGTCAAAAGAAACCAGTTAAAGAACTTGGAACCTTTTCTTCATGACAATAAAGCAATTCAGTCATATGATGTTACCTAATATGAAGGGCCCCTAATGGAGAAATTCCTGACTACGGATATGAAGACGAAGGACTGTAGTCCCTTCTTGCTTGTTTGACACTTGTGTTTATATCACTTGCAAGCTGTTTTTTACGGTCCGATACACAGGGCACCTGATTTTGGATAAGGTAATTGAGCATACCTTGTTCAATAACAGAGCTTTTGAATGTAACATAGTAGTAGTAATGTATGAAAGCAAACTAATAGGTGAGGTTTCTGACTTTGAGCCAGAACATTGAGGATCTGAGTCCCTTCATAAGTGTCTTCTGGTCGTGGTTTTTCATGTTATCTGGCTGCGGTTTTAGAAAGAACCTTGACAAAACTCACAAAACCACTGTCAAGGGACAAGCAAAACTCAACCTGACCATGTGAACTAATACATCAGGCAAATATTGGATAATTTAGTTGACTCAAGTATTAAGACTGACAGTTGGAGACCATTCATGGTTGTTTAGTGCTGGTGCTTTTTAATGTCACTTGCCAGCTGTTTCTCAGACAAAAACTTTCTTTTAAGCTGGTACTTGTTAACACGACTTGGTCACAGTTTCTGCAACAGAAACTTGAAACTAACACTCACAAGGCTTTGTTTAAGGGAATAACATAAGTCAACCCCAATGATGTCACCTAATATGAAAGGACACCTAATGGAGGAGCTTTCTGACTCCGGATCAAAAGATTGAGGACTTGAGTCTTTGCATAGTTGTGTGATGGTGGTGTTTTTTCATATCATCTTGCTGGTGTTACTAACACTGAAATCTGAGAAAAAAACTCACCAAACTTCAGTCAAGGGGCTAACATTGCTCAGCCTGACCATACGGTCGAAACACCTGAGTTTGGATCTGGAGAGTGATTGAGCATGAGAGTTTTTCAATGACAGGGCTGTTTAACTCAACATGACAGCGGGTATTTGACATGGCACTGATCAACCGCTGTCAGTTCTCACAGCTCACTGTTCGGAGTCAGCCTTGTTATGCAATGACCACGTGGCCTAATGGATAAGGCGTCTGACTTCGGATCAGAAGACTGAGGGTTCGAGTCCCTTCGTGGTTGGAATTGTGCATTTCATCTGGACCAGCAACAATGGCAGATTTTGCAATGCCTATGGCACCTGGAAAAAAGTGTCTCAAGTGCTGGTGCTGTCACTGTCAAATCCAGCAGAGACTTTAAACAACAGTGGATTTTAATCGGGGTTTGTCAGCAAAGTAGTTAATTCAGTGTGAGTGCTCATTCGTCCTGCTCCCACTGGCAAAAGGAGTAGATGTCATAGATTTAGGCGAAATGGGAAACAGTTAATATTTGATTACAATATTCAAATTTGTTGTCATTATGCCAAGTACAGGAACAGAGCATAACCAAAAGAAATGTGCATCTTTTTAATAAACTTTACTTTGAGCAATTCAATTTTAAAAAGACGTAAAGTTTGACAATTAAAGCACACATCTAATCAGAGTGTAAATGAATGGTAAAGTGCATGGGAGTGTGCATTTATATACATCATATGTGTACTTTTCATGCACAGCAGTAGAAGAAAGACTAATGTACATGTGAGTAAATATAGATGTTTACAGGGTAGAGAAATTAAGTACCGTATGCCATGCTGGGATGAGGGGAGAATATAGCCTGCAGCAGAAAATTGTTCACTATGGTTTTACTCAGCGAAATTTACACAGTATCCTGTGTCTGTGTGAAAAGTCCACTGAAACACATAATGTTTAGTGTGTCACAATCAATTGTAGAAAACATTTTCAATCTCCTGAACCAAGCGTTGTAGTGGCCACGTGAGATTGGTTCTTTCCCCATGGTAGATCAGCCTGCTACGGCAAAGAACGCCGGCACAACGGCTTCAGTCTTGATCAGTGGAGTGCAGATCTATATCCGGGTGCCGTAGCCGTCGCAAAATCCGCCCTTGCTTAAAGTCCCTATTGTGTCAATAGTGAATACAAGATAGTATTATAAAAGTCTGCTGACACTCCCTTAAGCTATCCATAGAATTCAAACACTGTAGTAAAAGGGCACTGACAATTGCATCAAAGAGTGGGCAGACTTGAGTGAAACTACCTATGCTGCTTGTATATACTGGCCAACCTTTGTGGAATTCTATGATCTTCCCTTTCAGGTGTCACAATAGGAATACTTTCTTATCAATAAGGGTGGCCATTTTAAGCTCCCTTCAGATCCCCACAACTCCATGACATCGTCCATTTTACTGTTTTTAATTCTATGGAGCTGACATCATGGAAACTGACTGTGTGATCGAATGGATAAGGTGTCAGTCCTTGGTTCAGAAGATTAAAGAGACCCTTAACAATACTTTAACGCGTGTGCATTTTAAAAGTAGACAGCTGTTTCTTAAAAATTAACCTGAAAAAACATGAGGCTTCAATTAAAGGACTAGTATAATTCAACCTGACCGTGTGACCTAATCATATGGCATATAAAGGATAAGTTATATAACTTTGCTGCAGAATTTGAATAGACAAAAAATGACGTCATATGCTCTAATGTCCATAAACGTTTCTTCAACCACAATTGGATAATGTCATGAGGTAAAGGAGAGGTGTAAAGGGGAATTCAAAACGGCTAAGGAAGACAACCGTGCTGCTATGACAATCCAATGCATTTACTGGCCAACTTGATCATGCCATTCTTGCCCATCACGTTCCTTTGTTTTTTGTGATTGCCCGTATGGATGGTCGTCACTTTAAATGGTTCAGCCACACTGAATGGCTGGATGGCGTTATCACCTTTGTTTTTATGAAGAATGGTTTCGTGTACCCTATGTCAAAGGTGATACGTTAGGAAGCATTGAAGCACCTTTTCTTTACATTTACAAAACTGGAATACACTTCTCATGGCTGCCGTGTATACACTTCCAGCTCATTTTCTAGAAGTTAGCCACTTTCCGTGACAAAAAACACTATTCCAACATGGCCCTGATCTTCGGATTGATTGTTGGAGAACCTTCAAGGGTGTTTCATGGGGGTGCTTGTTAATGTATCTTGCGGTATTTCCTACATAAAAACTTTCTTTAAAGTTGGTGCTTGTTAATATGAACTGGTAGCTGTTTCGTCAAAAGAAACCAGTTAAAGAACTTGGAACCTTTTCTTCATGACAATAAAGCAATTCAGTCATATGATGTTACCTAATATGAAAGGCCCCTAATGGAGAAATTCCTGACTACGGATATGAAGACGAAGGACTGTAGTCCCTTCTTGCTTGTTTGACACTTGTGTTTATATCACTTGCAAGCTGTTTTTTACGGTCCGATACACAGGGCACCTGATTTTGGATAAGGTAATTGAGCATACCTTGTTCAATAACAGAGCTTTTGAATGTAACATAGTAGTAGTAATGTATGAAAGCAAACTAATAGGTGAGGTTTCTGACTTTGAGCCAGAACATTGAGGATCTGAGTCCCTTCATAAGTGTCTTCTGGTCGTGGTTTTTCATGTTATCTGGCTGCGGTTTTAGAAAGAACCTTGACAAAACTCACAAAACCACTGTCAAGGGACAAGCAAAACTCAACCTGACCATATGAACTAATACATCAGGCAAATATTGGATAATTTAGTTGACTCAAGTATTAAGACTGACAGTTGGAGACCATTCATGGTTGTTTAGTGCTGGTGCTTTTTAATGTCACTTGCCAGCTGTTTCTCAGACAAAAACTTTCTTTTAAGCTGGTACTTGTTAACACGACTTGGTCACAGTTTCTGCAACAGAAACTTGAAACTAACACTCACAAGGCTTTGTTTAAGGGAATAACATAAGTCAACCCCAATGATGTCACCTAATATGAAAGGACACCTAATGGAGGAGCTTTCTGACTCCGGATCAAAAGATTGAGGACTTGAGTCTTTCCATAGTTGTGTGATGGTGGTGTTTTTTCATATCATCTTGCTGGTGTTACTAACACTGAAATCTGAGAAAAAAACTCACCAAACTTCAGTCAAGGGGCTAACATTGCTCAGCCTGACCATACGGTCGAAACACCTGAGTTTGGATCTGGAGAGTGATTGAGCATGAGAGTTTTTCAATGACAGGGCTGTTTAACTCAACATGACAGCGGGTATTTGACATGGCACTGATCAACCGCTGTCAGTTCTCACAGCTCACTGTTCGGAGTGAGCCTTATCATGCAATGACCAAGTGGCCTAATGGATAAGGCGTCTGACTTCGGATCAGAAGACTGAGGGTTCGAGTCCCTTCGTGGTTGGAATTGTGCATTTCATCTGGACCAGCAACAATGGCAGATTTTGCAATGCCTATGGCACCTGGAAAAAAGTGTCTCAAGTGCTGGTACTGTCAAATCCAGCAGAGACTTTAAACAACAGTGGATTTTAATCAGGGTTTGTCAGCAAAGTAGTTAATTCAGTGTGAGTGCTCATTCGTCCTGCTCCCACTGGCAAAAGGAGTAGATGTCATAGATTTAGGGGAAATGGGAAACAGTTAATATTTGATTACAATATTCAAATTTGTTGTCATTATGCCAAGTACAGGAACAGAGCATAACCAAAAGAAATGTGCATCTTTTTAATAAACTTTACTTTGAGCAATTCAATTTTAAAAAGACGTAAAGTTTGACAATTAAAGCACACATCTAATCAGAGTGTAAATGAATGGTAAAGTGCATGGGAGTGTGCATTTATATACATCATATGTGTACTTTTCATGCACAGCAGTAGAAGAAAGACTAATGTACATGTGAGTAAATATAGATGTTTACAGGGTAGAGAAATTAAGTACCGTATGCCATGCTGGGATGAGGGGAGAATATAGCCTGCAGCAGAAAATTGTTCACTATGGTTTTACTCAGCGAAATTTACACAGTATCCTGTGTCTGTGTGAAAAGTCCACAGAAACACATAATGTTTAGTGTGTCACAATCAATTATAGAAAACATTTTCAATCTCCTGAACCAAGCGTTGTAGTGGCCACGTGAGATTGGTTCTTTCCCCATGGTAGATCAGCCTGCTACGGCAAAGAACGCCGGCACAACGGCTTCAGTCTTGATCAGCGGAGTGCAGATCTATATCCGGGTGCCGTAGCCGTCGCAAAATCCGCCCTTGCTTAAAGTCCCTATTGTGTCAATAGTGAATACAAGATAGTATTATAAAAGTCTGCTGACACTCCCTTAAGCTATCCGTAGAATTCAAACACTGTAGTAAAAGGGCACTGACAATTGCATCAAAGAGTGGGCAGACTTGAGTGAAACTACCTATGCTGCTTGTATATTCTGGCCAACCTTTGTGGGATTCTATGATCTTCCCTTTCAGGTGTCACAATAGGAATACTTACTTATCAATAAGGGTGGCCATTTTAAGCTCCCTTCAGATCCCCACAACTCCATGACATCGTCCATTTTACTGTTTTTAATTCTATGGAGCTGACATCATGGAAACTGACTGTGTGATCGAATGGATAAGGTGTCAGTCCTTGGTTCAGAAGATTAAAGAGACCCTTAACAATACTTTAACGCGTGTGCATTTTAAAAGTAGACAGCTGTTTCTTAAAAATTAACCTGAAAAAACATGAGGCTTCAATTAAAGGACTAGTATAATTCAACCTGACCGTGTGACCTAATCATATGGCATATAAAGGATAAGTTATATAACTTTGCTGCAGAATTTGAATAGACAAAAAATGACATCATATGCTCTAATGTCCATAAACGTTTCTTCAACCACAATTGGATAATGTCATGAGGTAAAGGAGAGGTGTAAAGGGGAATTCAAAACGGCTAAGGAAGACAACCGTGCTGCTACGACAATCCAATGCATTTACTGGCCAACTTGATCATGCCATTCTTGCCCATCACGTTCCTTTGTTTTTTGTGATTGCCCGTATGGATGGTCGTCACTTTAAATGGTTCAGCCACACTGAATGGCTGGATGGCGTTATCACCTTTGTTTTTATGAAGAATGGTTTCGTGTACCCTATGTCAAAGGTGATACGTTAGGAAGCATTGAAGCACCTTTTCTTTACATTTACAAAACTGGAATACACTTCTCATGGCTGCCGTGTATACACTTCCAGCTCATTTTCTAGAAGTTAGCCACTTTCCGTGACAAAAAACACTATTCCAACATGGCCCTGATCTTCGGATTGATTGTTGGAGAACCTTCAAGGGTGTTTCATGGGGGTGCTTGTTAATGTATCTTGCGGTATTTCCTACATAAAAACTTTCTTTAAAGTTGGTGCTTGTTAATATGAACTGGTAGCTGTTTCGTCAAAAGAAACCAGTTAAAGAACTTGGAACCTTTTCTTCATGACAATAAAGCAATTCAGTCATATGATGTTACCTAATATGAAAGGCCCCTAATGGAGAAATTCCTGACTACGGATATGAAGACGAAGGACTGTAGTCCCTTCTTGCTTGTTTGACACTTGTGTTTATATCACTTGCAAGCTGTTTTTTACGGTCCGATACACAGGGCACCTGATTTTGGATAAGGTAATTGAGCATACCTTGTTCAATAACAGAGCTTTTGAATGTAACATAGTAGTAGTAATGTATGAAAGCAAACTAATAGGTGAGGTTTCTGACTTTGAGCCAGAACATTGAGGATCTGAGTCCCTTCATAAGTGTCTTCTGGTCGTGGTTTTTCATGTTATCTGGCTGCGGTTTTAGAAAGAACCTTGACAAAACTCACAAAACCACTGTCAAGGGACAAGCAAAACTCAACCTGACCATGTGAACTAATACATCAGGCAAATATTGGATAATTTAGTTGACTCAAGTATTAAGACTGACAGTTGGAGACCATTCATGGTTGTTTAGTGCTGGTGCTTTTTAATGTCACTTGCCAGCTGTTTCTCAGACAAAAACTTTCTTTTAAGCTGGTACTTGTTAACACGACTTGGTCACAGTTTCTGCAACAGAAACTTGAAACTAACACTCACAAGGCTTTGTTTAAGGGAATAACATAAGTCAACCCCAATGATGTCACCTAATATGAAAGGACACCTAATGGAGGAGCTTTCTGACTCCGGATCAAAAGATTGAGGACTTGAGTCTTTCCATAGTTGTGTGATGGTGGTGTTTTTTCATATCATCTTGCTGGTGTTACTAACACTGAAATCTGAGAAAAAAACTCACCAAACTTCAGTCAAGGGGCTAACATTGCTCAGCCTGACCATACGGTCGAAACACCTGAGTTTGGATCTGGAGAGTGATTGAGCATGAGAGTTTTTCAATGACAGGGCTGTTTAACTCAACATGACAGCGGGTATTTGACATGGCACTGATCAACCGCTGTCAGTTCTCACAGCTCACTGTTCGGAGTCAGCCTTGTCATGCAATGACCACGTGGCCTAATGGATAAGGCGTCTGACTTCGGATCAGAAGACTGAGGGTTCGAGTCCCTTCGTGGTTGGAATTGTGCATTTCATCTGGACCAGCAACAATGGCAGATTTTGCAATGCCTATGGCACCTGGAAAAAAGTGTCTCAAGTGCTGGTGCTGTCACTGTCAAATCCAGCAGAGACTTTAAACAACAGTGGATTTTAATCGGGGTTTGTCAGCAAAGTAGTTAATTCAGTGTGAGTGCTCATTCGTCCTGCTCCCACTGGCAAAAGGAGTAGATGTCATAGATTTAGGGGAAATGGGAAACAGTTAATATTTGATTACAATATTCAAATTTGTTGTCATTATGCCAAGTACAGGAACAGAGCATAACCAAAAGAAATGTGCATCTTTTTAATAAACTTTACTTTGAGCAATTCAATTTTAAAAAGACGTAAAGTTTGACAATTAAAGCACACATCTAATCAGAGTGTAAATGAATGGTAAAGTGCATGGGAGTGTGCATTTATATACATCATATGTGTACTTTTCATGCACAGCAGTAGAAGAAAGACTAATGTACATGTGAGTAAATATAGATGTTTACAGGGTAGAGAAATTAAGTACCGTATGCCATGCTGGGATGAGGGGAGAATATAGCCTGCAGCAGAAAATTGTTCACTATGGTTTTACTCAGCGAAATTTACACAGTATCCTGTGTCTGTGTGAAAAGTCCACTGAAACACATAATGTTTAGTGTGTCACAATCAATTGTAGAAAACATTTTCAATCTCCTGAACCAAGCGTTGTAGTGGCCACGTGAGATTGGTTCTTTCCCCATGGTAGATCAGCCTGCTACGGCAAAGAACGCCGGCACAACGGCTTCAGTCTTGATCAGTGGAGTGCAGATCTATATCCGGGTGCCGTAGCCGTCGCAAAATCCGCCCTTGCTTAAAGTCCCTATTGTGTCAATAGTGAATACAAGATAGTATTATAAAAGTCTGCTGACACTCCCTTAAGCTATCCATAGAATTCAAACACTGCAGTAAAAGGGCACTGACAATTGCATCAAAGAGTGGGCAGACTTGAGTGAAACTACCTATGCTGCTTGTATATACTGGCCAACCTTTGTGGAATTCTATGATCTTCCCTTTCAGGTGTCACAATAGGAATACTTTCTTATCAATAAGGGTGGCCATTTTAAGCTCCCTTCAGATCCCCACAACTCCATGACATCGTCCATTTTACTGTTTTTAATTCTATGGAGCTGACATCATGGAAACTGACTGTGTGATCGAATGGATAAGGTGTCAGTCCTTGGTTCAGAAGATTAAAGAGACCCTTAACAATACTTTAACGCGTGTGCATTTTAAAAGTAGACAGCTGTTTCTTAAAAATTAACCTGAAAAAACATGAGGCTTCAATTAAAGGACTAGTATAATTCAACCTGACCGTGTGACCTAATCATATGGCATATAAAGGATAAGTTATATAACTTTGCTGCAGAATTTGAATAGACAAAAAATGACGTCATATGCTCTAATGTCCATAAACGTTTCTTCAACCACAATTGGATAATGTCATGAGGTAAAGGAGAGGTGTAAAGGGGAATTCAAAACGGCTAAGGAAGACAACCGTGCTGCTACGACAATCCAATGCATTTACTGGCCAACTTGATCATGCCATTCTTGCCCATCACGTTCCTTTGTTTTTTGTGATTGCCCGTATGGATGGTCGTCACTTTAAATGGTTCAGCCACACTGAATGGCTGGATGGCGTTATCACCTTTGTTTTTATGAAGAATGGTTTCGTGTACCCTATGTCAAAGGTGATACGTTAGGAAGCATTGAAGCACCTTTTCTTTACATTTACAAAACTGGAATACACTTCTCATGGCTGCCGTGTATACACTTCCAGCTCATTTTCTAGAAGTTAGCCACTTTCCGTGACAAAAAACACTATTCCAACATGGCCCTGATCTTCGGATTGATTGTTGGAGAACCTTCAAGGGTGTTTCATGGGGGTGCTTGTTAATGTATCTTGCGGTATTTCCTACATAAAAACTTTCTTTAAAGTTGGTGCTTGTTAATATGAAGTGGTAGCTGTTTCGTCAAAAGAAACCAGTTAAAGAACTTGGAACCTTTTCTTCATGACAATAAAGCAATTCAGTCATATGATGTTACCTAATATGAAGGGCCCCTAATGGAGAAATTCCTGACTACGGATCTGAAGACGAAGGACTGTAGTCCCTTCTTGCTTGTTTGACACTTGTGTTTATATCACTTGCAAGCTGTTTTTTACGGTCCGATACACAGGGCACCTGATTTTGGATAAGGTAATTGAGCATACCTTGTTCAATAACAGAGCTTTTGAATGTAACATAGTAGTAGTAATGTATGAAAGCAAACTAATAGGTGAGGTTTCTGACTTTGAGCCAGAACATTGAGGATCTGAGTCCCTTCATAAGTGTCTTCTGGTCGTGGTTTTTCATGTTATCTGGCTGCGGTTTTAGAAAGAACCTTGACAAAACTCACAAAACCACTGTCAAGGGACAAGCAAAACTCAACCTGACCATGTGAACTAATACATCAGGCAAATATTGGATAATTTAGTTCACTCTAGTATTAAGACTGACAGTTGGAGACCATTCATGGTTGTTTAGTGCTGGTGCTTTTTAATGTCACTTGCCAGCTGTTTCTCAGACAAAAACTTTCTTTTAAGCTGGTACTTGTTAACACGACTTGGTCACAGTTTCTGCAACAGAAACTTGAAACTAACACTCACAAGGCTTTGTTTAAGGGAATAACATAAGTCAACCCCAATGATGTCACCTAATATGAAAGGACACCTAATGGAGGAGCTTTCTGACTCCGGATCAAAAGATTGAGGACTTGAGTCTTTGCATAGTTGTGTGATGGTGGTGTTTTTTCATATCATCTTGCTGGTGTTACTAACACTGAAATCTGAGAAAAAAACTCACCAAACTTCAGTCAAGGGGCTAAAATTGCTCAGCCTGACCATACGGTCGAAACACCTGAGTTTGGATCTGGAGAGTGATTGAGCATGAGAGTTTTTCAATGACAGGGCTGTTTAACTCAACATGACAGCGGTTATTTGACATGGCACTGATCAACCGCTGTCCGTTCTCACAGCTCACTGTTCGGAGTCAGCCTTGTCATGCAATGACCACGTGGCCTAATGGATAAGGTGTCTGACTTCGGACCAGAAGACTGAGGGTTCGAGTCCCTTCGTGGTTGGAATTGTGCATTTCATCTGGACCAGCAACAATGGCAGATTTTGCAATGCCTATGGCACCTGGAAAAAAGTGTCTCAAGTGCTGGTGCTGTCACTGTCAAATCCAGCAGAGACTTTAAACAACAGTGGATTTTAATCGGGGTTTGTCAGCAAAGTAGTTAATTCAGTGTGAGTGCTCATTCGTCCTGCTCCCACTGGCAAAAGGAGTAGATGTCATAGATTTAGGGGAAGTGGGAAACAGTTAATATTTGATTACAATATTCAAATTTATTGTCATTATGCCAAGTACAGGAACAGAGCATAACCAAAAGAAATGTGCATCTTTTTAATAAACTTTACTTTGAACAATTCAATTTTAAAAAGACGTGAAGTTTGACAATTAAAGCACACATCTAATCAGAGTGGAAATGAATGGTAAAGTGCATGGGAGTGTGCATTTATATACATCATATGTGTACTTTTCATGCACAGCAGTAGAAGAAAGACTAATGTACATGTGAGTAAATATAGATGTTTACAGGGTAGAGAAATTAAGTACCGTATGCCATGCTGGGATGAGGGGAGAATATAGCCTGCAGCAGAAAATTGTTCACTATGGTTTTACTCAGCGAAATTTACACAGTATCCTGTGTCTGTGTGAAAAGTCCACAGAAACACATAATGTTTAGTGTGTCACAATCAATTATAGAAAACATTTTCAATCTCCTGAACCAAGCGTTGTAGTGGCCACGTGAGATTGGTTCTTTCCCCATGGTAGATCAGCCTGCTACGGCAAAGAACGCCGGCACAACGGCTTCAGTCTTGATCAGCGGAGTGCAGATCTATATCCGGGTGCCGTAGCCGTCGCAAAATCCGCCCTTGCTTAAAGTCCCTATTGTGTCAATAGTGAATACAAGATAGTATTATAAAAGTCTGCTGACACTCCCTTAAGCTATCCGTAGAATTCAAACACTGTAGTAAAAGGGCACTGACAATTGCATCAAAGAGTGGGCAGACTTGAGTGAAACTACCTATGCTGCTTGTATATTCTGGCCAACCTTTGTGGAATTCTATGATCTTCCCTTTCAGGTGTCACAATAGGAATACTTACTTATCAATAAGGGTGGCCATTTTAAGCTCCCTTCAGATCCCCACAACTCCATGACATCGTCCATTTTACTGTTTTTAATTCTATGGAGCTGACATCATGGAAACTGACTGTGTGATCGAATGGATAAGGTGTCAGTCCTTGGTTCAGAAGATTAAAGAGACCCTTAACAATACTTTAACGCGTGTGCATTTTAAAAGTAGACAGCTGTTTCTTAAAAATTAACCTGAAAAAACATGAGGCCTCAATTAAAGGACTAGTATAATTCAACCTGACCGTGTGACCTAATCATATGGCATATAAAGGATAAGTTATATAACTTTGCTGCAGAATTTGAATAGACAAAAAATGACGTCATATGCTCTAATGTCCATAAACGTTTCTTCAACCACAATTGGATAATGTCATGAGGTAAAGGAGAGGTGTAAAGGGGAATTCAAAACGGCTAAGGAAGACAACCGTGCTGCTACGACAATCCAATGCATTTACTGGCCAACTTGATCATGCCATTCTTGCCCATCACGTTCCTTTGTTTTTTGTGATTGCCCGTATGGATGGTCGTCACTTTAAATGGTTCAGCCACACTGAATGGCTGGATGGCGTTATCACCTTTGTTTTTATGAAGAATGGTTTCGTGTACCCTATGTCAAAGGTGATACGTTAGGAAGCATTGAAGCACCTTTTCTTTACATTTACAAAACTGGAATACACTTCTCATGGCTGCCGTGTATACACTTCCAGCTCATTTTCTAGAAGTTAGCCACTTTCCGTGACAAAAAACACTATTCCAACATGGCCCTGATCTTCGGATTGATTGTTGGAGAACCTTCAAGGGTGTTTCATGGGGGTGCTTGTTAATGTATCTTGCGGTATTTCCTACATAAAAACTTTCTTTAAAGTTGGTGCTTGTTAATATGAACTGGTAGCTGTTTCGTCAAAAGAAACCAGTTAAAGAACTTGGAACCTTTTCTTCATGACAATAAAGCAATTCAGTCATATGATGTTACCTAATATGAAGGGCCCCTAATGGAGAAATTCCTGACTACGGATATGAAGACAAAGGACTGTAGTCCCTTCTTGCTTGTTTGACACTTGTGTTTATATCACTTGCAAGCTGTTTTTTATGGTCCGATACACAGGGCACCTGATTTTGGATAAGGTAATTGAGCATACCTTGTTCAATAACAGAGCTTTTGAATGTAACATAGTAGTAGTAATGTATGAAAGCAAACTAATAGGTGAGGTTTCTGACTTTGAGCCAGAACATTGAGGATCTGAGTCCCTTCATAAGTGTCTTCTGGTCGTGGTTTTTCATGTTATCTGGCTGCGGTTTTAGAAAGAACCTTGACAAAACTCACAAAACCACTGTCAAGGGACAAGCAAAACTCAACCTGACCATGTGAACTAATACATCAGGCAAATATTGGATAATTTAGTTCACTCTAGTATTAAGACTGACAGTTGGAGACCATTCATGGTTGTTTAGTGCTGGTGCTTTTTAATGTCACTTGCCAGCTGTTTCTCAGACAAAAACTTTCTTTTAAGCTGGTACTTGTTAACACGACTTGGTCACAGTTTCTGCAACAGAAACTTGAAACTAACACTCACAAGGCTTTGTTTAAGGGAATAACATAAGTCAACCCCAATGATGTCACCTAATATGAAAGGACACCTAATGGAGGAGCTTTCTGACTCCGGATCAAAAGATTGAGGACTTGAGTCTTTGCATAGTTGTGTGATGGTGGTGTTTTTTCATATCATCTTGCTGGTGTTACTAACACTGAAATCTGAGAAAAAAACTCACCAAACTTCAGTCAAGGGGCTAACATTGCTCAGCCTGACCATACGGTCGAAACACCTGAGTTTGGATCTGGAGAGTGATTGAGCATGAGAGTTTTTCAATGACAGGGCTGTTTAACTCAACATGACAGCGGTTATTTGACATGGCACTGATCAACCGCTGTCAGTTCTCACAGCTCACTGTTCGGAGTCAGCCTTGTCATGCAATGACCACGTGGTCTAATGGATAAGGCGTCTGACTTCGGATCAGAAGACTGAGGATTCGAGTCCCTTCGTGGTTGGAATTGTGCATTTCATCTGGACCAGCAACAATGGCAGATTTTGCAATGCCTATGGCACCTGGAAAAAAGTGTCTCAAGTGCTGGTGCTGTCACTGTCAAATCCAGCAGAGACTTTAAACAACAGTGGATTTTAATCGGGGTTTGTCAGCAAAGTAGTTAATTCAGTGTGAGTGCTCATTCGTCCTGCTCCCACTGGCAAAAGGAGTAGATGTCATAGATTTAGGGGAAATGGGAAACAGTTAATATTTGATTACAATATTCAAATTTATTGTCATTATGCCAAGTACAGGAACAGAGCATAACCAAAAGAAATGTGCATCTTTTTAATAAACTTTACTTTGAACAATTCAATTTTAAAAAGACGTAAAGTTTGACAATTAAAGCACACATCTAATCAGAGTGTAAATGAATGGTAAAGTGCATGGGAGTGTGCATTTATATACATCATATGTGTACTTTTCATGCACAGCAGTAGAAGAAAGACTAATGTACATGTGAGTAAATATAGATGTTTACAGGGTAGAGAAATTAAGTACCGTATGCCATGCTGGGATGAGGGGAGAATATAGCCTGCAGCAGAAAATTGTTCACTATGGTTTTACTCAGCGAAATTTACACAGTATCCTGTGTCTGTGTGAAAAGTCCACTGAAACACATAATGTTTAGTGTGTCACAATCAATTATAGAAAACATTTTCAATCTCCTGAACCAAGCGTTGTAGTGGGCACGTGAGATTGGTTCTTTCCCCATGGTAGATCAGCCTGCTACGGCAAAGAACGCCGGCACAACGGCTTCAGTCTCGATCAGTGGAGTGCAGATCTATATCCGGGTGCCGTAGCCGTCGCAAAATCCGCCCTTGCTTAAAGTCCCTATTGTGTCAATAGTGAATACAAGATAGTATTATAAAAGTCTGCAGACACTCCCTTAAGCTATCCATAGAATTCAAACACTGTAGTAAAAGGGCACTGACAATTGCATCAAAGAGTGGGCAGACTTGAGTGAAACTACCTATGCTGCTTGTATATTCTGGCCAACCTTTGTGGAATTCTATGATCTTCCCTTTCAGGTGTCACAATAGGAATACTTACTTATCAATAAGGGTGGCCATTTTAAGCTCCCTTCAGATCCCCACAACTCCATGACATCGTCCATTTTACTGTTTTTAATTCTATGGAGCTGACATCATGGAAACTGACTGTGTGATCGAATGGATAAGGTGTCAGTCCTTGGTTCAGAAGATTAAAGAGACCCTTAACAATACTTTAACGCGTGTGCATTTTAAAAGTAGACAGCTGTTTCTTAAAAATTAACCTGAAAAAACATGAGGCCTCAATTAAAGGACTAGTATAATTCAACCTGACCGTGTGACCTAATCATATGGCATATAAAGGATAAGTTATATAACTTTGCTGCAGAATTTGAATAGACAAAAAATGACGTCATATGCTCTAATGTCCATAAACGTTTCTTCAACCACAATTGGATAATGTCATGAGGTAAAGGAGAGGTGTAAAGGGGAATTCAAAACGGCTAAGGAAGACAACCGTGCTGCTACGACAATCCAATGCATTTACTGGCCAACTTGATCATGCCATTCTTGCCCATCACGTTCCTTTGTTTTTTGTGATTGCCCGTATGGATGGTCGTCACTTTAAATGGTTCAGCCACACTGAATGGCTGGATGGCGTTATCACCTTTGTTTTTATGAAGAATGGTTTCGTGTACCCTATGTCAAAGGTGATACGTTAGGAAGCATTGAAGCACCTTTTCTTTACATTTACAAAACTGGAATACACTTCTCATGGCTGCCGTGTATACACTTCCAGCTCATTTTCTAGAAGTTAGCCACTTTCCGTGACAAAAAACACTATTCCAACATGGCCCTGATCTTCGGATTGATTGTTGGAGAACCTTCAAGGGTGTTTCATGGGGGTGCTTGTTAATGTATCTTGCGGTATTTCCTACATAAAAACTTTCTTTAAAGTTGGTGCTTGTTAATATGAACTGGTAGCTGTTTCGTCAAAAGAAACCAGTTAAAGAACTTGGAACCTTTTCTTCATGACAATAAAGCAATTCAGTCATATGATGTTACCTAATATGAAGGGCCCCTAATGGAGAAATTCCTGACTACGGATATGAAGACGAAGGACTGTAGTCCCTTCTTGCTTGTTTGACACTTGTGTTTATATCACTTGCAAGCTGTTTTTTACGGTCCGATACACAGGGCACCTGATTTTGGATAAGGTAATTGAGCATACCTTGTTCAATAACAGAGCTTTTGAATGTAACATAGTAGTAGTAATGTATGAAAGCAAACTAATAGGTGAGGTTTCTGACTTTGAGCCAGAACATTGAGGATCTGAGTCCCTTCATAAGTGTCTTCTGGTCGTGGTTTTTCATGTTATCTGGCTGCGGTTTTAGAAAGAACCTTGACAAAACTCACAAATCCACTGTCAAGGGACAAGCAAAACTCAACCTGACCATGTGAACTAATACATCAGGCAAATATTGGATAATTTAATTGACTCAAGTATTAAGACTGACAGTTGGAGACCATTCATGGTTGTTTAGTGCTGGTGCTTTTTAATGTCACTTGCCAGCTGTTTCTCGGACAAAAACTTTCTTTTAAGCTGGTACTTGTTAACACGACTTGGTCACAGTTTCTGCAACAGAAACTTGAAACTAAAACTCACAAGGCTTTGTTTAAGGGAATAACATAAGTCAACCCCAATGATGTCACCTAATATGAAAGGACACCTAATGAAGGAGCTTTCTGACTCCGGATCAAAAGATTGAGGACTTGAGTCTTTGCATAGTTGTGTGATGGTGGTGTTTTTTCATATCATCTTGCTGGTGTTACTAACACTGAAATCTGAGAAAAAAACTCACCAAACTTCAGTCAAGGGGCTAACATTGCTCAGCCTGACCATACGGTCGAAACACCTGAGTTTGGATCTGGAGAGTGATTGAGCATGAGAGTTTTTCAATGACAGGGCTGTTTAACTCAACATGACAGCGGATATTTGACATGGCACTGATCAACCGCTGTCAGTTCTCACAGCTCACTGTTCGGAGTCAGCCTTGTCATGCAATGACCACGTGGCCTAATGGATAAGGCGTCTGACTTCGGATCAGAAGACTGAGGGTTCGAGTCCCTTCGTGGTTGGAATTGTGCATTTCATCTGGACCAGCAACAATGGCAGAATTTGCAATGCCTATGGCACCTGGAAAAAAGTGTCTCAAGTGCTAGTACTGTCAAATCCAGCAGAGACTTTAAACAACAGTGGATTTTAATCGGGGTTTGTCAGCAAAGTAGTTAATTCAGTGTGAGTGCTCATTCGTCCTGCTCCCACTGGCAAAAGGAGTAGATGTCATAGATTTAGGGGAAATGGGAAACAGTTAATATTTGATTACAATATTCAAATTTGTTGTCATTATGCCAAGTACAGGAACAGAGCATAACCAAAAGAAATGTGCATCTTTTTAATAAACTTTACTTTGAGCAATTCAATTTTAAAAAGACGTAAAGTTTGACAATTAAAGCACACATCTAATCAGAGTGTAAATGAATGGTAAAGTGCATGGGAGTGTGCATTTATATACATCATATGTGTACTTTTCATGCACAGCAGTAGAAGAAAGACTAATGTACATGTGAGTAAATATAGATGTTTACAGGGTAGAGAAATTAAGAACCGTATGCCATGCTGGGATGAGGGGAGAATATAGCCTGCAGCAGAAAATTGTTCACTATGGTTTTACTCAGCGAAATTTACACAGTATCCTGTGTCTGTGTGAAAAGTCCACTGAAACACATAATGTTTAGTGTGTCACAATCAATTGTAGAAAACATTTTCAATCTCCTGAACCAAGCGTTGTAGTGGCCACGTGAGATTGGTTCTTTCCCCATGGTAGATCAGCCTGCTACGGCAAAGAACGCCGGCACAACGGCTTCAGTCTTGATCAGTGGAGTGCAGATCTATACCCGGGTGCCGTAGCCGTCGCAAAATCCGCCCTTGCTTAAAGTCCCTATTGTGTCAATAGTGAATACAAGATAGTATTATAAAAGTCTGCTGACACTCCCTTAAGCTATCCATAGAATTCAAACACTGTAGTAAAAGGGCACTGACAATTGCATCAAAGAGTGGGCAGACTTGAGTGAAACTACCTATGCTGCTTGTATATACTGGCCAACCTTTGTGGAATTCTATGATCTTCCCTTTCAGGTGTCACAATAGGAATACTTTCTTATCAATAAGGGTGGCCATTTTAAGCTCCCTTCAGATCCCCACAACTCCATGACATCGTCCATTTTACTGTTTTTAATTCTATGGAGCTGACATCATGGAAACTGACTGTGTGATCGAATGGATAAGGTGTCAGTCCTTGGTTCAGAAGATTAAAGAGACCCTTAACAATACTTTAACGCGTGTGCATTTTAAAAGTAGACAGCTGTTTCTTAAAAATTAACCTGAAAAAACATGAGGCTTCAATTAAAGGACTAGTATAATTCAACCTGACCGTGTGACCTAATCATATGGCATATAAAGGATAAGTTATATAACTTTGCTGCAGAATTTGAATAGACAAAAAATGACGTCATATGCTCTAATGTCCATAAACGTTTCTTCAACCACAATTGGATAATGTCATGAGGTAAAGGAGAGGTGTAAAGGGGAATTCAAAACGGCTAAGGAAGACAACCGTGCTGCTACGACAATCCAATGCATTTACTGGCCAACTTGATCATGCCATTCTTGCCCATCACGTTCCTTTGTTTTTTGTGATTGCCCGTATGGATGGTCGTCACTTTAAATGGTTCAGCCACACTGAATGGCTGGATGGCGTTATCACCTTTGTTTTTATGAAGAATGGTTTCGTGTACCCTATGTCAAAGGTGATACGTTAGGAAGCATTGAAGCACCTTTTCTTTACATTTACAAAACTGGAATACACTTCTCATGGCTGCCGTGTATACACTTCCAGCTCATTTTCTAGAAGTTAGCCACTTTCCGTGACAAAAAACACTATTCCAACATGGCCCTGATCTTCGGATTGATTGTTGGAGAACCTTCAAGGGTGTTTCATGGGGGTGCTTGTTAATGTATCTTGCGGTATTTCCTACATAAAAACTTTCTTTAAAGTTGGTGCTTGTTAATATGAACTGGTAGCTGTTTCGTCAAAAGAAACCAGTTAAAGAACTTGGAACCTTTTCTTCATGACAATAAAGCAATTCAGTCATATGATGTTACCTAATATGAAGGGCCCCTAATGGAGAAATTCCTGACTACGGATATGAAGACAAAGGACTGTAGTCCCTTCTTGCTTGTTTGACACTTGTGTTTATATCACTTGCAAGCTGTTTTTTATGGTCCGATACACAGGGCACCTGATTTTGGATAAGGTAATTGAGCATACCTTGTTCAATAACAGAGCTTTTGAATGTAACATAGTAGTAGTAATGTATGAAAGCAAACTAATAGGTGAGGTTTCTGACTTTGAGCCAGAACATTGAGGATCTGAGTCCCTTCATAAGTGTCTTCTGGTCGTGGTTTTTCATGTTATCTGGCTGCGGTTTTAGAAAGAACCTTGACAAAACTCACAAAACCACTGTCAAGGGACAAGCAAAACTCAACCTGACCATGTGAACTAATACATCAGGCAAATATTGGATAATTTAGTTCACTCTAGTATTAAGACTGACAGTTGGAGACCATTCATGGTTGTTTAGTGCTGGTGCTTTTTAATGTCACTTGCCAGCTGTTTCTCAGACAAAAACTTTCTTTTAAGCTGGTACTTGTTAACACGACTTGGTCACAGTTTCTGCAACAGAAACTTGAAACTAACACTCACAAGGCTTTGTTTAAGGGAATAACATAAGTCAACCCCAATGATGTCACCTAATATGAAAGGACACCTAATGGAGGAGCTTTCTGACTCCGGATCAAAAGATTGAGGACTTGAGTCTTTGCATAGTTGTGTGATGGTGGTGTTTTTTCATATCATCTTGCTGGTGTTACTAACACTGAAATCTGAGAAAAAAACTCACCAAACTTCAGTCAAGGGGCTAACATTGCTCAGCCTGACCATACGGTCGAAACACCTGAGTTTGGATCTGGAGAGTGATTGAGCATGAGAGTTTTTCAATGACAGGGCTGTTTAACTCAACATGACAGCGGTTATTTGACATGGCACTGATCAACCGCTGTCAGTTCTCACAGCTCACTGTTCGGAGTCAGCCTTGTCATGCAATGACCACGTGGTCTAATGGATAAGGCGTCTGACTTCGGATCAGAAGACTGAGGATTCGAGTCCCTTCGTGGTTGGAATTGTGCATTTCATCTGGACCAGCAACAATGGCAGATTTTGCAATGCCTATGGCACCTGGAAAAAAGTGTCTCAAGTGCTGGTGCTGTCACTGTCAAATCCAGCAGAGACTTTAAACAACAGTGGATTTTAATCGGGGTTTGTCAGCAAAGTAGTTAATTCAGTGTGAGTGCTCATTCGTCCTGCTCCCACTGGCAAAAGGAGTAGATGTCATAGATTTAGGGGAAATGGGAAACAGTTAATATTTGATTACAATATTCAAATTTATTGTCATTATGCCAAGTACAGGAACAGAGCATAACCAAAAGAAATGTGCATCTTTTTAATAAACTTTACTTTGAACAATTCAATTTTAAAAAGACGTAAAGTTTGACAATTAAAGCACACATCTAATCAGAGTGTAAATGAATGGTAAAGTGCATGGGAGTGTGCATTTATATACATCATATGTGTACTTTTCATGCACAGCAGTAGAAGAAAGACTAATGTACATGTGAGTAAATATAGATGTTTACAGGGTAGAGAAATTAAGTACCGTATGCCATGCTGGGATGAGGGGAGAATATAGCCTGCAGCAGAAAATTGTTCACTATGGTTTTACTCAGCGAAATTTACACAGTATCCTGTGTCTGTGTGAAAAGTCCACTGAAACACATAATGTTTAGTGTGTCACAATCAATTATAGAAAACATTTTCAATCTCCTGAACCAAGCGTTGTAGTGGGCACGTGAGATTGGTTCTTTCCCCATGGTAGATCAGCCTGCTACGGCAAAGAACGCCGGCACAACGGCTTCAGTCTCGATCAGTGGAGTGCAGATCTATATCCGGGTGCCGTAGCCGTCGCAAAATCCGCCCTTGCTTAAAGTCCCTATTGTGTCAATAGTGAATACAAGATAGTATTATAAAAGTCTGCAGACACTCCCTTAAGCTATCCATAGAATTCAAACACTGTAGTAAAAGGGCACTGACAATTGCATCAAAGAGTGGGCAGACTTGAGTGAAACTACCTATGCTGCTTGTATATTCTGGCCAACCTTTGTGGAATTCTATGATCTTCCCTTTCAGGTGTCACAATAGGAATACTTTCTTATCAATAAGGGTGGCCATTTTAAGCTCCCTTCAGATCCCCACAACTCCATGACATCGTCCATTTTACTGTTTTTAATTCTATGGAGCTGACATCATGGAAACTGACTGTGTGATCGAATGGATAAGGTGTCAGTCCTTGGTTTAGAAGATTAAAGAGACCCTTAACAATACTTTAACGCGTGTGCATTTTAAAAGTAGACAGCTGTTTCTTAAAAATTAACCTGAAAAAACATGAGGCTTCAATTAAAGGACTAGTATAATTCAACCTGACCGTGTGACCTAATCATATGGCATATAAAGGATAAGTTATATAACTTTGCTGCAGAATTTGAATAGACAAAAAATGACGTCATATGCTCTAATGTCCATAAACGTTTCTTCAACCACAATTGGATAATGTCATGAGGTAAAGGAGAGGTGTAAAGGGGAATTCAAAACGGCTAAGGAAGACAACCGTGCTGCTACGACAATCCAATGCATTTACTGGCCAACTTGATCATGCCATTCTTGCCCATCACGTTCCTTTGTTTTTTGTGATTGCCCGTATGGATGGTCGTCACTTTAAATGGTTCAGCCACACTGAATGGCTGGATGGCGATATCACCTTTGTTTTTATGAAGAATGGTTTCGTGTACCCTATGTCAAAGGTGATACGTTAGGAAGCATTGAAGCTCCTTTTCTTTACATTTACAAAACTGGAATACACTTCTCATGGCTGCCGTGTATACACTTCCAGCTCATTTTCTAGAAGTTAGCCACTTTCCGTGACAAAAAACACTATTCCAACATGGCCCTGATCTTCGGATTGATTGTTGGAGAACCTTCAAGGGTGTTTCATGGGGGTGCTTGTTAATGTATCTTGCGGTATTTCCTACATAAAAACTTTCTTTAAAGTTGGTGCTTGTTAATATGAACTGGTAGCTGTTTCGTCAAAAGAAACCAGTTAAAGAACTTGGAACCTTTTCTTCATGACAATAAAGCAATTCAGTCATATGATGTTACCTAATATGAAGGGCCCCTAATGGAGAAATTCCTGACTACGGATCTGAAGACGAAGGACTTTAGTCCCTTCTTGCTTGTTTGACACTTGTGTTTATATCACTTGCAAGCTGTTTTTTACGGTCCGATACACAGGGCACCTGATTTTGGATAAGGTAATTGAGCATACCTTGTTCAATAACAGAGCTTTTGAATGTAACATAGTAGTAGTAATGTATGAAAGCAAACTAATAGGTGAGGTTTCTGACTTTGAGCCAGAACATTGAGGATCTGAGTCCCTTCATAAGTGTCTTCTGGTCGTGGTTTTTCATGTTATCTGGCTGCGGTTTTAGAAAGAACCTTGACAAAACTCACAAAACCACTGTCAAGGGACAAGCAAAACTCAACCTGACCATGTGAACTAATACATCAGGCAAATATTGGATAATTTAGTTCACTCTAGTATAAAGACTGACAGTTGGAGACCATTCATGGTTGTTTAGTGCTGGTGCTTTTTAATGTCACTTGCCAGCTGTTTCTCAGACAAAAACTTTCTTTTAAGCTGGTACTTGTTAACACGACTTGGTCACAGTTTCTGCAACAGAAACTTGAAACTAACACTCACAAGGCTTTGTTTAAGGGAATAACATAAGTCAACCCCAATGATGTCACCTAATATGAAAGGACACCTAATGGAGGAGCTTTCTGACTCCGGATCAAAAGATTGAGGACTTGAGTCTTTCCATAGTTGTGTGATGGTGGTGTTTTTTCATATCATCTTGCTGGTGTTACTAACACTGAAATCTGAGAAAAAAACTCACCAAACTTCAGTCAAGGGGCTAACATTGCTCAGCCTGACCATACGGTCGAAACACCTGAGTTTGGATCTGGAGAGTGATTGAGCATGAGAGTTTTTCAATGACAGGGCTGTTTAACTCAACATGACAGCGGGTATTTGACATGGCACTGATCAACCGCTGTCAGTTCTCACAGCTCACTGTTCGGAGTCAGCCGTGTCATGCAATGACCACGTGGCCTAATGGATAAGGCGTCTGACTTCGGATCAGAAGACTGAGGGTTCGAGTCCCTTCGTGGTTGGAATTGTGCATTTCATCTGGACCAGCAACAATGGCAGATTTTGCAATGCCTATGGCACCTGGAAAAAAGTGTCTCAAGTGCTGGTGCTGTCACTGTCAAATCCAGCAGAGACTTTAAACAACAGTGGATTTTAATCGGGGTTTGTCAGCAAAGTAGTTAATTCAGTGTGAGTGCTCATTCGTCCTGCTCCCACTGGCAAAAGGAGTAGATGTCATAGATTTAGGGGAAATGGGAAACAGTTAATATTTGATTACAATATTCAAATTTGTTGTCATTATGCCAAGTACAGGAACAGAGCATAACCAAAAGAAATGTGCATCTTTTTAATAAACTTTACTTTGAGCAATTCAATTTTAAAAAGACGTAAAGTTTGACAATTAAAGCACACATCTAATCAGAGTGTAAATGAATGGTAAAGTGCATGGGAGTGTGCATTTATATACATCATATGTGTACTTTTCATGCACAGCAGTAGAAGAAAGACTAATGTACATGTGAGTAAATATAGATGTTTACAGGGTAGAGAAATTAAGTACCGTATGCCATGCTGGGATGAGGGGAGAATATAGCCTGCAGCAGAAAATTGTTCACTATGGTTTTACTCAGCAAAATTTACACAGTATCCTGTGTCTGTGTGAAAAGTCCACTGAAACACATAATGTTTAGTGTGTCACAATCAATTGTAGAAAACATTTTCAATCTCCTGAACCAAGCGTTGTAGTGGCCACGTGAGATTGGTTCTTTCCCCATGGTAGATCAGCCTGCTACGGCAAAGAACGCCGGCACAACGGCTTCAGTCTTGATCAGTGGAGTGCAGATCTATATCCGGGTGCCGTAGCCGTCGCAAAATCCGCCCTTGCTTAAAGTCCCTATTGTGTCAATAGTGAATACAAGATAGTATTATAAAAGTCTGCTGACACTCCCTTAAGCTATCCATAGAATTCAAACACTGTAGTAAAAGGGCACTGACAATTGCATCAAAGAGTGGGCAGACTTGAGTGAAACTACCTATGCTGCTTGTATATACTGGCCAACCTTTGTGGAATTCTATGATCTTCCCTTTCAGGTGTCACAATAGGAATACTTTCTTATCAATAAGGGTGGCCATTTTAAGCTCCCTTCAGATCCCCACAACTCCATGACATCGTCCATTTTACTGTTTTTAATTCTATGGAGCTGACATCATGGAAACTGACTGTGTGATCGAATGGATAAGGTGTCAGTCCTTGGTTCAGAAGATTAAAGAGACCCTTAACAATACTTTAACGCGTGTGCATTTTAAAAGTAGACAGCTGTTTCTTAAAAATTAACCTGAAAAAACATGAGGCTTCAATTAAAGGACTAGTATAATTCAACCTGACCGTGTGACCTAATCATATGGCATATAAAGGATAAGTTATATAACTTTGCTGCAGAATTTGAATAGACAAAAAATGACGTCATATGCTCTAATGTCCATAAACGTTTCTTCAACCACAATTGGATAATGTCATGAGGTAAAGGAGAGGTGTAAAGGGGAATTCAAAACAGCTAAGGAAGACAACCGTGCTGCTACGACAATCCAATGCATTTACTGGCCAACTTGATCATGCCATTCTTGCCCATCACGTTCCTTTGTTTTTTGTGATTGCCCGTATGGATGGTCGTCACTTTAAATGGTTCAGCCACACTGAATGGCTGGATGGCGATATCACCTTTGTTTTTATGAAGAATGGTTTCGTGTACCCTATGTCAAAGGTGATACGTTAGGAAGCATTGAAGCTCCTTTTCTTTACATTTACAAAACTGGAATACACTTCTCATGGCTGCCGTGTATACACTTCCAGCTCATTTTCTAGAAGTTAGCCACTTTCCGTGACAAAAAACACTATTCGAACATGGCCCTGATCTTCGGATTGATTGTTGGAGAACCTTCAAGGGTGTTTCATGGGGGTGCTTGTTAATGTATCTTGCGGTATTTCCTACTTAAAAACTTTCTTTAAAGTTGGTGCTTGTTAATATGAACTGGTAGCTGTTTCGTCAAAAGAAACCAGTTAAAGAACTTGGAACCTTTTCTTCATGACAATAAAGCAATTCAGTCATATGATGTTACCAAATATGAAGGGCCCCTAATGGAGAAATTCCTGACTACGGATCTGAAGACGAAGGACTTTAGTCCCTTCTTGCTTGTTTGACACTTGTGTTTATATCACTTGCAAGCTGTTTTTTACGGTCCGATACACAGGGCACCTGATTTTGGATAAGGTAATTGAGCATACCTTGTTCAATAACAGAGCTTTTGAATGTAACATAGTAGTAGTAATGTATGAAAGCAAACTAATAGGTGAGGTTTCTGACTTTGAGCCAGAACATTGAGGATCTGAGTCCCTTCATAAGTGTCTTCTGGTCGTGGTTTTTCATGTTATCTGGCTGCGGTTTTAGAAAGAACCTTGACAAAACTCACAAAACCACTGTCAAGGGACAAGCAAAACTCAACCTGACCATGTGAACTAATACATCAGGCAAATATTGGATAATTTAGTTCACTCTAGTATAAAGACTGACAGTTGGAGACCATTCATGGTTGTTTAGTGCTGGTGCTTTTTAATGTCACTTGCCAGCTGTTTCTCAGACAAAAACTTTCTTTTAAGCTGGTACTTGTTAACACGACTTGGTCACAGTTTCTGCAACAGAAACTTGAAACTAACACTCACAAGGCTTTGTTTAAGGGAATAACATAAGTCAACCCCAATGATGTCACCTAATATGAAAGGACACCTAATGGAGGAGCTTTCTGACTCCGGATCAAAAGATTGAGGACTTGAGTCTTTCCATAGTTGTGTGATGGTGGTGTTTTTTCATATCATCTTGCTGGTGTTACTAACACTGAAATCTGAGAAAAAAACTCACCAAACTTCAGTCAAGGGGCTAACATTGCTCAGCCTGACCATACGGTCGAAACACCTGAGTTTGGATCTGGAGAGTGATTGAGCATGAGAGTTTTTCAATGACAGGGCTGTTTAACTCAACATGACAGCGGGTATTTGACATGGCACTGATCAACCGCTGTCAGTTCTCACAGCTCACTGTTCGGAGTCAGCCTTGTCATGCAATGACCACGTGGCCTAATGGATAAGGCGTCTGACTTCGGATCAGAAGACTGAGGGTTCGAGTCCCTTCGTGGTTGGAATTGTGCATTTCATCTGGACCAGCAACAATGGCAGATTTTGCAATGCCTATGGCACCTGGAAAAAAGTGTCTCAAGTGCTGGTGCTGTCACTGTCAAATCCAGCAGAGACTTTAAACAACAGTGGATTTTAATCGGGGTTTGTCAGCAAAGTAGTTAATTCAGTGTGAGTGCTCATTCGTCCTGCTCCCACTGGCAAAAGGAGTAGATGTCATAGATTTAGGGGAAATGGGAAACAGTTAATATTTGATTACAATATTCAAATTTGTTGTCATTATGCCAAGTACAGGAACAGAGCATAACCAAAAGAAATGTGCATCTTTTTAATAAACTTTACTTTGAGCAATTCAATTTTAAAAAGACGTAAAGTTTGACAATTAAAGCACACATCTAATCAGAGTGTAAATGAATGGTAAAGTGCATGGGAGTGTGCATTTATATACATCATATGTGTACTTTTCATGCACAGCAGTAGAAGAAAGACTAATGTACATGTGAGTAAATATAGATGTTTACAGGGTAGAGAAATTAAGTACCGTATGCCATGCTGGGATGAGGGGAGAATATAGCCTGCAGCAGAAAATCGTTCACTATGGTTTTACTCAGCGAAATTTACACAGTATCCTGTGTCTGTGTGAAAAGTCCACTGAAACACATAATGTTTAGTGTGTCACAATCAATTGTAGAAAACATTTTCAATCTCCTGAACCAAGCGTTGTAGTGGCCACGTGAGATTGGTTCTTTCCCCATGGTAGATCAGCCTGCTACGGCAAAGAACGCCGGCACAACGGCTTCAGTCTTGATCAGTGGAGTGCAGATCTATATCCGGGTGCCGTAGCCGTCGCAAAATCCGCCCTTGCTTAAAGTCCCTATTGTGTCAATAGTGAATACAAGATAGTATTATAAAAGTCTGCTGACACTCCCTTAAGCTATCCATAGAATTCAAACACTGTAGTAAAAGGGCACTGACAATTGCATCAAAGAGTGGGCAGACTTGAGTGAAACTACCTATGCTGCTTGTATATACTGGCCAACCTTTGTGGAATTCTATGATCTTCCCTTTCAGGTGTCACAATAGGAATACTTTCTTATCAATAAGGGTGGCCATTTTAAGCTCCCTTCAGATCCCCACAACTCCATGACATCGTCCATTTTACTGTTTTTAATTCTATGGAGCTGACATCATGGAAACTGACTGTGTGATCGAATGGATAAGGTGTCAGTCCTTGGTTCAGAAGATTAAAGAGACCCTTAACAATACTTTAACGCGTGTGCATTTTAAAAGTAGACAGCTGTTTCTTAAAAATTAACCTGAAAAAACATGAGGCTTCAATTAAAGGACTAGTATAATTCAACCTGACCGTGTGACCTAATCATATGGCATATAAAGGATAAGTTATATAACTTTGCTGCAGAATTTGAATAGACAAAAAATGACGTCATATGCTCTAATGTCCATAAACGTTTCTTCAACCACAATTGGATAATGTCATGAGGTAAAGGAGAGGTGTAAAGGGGAATTCAAAACGGCTAAGGAAGACAACCGTGCTGCTACGACAATCCAATGCATTTACTGGCCAACTTGATCATGCCATTCTTGCCCATCACGTTCCTTTGTTTTTTGTGATTGCCCGTATGGATGGTCGTCACTTTAAATGGTTCAGCCACACTGAATGGCTGGATGGCGTTATCACCTTTGTTTTTATGAAGAATGGTTTCGTGTACCCTATGTCAAAGGTGATACGTTAGGAAGCATTGAAGCACCTTTTCTTTACATTTACAAAACTGGAATACACTTCTCATGGCTGCCGTGTATACACTTCCAGCTCATTTTCTAGAAGTTAGCCACTTTCCGTGACAAAAAACACTATTCCAACATGGCCCTGATCTTCGGATTGATTGTTGGAGAACCTTCAAGGGTGTTTCATGGGGGTGCTTGTTAATGTATCTTGCGGTATTTCCTACATAAAAACTTTCTTTAAAGTTGGTGCTTGTTAATATGAACTGGTAGCTGTTTCGTCAAAAGAAACCAGTTAAAGAACTTGGAACCTTTTCTTCATGACAATAAAGCAATTCAGTCATATGATGTTACCTAATATGAAGGGCCCCTAATGGAGAAATTCCTGACTACGGATCTGAAGACGAAGGACTGTAGTCCCTTCTTGCTTGTTTGACACTTGTGTTTATATCACTTGCAAGCTGTTTTTTACGGTCCGATACACAGGGCACCTGATTTTGGATAAGGTAATTGAGCATACCTTGTTCAATAACAGAGCTTTTGAATGTAACATAGTAGTAGTAATGTATGAAAGCAAACTAATAGGTGAGGTTTCTGACTTTGAGCCAGAACATTGAGGATCTGAGTCCCTTCATAAGTGTCTTCTGGTCGTGGTTTTTCATGTTATCTGGCTGCGGTTTTAGAAAGAACCTTGACAAAACTCACAAAACCACTGTCAAGGGACAAGCAAAACTCAACCTGACCATGTGAACTAATACATCAGGCAAATATTGGATAATTTAGTTCACTCTAGTATTAAGACTGACAGTTGGAGACCATTCATGGTTGTTTAGTGCTGGTGCTTTTTAATGTCACTTGCCAGCTGTTTCTCAGACAAAAACTTTCTTTTAAGCTGGTACTTGTTAACACGACTTGGTCACAGTTTCTGCAACAGAAACTTGAAACTAACACTCACAAGGCTTTGTTTAAGGGAATAACATAAGTCAACCCCAATGATGTCACCTAATATGAAAGGACACCTAATGGAGGAGCTTTCTGACTCCGGATCAAAAGATTGAGGACTTGAGTCTTTGCATAGTTGTGTGATGGTGGTGTTTTTTCATATCATCTTGCTGGTGTTACTAACACTGAAATCTGAGAAAAAAACTCACCAAACTTCAGTCAAGGGGCTAACATTGCTCAGCCTGACCATACGGTCGAAACACCTGAGTTTGGATCTGGAGAGTGATTGAGCATGAGAGTTTTTCAATGACAGGGCTGTTTAACTCAACATGACAGCGGGTATTTGACATGGCACTGATCAACCGCTGTCAGTTCTCACAGCTCACTGTTCGGAGTCAGCCTTGTCATGCAATGACCACGTGGTCTAATGGATAAGGCGTCTGACTTCGGATCAGAAGACTGAGGGTTCGAGTCCCTTCGTGGTTGGAATTGTGCATTTCATCTGGACCAGTAACAATGGCAGATTTTGCAATGCCTATGGCACCTGGAAGAAAGTGTCTCAAGTGCTGGTGCTGTCACTGTCAAATCCAGCAGAGACTTTAAACAACAGTGGATTTTAATCAGGGTTTGTCAGCAAAGTAGTTAATTCAGTGTGAGTGCTCATTCGTCCTGCTCCCACTGGCAAAAGGAGTAGATGTCATAGATTTAGGGGAAATGGGAAACAGTTAATATTTGATTACAATATTCAAATTTATTGTCATTATGCCAAGTACAGGAACAGAGCATAACCAAAAGAAATGTGCATCTTTTTAATAAACTTTACTTTGAACAATTCAATTTTAAAAAGACGTAAAGTTTGACAATTAAAGCACACATCTAATCAGAGTGTAAATGAATGGTAAAGTGCATGGGAGTGTGCATTTATATACATCATATGTGTACTTTTCATGCACAGCAGTAGAAGAAAGACTAATGTACATGTGAGTAAATATAGATGTTTACAGGGTAGAGAAATTAAGTACCGTATGCCATGCTGGGATGAGGGGAGAATATAGCCTGCAGCAGAAAATTGTTCACTATGGTTTTACTCAGCGAAATTTACACAGTATCCTGTGTCTGTGTGAAAAGTCCACTGAAACACATAATGTTTAGTGTGTCACAATCAATTATAGAAAACATTTTCAATCTCCTGAACCAAGCGTTGTAGTGGGCACGTGAGATTGGTTCTTTCCCCATGGTAGATCAGCCTGCTACGGCAAAGAACGCCGGCACAACGGCTTCAGTCTCGATCAGTGGAGTGCAGATCTATATCCGGGTGCCGTAGCCGTCGCAAAATCCGCCCTTGCTTAAAGTCCCTATTGTGTCAATAGTGAATACAAGATAGTATTATAAAAGTCTGCTGACACTCCCTTAAGCTATCCATAGAATTCAAACACTGTAGTAAAAGGGCACTGACAATTGCATCAAAGAGTGGGCAGACTTGAGTGAAACTACCTATGCTGCTTGTATATTCTGGCCAACCTTTGTGGAATTCTATGATCTTCCCTTTCAGGTGTCACAATAGGAATACTTTCTTATCAATAAGGGTGGCCATTTTAAGCTCCCTTCAGATCCCCACAACTCCATGACATCGTCCATTTTACTGTTTTTAATTCTATGGAGCTGACATCATGGAAACTGACTGTGTGATCGAATGGATAAGGTGTCAGTCCTTGGTTCAGAAGATTAAAGAGACCCTTAACAATACTTTAACGCGTGTGCATTTTAAAAGTAGACAGCTGTTTCTTAAAAATTAACCTGAAAAAACATGAGGCTTCACTTAAGGACTAGTATAATTCAACCTGACCGTGTGACCTAATCATATGGCATATAAAGGATAAGTTATATAACTTTGCTGCAGAATTTGAATAGACAAAAAATGACGTCATATGCTCTAATGTCCATAAACGTTTCTTCAACCACAATTGGATAATGTCATGAGGTAAAGGAGAGGTGTAAAGGGGAATTCAAAACAGCTAAGGAAGACAACCGTGCTGCTACGACAATCCAATGCATTTACTGGCCAACTTGATCATGCCATTCTTGCCCATCACGTTCCTTTGTTTTTTGTGATTGCCCGTATGGATGGTCGTCACTTTAAATGGTTCAGCCACACTGAATGGCTGGATGGCGTTATCACCTTTGTTTTTATGAAGAATGGTTTCGTGTACCCTATGTCAAAGGTGATACGTTAGGAAGCATTGAAGCTCCTTTTCTTTACATTTACAAAACTGGAATACACTTCTCATGGCTGCCGTGTATACACTTCCAGCTCATTTTCTAGAAGTTAGCCACTTTCCGTGACAAAAAACACTATTCCAACATGGCCCTGATCTTCGGATTGATTGTTGGAGAACCTTCAAGGGTGTTTCATGGGGGTGCTTGTTAATGTATCTTGCGGTATTTCCTACATAAAAACTTTCTTTAAAGTTGGTGCTTGTTAATATGAACTGGTAGCTGTTTCGTCAAAAGAAACCAGTTAAAGAACTTGGAACCTTTTCTTCATGACAATAAAGCAATTCAGTCATATGATGTTACCTAATATGAAGGGCCCCTAATGGAGAAATTCCTGACTACGGATCTGAAGACGAAGGACTTTAGTCCCTTCTTGCTTGTTTGACACTTGTGTTTATATCACTTGCAAGCTGTTTTTTACGGTCCGATACACAGGGCACCTGATTTTGGATAAGGTAATTGAGCATACCTTGTTCAATAACAGAGCTTTTGAATGTAACATAGTAGTAGTAATGTATGAAAGCAAACTAATAGGTGAGGTTTCTGACTTTGAGCCAGAACATTGAGGATCTGAGTCCCTTCATAAGTGTCTTCTGGTCGTGGTTTTTCATGTTATCTGGCTGCGGTTTTAGAAAGAACCTTGACAAAACTCACAAAACCACTGTCAAGGGACAAGCAAAACTCAACCTGACCATGTGAACTAATACATCAGGCAAATATTGGATAATTTAGTTGACTCAAGTATTAAGACTGACAGTTGGAGACCATTCATGGTTGTTTAGTGCTGGTGCTTTTTAATGTCACTTGCCAGCTGTTTCTCGGACAAAAACTTTCTTTTAAGCTGGTACTTGTTAACACGACTTGGTCACAGTTTCTGCAACAGAAACTTGAAACTAACACTCACAAGGCTTTGTTTAAGGGAATAACATAAGTCAACCCCAATGATGTCACCTAATATGAAAGGACACCTAATGGAGGAGCTTTCTGACTCCGGATCAAAAGATTGAGGACTTGAGTCTTTGCATAGTTGTGTGATGGTGGTGTTTTTTCATATCATCTTGCTGGTGTTACTAACACTGAAATCTGAGAAAAAAACTCACCAAACTTCAGTCAAGGGGCTAACATTGCTCAGCCTGACCATACGGTCGAAACACCTGAGTTTGGATCTGGAGAGTGATTGAGCATGAGAGTTTTTCAATGACAGGGCTGTTTAACTCAACATGACAGCGGGTATTTGACATGGCACTGATCAACCGCTGTCAGTTCTCACAGCTCACTGTTCGGGGTCAGCCTTGTCATGCAATGACCACGTGGCCTAATGGATAAGGCGTCTGACTTCGGAGTAGAAGACTGAGGGTTCGAGTCCCTTCGTGGTTGGAATTGTGCATTTCATCTGGACCAGCAACAATGGCAGATTTTGCAATGCCTATGGCACCTGGAAGAAAGTGTCTCAAGTGCTGGTGCTGTCACTGTCAAATCCAGCAGAGACTTTAAACAACAGTGGATTTTAATCAGGGTTTGTCAGCAAAGTAGTTAATTCAGTGTGAGTGCTCATTCGTCCTGCTCCCACTGGCAAAAGGAGTAGATGTCATAGATTTAGGGGAAATGGGAAACAGTTAATATTTGATTACAATATTCAAATTTATTGTCATTATGCCAAGTACAGGAACAGAGCATAACCAAAAGAAATGTGCATCTTTTTAATAAACTTTACTTTGAACAATTCAATTTTAAAAAGACGTAAAGTTTGACAATTAAAGCACACATCTAATCAGAGTGTAAATGAATGGTAAAGTGCATGGGAGTGTGCATTTATATACATCATATGTGTACTTTTCATGCACAGCAGTAGAAGAAAGACTAATGTACATGTGAGTAAATATAGATGTTTACAGGGTAGAGAAATTAAGTACCGTATGCCATGCTGGGATGAGGGGAGAATATAGCCTGCAGCAGAAAATTGTTCACTATGGTTTTACTCAGCGAAATTTACACAGTATCCTGTGTCTGTGTGAAAAGTCCACTGAAACACATAATGTTTAGTGTGTCACAATCAATTATAGAAAACATTTTCAATCTCCTGAACCAAGCGTTGTAGTGGGCACGTGAGATTGGTTCTTTCCCCATGGTAGATCAGCCTGCTACGGCAAAGAACGCCGGCACAACGGCTTCAGTCTCGATCAGTGGAGTGCAGATCTATATCCGGGTGCCGTAGCCGTCGCAAAATCCGCCCTTGCTTAAAGTCCCTATTGTGTCAATAGTGAATACAAGATAGTATTATAAAAGTCTGCAGACACTCCCTTAAGCTATCCATAGAATTCAAACACTGTAGTAAAAGGGCACTGACAATTGCATCAAAGAGTGGGCAGACTTGAGTGAAACTACCTATGCTGCTTGTATATTCTGGCCAACCTTTGTGGAATTCTATGATCTTCCCTTTCAGGTGTCACAATAGGAATACTTTCTTATCAATAAGGGTGGCCATTTTAAGCTCCCTTCAGATCCCCACAACTCCATGACATCGTCCATTTTACTGTTTTTAATTCTATGGAGCTGACATCATGGAAACTGACTGTGTGATCGAATGGATAAGGTGTCAGTCCTTGGTTCAGAAGATTAAAGAGACCCTTAACAATACTTTAACGCGTGTGCATTTTAAAAGTAGACAGCTGTTTCTTAAAAATTAACCTGAAAAAACATGAGGCTTCAATTAAAGGACTAGTATAATTCAACCTGACCGTGTGACCTAATCATATGGCATATAAAGGATAAGTTATATAACTTTGCTGCAGAATTTGAATAGACAAAAAATGACGTCATATGCTCTAATGTCCATAAACGTTTCTTCAACCACAATTGGATAATGTCATGAGGTAAAGGAGAGGTGTAAAGGGGAATTCAAAACAGCTAAGGAAGACAACCGTGCTGCTACGACAATCCAATGCATTTACTGGCCAACTTGATCATGCCATTCTTGCCCATCACGTTCCTTTGTTTTTTGTGATTGCCCGTATGGATGGTCGTCACTTTAAATGGTTCAGCCACACTGAATGGCTGGATGGCGTTATCACCTTTGTTTTTATGAAGAATGGTTTCGTGTACCCTATGTCAAAGGTGATACGTTAGGAAGCATTGAAGCTCCTTTTCTTTACATTTACAAAACTGGAATACACTTCTCATGGCTGCCGTGTATACACTTCCAGCTCATTTTCTAGAAGTTAGCCACTTTCCGTGACAAAAAACACTATTCGAACATGGCCCTGATCTTCGGATTGATTGTTGGAGAACCTTCAAGGGTGTTTCATGGGGGTGCTTGTTAATGTATCTTGCGGTATTTCCTAAATAAAAACTTTCTTTAAAGTTGGTGCTTGTTAATATGAACTGGTAGCTGTTTCGTCAAAAGAAACCAGTTAAAGAACTTGGAACCTTTTCTTCATGACAATAAAGCAATTCAGTCATATGATGTTACCTAATATGAAGGGCCCCTAATGGAGAAATTCCTGACTACGGATCTGAAGACGAAGGACTTTAGTCCCTTCTTGCTTGTTTGACACTTGTGTTTATATCACTTGCAAGCTGTTTTTTACGGTCCGATACACAGGGCACCTGATTTTGGATAAGGTAATTGAGCATACCTTGTTCAATAACAGAGCTTTTGAATGTAACATAGTAGTAGTAATGTATGAAAGCAAACTAATAGGTGAGGTTTCTGACTTTGAGCCAGAACATTGAGGATCTGAGTCCCTTCATAAGTGTCTTCTGGTCGTGGTTTTTCATGTTATCTGGCTGCGGTTTTAGAAAGAACCTTGACAAAACTCACAAAACCACTGTCAAGGGACAAGCAAAACTCAACCTGACCATGTGAACTAATACATCAGGCAAATATTGGATAATTTAGTTGACTCAAGTATTAAGACTGACAGTTGGAGACCATTCATGGTTGTTTAGTGCTGGTGCTTTTTAATGTCACTTGCCAGCTGTTTCTCGGACAAAAACTTTCTTTTAAGCTGGTACTTGTTAACACGACTTGGTCACAGTTTCTGCAACAGAAACTTGAAACTAACACTCACAAGGCTTTGTTTAAGGGAATAACATAAGTCAACCCCAATGATGTCACCTAATATGAAAGGACACCTAATGGAGGAGCTTTCTGACTCCGGATCAAAAGATTGAGGACTTGAGTCTTTGCATAGTTGTGTGATGGTGGTGTTTTTTCATATCATCTTGCTGGTGTTACTAACACTGAAATCTGAGAAAAAAACTCACCAAACTTCAGTCAAGGGGCTAACATTGCTCAGCCTGACCATACGGTAGAAACACCTGAGTTTGGATCTGGAGAGTGATTGAGCATGAGAGTTTTTCAATGACAGGGCTGTTTAACTCAACATGACAGCGGTTATTTGACATGGCACTGATCAACCGCTGTCAGTTCTCACAGCTCACTGTTCGGAGTCAGCCTTGTCATGCAATGACCATGTGGCCTAATGGATAAGGCGTCTGACTTCGGATCAGAAGACTGAGAATTCGAGTCCCTTCGTGGTTGGAATTGTGCGTTTCATCTGGACCAGCAACAATGGCAGATTTTGCAATGCCTATGGTACCTGGAAAAAAGTGTCTCAAGTGCTGGTGCTGTCACTGTCAAATCCAGCAGAGACTTTAAACAAAAGTGGATTTTAATCAGGGTTTGTCAGCAAAGTAGTTAATTCAGTGTGAGTGCTCATTTGGCCTGCTCCCACTGGCAAAAGGAGTAGATGTTATAGATTTAGGGGAAATGGGAAACAGTTAATATTTGATTACAATATTCAAATTTATTGTCATTATGCCAAGTACAGGAACAGAGCATAACCAAAAGAAATGTGCATCTTTTTAATAAACTTTACTTTGAACAATTCAATTTTAAAAAGACGTAAAGTTTGACAATTAAAGCACACATCTAATCAGAGTGTAAATGAATGGTAAAGTGCATGGGAGTGTGCATTTATATACATCATATGTGTACTTTTCATGCACAGCAGTAGAAGAAAGACTAATGTACATGTGAGTAAATATAGATATTTATAGGGTAGAGAAATTAAGTACCGTATGCCATGCTGGGATGAGGGGAGAATATAGCCTGCAGCAGAAAATTGTTCACTATGGTTTTACTCAGCGAAATTTACACAGTATCCTGTGTCTGTGTGAAAAGTCCACTGAAACACATAATGTTTAATGTGTCACAATCAATTATAGAAAACATTTTCAATCTCCTGAACCAAGCATTGTAGTGGCCACATGAGATTGGTTCTTTCCCCATGGTAGATCAGCCTGCTACGGCAAAGAACGCCGGCACAACGGCTTCAGTCTCGATCAGCGGAGTGCAGATCTATATCCGGGTGCCGTAGCCGTCGCAAAATCCGCCCTTGCTTAAAGTCCCTATTGTGTCAATAGTGAATACAAGATAGTATTATAAAAGTCTGCTGACACTCCCTTAAGCTATCCATAGAATTCAAACACTGTAGTAAAAGGGCACTGACAATTGCATCAAAGAGTGGGCAGACTTGAGTGAAACTACCTATGCTGCTTGTATATACTGGCCAACCTTTGTGGAATTCTATGATCTTCCCTTTCAGGTGTCACAATAGGAATACTTTCTTATCAATAAGGGTGGCCATTTTAAGCTCCCTTCAGATCCCCACAACTCCATGACATCGTCCATTTTACTGTTTTTAATTCTATGGAGCTGACATCATGGAAACTGACTGTGTGATCGAATGGATAAGGTGTCAGTCCTTGGTTCAGAAGATTAAAGAGACCCTTAACAATACTTTAACGCGTGTGCATTTTAAAAGTAGACAGCTGTTTCTTAAAAATTAACCTGAAAAAACATGAGGCTTCAATTAAAGGACTAGTATAATTCAACCTGACCGTGTGACCTAATCATATGGCATATAAAGGATAAGTTATATAACTTTGCTGCAGAATTTGAATAGACAAAAAATGACGTCATATGCTCTAATGTCCATAAACGTTTCTTCAACCACAATTGGATAATGTCATGAGGTAAAGGAGAGGTGTAAAGGGGAATTCAAAACGGCTAAGGAAGACAACCGTGCTGCTACGACAATCCAATGCATTTACTGGCCAACTTGATCATGCCATTCTTGCCCATCACGTTCCTTTGTTTTTTGTGATTGCCCGTATGGATGGTCGTCACTTTAAATGGTTCAGCCACACTGAATGGCTGGATGGCGTTATCACCTTTGTTTTTATGAAGAATGGTTTCAGTACCCTATGTCAAAGGTGATACGTTAGGAAGCATTGAAGCACCTTTTCTTTACATTTACAAAACTGGAATACACTTCTCATGGCTGCCGTGTATACACTTCCAGCTCATTTTCTAGAAGTTAGCCACTTTCCGTGACAAAAAACACTATTCCAACATGGCCCTGATCTTCGGATTGATTGTTGGAGAACCTTCAAGGGTGTTTCATGGGGGTGCTTGTTAATGTATCTTGCGGTATTTCCTACATAAAAACTTTCTTTAAAGTTGGTGCTTGTTAATATGAACTGGTAGCTGTTTCGTCAAAAGAAACCAGTTAAAGAACTTGGAACCTTTTCTTCATGACAATAAAGAAATTCAGTCATATGATGTTACCTAATATGAAGGGCCCCTAATGGAGAAATTCCTGACTACGGATCTGAAGACGAAGGACTTTAGTCCCTTCTTGCTTGTTTGACACTTGTGTTTATATCACTTGCAAGCTGTTTTTTACGGTCCGATACACAGGGCACCTGATTTTGGATAAGGTAATTGAGCATACCTTGTTCAATAACAGAGCTTTTGAATGTAACATAGTAGTAGTAATGTATGAAAGCAAACTAATAGGTGAGGTTTCTGACTTTGAGCCAGAGCATTGAGGATCTGAGTCCCTTCATAAGTGTCTTCTGGTCGTGGTTTTTCATGTTATCTGGCTGCGGTTTTAGAAAGAACCTTGACAAAACTCACAAAACCACTGTCAAGGGACAAGCAAAACTCAACCTGACCATGTGAACTAATACATCAGGCAAATATTGGATAATTTAGTTGACTCAAGTATTAAGACTGACAGTTGGAGACCATTCATGGTTGTTAAGTGCCGGTGCTTTTTAATGTCACTTGCCAGCTGTTTCTCGGACAAAAACTTTCTTTTAAGCTGGTACTTGTTAACACGACTTGGTCACAGTTTCTGCAACAGAAACTTGAAACTAACACTCACAAGGCTTTGTTTAAGGGAATAACATAAGTCAACCCCAATGATGTCACCTAATATGAAAGGACACCTAATGGAGGAGCTTTCTGACTCCGGATCAAAAGATTGAGGACTTGAGTCTTTGCATAGTTGTGTGATGGTGGTGTTTTTTCATATCATCTTGCTGGTGTTACTAACACTGAAATCTGAGAAAAAAACTCACCAAACTTCAGTCAAGGGGCTAACATTGCTCAGCCTGACCATACGGTCGAAACACCTGAGTTTGGATCTGGAGAGTGATTGAGCATGAGAGTTTTTCAATGACAGGGCTGGTTAACTCAACATGACAGCGGTTATTTGACATGGCACTGATCAACCGCTGTCAGTTCTCACAGCTCACTGTTCGGAGTCAACCTTGTCATGCAATGACCACGTGGCCTAATGGATAAGGCGTCTGACTTCGGATCAGAAGACTGAGGGTTCGAGTCCCTTCGTGGTTGGAATTGTGCATTTCATCTGGTCCAGCAACAATGGCAGATTTTGCAATGCCTATGGTACCTGGAAAAAAGTGTCTCAAGTGCTGGTGCTGTCACTGTCAAATCCAGCAGAGACTTTAAACAACAGTGGATTTTAATCAGGGTTTGTCAGCAAAGTAGTTAATTCAGTGTGAGTGCTCATTTGTCCTGCTCCCACTGGCAAAAGGAGTAGATGTCATAGATTTAGGGGAAATGGGGAACAGTCAATATTTGATTACAATATTCAAATTTATTGTCATTATGCCAAGTACAGGAACAGAGCATAACCAAAAGAAATGTGCATCTTTTTAATAAACTTTACTTTGAACAATTCAATTTTAAAAAGACGTAAAGTTTGACAATTAAAGCACACATCTAATCAGAGTGTAAATGAATGGTAAAGTGCATGGGGGTGTGCATTTATATACATCATACGTGTACTTTTCATGCACAGCAGTAGAAGAAAGACTAATGTACATGTGAGTAAATATAGATGTTTATAGGGTAGAGAAATGAAGTACCGTATGCCATGCTGGGATGAGGGGAGAATATAGCCTGCAGCAGAAAGTTGTTCACTATGGTTTCACTCAGCGAAATTTACACAGTATCCTGTGTCTGTGTGAAAAGTCCACTGAAACACATAATGTTTAGTGTGTCACAATCAATTATAGAAAACATTTTCTATCTCCTGAACCAAGCGTTGTAGTGGCCACGTGAGATTGGTTCTTTCCCCATGGTAGATCAGCCTGCTACGGCAAAGAACGCCGGCACAACGGCTTCAGTCTCGATCAGCGGAGTGCAGATCTATATCCGGGTGCCGTAGCCGTCGCAAAATCCGCCCTTGCTTAAAGTCCCTATTGTGTCAATAGTGAATACAAGATAGTATTATAAAAGTCTGCTGACACTCCCTTAAGCTATCCATAGAATTCAAACACTGTAGTAAAAGGGCACTGACAATTGCATCAAAGAGTGGGCAGACTTGAGTGAAACTACCTATGCTGCTTGTATATACTGGCCAACCTTTGTGGAATTCTATGATCTTCCCTTTCAGGTGTCACAATAGGAATACTTTCTTATCAATAAGGGTGGCCATTTTAAGCTCCCTTCAGATCCCCACAACTCCATGACATCGTCCATTTTACTGTTTTTAATTCTATGGAGCTGACATCATGGAAACTGACTGTGTGATCGAATGGATAAGGTGTCAGTCCTTGGTTCAGAAGATTAAAGAGACCCTTAACAATACTTTAACGCGTGTGCATTTTAAAAGTAGACAGCTGTTTCTTAAAAATTAACCTGAAAAAACATGAGGCTTCAATTAAAGGACTAGTATAATTCAACCTGACCGTGTGACCTAATCATATGGCATATAAAGGATAAGTTATATAACTTTGCTGCAGAATTTGAATAGACAAAAAATGACGTCATATGCTCTAATGTCCATAAACGTTTCTTCAACCACAATTGGATAATGTCATGAGGTAAAGGAGAGGTGTAAAGGGGAATTCAAAACGGCTAAGGAAGACAACCGTGCTGCTACGACAATCCAATGCATTTACTGGCCAACTTGATCATGCCATTCTTGCCCATCACGTTCCTTTGTTTTTTGTGATTGCCCGTATGGATGGTCGTCACTTTAAATGGTTCAGCCACACTGAATGGCTGGATGGCGTTATCACCTTTGTTTTTATGAAGAATGGTTTCGTGTACCCTATGTCAAAGGTGATACGTTAGGAAGCATTGAAGCACCTTTTCTTTACATTTACAAAACTGGAATACACTTCTCATGGCTGCCGTGTATACACTTCCAGCTCATTTTCTAGAAGTTAGCCACTTTCCGTGACAAAAAACACTATTCCAACATGGCCCTGATCTTCGGATTGATTGTTGGAGAACCTTCAAGGGTGTTTCATGGGGGTGCTTGTTAATGTATCTTGCGGTATTTCCTACATAAAAACTTTCTTTAAAGTTGGTGCTTGTTAATATGAACTGGTAGCTGTTTCGTCAAAAGAAACCAGTTAAAGAACTTGGAACCTTTTCTTCATGACAATAAAGCAATTCAGTCATATGATGTTACCTAATATGAAGGGCCCCTAATGGAGAAATTCCTGACTACGGATCTGAAGACGAAGGACTTTAGTCCCTTCTTGCTTGTTTGACACTTGTGTTTATATCACTTGCAAGCTGTTTTTTACGGTCCGATACACAGGGCACCTGATTTTGGATAAGGTAATTGAGCATACCTTGTTCAATAACAGAGCTTTTGAATGTAACATAGTAGTAGTAATGTATGAAAGCAAACTAATAGGTGAGGTTTCTGACTTTGAGCCAGAACATTGAGGATCTGAGTCCCTTCATAAGTGTCTTCTGGTCGTGGTTTTTCATGTTATCTGGCTGCGGTTTTAGAAAGAACCTTGACAAAACTCACAAAACCACTGTCAAGGGACAAGCAAAACTCAACCTGACCATGTGAACTAATACATCAGGCAAATATTGGATAATTTAGTTGACTCAAGTATTAAGACTGACAGTTGGAGACCATTCATGGTTGTTTAGTGCTGGTGCTTTTTAATGTCACTTGCCAGCTGTTTCTCGGACAAAAACTTTCTTTTAAGCTGGTACTTGTTAACACGACTTGGTCACAGTTTCTGCAACAGAAACTTGAAACTAACACTCACAAGGCTTTGTTTAAGGGAATAACATAAGTCAACCCCAATGATGTCACCTAATATGAAAGGACACCTAATGGAGGAGCTTTCTGACTCCGGATCAAAAGATTGAGGACTTGAGTCTTTGCATAGTTGTGTGATGGTGGTGTTTTTTCATATCATCTTGCTGGTGTTACTAACACTGAAATCTGAGAAAAAAACTCACCAAACTTCAGTCAAGGGGCTAACATTGCTCAGCCTGACCATACGGTCGAAACACCTGAGTTTGGATCTGGAGAGTGATTGAGCATGAGAGTTTTTCAATGACAGGGCTGTTTAACTCAACATGACAGCGGTTATTTGACATGGCACTGATCAACCGCTGTCAGTTCTCACAGCTCACTGTTCGGAGTCAGCCTTGTCATGCAATGACCATGTGACCTAATGGATAAGGCGTCTGACTTCGGATCAGAAGACTGAGAATTCGAGTCCCTTCGTGGTTGGAATTGTGCGTTTCATCTGGACCAGCAACAATGGCAGATTTTGCAATGCCTATGGTACCTGGAAAAAAGTGTCTCAAGTGCTGGTGCTGTCACTGTCAAATCCAGCAGAGACTTTAAACAAAAGTGGATTTTAATCAGGGTTTGTCAGCAAAGTAGTTAATTCAGTGTGAGTGCTCATTTGGCCTGCTCCCACTGGCAAAAGGAGTAGATGTTATAGATTTAGGGGAAATGGGAAACAGTTAATATTTGATTACAATATTCAAATTTATTGTCATTATGCCAAGTACAGGAACAGAGCATAACCAAAAGAAATGTGCATCTTTTTAATAAACTTTACTTTGAACAATTCAATTTTAAAAAGACGTAAAGTTTGACAATTAAAGCACACATCTAATCAGAGTGTAAATGAATGGTAAAGTGCATGGGAGTGTGCATTTATATACATCATATGTGTACTTTTCATGCACAGCAGTAGAAGAAAGACTAATGTACATGTGAGTAAATATAGATGTTTATAGGGTAGAGAAATTAAGTACCGTATGCCATGCTGGGATGAGGGGAGAATATAGCCTGCAGCAGAAAATTGTTCACTATGGTTTTACTCAGCGAAATTTACACAGTATCCTGTGTCTGTGTGAAAAGTCCACTGAAACACATAATGTTTAGTGTGTCACAATCAATTATAGAAAACATTTTCAATCTCCTGAACCAAGCATTGTAGTGGCCACGTGAGATTGGTTCTTTCCCCATGGTAGATCAGCCTGCTACGGCAAAGAACGCCGGCACAACGGCTTCAGTCTCGATCAGCGGAGTGCAGATCTATATCCGGGTGCCGTAGCCGTCGCAAAATCCGCCCTTGCTTAAAGTCCCTATTGTGTCAATAGTGAATACAAGATAGTATTATAAAAGTCTGCTGACACTCCCTTAAGCTATCCATAGAATTCAAACACTGTAGTAAAAGGGCACTGACAATTGCATCAAAGAGTGGGCAGACTTGAGTGAAACTACCTATGGTGCTTGTATATACTGGCCAACCTTTGTGGAATTCTATGATCTTCCCTTTCAGGTGTCACAATAGGAATACTTTCTTATCAATAAGGGTGGCCATTTTAAGCTCCCTTCAGATCCCCACAACTCCATGACATCGTCCATTTTACTGTTTTTAATTCTATGGAGCTGACATCATGGAAACTGACTGTGTGATCGAATGGATAAGGTGTCAGTCCTTGGTTCAGAAGATTAAAGAGACCCTTAACAATACTTTAACGCGTGTGCATTTTAAAAGTAGACAGCTGTTTCTTAAAAATTAACCTGAAAAAACATGAGGCTTCAATTAAAGGACTAGTATAATTCAACCTGACCGTGTGACCTAATCATATGGCATATAAAGGATAAGTTATATAACTTTGCTGCAGAATTTGAATAGACAAAAAATGACGTCATATGCTCTAATGTCCATAAACGTTTCTTCAACCACAATTGGATAATGTCATGAGGTAAAGGAGAGGTGTAAAGGGGAATTCAAAACGGCTAAGGAAGACAACCGTGCTGCTACGACAATCCAATGCATTTACTGGCCAACTTGATCATGCCATTCTTGCCCATCACGTTCCTTTGTTTTTTGTGATTGCCCGTATGGATGGTCGTCACTTTAAATGGTTCAGCCACACTGAATGGCTGGATGGCGTTATCACCTTTGTTTTTATGAAGAATGGTTTCAGTACCCTATGTCAAAGGTGATACGTTAGGAAGCATTGAAGCACCTTTTCTTTACATTTACAAAACTGGAATACACTTCTCATGGCTGCCGTGTATACACTTCCAGCTCATTTTCTAGAAGTTAGCCACTTTCCGTGACAAAAAACACTATTCCAACATGGCCCTGATCTTCGGATTGATTGTTGGAGAACCTTCAAGGGTGTTTCATGGGGGTGCTTGTTAATGTATCTTGCGGTATTTCCTACATAAAAACTTTCTTTAAAGTTGGTGCTTGTTAATATGAACTGGTAGCTGTTTCGTCAAAAGAAACCAGTTAAAGAACTTGGAACCTTTTCTTCATGACAATAAAGCAATTCAGTCATATGATGTTACCTAATATGAAGGGCCCCTAATGGAGAAATTCCTGACTACGGATCTGAAGACGAAGGACTTTAGTCCCTTCTTGCTTGTTTGACACTTGTGTTTATATCACTTGCAAGCTGTTTTTTACGGTCCGATACACAGGGCACCTGAGTTTGGATAAGGTAATTGAGCATACCTTGTTCAATAACAGAGCTTTTGAATGTAACATAGTAGTAGTAATGTATGAAAGCAAACTAATAGGTGAGGTTTCTGACTTTGAGCCAGAACATTGAGGATCTGAGTCCCTTCATAAGTGTCTTCTGGTCGTGGTTTTTCATGTTATCTGGCTGCGGTTTTAGAAAGAACCTTGACAAAACTCACAAAACCACTGTCAAGGGACAAGCAAAACTCAACCTGACCATGTGAACTAATACATCAGGCAAATATTGGATAATTTAGTTGACTCAAGTATTAAGACTGACAGTTGGAGACCATTCATGGTTGTTAAGTGCCGGTGCTTTTTAATGTCACTTGCCAGCTGTTTCTCGGACAAAAACTTTCTTTTAAGCTGGTACTTGTTAACACGACTTGGTCACAGTTTCTGCAACAGAAACTTGAAACTAACACTCACAAGGCTTTGTTTAAGGGAATAACATAAGTCAACCCCAATGATGTCACCTAATATGAAAGGACACCTAATGGAGGAGCTTTCTGACTCCGGATCAAAAGATTGAGGACTTGAGTCTTTGCATAGTTGTGTGATGGTGGTGTTTTTTCATATCATCTTGCTGGTGTTACTAACGCTGAAATCTGAGAAAAAAACTCACCAAACTTCAGTCAAGGGGCTAACATTGCTCAGCCTGACCATACGGTCGAAACACCTGAGTTTGGATCTGGAGAGTGATTGAGCATGAGAGTTTTTCAATGACAGGGCTGTTTAACTCAACATGACAGCGGTTATTTGACATGGCACTGATCAACCGCTGTCAGTTCTCACAGCTCACTGTTCGGAGTCAGCCTTGTCATGCAATGACCACGCGGCCTAATGGATAAGGTGTCTGACTTCGGATCAGAAGACTGAGGGTTCGAGTCCCTTCGTGGTTGGAATTGTGCATTTCATCTGGACCAGCAACAATGGCAGATTTTGCAATGCCTATGGCACCTGGAAAAAAGTGTCTCAAGTGCTGGTGCTGTCACTGTCAAATCCAGCAGAGACTTTAAACAAAAGTGGATTTTAATCAGGGTTTGTCAGCAAAGTAGTTAATTCAGTGTGAGTGCTCATTTGGCCTGCTCCCACTGGCAAAAGGAGTAGATGTCATAGATTTAGGGGAAATGGGAAACAGTTAATATTTGATTACAATATTCAAATTTATTGTCATTATGCCAAGTACAGGAACAGAGCATAACCAAAAGAAATGTGCATCTTTTTAATAAACTTTACTTTGAACAATTCAATTTTAAAAAGACGTAAAGTTTGACAATTAAAGCACACATCTAATCAGAGTGTAAATGAATGGTAAAGTGCATGGGAGTGTGCATTTATATACATCATATGTGTACTTTTCATGCACAGCAGTAGAAGAAAGACTAATGTACATGTGAGTAAATATAGATGTTTATAGGGTAGAGAAATGAAGTACCGTATGCCATGCTGGGATGAGGGGAGAATATAGCCTGCAGCAGAAAATTGTTCACTATGGTTTTACTCAGCGAAATTTACACAGTATCCTGTGTCTGTGTGAAAAGTCCACTGAAACACATAATGTTTAGTGTGTCACAATCAATTATAGAAAACATTTTCAATCTCCTGAACCAAGCGTTGTAGTGGCCACGTGAGATTGGTTCTTTCCCCATGGTAGATCAGCCTGCTACGGCAAAGAACGCCGGCACAACGGCTTCAGTCTCGATCAGCGGAGTGCAGATCTATATCCGGGTGCCGTAGCCGTCGCAAAATCCGCCCTTGCTTAAAGTCCCTATTGTGTCAATAGTGAATACAAGATAGTATTATAAAAGTCTGCTGACACTCCCTTAAGCTATCCATAGAATTCAAACACTGTAGTAAAAGGGCACTGACAATTGCATCAAAGAGTGGGCAGACTTGAGTGAAACTACCTATGCTGCTTGCATATTCTGGCCAACCTTTGTGGAATTCTATGATCTTCCCTTACAGGTGTCACAATAGGAATACTTTCTTATCAATAAGGGTGGCCATTTTAAGCTCCCTTCAGATCCCCACAACTCCATGACATCGTCCATTTTACTGTTTTTAATTCTATGGAGCTGACATCATGGAAACTGACTGTGTGATCGAATGGATAAGGTGTCAGTCCTTGGTTCAGAAGATTAAAGAGACCCTTAACAATACTTTAACGCGTGTGCATTTTAAAAGTAGACAGCTGTTTCTTAAAAATTAACCTGAAAAAACATGAGGCTTCAATTAAAGGACTAGTATAATTCAACCTGACCGTGTGACCTAATCATATGGCATATAAAGGATAAGTTATATAACTTTGCTGCAGAATTTGAATAGACAAAAAATGACGTCATATGCTCTAATGTCCATAAACGTTTCTTCAACCACAATTGGATAATGTCATGAGGTAAAGGAGAGGTGTAAAGGGGAATTCAAAACGGCTAAGGAAGACAACCGTGCTGCTACGACAATCCAATGCATTTACTGGCCAACTTGATCATGCCATTCTTGCCCATCACGTTCCTTTGTTTTTTGTGATTGCCCGTATGGATGGTCGTCACTTTAAATGGTTCAGCCACACTGAATGGCTGGATGGCGTTATCACCTTTGTTTTTATGAAGAATGGTTTCAGTACCCTATGTCAAAGGTGATACGTTAGGAAGCATTGAAGCACCTTTTCTTTACATTTACAAAACTGGAATACACTTCTCATGGCTGCCGTGTATACACTTCCAGCTCATTTTCTAGAAGTTAGCCACTTTCCGTGACAAAAAACACTATTCCAACATGGCCCTGATCTTCGGATTGATTGTTGGAGAACCTTCAAGGGTGTTTCATGGGGGTGCTTGTTAATGTATCTTGCGGTATTTCCTACATAAAAACTTTCTTTAAAGTTGGTGCTTGTTAATATGAACTGGTAGCTGTTTCGTCAAAAGAAACCAGTTAAAGAACTTGGAACCTTTTCTTCATGACAATAAAGCAATTCAGTCATATGATGTTACCTAATATGAAGGGCCCCTAATGGAGAAATTCCTGACTACGGATCTGAAGACGAAGGACTTTAGTCCCTTCTTGCTTGTTTGACACTTGTGTTTATATCACTTGCAAGCTGTTTTTTACGGTCCGATACACAGGGCACCTGAGTTTGGATAAGGTAATTGAGCATACCTTGTTCAATAACAGAGCTTTTGAATGTAACATAGTAGTAGTAATGTATGAAAGCAAACTAATAGGTGAGGTTTCTGACTTTGAGCCAGAACATTGAGGATCTGAGTCCCTTCATAAGTGTCTTCTGGTCGTGGTTTTTCATGTTATCTGGCTGCGGTTTTAGAAAGAACCTTGACAAAACTCACAAAACCACTGTCAAGGGACAAGCAAAACTCAACCTGACCATGTGAACTAATACATCAGGCAAATATTGGATAATTTAGTTGACTCAAGTATTAAGACTGACAGTTGGAGACCATTCATGGTTGTTAAGTGCCGGTGCTTTTTAATGTCACTTGCCAGCTGTTTCTCGGACAAAAACTTTCTTTTAAGCTGGTACTTGTTAACACGACTTGGTCACAGTTTCTGCAACAGAAACTTGAAACTAACACTCACAAGGCTTTGTTTAAGGGAATAACATAAGTCAACCCCAATGATGTCACCTAATATGAAAGGACACCTAATGGAGGAGCTTTCTGACTCCGGATCAAAAGATTGAGGACTTGAGTCTTTGCATAGTTGTGTGATGGTGGTGTTTTTTCATATCATCTTGCTGGTGTTACTAACGCTGAAATCTGAGAAAAAAACTCACCAAACTTCAGTCAAGGGGCTAACATTGCTCAGCCTGACCATACGGTCGAAACACCTGAGTTTGGATCTGGAGAGTGATTGAGCATGAGAGTTTTTCAATGACAGGGCTGTTTAACTCAACATGACAGCGGTTATTTGACATGGCACTGATCAACCGCTGTCAGTTCTCAAAGCTCACTGTTCGGAGTCAGCCTTGTCATGCAATGACCACGTGGCCTAATGGATAAGGCGTCTGACTTCGGATCAGAAGACTGAGGGTTCGAGTCCCTTCGTGGTTGGAATTGTGCATTTCATCTGGACCAGCAACAATGGCAGATTTTGCAATGCCTATGGCACCTGGAAAAAAGTGTCTCAAGTGCTGGTGCTGTCACTGTCAAATCCAGCAGAGACTTTAAACAAAAGTGGATTTTAATCAGGGTTTGTCAGCAAAGTAGTTAATTCAGTGTGAGTGCTCATTTGGCCTGCTCCCACTGGCAAAAGGAGTTGATGTCATAGATTTAGGGGAAATGGGAAACAGTTCATATTTGATTACAATATTCAAATTTATTGTCATTATGCCAAGTACAGGAACAGAGCATAACCAAAAGAAATGTGCATCTTTTTAATAAACTTTACTTTGAACAATTCAATTTTAAAAAGACGTAAAGTTTGACAATTAAAGCACACATCTAATCAGAGTGTAAATGAATGGTAAAGTGCATGGGGGTGTGCATTTATATACATCATACGTGTACTTTTCATGCACAGCAGTAGAAGAAAGACTAATGTACATGTGAGTAAATATAGATGTTTATAGGGTAGAGAAATGAAGTACCGTATGCCATGCTGGGATGAGGGGAGAATATAGCCTGCAGCAGAAAATTGTTCACTATGGTTTCACTCAGCGAAATTTACACAGTATCCTGTGTCTGTGTGAAAAGTCCACTGAAACACATAATGTTTAGTGTGTCACAATCAATTATAGAAAACATTTTCTATCTCCTGAACCAAGCGTTGTAGTGGCCACGTGAGATTGGTTCTTTCCCCATGGTAGATCAGCCTGCTACGGCAAAGAACGCCGGCACAACGGCTTCAGTCTCGATCAGCGGAGTGCAGATCTATATCCGGGTGCCGTAGCCGTCGCAAAATCCGCCCTTGCTTAAAGTCCCTATTGTGTCAATAGTGAATACAAGATAGTATTATAAAAGTCTGCTGACACTCCCTTAAGCTATCCATAGAATTCAAACACTGTAGTAAAAGGGCACTGACAATTGCATCAAAGAGTGGGCAGACTTGAGTGAAACTACCTATGCTGCTTGTATATACTGGCCAACCTTTGTGGAATTCTATGATCTTCCCTTTCAGGTGTCACAATAGGAATACTTTCTTATCAATAAGGGTGGCCATTTTAAGCTCCCTTCAGATCCCCACAACTCCATGACATCGTCCATTTTACTGTTTTTAATTCTATGGAGCTGACATCATGGAAACTGACTGTGTGATCGAATGGATAAGGTGTCAGTCCTTGGTTCAGAAGATTAAAGAGACCCTTAACAATACTTTAACGCGTGTGCATTTTAAAAGTAGACAGCTGTTTCTTAAAAATTAACCTGAAAAAACATGAGGCTTCAATTAAAGGACTAGTATAATTCAACCTGACCGTGTGACCTAATCATATGGCATATAAAGGATAAGTTATATAACTTTGCTGCAGAATTTGAATAGACAAAAAATGACGTCATATGCTCTAATGTCCATAAACGTTTCTTCAACCACAATTGGATAATGTCATGAGGTAAAGGAGAGGTGTAAAGGGGAATTCAAAACGGCTAAGGAAGACAACCGTGCTGCTACGACAATCCAATGCATTTACTGGCCAACTTGATCATGCCATTCTTGCCCATCACGTTCCTTTGTTTTTTGTGATTGCCCGTATGGATGGTCGTCACTTTAAATGGTTCAGCCACACTGAATGGCTGGATGGCGTTATCACCTTTGTTTTTATGAAGAATGGTTTCGTGTACCCTATGTCAAAGGTGATACGTTAGGAAGCATTGAAGCACCTTTTCTTTACATTTACAAAACTGGAATACACTTCTCATGGCTGCCGTGTATACACTTCCAGCTCATTTTCTAGAAGTTAGCCACTTTCCGTGACAAAAAACACTATTCCAACATGGCCCTGATCTTCGGATTGATTGTTGGAGAACCTTCAAGGGTGTTTCATGGGGGTGCTTGTTAATGTATCTTGCGGTATTTCCTACATAAAAACTTTCTTTAAAGTTGGTGCTTGTTAATATGAACTGGTAGCTGTTTCGTCAAAAGAAACCAGTTAAAGAACTTGGAACCTTTTCTTCATGACAATAAAGCAATTCAGTCATATGATGTTACCTAATATGAAGGGCCCCTAATGGAGAAATTCCTGACTACGGATCTGAAGACGAAGGACTTTAGTCCCTTCTTGCTTGTTTGACACTTGTGTTTATATCACTTGCAAGCTGTTTTTTACGGTCCGATACACAGGGCACCTGATTTTGGATAAGGTAATTGAGCATACCTTGTTCAATAACAGAGCTTTTGAATGTAACATAGTAGTAGTAATGTATGAAAGCAAACTAATAGGTGAGGTTTCTGACTTTGAGCCAGAACATTGAGGATCTGAGTCCCTTCATTAGTGTCTTCTGGTCGTGGTTTTTCATGTTATCTGGCTGCGGTTTTTTGAAAAAACCTTGACAAAACTCACAAAACCACTGTCAAGGGACAAGCAAAACTCAACCTGACCATGTGAACTAATACATCAGGCAAATATTGGATAATTTAGTTGACTCAAGTATTAAGACTGACAGTTGGAGACCATTCATGGTTGTTTAGTGCTGGTGCTTTTTAATGTCACTTGCCAGCTGTTTCTCGGACAAAAACTTTCTTTTAAGCTGGTACTTGTTAACACGACTTGGTCACAGTTTCTGCAACAGAAACTTGAAACTAACACTCACAAGGCTTTGTTTAAGGGAATAACATAAGTCAACCCCAATGATGTCACCTAATATGAAAGGACACCTAATGGAGGAGCTTTCTGACTCCGGATCAAAAGATTGAGGACTTGAGTCTTTGCATAGTTGTGTGATGGTGGTGTTTTTTCATATCATCTTGCTGGTGTTACTAACGCTGAAATCTGAGAAAAAAACTCACCAAACTTCAGTCAAGGGGCTAACATTGCTCAGCCTGACCATACGGTCGAAACACCTGAGTTTGGATCTGGAGAGTGATTGGGCATGAGAGTTTTTCAATGACAGGGCTGTTTAACTCAACATGACAGCGGTTATTTGACATGGCACTGATCAACCGCTGTCAGTTCTCACAGCTCACTGTTCGGAGTCAGCCTTGTCATGCAATGACCACGTGGCCTAATGGATATGGCGTCTGACTTCGGATCAGAAGACTGAGAGTTCGAGTCCCTTTGTGGTTGGAATTGTGCATTTCATCTGGACCAGCAACAATGGCAGATTTTGCAATGCCTATGGTACCTGGAAAAAAGTGTCTCAAGTGCTGGTGCTGTCACTGTCAAATCCAGCAGAGACTTTAAACAAAAGTGGATTTTAATCAGGGTTTGTCAGAAAAGTAGTTAATTCAGTGTGAGTGCTCATTTGTCCTGCTCCCACTGGCAAAAGGAGTAGATGTCATAGATTTAGGGGAAATGGGAACCAGTTAATATTTGATTACAATATTCAAATTTATTGTCATTATGCCAAGTACAGGAACAGAGCATAACCAAAAGAAATGTGCATCTTTTTAATAAACTTTACTTTGAACAATTCAATTTTAAAAAGACGTAAAGTTTGACAATTAAAGCACACATCTAATCAGAGTGTAAATGAACGGTAAAGTGCATGGGAGTGTGCATTTACATACATCATATGTGTACTTTTCATGCACAGCAGTAGAAGAAAGACTAATGTACATGTGAGTAAATATAGATGTTTATAGGGTAGAGAAATGAAGTACCGTATGCCATGCTGGGATGAGGGGAGAATATAGCCTGCAGCAGAAAATTGTTCACTATGGTTTTACTCAGCGAAATTTACACAGTATCCTGTGTCTGTGTGAAAAGTCCACTGAAACACATAATGTTTAGTGTGTCACAATCAATTATAGAAAACATTTTCAATCTCCTGAACCAAGCGTTGTAGTGGCCACGTGAGATTGGTTCTTTCCCCATGGTAGATCAGCCTGCTACGGCAAAGAACGCCGGCACAACGGCTTCAGTCTCGATCAGCGGAGTGCAGATCTATATCCGGGTGCCGTAGCCGTCGCAAAATCCGCCCTTGCTTAAAGTCCCTATTGTGTCAATAGTGAATACAAGAGAGTATTATAAAAGTCTGCTGACACTCCCTTAAGCTATCCATAGAATTCAAACACTGTAGTAAAAGGGCACTGACAATTGCATCAAAGAGTGGGCAGACTTGAGTGAAACTACCTATGCTGCTTGTATATACTGGCCAACCTTTGTGGAATTCTATGATCTTCCCTTTCAGGTGTCACAATAGGAATACTTTCTTATCAATAAGGGTGGCCATTTTAAGCTCCCTTCAGATCCCCACAACTCCATGACATCGTCCATTTTACTGTTTTTAATTCTATGGAGCTGACATCATGGAAACTGACTGTGTGATCGAATGGATAAGGTGTCAGTCCTTGGTTCAGAAGATTAAAGAGACCCTTAACAATACTTTAACGCGTGTGCATTTTAAAAGTAGACAGCTGTTTCTTAAAAATTAACCTGAAAAAACATGAGGCTTCAATTAAAGGACTAGTATAATTCAACCTGACCGTGTGACCTAATCATATGGCATATAAAGGATAAGTTATATAACTTTGCTGCAGAATTTGAATAGACAAAAAATGACGTCATATGCTCTAATGTCCATAAACGTTTCTTCAACCACAATTGGATAATGTCATGAGGTAAAGGAGAGGTGTAAAGGGGAATTCAAAACGGCTAAGGAAGACAACCGTGCTGCTACGACAATCCAATGCATTTACTGGCCAACTTGATCATGCCATTCTTGCCCATCACGTTCCTTTGTTTTTTGTGATTGCCCGTATGGATGGTCGTCACTTTAAATGGTTCAGCCACACTGAATGGCTGGATGGCGTTATCACCTTTGTTTTTATGAAGAATGGTTTCGTGTACCCTATGTCAAAGGTGATACGTTAGGAAGCATTGAAGCACCTTTTCTTTACATTTACAAAACTGGAATACACTTCTCATGGCTGCCGTGTATACACTTCCAGCTCATTTTCTAGAAGTTAGCCACTTTCCGTGACAAAAAACACTATTCCAACATGGCCCTGATCTTCGGATTGATTGTTGGAGAACCTTCAAGGGTGTTTCATGGGGGTGCTTGTTAATGTATCTTGCGGTATTTCCTACATAAAAACTTTCTTTAAAGTTGGTGCTTGTTAATATGAACTGGTAGCTGTTTCGTCAAAAGAAACCAGTTAAAGAACTTGGAACCTTTTCTTCATGACAATAAAGCAATTCAGTCATATGATGTTACCTAATATGAAGGGCCCCTAATGGAGAAATTCCTGACTACGGATCTGAAGACGAAGGACTTTAGTCCCTTCTTGCTTGTTTGACACTTGTGTTTATATCACTTGCAAGCTGTTTTTTACGGTCCGATACACAGGGCACCTGATTTTGGATAAGGTAATTGAGCATACCTTGTTCAATAACAGAGCTTTTGAATGTAACATAGTAGTAGTAATGTATGAAAGCAAACTAATAGGTGAGGTTTCTGACTTTGAGCCAGAACATTGAGGATCTGAGTCCCTTCATTAGTGTCTTCTGGTCGTGGTTTTTCATGTTATCTGGCTGCGGTTTTTTGAAAAAACCTTGACAAAACTCACAAAACCACTGTCAAGGGACAAGCAAAACTCAACCTGACCATGTGAACTAATACATCAGGCAAATATTGGATAATTTAGTTGACTCAAGTATTAAGACTGACAGTTGGAGACCATTCATGGTTGTTTAGTGCTGGTGCTTTTTAATGTCACTTGCCAGCTGTTTCTCGGACAAAAACTTTCTTTTAAGCTGGTACTTGTTAACACGACTTGGTCACAGTTTCTGCAACAGAAACTTGAAACTAACACTCACAAGGCTTTGTTTAAGGGAATAACATAAGTCAACCCCAATGATGTCACCTAATATGAAAGGACACCTAATGGAGGAGCTTTCTGACTCCGGATCAAAAGATTGAGGACTTGAGTCTTTGCATAGTTGTGTGATGGTGGTGTTTTTTCATATCATCTTGCTGGTGTTACTAACACTGAAATCTGAGAAAAAAACTCACCAAACTTCAGTCAAGGGGCTAACATTGCTCAGCCTGACCATACGGTCGAAACACCTGAGTTTGGATCTGGAGAGTGATTGGGCATGAGAGTTTTTCAATGACAGGGCTGTTTAACTCAACATGACAGCGGTTATTTGACATGGCACTGATCAACCGCTGTCAGTTCTCACAGCTCACTGTTCGGAGTCAGCCTTGTCATGCAATGACCACGTGGCCTAATGGATAAGGCGTGTGACTTCGGATCAGAAGACTGAGAGTTCGAGTCCCTTTGGGGTTGGAATTGTGCATTTCATCTGGACCAGCAACAATTGCAGATTTTGCAGTGCCCATGGCACCTGGAAAAAAGTGTCTCAAGTGCTGGTGCTGTCACTGTCAAATCCAGCAGAGACTTTAAACAACAGTGGATTTTAATCAGGGTTTGTCAGCAAAGTAGTTAATTCAGTGTGAGTGCTCATTTGTTCTGCTCCCACTAGCAAAAGGAGTTGATGTCATAGATTTAGGGGAAATGGGAAACAGTTAATATTTGATTACAATATTCAAATTTATTGTCATTATGCCAAGTACAGGAACAGAGCATAACCAAAAGAAATGTGCATCTTTTTAATAAACTTTACTTTGAACAATTCAATTTTAAAAATACGTAAAGTTTGACAATTAAAGCACACATCTAATCAGAGTGTAAATGAACGGTAAAGTGCATGGGAGTGTGCATTTATATACATCATATGTGTACTTTTCATGCACAGCAGTAGAAGAAAGACTAATGTACATGTGAGTAAATATAGATGTTTATAGGGTAGAGAAATGAAGTACCGTATGCCATGCTGGGATGAGGGGAGAATATAGCCTGCAGCAGAAAATTGTTCACTATGGTTTTACTCAGCGAAATTTACACAGTATCCTGTGTCTGTGTGAAAAGTCCACTGAAACACATAATGTTTAGTGTGTCACAATCAATTATAGAAAACATTTTCAATCTCCTGAACCAAGCGTTGTAGTGGCCACGTGAGATTGGTTCTTTCCCCATGGTAGATCAGCCTGCTACGGCAAAGAACGCCGGCACAACGGCTCAAGTCTCGATCAGCGGAGTGCAGATCTATATCCGGGTGCCGTAGCCGTCGCAAAATCCGCCCTTGCTTAAAGTCCCTATTGTGACAATGGTGAATACAAGATAGTATTATAAAAGTCTGCTGACACTCCCTTAAGCTATCCATAGAATTCAAACACTGTAGTAAAAGGGCACTGACAATTGCATCAAAGAGTGGGCAGACTTGAGTGAAACTACCTATGCTGCTTGTATATACTGGCCAACCTTTGTGGAATTCTATGATCTTCCCTTTCAGGTGTCACAATAGGAATACTTTCTTATCAATAAGGGTGGCCATTTTAAGCTCCCTTCAGATCCCCACAACTCCATGACATCGTCCATTTTACTGTTTTTAATTCTATGGAGCTGACATCATGGAAACTGACTGTGTGATCGAATGGATAAGGTGTCAGTCCTTGGTTCAGAAGATTAAAGAGACCCTTAACAATACTTTAACGCGTGTGCATTTTAAAAGTAGACAGCTGTTTCTTAAAAATTAACCTGAAAAAACATGAGGCTTCAATTAAAGGACTAGTATAATTCAACCTGACCGTGTGACCTAATCATATGGCATATAAAGGATAAGTTATATAACTTTGCTGCAGAATTTGAATAGACAAAAAATGACGTCATATGCTCTAATGTCCATAAACGTTTCTTCAACCACAATTGGATAATGTCATGAGGTAAAGGAGAGGTGTAAAGGGGAATTCAAAACGGCTAAGGAAGACAACCGTGCTGCTACGACAATCCAATGCATTTACTGGCCAACTTGATCATGCCATTCTTGCCCATCACGTTCCTTTGTTTTTTGTGATTGCCCGTATGGATGGTCGTCACTTTAAATGGTTCAGCCACACTGAATGGCTGGATGGCGTTATCACCTTTGTTTTTATGAAGAATGGTTTCAGTACCCTATGTCAAAGGTGATACGTTAGGAAGCATTGAAGCACCTTTTCTTTACATTTACAAAACTGGAATACACTTCTCATGGCTGCCGTGTATACACTTCCAGCTCATTTTCTAGAAGTTAGCCACTTTCCGTGACAAAAAACACTATTCCAACATGGCCCTGATCTTCGGATTGATTGTTGGAGAACCTTCAAGGGTGTTTCATGGGGGTGCTTGTTAATGTATCTTGCGGTATTTCCTACATAAAAACTTTCTTTAAAGTTGGTGCTTGTTAATATGAACTGGTAGCTGTTTCGTCAAAAGAAACCAGTTAAAGAACTTGGAACCTTTTCTTCATGACAATAAAGCAATTCAGTCATATGATGTTACCTAATATGAAGGGCCCCTAATGGAGAAATTCCTGACTACGGATCTGAAGACGAAGGACTTTAGTCCCTTCTTGCTTGTTTGACACTTGTGTTTATATCACTTGCAAGCTGTTTTTTACGGTCCGATACACAGGGCACCTGAGTTTGGATAAGGTAATTGAGCATACCTTGTTCAATAACAGAGCTTTTGAATGTAACATAGTAGTAGTAATGTATGAAAGCAAACTAATAGGTGAGGTTTCTGACTTTGAGCCAGAACATTGAGGATCTGAGTCCCTTCATAAGTGTCTTCTGGTCGTGGTTTTTCATGTTATCTGGCTGCGGTTTTAGAAAGAACCTTGACAAAACTCACAAAACCACTGTCAAGGGACAAGCAAAACTCAACCTGACCATGTGAACTAATACATCAGGCAAATATTGGATAATTTAGTTGACTCAAGTATTAAGACTGACAGTTGGAGACCATTCATGGTTGTTAAGTGCCGGTGCTTTTTAATGTCACTTGCCAGCTGTTTCTCGGACAAAAACTTTCTTTTAAGCTGGTACTTGTTAACACGACTTGGTCACAGTTTCTGCAACAGAAACTTGAAACTAACACTCACAAGGCTTTGTTTAAGGGAATAACATAAGTCAACCCCAATGATGTCACCTAATATGAAAGGACACCTAATGGAGGAGCTTTCTGACTCCGGATCAAAAGATTGAGGACTTGAGTCTTTGCATAGTTGTGTGATGGTGGTGTTTTTTCATATCATCTTGCTGGTGTTACTAACGCTGAAATCTGAGAAAAAAACTCACCAAACTTCAGTCAAGGGGCTAACATTGCTCAGCCTGACCATACGGTCGAAACACCTGAGTTTGGATCTGGAGAGTGATTGAGCATGAGAGTTTTTCAATGACAGGGCTGTTTAACTCAACATGACAGCGGTTATTTGACATGGCACTGATCAACCGCTGTCAGTTCTCAAAGCTCACTGTTCGGAGTCAGCCTTGTCATGCAATGACCACGTGGCCTAATGGATAAGGCGTCTGACTTCGGATCAGAAGACTGAGGGTTCGAGTCCCTTCGTGGTTGGAATTGTGCATTTCATCTGGACCAGCAACAATGGCAGATTTTGCAATGCCTATGGCACCTGGAAAAAAGTGTCTCAAGTGCTGGTGCTGTCACTGTCAAATCCAGCAGAGACTTTAAACAAAAGTGGATTTTAATCAGGGTTTGTCAGCAAAGTAGTTAATTCAGTGTGAGTGCTCATTTGGCCTGCTCCCACTGGCAAAAGGAGTTGATGTCATAGATTTAGGGGAAATGGGAAACAGTTCATATTTGATTACAATATTCAAATTTATTGTCATTATGCCAAGTACAGGAACAGAGCATAACCAAAAGAAATGTGCATCTTTTTAATAAACTTTACTTTGAACAATTCAATTTTAAAAAGACGTAAAGTTTGACAATTAAAGCACACATCTAATCAGAGTGTAAATGAATGGTAAAGTGCATGGGGGTGTGCATTTATATACATCATACGTGTACTTTTCATGCACAGCAGTAGAAGAAAGACTAATGTACATGTGAGTAAATATAGATGTTTATAGGGTAGAGAAATGAAGTACCGTATGCCATGCTGGGATGAGGGGAGAATATAGCCTGCAGCAGAAAATTGTTCACTATGGTTTCACTCAGCGAAATTTACACAGTATCCTGTGTCTGTGTGAAAAGTCCACTGAAACACATAATGTTTAGTGTGTCACAATCAATTATAGAAAACATTTTCTATCTCCTGAACCAAGCGTTGTAGTGGCCACGTGAGATTGGTTCTTTCCCCATGGTAGATCAGCCTGCTACGGCAAAGAACGCCGGCACAACGGCTTCAGTCTCGATCAGCGGAGTGCAGATCTATATCCGGGTGCCGTAGCCGTCGCAAAATCCGCCCTTGCTTAAAGTCCCTATTGTGTCAATAGTGAATACAAGATAGTATTATAAAAGTCTGCTGACACTCCCTTAAGCTATCCATAGAATTCAAACACTGTAGTAAAAGGGCACTGACAATTGCATCAAAGAGTGGGCAGACTTGAGTGAAACTACCTATGCTGCTTGTATATACTGGCCAACCTTTGTGGAATTCTATGATCTTCCCTTTCAGGTGTCACAATAGGAATACTTTCTTATCAATAAGGGTGGCCATTTTAAGCTCCCTTCAGATCCCCACAACTCCATGACATCGTCCATTTTACTGTTTTTAATTCTATGGAGCTGACATCATGGAAACTGACTGTGTGATCGAATGGATAAGGTGTCAGTCCTTGGTTCAGAAGATTAAAGAGACCCTTAACAATACTTTAACGCGTGTGCATTTTAAAAGTAGACAGCTGTTTCTTAAAAATTAACCTGAAAAAACATGAGGCTTCAATTAAAGGACTAGTATAATTCAACCTGACCGTGTGACCTAATCATATGGCATATAAAGGATAAGTTATATAACTTTGCTGCAGAATTTGAATAGACAAAAAATGACGTCATATGCTCTAATGTCCATAAACGTTTCTTCAACCACAATTGGATAATGTCATGAGGTAAAGGAGAGGTGTAAAGGGGAATTCAAAACGGCTAAGGAAGACAACCGTGCTGCTACGACAATCCAATGCATTTACTGGCCAACTTGATCATGCCATTCTTGCCCATCACGTTCCTTTGTTTTTTGTGATTGCCCGTATGGATGGTCGTCACTTTAAATGGTTCAGCCACACTGAATGGCTGGATGGCGTTATCACCTTTGTTTTTATGAAGAATGGTTTCGTGTACCCTATGTCAAAGGTGATACGTTAGGAAGCATTGAAGCACCTTTTCTTTACATTTACAAAACTGGAATACACTTCTCATGGCTGCCGTGTATACACTTCCAGCTCATTTTCTAGAAGTTAGCCACTTTCCGTGACAAAAAACACTATTCCAACATGGCCCTGATCTTCGGATTGATTGTTGGAGAACCTTCAAGGGTGTTTCATGGGGGTGCTTGTTAATGTATCTTGCGGTATTTCCTACATAAAAACTTTCTTTAAAGTTGGTGCTTGTTAATATGAACTGGTAGCTGTTTCGTCAAAAGAAACCAGTTAAAGAACTTGGAACCTTTTCTTCATGACAATAAAGCAATTCAGTCATATGATGTTACCTAATATGAAGGGCCCCTAATGGAGAAATTCCTGACTACGGATCTGAAGACGAAGGACTTTAGTCCCTTCTTGCTTGTTTGACACTTGTGTTTATATCACTTGCAAGCTGTTTTTTACGGTCCGATACACAGGGCACCTGATTTTGGATAAGGTAATTGAGCATACCTTGTTCAATAACAGAGCTTTTGAATGTAACATAGTAGTAGTAATGTATGAAAGCAAACTAATAGGTGAGGTTTCTGACTTTGAGCCAGAACATTGAGGATCTGAGTCCCTTCATTAGTGTCTTCTGGTCGTGGTTTTTCATGTTATCTGGCTGCGGTTTTTTGAAAAAACCTTGACAAAACTCACAAAACCACTGTCAAGGGACAAGCAAAACTCAACCTGACCATGTGAACTAATACATCAGGCAAATATTGGATAATTTAGTTGACTCAAGTATTAAGACTGACAGTTGGAGACCATTCATGGTTGTTTAGTGCTGGTGCTTTTTAATGTCACTTGCCAGCTGTTTCTCGGACAAAAACTTTCTTTTAAGCTGGTACTTGTTAACACGACTTGGTCACAGTTTCTGCAACAGAAACTTGAAACTAACACTCACAAGGCTTTGTTTAAGGGAATAACATAAGTCAACCCCAATGATGTCACCTAATATGAAAGGACACCTAATGGAGGAGCTTTCTGACTCCGGATCAAAAGATTGAGGACTTGAGTCTTTGCATAGTTGTGTGATGGTGGTGTTTTTTCATATCATCTTGCTGGTGTTACTAACGCTGAAATCTGAGAAAAAAACTCACCAAACTTCAGTCAAGGGGCTAACATTGCTCAGCCTGACCATACGGTCGAAACACCTGAGTTTGGATCTGGAGAGTGATTGGGCATGAGAGTTTTTCAATGACAGGGCTGTTTAACTCAACATGACAGCGGTTATTTGACATGGCACTGATCAACCGCTGTCAGTTCTCACAGCTCACTGTTCGGAGTCAGCCTTGTCATGCAATGACCACGTGGCCTAATGGATATGGCGTCTGACTTCGGATCAGAAGACTGAGAGTTCGAGTCCCTTTGTGGTTGGAATTGTGCATTTCATCTGGACCAGCAACAATGGCAGATTTTGCAATGCCTATGGTACCTGGAAAAAAGTGTCTCAAGTGCTGGTGCTGTCACTGTCAAATCCAGCAGATACTTTAAACAAAAGTGGATTTTAATCAGGGTTTGTCAGAAAAGTAGTTAATTCAGTGTGAGTGCTCATTTGTCCTGCTCCCACTGGCAAAAGGAGTAGATGTCATAGATTTAGGGGAAATGGGAACCAGTTAATATTTGATTACAATATTCAAATTTATTGTCATTATGCCAAGTACAGGAACAGAGCATAACCAAAAGAAATGTGCATCTTTTCAATAAACTTTACTTTGAACAATTCAATTTTAAAAAGACGTAAAGTTTGACAATTAAAGCACACATCTAATCAGAGTGTAAATGAACGGTAAAGTGCATGGGAGTGTGCATTTACATACATCATATGTGTACTTTTCATGCACAGCAGTAGAAGAAAGACTAATGTACATGTGAGTAAATATAGATGTTTATAGGGTAGAGAAATGAAGTACCGTATGCCATGCTGGGATGAGGGGAGAATATAGCCTGCAGCAGAAAATTGTTCACTATGGTTTTACTCAGCGAAATTTACACAGTATCCTGTGTCTGTGTGAAAAGTCCACTGAAACACATAATGTTTAGTGTGTCACAATCAATTATAGAAAACATTTTCAATCTCCTGAACCAAGCGTTGTAGTGGCCACGTGAGATTGGTTCTTTCCCCATGGTAGATCAGCCTGCTACGGCAAAGAACGCCGGCACAACGGCTTCAGTCTCGATCAGCGGAGTGCAGATCTATATCCGGGTGCCGTAGCCGTCGCAAAATCCGCCCTTGCTTAAAGTCCCTATTGTGTCAATAGTGAATACAAGAGAGTATTATAAAAGTCTGCTGACACTCCCTTAAGCTATCCATAGAATTCAAACACTGTAGTAAAAGGGCACTGACAATTGCATCAAAGAGTGGGCAGACTTGAGTGAAACTACCTATGCTGCTTGTATATACTGGCCAACCTTTGTGGAATTCTATGATCTTCCCTTTCAGGTGTCACAATAGGAATACTTTCTTATCAATAAGGGTGGCCATTTTAAGCTCCCTTCAGATCCCCACAACTCCATGACATCGTCCATTTTACTGTTTTTAATTCTATGGAGCTGACATCATGGAAACTGACTGTGTGATCGAATGGATAAGGTGTCAGTCCTTGGTTCAGAAGATTAAAGAGACCCTTAACAATACTTTAACGCGTGTGCATTTTAAAAGTAGACAGCTGTTTCTTAAAAATTAACCTGAAAAAACATGAGGCTTCAATTAAAGGACTAGTATAATTCAACCTGACCGTGTGACCTAATCATATGGCATATAAAGGATAAGTTATATAACTTTGCTGCAGAATTTGAATAGACAAAAAATGACGTCATATGCTCTAATGTCCATAAACGTTTCTTCAACCACAATTGGATAATGTCATGAGGTAAAGGAGAGGTGTAAAGGGGAATTCAAAACGGCTAAGGAAGACAACCGTGCTGCTACGACAATCCAATGCATTTACTGGCCAACTTGATCATGCCATTCTTGCCCATCACGTTCCTTTGTTTTTTGTGATTGCCCGTATGGATGGTCGTCACTTTAAATGGTTCAGCCACACTGAATGGCTGGATGGCGTTATCACCTTTGTTTTTATGAAGAATGGTTTCGTGTACCCTATGTCAAAGGTGATACGTTAGGAAGCATTGAAGCACCTTTTCTTTACATTTACAAAACTGGAATACACTTCTCATGGCTGCCGTGTATACACTTCCAGCTCATTTTCTAGAAGTTAGCCACTTTCCGTGACAAAAAACACTATTCCAACATGGCCCTGATCTTCGGATTGATTGTTGGAGAACCTTCAAGGGTGTTTCATGGGGGTGCTTGTTAATGTATCTTGCGGTATTTCCTACATAAAAACTTTCTTTAAAGTTGGTGCTTGTTAATATGAACTGGTAGCTGTTTCGTCAAAAGAAACCAGTTAAAGAACTTGGAACCTTTTCTTCATGACAATAAAGCAATTCAGTCATATGATGTTACCTAATATGAAGGGCCCCTAATGGAGAAATTCCTGACTACGGATCTGAAGACGAAGGACTTTAGTCCCTTCTTGCTTGTTTGACACTTGTGTTTATATCACTTGCAAGCTGTTTTTTACGGTCCGATACACAGGGCACCTGATTTTGGATAAGGTAATTGAGCATACCTTGTTCAATAACAGAGCTTTTGAATGTAACATAGTAGTAGTAATGTATGAAAGCAAACTAATAGGTGAGGTTTCTGACTTTGAGCCAGAACATTGAGGATCTGAGTCCCTTCATTAGTGTCTTCTGGTCGTGGTTTTTCATGTTATCTGGCTGCGGTTTTTTGAAAAAACCTTGACAAAACTCACAAAACCACTGTCAAGGGACAAGCAAAACTCAACCTGACCATGTGAACTAATACATCAGGCAAATATTGGATAATTTAGTTGACTCAAGTATTAAGACTGACAGTTGGAGACCATTCATGGTTGTTTAGTGCTGGTGCTTTTTAATGTCACTTGCCAGCTGTTTCTCGGACAAAAACTTTCTTTTAAGCTGGTACTTGTTAACACGACTTGGTCACAGTTTCTGCAACAGAAACTTGAAACTAACACTCACAAGGCTTTGTTTAAGGGAATAACATAAGTCAACCCCAATGATGTCACCTAATATGAAAGGACACCTAATGGAGGAGCTTTCTGACTCCGGATCAAAAGATTGAGGACTTGAGTCTTTGCATAGTTGTGTGATGGTGGTGTTTTTTCATATCATCTTGCTGGTGTTACTAACACTGAAATCTGAGAAAAAAACTCACCAAACTTCAGTCAAGGGGCTAACATTGCTCAGCCTGACCATACGGTCGAAACACCTGAGTTTGGATCTGGAGAGTGATTGGGCATGAGAGTTTTTCAATGACAGGGCTGTTTAACTCAACATGACAGCGGTTATTTGACATGGCACTGATCAACCGCTGTCAGTTCTCACAGCTCACTGTTCGGAGTCAGCCTTGTCATGCAATGACCACGTGGCCTAATGGATAAGGCGTGTGACTGCGGATCAGAAGACTGAGAGTTCGAGTCCCTTTGGGGTTGGAATTGTGCATTTCATCTGGACCAGCAACAATTGCAGATTTTGCAGTGCCCATGGCACCTGGAAAAAAGTGTCTCAAGTGCTGGTGCTGTCACTGTCAAATCCAGCAGAGACTTTAAACAACAGTGGATTTTAATCAGGGTTTGTCAGCAAAGTAGTTAATTCAGTGTGAGTGCTCATTTGTTCTGCTCCCACTAGCAAAAGGAGTTGATGTCATAGATTTAGGGGAAATGGGAAACAGTTAATATTTGATTACAATATTCAAATTTATTGTCATTATGCCAAGTACAGGAACAGAGCATAACCAAAAGAAATGTGCATCTTTTTAATAAACTTTACTTTGAACAATTCAATTTTAAAAATACGTAAAGTTTGACAATTAAAGCACACATCTAATCAGAGTGTAAATGAACGGTAAAGTGCATGGGAGTGTGCATTTACATACATCATATGTGTACTTTTCATGCACAGCAGTAGAAGAAAGACTAATGTACATGTGAGTAAATATAGATGTTTATAGGGTAGAGAAATGAAGTACCGTATGCCATGCTGGGATGAGGGGAGAATATAGCCTGCAGCAGAAAATTGTTCACTATGGTTTTACTCAGCGAAATTTACACAGTATCCTGTGTCTGTGTGAAAAGTCCACTGAAACACATAATGTTTAGTGTGTCACAATCAATTATAGAAAACATTTTCAATCTCCTGAACCAAGCGTTGTAGTGGCCACGTGAGATTGGTTCTTTCCCCATGGTAGATCAGCCTGCTACGGCAAAGAACGCCGGCACAACGGCTTCAGTCTCGATCAGCGGAGTGCAGATCTATATCCGGGTGCCGTAGCCGTCGCAAAATCCGCCCTTGCTTAAAGTCCCTATTGTGTCAATAGTGAATACAAGAGAGTATTATAAAAGTCTGCTGACACTCCCTTAAGCTATCCATAGAATTCAAACACTGTAGTAAAAGGGCACTGACAATTGCATCAAAGAGTGGGCAGACTTGAGTGAAACTACCTATGCTGCTTGTATATACTGGCCAACCTTTGTGGAATTCTATGATCTTCCCTTTCAGGTGTCACAATAGGAATACTTTCTTATCAATAAGGGTGGCCATTTTAAGCTCCCTTCAGATCCCCACAACTCCATGACATCGTCCATTTTACTGTTTTTAATTCTATGGAGCTGACATCATGGAAACTGACTGTGTGATCGAATGGATAAGGTGTCAGTCCTTGGTTCAGAAGATTAAAGAGACCCTTAACAATACTTTAACGCGTGTGCATTTTAAAAGTAGACAGCTGTTTCTTAAAAATTAACCTGAAAAAACATGAGGCTTCAATTAAAGGACTAGTATAATTCAACCTGACCGTGTGACCTAATCATATGGCATATAAAGGATAAGTTATATAACTTTGCTGCAGAATTTGAATAGACAAAAAATGACGTCATATGCTCTAATGTCCATAAACGTTTCTTCAACCACAATTGGATAATGTCATGAGGTAAAGGAGAGGTGTAAAGGGGAATTCAAAACGGCTAAGGAAGACAACCGTGCTGCTACGACAATCCAATGCATTTACTGGCCAACTTGATCATGCCATTCTTGCCCATCACGTTCCTTTGTTTTTTGTGATTGCCCGTATGGATGGTCGTCACTTTAAATGGTTCAGCCACACTGAATGGCTGGATGGCGTTATCACCTTTGTTTTTATGAAGAATGGTTTCGTGTACCCTATGTCAAAGGTGATACGTTAGGAAGCATTGAAGCACCTTTTCTTTACATTTACAAAACTGGAATACACTTCTCATGGCTGCCGTGTATACACTTCCAGCTCATTTTCTAGAAGTTAGCCACTTTCCGTGACAAAAAACACTATTCCAACATGGCCCTGATCTTCGGATTGATTGTTGGAGAACCTTCAAGGGTGTTTCATGGGGGTGCTTGTTAATGTATCTTGCGGTATTTCCTACATAAAAACTTTCTTTAAAGTTGGTGCTTGTTAATATGAACTGGTAGCTGTTTCGTCAAAAGAAACCAGTTAAAGAACTTGGAACCTTTTCTTCATGACAATAAAGCAATTCAGTCATATGATGTTACCTAATATGAAGGGCCCCTAATGGAGAAATTCCTGACTACGGATCTGAAGACGAAGGACTTTAGTCCCTTCTTGCTTGTTTGACACTTGTGTTTATATCACTTGCAAGCTGTTTTTTACGGTCCGATACACAGGGCACCTGATTTTGGATAAGGTAATTGAGCATACCTTGTTCAATAACAGAGCTTTTGAATGTAACATAGTAGTAGTAATGTATGAAAGCAAACTAATAGGTGAGGTTTCTGACTTTGAGCCAGAACATTGAGGATCTGAGTCCCTTCATTAGTGTCTTCTGGTCGTGGTTTTTCATGTTATCTGGCTGCGGTTTTTTGAAAAAACCTTGACAAAACTCACAAAACCACTGTCAAGGGACAAGCAAAACTCAACCTGACCATGTGAACTAATACATCAGGCAAATATTGGATAATTTAGTTGACTCAAGTATTAAGACTGACAGTTGGAGACCATTCATGGTTGTTTAGTGCTGGTGCTTTTTAATGTCACTTGCCAGCTGTTTCTCGGACAAAAACTTTCTTTTAAGCTGGTACTTGTTAACACGACTTGGTCACAGTTTCTGCAACAGAAACTTGAAACTAACACTCACAAGGCTTTGTTTAAGGGAATAACATAAGTCAACCCCAATGATGTCACCTAATATGAAAGGACACCTAATGGAGGAGCTTTCTGACTCCGGATCAAAAGATTGAGGACTTGAGTCTTTGCATAGTTGTGTGATGGTGGTGTTTTTTCATATCATCTTGCTGGTGTTACTAACACTGAAATCTGAGAAAAAAACTCACCAAACTTCAGTCAAGGGGCTAACATTGCTCAGCCTGACCATACGGTCGAAACACCTGAGTTTGGATCTGGAGAGTGATTGGGCATGAGAGTTTTTCAATGACAGGGCTGTTTAACTCAACATGACAGCGGTTATTTGACATGGCACTGATCAACCGCTGTCAGTTCTCACAGCTCACTGTTCGGAGTCAACCTTGTCATGCAATGACCACGTGGCCTAATGGATAAGGCGTGTGACTTCGGATCAGAAGACTGAGAGTTCGAGTCCCTTTGGGGTTGGAATTGTGCATTTCATCTGGACCAGCAACAATTGCAGATTTTGCAGTGCCCATGGCACCTGGAAAAAAGTGTCTCAAGTGCTGGTGCTGTCACTGTCAAATCCAGCAGAGACTTTAAACAACAGTGGATTTTAATCAGGGTTTGTCAGCAAAGTAGTTAATTCAGTGTGAGTGCTCATTTGTTCTGCTCCCACTAGCAAAAGGAGTTGATGTCATAGATTTAGGGGAAATGGGAAACAGTTAATATTTGATTACAATATTCAAATTTATTGTCATTATGCCAAGTACAGGAACAGAGCATAACCAAAAGAAATGTGCATCTTTTTAATAAACTTTACTTTGAACAATTCAATTTTAAAAATACGTAAAGTTTGACAATTAAAGCACACATCTAATCAGAGTGTAAATGAACGGTAAAGTGCATGGGAGTGTGCATTTATATACATCATATGTGTACTTTTCATGCACAGCAGTAGAAGAAAGACTAATGTACATGTGAGTAAATATAGATGTTTATAGGGTAGAGAAATGAAGTACCGTATGCCATGCTGGGATGAGGGGAGAATATAGCCTGCAGCAGAAAATTGTTCACTATGGTTTTACTCAGCGAAATTTACACAGTATCCTGTGTCTGTGTGAAAAGTCCACTGAAACACATAATGTTTAGTGTGTCACAATCAATTATAGAAAACATTTTCAATCTCCTGAACCAAGCGTTGTAGTGGCCACGTGAGATTGGTTCTTTCCCCATGGTAGATCAGCCTGCTACGGCAAAGAACGCCGGCACAACGGCTCAAGTCTCGATCAGCGGAGTGCAGATCTATATCCGGGTGCCGTAGCCGTCGCAAAATCCGCCCTTGCTTAAAGTCCCTATTGTGACAATGGTGAATACAAGATAGTATTATAAAAGTCTGCTGACACTCCCTTAAGCTATCCATAGAATTCAAACACTGTAGTAAAAGGGCACTGACAATTGCATCAAAGAGTGGGCAGACTTGAGTGAAACTACCTATGCTGCTTGTATATACTGGCCAACCTTTGTGGAATTCTATGATCTTCCCTTTCAGGTGTCACAATAGGAATACTTTCTTATCAATAAGGGTGGCCATTTTAAGCTCCCTTCAGATCCCCACAACTCCATGACATCGTCCATTTTACTGTTTTTAATTCTATGGAGCTGACATCATGGAAACTGACTGTGTGATCGAATGGATAAGGTGTCAGTCCTTGGTTCAGAAGATTAAAGAGACCCTTAACAATACTTTAACGCGTGTGCATTTTAAAAGTAGACAGCTGTTTCTTAAAAATTAACCTGAAAAAACATGAGGCTTCAATTAAAGGACTAGTATAATTCAACCTGACCGTGTGACCTAATCATATGGCATATAAAGGATAAGTTATATAACTTTGCTGCAGAATTTGAATAGACAAAAAATGACGTCATATGCTCTAATGTCCATAAACGTTTCTTCAACCACAATTGGATAATGTCATGAGGTAAAGGAGAGGTGTAAAGGGGAATTCAAAACGGCTAAGGAAGACAACCGTGCTGCTACGACAATCCAATGCATTTACTGGCCAACTTGATCATGCCATTCTTGCCCATCACATTCCTTTGTTTTTTGTGATTGCCCGTATGGATGGTCGTCACTTTAAATGGTTCAGCCACACTGAATGGCTGGATGGCGTTATCACCTTTGTTTTTATGAAGAATGGTTTCGTGTACCCTATGTCAAAGGTGATACGTTAGGAAGCATTGAAGCACCTTTTCTTTACATTTACAAAACTGGAATACACTTCTCATGGCTGCCGTGTATACACTTCCAGCTCATTTTCTAGAAGTTAGCCACTTTCCGTGACAAAAAACATTATTCAAACGTGGCCCTGATCTTCGGATTGATTGTTGGAGAACCTTCAAGGGTGTTTCATGGGGGTGCTTGTTAATGTATCTTGCGGTATTTCCTACATAAAAACTTTCTTTAAAGTTGGTGCTTGTTAATATGAACTGGTAGCTGTTTCGTCAAAAGAAACCAGTTAAAGAACTTGGAACCTTTTCTTCATGACAATAAAGCAATTCAGTCATATGATGTTACCTAATATGAAGGGCCCCTAATGGAGAAATTCCTGACTACGGATCTGAAGACGAAGGACTTTAGTCCCTTCTTGCTTGTTTGACACTTGTGTTTATATCATTTGCAAGCTGTTTTTTACGGTCCGATACACAGGGCACCTGATTTTGGATAAGGAAATTGAGCATACCTTGTTCAATAACAGAGCTTTTGAATGTAACATAGTAGTAGTAATGTATGAAAGCAAACTAATAGGTGAGGTTTCTGACTTTGAGCCAGAACATTGAGGATCTGAGTCCCTTCATAAGTGTCTTCTGGTCGTGGTTTTTCATGTTATCTGGCTGCGGTTTTAGAAAGAACCTTGACTAAACTCACAAAACCACTGTCAAGGGACAAGCAAAACTCAACCTGACCATGTGAACTAATACATCAGGCAAATATTGGATAATTTAGTTGACTCAAGTATTAAGACTGACAGTTGGAGACCATTCATGGTTGTTTAGTGCTGGTGCTTTTTAATGTCACTTGCCAGCTGTTTCTCGGACAAAAACTTTCTTTTAAGCTGGTACTTGTTAACACGACTTGGTCACAGTTTCTGCAACAGAAACTTGAAACTAACACTCACAAGGCTTTGTTTAAGGGAATAACATAAGTCAACCCCAATGATGTCACCTAATATGAAAGGACATCTAATGGAGGAGCTTTCTGACTCCGGATCAAAAGATTGAGGACTTGAGTCTTTCCATAGTTGTGTGATGGTGGTGTTTTTTCATATCATCTTGCTGGTGTTACTAACACTGAAATCTGAGAAAAAAACTCACCAAACTTCAGTCAAGGGGCTAACATTGCTCAGCCTGACCATACGGTCGAAACACCTGAGTTTGGATCTGGAGAGTGATTGAGTATGAGAGTTTTTCAATGACAGGGCTGTTTAACTCAACATGACAGCGGTTATTTGACATGGCACTGATCAACCGCTGTCAGTTCTCACAGCTCACTGTTCGGAGTCAGCCTTGTCATGCAATGACCACGTGGCCTAATGGATAAGGCGTGTGGCTTCGGATCAGAAGACTGAGGGTTCGAGTCCCTTCGTGGTTGGAGTTGTGCATTTCATCTGGACCAGCAACAATGGCAGATTTTGCAATGCCTGTGGTACCTGGAAAAAAGTGTCTCAAGTGCTGGTGCTGTCACTGTCAAATCCAGCAGAGACTTTAAACAACAGTGGATTTTAATCAGGGTTTGTCAGCAGAGTAGTTAATTCAGTGTGAGTGCTCATTTGTCCTGCTCCCACTGGCAAAAGGAGTAGATGTCATAGATTTAGGGGAAATGGGAAACAGTTAATATTTGATTACAATATTCAAATTTATTGTCATTATGCCAAGTACAGGAACAGAGCATAACCAAAAGAAATGTGCATCTTTTTAATAAACTTTACTTTGAACAATTCAATTTTAAAAAGACGTAAAGTTTGACAATTAAAGCACACATCTAATCAGAGTGTAAATGAATGGTAAAGTGCATGGGAGTGTGCATTTATATACATCATATGTGTACTTTTCATGCACAGCAGTAGAAGAAAGACTAATGTACATGTGAGTAAATATAGATGTTTATAGGGTAGAGAAATGAAGTACCGTATGCCATGCTGGGATGAGGGGAGAATATAGCCTGCAGCAGAAAATTGTTCACTATGGTTTTACTCAGCGAAATTTACACAGTATCCTGTGTCTGTGTGAAAAGTCCACTGAAACACATAATGTTTAGTGTGTCACAATCAATTATAGAAAACATTTTCAATCTCCTGCACCAAGCGTTGTAGTGGCCTCGTGAGATTGGTTCTTTCCCCATGGTAGATCAGCCTTCTACGGCAAAGAACGCCGGCACAACGGCTTCAGTCTCGATCAGCGGAGTGCAGATCTATATCCGGGTGCCGTAGCCGTCGCAAAATCCGCCCTTGCTTAAAGTCCCTATTGTGTCAATAGTGAATACAAGATAGTATTATAAAAGTCTGCTGACACTCCCTTAAGCTATCCATAGAATTCAAACACTGTAGTAAAAGGGCACTGACAATTGCATCAAAGAGTGGGCAGACTTGAGTGAAACTACCTATGCTGCTTGTATATACTGGCCAACATTTGTGGAATTCTATGATCTTCCCTTTCAGGTGTCACAATAGGAATACTTTCTTATTAATAAGGGTGGCCATTTTAAGCTCCCTTCAGATCCCCACAACTCCATGACATCGTCCATTTTACTGTTTTTAATTCTATGGAACTGACATCATGGAAACTGACTGTGTGATCGAATGGATAAGGTGTCAGTCCTTGGTTCAGAAGATTAAAGAGACCCTTAACAATACTTTAACGCGTGTGCATTTTAAAAGTAGACAGCTGTTTCTTAAAAATTAACCTGAAAAAACATGAGGCTTCAATTAAAGGACTAGTATAATTCAACCTGACCGTGTGACCTAATCATATGGCATATAAAGGATAAGTTATATAACTTTGCTGCAGAATTTGAATAGACAAAAAATGACGTCATATGCTCTAATGTCCATAAACGTTTCTTCAACCACAATTGGATAATGTCATGAGGTAAAGGAGAGGTGTAAAGGGGAATTCAAAACGGCTAAGGAAGACAACCGTGCTGCTACGACAATCCAATGCATTTACTGGCCAACTTGATCATGCCATTCTTGCCCATCACGTTCCTTTGTTTTTTGTGATTGCCCGTATGGATGGTCGTCACTTTAAATGGTTCAGCCACACTGAATGGCTGGATGGCGTTATCACCTTTGTTTTTATGAAGAATGGTTTCGTGTACCCTATGTCAAAGGTGATACGTTAGGAAGCATTGAAGCACCTTTTCTTTACATTTACAAAACTGGAATACACTTCTCATGGCTGCCGTGTATACACTTCCAGCTCATTTTCTAGAAGTTAGCCACTTTCCGTGACAAAAAACACTATTCCAACATGGCCCTGATCTTCAGATTGATTGTTGGAGAACCTTCAAGGGTGTTTCATGGGGGTGCTTGTTAATGTATCTTGCGGTATTTCCTACATAAAAACTTTCTTTAAAGTTGGTGCTTGTTAATATAAACTGGTAGCTGTTTCGTCAAAAGAAACCAGTTAAAGAACTTGGAACCTTTTCTTCATGACAATAAAGCAATTCAGTCATATGATGTTACCTAATATGAAGGGCCCCTAATGGAGAAATTCCTGACTACGGATCTGAAGACGAAGGACTTAAGTCCCTTCTTGCTTGTTTGACACTTGTGTTTATATCATTTGCAAGCTGTTTTTTACGGTCCGATACACAGGGCACCTGATTTTGGATAAGGTAATTGAGCATACCTTGTTCAATAACAGAGCTTTTGAATGTAACATAGTAGTAGTAATGTATGAAAGCAAACTAATAGGTGAGGTTTCTGACTTTGAGCCAGAACATTGAGGATCTGAGTCCCTTCATAAGTGTCTTCTGGTCGTGGTTTTTCATGTTATCTGGCTGCGGTTTTAGAAAGAACCTTGACAAAACTCACAAATCCACTGTCAAGGGACAAGCAAAACTCAACCTGACCATGTGAACTAATACATCAGGCAAATATTGGATAATTTAATTGACTCAAGTATTAAGACTGACAGTTGGAGACCATTCATGGTTGTTTAGTGCTGGTGCTTTTTAATGTCACTTGCCAGCTGTTTCTCGGACAAAAACTTTCTTTTAAGCTGGTACTTGTTAACACGACTTGGTCACAGTTTCTGCAACAGAAACTTGAAACTAAAACTCACAAGGCTTTGTTTAAGGGAATAACATAAGTCAACCCCAATGATGTCACCTAATATGAAAGGACACCTAATGAAGGAGCTTTCTGACTCCGGATCAAAAGATTGAGGACTTGAGTCTTTGCATAGTTGTGTGATGGTGGTGTTTTTTCATATCATCTTGCTGGTGTTACTAACACTGAAATCTGAGAAAAAAACTCACCAAACTTCAGTCAAGGGGCTAACATTGCTCAGCCTGACCATACGGTCGAAACACCTGAGTTTGGATCTGGAGAGTGATTGAGTATGAGAGTTTTTCAATGACAGGGCTGTTTAACTCAACATGACAGCGGTTATTTGACATGGCACTGATCAACCGCTGTCAGTTCTCACAGCTCACTGTTCGGAGTCAGCCTTGTCATGCAATGACCACGTGGCCTAATGGATAAGGTGTCTGACTTTGGATCAGAAGACTGAGGGTTCGAGTCTCTTCGTGGTTGGAATTGTGCATTTCATCTGGACCAGCAACAATGGCAGATTTTGCAATGCCTATGGTACCTGAGAAAAAGTGTCTCAAGTGCTGGTGCTGTTACTGTCAAATCCAGCAGAGACTTTAAACAAAAGTGCATTTTAATCAGGGTTTGTCAGCAAAGTAGTTAATTCAGTGTGAGTGCTCATTTGTCCTGCTCCCACTGGAAAAAGGAGTAGATGTCATAGATTTAGGGGAAATGGGAAACAGTTAATATTTGATTACAATATTCAAATTTATTGTCATTATGCCAAGTACAGGAACAGAGCATAACCAAAAGAAATGTGCATCTTTTTAATAAACTTTACTTTGAACAATTCAATTTTAAAAAGACGTAAAGTTTGACAATTAAAGCACACATCTAATCAGAGTGTAAATGAATGGTAAAGTGCATGGGAGTGTGCATTTATATACATCATATGTGTACTTTTCATGCACAGCAGTAGAAGAAAGACTAATGTACATGTGAGTAAATATAGATGTTTATAGGGTAGAGAAATGAAGTACCGTATGCCATGCTGGGATGAGGGGAGAATATAGCCTGCAGCAGAAAATTGTTCACTATGGTTTTACTCAGCGAAATTTACACAGTATCCTGTGTCTGTGTGAAAAGTCCACTGAAACACATAATGTTTAGTGTGTCACAATCAATTATAGAAAACATTTTCAATCTCCTGAACCAAGCGTTGTAGTGGCCACGTGAGATTGGTTCTTTCCCCATGGTAGATCAGCCTGCTACGGCAAAGAACGCCGGCACAACGGCTTCAGTCTCGATCAGTGGAGTGCAGATCTATATCCGGGTGCCGTAGTCGTCGCAAAATCCGCCCTTGCTTAAAGTCCCTATTGTGTCAATAGTGAATACAAGATAGTATTATAAAAGTCTGCTGACACTCCCTTAAGCTATCCATAGAATTCAAACACTGCAACTACCTATGCTGCTTGTATATACTGGCCAACCTTTGTGGAATTCTATGATCTTCCCTTTCAGGTGTCACAATAGGAATACTTTCTTATCAATAAGGGTGGCCATTTTAAGCTCCCTTCAGATCCCCACAACTCCATGACATCGTCCATTTTACTGTTTTTAATTCTATGGAGCTGACATCATGGAAACTGACTGTGTGATCGAATGGATAAGGTGTCAGTCCTTGGTTCAGAAGATTAAAGAGACCCTTAACAATACTTTAACGCGTGTGCATTTTAAAAGTAGACAGCTGTTTCTTAAAAATTAACCTGAAAAAACATGAGGCTTCAATTAAAGGACTAGTATAATTCAACCTGACCGTGTGACCTAATCATATGGCATATAAAGGATAAGTTATATAACTTTGCTGCAGAATTTGAATAGACAAAAAATGACGTCATATGCTCTAATGTCCATAAACGTTTCTTCAACCACAATTGGATAATGTCATGAGGTAAAGGAGAGGTGTAAAGGGGAATTCAAAACGGCTAAGGAAGACAACCGTGCTGCTACGACAATCCAATGCATTTACTGGCCAACTTGATCATGCCATTCTTGCCCATCACGTTCCTTTGTTTTTTGTGATTGCCCGTATGGATGGTCGTCACTTTAAATGGTTCAGCCACACTGAATGGCTGGATGGCGTTATCACCTTTGTTTTTATGAAGAATGGTTTCAGTACCCTATGTCAAAGGTGATACGTTAGGAAGCATTGAAGCACCTTTTCTTTACATTTACAAAACTGGAATACACTTCTCATGGCTGCCGTGTATACACTTCCAGCTCATTTTCTAGAAGTTAGCCACTTTCCGTGACAAAAAACACTATTCCAACATGGCCCTGATCTTCGGATTGATTGTTGGAGAACCTTCAAGGGTGTTTCATGGGGGTGCTTGTTAATGTATCTTGCGGTATTTCCTACATAAAAACTTTCTTTAAAGTTGGTGCTTGTTAATATGAACTGGTAGCTGTTTCGTCAAAAGAAACCAGTTAAAGAACTTGGAACCTTTTCTTCATGACAATAAAGCAATTCAGTCATATGATGTTACCTAATATGAAGGGCCCCTAATGGAGAAATTCCTGACTACGGATCTGAAGACGAAGGACTTTAGTCCCTTCTTGCTTGTTTGACACTTGTGTTTATATCACTTGCAAGCTGTTTTTTACGGTCCGATACACAGGGCACCTGAGTTTGGATAAGGTAATTGAGCATACCTTGTTCAATAACAGAGCTTTTGAATGTAACATAGTAGTAGTAATGTATGAAAGCAAACTAATAGGTGAGGTTTCTGACTTTGAGCCAGAACATTGAGGATCTGAGTCCCTTCATAAGTGTCTTCTGGTCGTGGTTTTTCATGTTATCTGGCTGCGGTTTTAGAAAGAACCTTGACAAAACTCACAAAACCACTGTCAAGGGACAAGCAAAACTCAACCTGACCATGTGAACTAATACATCAGGCAAATATTGGATAATTTAGTTGACTCAAGTATTAAGACTGACAGTTGGAGACCATTCATGGTTGTTAAGTGCCGGTGCTTTTTAATGTCACTTGCCAGCTGTTTCTCGGACAAAAACTTTCTTTTAAGCTGGTACTTGTTAACACGACTTGGTCACAGTTTCTGCAACAGAAACTTGAAACTAACACTCACAAGGCTTTGTTTAAGGGAATAACATAAGTCAACCCCAATGATGTCACCTAATATGAAAGGACACCTAATGGAGGAGCTTTCTGACTCCGGATCAAAAGATTGAGGACTTGAGTCTTTGCATAGTTGTGTGATGGTGGTGTTTTTTCATATCATCTTGCTGGTGTTACTAACGCTGAAATCTGAGAAAAAAACTCACCAAACTTCAGTCAAGGGGCTAACATTGCTCAGCCTGACCATACGGTCGAAACACCTGAGTTTGGATCTGGAGAGTGATTGAGCATGAGAGTTTTTCAATGACAGGGCTGTTTAACTCAACATGACAGCGGTTATTTGACATGGCACTGATCAACCGCTGTCAGTTCTCACAGCTCACTGTTCGGAGTCAGCCTTGTCATGCAATGACCACGTGGCCTAATGGATATGGCGTCTGACTTCGGATCAGAAGACTGAGAGTTCGAGTCCCTTTGTGGTTGGAATTGTGCATTTCATCTGGACCAGCAACAATGGCAGATTTTGCAATGCCTATGGTACCTGGAAAAAAGTGTCTCAAGTGCTGGTGCTGTCACTGTTAAATCCAGCAGATACTTTAAACAAAAGTGGATTTTAATCAGGGTTTGTCAGAAAAGTAGTTAATTCAGTGTGAGTGCTCATTTGTCCTGCTCCCACTGGCAAAAGGAGTAGATGTCATAGATTTAGGGGAAATGGGAACCAGTTAATATTTGATTACAATATTCAAATTTATTGTCATTATGCCAAGTACAGGAACAGAGCATAACCAAAAGAAATGTGCATCTTTTTAATAAACTTTACTTTGAACAATTCAATTTTAAAAAGACGTAAAGTTTGACAATTAAAGCACACATCTAATCAGAGTGTAAATGAACGGTAAAGTGCATGGGAGTGTGCATTTACATACATCATATGTGTACTTTTCATGCACAGCAGTAGAAGAAAGACTAATGTACATGTGAGTAAATATAGATGTTTATAGGGTAGAGAAATGAAGTACCGTATGCCATGCTGGGATGAGGGGAGAATATAGCCTGCAGCAGAAAATTGTTCACTATGGTTTTACTCAGCGAAATTTACACAGTATCCTGTGTCTGTGTGAAAAGTCCACTGAAACACATAATGTTTAGTGTGTCACAATCAATTATAGAAAACATTTTCAATCTCCTGAACCAAGCGTTGTAGTGGCCACGTGAGATTGGTTCTTTCCCCATGGTAGATCAGCCTGCTACGGCAAAGAACGCCGGCACAACGGCTTCAGTCTCGATCAGCGGAGTGCAGATCTATATCCGGGTGCCGTAGCCGTCGCAAAATCCGCCCTTGCTTAAAGTCCCTATTGTGTCAATAGTGAATACAAGAGAGTATTATAAAAGTCTGCTGACACTCCCTTAAGCTATCCATAGAATTCAAACACTGTAGTAAAAGGGCACTGACAATTGCATCAAAGAGTGGGCAGACTTGAGTGAAACTACCTATGCTGCTTGTATATACTGGCCAACCTTTGTGGAATTCTATGATCTTCCCTTTCAGGTGTCACAATAGGAATACTTTCTTATCAATAAGGGTGGCCATTTTAAGCTCCCTTCAGATCCCCACAACTCCATGACATCGTCCATTTTACTGTTTTTAATTCTATGGAGCTGACATCATGGAAACTGACTGTGTGATCGAATGGATAAGGTGTCAGTCCTTGGTTCAGAAGATTAAAGAGACCCTTAACAATACTTTAACGCGTGTGCATTTTAAAAGTAGACAGCTGTTTCTTAAAAATTAACCTGAAAAAACATGAGGCTTCAATTAAAGGACTAGTATAATTCAACCTGACCGTGTGACCTAATCATATGGCATATAAAGGATAAGTTATATAACTTTGCTGCAGAATTTGAATAGACAAAAAATGACGTCATATGCTCTAATGTCCATAAACGTTTCTTCAACCACAATTGGATAATGTCATGAGGTAAAGGAGAGGTGTAAAGGGGAATTCAAAACGGCTAAGGAAGACAACCGTGCTGCTACGACAATCCAATGCATTTACTGGCCAACTTGATCATGCCATTCTTGCCCATCACGTTCCTTTGTTTTTTGTGATTGCCCGTATGGATGGTCGTCACTTTAAATGGTTCAGCCACACTGAATGGCTGGATGGCGTTATCACCTTTGTTTTTATGAAGAATGGTTTCGTGTACCCTATGTCAAAGGTGATACGTTAGGAAGCATTGAAGCACCTTTTCTTTACATTTACAAAACTGGAATACACTTCTCATGGCTGCCGTGTATACACTTCCAGCTCATTTTCTAGAAGTTAGCCACTTTCCGTGACAAAAAACACTATTCCAACATGGCCCTGATCTTCGGATTGATTGTTGGAGAACCTTCAAGGGTGTTTCATGGGGGTGCTTGTTAATGTATCTTGCGGTATTTCCTACATAAAAACTTTCTTTAAAGTTGGTGCTTGTTAATATGAACTGGTAGCTGTTTCGTCAAAAGAAACCAGTTAAAGAACTTGGAACCTTTTCTTCATGACAATAAAGCAATTCAGTCATATGATGTTACCTAATATGAAGGGCCCCTAATGGAGAAATTCCTGACTACGGATCTGAAGACGAAGGACTTTAGTCCCTTCTTGCTTGTTTGACACTTGTGTTTATATCACTTGCAAGCTGTTTTTTACGGTCCGATACACAGGGCACCTGATTTTGGATAAGGTAATTGAGCATACCTTGTTCAATAACAGAGCTTTTGAATGTAACATAGTAGTAGTAATGTATGAAAGCAAACTAATAGGTGAGGTTTCTGACTTTGAGCCAGAACATTGAGGATCTGAGTCCCTTCATTAGTGTCTTCTGGTCGTGGTTTTTCATGTTATCTGGCTGCGGTTTTTTGAAAAAACCTTGACAAAACTCACAAAACCACTGTCAAGGGACAAGCAAAACTCAACCTGACCATGTGAACTAATACATCAGGCAAATATTGGATAATTTAGTTGACTCAAGTATTAAGACTGACAGTTGGAGACCATTCATGGTTGTTTAGTGCTGGTGCTTTTTAATGTCACTTGCCAGCTGTTTCTCGGACAAAAACTTTCTTTTAAGCTGGTACTTGTTAACACGACTTGGTCACAGTTTCTGCAACAGAAACTTGAAACTAACACTCACAAGGCTTTGTTTAAGGGAATAACATAAGTCAACCCCAATGATGTCACCTAATATGAAAGGACACCTAATGGAGGAGCTTTCTGACTCCGGATCAAAAGATTGAGGACTTGAGTCTTTGCATAGTTGTGTGATGGTGGTGTTTTTTCATATCATCTTGCTGGTGTTACTAACACTGAAATCTGAGAAAAAAACTCACCAAACTTCAGTCAAGGGGCTAACATTGCTCAGCCTGACCATACGGTCGAAACACCTGAGTTTGGATCTGGAGAGTGATTGGGCATGAGAGTTTTTCAATGACAGGGCTGTTTAACTCAACATGACAGCGGTTATTTGACATGGCACTGATCAACCGCTGTCAGTTCTCACAGCTCACTGTTCGGAGTCAGCCTTGTCATGCAATGACCACGTGGCCTAATGGATAAGGCGTGTGACTGCGGATCAGAAGACTGAGAGTTCGAGTCCCTTTGGGGTTGGAATTGTGCATTTCATCTGGACCAGCAACAATTGCAGATTTTGCAGTGCCCATGGCACCTGGAAAAAAGTGTCTCAAGTGCTGGTGCTGTCACTGTCAAATCCAGCAGAGACTTTAAACAACAGTGGATTTTAATCAGGGTTTGTCAGCAAAGTAGTTAATTCAGTGTGAGTGCTCATTTGTTCTGCTCCCACTAGCAAAAGGAGTTGATGTCATAGATTTAGGGGAAATGGGAAACAGTTAATATTTGATTACAATATTCAAATTTATTGTCATTATGCCAAGTACAGGAACAGAGCATAACCAAAAGAAATGTGCATCTTTTTAATAAACTTTACTTTGAACAATTCAATTTTAAAAATACGTAAAGTTTGACAATTAAAGCACACATCTAATCAGAGTGTAAATGAACGGTAAAGTGCATGGGAGTGTGCATTTACATACATCATATGTGTACTTTTCATGCACAGCAGTAGAAGAAAGACTAATGTACATGTGAGTAAATATAGATGTTTATAGGGTAGAGAAATGAAGTACCGTATGCCATGCTGGGATGAGGGGAGAATATAGCCTGCAGCAGAAAATTGTTCACTATGGTTTTACTCAGCGAAATTTACACAGTATCCTGTGTCTGTGTGAAAAGTCCACTGAAACACATAATGTTTAGTGTGTCACAATCAATTATAGAAAACATTTTCAATCTCCTGAACCAAGCGTTGTAGTGGCCACGTGAGATTGGTTCTTTCCCCATGGTAGATCAGCCTGCTACGGCAAAGAACGCCGGCACAACGGCTTCAGTCTCGATCAGCGGAGTGCAGATCTATATCCGGGTGCCGTAGCCGTCGCAAAATCCGCCCTTGCTTAAAGTCCCTATTGTGTCAATAGTGAATACAAGAGAGTATTATAAAAGTCTGCTGACACTCCCTTAAGCTATCCATAGAATTCAAACACTGTAGTAAAAGGGCACTGACAATTGCATCAAAGAGTGGGCAGACTTGAGTGAAACTACCTATGCTGCTTGTATATACTGGCCAACCTTTGTGGAATTCTATGATCTTCCCTTTCAGGTGTCACAATAGGAATACTTTCTTATCAATAAGGGTGGCCATTTTAAGCTCCCTTCAGATCCCCACAACTCCATGACATCGTCCATTTTACTGTTTTTAATTCTATGGAGCTGACATCATGGAAACTGACTGTGTGATCGAATGGATAAGGTGTCAGTCCTTGGTTCAGAAGATTAAAGAGACCCTTAACAATACTTTAACGCGTGTGCATTTTAAAAGTAGACAGCTGTTTCTTAAAAATTAACCTGAAAAAACATGAGGCTTCAATTAAAGGACTAGTATAATTCAACCTGACCGTGTGACCTAATCATATGGCATATAAAGGATAAGTTATATAACTTTGCTGCAGAATTTGAATAGACAAAAAATGACGTCATATGCTCTAATGTCCATAAACGTTTCTTCAACCACAATTGGATAATGTCATGAGGTAAAGGAGAGGTGTAAAGGGGAATTCAAAACGGCTAAGGAAGACAACCGTGCTGCTACGACAATCCAATGCATTTACTGGCCAACTTGATCATGCCATTCTTGCCCATCACGTTCCTTTGTTTTTTGTGATTGCCCGTATGGATGGTCGTCACTTTAAATGGTTCAGCCACACTGAATGGCTGGATGGCGTTATCACCTTTGTTTTTATGAAGAATGGTTTCGTGTACCCTATGTCAAAGGTGATACGTTAGGAAGCATTGAAGCACCTTTTCTTTACATTTACAAAACTGGAATACACTTCTCATGGCTGCCGTGTATACACTTCCAGCTCATTTTCTAGAAGTTAGCCACTTTCCGTGACAAAAAACACTATTCCAACATGGCCCTGATCTTCGGATTGATTGTTGGAGAACCTTCAAGGGTGTTTCATGGGGGTGCTTGTTAATGTATCTTGCGGTATTTCCTACATAAAAACTTTCTTTAAAGTTGGTGCTTGTTAATATGAACTGGTAGCTGTTTCGTCAAAAGAAACCAGTTAAAGAACTTGGAACCTTTTCTTCATGACAATAAAGCAATTCAGTCATATGATGTTACCTAATATGAAGGGCCCCTAATGGAGAAATTCCTGACTACGGATCTGAAGACGAAGGACTTTAGTCCCTTCTTGCTTGTTTGACACTTGTGTTTATATCACTTGCAAGCTGTTTTTTACGGTCCGATACACAGGGCACCTGATTTTGGATAAGGTAATTGAGCATACCTTGTTCAATAACAGAGCTTTTGAATGTAACATAGTAGTAGTAATGTATGAAAGCAAACTAATAGGTGAGGTTTCTGACTTTGAGCCAGAACATTGAGGATCTGAGTCCCTTCATTAGTGTCTTCTGGTCGTGGTTTTTCATGTTATCTGGCTGCGGTTTTTTGAAAAAACCTTGACAAAACTCACAAAACCACTGTCAAGGGACAAGCAAAACTCAACCTGACCATGTGAACTAATACATCAGGCAAATATTGGATAATTTAGTTGACTCAAGTATTAAGACTGACAGTTGGAGACCATTCATGGTTGTTTAGTGCTGGTGCTTTTTAATGTCACTTGCCAGCTGTTTCTCGGACAAAAACTTTCTTTTAAGCTGGTACTTGTTAACACGACTTGGTCACAGTTTCTGCAACAGAAACTTGAAACTAACACTCACAAGGCTTTGTTTAAGGGAATAACATAAGTCAACCCCAATGATGTCACCTAATATGAAAGGACACCTAATGGAGGAGCTTTCTGACTCCGGATCAAAAGATTGAGGACTTGAGTCTTTGCATAGTTGTGTGATGGTGGTGTTTTTTCATATCATCTTGCTGGTGTTACTAACACTGAAATCTGAGAAAAAAACTCACCAAACTTCAGTCAAGGGGCTAACATTGCTCAGCCTGACCATACGGTCGAAACACCTGAGTTTGGATCTGGAGAGTGATTGGGCATGAGAGTTTTTCAATGACAGGGCTGTTTAACTCAACATGACAGCGGTTATTTGACATGGCACTGATCAACCGCTGTCAGTTCTCACAGCTCACTGTTCGGAGTCAACCTTGTCATGCAATGACCACGTGGCCTAATGGATAAGGCGTGTGACTTCGGATCAGAAGACTGAGAGTTCGAGTCCCTTTGGGGTTGGAATTGTGCATTTCATCTGGACCAGCAACAATTGCAGATTTTGCAGTGCCCATGGCACCTGGAAAAAAGTGTCTCAAGTGCTGGTGCTGTCACTGTCAAATCCAGCAGAGACTTTAAACAACAGTGGATTTTAATCAGGGTTTGTCAGCAAAGTAGTTAATTCAGTGTGAGTGCTCATTTGTTCTGCTCCCACTAGCAAAAGGAGTTGATGTCATAGATTTAGGGGAAATGGGAAACAGTTAATATTTGATTACAATATTCAAATTTATTGTCATTATGCCAAGTACAGGAACAGAGCATAACCAAAAGAAATGTGCATCTTTTTAATAAACTTTACTTTGAACAATTCAATTTTAAAAATACGTAAAGTTTGACAATTAAAGCACACATCTAATCAGAGTGTAAATGAACGGTAAAGTGCATGGGAGTGTGCATTTATATACATCATATGTGTACTTTTCATGCACAGCAGTAGAAGAAAGACTAATGTACATGTGAGTAAATATAGATGTTTATAGGGTAGAGAAATGAAGTACCGTATGCCATGCTGGGATGAGGGGAGAATATAGCCTGCAGCAGAAAATTGTTCACTATGGTTTTACTCAGCGAAATTTACACAGTATCCTGTGTCTGTGTGAAAAGTCCACTGAAACACATAATGTTTAGTGTGTCACAATCAATTATAGAAAACATTTTCAATCTCCTGAACCAAGCGTTGTAGTGGCCACGTGAGATTGGTTCTTTCCCCATGGTAGATCAGCCTGCTACGGCAAAGAACGCCGGCACAACGGCTCAAGTCTCGATCAGCGGAGTGCAGATCTATATCCGGGTGCCGTAGCCGTCGCAAAATCCGCCCTTGCTTAAAGTCCCTATTGTGACAATGGTGAATACAAGATAGTATTATAAAAGTCTGCTGACACTCCCTTAAGCTATCCATAGAATTCAAACACTGTAGTAAAAGGGCACTGACAATTGCATCAAAGAGTGGGCAGACTTGAGTGAAACTACCTATGCTGCTTGTATATACTGGCCAACCTTTGTGGAATTCTATGATCTTCCCTTTCAGGTGTCACAATAGGAATACTTTCTTATCAATAAGGGTGGCCATTTTAAGCTCCCTTCAGATCCCCACAACTCCATGACATCGTCCATTTTACTGTTTTTAATTCTATGGAGCTGACATCATGGAAACTGACTGTGTGATCGAATGGATAAGGTGTCAGTCCTTGGTTCAGAAGATTAAAGAGACCCTTAACAATACTTTAACGCGTGTGCATTTTAAAAGTAGACAGCTGTTTCTTAAAAATTAACCTGAAAAAACATGAGGCTTCAATTAAAGGACTAGTATAATTCAACCTGACCGTGTGACCTAATCATATGGCATATAAAGGATAAGTTATATAACTTTGCTGCAGAATTTGAATAGACAAAAAATGACGTCATATGCTCTAATGTCCATAAACGTTTCTTCAACCACAATTGGATAATGTCATGAGGTAAAGGAGAGGTGTAAAGGGGAATTCAAAACGGCTAAGGAAGACAACCGTGCTGCTACGACAATCCAATGCATTTACTGGCCAACTTGATCATGCCATTCTTGCCCATCACATTCCTTTGTTTTTTGTGATTGCCCGTATGGATGGTCGTCACTTTAAATGGTTCAGCCACACTGAATGGCTGGATGGCGTTATCACCTTTGTTTTTATGAAGAATGGTTTCGTGTACCCTATGTCAAAGGTGATACGTTAGGAAGCATTGAAGCACCTTTTCTTTACATTTACAAAACTGGAATACACTTCTCATGGCTGCCGTGTATACACTTCCAGCTCATTTTCTAGAAGTTAGCCACTTTCCGTGACAAAAAACATTATTCAAACGTGGCCCTGATCTTCGGATTGATTGTTGGAGAACCTTCAAGGGTGTTTCATGGGGGTGCTTGTTAATGTATCTTGCGGTATTTCCTACATAAAAACTTTCTTTAAAGTTGGTGCTTGTTAATATGAACTGGTAGCTGTTTCGTCAAAAGAAACCAGTTAAAGAACTTGGAACCTTTTCTTCATGACAATAAAGCAATTCAGTCATATGATGTTACCTAATATGAAGGGCCCCTAATGGAGAAATTCCTGACTACGGATCTGAAGACGAAGGACTTTAGTCCCTTCTTGCTTGTTTGACACTTGTGTTTATATCATTTGCAAGCTGTTTTTTACGGTCCGATACACAGGGCACCTGATTTTGGATAAGGAAATTGAGCATACCTTGTTCAATAACAGAGCTTTTGAATGTAACATAGTAGTAGTAATGTATGAAAGCAAACTAATAGGTGAGGTTTCTGACTTTGAGCCAGAACATTGAGGATCTGAGTCCCTTCATAAGTGTCTTCTGGTCGTGGTTTTTCATGTTATCTGGCTGCGGTTTTAGAAAGAACCTTGACTAAACTCACAAAACCACTGTCAAGGGACAAGCAAAACTCAACCTGACCATGTGAACTAATACATCAGGCAAATATTGGATAATTTAGTTGACTCAAGTATTAAGACTGACAGTTGGAGACCATTCATGGTTGTTTAGTGCTGGTGCTTTTTAATGTCACTTGCCAGCTGTTTCTCGGACAAAAACTTTCTTTTAAGCTGGTACTTGTTAACACGACTTGGTCACAGTTTCTGCAACAGAAACTTGAAACTAACACTCACAAGGCTTTGTTTAAGGGAATAACATAAGTCAACCCCAATGATGTCACCTAATATGAAAGGACATCTAATGGAGGAGCTTTCTGACTCCGGATCAAAAGATTGAGGACTTGAGTCTTTCCATAGTTGTGTGATGGTGGTGTTTTTTCATATCATCTTGCTGGTGTTACTAACACTGAAATCTGAGAAAAAAACTCACCAAACTTCAGTCAAGGGGCTAACATTGCTCAGCCTGACCATACGGTCGAAACACCTGAGTTTGGATCTGGAGAGTGATTGAGTATGAGAGTTTTTCAATGACAGGGCTGTTTAACTCAACATGACAGCGGTTATTTGACATGGCACTGATCAACCGCTGTCAGTTCTCACAGCTCACTGTTCGGAGTCAGCCTTGTCATGCAATGACCACGTGGCCTAATGGATAAGGCGTGTGGCTTCGGATCAGAAGACTGAGGGTTCGAGTCCCTTCGTGGTTGGAGTTGTGCATTTCATCTGGACCAGCAACAATGGCAGATTTTGCAATGCCTGTGGTACCTGGAAAAAAGTGTCTCAAGTGCTGGTGCTGTCACTGTCAAATCCAGCAGAGACTTTAAACAACAGTGGATTTTAATCAGGGTTTGTCAGCAGAGTAGTTAATTCAGTGTGAGTGCTCATTTGTCCTGCTCCCACTGGCAAAAGGAGTAGATGTCATAGATTTAGGGGAAATGGGAAACAGTTAATATTTGATTACAATATTCAAATTTATTGTCATTATGCCAAGTACAGGAACAGAGCATAACCAAAAGAAATGTGCATCTTTTTAATAAACTTTACTTTGAACAATTCAATTTTAAAAAGACGTAAAGTTTGACAATTAAAGCACACATCTAATCAGAGTGTAAATGAATGGTAAAGTGCATGGGAGTGTGCATTTATATACATCATATGTGTACTTTTCATGCACAGCAGTAGAAGAAAGACTAATGTACATGTGAGTAAATATAGATGTTTATAGGGTAGAGAAATGAAGTACCGTATGCCATGCTGGGATGAGGGGAGAATATAGCCTGCAGCAGAAAATTGTTCACTATGGTTTTACTCAGCGAAATTTACACAGTATCCTGTGTCTGTGTGAAAAGTCCACTGAAACACATAATGTTTAGTGTGTCACAATCAATTATAGAAAACATTTTCAATCTCCTGCACCAAGCGTTGTAGTGGCCTCGTGAGATTGGTTCTTTCCCCATGGTAGATCAGCCTTCTACGGCAAAGAACGCCGGCACAACGGCTTCAGTCTCGATCAGCGGAGTGCAGATCTATATCCGGGTGCCGTAGCCGTCGCAAAATCCGCCCTTGCTTAAAGTCCCTATTGTGTCAATAGTGAATACAAGATAGTATTATAAAAGTCTGCTGACACTCCCTTAAGCTATCCATAGAATTCAAACACTGTAGTAAAAGGGCACTGACAATTGCATCAAAGAGTGGGCAGACTTGAGTGAAACTACCTATGCTGCTTGTATATACTGGCCAACATTTGTGGAATTCTATGATCTTCCCTTTCAGGTGTCACAATAGGAATACTTTCTTATTAATAAGGGTGGCCATTTTAAGCTCCCTTCAGATCCCCACAACTCCATGACATCGTCCATTTTACTGTTTTTAATTCTATGGAACTGACATCATGGAAACTGACTGTGTGATCGAATGGATAAGGTGTCAGTCCTTGGTTCAGAAGATTAAAGAGACCCTTAACAATACTTTAACGCGTGTGCATTTTAAAAGTAGACAGCTGTTTCTTAAAAATTAACCTGAAAAAACATGAGGCTTCAATTAAAGGACTAGTATAATTCAACCTGACCGTGTGACCTAATCATATGGCATATAAAGGATAAGTTATATAACTTTGCTGCAGAATTTGAATAGACAAAAAATGACGTCATATGCTCTAATGTCCATAAACGTTTCTTCAACCACAATTGGATAATGTCATGAGGTAAAGGAGAGGTGTAAAGGGGAATTCAAAACGGCTAAGGAAGACAACCGTGCTGCTACGACAATCCAATGCATTTACTGGCCAACTTGATCATGCCATTCTTGCCCATCACGTTCCTTTGTTTTTTGTGATTGCCCGTATGGATGGTCGTCACTTTAAATGGTTCAGCCACACTGAATGGCTGGATGGCGTTATCACCTTTGTTTTTATGAAGAATGGTTTCGTGTACCCTATGTCAAAGGTGATACGTTAGGAAGCATTGAAGCACCTTTTCTTTACATTTACAAAACTGGAATACACTTCTCATGGCTGCCGTGTATACACTTCCAGCTCATTTTCTAGAAGTTAGCCACTTTCCGTGACAAAAAACACTATTCCAACATGGCCCTGATCTTCAGATTGATTGTTGGAGAACCTTCAAGGGTGTTTCATGGGGGTGCTTGTTAATGTATCTTGCGGTATTTCCTACATAAAAACTTTCTTTAAAGTTGGTGCTTGTTAATATAAACTGGTAGCTGTTTCGTCAAAAGAAACCAGTTAAAGAACTTGGAACCTTTTCTTCATGACAATAAAGCAATTCAGTCATATGATGTTACCTAATATGAAGGGCCCCTAATGGAGAAATTCCTGACTACGGATCTGAAGACGAAGGACTTAAGTCCCTTCTTGCTTGTTTGACACTTGTGTTTATATCATTTGCAAGCTGTTTTTTACGGTCCGATACACAGGGCACCTGATTTTGGATAAGGTAATTGAGCATACCTTGTTCAATAACAGAGCTTTTGAATGTAACATAGTAGTAGTAATGTATGAAAGCAAACTAATAGGTGAGGTTTCTGACTTTGAGCCAGAACATTGAGGATCTGAGTCCCTTCATAAGTGTCTTCTGGTCGTGGTTTTTCATGTTATCTGGCTGCGGTTTTAGAAAGAACCTTGACAAAACTCACAAATCCACTGTCAAGGGACAAGCAAAACTCAACCTGACCATGTGAACTAATACATCAGGCAAATATTGGATAATTTAATTGACTCAAGTATTAAGACTGACAGTTGGAGACCATTCATGGTTGTTTAGTGCTGGTGCTTTTTAATGTCACTTGCCAGCTGTTTCTCGGACAAAAACTTTCTTTTAAGCTGGTACTTGTTAACACGACTTGGTCACAGTTTCTGCAACAGAAACTTGAAACTAAAACTCACAAGGCTTTGTTTAAGGGAATAACATAAGTCAACCCCAATGATGTCACCTAATATGAAAGGACACCTAATGAAGGAGCTTTCTGACTCCGGATCAAAAGATTGAGGACTTGAGTCTTTGCATAGTTGTGTGATGGTGGTGTTTTTTCATATCATCTTGCTGGTGTTACTAACACTGAAATCTGAGAAAAAAACTCACCAAACTTCAGTCAAGGGGCTAACATTGCTCAGCCTGACCATACGGTCGAAACACCTGAGTTTGGATCTGGAGAGTGATTGAGTATGAGAGTTTTTCAATGACAGGGCTGTTTAACTCAACATGACAGCGGTTATTTGACATGGCACTGATCAACCGCTGTCAGTTCTCACAGCTCACTGTTCGGAGTCAGCCTTGTCATGCAATGACCACGTGGCCTAATGGATAAGGTGTCTGACTTTGGATCAGAAGACTGAGGGTTCGAGTCTCTTCGTGGTTGGAATTGTGCATTTCATCTGGACCAGCAACAATGGCAGATTTTGCAATGCCTATGGTACCTGAGAAAAAGTGTCTCAAGTGCTGGTGCTGTTACTGTCAAATCCAGCAGAGACTTTAAACAAAAGTGCATTTTAATCAGGGTTTGTCAGCAAAGTAGTTAATTCAGTGTGAGTGCTCATTTGTCCTGCTCCCACTGGAAAAAGGAGTAGATGTCATAGATTTAGGGGAAATGGGAAACAGTTAATATTTGATTACAATATTCAAATTTATTGTCATTATGCCAAGTACAAGAACAGAGCATAACCAAAAGAAATGTGCATCTTTTTAATAAACTTTACTTTGAACAATTCAATTTTAAAAAGACGTAAAGTTTGACAATTAAAGCACACATCTAATCAGAGTGTAAATGAATAGTAAAGTGCATGGGAGTGTGCATTTATATACATCATATGTGTACTTTTCATGCACAGCAGTAGAAGAAAGACTAATGTACATGTGAGTAAATATAGATGTTTATAGGGTAGAGAAATGAAGTACCGTATGCCATGCTGGGATGAGGGGAGAATATAGCCTGCAGCAGAAAATTGTTCACTATGGTTTTACTCAGCGAAATTTACACAGTATCCTGTGTCTGTGTGAAAAGTCCACTGAAACACATAATGTTTAGTGTGTCACAATCAATTATAGAAAACATTTTCAATCTCCTGAACCAAGCGTTGTAGTGGCCACGTGAGATTGGTTCTTTCCCCATGGTAGATCAGCCTGCTACGGCAAAGAACGCCGGCACAACGGCTTCAGTCTCGATCAGTGGAGTGCAGATCTATATCCGGGTGCCGTAGTCGTCGCAAAATCCGCCCTTGCTTAAAGTCCCTATTGTGTCAATAGTGAATACAAGATAGTATTATAAAAGTCTGCTGACACTCCCTTAAGCTATCCATAGAATTCAAACACTGCAACTACCTATGCTGCTTGTATATACTGGCCAACCTTTGTGGAATTCTATGATCTTCCCTTTCAGGTGTCACAATAGGAATACTTTCTTATCAATAAGGGTGGCCATTTTAAGCTCCCTTCAGATCCCCACAACTCCATGACATCGTCCATTTTACTGTTTTTAATTCTATGGAGCTGACATCATGGAAACTGACTGTGTGATCGAATGGATAAGGTGTCAGTCCTTGGTTCAGAAGATTAAAGAGACCCTTAACAATACTTTAACGCGTGTGCATTTTAAAAGTAGACAGCTGTTTCTTAAAAATTAACCTGAAAAAACATGAGGCTTCAATTAAAGGACTAGTATAATTCAACCTGACCGTGTGACCTAATCATATGGCATATAAAGGATAAGTTATATAACTTTGCTGCAGAATTTGAATAGACAAAAAATGACGTCATATGCTCTAATGTCCATAAACGTTTCTTCAACCACAATTGGATAATGTCATGAGGTAAAGGAGAGGTGTAAAGGGGAATTCAAAACGGCTAAGGAAGACAACCGTGCTGCTACGACAATCCAATGCATTTACTGGCCAACTTGATCATGCCATTCTTGCCCATCACGTTCCTTTGTTTTTTGTGATTGCCCGTATGGATGGTCGTCACTTTAAATGGTTCAGCCACACTGAATGGCTGGATGGCGTTATCACCTTTGTTTTTATGAAGAATGGTTTCGTGTACCCTATGTCAAAGGTGATACGTTAGGAAGCATTGAAGCACCTTTTCTTTACATTTACAAAACTGGAATACACTTCTCATGGCTGCCGTGTATACACTTCCAGCTCATTTTCTAGAAGTTAGCCACTTTCCGTGACAAAAAACACTATTCCAACATGGCCCTGATCTTCGGATTGATTGTTGGAGAACCTTCAAGGGTGTTTCATGGGGGTGCTTGTTAATGTATCTTGCGGTATTTCCTACATAAAAACTTTCTTTAAAGTTGGTGCTTGTTAATATGAACTGGTAGCTGTTTCGTCAAAAGAAACCAGTTAAAGAACTTGGAACCTTTTCTTCATGACAATAAAGCAATTCAGTCATATGATGTTACCTAATATGAAGGGCCCCTAATGGAGAAATTCCTGACTACGGATCTGAAGACGAAGGACTTTAGTCCCTTCTTGCTTGTTTGACACTTGTGTTTATATCACTTGCAAGCTGTTTTTTACGGTCCGATACACAGGGCACCTGATTTTGGATAAGGTAATTGAGCATACCTTGTTCAATAACAGAGCTTTTGAATGTAACATAGTAGTAGTAATGTATGAAAGCAAACTAATAGGTGAGGTTTCTGACTTTGAGCCAGAACATTGAGGATCTGAGTCCCTTCATTAGTGTCTTCTGGTCGTGGTTTTTCATGTTATCTGGCTGCGGTTTTTTGAAAAAACCTTGACAAAACTCACAAAACCACTGTCAAGGGACAAGCAAAACTCAACCTGACCATGTGAACTAATACATCAGGCAAATATTGGATAATTTAGTTGACTCAAGTATTAAGACTGACAGTTGGAGACCATTCATGGTTGTTTAGTGCTGGTGCTTTTTAATGTCACTTGCCAGCTGTTTCTCGGACAAAAACTTTCTTTTAAGCTGGTACTTGTTAACACGACTTGGTCACAGTTTCTGCAACAGAAACTTGAAACTAACACTCACAAGGCTTTGTTTAAGGGAATAACATAAGTCAACCCCAATGATGTCACCTAATATGAAAGGACACCTAATGGAGGAGCTTTCTGACTCCGGATCAAAAGATTGAGGACTTGAGTCTTTGCATAGTTGTGTGATGGTGGTGTTTTTTCATATCATCTTGCTGGTGTTACTAACACTGAAATCTGAGAAAAAAACTCACCAAACTTCAGTCAAGGGGCTAACATTGCTCAGCCTGACCATACGGTCGAAACACCTGAGTTTGGATCTGGAGAGTGATTGGGCATGAGAGTTTTTCAATGACAGGGCTGTTTAACTCAACATGACAGCGGTTATTTGACATGGCACTGATCAACCGCTGTCAGTTCTCACAGCTCACTGTTCGGAGTCAGCCTTGTCATGCAATGACCACGTGGCCTAATGGATAAGGCGTGTGACTTCGGATCAGAAGACTGAGAGTTCAAGTCCCTTTGGGGTTGGAATTGTGCATTTCATCTGGACCAGCAACAATTGCAGATTTTGCAGTGCCCATGGCACCTGGAAAAAAGTGTCTCAAGTGCTGGTGCTGTCACTGTCAAATCCAGCAGAGACTTTAAACAACAGTGGATTTTAATCAGGGTTTGTCAGCAAAGTAGTTAATTCAGTGTGAGTGCTCATTTGTTCTGCTCCCACTAGCAAAAGGAGTTGATGTCATAGATTTAGGGGAAATGGGAAACAGTTAATATTTGATTACAATATTCAAATTTATTGTCATTATGCCAAGTACAGGAACAGAGCATAACCAAAAGAAATGTGCATCTTTTTAATAAACTTTACTTTGAACAATTCAATTTTAAAAATACGTAAAGTTTGACAATTAAAGCACACATCTAATCAGAGTGTAAATGAACGGTAAAGTGCATGGGAGTGTGCATTTATATACATCATATGTGTACTTTTCATGCACAGCAGTAGAAGAAAGACTAATGTACATGTGAGTAAATATAGATGTTTATAGGGTAGAGAAATGAAGTACCGTATGCCATGCTGGGATGAGGGGAGAATATAGCCTGCAGCAGAAAATTGTTCACTATGGTTTTACTCAGCGAAATTTACACAGTATCCTGTGTCTGTGTGAAAAGTCCACTGAAACACATAATGTTTAGTGTGTCACAATCAATTATAGAAAACATTTTCAATCTCCTGAACCAAGCGTTGTAGTGGCCACGTGAGATTGGTTCTTTCCCCATGGTAGATCAGCCTGCTACGGCAAAGAACGCCGGCACAACGGCTCAAGTCTCGATCAGCGGAGTGCAGATCTATATCCGGGTGCCGTAGCCGTCGCAAAATCCGCCCTTGCTTAAAGTCCCTATTGTGACAATGGTGAATACAAGATAGTATTATAAAAGTCTGCTGACACTCCCTTAAGCTATCCATAGAATTCAAACACTGTAGTAAAAGGGCACTGACAATTGCATCAAAGAGTGGGCAGACTTGAGTGAAACTACCTATGCTGCTTGTATATACTGGCCAACCTTTGTGGAATTCTATGATCTTCCCTTTCAGGTGTCACAATAGGAATACTTTCTTATCAATAAGGGTGGCCATTTTAAGCTCCCTTCAGATCCCCACAACTCCATGACATCGTCCATTTTACTGTTTTTAATTCTATGGAGCTGACATCATGGAAACTGACTGTGTGATCGAATGGATAAGGTGTCAGTCCTTGGTTCAGAAGATTAAAGAGACCCTTAACAATACTTTAACGCGTGTGCATTTTAAAAGTAGACAGCTGTTTCTTAAAAATTAACCTGAAAAAACATGAGGCTTCAATTAAAGGACTAGTATAATTCAACCTGACCGTGTGACCTAATCATATGGCATATAAAGGATAAGTTATATAACTTTGCTGCAGAATTTGAATAGACAAAAAATGACGTCATATGCTCTAATGTCCATAAACGTTTCTTCAACCACAATTGGATAATGTCATGAGGTAAAGGAGAGGTGTAAAGGGGAATTCAAAACGGCTAAGGAAGACAACCGTGCTGCTACGACAATCCAATGCATTTACTGGCCAACTTGATCATGCCATTCTTGCCCATCACATTCCTTTGTTTTTTGTGATTGCCCGTATGGATGGTCGTCACTTTAAATGGTTCAGCCACACTGAATGGCTGGATGGCGTTATCACCTTTGTTTTTATGAAGAATGGTTTCGTGTACCCTATGTCAAAGGTGATACGTTAGGAAGCATTGAAGCACCTTTTCTTTACATTTACAAAACTGGAATACACTTCTCATGGCTGCCGTGTATACACTTCCAGCTCATTTTCTAGAAGTTAGCCACTTTCCGTGACAAAAAACATTATTCAAACGTGGCCCTGATCTTCGGATTGATTGTTGGAGAACCTTCAAGGGTGTTTCATGGGGGTGCTTGTTAATGTATCTTGCGGTATTTCCTACATAAAAACTTTCTTTAAAGTTGGTGCTTGTTAATATGAACTGGTAGCTGTTTCGTCAAAAGAAACCAGTTAAAGAACTTGGAACCTTTTCTTCATGACAATAAAGCAATTCAGTCATATGATGTTACCTAATATGAAGGGCCCCTAATGGAGAAATTCCTGACTACGGATCTGAAGACGAAGGACTTAAGTCCCTTCTTGCTTGTTTGACACTTGTGTTTATATCATTTGCAAGCTGTTTTTTACGGTCCGATACACAGGGCACCTGATTTTGGATAAGGTAATTGAGCATACCTTGTTCAATAACAGAGCTTTTGAATGTAACATAGTAGTAGTAATGTATGAAAGCAAACTAATAGGTGAGGTTTCTGACTTTGAGCCAGAACATTGAGGATCTGAGTCCCTTCATAAGTGTCTTCTGGTCGTGGTTTTTCATGTTATCTGGCTGTGGTTTTAGAAAGAACCTTGACAAAACTCACAAATCCACTGTCAAGGGACAAGCAAAACTCAACCTGACCATGTGAACTAATACATCAGGCAAATATTGGATAATTTAATTGACTCAAGTATTAAGACTGACAGTTGGAGACCATTCATGGTTGTTTAGTGCTGGTGCTTTTTAATGTCACTTGCCAGCTGTTTCTCGGACAAAAACTTTCTTTTAAGCTGGTACTTGTTAACACGACTTGGTCACAGTTTCTGCAACAGAAACTTGAAACTAAAACTCACAAGGCTTTGTTTAAGGGAATAACATAAGTCAACCCCAATGATGTCACCTAATATGAAAGGACACCTAATGAAGGAGCTTTCTGACTCCGGATCAAAAGATTGAGGACTTGAGTCTTTGCATAGTTGTGTGATGGTGGTGTTTTTTCATATCATCTTGCTGGTGTTACTAACACTGAAATCTGAGAAAAAAACTCACCAAACTTCAGTCAAGGGGCTAACATTGCTCAGCCTGACCATACGGTCGAAACACCTGAGTTTGGATCTGGAGAGTGATTGAGTATGAGAGTTTTTCAATGACAGGGCTGTTTAACTCAACATGACAGCGGTTATTTGACATGGCACTGATCAACCGCTGTCAGTTCTCACAGCTCACTGTTCGGAGTCAGCCTTGTCATGCAATGACCACGTGGCCTAATGGATAAGGTGTCTGACTTTGGATCAGAAGACTGAGGGTTCGAGTCTCTTCGTGGTTGGAATTGTGCATTTCATCTGGACCAGCAACAATGGCAGATTTTGCAATGCCTATGGTACCTGAGAAAAAGTGTCTCAAGTGCTGGTGCTGTTACTGTCAAATCCAGCAGAGACTTTAAACAAAAGTGCATTTTAATCAGGGTTTGTCAGCAAAGTAGTTAATTCAGTGTGAGTGCTCATTTGTCCTGCTCCCACTGGAAAAAGGAGTAGATGTCATAGATTTAGGGGAAATGGGAAACAGTTAATATTTGATTACAATATTCAAATTTATTGTCATTATGCCAAGTACAGGAACAGAGCATAACCAAAAGAAATGTGCATCTTTTTAATAAACTTTACTTTGAACAATTCAATTTTAAAAAGACGTAAAGTTTGACAATTAAAGCACACATCTAATCAGAGTGTAAATGAATGGTAAAGTGCATGGGAGTGTGCATTTATATACATCATATGTGTACTTTTCATGCACAGCAGTAGAAGAAAGACTAATGTACATGTGAGTAAATATAGATGTTTATAGGGTAGAGAAATGAAGTACCGTATGCCATGCTGGGATGAGGGGAGAATATAGCCTGCAGCAGAAAATTGTTCACTATGGTTTTACTCAGCGAAATTTACACAGTATCCTGTGTCTGTGTGAAAAGTCCACTGAAACACATAATGTTTAGTGTGTCACAATCAATTATAGAAAACATTTTCAATCTCCTGAACCAAGCGTTGTAGTGGCCACGTGAGATTGGTTCTTTCCCCATGGTAGATCAGCCTGCTACGGCAAAGAACGCCGGCACAACGGCTTCAGTCTCGATCAGCGGAGTGCAGATCTATATCCGGGTGCCGTAGTCGTCGCAAAATCCGCCCTTGCTTAAAGTCCCTATTGTGTCAATAGTGAATACAAGATAGTATTATAAAAGTCTGCTGACACTCCCTTAAGCTATCCATAGAATTCAAACACTGCAACTACCTATGCTGCTTGTATATACTGGCCAACCTTTGTGGAATTCTATGATCTTCCCTTTCAGGTGTCACAATAGGAATACTTTCTTATCAATAAGGGTGGCCATTTTAAGCTCCCTTCAGATCCCCACAACTCCATGACATCGTCCATTTTACTGTTTTTAATTCTATGGAACTGACATCATGGAAACTGACTGTGTGATCGAATGGATAAGGTGTCAGTCCTTGGTTCAGAAGATTAAAGAGACCCTTAACAATACTTTAACGCGTGTGCATTTTAAAAGTAGACAGCTGTTTCTTAAAAATTAACCTGAAAAAACATGAGGCTTCAATTAAAGGACTAGTATAATTCAACCTGACCGTGTGACCTAATCATTTGGCATATAAAGGATAAGTTATATAACTTTGCTGCAGAATTTGAATAGACAAAAAATGACGTCATATGCTCTAATGTCCATAAACGTTTCTTCAACCACAATTGGATAATGTCATGAGGTAAAGGAGAGGTGTAAAGGGGAATTCAAAACGGCTAAGGAAGACAACCGTGCTGCTACGACAATCCAATGCATTTACTGGCCAACTTGATCATGCCATTCTTGCCCATCACGTTCCTTTGTTTTTTGTGATTGCCCGTATGGATGGTCGTCACTTTAAATGGTTCAGCCACACTGAATGGCTGGATGGCGTTATCACCTTTGTTTTTATGAAGAATGGTTTCGTGTACCCTATGTCAAAGGTGATACGTTAGGAAGCATTGAAGCACCTTTTCTTTACATTTACAAAACTGGAATACACTTCTCATGGCTGCCGTGTATACACTTCCAGCTCATTTTCTAGAAGTTAGCCACTTTCCGTGACAAAAAACACTATTCGAACATGGCCCTGATCTTCAGATTGATTGTTGGAGAACCTTCAAGGGTGTTTCATGGGGGTGCTTGTTAATGTATCTTGCGGTATTTCCTACATAAAAACTTTCTTTAAAGTTGATGCTTGTTAATATGAACTGGTAGCTGTTTCGTCAAAAGAAACCAGTTAAAGAACTTGGAACCTTTTCTTCATGACAATAAAGCAATTCAGTCATATGATGTTACCTAATATGAAGGGCCCCTAATGGAGAAATTCCTGACTACGGATCTGAAGACGAAGGACTTTAGTCCCTTCTTGCTTGTTTGACACTTGTGTTTATATCATTTGCAAGCTGTTTTTTACGGTCCGATACACAGGGCACCTGATTTTGGATAAGGTAATTGAGCATACCTTGTTCAATAACAGAGCTTTTGAATTTAACATAGCAGTAGTAATGTATGAAAGCAAACTAATAGGTGAGGTTTCTGACTTTGAGCCAGAACATTGAGGATCTGAGTCCCTTCATAAGTGTCTTCTGGTCGTGGTTTTTCATGTTATCTGGCTGCGGTTTTAGAAAGAACCTTGACAAAACTCACAAAACCACGGTCAAGGGACAAGCAAAACTCAACCTGACCATGTGAACTAATACATCAGGCAAATATTGGATAATTTAGTTGACTCAAGTATTAAGACTGACAGTTGGAGACCATTCATGGTTGTTTAGTGCTGGTGCTTTTTAATGTCACTTGCCAGCTGTTTCTCGGACAAAAACTTTCTTTTAAGCTGGTACTTGTTAACACGACTTGGTCACAGTTTCTGCAACAGAAACTTGAAACTAACACTCAGATGGCTTTGTTTAAGGGAATAACATAAGTCAACCCCAATGATGTCACCTAATATGAAAGGACACCTAATGAAGGAGCTTTCTGACTCCGGATCAAAAGATTGAGGACTTGAGTCTTTGCATAGTTGTGTGATGGTGGTGTTTTTTCATATCATCTTGCTGGTGTTACTAACACTGAAATCTGAGAAAAAAACTCACCAAACTTCAGTCAAGGGGCTAACATTGCTTAGCCTGACCATACGGTCGAAACACCTGAGTTTGGATCTGGAGAGTGATTGGGCATGAGAGTTTTTCAATGACAGGGCTGTTTAACTCAACATGACAGCGGTTATTTGACATGGCACTGATCAACCGCTGTCAGTTCTCACAGCTCACTGTTCGGAGTCAGCCTTGTCATGCAATGACCACGTGGCCTAATGGATAAGCCGTCTCACTTCGGATCAGAAGACTGAGGGTGCGAGTCCCTTCGTGGTTGGAATTGTGCATTTTGTCTGGACCAGCAACAATGGCAGATTTTGCAATGCCTATGGCACCTGGAAAAAAGTGTCTCAAGTGCTGGTGCTGTCACTGTCAAATCCAGCAGAGACTTTAAACAAAAGTGGATTTTAATCAGGGTTTGTCAGCAAAGTAGTTAATTCAGTGTGAGTGCTCATTTGTCCTGCTCCCACTGGCAAAAGGAGTAGATGTCATAGATTTAGGGGAAATGTGAAACAGTTAATATTTGATTACAATATTCAAATTTATTGTCATTATGCCAAGTACAGGAACAGAGCATAACCAAAAGAAATGTGCATCTTTTTAATAAACTTTACTTTGAACAACTCAATTTTAAAAAGACGTAAAGTTTGACAATTAAAGCACACATCTAATCAGAGTGTAAATGTATATAAATGCACACTCCCATGCACTTTACCATTCATCATATGTGTACTTTTCATGCACAGCAGTAGAAGAAAGACTAATGTACATGTGAGTAAATATAGATGTTTATAGGGTAGAGAAATGGAGTACCGTATGCCATGCTGGGATGAGGGGAGAATATAGCCTGCAGCAGAAAATTGTTCACTATGGTTTTACTCAGCGAAATTTACACAGTATCCTGTGTCTGTGTGAAAAGTCCACTGAAACACATAATGTTTAGTGTGTCACAATCAATTATAGAAAACATTTTCAATCTCCTGAACCAAGCGTTGTAGTGGCCACGTGAGATTGGTTCTTTCCCCATGGTAGATCAGCCTGCTACGACAAAGAACGCCGGCACAACGGCTACAGTCTCGATCAGCGGAGTGCAGATCTATATCCGGGTGCCGTAGCCGTCGCAAAATCCGCGCTTGCTTAAAGTCCCTATTGTGTCAATAGTGAATACAAGATAGTATTATAAAAGTCTGCTGACACTCCCTTAAGCTATCCATAGAATTCAAACACTGTAGTAAAAGGGCACTGACAATTGCATCAAAGAGTGGGCAGACTTGAGTGAAACTACCTATGCTGCTTGTATATACTGGCCAACCTTTGTGGAATTCTATGATCTTCCCTTTCAGGTGTCACAATAGGAATACTTTCTTATCAATAAGGGTGGCCATTTTAAGCTCCCTTCAGATCCCCACAACTCCATGACATCGTCCATTTTACTGTTTTTAATTCTATGGAGCTGACATCATGGAAACTGACTGTGTGATCGAATGGATAAGGTGTCAGTCCTTGGTTCAGAAGATTAAAGAGACCCTTAACAATACTTTAACGCATGTGCATTTTAAAAGTAGACAGCTTTTCTTAAAAATTAACCTGAAAAAACATGAGGCTTCAATTAAAGGACTAGTATAATTCAACCTGACCGTGTGACCTAATCATATGGCATATAAAGGATAAGTTATATAACTTTGCTGCAAAATTTGAATAGACAAAAAATGACGTCATATGCTCTAATGTCCATAAACGTTTCTTCAACCACAATTGGATAATGTCATGAGGTAAAGGAGAGGTGTAAAGGGGAATTTAAAACGGCTAAGGAAGACAACCGTGCTGCTACGACAATCCAATGCATTTACCGGCCAACTTGATCATGCCATTCTTGCCCATCACGTTCCTTTGTTTTTTGTGATTGCCCGTATGGATGGTCGTCACTTTAAATGGTTCAGCCACACTGAATGGCTGGATGGCGTTATCACCTTTGTTTTTATGAAGAATGGTTTCGTGTACCCTATGTCAAAGGTGATACGTTAGGAAGCATTGAAGCACCTTTTCTTTACATTTACAAAACTGGAATACACTTCTCATGGCTGCCGTGTATACACTTCCAGCTCATTTTCTAGAAGTTAGCCACTTTCCGTGACAAAAAACACTATTCGAACATGGCCCTGATCTTCAGATTGATTGTTGGAGAACCTTCAAGGGTGTTTCATGGGGGTGCTTGTTAATGTATCTTGCAGTATTTCCTACATAAAAACTTTCTTTAAAGTTGGTGCTTGTTAATATGAACTGGTAGCTGTTTCGTCAAAAGAAACCACTTAAAGAACTTGGAACCTTTTCTTCATGACAATAAAGCAATTCAGTCATATGATGTTACCTAATATGAAGGGCCCCTAATGGAGAAATTCCTGACTACGGATCTGAAGACGAAGGACTTTAGTCCCTTCTTGCTTGTTTGACACTTGTGTTTATATCATTTGCAAGCTGTTTTTTACGGTCCGATACACAGGGCACCTGATTTTGGATAAGGTAATTGAGCATACCTTGTTCAATAACAGAGCTTTTGAATGTAACATAGTAGTAGTAATGTATGAAAGCAAACTAATAGGTGAGGTTTCTGACTTTGAGCCAGAACATTGAGGATCTGAGTCCCTTCATAAGTGTCTTCTGGTCGTGGTTTTTCATGTTATCTGGCTGCGGTTTTAGAAAGAACCTTGACAAAACTCACAAAACCACTGTCAAGGGACAAGCAAAACTCAACCTGACCATGTGAACTAATACATCAGGCAAATATTGGATAATTTAGTTGACTCAAGTATTAAGACTGACAGTTGGAGACCATTCATGGTTGTTTAGTGCTGGTGCTTTTTAATGTCACTTGCCAGCTGTTTCTCGGACAAAAACTTTCTTTTAAGCTGGTACTTGTTAACACGACTTGGTCACAGTTTCTGCAACAGAAACTTGAAACTAACACTCACAAGGCTTTGTTTAAGGGAATAACATAAGTCAACCCCAATGATGTCACCTAATATGAAAGGACACCTAATGAAGGAGCTTTCTGACTCCGGATCAAAAGATTGAGGACTTGAGTCTTTGCATAGTTGTGTGATGGTGGTGTTTTTTCATATCATCTTGCTGGTGTTACTAACACTGAAATCTGAGAAAAAAACTCACCAAACTTCAGTCAAGGGGCTAACATTGCTCAGCCTGACCATACGGTCGAAACACCTGAGTTTGGATCTGGAGAGTGATTGAGCATGAGAGTTTTTCAATGACAGGGCTGTTTAACTCAACATGACAGCGGTTATTTGACATGGCACTGATCAACCGCTGTCAGTTCTCACAGCTCACTGTTCGGAGTCAGCCTTCTCATGCAATGACCACGCGGCCTAATGGATAAGGTGTCTGACTTCGGATCAGAAGACTGAGGGTTCGAGTCCCTTCGTGAATGGAATTGTGCATTTCATCTGGACCAGCAACAATGGCAGATTTTGCAATGCCTATGGCACCTGGAAAAAAGTGTCTCAAGTGCTGGTGCTGTCATTGTCAAATCCAGCAGAGACTTTAAACAAAAGTGGATTTTAATCAGGGTTTGTCAGCAAAGTAGTTAATTCAGTGTGAGTGCTCATTTGGCCTGCTCCCACTGGCAAAAGGAGTAGATGTCATAGATTTAGGGGAAATGGGAAACAGTTAATATTTGATTACAATATTCAAATTTATTGTCATTATGCCAAGTACAGGAACAGAGCATAACCAAAAGAAATGTGCATCTTTTTAATAAACTTTACTTTGAACAATTCAATTTTAAAAAGACGTAAAGTTTGACAATTAAAGCACACATCTAATCAGAGTGTAAATGAATGGTAAAGTGCATGGGAGTGTGCATTTATATACATCATATGTGTACTTTTCATGCACAGCAGTAGAAGAAAGACTAATGTACATGTGAGTAAATATAGATGTTTATAGGGTAGAGAAATGAAGTACCGTATGCCATGCTGGGATGAGGGGAGAATATAGCCTGCAGCAGAAAATTGTTCACTATGGTTTTACTCAGCGAAATTTACACAGTATCCTGTGTCTGTGTGAAAAGTCCACTGAAACACATAATGTTTAGTGTGTCACAATCAATTATAGAAAACATTTTCAATCTCCTGAACCAAGCGTTGTAGTGGCCACGTGAGATTGGTTCTTTCCCCATGGTAGATCAGCCTGCTACGGCAAAGAACGCCGGCACAACGGCTTCAGTCTCGATCAGCGGAGTGCAGATCTATATCCGGGTGCCGTAGCCGTCGCAAAATCCGCCCTTGCTTAAAGTCCCTATTGTGTCAATAGTGAATACAAGATAGTATTATAAAAGTCTGCTGACACTCCCTTAAGCTATCCATAGAATTCAAACACTGTAGTAAAAGGGCACTGACAATTGCATCAAAGAGTGGGCAGACTTGAGTGAAACTACCTATGCTGCTTGCATATTCTGGCCAACCTTTGTGGAATTCTATGATCTTCCCTTACAGGTGTCACAATAGGAATACTTTCTTATCAATAAGGGTGGCCATTTTAAGCTCCCTTCAGATCCCCACAACTCCATGACATCGTCCATTTTACTGTTTTTAATTCTATGGAGCTGACATCATGGAAACTGACTGTGTGATCGAATGGATAAGGTGTCAGTCCTTGGTTCAGAAGATTAAAGAGACCCTTAACAATACTTTAACGCGTGTGCATTTTAAAAGTAGACAGCTGTTTCTTAAAAATTAACCTGAAAAAACATGAGGCTTCAATTAAAGGACTAGTATAATTCAACCTGACCGTGTGACCTAATCATATGGCATATAAAGGATAAGTTATATAACTTTGCTGCAGAATTTGAATAGACAAAAAATGACGTCATATGCTCTAATGTCCATAAACGTTTCTTCAACCACAATTGGATAATGTCATGAGGTAAAGGAGAGGTGTAAAGGGGAATTCAAAACGGCTAAGGAAGACAACCGTGCTGCTACGACAATCCAATGCATTTACTGGCCAACTTGATCATGCCATTCTTGCCCATCACGTTCCTTTGTTTTTTGTGATTGCCCGTATGGATGGTCGTCACTTTAAATGGTTCAGCCACACTGAATGGCTGGATGGCGTTATCACCTTTGTTTTTATGAAGAATGGTTTCAGTACCCTATGTCAAAGGTGATACGTTAGGAAGCATTGAAGCACCTTTTCTTTACATTTACAAAACTGGAATACACTTCTCATGGCTGCCGTGTATACACTTCCAGCTCATTTTCTAGAAGTTAGCCACTTTCCGTGACAAAAAACACTATTCCAACATGGCCCTGATCTTCGGATTGATTGTTGGAGAACCTTCAAGGGTGTTTCATGGGGGTGCTTGTTAATGTATCTTGCGGTATTTCCTACATAAAAACTTTCTTTAAAGTTGGTGCTTGTTAATATGAACTGGTAGCTGTTTCGTCAAAAGAAACCAGTTAAAGAACTTGGAACCTTTTCTTCATGACAATAAAGCAATTCAGTCATATGATGTTACCTAATATGAAGGGCCCCTAATGGAGAAATTCCTGACTACGGATCTGAAGACGAAGGACTTTAGTCCCTTCTTGCTTGTTTGACACTTGTGTTTATATCACTTGCAAGCTGTTTTTTACGGTCCGATACACAGGGCACCTGAGTTTGGATAAGGTAATTGAGCATACCTTGTTCAATAACAGAGCTTTTGAATGTAACATAGTAGTAGTAATGTATGAAAGCAAACTAATAGGTGAGGTTTCTGACTTTGAGCCAGAACATTGAGGATCTGAGTCCCTTCATAAGTGTCTTCTGGTCGTGGTTTTTCATGTTATCTGGCTGCGGTTTTAGAAAGAACCTTGACAAAACTCACAAAACCACTGTCAAGGGACAAGCAAAACTCAACCTGACCATGTGAACTAATACATCAGGCAAATATTGGATAATTTAGTTGACTCAAGTATTAAGACTGACAGTTGGAGACCATTCATGGTTGTTAAGTGCCGGTGCTTTTTAATGTCACTTGCCAGCTGTTTCTCGGACAAAAACTTTCTTTTAAGCTGGTACTTGTTAACACGACTTGGTCACAGTTTCTGCAACAGAAACTTGAAACTAACACTCACAAGGCTTTGTTTAAGGGAATAACATAAGTCAACCCCAATGATGTCACCTAATATGAAAGGACACCTAATGGAGGAGCTTTCTGACTCCGGATCAAAAGATTGAGGACTTGAGTCTTTGCATAGTTGTGTGATGGTGGTGTTTTTTCATATCATCTTGCTGGTGTTACTAACGCTGAAATCTGAGAAAAAAACTCACCAAACTTCAGTCAAGGGGCTAACATTGCTCAGCCTGACCATACGGTCGAAACACCTGAGTTTGGATCTGGAGAGTGATTGAGCATGAGAGTTTTTCAATGACAGGGCTGTTTAACTCAACATGACAGCGGTTATTTGACATGGCACTGATCAACCGCTGTCAGTTCTCAAAGCTCACTGTTCGGAGTCAGCCTTGTCATGCAATGACCACGTGGCCTAATGGATAAGGCGTCTGACTTCGGATCAGAAGACTGAGGGTTCGAGTCCCTTCGTGGTTGGAATTGTGCATTTCATCTGGACCAGCAACAATGGCAGATTTTGCAATGCCTATGGCACCTGGAAAAAAGTGTCTCAAGTGCTGGTGCTGTCACTGTCAAATCCAGCAGAGACTTTAAACAAAAGTGGATTTTAATCAGGGTTTGTCAGCAAAGTAGTTAATTCAGTGTGAGTGCTCATTTGGCCTGCTCCCACTGGCAAAAGGAGTTGATGTCATAGATTTAGGGGAAATGGGAAACAGTTCATATTTGATTACAATATTCAAATTTATTGTCATTATGCCAAGTACAGGAACAGAGCATAACCAAAAGAAATGTGCATCTTTTTAATAAACTTTACTTTGAACAATTCAATTTTAAAAAGACGTAAAGTTTGACAATTAAAGCACACATCTAATCAGAGTGTAAATGAATGGTAAAGTGCATGGGGGTGTGCATTTATATACATCATACGTGTACTTTTCATGCACAGCAGTAGAAGAAAGACTAATGTACATGTGAGTAAATATAGATGTTTATAGGGTAGAGAAATGAAGTACCGTATGCCATGCTGGGATGAGGGGAGAATATAGCCTGCAGCAGAAAATTGTTCACTATGGTTTCACTCAGCGAAATTTACACAGTATCCTGTGTCTGTGTGAAAAGTCCACTGAAACACATAATGTTTAGTGTGTCACAATCAATTATAGAAAACATTTTCTATCTCCTGAACCAAGCGTTGTAGTGGCCACGTGAGATTGGTTCTTTCCCCATGGTAGATCAGCCTGCTACGGCAAAGAACGCCGGCACAACGGCTTCAGTCTCGATCAGCGGAGTGCAGATCTATATCCGGGTGCCGTAGCCGTCGCAAAATCCGCCCTTGCTTAAAGTCCCTATTGTGTCAATAGTGAATACAAGATAGTATTATAAAAGTCTGCTGACACTCCCTTAAGCTATCCATAGAATTCAAACACTGTAGTAAAAGGGCACTGACAATTGCATCAAAGAGTGGGCAGACTTGAGTGAAACTACCTATGCTGCTTGTATATACTGGCCAACCTTTGTGGAATTCTATGATCTTCCCTTTCAGGTGTCACAATAGGAATACTTTCTTATCAATAAGGGTGGCCATTTTAAGCTCCCTTCAGATCCCCACAACTCCATGACATCGTCCATTTTACTGTTTTTAATTCTATGGAGCTGACATCATGGAAACTGACTGTGTGATCGAATGGATAAGGTGTCAGTCCTTGGTTCAGAAGATTAAAGAGACCCTTAACAATACTTTAACGCGTGTGCATTTTAAAAGTAGACAGCTGTTTCTTAAAAATTAACCTGAAAAAACATGAGGCTTCAATTAAAGGACTAGTATAATTCAACCTGACCGTGTGACCTAATCATATGGCATATAAAGGATAAGTTATATAACTTTGCTGCAGAATTTGAATAGACAAAAAATGACGTCATATGCTCTAATGTCCATAAACGTTTCTTCAACCACAATTGGATAATGTCATGAGGTAAAGGAGAGGTGTAAAGGGGAATTCAAAACGGCTAAGGAAGACAACCGTGCTGCTACGACAATCCAATGCATTTACTGGCCAACTTGATCATGCCATTCTTGCCCATCACGTTCCTTTGTTTTTTGTGATTGCCCGTATGGATGGTCGTCACTTTAAATGGTTCAGCCACACTGAATGGCTGGATGGCGTTATCACCTTTGTTTTTATGAAGAATGGTTTCGTGTACCCTATGTCAAAGGTGATACGTTAGGAAGCATTGAAGCACCTTTTCTTTACATTTACAAAACTGGAATACACTTCTCATGGCTGCCGTGTATACACTTCCAGCTCATTTTCTAGAAGTTAGCCACTTTCCGTGACAAAAAACACTATTCCAACATGGCCCTGATCTTCGGATTGATTGTTGGAGAACCTTCAAGGGTGTTTCATGGGGGTGCTTGTTAATGTATCTTGCGGTATTTCCTACATAAAAACTTTCTTTAAAGTTGGTGCTTGTTAATATGAACTGGTAGCTGTTTCGTCAAAAGAAACCAGTTAAAGAACTTGGAACCTTTTCTTCATGACAATAAAGCAATTCAGTCATATGATGTTACCTAATATGAAGGGCCCCTAATGGAGAAATTCCTGACTACGGATCTGAAGACGAAGGACTTTAGTCCCTTCTTGCTTGTTTGACACTTGTGTTTATATCACTTGCAAGCTGTTTTTTACGGTCCGATACACAGGGCACCTGATTTTGGATAAGGTAATTGAGCATACCTTGTTCAATAACAGAGCTTTTGAATGTAACATAGTAGTAGTAATGTATGAAAGCAAACTAATAGGTGAGGTTTCTGACTTTGAGCCAGAACATTGAGGATCTGAGTCCCTTCATTAGTGTCTTCTGGTCGTGGTTTTTCATGTTATCTGGCTGCGGTTTTTTGAAAAAACCTTGACAAAACTCACAAAACCACTGTCAAGGGACAAGCAAAACTCAACCTGACCATGTGAACTAATACATCAGGCAAATATTGGATAATTTAGTTGACTCAAGTATTAAGACTGACAGTTGGAGACCATTCATGGTTGTTTAGTGCTGGTGCTTTTTAATGTCACTTGCCAGCTGTTTCTCGGACAAAAACTTTCTTTTAAGCTGGTACTTGTTAACACGACTTGGTCACAGTTTCTGCAACAGAAACTTGAAACTAACACTCACAAGGCTTTGTTTAAGGGAATAACATAAGTCAACCCCAATGATGTCACCTAATATGAAAGGACACCTAATGGAGGAGCTTTCTGACTCCGGATCAAAAGATTGAGGACTTGAGTCTTTGCATAGTTGTGTGATGGTGGTGTTTTTTCATATCATCTTGCTGGTGTTACTAACGCTGAAATCTGAGAAAAAAACTCACCAAACTTCAGTCAAGGGGCTAACATTGCTCAGCCTGACCATACGGTCGAAACACCTGAGTTTGGATCTGGAGAGTGATTGGGCATGAGAGTTTTTCAATGACAGGGCTGTTTAACTCAACATGACAGCGGTTATTTGACATGGCACTGATCAACCGCTGTCAGTTCTCACAGCTCACTGTTCGGAGTCAGCCTTGTCATGCAATGACCACGTGGCCTAATGGATATGGCGTCTGACTTCGGATCAGAAGACTGAGAGTTCGAGTCCCTTTGTGGTTGGAATTGTGCATTTCATCTGGACCAGCAACAATGGCAGATTTTGCAATGCCTATGGTACCTGGAAAAAAGTGTCTCAAGTGCTGGTGCTGTCACTGTCAAATCCAGCAGAGACTTTAAACAAAAGTGGATTTTAATCAGGGTTTGTCAGAAAAGTAGTTAATTCACTGTGAGTGCTCATTTGTCCTGCTCCCACTGGCAAAAGGAGTAGATGTCATAGATTTAGGGGAAATGGGAACCAGTTAATATTTGATTACAATATTCAAATTTATTGTCATTATGCCAAGTACAGGAACAGAGCATAACCAAAAGAAATGTGCATCTTTTTAATAAACTTTACTTTGAACAATTCAATTTTAAAAAGACGTAAAGTTTGACAATTAAAGCACACATCTAATCAGAGTGTAAATGAACGGTAAAGTGCATGGGAGTGTGCATTTACATACATCATATGTGTACTTTTCATGCACAGCAGTAGAAGAAAGACTAATGTACATGTGAGTAAATATAGATGTTTATAGGGTAGAGAAATGAAGTACCGTATGCCATGCTGGGATGAGGGGAGAATATAGCCTGCAGCAGAAAATTGTTCACTATGGTTTTACTCAGCGAAATTTACACAGTATCCTGTGTCTGTGTGAAAAGTCCACTGAAACACATAATGTTTAGTGTGTCACAATCAATTATAGAAAACATTTTCAATCTCCTGAACCAAGCGTTGTAGTGGCCACGTGAGATTGGTTCTTTCCCCATGGTAGATCAGCCTGCTACGGCAAAGAACGCCGGCACAACGGCTTCAGTCTCGATCAGCGGAGTGCAGATCTATATCCGGGTGCCGTAGCCGTCGCAAAATCCGCCCTTGCTTAAAGTCCCTATTGTGTCAATAGTGAATACAAGAGAGTATTATAAAAGTCTGCTGACACTCCCTTAAGCTATCCATAGAATTCAAACACTGTAGTAAAAGGGCACTGACAATTGCATCAAAGAGTGGGCAGACTTGAGTGAAACTACCTATGCTGCTTGTATATACTGGCCAACCTTTGTGGAATTCTATGATCTTCCCTTTCAGGTGTCACAATAGGAATACTTTCTTATCAATAAGGGTGGCCATTTTAAGCTCCCTTCAGATCCCCACAACTCCATGACATCGTCCATTTTACTGTTTTTAATTCTATGGAGCTGACATCATGGAAACTGACTGTGTGATCGAATGGATAAGGTGTCAGTCCTTGGTTCAGAAGATTAAAGAGACCCTTAACAATACTTTAACGCGTGTGCATTTTAAAAGTAGACAGCTGTTTCTTAAAAATTAACCTGAAAAAACATGAGGCTTCAATTAAAGGACTAGTATAATTCAACCTGACCGTGTGACCTAATCATATGGCATATAAAGGATAAGTTATATAACTTTGCTGCAGAATTTGAATAGACAAAAAATGACGTCATATGCTCTAATGTCCATAAACGTTTCTTCAACCACAATTGGATAATGTCATGAGGTAAAGGAGAGGTGTAAAGGGGAATTCAAAACGGCTAAGGAAGACAACCGTGCTGCTACGACAATCCAATGCATTTACTGGCCAACTTGATCATGCCATTCTTGCCCATCACGTTCCTTTGTTTTTTGTGATTGCCCGTATGGATGGTCGTCACTTTAAATGGTTCAGCCACACTGAATGGCTGGATGGCGTTATCACCTTTGTTTTTATGAAGAATGGTTTCGTGTACCCTATGTCAAAGGTGATACGTTAGGAAGCATTGAAGCACCTTTTCTTTACATTTACAAAACTGGAATACACTTCTCATGGCTGCCGTGTATACACTTCCAGCTCATTTTCTAGAAGTTAGCCACTTTCCGTGACAAAAAACACTATTCCAACATGGCCCTGATCTTCGGATTGATTGTTGGAGAACCTTCAAGGGTGTTTCATGGGGGTGCTTGTTAATGTATCTTGCGGTATTTCCTACATAAAAACTTTCTTTAAAGTTGGTGCTTGTTAATATGAACTGGTAGCTGTTTCGTCAAAAGAAACCAGTTAAAGAACTTGGAACCTTTTCTTCATGACAATAAAGCAATTCAGTCATATGATGTTACCTAATATGAAGGGCCCCTAATGGAGAAATTCCTGACTACGGATCTGAAGACGAAGGACTTTAGTCCCTTCTTGCTTGTTTGACACTTGTGTTTATATCACTTGCAAGCTGTTTTTTACGGTCCGATACACAGGGCACCTGATTTTGGATAAGGTAATTGAGCATACCTTGTTCAATAACAGAGCTTTTGAATGTAACATAGTAGTAGTAATGTATGAAAGCAAACTAATAGGTGAGGTTTCTGACTTTGAGCCAGAACATTGAGGATCTGAGTCCCTTCATTAGTGTCTTCTGGTCGTGGTTTTTCATGTTATCTGGCTGCGGTTTTTTGAAAAAACCTTGACAAAACTCACAAAACCACTGTCAAGGGACAAGCAAAACTCAACCTGACCATGTGAACTAATACATCAGGCAAATATTGGATAATTTAGTTGACTCAAGTATTAAGACTGACAGTTGGAGACCATTCATGGTTGTTTAGTGCTGGTGCTTTTTAATGTCACTTGCCAGCTGTTTCTCGGACAAAAACTTTCTTTTAAGCTGGTACTTGTTAACACGACTTGGTCACAGTTTCTGCAACAGAAACTTGAAACTAACACTCACAAGGCTTTGTTTAAGGGAATAACATAAGTCAACCCCAATGATGTCACCTAATATGAAAGGACACCTAATGGAGGAGCTTTCTGACTCCGGATCAAAAGATTGAGGACTTGAGTCTTTGCATAGTTGTGTGATGGTGGTGTTTTTTCATATCATCTTGCTGGTGTTACTAACACTGAAATCTGAGAAAAAAACTCACCAAACTTCAGTCAAGGGGCTAACATTGCTCAGCCTGACCATACGGTCGAAACACCTGAGTTTGGATCTGGAGAGTGATTGGGCATGAGAGTTTTTCAATGACAGGGCTGTTTAACTCAACATGACAGCGGTTATTTGACATGGCACTGATCAACCGCTGTCAGTTCTCACAGCTCACTGTTCGGAGTCAGCCTTGTCATGCAATGACCACGTGGCCTAATGGATAAGGCGTGTGACTTCGGATCAGAAGACTGAGAGTTCGAGTCCCTTTGGGGTTGGAATTGTGCATTTCATCTGGACCAGCAACAATTGCAGATTTTGCAATGCCTGTGGTACCTGGAAAAAAGTGTCTCAAGTGCTGGTGCTGTCACTGTCAAATCCAGCAGAGACTTTAAACAACAGTGGATTTTAATCAGGGTTTGTCAGCAGAGTAGTTAATTCAGTGTGAGTGCTCATTTGTCCTGCTCCCACTGGCAAAAGGAGTAGATGTCATAGATTTAGGGGAAATGGGAAACAGTTAATATTTGATTACAATATTCAAATTTATTGTCATTATGCCAAGTACAGGAACAGAGCATAACCAAAAGAAATGTGCATCTTTTTAATAAACTTTACTTTGAACAATTCAATTTTAAAAAGACGTAAAGTTTGACAATTAAAGCACACATCTAATCAGAGTGTAAATGAATGGTAAAGTGCATGGGAGTGTGCATTTATATACATCATATGTGTACTTTTCATGCACAGCAGTAGAAGAAAGACTAATGTACATGTGAGTAAATATAGATGTTTATAGGGTAGAGAAATGAAGTACCGTATGCCATGCTGGGATGAGGGGAGAATATAGCCTGCAGCAGAAAATTGTTCACTATGGTTTTACTCAGCGAAATTTACACAGTATCCTGTGTCTGTGTGAAAAGTCCACTGAAACACATAATGTTTAGTGTGTCACAATCAATTATAGAAAACATTTTCAATCTCCTGCACCAAGCGTTGTAGTGGCCTCGTGAGATTGGTTCTTTCCCCATGGTAGATCAGCCTTCTACGGCAAAGAACGCCGGCACAACGGCTTCAGTCTCGATCAGCGGAGTGCAGATCTATATCCGGGTGCCGTAGCCGTCGCAAAATCCGCCCTTGCTTAAAGTCCCTATTGTGTCAATAGTGAATACAAGATAGTATTATAAAAGTCTGCTGACACTCCCTTAAGCTATCCATAGAATTCAAACACTGTAGTAAAAGGGCACTGACAATTGCATCAAAGAGTGGGCAGACTTGAGTGAAACTACCTATGCTGCTTGTATATACTGGCCAACATTTGTGGAATTCTATGATCTTCCCTTTCAGGTGTCACAATAGGAATACTTTCTTATTAATAAGGGTGGCCATTTTAAGCTCCCTTCAGATCCCCACAACTCCATGACATCGTCCATTTTACTGTTTTTAATTCTATGGAACTGACATCATGGAAACTGACTGTGTGATCGAATGGATAAGGTGTCAGTCCTTGGTTCAGAAGATTAAAGAGACCCTTAACAATACTTTAACGCGTGTGCATTTTAAAAGTAGACAGCTGTTTCTTAAAAATTAACCTGAAAAAACATGAGGCTTCAATTAAAGGACTAGTATAATTCAACCTGACCGTGTGACCTAATCATATGGCATATAAAGGATAAGTTATATAACTTTGCTGCAGAATTTGAATAGACAAAAAATGACGTCATATGCTCTAATGTCCATAAACGTTTCTTCAACCACAATTGGATAATGTCATGAGGTAAAGGAGAGGTGTAAAGGGGAATTCAAAACGGCTAAGGAAGACAACCGTGCTGCTACGACAATCCAATGCATTTACTGGCCAACTTGATCATGCCATTCTTGCCCATCACGTTCCTTTGTTTTTTGTGATTGCCCGTATGGATGGTCGTCACTTTAAATGGTTCAGCCACACTGAATGGCTGGATGGCGTTATCACCTTTGTTTTTATGAAGAATGGTTTCGTGTACCCTATGTCAAAGGTGATACGTTAGGAAGCATTGAAGCACCTTTTCTTTACATTTACAAAACTGGAATACACTTCTCATGGCTGCCGTGTATACACTTCCAGCTCATTTTCTAGAAGTTAGCCACTTTCCGTGACAAAAAACACTATTCGAACATGGCCCTGATCTTCAGATTGATTGTTGGAGAACCTTCAAGGGTGTTTCATGGGGGTGCTTGTTAATGTATCTTGCGGTATTTCCTACATAAAAACTTTCTTTAAAGTTGGTGCTTGTTAATATGAACTGGTAGCTGTTTCGTCAAAAGAAACCAGTTAAAGAACTTGGAACCTTTTCTTCATGACAATAAAGCAATTCAGTCATATGATGTTACCTAATATGAAGGGCCCCTAATGGAGAAATTCCTGACTACGGATCTGAAGACGAAGGACTTAAGTCCCTTCTTGCTTGTTTGACACTTGTGTTTATATCATTTGCAAGCTGTTTTTTACGGTCCGATACACAGGGCACCTGATTTTGGATAAGGTAATTGAGCATACCTTGTTCAATAACAGAGCTTTTGAATGTAACATAGTAGTAGTAATGTATGAAAGCAAACTAATAGGTGAGGTTTCTGACTTTGAGCCAGAACATTGAGGATCTGAGTCCCTTCATAAGTGTCTTCTGGTCGTGGTTTTTCATGTTATCTGGCTGCGGTTTTAGAAAGAACCTTGACAAAACTCACAAATCCACTGTCAAGGGACAAGCAAAACTCAACCTGACCATGTGAACTAATACATCAGGCAAATATTGGATAATTTAATTGACTCAAGTATTAAGACTGACAGTTGGAGACCATTCATGGTTGTTTAGTGCTGGTGCTTTTTAATGTCACTTGCCAGCTGTTTCTCGGACAAAAACTTTCTTTTAAGCTGGTACTTGTTAACACGACTTGGTCACAGTTTCTGCAACAGAAACTTGAAACTAAAACTCACAAGGCTTTGTTTAAGGGAATAACATAAGTCAACCCCAATGATGTCACCTAATATGAAAGGACACCTAATGAAGGAGCTTTCTGACTCCGGATCAAAAGATTGAGGACTTGAGTCTTTGCATAGTTGTGTGATGGTGGTGTTTTTTCATATCATCTTGCTGGTGTTACTAACACTGAAATCTGAGAAAAAAACTCACCAAACTTCAGTCAAGGGGCTAACATTGCTCAGCCTGACCATACGGTCGAAACACCTGAGTTTGGATCTGGAGAGTGATTGAGTATGAGAGTTTTTCAATGACAGGGCTGTTTAACTCAACATGACAGCGGTTATTTGACATGGCACTGATCAACCGCTGTCAGTTCTCACAGCTCACTGTTCGGAGTCAGCCTTGTCATGCAATGACCACGTGGCCTAATGGATAAGGTGTCTGACTTTGGATCAGAAGACTGAGGGTTCGAGTCTCTTCGTGGTTGGAATTGTGCATTTCATCTGGACCAGCAACAATGGCAGATTTTGCAATGCCTATGGTACCTGAGAAAAAGTGTCTCAAGTGCTGGTGCTGTTACTGTCAAATCCAGCAGAGACTTTAAACAAAAGTGCATTTTAATCAGGGTTTGTCAGCAAAGTAGTTAATTCAGTGTGAGTGCTCATTTGTCCTGCTCCCACTGGAAAAAGGAGTAGATGTCATAGATTTAGGGGAAATGGGAAACAGTTAATATTTGATTACAATATTCAAATTTATTGTCATAATGCCAAGTACAGGAACAGAGCATAACCAAAAGAAATGTGCATCTTTTTAATAAACTTTACTTTGAACAATTCAATTTTAAAAAGACGTAAAGTTTGACAATTAAAGCACACATCTAATCAGAGTGTAAATGAATGGTAAAGTGCATGGGAGTGTGCATTTATATACATCATATGTGTACTTTTCATGCACAGCAGTAGAAGAAAGACTAATGTACATGTGAGTAAATATAGATGTTTATAGGGTAGAGAAATGAAGTACCGTATGCCATGCTGGGATGAGGGGAGAATATAGCCTGCAGCAGAAAATTGTTCACTATGGTTTTACTCAGCGAAATTTACACAGTATCCTGTGTCTGTGTGAAAAGTCCACTGAAACACATAATGTTTAGTGTGTCACAATCAATTATAGAAAACATTTTCAATCTCCTGAACCAAGCGTTGTAGTGGCCACGTGAGATTGGTTCTTTCCCCATGGTAGATCAGCCTGCTACGGCAAAGAACGCCGGCACAACGGCTTCAGTCTCGATCAGCGGAGTGCAGATCTATATCCGGGTGCCGTAGTCGTCGCAAAATCCGCCCTTGCTTAAAGTCCCTATTGTGTCAATAGTGAATACAAGATAGTATTATAAAAGTCTGCTGACACTCCCTTAAGCTATCCATAGAATTCAAACACTGCAACTACCTATGCTGCTTGTATATACTGGCCAACCTTTGTGGAATTCTATGATCTTCCCTTTCAGGTGTCACAATAGGAATACTTTCTTATCAATAAGGGTGGCCATTTTAAGCTCCCTTCAGATCCCCACAACTCCATGACATCGTCCATTTTACTGTTTTTAATTCTATGGAACTGACATCATGGAAACTGACTGTGTGATCGAATGGATAAGGTGTCAGTCCTTGGTTCAGAAGATTAAAGAGACCCTTAACAATACTTTAACGCGTGTGCATTTTAAAAGTAGACAGCTGTTTCTTAAAAATTAACCTGAAAAAACATGAGGCTTCAATTAAAGGACTAGTATAATTCAACCTGACCGTGTGACCTAATCATATGGCATATAAAGGATAAGTTATATAACTTTGCTGCAGAATTTGAATAGACAAAAAATGACGTCATATGCTCTAATGTCCATAAACGTTTCTTCAACCACAATTGGATAATGTCATGAGGTAAAGGAGAGGTGTAAAGGGGAATTCAAAACGGCTAAGGAAGACAACCGTGCTGCTACGACAATCCAATGCATTTACTGGCCAACTTGATCATGCCATTCTTGCCCATCACGTTCCTTTGTTTTTTGTGATTGCCCGTATGGATGGTCGTCACTTTAAATGGTTCAGCCACACTGAATGGCTGGATGGCGTTATCACCTTTGTTTTTATGAAGAATGGTTTCGTGTACCCTATGTCAAAGGTGATACGTTAGGAAGCATTGAAGCACCTTTTCTTTACATTTACAAAACTGGAATACACTTCTCATGGCTGCCGTGTATACACTTCCAGCTCATTTTCTAGAAGTTAGCCACTTTCCGTGACAAAAAACACTATTCGAACATGGCCCTGATCTTCAGATTGATTGTTGGAGAACCTTCAAGGGTGTTTCATGGGGGTGCTTGTTAATGTATCTTGCGGTATTTCCTACATAAAAACTTTCTTTAAAGTTGATGCTTGTTAATATGAACTGGTAGCTGTTTCGTCAAAAGAAACCAGTTAAAGAACTTGGAACCTTTTCTTCATGACAATAAAGCAATTCAGTCATATGATGTTACCTAATATGAAGGGCCCCTAATGGAGAAATTCCTGACTACGGATCTGAAGACGAAGGACTTTAGTCCCTTCTTGCTTGTTTGACACTTGTGTTTATATCATTTGCAAGCTGTTTTTTACGGTCCGATACACAGGGCACCTGATTTTGGATAAGGTAATTGAGCATACCTTGTTCAATAACAGAGCTTTTGAATTTAACATAGTAGTAGTAATGTATGAAAGCAAACTAATAGGTGAGGTTTCTGACTTTGAGCCAGAACATTGAGGATCTGAGTCCCTTCATAAGTGTCTTCTGGTCGTGGTTTTTCATGTTATCTGGCTGCGGTTTTAGAAAGAACCTTGACAAAACTCACAAAACCACGGTCAAGGGACAAGCAAAACTCAACCTGACCATGTGAACTAATACATCAGGCAAATATTGGATAATTTAGTTGACTCAAGTATTAAGACTGACAGTTGGAGACCATTCATGGTTGTTTAGTGCTGGTGCTTTTTAATGTCACTTGCCAGCTGTTTCTCGGACAAAAACTTTCTTTTAAGCTGGTACTTGTTAACACGACTTGGTCACAGTTTCTGCAACAGAAACTTGAAACTAACACTCAGATGGCTTTGTTTAAGGGAATAACATAAGTCAACCCCAATGATGTCACCTAATATGAAAGGACACCTAATGGAGGAGCTTTCTGACTCCGGATCAAAAGATTGAGGACTTGAGTCTTTGCATAGTTGTGTGATGGTGGTGTTTTTTCATATCATCTTGCTGGTGTTACTAACACTGAAATCTGAGAAAAAAACTCACCAAACTTCAGTCAAGGGGCTAACATTGCTTAGCCTGACCATACGGTCGAAACACCTGAGTTTGGATCTGGAGAGTGATTGGGCATGAGAGTTTTTCAATGACAGGGCTGTTTAACTCAACATGACAGCGGTTATTTGACATGGCACTGATCAACCGCTGTCAGTTCTCACAGCTCACTGTTCGGAGTCAGCCTTGTCATGCAATGACCACGTGGCCTAATGGATAAGCCGTCTCACTTCGGATCAGAAGACTGAGGGTGCGAGTCCCTTCGTGGTTGGAATTGTGCATTTTGTCTGGACCAGCAACAATGGCAGATTTTGCAATGCCTATGGCACCTGGAAAAAAGTGTCTCAAGTGCTGGTGCTGTCACTGTCAAATCCAGCAGAGACTTTAAACAAAAGTGGATTTTAATCAGGGTTTGTCAGCAAAGTAGTTAATTCAGTGTGAGTGCTCATTTGTCCTGCTCCCACTGGCAAAAGGAGTAGATGTCATAGATTTAGGGGAAATGTGAAACAGTTAATATTTGATTACAATATTCAAATTTATTGTCATTATGCCAAGTACAGGAACAGAGCATAACCAAAAGAAATGTGCATCTTTTTAATAAACTTTACTTTGAACAACTCAATTTTAAAAAGACGTAAAGTTTGACAATTAAAGCACACATCTAATCAGAGTGTAAATGTATATAAATGCACACTCCCATGCACTTTACCATTCATCATATGTGTACTTTTCATGCACAGCAGTAGAAGAAAGACTAATGTACATGTGAGTAAATATAGATGTTTATAGGGTAGAGAAATGGAGTACCGTATGCCATGCTGGGATGAGGGGAGAATATAGCCTGCAGCAGAAAATTGTTCACTATGGTTTTACTCAGCGAAATTTACACAGTATCCTGTGTCTGTGTGAAAAGTCCACTGAAACACATAATGTTTAGTGTGTCACAATCAATTATAGAAAACATTTTCAATCTCCTGAACCAAGCGTTGTAGTGGCCACGTGAGATTGGTTCTTTCCCCATGGTAGATCAGCCTGCTACGACAAAGAACGCCGGCACAACGGCTACAGTCTCGATCAGCGGAGTGCAGATCTATATCCGGGTGCCGTAGCCGTCGCAAAATCCGCGCTTGCTTAAAGTCCCTATTGTGTCAATAGTGAATACAAGATAGTATTATAAAAGTCTGCTGACACTCCCTTAAGCTATCCATAGAATTCAAACACTGTAGTAAAAGGGCACTGACAATTGCATCAAAGAGTGGGCAGACTTGAGTGAAACTACCTATGCTGCTTGTATATACTGGCCAACCTTTGTGGAATTCTATGATCTTCCCTTTCAGGTGTCACAATAGGAATACTTTCTTATCAATAAGGGTGGCCATTTTAAGCTCCCTTCAGATCCCCACAACTCCATGACATCGTCCATTTTACTGTTTTTAATTCTATGGAGCTGACATCATGGAAACTGACTGTGTGATCGAATGGATAAGGTGTCAGTCCTTGGTTCAGAAGATTAAAGAGACCCTTAACAATACTTTAACGCATGTGCATTTTAAAAGTAGACAGCTTTTCTTAAAAATTAACCTGAAAAAACATGAGGCTTCAATTAAAGGACTAGTATAATTCAACCTGACCGTGTGACCTAATCATATGGCATATAAAGGATAAGTTATATAACTTTGCTGCAAAATTTGAATAGACAAAAAATGACGTCATATGCTCTAATGTCCATAAACGTTTCTTCAACCACAATTGGATAATGTCATGAGGTAAAGGAGAGGTGTAAAGGGGAATTCAAAACGGCTAAGGAAGACAACCGTGCTGCTACGACAATCCAATGCATTTACCGGCCAACTTGATCATGCCATTCTTGCCCATCACGTTCCTTTGTTTTTTGTGATTGCCCGTATGGATGGTCGTCACTTTAAATGGTTCAGCCACACTGAATGGCTGGATGGCGTTATCACCTTTGTTTTTATGAAGAATGGTTTCGTGTACCCTATGTCAAAGGTGATACGTTAGGAAGCATTGAAGCACCTTTTCTTTACATTTACAAAACTGGAATACACTTCTCATGGCTGCCGTGTATACACTTCCAGCTCATTTTCTAGAAGTTAGCCACTTTCCGTGACAAAAAACACTATTCGAACATGGCCCTGATCTTCAGATTGATTGTTGGAGAACCTTCAAGGGTGTTTCATGGGGGTGCTTGTTAATGTATCTTGCAGTATTTCCTACATAAAAACTTTCTTTAAAGTTGGTGCTTGTTAATATGAACTGGTAGCTGTTTCGTCAAAAGAAACCACTTAAAGAACTTGGAACCTTTTCTTCATGACAATAAAGCAATTCAGTCATATGATGTTACCTAATATGAAGGGCCCCTAATGGAGAAATTCCTGACTACGGATCTGAAGACGAAGGACTTTAGTCCCTTCTTGCTTGTTTGACACTTGTGTTTATATCATTTGCAAGCTGTTTTTTACGGTCCGATACACAGGGCACCTGATTTTGGATAAGGTAATTGAGCATACCTTGTTCAATAACAGAGCTTTTGAATGTAACATAGTAGTAGTAATGTATGAAAGCAAACTAATAGGTGAGGTTTCTGACTTTGAGCCAGAACATTGAGGATCTGAGTCCCTTCATAAGTGTCTTCTGGTCGTGGTTTTTCATGTTATCTGGCTGCGGTTTTAGAAAGAACCTTGACAAAACTCACAAAACCACTGTCAAGGGACAAGCAAAACTCAACCTGACCATGTGAACTAATACATCAGGCAAATATTGGATAATTTAGTTGACTCAAGTATTAAGACTGACAGTTGGAGACCATTCATGGTTGTTTAGTGCTGGTGCTTTTTAATGTCACTTGCCAGCTGTTTCTCGGACAAAAACTTTCTTTTAAGCTGGTACTTGTTAACACGACTTGGTCACAGTTTCTGCAACAGAAACTTGAAACTAACACTCACAAGGCTTTGTTTAAGGGAATAACATAAGTCAACCCCAATGATGTCACCTAATATGAAAGGACACCTAATGAAGGAGCTTTCTGACTCCGGATCAAAAGATTGAGGACTTGAGTCTTTGCATAGTTGTGTGATGGTGGTGTTTTTTCATATCATCTTGCTGGTGTTACTAACACTGAAATCTGAGAAAAAAACTCACCAAACTTCAGTCAAGGGGCTAACATTGCTCAGCCTGACCATACGGTCGAAACACCTGAGTTTGGATCTGGAGAGTGATTGAGTATGAGAGTTTTTCAATGACAGGGCTGTTTAACTCAACATGACAGCGGTTATTTGACATGGCACTGATCAACCGCTGTCAGTTCTCACAGCTCACTGTTCGGAGTCAGCCTTGTAATGCAATGACCACGTGGCCTAATGGATAAGGCGTCTGACTTCGGATCAGAAGACTGAGGGTTCGAGTCCCTTGGTGGTTGGAATTGTGCATTTCATCTGGACCAGCAACAATGGCAGATTTTGCAATGCCTATGGCACCTGGAAAAAAGTGTCTCAAGTGCTGGTGCTGTCACTGTCAAATCCAGCAGAGACTTGAAACAAAAGTGCATTTTAATCAGGGTTTGTCAGCAAAGTAGTTAATTCAGTGTGAGTGCTCATTTGTCCTGCTCCCACTGGCAAAAGGAGTAGATGTCATAGATTTAGGGGAAATGTTAAACAGTTAATATTTGATTACAATATTCAAATTTATTGTCATTATGCCAAGTACAGGAACAGAGCATAACCAAAAGAAATGTGCATCTTTTTAATAAACTTTACTTTGAACAATTCAATTTTAAAAAGACGTAAAGTTTGACAATTAAAGCACACATCTAATCAGAGTGTAATTGAATGGTAAAGTGCATGGGAGTGTGCATTTATATACATCATATGTGTACTTTTCATGCACAGCAGTAGAAGAAAGACTAATGTACATGTGAGTAAATATAGATGTTTATAGGGTAGAGAAATGAAGTACCGTATGCCATGCTGGGATGAGGGGAGAATATAGCCTGCAGCAGAAAATTGTTCACTATGGTTTTACTCAGCGAAATTTACACAGTATCCTGTGTCTGTGTGAAAAGTCCACTGAAACACATAATGTTTAGTGTGTCACAATCAATTATAGAAAACATTTTCAATCTCCTGAACCAAGCGTTGTAGTGGCCACGTGAGATTGGTTCTTTCCCCATGGTAGATCAGCCTGCTACGGCAAAGAACGCCGGCACAACGGCTCAAGTCTCGATCAGCGGAGTGCAGATCTATATCCGGGTGCCGTAGCCGTCGCAAAATCCGCCCTTGCTTAAAGTCCCTATTGTGACAATGGTGAATACAAGATAGTATTATAAAAGTCTGCTGACACTCCCTTAAGCTATCCATAGAATTCAAACACTGTTGTAAAAGGGCACTGACAATTGCATCAAAGAGTGGGCAGACTTGAGTGAAACTACCTATGCTGCTTGTATATACTGGCCAACCTTTGTGGAATTCTATGATCTTCCCTTTCAGGTGTCACAATAGGAATACTTTCTTATCAATAAGGGTGGCCATTTTAAGCTCCCTTCAGATCCCCACAACTCCATGACATCGTCCATTTTACTGTTTTTAATTCTATGGAGCTGACATCATGGAAACTGACTGTGTGATCGAATGGATAAGGTGTCAGTCCTTGGTTCAGAAGATTAAAGAGACCCTTAACAATACTTTAACGCCTGTGCATTTTAAAAGTAGACAGCTGTTTCTTAAAAATTAACCTGAAAAAACATGAGGCTTCAATTAAAGGACTAGTATAATTCAATCTGACCGTGTGACCTAATCATATGGCATATAAAGGATAAGTTATATAACTTTGCTGCAGAATTTGAATAGACAAAAAATGACGTCATATGCTCTAATGTCCATAAACGTTTCTTCAACCACAATTGGATAATGTCATGAGGTAAAGGAGAGGTGTAAAGGGGAATTCAAAACGGCTAAGGAAGACAACCGTGCTGCTACGACAATCCAATGCATTTACTGGCCAACTTGATCATGCCATTCTTGCCCATCACGTTCCTTTGTTTTTTGTGATTGCCCGTATGGATGGTCGTCACTTTAAATGGTTCAGCCACACTGAATGGCTGGATGGCTTTATCACCTTTGTTTTTATGAAGAATGGTTTCGTGTACCCTATGTCAAAGGTGATACGTTAGGAAGCATTGAAGCACCTTTTCTTTACATTTACAAAACTGGAATACACTTCTCATGGCTGCCGTGTATACACTTCCAGCTCATTTTCTAGAAGTTAGCCACTTTCCGTGACAAAAAACATTATTCAAACGTGGCCCTGATCTTCGGATTGATTGTTGGAGAACCTTCAAGGGTGTTTCATGGGGGTGCTTGTTAATGTATCTTGCGGTATTTCCTACATAAAAACTTTCTTTAAAGTTGATGCTTGTTAATATGAACTGGTAGCTGTTTCGTCAAAAGAAACCAGTTAAAGAACTTGGAACCTTTTCTTCATGACAATAAAGCAATTCAGTCATATGATGTTACCTAATATGAAGGGCCCCTAATGGAGAAATTCCTGACTACGGATCTGAAGACGAAGGACTTTAGTCCCTTCTTGCTTGTTTGACACTTGTGTTTATATCATTTGCAAGCTGTTTTTCACGGTCCGATACACAGGGCACCTGATTTTGGATAAGGTAATTGAGCATACCTTGTTCAATAACAGAGCTTTTGAATTTAACATAGTAGTAGTAATGTATGAAAGCAAACTAATAGGTGAGGTTTCTGACTTTGAGCCAGAACATTGAGGATCTGAGTCCCTTCATAAGTGTCTTCAGGTCGTGGTTTTTCATGTTATCTGGCTGCGGTTTTAGAAAGAACCTTGACAAAACTCACAAAACCACGGTCAAGGGACAAGCAAAACTCAACCTGACCATGTGAACTAATACATCAGGCAAATATTGGATAATTTAGTTGACTCAAGTATTAAGACTGACAGTTGGAGACCATTCATGGTTGTTTAGTGCTGGTGCTTTTTAATGTCACTTGCCAGCTGTTTCTCGGACAAAAACTTTCTTTTAAGCTGGTACTTGTTAACACGACTTGGTCACAGTTTCTGCAACAGAAACTTGAAACTAACACTCACAAGGCTTTGTTTAAGGGAATAACATAAGTCAACCCCAATGATGTCACCTAATATGAAAGGACACCTAATGGAGGAGCTTTCTGACTCCGGATTAAAAGATTGAGGACTTGAGTCTTTGCATAGTTGTGTGATGGTGGTGTTTTTTCATATCATCTTGCTGGTGTTACTAACACTGAAATCTGAGAAAAAAACTCACCAAACTTCAGTCAAGGGGCTAACATTGCTCAGCCTGACCATACGGTCGAAACACCTGAGTTTAAATCTGGAGAGTGATTGGGTATGAGAGTTTTTCAATGAAAGGGCTGTTTAACTCAACATGACAGCGGTTATTTGACATGGCACTGATCAACCGCTGTCAGTTCTCACAGCTCACTGTTCGGAGTCAGCCTTGTCATGCAATGACCACGTGGCCTAATGGATAAGCCGTCTCACTTCGGATCAGAAGACTGAGGGTGCGAGTCCCTTCGTGGTTGGAATTGTGCATTTTGTCTGGACCAGCAACAATGGCAGATTTTGCAATGCCTATGGCACCTGGAAAAAAGTGTCTCAAGTGCTGGTGCTGTCACTGTCAAATCCAGCAGAGACTTGAAACAAAAGTGCATTTTAATCAGGGTTTGTCAGCAAAGTAGTTAATTCAGTGTGAGTGCTCATTTGTCCTGCTCCCACTGGCAAAAGGAGTAGATGTCATAGATTTAGGGGAAATGTTAAACAGTTAATATTTGATTACAATATTCAAATTTATTGTCATTATGCCAAGTACAGGAACAGAGCATAACCAAAAGAAATGTGCATCTTTTTAATAAACTTTACTTTGAACAATTCAATTTTAAAAAGACGTAAAGTTTGACAATTAAAGCACACATCTAATCAGAGTGTAATTGAATGGTAAAGTGCATGGGAGTGTGCATTTATATACATCATATGTGTACTTTTCATGCACAGCAGTAGAAGAAAGACTAATGTACATGTGAGTAAATATAGATGTTTATAGGGTAGAGAAATGAAGTACCGTATGCCATGCTGGGATGAGGGGAGAATATAGCCTGCAGCAGAAAATTGTTCACTATGGTTTTACTCAGCGAAATTTACACAGTATCCTGTGTCTGTGTGAAAAGTCCACTGAAACACATAATGTTTAGTGTGTCACAATCAATTATAGAAAACATTTTCAATCTCCTGAACCAAGCGTTGTAGTGGCCACGTGAGATTGGTTCTTTCCCCATGGTAGATCAGCCTGCTACGGCAAAGAACGCCGGCACAACGGCTCAAGTCTCGATCAGCGGAGTGCAGATCTATATCCGGGTGCCGTAGCCGTCGCAAAATCCGCCCTTGCTTAAAGTCCCTATTGTGACAATGGTGAATACAAGATAGTATTATAAAAGTCTGCTGACACTCCCTTAAGCTATCCATAGAATTCAAACACTGTTGTAAAAGGGCACTGACAATTGCATCAAAGAGTGGGCAGACTTGAGTGAAACTACCTATGCTGCTTGTATATACTGGCCAACCTTTGTGGAATTCTATGATCTTCCCTTTCAGGTGTCACAATAGGAATACTTTCTTATCAATAAGGGTGGCCATTTTAAGCTCCCTTCAGATCCCCACAACTCCATGACATCGTCCATTTTACTGTTTTTAATTCTATGGAGCTGACATCATGGAAACTGACTGTGTGATCGAATGGATAAGGTGTCAGTCCTTGGTTCAGAAGATTAAAGAGACCCTTAACAATACTTTAACGCCTGTGCATTTTAAAAGTAGACAGCTGTTTCTTAAAAATTAACCTGAAAAAACATGAGGCTTCAATTAAAGGACTAGTATAATTCAATCTGACCGTGTGACCTAATCATATGGCATATAAAGGATAAGTTATATAACTTTGCTGCAGAATTTGAATAGACAAAAAATGACGTCATATGCTCTAATGTCCATAAACGTTTCTTCAACCACAATTGGATAATGTCATGAGGTAAAGGAGAGGTGTAAAGGGGAATTCAAAACGGCTAAGGAAGACAACCGTGCTGCTACGACAATCCAATGCATTTACTGGCCAACTTGATCATGCCATTCTTGCCCATCACGTTCCTTTGTTTTTTGTGATTGCCCGTATGGATGGTCGTCACTTTAAATGGTTCAGCCACACTGAATGGCTGGATGGCTTTATCACCTTTGTTTTTATGAAGAATGGTTTCGTGTACCCTATGTCAAAGGTGATACGTTAGGAAGCATTGAAGCACCTTTTCTTTACATTTACAAAACTGGAATACACTTCTCATGGCTGCCGTGTATACACTTCCAGCTCATTTTCTAGAAGTTAGCCACTTTCCGTGACAAAAAACATTATTCAAACGTGGCCCTGATCTTCGGATTGATTGTTGGAGAACCTTCAAGGGTGTTTCATGGGGGTGCTTGTTAATGTATCTTGCGGTATTTCCTACATAAAAACTTTCTTTAAAGTTGATGCTTGTTAATATGAACTGGTAGCTGTTTCGTCAAAAGAAACCAGTTAAAGAACTTGGAACCTTTTCTTCATGACAATAAAGCAATTCAGTCATATGATGTTACCTAATATGAAGGGCCCCTAATGGAGAAATTCCTGACTACGGATCTGAAGACGAAGGACTTTAGTCCCTTCTTGCTTGTTTGACACTTGTGTTTATATCATTTGCAAGCTGTTTTTCACGGTCCGATACACAGGGCACCTGATTTTGGATAAGGTAATTGAGCATACCTTGTTCAATAACAGAGCTTTTGAATTTAACATAGTAGTAGTAATGTATGAAAGCAAACTAATAGGTGAGGTTTCTGACTTTGAGCCAGAACATTGAGGATCTGAGTCCCTTCATAAGTGTCTTCAGGTCGTGGTTTTTCATGTTATCTGGCTGCGGTTTTAGAAAGAACCTTGACAAAACTCACAAAACCACGGTCAAGGGACAAGCAAAACTCAACCTGACCATGTGAACTAATACATCAGGCAAATATTGGATAATTTAGTTGACTCAAGTATTAAGACTGACAGTTGGAGACCATTCATGGTTGTTTAGTGCTGGTGCTTTTTAATGTCACTTGCCAGCTGTTTCTCGGACAAAAACTTTCTTTTAAGCTGGTACTTGTTAACACGACTTGGTCACAGTTTCTGCAACAGAAACTTGAAACTAACACTCACAAGGCTTTGTTTAAGGGAATAACATAAGTCAACCCCAATGATGTCACCTAATATGAAAGGACACCTAATGGAGGAGCTTTCTGACTCCGGATTAAAAGATTGAGGACTTGAGTCTTTGCATAGTTGTGTGATGGTGGTGTTTTTTCATATCATCTTGCTGGTGTTACTAACACTGAAATCTGAGAAAAAAACTCACCAAACTTCAGTCAAGGGGCTAACATTGCTCAGCCTGACCATACGGTCGAAACACCTGAGTTTAAATCTGGAGAGTGATTGGGTATGAGAGTTTTTCAATGAAAGGGCTGTTTAACTCAACATGACAGCGGTTATTTGACATGGCACTGATCAACCGCTGTCAGTTCTCACAGCTCACTGTTCGGAGTCAGCCTTGTCATGCAATGACCACGTGGCCTAATGGATAAGCCGTCTCACTTCGGATCAGAAGACTGAGGGTGCGAGTCCCTTCGTGGTTGGAATTGTGCATTTTGTCTGGACCAGCAACAATGGCAGATTTTGCAATGCCTATGGCACCTGGAAAAAAGTGTCTCAAGTGCTGGTGCTGTCACTGTCAAATCCAGCAGAGACTTGAAACAAAAGTGCATTTTAATCAGGGTTTGTCAGCAAAGTAGTTAATTCAGTGTGAGTGCTCATTTGTCCTGCTCCCACTGGCAAAAGGAGTAGATGTCATAGATTTAGGGGAAATGTTAAACAGTTAATATTTGATTACAATATTCAAATTTATTGTCATTATGCCAAGTACAGGAACAGAGCATAACCAAAAGAAATGTGCATCTTTTTAATAAACTTTACTTTGAACAATTCAATTTTAAAAAGACGTAAAGTTTGACAATTAAAGCACACATCTAATCAGAGTGTAATTGAATGGTAAAGTGCATGGGAGTGTGCATTTATATACATCATATGTGTACTTTTCATGCACAGCAGTAGAAGAAAGACTAATGTACATGTGAGTAAATATAGATGTTTATAGGGTAGAGAAATGAAGTACCGTATGCCATGCTGGGATGAGGGGAGAATATAGCCTGCAGCAGAAAATTGTTCACTATGGTTTTACTCAGCGAAATTTACACAGTATCCTGTGTCTGTGTGAAAAGTCCACTGAAACACATAATGTTTAGTGTGTCACAATCAATTATAGAAAACATTTTCAATCTCCTGAACCAAGCGTTGTAGTGGCCACGTGAGATTGGTTCTTTCCCCATGGTAGATCAGCCTGCTACGGCAAAGAACGCCGGCACAACGGCTCAAGTCTCGATCAGCGGAGTGCAGATCTATATCCGGGTGCCGTAGCCGTCGCAAAATCCGCCCTTGCTTAAAGTCCCTATTGTGACAATGGTGAATACAAGATAGTATTATAAAAGTCTGCTGACACTCCCTTAAGCTATCCATAGAATTCAAACACTGTTGTAAAAGGGCACTGACAATTGCATCAAAGAGTGGGCAGACTTGAGTGAAACTACCTATGCTGCTTGTATATACTGGCCAACCTTTGTGGAATTCTATGATCTTCCCTTTCAGGTGTCACAATAGGAATACTTTCTTATCAATAAGGGTGGCCATTTTAAGCTCCCTTCAGATCCCCACAACTCCATGACATCGTCCATTTTACTGTTTTTAATTATATGGAGCTGACATCATGGAAACTGACTGTGTGATCGAATGGATAAGGTGTCAGTCCTTGGTTCAGAAGATTAAAGAGACCCTTAACAATACTTTAACGCCTGTGCATTTTAAAAGTAGACAGCTGTTTCTTAAAAATTAACCTGAAAAAACATGAGGCTTCAATTAAAGGACTAGTATAATTCAACCTGACCGTGTGACCTAATCATATGGCATATAAAGGATAAGTTATATAACTTTGCTGCAGAATTTGAATAGACAAAAAATGACGTCATATGCTCTAATGTCCATAAACGTTTCTTCAACCACAATTGGATAATGTCATGAGGTAAAGGAGAGGTGTAAAGGGGAATTCAAAACGGCTTAGGAAGACAACCGTGCTGCTACGACAATCCAATGCATTTACTGGCCAACTTGATCATGCCATTCTTGCCCATCACGTTCCTTTGTTTTTTGTGATTGCCCGTATGGATGGTCGTCACTTTAAATGGTTCAGCCACACTGAATGGCTGGATGGCGTTATCACCTTTGTTTTTATGAAGAATGGTTTCGTGTACCCTATGTCAAAGGTGATACGTTAGGAAGCATTGAAGCACCTTTTCTTTACATTTACAAAACTGGAATACACTTCTCATGGCTGCCGTGTATACACTTCCAGCTCATTTTCTAGAAGTTAGCCACTTTCCGTGACAAAAAACATTATTCAAACGTGGCCCTGATCTTCGGATTGATTGTTGGAGAACCTTCAAGGGTGTTTCATGGGGGTGCTTGTTAATGTATCTTGCGGTATTTCCTACATAAAAACTTTCTTTAAAGTTGATGCTTGTTAATATGAACTGGTAGCTGTTTCGTCAAAAGAAACCAGTTAAAGAACTTGGAACCTTTTCTTCATGACAATAAAGCAATTCAGTCATATGATGTTACCTAATATGAAGGGCCCCTAATGGAGAAATTCCTGACTACGGATCTGAAGACGAAGGACTTTAGTCCCTTCTTGCTTGTTTGACACTTGTGTTTATATCATTTGCAAGCTGTTTTTTACGGTCCGATACACAGGGCACCTGATTTTGGATAAGGTAATTGAGCATACCTTGTTCAATAACAGAGCTTTTGAATTTAACATAGTAGTAGTAATGTATGAAAGCAAACTAATAGGTGAGGTTTCTGACTTTGAGCCAGAACATTGAGGATCTGAGTCCCTTCATAAGTGTCTTCAGGTCGTGGTTTTTCATGTTATCTGGCTGCGGTTTTAGAAAGAACCTTGACAAAACTCACAAAACCACGGTCAAGGGACAAGCAAAACTCAACCTGACCATGTGAACTAATACATCAGGCAAATATTGGATAATTTAGTTGACTCAAGTATTAAGACTGACAGTTGGAGACCATTCATGGTTGTTTAGTGCTGGTGCTTTTTAATGTCACTTGCCAGCTGTTTCTCGGACAAAAACTTTCTTTTAAGCTGGTACTTGTTAACACGACTTGGTCACAGTTTCTGCAACAGAAACTTGAAACTAACACTCACAAGGCCTTGTTTAAGGGAATAGCATAAGTCAACCCCAATGATGTCACCTAATATGAAAGGACACCTAATGGAGGAGCTTTCTGACTCCGGATCAAAAGATTGAGGACTTGAGTCTTTGCATAGTTGTGTGATGGTGGTGTTTTTTCATATCATCTTGCTGGTGTTACTAACACTGAAATCTGAGAAAAAAACTCACCAAACTTCAGTCAAGGGGCTAACATTGCTTAGCCTGACCATACGGTCGAAACACCTGAGTTTGGATCTGGAGAGTGATTGGGTATGAGAGTTTTTCAATGACAGGGCTGTTTAACTCAACATGACAGCGGTTATTTGACATGGCACTGATCAACCGCTGTCAGTTCTCACAGCTCACTGTTCGGAGTCAGCCTTGTCATGCAATGACCACGTGGCCTAATGGATAAGCCGTCTCACTTCGGATCAGAAGACTGAGGGTGCGAGTCCCTTCGTGGTTGGAATTGTGCATTTTGTCTGGACCAGCAACAATGGCAGATTTTGCAATGCCTATGGCACCTGGAAAAAAGTGTCTCAAGTGCTGGTGCTGTCATTGTCAAATCCAGCAGAGACTTTAAACAAAAGTGGATTTTAATCAGGGTTTGTCAGCAAAGTAGTTAATTCAGTGTGAGTGCTCATTTGTCCTGCTCCCACTGGCAAAAGGAGTAGATGTCATAGATTTAGGGGAAATGTGAAACAGTTAATATTTGATTACAATATTCAAATTTATTGTCATTATGCCAAGTACAGGAACAGAGCATAACCAAAAGAAATGTGCATCTTTTTAATAAACTTTACTTTGAACAACTCAATTTTAAAAAGACGTAAAGTTTGACAATTAAAGCACACATCTAATCAGAGTGTAAATGTATATAAATGCACACTCCCATGCACTTTACCATTCATCATATGTGTACTTTTCATGCACAGCAGTAGAAGAAAGACTAATGTACATGTGAGTAAATATAGATGTTTATAGGGTAGAGAAATTAAGTACCGTATGCCATGCTGGGATGAGGGGAGAATATAGCCTGCAGCAGAAAATTGTTCACTATGGTTTTACTCAGCGAAATTTACACAGTATCCTGTGTCTGTGTGAAAAGTCCACTGAAACACATAATGTTTAGTGTGTCACAATCAATTATAGAAAACATTTTCAATCTCCTGAACCAAGCGTTGTAGTGGCCTCGTGAGATTGGTTCTTTCCCCATGGTAGATCAGCCTTCTACGGCAAAGAACGCCGGCACAACGGCTTCAGTCTCGATCAGCGGAGTGCAGATCTATATCCGGGTGCCGTAGCCGTCGCAAAATCCGCCCTTGCTTAAAGTCCCTATTGTGACAATGGTGAATACAAGATAGTATTATAAAAGTCTGCTGACACTCCCTTAAGCTATCCATAGAATTCAAACACTGTAGTAAAAGGGCACTGACAATTGCATCAAAGAGTGGGCAGACTTGAGTGAAACTACCTATGCTGCTTGTATATACTGGCCAACCTTTGTGGAATTCTATGATCTTCCCTTTCAGGTGTCACAATAGGAATACTTTCTTATCAATAAGGGTGGCCATTTTAAGCTCCCTTCAGATCCCCACAACTCCATGACATCGTCCATTTTACTGTTTTTAATTCTATGGAGCTGACATCATGGAAACTGACTGTGTGATCGAATGGATAAGGTGTCAGTCCTTGGTTCAGAAGATTAAAGAGACCCTTAACAATACTTTAACGCCTGTGCATTTTAAAAGTAGACAGCTGTTTCTTAAAAATTAACCTGAAAAAACATGAGGCTTCAATTAAAGGACTAGTATAATTCAACCTGACCGTGTGACCTAATCATATGGCATATAAAGGATAAGTTATATAACTTTGCTGCAGAATTTGAATAGACAAAAAATGACGTCATATGCTCTAATGTCCATAAACGTTTCTTCAACCACAATTGGATAATGTCATGAGGTAAAGGAGAGGTGTAAAGGGGAATTCAAAACGGCTAAGGAAGACAACCGTGCTGCTACGACAATCCAATGCATTTACTGGCCAACTTGATCATGCCATTCTTGCCCATCACGTTCCTTTGTTTTTTGTGATTGCCCGTATGGATGGTCGTCACTTTAAATGGTTCAGCCACACTGAATGGCTGGATGGCGTTATCACCTTTGTTTTTATGAAGAATGGTTTCGTGTACCCTATGTCAAAGGTGATACGTTAGGAAGCATTGAAGCACCTTTTCTTTACATTTACAAAACTGGAATACACTTCTCATGGCTGCCGTGTATACACTTCCAGCTCATTTTCTAGAAGTTAGCCACTTTCCGTGACAAAAAACACTATTCGAACATGGCCCTGATCTTCGGATTGATTGTTGGAGAACCTTCAAGGGTGTTTCATGGGGGTGCTTGTTAATGTATCTTGCGGTATTTCCTACATAAAAACTTTCTTTAAAGTTGGTGCTTGTTAATATGAACTGGTAGCTGTTTCGTCAAAAGAAACCAGTTAAAGAACTTGGAACCTTTTCTTCATGACAATAAAGCAATTCAGTCATATGATGTTACCTAATATGAAGGGCCCCTAATGGAGAAATTCCTGACTACGGATCTGAAGACGAAGGACTTTAGTCCCTTCTTGCTTGTTTGACACTTGTGTTTATATCACTTGCAAGCTGTTTTTTACGGTCCGATACACAGGGCACCTGATTTTGGATAAGGTAATTGAGCATACCTTGTTCAATAACAGAGCTTTTGAATGTAACATAGTAGTAGTAATGTATGAAAGCAAACTAATAGGTGAGGTTTCTGACTTTGAGCCAGAACATTGAGGATCTGAGTCCCTTCATAAGTGTCTTCTGGTCGTGGTTTTTCATGTTATCTGGCTGCGGTTTTAGAAAGAACCTTGACAAAACTCACAAAACCACTGTCAAGGGACAAGCAAAACTCAACCTGACCATGTGAACTAATACATCAGGCAAATATTGGATAATTTAGTTGACTCAAGTATTAAGACTGACAGTTGGAGACCATTCATGGTTGTTTAGTGCTGGTGCTTTTTAATGTCACTTGCCAGCTGTTTCTCGGACAAAAACTTTCTTTTAAGCTGGTACTTGTTAACACGACTTGGTCACAGTTTCTGCAACAGAAACTTGAAACTAACACTCACAAGGCTTTGTTTAAGGGAATTAAATAAGTCAACCCCAATGATGTCACCTAATATGAAAGGACACCTAATGAAGGAGCTTTCTGACTCCGGATCAAAAGATTGAGGACTTGAGTCTTTGCATAGTTGTGTGATGGTGGTGTTTTTTCATATCATCTTGCTGGTGTTACTAACACTGAAATCTGAGAAAAAAACTCACCAAACTTCAGTCAAGGGGCTAACATTGCTCAGCCTGACCATACGGTCGAAACACCGGAGTTTGGATCTGGAGAGTGATTGAGCATGAGAGTTTTTCAATGACAGGGCTGTTTAACTCAACATGACAGCGGTTATTTGACATGGCACTGATCAACCGCTGTCAGTTCTCACAGCTCACTGTTCGGAGTCAGCCTTGTCATGCAATGACCACGCGGCCTAATGGATAAGGCGTCTGCCTTCGGATCAGAAGACTGAGGGGTCGAGTCCCTTCGTGGTTGGAATTGTGCATTTCATCTGAAACAGCAACAATGGCAGATTTTGCAATGCCTATGGTACCTGGAAAAAAGTGTCTCAAGTGCTGGTGCTGTCACTGTCAAATCCAGCAGAGACTTTAAACAAAAGTGGATTTTAATCAGGGTTTGTCAGCAAAGTAGTTAATTCAGTGTGAGTGCTCATTTGTCCTGCTCCCACTGGCAAAAGGAGTAAATGTCATAGATTTAGGGGAAATGGGAAACAGTTAATATTTGATTACAATATTCAAATTTATTGTCATTATGCCAAGTACAGGAACAGAGCATAACCAAAAGAAATGTGCATCTTTTTAATAAACTTTACTTTGAACAATTCAATTTTAAAAAGACGTAAAGTTTGACAATTAAAGCACACATCTAATCAGAGTGTAAATGAATGGTAAAGTGCATGGGAGTGGGCATTTATATACATCATATGTGTTCTTTTCATGCACAGCAGTAGAAGAAAGACTAATGTACATGTGAGTAAATATAGATGTTTATAGGGTAGAGAAATGAAGTACCGTATGCCATGCTGGGATGAGGGGAGAATATAGCCTGCAGCAGAAAATTGTTCACTATGGTTTTACTCAGCGAAATTTACACAGTATCCTGTGTCTGTGTGAAAAGTCCACTGAAACACATAATGTTTAGTGTGTCACAATCAATTATAGAAAACATTTTCAATCTCCTGAACCAAGCGTTGTAGTGGCCACGTGAGATTGGTTCTTTCCCCATGGTAGATCAGCCTGCTACGGCAAAGAACGCCGGCACAACAGCTCAAGTCTCGATCAGCGGAGTGCAGATCTATATCCGGGTGCCGTAGCCGTCGCAAAATCCGCCCTTGCATAAAGTCCCTATTGTGACAATAGTGAATACAAGATAGCATTATAAAAGTCTGCTGACACTCCCTTAAGCTATCCATAGAAATCAAACACTGTAGTAAAAGGGCACTGACAATTGCATCAAAGAGTGGGCAGACTTGAGTGAAACTACCTATGCTGCTTGTATATACTGGCCAACCTTTGTGGAATTCTATGATCTTCCCTTTCAGGTGTCACAATAGGAATACTTTCTTATCAATAAGGGTGGCCATTTTAAGTGTGACCTAATCATATGGCATATAAAGGATAAGTTATATAACTTTGCTGCAGAATTTGAATAGACAAAAAATGACGTCATATGCTCTAATGTCCATAAACGTTTCTTCAACCACAATTGGATAATGTCATGAGGTAAAGGAGAGGTGTAAAGGGGAATTCAAAACGGCTAAGGAAGACAACCGTGCTGCTACGACAATCCAATGCATTTACTGGCCAACTTGATCATGCCATTCTTGCCCATCACGTTCCTTTGTTTTTTGTGATTGCCCGTATGGATGGTCGTCACTTTAAATGGTTCAGCCACACTGAATGGCTGGATGGCGTTATCACCTTTGTTTTTATGAAGAATGGTTTCGTGTACCCTATGTCAAAGGTGATACGTTAGGAAGCATTGAAGCACCTTTTCTTTACATTTACAAAACTGGAATACACTTCTCATGGCTGCCGTGTATACACTTCCAGCTCATTTTCTAGAAGTTAGCCACTTTCCGTGACAAAAAACACTATTCGAACATGGCCCTGATCTTTGGATTGATTGTTGGAGAACCTTCAAGGGTGTTTCATGGGGGTGCTTGTTAATGTATCTTGCGGTATTTCCTACATAAAAACTTTCTTTAAAGTTGGTGCTTGTTAATATGAACTGGTAGCTGTTTCGTCAAAAGAAACCAGTTAAAGAACTTGGAACCTTTTCTTCATGACAATAAAGCAATTCAGTCATATGATGTTACCTAATATGAAGGGCCCCTAATGGAGAAATTCCTGACTACGGATCTGAAGACGAAGGACTTTAGTCCCTTCTTGCTTGTTTGACACTTGTGTTTATATCACTTGCAAGCTGTTTTTTACGGTCCGATACACAGGGCACCTGATTTTGGATAAGGTAATTGAGCATACCTTGTTCAATAACAGAGCTTTTGAATGTAACATAGAAGTAGTAATGTATGAAAGCAAACTAATAGGTGAGGTTTCTGACTTTGAGCCAGAACATTGAGGATCTGAGTCCCTTCATAAGTGTCTTCTGGTCGTGGTTTTTCATGTTATCTGGCTGCGGTTTTAGAAAGAACCTTGACAAAACTCACAAAACCACTGTCAAGGGACAAGCAAAACTCAACCTGACCATGTGAACTAATACATCAGGCAAATATTGGATAATTTAGTTGACTCAAGTATTAAGACTGACAGTTGGAGACCATTCATGGTTGTTTAGTGCTGGTGCTTTTTAATGTCACTTGCCAGCTGTTTCTCGGACAAAAACTTTCTTTTAAGCTGGTACTTGTTAACACGACTTGGTCACAGTTTCTGCAACAGAAACTTGAAACTAAAACTCACAAGGCTTTGTTTAAGGGAATAACATAAGTCAACCCCAATGATGTCACCTAATATGAAAGGACACCTAATGGAGGAGCTTTCTGACTCCGGATCAAAAGATTGAGGACTTGAGTCTTTGCATAGTTGTGTGATGGTGGTGTTTTTTCATATCATCTTGCTGGTGTTACTAACACTGAAATCTGAGAAAAAAACTCACCAAACTTCAGTCAAGGGGCTAACATTGCTCAGCCTGACCATACGGTCGAAACACCTGAGTTTGGATCTGGAGAGTGATTGAGTATGAGAGTTTTTCAATGACAGGGCTGTTTAACTCAACATGACAGCGGTTATTTGACATGGCACTGATCAACCGCTGTCAGTTCTCACAGCTCACTATTCGGAGTCAGCCTTGACATGCAATGACCACGTGGCCTAATGGATAAGGCGTCTGACTTCGGATCAGAAGACTGAGGGTTCGAGTCCCTTCGTGTTTGGAATTGTGCATTTCATCTGGACCAGCAACAATGGCAGATTTTGCAATGCCTATGGCACCTGGAAAAAAGTGTCTCAAGTGCTGCTGCTGTCACTGTCAAATCCAGCAGAGACTTTAAACAAAAGTGCATTTTAATCAGGGTTTGTCAGCAAAGTAGTTAATTCAGTGTGAGTGCTCATTTGTCCTGCTCCCACTGGAAAAAGGAGTAGATGTCATAGATTTAGGGGAAATGGGAAACAGTTAATATTTGATTACAATATTCAAATTTATTGTCATTATGCCAAGTACAGGAACAGAGCATAACCAAAAGAAATGTGCATCTTTTTAATAAACTTTACTTTGAACAATTCAATTTTAAAAAGACGTTAAGTTTGACAATTAAAGCACACATCTAATCAGAGTGTAAATGAATGGTAAAGTGCATGGGAGTGTGCATTTATATACATCATATGTGTACTTTTCATGCACAGCAGTAGAAGAAAGACTAATGTACATGTGAGTAAATATAGATGTTTATAGGGTAGAGAAATGAAGTACCGTATGCCATGCTGGGATGAGGGGAGAATATAGCCTGCAGCAGAAAATTGTTCACTATGGTTTTACTCAGCGAAATTTACACAGTATCCTGTGTCTGTGTGAAAAGTCCACTGAAACACATAATGTTTAGTGTGTCACAATCAATTAGAGGAAACATTTTCAATCTCCTGAACCAAGCGTTGTAGTGGCCACGTGAGATTGGTTCTTTCCCCATGGTAGATCAGCCTGCTACGGCAAAGAACGCCGGCACAACAGCTTCAGTCTCGATCAGCGGAGTGCAGATCTATATCCGGGTGCCGTAGCCGTCGCAAAATCCGCCCTTGCTTAAAGTCCCTATTGTGTCAATAGTGAATACAAGATAGTATTATAAAAGTCTGCTGACACTCCCTTAAGCTATCCATAGAATTCAAACACTGTAGTAAAAGGGCACTGACAATTGCATCAAAGAGTGGGCAGACTTGAGTGAAACTACCTATGCTGCTTGTATATACTGGCCAACCTTTGTGGAATTCTATGATCTTCCCTTTCAGGTGTCACAATAGGAATACTTTCTTATCAATAAGGGTGGCCATTTTAAGCTCCCTTCAGATCCCCACAACTCCATGACATCGTCCATTTTACTGTTTTTAATTCTATGGAGCTGACATCATGGAAACTGACTGTGTGATCGAATGGATAAGGTGTCAGTCCTTGGTTCAGAAGATTAAAGAGACCCTTAACAATACTTTAACGCCTGTGCATTTTAAAAGTAGACAGCTGTTTCTTAAAAATTAACCTGAAAAAACATGAGGCTTCAATTAAAGGACTAGTATAATTCAACCTGACCGTGTGACCTAATCATATGGCATATAAAGGATAAGTTATATAACTTTGCTGCAGAATTTGAATAGACAAAAAATGACGTCATATGCTCTAATGTCCATAAACGTTTCTTCAACCACAATTGGATAATGTCATGAGGTAAAGGAGAGGTGTAAAGGGGAATTCAAAACGGCTAAGGAAGACAACCGTGCTGCTACGACAATCCAATGCATTTACTGGCCAACTTGATCATGCCATTCTTGCCCATCACGTTCCTTTGTTTTTTGTGATTGCCCGTATGGATGGTCGTCACTTTAAATGGTTCAGCCACACTGAATGGCTGGATGGCGTTATCACCTTTGTTTTTATGAAGAATGGTTTCGTGTACCCTATGTCAAAGGTGATACGTTAGGAAGCATTGAAGCACCTTTTCTTTACATTTACAAAACTGGAATACACTTCTCATGGCTGCCGTGTATACACTTCCAGCTCATTTTCTAGACGTTAGCCACTTTCCGTGACAAAAAACACTATTCGAACATGGCCCTGATCTTCGGATTGATTGTTGGAGAACCTTCAAGGGTGTTTCATGGGGGTGCTTGTTAATGTATCTTGCGGTATTTCCTACATAAAAACTTTCTTTAAAGTTGGTGCTTGTTAATATGAACTGGTAGCTGTTTCGTCAAAAGAAACCAGTTAAAGAACTTGGAACCTTTTCTTCATGACAATAAAGCAATTCAGTCATATGATGTTACCTAATATGAAGGGCCCCTAATGGAGAAATTCCTGACTACGGATCTGAAGACGAAGGACTTTAGTCCCTTCTTGCTTGTTTGACACTTGTGTTTATATCACTTGCAAGCTGTTTTTTACGGTCCGATACACAGGGCACCTGATTTTGGATAAGGTAATTGAGCATACCTTGTTCAATAACAGAGCTTTTGAATGTAACATAGTAGTAGTAATGTATGAGAGCAAACTAATAGGTGAGGTTTCTGACTTTGAGCCTGAACATTGAGGATCTGAGTCCCTTCATAAGTGTCTTCTGGTCGTGGTTTTTCATGTTATCTGGCTGCGGTTTTAGAAAGAACCTTGACAAAACTCACAAAACCACTGTCAAGGGACAAGCAAAACTCAACCTGACCATGTGAACTAATACATCAGGCAAATATTGGATAATTTAGTTGACTCAAGTATTAAGACTGACAGTTGGAGACCATTCATGGTTGTTTAGTGCTGGTGCTTTTTAATGTCACTTGCCAGCTGTTTCTCGGACAAAAACTTTCTTTTAAGCTGGTACTTGTTAACACGACTTGGTCACAGTTTCTGCAACAGAAACTTGAAACTAACACTCACAAGGCTTTGTTTAAGGGAATTAAATAAGTCAACCCCAATGATGTCACCTAATATGAAAGGACACCTAATGAAGGAGCTTTCTGACTCCGGATCAAAAGATTGAGGACTTGAGTCTTTGCATAGTTGTGTGATGGTGGTGTTTTTTCATATCATCTTGCTGGTGTTACTAACACTGAAATCTGAGAAAAAAACTCACCAAACTTCAGTCAAGGGGCTAACATTGCTCAGCCTGACCATACGGTCGAAACACCTGAGTTTGGATCTGGAGAGTGATTGAGCATGAGAGTTTTTCAATGACAGGGCTGTTTAACTCTACATGACAGCGGTTATTTGACATGGCACTGATCAACCGCTGTCAGTTCTCACAGCTCACTGTTCGGAGTCAGCCTTGTCATGCAATGACCACGCGGCCTAATGGATAAGGCATCTGCCTTCGGAAGAGAAGATTGATGGTTCGAGTCCCTTCGTGGTTGGAATTGTGCATTTCATCTGAACCAGCAACAATGGCAGATTTTGCAATGCCTATGGTACCTGGAAAAAAGTGTCTCAAGTGCTGGTGCTGTCACTGTTAAATCCAGCAGAGACTTTAAACAAAAGTGGATTTTAATCAGGGTTTGTCAGCAAAGTAGTTAATTCAGTGTGAGTGCTCATTTGTCCTGCTCCCACTGGCAAAAGGAGTAAATGTCATAGATTTAGGGGAAATGGGAAACAGTTAATATTTGATTACAATATTCAAATTTATTGTCATTATGCCAAGTACAGGAACAGAGCATAACCAAAAGAAATGTGCATCTTTTTAATAAACTTTACTTTGAACAATTCAATTTTAAAAAGACGTAAAGTTTGACAATTAAAGCACACATCTAATCAGAGTGTAAATGAATGGTAAAGTGCATGGGAGTGGGCATTTATATACATCATATGTGTTCTTTTCATGCACAGCAGTAGAAGAAAGACTAATGTACATGTGAGTAAATATAGATGTTTATAGGGTAGAGAAATGAAGTACCGTATGCCATGCTGGGATGAGGGGAGAATATAGCCTGCAGCAGAAAATTGTTCACTATGGTTTTACTCAGCGAAATTTACACAGTATCCTGTGTCTGTGTGAAAAGTCCACTGAAACACATAATGTTTAGTGTGTCACAATCAATTATAGAAAACATTTTCAATCTCCTGAACCAAGCGTTGTAGTGGCCACGTGAGATTGGTTCTTTCCCCATGGTAGATCAGCCTGCTACGGCAAAGAACGCCGGCACAACGGCTTCAGTCTTGATCAGCGGAGTGCAGATCTATATCCGGGTGCCGTAGCCGTCGCAAAATCCGCCCTTGCATAAAGTCCCTATTGTGACAATAGTGAATACAAGATAGTATTATAAAAGTCTGCTGACACTCCCTTAAGCTATCCATAGAATTCAAACACTGTAGTAAAAGGGCACTGACAATTGCATCAAAGAGTGGGCAGACTTGAGTGAAACTACCTATGCTGCTTGTATATACTGGCCAACCTTTGTGGAATTCTATGATCTTCCCTTTCAGGTGTCACAATAGGAATACTTTCTTATCAATAAGGGTGGCCATTTTAAGCTCCCTTCAGATCCCCACAACTCCATGACATCGTCCATTTTACTGTTTTTAATTCTATGGAGCTGACATCATGGAAACTGACTGTGTGATCGAATGGATAAGGTGTCAGTCCTTGGTTCAGAAGATTAAAGAGACCCTTAACAATACTTTAACGCCTGTGCATTTTAAAAGTAGACAGCTGTTTCTTAAAAATTAACCTGAAAAAACATGAGGCTTCAATTAAAGGACTAGTATAATTCAACCTGACCGTGTGACCTAATCATATGGCATATAAAGGATAAGTTATATAACTTTGCTGCAGAATTTGAATAGACAAAAAATGACGTCATATGCTCTAATGTCCATAAACGTTTCTTCAACCACAATTGGATAATGTCATGAGGTAAAGGAGAGGTGTAAAGGGGAATTCAAAACGGCTAAGGAAGACAACCGTGCTGCTACGACAATCCAATGCATTTACTGGCCAACTTGATCATGCCATTGTTGCCCATCACGTTCCTTTGTTTTTTGTGATTGCCCGTATGGATGGTCGTCACTTTAAATGGTTCAGCCACACTGAATGGCTGGATGGCGTTATCACCTTTGTTTTTATGAAGAATGGTTTCGTGTACCCTATGTCAAAGGTGATACGTTAGGAAGCATTGAAGCACCTTTTCTTTACATTTACAAAACTGGAATACACTTCTCATGGCTGCCGTGTATACACTTCCAGCTCATTTTCTAGAAGTTAGCCACTTTCCGTGACAAAAACCACTATTCAAACGCGGCCCTGATCTTCAGATTGATTGTTGGAGAACCTTCAAGGGTGTTTCATGGGGGTGCTTGTTAATGTATCTTGCGGTATTTCCTACATAAAAACTTTCTTTAAAGTTGGTGCTTGTTAATATGAACTGGTAGCTGTTTCGTCAAAAGAAACCAGTTAAAGAACTTGGAACCTTTTCTTCATGACAATAAAGCAATTCAGTCATATGATGTTACCTAATATGAAGGGCCCCTAATGGAAAAATTCCTGACTACGGATCTGAAGACGAAGGACTTTAGTCCCTTCTTGCTTGTTTGACACTTGTGTTTATATCACTTGCAAGCTGTTTTTTACGGTCCGATACACAGGGCACCTGATTTTGGATAAGGTAATTGAGCATACCTTGTTCAATAACAGAGCTTTTGAATGGAACATAGTAGTAGTAATGCATGAAAGCAAACTAATAGGTGAGGTTTCTGACTTTGAGCCAGAACATTGAGGATCTGAGTCCCTTCATAAGTGTCTTCTGGTCGTGGTTTTTCATGTTATCTGGCTGCGGTTTTAGAAAGAACCTTGACAAAACTCACAAAACCACTGTCAAGGGACAAGCAAAACTCAACCTGAACATGTGAGCTAATACATCAGGCAAATATTGGATAATTTAATTGACTCAAGTATTAAGACTGACAGTTGGAGACCATTCATGGTTGTTTAGTGCTGGTGCTTTTTAATGTCACTTGCCAGCTGTTTCTCGGACAAAAACTTTCTTTTAAGCTGGTACTTGTTAACACGACTTGGTCACAGTTTCTGCAACAGAAACTTGAAACTAACACTCACAAGGCTTTGTTTAAGGGAATAACATAAGTCAACCCCAATGATGTCACCTAATATGAAAGGACACCTAATGAAGGAGCTTTCTGACTCCGGATCAAAAGATTGAGGACTTGAGTCTTTGCATAGTTGTGTGATGGTGGTGTTTTTTCATATCATCTTGCTGGTGTTACTAACACTGAAATCTGAGAAAAAAACTCACCAAACTTCAGTCAAGGGGCTAACATTGCTCAGCCTGACCATACGGTCGAAACACCTGAGTTTGGATCTGGAGAGTGATTGAGTATGAGAGTTTTTCAATGACAGGGCTGTTTAACTCAACATGACAGCGGTTATTTGACATGGCACTGATCAACCGCTGTCAGTTCTCACAGCTCACTGTTCGGAGTCAGCCTTGACATGCAATGACCACGTGGCCTAATGGATAAGGCGTCTGACTTCGGATTAGAAGACTGAGGGTTTGAGTCCCTTCGTGGTTGGAATTGTGCATTTCATCTGGACCAGCAACAATGGCAGATTTACCAATGCCTATGGCACCTGGAAAAAAGTGTCTCAAGTGCTGTCAAATCCAGCAGAGACTTTAAACAAAAGTGCATTTTAATCAGGGTTTGTCAGCAAAGTAGTTAATTCAGTGTGAGTGCTCATTTGTCCTGCTCCCACTGGCAAAAGGAGTAGATGTCATAGATTTAGGGGAAATGGGAAACAGTTAATATTTGATTACAATATTCAAATTTATTGTCATGATGCCAAGTACAGGAACAGAGCATAACCAAAAGAAATGTGCATCTTTTTAATAAACTTTACTTTGAACAATTCAATTTTAAAAAGACGTAAAGTTTGACAATTAAAGCACACATCTAATCAGAGTGTAAATGAATGGTAAAGTGCCTGGGAGTGGGCATTTATATACATCATATGTGTTCTTTTCATGCACAGCAGTAGAAGAAAGACTAATGTACATGTGAGTAAATATAGATGTTTATAGGGTAGAGAAATTAAGTACCGTATGCCATGCTAGGATGAGGGGAGAATATAGCCTGCAGCAGAAAATGGTTCACTATGGTTTTACTCAGCGAAATTTACATAGTATCCTGTGTCTGTGTGAAAAGTTCACTGAAACACATAATGTTTAGTGTGTCACAATCAATTATAGAAAACATTTTCAATCTCCTGAACCAAGCGTTGTAGTGGCCACCTGAGATTGGTTCTTTCCCCATGGTAGATCAGCCTGCTACGGCAAAGAACGCCGGCACAACGGCTTCAGTCTCGATCAGCGGAGGGCAGATCTATATCCGGGTGCCGTAGCCGTCGCAAAATCCGCCCTTGCTTAAAGTCCCTATTGTGACAATAGTGAATACAAGATAATATTATAAAAGTCTGCTGACACTCCCTTAAGCTATCCATAGAATTCAAACACTGTAGTAAAAGGGCATTGACAATTGCATCAAAGAGTGGGCAGACTTGAGTGAAACTACCTATGCTGCTTGTATATACTGGCCAACCTTTGTGGAATTCTATGATCTTCCCTTTCAGGTGTCACAATAGGAATACTTTCTGATCAATAACGGTGGCCATTTTAAGCTCTCTTCAGATCCCCACAACTCCATGACATCGTCCATTTTACTGTTTTTAATTCTATGGAGCTGACATCATGGAAACTGACTGTGTGATCGAATGGATAAGGTGTCAGTCCTTGGTTCAGAAGATTAAAGAGACCCTTAACAATACTTTAACGCGTGTGCATTTTAAAAGTAGACAGCTGTGTCTTAAAAATTAACCTGAAAAAATATGAGGCTTCAATTAAAGGACTAGTATGATTCAACCTGACCGTGTGACCTAATCATATGGCATATAAAGGATAAGTTATATAACTTTGCTGCAGAATTTGAATAGACAAAAAATGACGTCATATGCTCTAATGTCCATAAACGTTTCTTCAACCACAATTGGATAATGTCATGAGGTAAAGGAGAGGTGTAAAGGGGAATTCAAAACGGCTAAGGAAGACAACCGTGCTGCTACGACAATCCAATGCCTTTACTGTCCAACTTGATCATGCCATTCTTGCCCATCACGTTCCTTTGTTTTTTGTGATTGCCCGTATGGATGGTCGTCACTTTAAATGGTTCAGCCACACTGAATGGCTGGATGGCGTTATCACCTTTGTTTTTATGAAGAATGGTTTCGTGTACCCTATGTCAAAGGTGATACGTTAGGAAGCATTGAAGCACCTTTTCTTTACATTTACAAAACTGGAATACACTTCTCATGGCTGCCGTGTATACACTTCCAGCTCATTTTCTAGAAGTTAGCCACTTTCCGTGACAAAAACCACTATTCAAACGCGGCCCTGATCTTCAGATTGATTGTTGGAGAACCTTCAAGGGTGTTTCATGGGGGTGCTTGTTAATGTATCTTGCGGTATTTCCTACATAAAAACTTTCTTTAAAGCTGGTGCTTGTTAATATGAACTGGTAGCTGTTTCGTCAAAAGAAACCAGTCAAAGAACTTGGAACGTTTTGTTTATGACAATAAAGCAATTCAGTCATATGATGTAACCTAATATGAAGGGCACCTAATGGAGAAATTCCTGACTACGGATCTGAAGACGAAGGACTTTAGTCCCTTCTTGCTTGTTTGACACTTGTGTTTATATCATTTGCAAGCTGTTTTTTACGGTCCGATACACAGGGCACCTGATTTTGGATAAGGTAATCGAGCATACCTTGTTCAATAACAGCGCTTTTGAATGTAACATAGTAGTAGTAATGTATGAAAGCAAACTAACAGGTGAGGTTTCTGACTTTGAGCCTGAACATTGAGCATCTGAGTCCCTTCATAAGTGTCTTCTGGTCGTGGTTTTTCATGTTATCTGGCTGCGGTTTGAGAAAGAACCTTGACAAAACTCACAAAACCACTGTCAAGGGACAAGCAAAACTCAACCTGACCATGTGAACTAATACATCAGGCAAATATTGGATAATTTAGCTGACTCAAGTATTAAGACTGACAGTTGGAGACCATTCATGGTTGTTTAGTGCTGGTGCTTTTTAATGTCACTTGCCAACTGTTTCTCAGACAAAAACTTTCTTTTAAGCTGGTGCTTGTTAACACGACTTGGTCACAGTTTTTGCAACAGAAACTTGAAACTAACACTCACAAGGCTTTGTTTAAGGGAATAACATAAGTCAACCCCAATGATGTCACCTAATATGAAAGGACACCTAATGGAGGAGCTTTCTGACTCCGGATCAAAAGATTGAGGACTTGAGTCTTTGCATAGTTGTGTGATGGTGGTGTTTTTTTCATATCATCTTGCTGGTGTTACTAACACTGAAATCTGAGAAAAAAACTCACCAAACTTCAGTCAAGGGGCTAACATTGCTCAGCCTGACCATACGGTCGAAACACCTGAGTTTGGATCTGGAGAGTGATTGAGTATGAGAGTTTTTCAATGACAGGGCTGTTTAACTCAACATGACAGTGGTTATTTGACACAGCACTGATCAACCGCTGTCAGTTGTCGCAGCTCACTGTTCGGAGTCAACCTTTCCATGCAATGACCACATGGCCTAATGGATAAGGCGTCTGACTTCGGATCAGAAGATTGAAGGTTTCGAATCCTTTCGTGGTTGGATTTGTGTATTACATCTGGACCAGCAACAATGGCAAATTTTGCGATGCCTATGGCACCTGGAAAAAAGTGTCTCAAGTGCTGGTGCTGTCACTGTCAAATCCAGCAGAGACTTTAAACAAAAGTGCATTTTAATCAGGGTTTGTCAGCAAAGTAGTTAATTCAGTGTGAGTGCTCATTTGTCCTGCTCCCATTGGCAAAAGGAGTAGATGTCATAGATTTAGGGGAAATGGGAAACACTTAATATTAGATTACAATATTCAAATTTATTGTCATTATGCCAAGTACAGGAACAGAGCATAACCAAAAGAAATGTGGATCTTTTTAATAAACTTCACTTTGAAGAATTAAATTTTAAAAAGACGTAAAGTTTGACAATTAAAGCACACATCTAATCAGAGTGTAAATGAATGGTAAAGTGCCTGGGAGTGGGCATTTATATACATCATATGTGTTCTTTTCATGCACAGCAGTAGAAGAAAGACTAATGTACATGTGAGTAAATATAGATGTTTATAGGGTAGAGAAATTAAGTACCGTATGCCATGCTAGGATGAGGGGAGAATATAGCCTGCAGCAGAAAATGGTTCACTATGGTTTTACTCAGCGAAATTTACATAGTATCCTGTGTCTGTGTGAAAAGTTCACTGAAACACATAATGTTTAGTGTGTCACAATCAATTATAGAAAACATTTTCAATCTCCTGAACCAAGCGTTGTAGTGGCCACCTGAGATTGGTTCTTTCCCCATGGTAGATCAGCCTGCTACGGCAAAGAACGCCGGCACAACGGCTTCAGTCTCGATCAGCGGAGGGCAGATCTATATCCGGGTGCCGTAACCGTTGCAAAATCCGCCCTTGCTTAAAGTCCCTATTGTGACAATAGTGAATACAAGATAATATTATAAAAGTCTGCTGACACTCCCTTAAGCTATCCATAGAATTCAAACACTGTAGTAAAAGGGCATTGACAATTGCATCAAAGAGTGGGCAGACTTGAGTGAAACTACCTTTGCTGCTTGTATATACTGGCCAACCTTTGTGGAATTCTATGATCTTCCCTTTCAGGTGTCACAATAGGAATACTTTCTTATCAATAACGGTGGCCATTTTAAGCTCTCTTCAGATCCCCACAACTCCATGACATCGTCCATTTTACTGTTTTTAATTCTATGGAGCTGACATCATGGAAACTGACTGTGTGATCGAATGGATAAGGTGTCAGTCCTTGGTTCAGAAGATTAAAGAGACCCTTAACAATACTTTAACGCGTGTGCATTTTAAAAGTAGACAGCTGTGTCTTAAAAATTAACCTGAAAAAATATGAGGCTTCAATTAAAGGACTAGTATGATTCAACCTGACCGTGTGACCTAATCATATGGCATATAAAGGATAAGTTATATAACTTTGCTGCAGAATTTGAATAGACAAAAAATGACGTCATATGCTCTAATGTCCATAAACGTTTCTTCAACCACAATTGGATAATGTCATGAGGTAAAGGAGAGGTGTAAAGGGGAATTCAAAACGGCTAAGGAAGACAACCGTGCTGCTACGACAATCCAATGCCTTTACTGTCCAACTTGATCATGCCATTCTTGCCCATCACGTTCCTTTGTTTTTTGTGATTGCCCGTATGGATGGTCGTCACTTTAAATGGTTCAGCCACACTGAATGGCTGGATGGCGTTATCACCTTTGTTTTTATGAAGAATGGTTTCGTGTACCCTATGTCAAAGGTGATACGTTAGGAAGAATTGAAGCACCTTTTCTTTACATTTACAAAACTGGAATACACTTCTCATGGCTGCCGTGTATACACTTCCAGCTCATTTTCTAGAAGTTAGCCACTTTCCGTGACAAAAACCACTATTCAAACGCGGCCCTGATCTTCAGATTGATTGTTGGAGAACCTTCAAGGGTGTTTCATGGGGGTGCTTGTTAATGTATCTTGCGGTATTTCCTACATAAAAACTTTCTTTAAAGCTGGTGCTTGTTAATATGAACTGGTAGCTGTTTCGTCAAAAGAAACCAGTCAAAGAACTTGGAACGTTTTGTTTATGACAATAAAGCAATTCAGTCATATGATGTAACCTAATATGAAGGGCACCTAATGGAGAAATTCCTGACTACGAATCTGAAGACGAAGGACTTTAGTCCCTTCTTGCTTGTTTGACACTTGTGTTTATATCATTTGCAAGCTGTTTTTTACGGTCCGATACACAGGGCACCTGATTTTGGATAAGGTAATCGAGCATACCTTGTTCAATAACAGCGCTTTTGAATGTAACATAGTAGTAGTAATGTATGAAAGCAAACTAACAGGTGAGGTTTCTGACTTTGAGCCTGAACATTGAGGATCTGAGTCCCTTCATAAGTGTCTTCTGGTCGTGGTTTTTCATGTTATCTGGCTGCGGTTTTAGAAAGAACCTTGACAAAACTCACAAAACCACTGTCAAGGGACAAGCAAAACTCAACCTGACCATGTGAACTAATACATCAGGCAAATATTGGATAATTTAGCTGACTCAAGTATTAAGACTGACAGTTGGAGACCATTCATGGTTGTTTAGTGCTGGTGCTTTTTAATGTCACTTGCCAACTGTTTCTCGGACAAAAACTTTCTTTTAAGCTGGTGCTTGTTAACACGACTTGGTCACAGTTTTTGCAACAGAAACTTGAAACTAACACTCACAAGGCTTTGTTTAAGGGAATAACATAAGTCAACCCCAATGATGTCACCTAATATGAAAGGACACCTAATGGAGGAGCTTTCTGACTCCGGATCAAAAGATTGAGGACTTGAGTCTTTGCATAGTTGTGTGATGGTGGTGTTTTTTTCATATCATCTTGCTGGTGTTACTAACACTGAAATCTGAGAAAAAAACTCACCAAACTTCAGTCAAGGGGCTAACATTGCTCAGCCTGACCATACGGTCGAAACACCTGAGTTTGGATCTGGAGAGTGATTGAGTATGAGAGTTTTTCAATGACAGGGCTGTTTAACTCAACATGACAGCGGTTATTTGACACAGCACTGATCAACCGCTGTCAGTTGTCGCAGCTCACTGTTCGGAGTCAGCCTTTCCATGCAATGACCATGTGGCCTAATGGATAAGCCGTCTGACTTCAGATCAGAAGACTGAGGGTTTGAGTCCCTTCGTGGTTGGAATTGTGCATTTCATCTGGACCAGCAACAATGGCTGATTTTGCGATGCCTATGGCACCTGGAAAAAAATCTTGCTGGTGCTGTCACTGTCAAATCCAGCGGAGACTTTAAACAAAAGTGGATTTTAATCTGGGTTTGTCAGCAAAGTAGTTAATTCAGTGTGAGTGCTCATTTGTCCTGCTCCCATTGGCAAAAGGAGTAGATGTCATAGATTTAGGGGAAATGGGAAACACTTAATATTAGATTACAATATTCAAATTTATTGTCATTATGCCAAGTACAGGAACAGAGCATAACCAAAAGAAATGTGGATCTTTTTAATAAACTTTACTTTGAAGAATTAAATTTTAAAAAGACGTAAAGTTTGACAATTAAAGCACACATCTAATCAGAGTGTAAATGAATGGTAAAGTGCATGGGAGTGTGCATTTATATACATCATATGTGTACTTTTCATGCACAGCAGTAGAAGAAAGACTAATGTACATGTGAGTAAATATAGATGTTTATAGGGTAGAGAAATTAAGTACCGTATGCCAGGCTAGGATGAGGGGAGAATATAGCCTGCAGCAGAAAATGGTTCACTATGGTTTTACTCAGCGAAATTTACACAGTATCCTGTGTCTGTGTGAAAAGTTCACTGAAACACATAACGTTTAGCGTGTCACAATCAATTATAGAAAACATTTTCAATCTCCTGAACCAAGCGTTGTAGTGGCCACCTGAGATTGGTTCTCTCCCCATGGTAGATCAGCCTGCTACGGCAAAGAACGCCGGCACAACGGCTTCAGTCTCGATCAGCGGAGTGCAGATCTATATCCGGGTGCCGTAGCCGTCGCAAAATCCGCCCTTGCTTAAAGTCCCTATTGTGACAATAGTGAATACAAGATAGTGTTATAAAAGTCTGCTGACACTCCCTTAAGCTATCCATAGAATTCAAACACTGTAGTAAAAGGGCATTGACAATTGCATCAAAGAGTGGACAGACTTGAGTGAAACAGAAATATTTACCTAAACTGTAATGTATTGAAATTGTACGGGTGCAGTTTTGTCAGAGTCCATTGGATGGCACTGTGGAGTTGTCCGGCATGAGTGTCGCTGGCCAAAGGCTTGCGGACAGTAGTTTTTTTGGAAGATTCCCAGGCATCTGCATTAACCATTAACCCTGTGGCAAGATGAGATTGGCGCCCGAGAGTCTGGTTGAGTCCATTCCCATGACCCTGGGGTCTTCTGCTAATTGTTGGAGCACGTATCCCAACAACGGTCAAACTGTTGGCGTAATGATGGGGCACGTATCTCAACAAGGGTCAAACTGTTGGCGTAATGATGGGGCACGTATCTCAACAAGGGTCAAACTGTTGGAGTAATGATTATGGCGCTAGAAAATCCAGCCAGATAATCCTCTCTGTCTTTCCCGCTTACAATTGCCTAAAATGTCAAATTGTACAGTATTTGTGGCTTAGAGGCAGATTTTTGTCTTAGTTTGGCTCTTTAAGTGGTGTATTTAATATACAATGGGAATTTAAGCATTAAGAGTTTGGTTCTGCTCTTATTAACATTTATATCAGTCTCAGTCATTATATCAGTCATGAGGTGAATTAGTGAGAGCACTGAATGCCTGTAGAAACACAAAACTACAAGAAGGTAAAACCACATATAAAAGTACATTTTATCTGAGAAACAGTAATAAAGAGACAGAGTCAGTGTGTGATACTCACAGAGGACACAGAGGACTAATGTGGCAGTCAGTAACAGACCACACAGCAGCCCCACACACACTGCAGCCCGTCTGTAGGGATGGGAGCTTCTGACACTTTTCTCTGTGGTCACAATCAGGAGCAGGAAAAAAACTATTAATCTCTTAAAACACAAATGCGACAGCAATTATTGTCAGTGCTGCTGAGGACCCTGTCAGCACTGCATAGTTTATTTTACCCCTGCCAGCGAGTTTATTTGTTTTCACCAGCATTTGTTATTTGCTTGTTCATTCATTTGTCAGTTAAAGGTTTATCTCAAAAAGTCTGGGATGAATGTGTCATGGTTTGGAGGCTTTGAGAGCTTCCTTTGTTGCTCTCGTCCGGGACGACATCATTTTGCTCTCAATCGGATTGCTGGGCCAGCTGGCATTCATTGGGGGCGTCGCCAGGATTCTATTTAAGCCCTAGTTCCGCCTCACTTCCCTTGCTACAGTGTCAGTGTTATGTTTACACTTTAGCCGGTAAGGTCTCTAGTAAGAGAGTTGTAGAGGGTTTATCTGCATATTTGAGGAGAAGTTCGAGATAGTGAGGGAATCTTTCTGTTTTTTCCCTTTGTTTTCATCCTCTCGAGCTCGCCTTGCTTCCTTGCCTCGGACGACATCTACGTCCGTTGGAAGCACGAGTCTCACTCTCTTATTTTATTTGTTTGTCTCTTTCTCATCTTTTATTCTGGCCGCTGCGTTTGGCGTCTCAACTCACCAGCCATCACAGTATGTCTATGAAATTGAATTGAATAATACTGTGCTGAGGAGGACGGGCTTAAATTTTGGTGAAGATCCCACTCATATGTTTTTTTTTTTTTAATGCGAGTAAAGACAGCACTCTCACGTACCGACGTCATATGACACAAATACTCACTTCAGCTGTCAGATTACGTCTTTATACAAATTCCTCATGCCAGGAAAAATCAAAATTCAACTTCTTCCACCAACGAATTTCACAACAACAGAGGTCATGCACTGTCCAACGCCTTCTACAAACTCCAATTCCAATCAAGTTGGAACGTGCATAAAAACAGAATGCAATGATTTGCAAATCTCATAAACCCATATTTAATTCACAATAGAACACAGACAACATATCAGATGTTGAAAGCAAGACATTTTATCATTTCATGAGAAATATTAGCTCATTTTCAATTTGATGGCAGCAACACACCTCAAAAAAGTTGGGAGAGGTGTAAGGTGCGGTTCAGGAACCACTCGCGAGAGACAGAAATCCAAAAAATGTATGCCTTTATTGGAGTCCGAGTCAAAGCCAAAAAACACAGGAATTGCCAAGCCACAATATGAAATCCAAAGACAGTGTCGACTAGACAGGCAGGCGTCAGAACCAGTTAGACAGATGGGCAGAGGTACAAAAACGATAGGCAAAAAGTCGTAGACGATGAACAAACCCAAGGGTCATACACCGGGCATCCAAACACAGAAATCGTGGTCATACAAAAATGGGTTGAAATCCAGAAAGACAAAAACAATACAGAAAGGGCTATGGCAAGAATCAAAGTCGGACAATCCAGTAAAAGAGAAACAATATTCAATGGCATAAGAGGCGCTCTGCACAAAGCACAAATATTGATCAACGTTCTGACAAAAGCTGTGAGTGAAAAGACTGCTAATATACACTCAGGGAAGGTGTAGTCACAGCCTATGACATTTAAACAGCTCCGGTCCAGGAGTTCTATGTGCACAGATAACGAGCGCAGGAGAGTGATTAAGCACGTGCGAGAGATTCTCGCTGAAGCTCAGGAGAGGACAGAAACAGGCTGAAAGGCGGAATATAGATCAGGGCGATTGCGTAGAGGGAATTAGTCTAAATTAGTAGCGATGCAACTTTACATATTAAACTAGAGTGCTCATTAGTAAGTTAGTAATCTTATATACAGCGCCCTCCATAATTATTGGCACCCCTGATTAAGATATGTTCTTTAGCTTCTAATCAATTCAGTTTTTTTCTAAATAATATAGGACCACAATAAAAAAGAGGAAAATCCAACCTTTAATTCAAGTGCATTTATTTAGTGGGGAAAAAAAATCCCACATTAAGAAATAATTCTTTTGCATCAAATCCAGTGTGCCACAATTATTAGCACCCCTGATGTTAATACTTTGTACAACCCCCTTTTGCCAACAAAACAGCAATCTAATCTTTTCGTAAATCAGATGCGACACCTGGCGAGCACTGATATTTGCTCCAGAATCTACACCAGATCTTATGCAAATTTGATAAATGAGGGCCAGTGTGATTTGCAAAAACAAAAATGATTCACGTGCAAACAAAGTGTGGTTTGCAAACGCAAAAATGATTTGCAAACAAAAACAGTGTGATTTGCAAATACAAAACAACATTAACAGACTAATATATTGTATTACACAAATACAAAATGTACCTATCAAATACACAGGGTTTTTCTAATACACCAGGCTTTAATCCAGATGAGAAACTATTTCCTTTAAGTACTGTTGAGGCTTGTATTTCAATATTTCTAATCATATTCATAACCAAATCAATAACCTATAATTAACAACTATAATCAATCATCATAATCAGTTACCATTTTATAGAAGGAGCAGTAACCACTTGCACACACACACACACACACACAGGCGCACACACACACACACACACGCACACACACACACACACTCACACTCACACTCACACTCTCTCTCACACACTCACACACCACTTGTAGTTTATAGCCATATAGCTCACAGCCTCTGCTTAACACCTACTTGTTAGCAGGTTTTGGACATCTTCATGACTTCTCTTGATTTAGTCCTCTAAAACAGTGTTTCTTAACCAGGGTGTCTGTGGACCCCTAGTGGTCGGAAATGTTACTGCAAGGGGTCCGTGAAAGTAAAATATCTTTTTAAAAAGATCCTATGACCTTTATAGGCATGGCATTATCCCACTCTAATGTGACTAAGACCTTTATTTACCTTATATACCTGCAGAAGGAAATGGGACTTTTCTCTAATACCAGCCTCTGTGTTTCTTATGTGGAGAGGTACTCTCACGCCACACCATGAAACCTGCACACCTGCAGCTGCATCTAAGCACTAAACACCAATCATCTGTAGGCAAGACTGCTGAGTTCTTCACATGAAAATTGTCGAGGTCACGGGAGCGAAAAATCACTTGCATGCCGCTGTTTTGTTTCTTTAGTCCCATATACACATGCATTTTTTTACATATGTCCCAGAAGCCACAACATAAATATGCTGTTTTGTCACACATTTCTGAAAGCAACTGTATAAATATGCTGTTTTGTCACATATTTCCGGAGGTTACAGTTGAAAGCTCATATTTGCCTCCAAGAGAGTGACTAAATATGCAAGATAATCAATAATGAAATTTAAATTCAGTTTCTGTAAAATTGGTTCCCCGATCGCCCATGTCGGGGGTTGGGGGTGCTCAGGGTTGATCAAAAATATGCAGAGGGTCCCGGACCCTAAAAAGGTTGAGAACCACCAACCATGGCCAATGGACGAGAAAAGGAAAAGAAACAGACAGTAGAAGACCAGAGGAGATCAGGCTTAAATCTGGTGTATGTCTTGAGTAAAACAAGTCTAAAATCGACATTTCTGAGAGGGAGTGGAGTGGTCTTAATCAAGTGCATACAATGAAATTTTGACACTGCAAAAAAAGAGAGATGAATATACTAGATAAGATGAATTTAAGACACTTAAAACACTTATTTCTCCTACCATTTTGCTTAGTAAGACAAGATAATTGTGCTTGATTTGAGGTCATTTTGACTAGCTTGCCAAGGGGATAATAACATTTTCACTTGTCAAGCAAATAGTAATTTAAAATAAGTTACTATTTGCTTGACAAGTGAAAATGGAAAATTACCTCTCGTCAAGGACAATTTTTTTTGTCGAACTAAGCAAAATGGTGATAGAAATAAGCAGTTTAAGTCTTAAAATACGTAAGTAAATTCATATTACCTAGTATATTCATCTTTCATTTTTTGCAGTGTAGCCCACAAACAAATGAAGAGTATTTTTTTTCTGAGAATGCTTACAGCTCACAGGCTCCATCAGACATATCAGGTAACCTACCTAACCAAAGGATATAAGAGTGAAGCTCTTTCCAGCCCTATTGACAGGGTTTACGCTCTCTCTGTACAAGGAGAACAGACATTAGTTCCTGTGATTTACCTTTTCCTTTATGTAACTGTGTAAAAGTTCCTTAGAAAACAGAGAGACTAGCAGTACTCGCTCTGAAAACTAAAGGTACAATAGTGCTCAGTAAAGGGGACTAAATTAAACACTGTACAGCCGTCTCCATGGGGCATGAGTTAGAGAGCGTAATCCCTGCCCGGGCCATTGGGAGTCATGCTACACAAAATGCTACAAAGTCACAGTCACAGTGACTGCATTAATCGGGGGGGCTGATCTAGTGATTATTGAGAGCTACAAGGAACAGGAAAGGCTCTGTGCTATTAGCACAGAAAAGGCTATTAGCACCCCTGATGTTAATACTTTGTACAACCCCCTTTTGCCAACAAAACAGCACCTAATCTTCTCCTATAATGTTTCACAAGATGGGAGAATACAGAAAGGGGGATCTTGGACCATTCCTCTTTGCACAATCTCTCTAAATCATCCAGCTACCTGGGTCCTCTCCTCTGCACACTCCTCTTCAGCTCACTCCACAGGTTTTCAATGGGGTTGAGGTCTGGGGACTGAGATGGCCATGGGAGGAGCTTGATTCTTTGTCTGGTGAACCATTTCTGTGTAGATTTGGCCGCATGTTTAGGGTCATTATCTTGTTCAAAGACCCAGTGACGACCCATCTTCAGCTTTCGGGCAGAGGGGACACCAGATTTTGATTTAAAATATCCTGGTATTTCAAAGCGTTCATGATGCCATGCACCCTAACAAGGTTCCCAGGGCCTCTGAGAGAGAAACAGGCCCACAGCATCACCGATCCTCCCCCATACTTCACAGTGGGCGTGAGCTGCTTTTCAGCTTACTCATATTTTGTGTTCCGCCATACCCACTTTGAGCTTTTTGGCAACAAACACTCTATCTTGGTCTCTTCTGACCAAAGCACACGGTCCCAGTTGAAGTCCCCATACCGCTTAGCGAACTCCAGACTTTTGCGTTTATGATTGTGAGTGAGAAATGTTTTTTTCCGTGCATGCCTCCCAAACAGCTTGTTGGCATGTAGATAGCGCCTGATGGTTGTTTTGGAGACTTTGTGACCCCAAGGTGCCACCATTTGTTGCAATTCTTTAACAGTGAGCTTTGGAGAACTTTTTATTTCTCTTATCATCCTCCACACTGTGCGTGGTAGCAAAATAACCTTGAATCCTCATCCAGGCTTGTTTACCACTGTTCCAGTTGTTTTAAACTTCTCAATGATTCCTCTGACAGTAGATATGGGCAGGTGCAGGCAAGTGGCTATTTTCTTGTGGCCATTGCCTGACTTGTGAAGGTCGACTGTAATGTGGAAAGAAGCCATTAGATGGCAGTATTGACCTTTTTTTGTTAAGCCCAGTCTGGAGCTAGGTTTGGGCATGTCCTGGGCATGTCTGAGAGGGGAAGTCCCAGAGGAAAAAAGTCTAAATGTGGGAGGGGGCTGCAAAAGAGTATATAAGGAGAAAAATTGAGAGAGTAAAGTAGTAGGAGAATTGCAAGGAGAAGGATGCGTTTGACCAGACCTGTCACTCTTTTCAAGACCTGTGAAGCTTTTTGTGGATTTTTGCCTGTGTTGGAGCATTTTCCTCACCCGGAACATCACCAAGCAACCCCATCTCAAGGGACTGTAAATATTTTTTTATATTATCTATCATGGTCAGTAGTATAAATTGTAGGTTAGTGTTGGTCTTTGTTTAATTAAACCTGTTTTAGTTTTAAAATTTAGTTTGTCATCCCTTGCTGTCATAAATGTCATAACAAATTGGGGCCATAACACGACACACATCTGCCTTATTTGAATGGTGTGTTCCTTTGTCTTTCCCATGTTGAAGAGTGGATAAGATAAATGGCCTCTGTGTCACATCATATTTATACCCCAGGGAAACAGGAAGTGATGATTTACTAATTAAATGTTCCTAGATGCTGTAATCAACTTTGTAAACTACTGTAGAAATGACAGAAATACTTCAATTACATTTAATTCCTAGGAATTGTTAGGGGTGCCAATAATTGTGGAACAGGTGATTTTTTTGAAAAATAATTATTTCTTTGTCAGGGATTTTGTTTTTCCCTTAAAATTCACTTGAGTTGAAGGTTACATTTTTCTACAATTTTCATTGTGAGAGTATGCTTCTGCAATAAAAATTGAATTTATTTTAAGGCTTTTAACACATCTTAATCAGGGGTGCCAATAAGTATTGAAGGCGCTGTACTTGGCAGAGTACTCACTCATTCATATTGTTTTGGTTTCTCTATATGAACGGATGGACAGAAATGTAATGCTGGAAATGAATAACAGTCTGCATTTATCCTTCAACTTGACTCTGATTTCTCAGAAAAATAAAACCACAAGCAGCAAAGACGGGTGCCAAGCTGAATAGGGCCATCACAGGAGCAAACAAGAGCAACCAGAGAGTGCAGCGCCTCCGCCACGCCAAGGCAACTTAGCATTAGTTATTTTCGTTGGCTGATGTAGGGTATTGTTGCATTCCACTACCAGGTGGCAGCAAAACTCAAAAGCACGCAGATTCGAAATCCAGCCCATTGGAAATGGAGCCGGCTGGCACATACCCCTGGCCAAAATATACGCAGGTATATTCCAGCCTAGGCCAAAATACCAGACCAGATTATACCCCAGGGGTGTACTCTGGGTCAAATGGCTAGGCTTGCTTCACTTGTGCTGAAGATGCTATATTGAAGTACATTTTAACGGTCAACTCACACTTGGCTAGGGTATTCCTAAGATTGTTGTCGAGGAGTTTACATGTAGTAATACATTTTCAAGTAGACAAAAAGACCTGGTAAGTTGCAAATGATACACTGTGTAACACTGACACATTATGGTTGCTGAATTTCCCCCCTGCTGTGGAAGGATTTGGGCAGTTTGTAGTATTAATGGTGGTACTATCTACTGTCCACTGTACTATGTAGCTGTACTGATTATGTACAAAGAGCAAAACAATGTTTGTTTAAGATAAAAGTTGGTCAGCAAAGTTTTTATCAGACTTGGGGTCAATTATAATTGAAATCGTGTCATTGATAATTAATTGCAATAATAATAATAATTGAAATTGTAATTGAAAAGAAATATTGTGAATTGTAATTGAATTTAGATTGTTGACTTTATAATTGTAATTGACATGCAAATCCAATTAAAATGGTCAATTACAATTCAATTACTTCTCAATTATACACAAAATTGGGGTAAATTGCAAAATTTATTGTTACAGTTCTACAGCTTACACATATGTAGTTAACAATTAGCAAAATATGTGCCATGTCAAGTTTTCCCAAAACTTGTTGCTGAGACGGGATGTATGTCTTGCGCTCTGAATTAAGAACCGTCTTTAAGGAATCAGAAACTGATCGTTTGGGCCAACTGTAGTTCCTAAAGAGTTACGCACATGAAGTTTGTTCATTTGCATCAGAACACTCCTTGACCTCTGTCCATCATAAAGTAAAATGAATAAAATTAATTGAAAGGTAGAGAGGAAAACTTTGCTCTCCTCAAGGAATGGCAGTATTGGAATTGTCAGAGACTTGAAGATGTCTCAGAGGACAGGTGTGCCTCACGCATGTATTCAAACCCTGACAGGATTTATCTGCCCACCTACACAGAGTGCACACTGCACCACCCTAGTGCTCTAATTTATGACACATTTCCACGGCATGGCATGGCACCACTCAACTCGACTCTTCTTGGTTTTTTATGCATTTCTATCGTGGATATTACCTTGTACCAGGTACTTTATTTAGTACCAAGCAAGCCAAACCAAACCTGAGGTCAATGCGATGCAGACCATTGAGGGAATAATAGTTTGTGTGACACAGGATCAGCCAGTATTTTTAAATCGCCAAATTACAGGCAAGATTTATGGCATTTTTCATTCGATTGAGAACTGAAACACCTATTACTAAAACCCCATAAGTCACACTTGACTTGACTTGGGGGTTTTAGTAATCAGTGCTTCAATTGTCACAATAGCAGCCTGCAAAACTGCACCTTAGTCATGCCCTCTTGCTGCCCTCAGCTTTTTCTGAATCCAATTTTTTCTCCTGGCTGTGACAAACAGCCTTATTCTGAGAACCAAGAACACCACCCCTTCACCATCCTCTGTTTTTCCTGTGTTTGTGTGACATGAGGTGATGTTGTGTTTTGAGTTCAGTTGGAGATGACGGCACTTTCCAGGTCTGAACCCACCAACAACTGAACAGGCACTATGCTGCGTGAAAACAAAACAAGTAGAGTTGAGTGGAGGCAGTGCTATGCAGTGCAAGAGCATGACCAGTGCCCTTTTAGTTCTGTTTGATGGGAAACCTTTCAAATGTAGGTACAGCTCTGCTCTGGTCGAATCATTTTTACATTTTCAGCACCTGAACAAAAGGCATGGTTAAAAAACTTTAGGTAAAAAAAATCATTTCCAATTATGCCTCTGTTTCACATCACTGGTAATTAAAGGATATTTTATAGGAGCAGAGCATCAGTCATACAGATAAACCCATAGAATGAGAAACAGCTGGTGTCCATCCATACACCGTCATTAAACACAGTTACAGCACAGTCTGCACCCTGGTACACTCTCCCACTGTAACTCTGGTACTGATCATTGGGCTCTCCGCTCATCCAGAATCTGTAACAGAAGCAGAGACACTGAATGAGACACAGATGCTCTACTTCTCTACTGTTTCCTACAGAGATGCAGTGACTCCTTCATATTCTCCGTTTATGGCTGTCTGTGATACTGCACTATATGACACTGCAGATCTTTTTATGGTATTTTACAGTATTTCGGTGGATGTTTGTGCTGACATCCTTTCTTTGTGTCTCCACAACATATGGAGGTAATGACATCGCGGACACATTTGCATATTCCTAGCCATTGCTGGGATAATCATTCGAGGGAGTGCCTTTTTTGAAGGATACTGGGGGAGCACTCGTAAATATTCACTCCAAGCATGAGAGCACAAACTCAACGGTTCACAGTTGGAATATACCGTTCAGTTAATCTGAGCACCACAGTCTCGGATTGGCAGAGCATACGTAGGTCATGTGGAGATGATAATCCTAGACCTGCAAAACTTTCACAAGACTTGTGTGATGCGTTGTCAGTATGAAATGTTGCCATACAGCCGTGAGAAGCAGTGCTAGTGCTAGTGCTAGCGCCAGGCCACAGCACCCAATTTGAGAACTTTTGAAAGGCTATGGATGTAAATTGGGCAAATAAGGATCTAAACTGCCACTTTTTGCTTTGGATGCTGCCCAACCTACTCTCCTGACTCCGGAACCTCTGACAAGCCTCTTGACCTTTCCAATGTTCCGCTCAAGAACTGGGCCCTCCAGAGCACGTTCAGCAAGGCCCGAGTGATTATCCAATCTCCGCATTGCCCCAACGATTAACAATTAACCTGCAACCTGGTACAATTCCTCCTCATGGCCTCCTGATCTCCCTGTCAAAACCCAAAACTGAGGCCATGAAGATGTATATCAACAAGTCCCTAGCTGCTGGCATTATAAGACACTCCTCTTCTCCTGCGGGTGCTAGCCTGTTCTGAATTGGGAATAATAAAGATGGTGTAAACCCGCTGTCCATCAACTACCGGGTTATCAATGACATAACAGTGAAACTACCTTTGCTGCTTGTATATACTGGCCAACCTTTGTGGAATTCTATGATCTTCCCTTTCAGGTGTCACAATAGGAATACTTTCTTATCAATAACGGTGGCCATTTTAAGCTCTCTTCAGATCCCCACAACTCCATGACATCGTCCATTTTACTGTTTTTAATTCTATGGAGCTGACATCATTGAAACTGACTGTGTGATCGAATGGATAAGGTGTCAGTCCTTGGTTCAGAAGATTAAAGAGACCCTTAACAATACTTTAACTGGAATATTCAAATCAACACACGGGTAAGATGCAGTCTGTCACTAGATTTTTGGAATATTCAAATCAACACACAGGGAAAATGCATTCTGTTACTAGAGTGCTGGAATATTCAAATCAACACACGGGGAAGATGCATTCTGTCACTAAAGTGCGGAAATATTCAAATCAACACACAGAGAAGATGCATTCTGTCACTTGAGTGCTGGAATATTCAAATCAACACACAGGGAAGATGTACTCTGTCACAAGAGTGCAGGAATATTCAAATCAACACACAGGGAAGATGCAATTGTTACTAGACCGCTGGAATATTCAAATCAACACACAGGGAAGATGCATTCTGTTACAAGAGTGCTGGAATATTCAAATTAACACACGGGGAAAATGCATTCTGTCACTAAAGTGCGGAAATATTCAAATCAACACACAGAGAAGATGCATTCTGTCACTAGAGTGCTGGAATATTCAAATAAACACACAGGGAAGATGTATTCTGTCACTAGAGTGGAGGAATATTCAAATCCACACACAGGGAAGATGCATTCTGTCACTAGAGTGCTGGCATATTCAAATCAACACACAGGGAAGACGCATTCTTTCTCTAGGATGCTGGAATATTCAAATCAACACACGGGGAGATGCATTCTGTCACAAGAGTGATGTAATATATAAATCAACACACTGGGAAGATGCATTCTTTCACTAGAGTGCTGGAATATCCAAATCAACACACAGGGAAGATGCATTCTGTCACCAGAGTGCTGAAATATTCAAATCAACACACAGGGAAGATGCATTCTGTCACTAGAGTGCTGCAATATTCAAATCAACACACAGGGAAGATGCATTCTGTCACTAGAGTGCTTGAATTTTCAAATCAACACACGTAGAAGATGCATTCTGTCACTTGTGTGCTGGAATATTCAGATCAACACACAAGGAAGATGCATTCTGTCACAAGAGTGCTGTAATATTCAAATCAACACACAGGGAAGATGCATTCTGTTACAAGAGTGCTGAAATATTCAAATCAACACACGGGGAAGATGCATTCTGTCACTAAAGTGCGGGAATATTCAAAACAACACACAGAGAAGATGCATTCTGTCACTTGAGTGCTGGAATATTCAGATCAACACACAGGGAAGATGCATTCTGTCAGTAGAGTGCAGGAATATTCAAATCAACACACAGGGAAGATGCATTCTGTCACTAGAGTGCTGTAATATTCAAAGCAACACACAGGGAAGATGCATTCTGTCAGTAGAGTGCTGGAATATTCAAATCAACACACAGCGAAGATGCATTCTGTTACAAGAGTGCTGAAATATTCAAATCAACACACGGGGAAGATGCATTCTGTCACTAAAGTGCGGGAATATTCAAAACAACATACAGAGAAGATGCATTCTGTCACTTGAGTGCTGGAATATTCAGATCAACACACAGGGGAGATGTATTCTGTCAGTAGAGTGCAGGAATATTCAAATCAACACACGGAGAAGATGCATTCTGTCACTAGAGTGCTGGAATATTCAAATCAACACACAGGGAACATGCATTCTGTCACTAGAGTGCAGGAATATTCAAATCAACATACAGGGAAGATGCATTCCGTCACTAGAGTGCTGGAATATTCAAATCAACACACAGGGAACATGCATTCTGTCACTAGAGTGCTGGAATATTCAAATCAACACACAGGGAAGAGGCATTCTGTCACTAGAGTGCTGTAATATTCAAATCAACACACAGGAGAGATGCATTTTGTCACTAGAGTGCTGTTATATTAAATTCAACACACAGGGAAGATGCATTCTGTCAGTAGAGTGCTGGAATATTCAAATCAACACACAGGGAAGATGCATCCTGTCACTCGAGTGCTGGAATATTCAAATCAACACACAGCGAAGATGCATTCTGTCACTAGAGTGCTGGAATATTCAAATAAACACACAGAGGAGATGCATTCTGTAACTAGAGTGCGGGAATATTCAAATCAACACACAGAGAAGATGCATTCTGTCACTAGAGTGCTGGATTATTCAAATCAACACAAAGGGGAGATGCATTCTGTCACTAGAGTGTTGTAATATTCAAATCAACACACAGGGAAGATGCATTCTGTCACTAGAGTGCTGGCATATTCAAATCAACACTCAGGGAAGATGCATTCTGTCAGTAGAGTGCAGGAATATTCAAATCAACACACAGGGAAGATGCATTCTGTCACTAGAGTGCTGGAATATTCAAATCAACACACAGGGAAGATGCATTCTGTCTCTAGAGTGCAAGAATATTCAAATCAACACACAGAGAAGATGCATTTTGTCAATAGAGTGCTGGATTATTCAAATCAACACACAAGGTCATGCATTCTGTCACAAGAGTGCTGTAATATTTAAATCAACACACAGGGAAGATGCATTCTGTCACTAGAGTGCGGGAATATTCAAATCAACACACAGGGAGGATGCATTCTGTCACCAGAGTGCTGGAATATTTAAATCAACAGACAGGGAAGATGCATTCTGTCACAAGAGTGCTGTAATATTCAAATCAACACACAGGGAAGATGCATTCTGTCACTAGAGTGCTTGAATTTTCAAATCAACACACGGAGAAGATGCATTCTGTCACTTGAGCGCTGGAATATTCAGATCAACACACAGGGAAGATGCATTCTGTCACAAGAGTGCTGTAATATTCAAATCAACACACAGGGAAGATGCATTCTGTTACAAGAGTGCTGAAATATTCAAATCAACACACGGGGAAGATGCATTCTGTCACTAAAGTGCGGGAATATTCAAAACAACACACAGAGAAGATGCATTTCGTCACTAGAGTGCTGGAATATTCAAATCAACACACAGGGAAGATGCATTCTGTCACTAGAGTGCTGGAATATTCAAATCAACACACAGGGAAGAGGCATTCTGTCACTAGAGTGCTGTAATATTCAAATCAACACACAGGGGAGATGCATTCTGTCTCGAGGATGCTTGAATATTCAAATCAACAAACAGGGGAGATGCATTCTGTCACTAGAGTGGTGGCATATTCAAATCAACACACAGGGAAGACGCATTCTGTCTCTAGGATGCTTGAATATTCAAATCAACACACAGGGGAGATGCATTCTGTTACTAGAGTGCTGTAATATTTAAATCAACACACAGGGAAGAAGCATTCTGTCAGTAGAGTGCTGGAATATTCAAATCAACACACAGTAGAGATGCATCCTGTCACTCGAGTGCTGGAATATTCAAATCAACACACAGCGAAGATGTATTCCTTCACTAGAGTGCTGGAATATTCAAATCAACACACAGGGAAGATGCATTCTGTCATTAGTGTGCTGTCATATTCAAATCAACACACAGGGAAGACGCCTTCTGTCTCAAGGATCCTGGAATATTCAAATCAATACACAGGGGAGATGCATTCTTTCACTCCAGTGCTGTAATATTTAAATCAACACAGAGGGAAGAAGCATTTTGTCACTAGAGTGCTGGAATATTCAAATCAACACACAAGGAAGATGCATTCTGTCATTAGAGTGCTGGAATATTCAAATCAACACACAGAGAAGATACATTCTGTCACGAGAGTGCTGGAATATTCAAATCAACACACAAGGAAGATGCATTCTGTCACTAGAGTGCTGGAATATTCAAATCAACACACAGGGAAGATGCAGTCTGTCGCTAGAGTGAAGGAATATTCAAATCAACACACAAGGAAGATGCATTCTGTCACTAGAGTGCTGGAATTTTCAAATCAACACACGGAGAAGATGCATTGTGTCACTTGAGTGCTGGAATATTCAAATCAACACACAGGGAAGATGCATTCTGTTTCAAGAGTGCTGAAATATTCAAATCAACACACGGGGAAGATGCATTTTGTCACTAAAGTGCGGGAATATTCAAAACAACACACAGGGAAGAGGCATTCAGTCACTGGAGTGCTGTAATATTCAAATCAACACAGAGGGGAAATGCATTCCGTCACTAGAGTGCCGTAATATTCAAATCAACACACAGAGAAGACGCATTTGTCAATAGATTGCTGGATTATTCAAATCAACACACAGGGTAGATACATTCTGTCACTAGAGTGCTGTAATATTTAAATCAACACACAGGGAAGATGCATTCTGTCACTAGAGTGCTGTAATATTTAAATCAACACACAGGGAAGATGCATTCTGTCACTATAGTGCGGGAATATTCAAATCAACACACAGGGAAGATGAATTCTGTCACGAGAGTGCTGGAATATTCAAATCAACACACAGGTAAGATGCATTCTGTCACTAGATTTTTGGAATATTCAAATCAACACACAGGGAAAATGGATTCTGTTACTAGAGTGCTGGAATATTCAAATCAACACACGGGGAAGATGCATTCTGTCACTTGAGTGCTGGAATATTCAAATCAACGCACAGGGAAGATGTACTCTGTCACAAGAGTGCAGGAATATTCAAATCAACACACAGGGAAGATGCAATTGTGACTAGACTGCTGGAATATTCAAATCAACACACAGGGAAGATGCATTCTTTTACTAGAGTGCTAGAATATTCAAATTAACACACGGGGAAAATGCATTCTGTCACTAAAGTGCGGAAATATTCAAATCAACACACAGAGAAGATGCATTCTGTCACTAGAGTGCTGGAATATTCAAATAAACACACAGGGAAGATGTATTCTGTCACTAGAGTGGAGGAATATTCAAATCCACACACAGGGAAGATGAATTCTGTCACTTGAGTGCTGGCATATTCAAATCAACACACAGGGAAGACGCATTCTTTCTCAAGGATGCTGGAATTTTCAAATCAACACACAGGGGAGATGCATTCTGTCACTAGAGTGCTGGAATATTCAAATCAACATACAGGGAAGATGCATTCTGTCACTGGAGTGCAGGAATATTCAAATCAACACACAGGGAAGATGCATTCTGTCACAAGAGTGCTGGCATATTCAAATCAACACACAGGGAAGATGCATTCTGTCACTGGAGTGCAGGAATATTCAAATCAACACACATGAAAGATGCATTCTGTCACGAGAGTGCTGTAATATTCACATCAACACACAGGGAAGATGCATTCTGTCTCTAGTGTGCAGGAATATTCAAATCAACACACAGAGAAGATGCATTCTGTGACTTGAGTGCTGGAATATTCAAATCAAAACACAGGGAAGATGTACTCTGTCACTAGAGTGCAGGAATATTCAAATCAACACACAGGGAAGATGTAATTGTTACTAGACTGCCGGAATATTCAAATCAACACACAGGGAAGATGCATTCTGTCACCCGAGTGCTGGAATATTAAAATCACACAGGGAAGATGCATTCTGTCACTAGAGTGCAGGAATATTCAAATCAACACACAGGGAAAATGCATTCTGTTACTAGAGTGCTGGAATATTCAAATCAACACACAGGGAAGATGCATTCTGTTACAAGAGTGCTGGGATATTCAAATCAACACACAGGGAAGATGTACTCTGTCACTAGAGTGCAGGAATATTCAAATCAACACACAGGGAAGATGCATTCTGTTACTAGAGTGCAGGAATATTCAAATCAACACACAGGGAAGATGCATTCTGTGACTAGAGTGCTGGGATATTCAAATCAACACACGGGGAAGATGCATTCCGTCACTCAAGTGCGGAAATATTCAAATCAACACAAAGGGAAGATGCATTCTGTCACTAGAGTGCTGGAATATCCAAATCAACACACAGGGAAGATGCATTCTGTCACTAGAGTGCTGGAATATTCAAATCAACACACAGGGAAGATGCATTCTGTCACAAGAGTGCTGGAATATTCAAATCAACACACAGGGAAGATGCATTCTGTCACTAGAGTGCTGGAATATTCAAATCAACACACAGGTAAGATGCATTCTGTCACTAGATTTTTGGAATATTCAAATCAACTCACAGGGAAAATGGATTATGTTACTAGAGTGCTGGAATATTCAAATCAACGCACAGGGAAGATGTACTCTGTCACAAGAGTGCAGGAATATTCAAATCAACACACAGGGAAGATGCAATTGTGACTAGACCGCTGGAATATTCAAATCAACACACAGGGAAGATGCATTCTGTTACAAGAGTGCTGGAATATTCAAATTAACACACGGGGAAAATGCATTCTGTCACTAAAGTGCGGAAATATTCAAATCAACACACAGAGAAGATGCATTCTGTCACTAGAGTGCTGGAATATTCAAATAAACACACAGGAAAGATGTATTCTGTCACTAGAGTGGAGGAATATTCAAATCCACACACAGGGAAGATGCATTCTGTCACTAGAGTGCTGGCATATTCAAATCAACACACAGGGAAGACGCATTCTTTCTCTAGGATGCTGGAATATTCAAATCAACACACGGGGAGATGCATTCTGTCACAAGAGTGATGTAATATATAAATCAACACACTGGGAAGATGCATTCTTTCACTAGAGTGCTGGAATATCCAAATCAACACACAGGGAAGATGCATTCTGTCACCAGAGTGCTGAAATATTCAAATCAACACACAGGGAAGATGCATTCTGTCACCAGAGTGCTGAAATATTCAAATCAACACACAGGGAAGATGCATTCTGTCACTAGAGTGCTTGAATTTTCAAATCAACACACGTAGAAGATGCATTCTGTCACTTGTGTGCTGGAATATTCAGATCAACACACAAGGAAGATGCATTCTGTCACAAGAGTGCTGTAATATTCAAATCAACACACAGGGAAGATGCATTCTGTTACAAGAGTGCTGAAATATTCAAATCAACACACGGGGAAGATGCATTCTGTCACTAAAGTGCGGGAATATTCAAAACAACACACAGAGAAGATGCATTCTGTCACTTGAGTGCTGGAATATTCAGATCAACACACAGGGAAGATGCATTCTGTCAGTAGAGTGCAGGAATATTCTAATCAACACACAGGGAAGATGCATTCTGTCACTAGAGTGCTGTAATATTCAAAGCAACACACAGGGAAGATGCATTCTGTCAGTAGAGTGCTGGAATATTCAAATCAACACACAGCGAAGATGCATTCTGTTACAAGAGTGCTGAAATATTCAAATCAACACACGGGGAAGATGCATTCTGTCACTAAAGTGCGGGAATATTCAAAACAACATACAGAGAAGATGCATTCTGTCACTTGAGTGCTGGAATATTCAGATCAACACACAGGGGAGATGTATTCTGTCAGTAGAGTGCAGGAATATTCAAATCAACACACGGAGAAGATGCATTCTGTCACTAGAGTGCTGGAATATTCAAATCAACACACAGGGAACATGCATTCTGTCACTAGAGTGCAGGAATATTAAAATCAACAGACAGGGAACATGCATTCTGTCACTAGAGTGCAGGAATATTAAAATCAACAGACAGGGAACATGCATTCTGTCACTAGAGTGCTGGAATATTCAAATCAACACACAGGGAAGAGGCATTCTGTCACTAGAGTGCTGTAATATTCAAATCAACACACAGGAGAGATGCATTCTGTCACTAGAGTGCTGTTATATTAAATTCAACACACAGGGAAGATGCATTCTGTCAGTAGAGTGCTGGAATATTCAAATCAACACACAGGGAAGATGCATCCTGTCACTCGAGTGCTGGAATATTCAAATCAACACACAGCGAAGATGCATTCTGTCACTAGAGTGCTGGAATATTCAAATAAACACACAGAGGAGATGCATTCTGTAACTAGAGTGCGGGAATATTCAAATCAACACACAGAGAAGATGCATTCTGTCACTAGAGTGCTGGATTATTCAAATCAACACAAAAGGGAGATGCATTCTGTCACTAGAGTGTTGTAATATTCAAATCAACACACAGGGAAGATGCATTCTGTCACTAGAGTGCTGGCATATTCAAATCAACACACAGGGAAGATGCATTCTGTCACTAGAGTGAAGGAATATTCAAATCAACACACAGGGAAGATGCATTCTGTCACTAGAGTGCTGGAATATTCAAATCAACACACAGGGAAGATGCATTCTGTCTCTAGAGTGCAAGAATATTCAAATCAACACACAGAGAAGATGCATTTTGTCAATAGAGTGCTGGATTATTCAAATCAACACACAAGGTCGATGCATTCTGTCACTAGAGTGCTGTAATATTTAAATCAACACACAGGGAAGATGCATTCTGTCACTAGAGTGCTGTAATATTCAAATCAACACACAGGGGAGATGCATTCTGTCACAAGAGTGCTGGAATATTTAAATCAACAGACAGGGAAGATGCATTCTGTCACAAGAGTGCTGTAATATTCAAATCAACACACAGGGAAGATGCATTCTGTCACTAGAGTGCTTGAATTTTCAAATCAACACACGGAGAAGATGCATTCTGTCACTTGAGTGCTGGAATATTCAGATCAACACACAGGGAAGATGCATTCTGTCACAAGAGTGCTGTAATATTCAAATCAACACACAGGGAAGATGCATTCTGTTACAAGAGAGCTGAAATATTCAAATCAACACACGGGGAAGATGCATTCTGTCACTAAAGTGCGGGAATATTCAAAACAACACACAGAGAAGATGCATTTCGTCACTAGAGTGCTGGAATATTCAAATCAACACACAGGGAAGATGCATTCTGTCACTAGAGTGCTGGAATATTCAAATCAACACACAGGGAAGAGGCATTCTGTCACTAGAGTGCTGTAATATTCAAATCAACACACAGGGGAGATGCATTCTGTCTCGAGGATGCTTGAATATTCAAATCAACAAACAGGGGAGATGCATTCTGTCACTAGAGTGCTGGCATATTCAAATCAACACACAGGGAAGACGCATTCTGTCTCTAGGATGCTTGAATATTCAAATCAACACACAGGGGAGATGCATTCTGTTACTAGAGTGCTGTAATATTTAAATCAACACACAGGGAAGAAGCATTCTGTCAGTAGAGTGCTGGAATATTCAAATCAACACACAGTAGAGATGCATCCTGTCACTCGAGTGCTGGAATATTCAAATCAACACACAGCGAAGATGTATTCCTTCACTAGAGTGCTGGAATATTCAAATCAACACACAGGGAAGATGCATTCTGTCATTAGTGTGCTGTCATATTCAAATCAACACACAGGGAAGACGCCTTCTGTCTCAAGGATCCTGGAATATTCAAATCAATACACAGGGGAGATGCATTCTTTCACTCCAGTGCTGTAATATTTAAATCAACACAGAGGGAAGAAGCATTTTGTCACTAGAGTGCTGGAATATTCAAATCAACACACAAGGAAGATGCATTCTGTCATTAGAGTGCTGGAATATTCAAATCAACACACAGAGAAGATACATTCTGTCACGAGAGTGCTGGAATATTCAAATCAACACACAAGGAAGATGCATTCTGTCACTAGAGTGCTGGAATATTCAAATCAACACACAGGGAAGATGCAGTCTGTCGCTAGAGTGAAGGAATATTCAAATCAACACACAAGGAAGATGCATTCTGTCACTAGAGTGCTGGAATTTTCAAATCAACACACGGAGAAGATGCATTGTGTCACTTGAGTGCTGGAATATTCAAATCAACACACAGGGAAGATGCATTCTGTTTCAAGAGTGCTGAAATATTCAAATCAACACACGGGGAAGATGCATTTTGTCACTAAAGTGCGGGAATATTCAAAACAACACACAGGGAAGAGGCATTCAGTCACTAGAGTGCTGTAATATTCAAATCAACACAGAGGGGAAATGCATTCTGTCACTAGAGTGCCGTAATATTCAAATCAACACACAGAGAAGACGCATTTGTCAATAGATTGCTGGATTATTCAAATCAACACACAGGGTAGATACATTCTGTCACTAGAGTGCTGTAATATTTAAATCAACACACAGGGAAGATGCATTCTGTCACTAGAGTGCTGTAATATTTAAATCAACACACAGGGAAGATGCATTCTGTCACTATAGTGCGGGAATATTCAAATCAACACACAGGGAAGATGAATTCTGTCACGAGAGTGCTGGAATATTCAAATCAACACACAGGTAAGATGCATTCTGTCACTAGATTTTTGGAATATTCAAATCAACACACAGGGAAAATGGATTCTGTTACTAGAGTGCTGGAATATTCAAATCAACACACGGGGAAGATGCATTCTGTCACTTGAGTGCTGGAATATTCAAATCAACGCACAGGGAAGATGTACTCTGTCACAAGAGTGCAGGAATATTCAAATCAACACACAGGGAAGATGCAATTGTGACTAGACTGCTGGAATATTCAAATCAACACACAGGGAAGATGCATTCTTTTACTAGAGTGCTAGAATATTCAAATTAACACACGGGGAAAATGCATTCTGTCACTAAAGTGCGGAAATATTCAAATCAACACACAGAGAAGATGCATTCTGTCACTAGAGTGCTGGAATATTCAAATAAACACACAGGGAAGATGTATTCTGTCACTAGAGTGGAGGAATATTCAAATCCACACACAGGGAAGATGAATTCTGTCACTTGAGTGCTGGCATATTCAAATCAACACACAGGGAAGACGCATTCTTTCTCAAGGATGCTGGAATTTTCAAATCAACACACAGGGGAGATGCATTCTGTCACTAGAGTGCTGGAATATTCAAATCAACATACAGGGAAGATGCATTCTGTCACTGGAGTGCAGGAATATTCAAATCAACACACAGGGAAGATGCATTCTGTCACAAGAGTGCTGGCATATTCAAATCAACACACAGGGAAGATGCATTCTGTCACTGGAGTGCAGGAATATTCAAATCAACACACATGAAAGATGCATTCTGTCACGAGAGTGCTGTAATATTCACATCAACACACAGGGAAGATGCATTCTGTCTCTAGTGTGCAGGAATATTCAAATCATCACACAGAGAAGATGCATTCTGTGACTTGAGTGCTGGAATATTCAAATCAAAACACAGGGAAGATGTACTCTGTCACTAGAGTGCAGGAATATTCAAATCAACACACAGGGAAGATGTAATTGTTACTAGACTGCCGGAATATTCAAATCAACACACAGGGAAGATGCATTCTGTCACCCGAGTGCTGGAATATTAAAATCACACAGGGAAGATGCATTCTGTCACTAGAGTGCAGGAATATTCAAATCAACACACAGGGAAAATGCATTCTGTTACTAGAGTGCTGGAATATTCAAATCAACACACAGGGAAGATGCATTCTGTTACAAGAGTGCTGGGATATTCAAATCAACACACAGGGAAGATGTACTCTGTCACTAGAGTGCAGGAATATTCAAATCAACACACAGGGAAGATGCATTCTGTTACTAGAGTGCAGGAATATTCAAATCAACACACAGGGAAGATGCATTCTGTGACTAGAGTGCTGGGATATTCAAATCAACACACGGGGAAGATGCATTCCGTCACTCAAGTGCGGAAATATTCAAATCAACACAAAGGGAAGATGCATTCTGTCACTAGAGTGCTGGAATATCCAAATCAACACACAGGGAAGATGCATTCTGTCACTAGAGTGCTGGAATATTCAAATCAACACACAGGGAAGATGCATTCTGTCACAAGAGTGCTGGAATATTCAAATCAACACACAGGGAAGATGCATTCTGTCACTAGAGTGCTGGAATATTCAAATCAACACACAGGTAAGATGCATTCTGTCACTAGATTTTTGGAATATTCAAATCAACTCACAGGGAAAATGGATTATGTTACTAGAGTGCTGGAATATTCAAATCAACGCACAGGGAAGATGTACTCTGTCACAAGAGTGCAGGAATATTCAAATCAACACACAGGGAAGATGCAATTGTGACTAGACTGCTGGAATATTCAAATCAACACACAGGGAAGATGCATTCTGTCACTAGAGTGCTGGAATATTCAAATCAACACACAGGGAAGATGCATTCTGTCACAAGAGTGCTGGAATATTCAAATCAACACACAGGGAAGATGCATTCTGTCACTAGAGTGCTGGAATATTCAAATCAACACACAGGTAAGATGCATTCTGTCACTAGATTTTTGGAATATTCAAATCAACTCACAGGGAAAATGGATTATGTTACTAGAGTGCTGGAATATTCAAATCAACGCACAGGGAAGATGTACTCTGTCACAAGAGTGCAGGAATATTCAAATCAACACACAGGGAAGATGCAATTGTGACTAGACTGCTGGAATATTCAAATCAACACACAGAGAAGATGCATTCTGTCACTAGAGTGCTGGAATATTCAAATCAACACCCAAGGGAGATGCATTCTGTCTCTAGAGTGCTGGAATATTCAAATCAACACACAGGGAAGATGCATTCTGTCACTAGAGTGCTGGAATATTAAATTCAACACACAGGGAAGATGCATTCTGTCACAAGAGTGCTGGAATATTCAAATCAACACACAGGGAAGATGCATTCTGTCTCTAGAGTGCTGGAATATTCAAATCCACACACAGGGAAGATGCATTCTGTCACTAGATTTTTGGAATATTCAAATCAACTCACAGGGAAAATGGATTATGTTACTAGAGTGCTGGAATATTCAAATCAACGCACAGGGAAGATGTACTCTGTCACAAGAGTGCAGGAATATTCAAATCAACACACAGGGAAGATGCAATTGTGACTAGACTGCTGGAATATTCAAATCAACACACAGGGAAGATGCATTCTGTCACTAGAGTGCTGGAATATTCAAATCAACACACAGGGAAGATGCATTCTGTCACAAGAGTGCTGGAATATTCAAATCAACACACAGGGAAGATGCATTCTGTCACTAGAGTGCTGGAATATTCAAATCAACACACAGGTAAGATGCATTCTGTCACTAGATTTTTGGAATATTCAAATCAACTCACAGGGAAAATGGATTATGTTACTAGAGTGCTGGAATATTCAAATCAACGCACAGGGAAGATGTACTCTGTCACAAGAGTGCAGGAATATTCAAATCAACACACAGGGAAGATGCAATTGTGACTAGACTGCTGGAATATTCAAATCAACACACAGAGAAGATGCATTCTGTCACTAGAGTGCTGGAATATTCAAATCAACACCCAAGGGAGATGCATTCTGTCTCTAGAGTGCTGGAATATTCAAATCAACACACAGGGAAGATGCATTCTGTCACTATAGTGCGGGAATATTCAAATCAACACACAGGGAAGATGAATTCTGTCACGAGAGTGCTGGAATATTCAAATCAACACACAGGTAAGATGCATTCTGTCACTAGATTTTTGGAATATTCAAATCAACTCACAGGGAAAATGGATTATGTTACTAGAGTGCTGGAATATTCAAATCAACGCACAGGGAAGATGTACTCTGTCACAAGAGTGCAGGAATATTCAAATCAACACACAGGGAAGACGCAATTGTGACTAGACTGCTGGAATATTCAAATCAACACACAGGGAAGATGCATTCTGTTACTAGAGTGCTGGAATATTCAAATTAACACACGGGGAAAATGCATTCTGTCACTAAAGTGCGGAAATATTCAAATCAACACACAGAGAAGATGCATTCTGTCACTAGAGTGCTGGAATATTCAAATAAACACACAGGGAAGATGTATTCTGTCACTAGAGTGGAGGAATATTCAAATCCACACACAGGGAAGATGCATTCTGTCACTTGAGTGCTGGCATATTCAAATCAACACACAGGGAAGACGCATTCTTTCTCTAGGATGCTGGAATTTTCAAATCAACACACAGGGGAGATGCATTCTGTCACTAGAGTGCTGGAATATTCAAATCAACACACAGGGAAGATGCAATTGTGACTAGACTGCTGGAATATTCAAATCAACACACAGGGAAGATGCATTCTGTTACTAGAGTGCTGGAATATTCAAATTAACACACGGGGAAAATGCATTCTGTCACTAAAGTGCGGAAATATTCAAATCAACACACAGAGAAGATGCATTCTGTCACTAGAGTGCTGGAATATTCAAATAAACACACAGGGAAGATGTATTCTGTCACTAGAGTGGAGGAATATTCAAATCCACACACAGGGAAGATGCATTCTGTCACTTGAGTGCTGGCATATTCAAATCAACACACAGGGAAGACGCATTCTTTCTCTAGGATGCTGGAATTTTCAAATCAACACACAGGGGAGATGCATTCTGTCACTAGAGTGCTGGAATATTCAAATCAACATACAGGGAAGATGCATTCTGTCACTGGAGTGCAGGAATATTCAAATCAACACACAGGGAAGATGCATTCTGTCACTGGAGTGCAGGAATATTCAAATCAACACACATGAAAGATGCATTCTGTCACGAGAGTGCTGTAATATTCAAAACAACACACAGGGAAGATGCATTCTGTCTCTAGTGTGCAGGAATATTCAAATCAACACACAGAGAAGATGCATTCTGTCACTTGAGTGCTGGAATATTCAAATCAAAACACAGGGAAGATGTACTCTGTCACTAGAGTGCAGGAATATTCAAATCAACACAGGGAAGAGGTAATTGTGACTAGACTGCCGGAATATTCAAATCAACACACAGGGAAGATGCATTCTGTCACTAGAGTGCTGGAATATTAAAATCACACAGGGAAGATGCATTCTATCACTAGAGTGCAGGAATATTCAAATCAACACACAGGGAAGATGCATTCTGTTACTAGAGTGCTGGAATATTCAAATCAACACACAGGGAAGATGCATTCTGTTACAAGAGTGCTGGGATATTCAAATCAACACACAGGGAAGATGTACTCTGTCACTAGAGTGCAGGAATATTCAAATCAACACACAGGGAAGATGCATTCTGTTACTAGAGTGCAGGAATATTCAAATTAACACACAGGGAAGATGCATTCTGTGACTAGAGTGCTGGGATATTCAAATCAACACACGGGGAAGATGCATTCCGTCACTCAAGTGCGGAAATATTCAAATCAACACAAAGGGAAGATGCATTCTGTCACTAGAGTGCTGGAATATCCAAATCAACACACAGGGAAGATGCATTCTGTCACTAGAGTGCTGGAATATTCAAATCAACACACAGGGAAGATGCATTCTGTCACAAGAGTGCTGGAATATTCAAATCAACACACAGGGAAGATGCATTCTGTCACTAGAGTGCTGGAATATTCAAATCAACACGCAGAGAAGATGCATTCTGTCACTAGAGTGCTGGAATATTCAAATCAACACCCAAGGGAGATGCATTCTGTCTCTAGAGTGCTGGAATATTCAAATCAACACACAGGGAAGATGCATTCTGTCTCTAGAGTGCGGGAATATTCAAATCAACACACAGGGAAGATGCATTCTGTCTCTAGAGTGCTGGAATATTCAAATCAACACACAGGGAAGATGCATTCTGTTACTAGAGTGCTGGAATATTCAAATCAACACACAGGGAAGATGCATTCTGTTACAAGAGTGCTGGGATATTCAAATCAACACACAGGGAAGATGTACTCTGTCACTAGAGTGCAGGAATATTCAAATCAACACACAGGGAAGATGCATTCTGTTACTAGAGTGCTGGAATATTCAAATCAACACACAGGGAAGATGCATTCTGTTACTAGAGTGCTGGGATATTCAAATCAACACACGGGGAAGATGCATTCTGTCACTAGAGTGCTGGAATATTCAATTAAACACACAGGGAAGATGTATTCTATCACTAGAGTGCTGGCATATTCAAATCAACACACAGGGAAGACGCATTCTGTCAATAGAGTGCTGAAATATTCAAATCAAAACACAGGGGAGATGCATTCTGTCACTAGAGTGCTGGCATATTCAAATCAACACACAGGGAAGATGCATTCTGTCACAAGAGTGCTGTAATATTCAAATCAACACACAGGGAAGATGCATTCTGTTACAAGAGTGCTGAAATATTCAAATCAACACACAGGGAAGATGCATTTTGTCACTAAAGTGCGGGAATATTCAAAACAACACACAGGGAAGAGGCATTCAGTCACTAGAGTGCTGTAATATTCAAATCAACACACAGGGAAGATGCATTCTGTTACTAGAGTGCTGGAATATTCAAATCAACACACGGGGAAGATGCATTCTGTCACTTGAGTGCTGGAATATTCAAATCAACACACAGGGAAGATGTACTCTGTCACGAGAGTGCAGGAATATTCAAATCAACACACAGGGAAGATGCAATTGTTACTAGACTGCTGGAATATTCAAATCAACACACAGGGAAGATGCATTCTGTTACTAGAGTGCTGGAATATTCAAATTAACACCCGGGGAAAATGCATTCTGTCACTAAAGTGCGGAAATATTCAAAGCAACACACAGAGAAGATGCATTCTGTCACTAGAGTGCTGGAATATTCAAATAAACACACAGGGAAGATGTATTCTGTCACTAGAGTGGAGGAATATTCAAATCCACACACAGGGAAGATGCATTCTGTCACTAGAGTGCTGGCATATTCAAATCAACACACAGGGAAGACGCATTCTTTCTCTAGGATGCTGGAATATTCAAATCAACACACAGGGGAGATGCATTCTGTCACTCGAGTGCTGGAATATTCAAATCAACATACAGGGAAGATGCATTCTGTCACTAGAGTGCAGGAATATTCAAATCAACACACAGGGAAGATGCATTCTGTCACTAGAGTGCTGGCATATTCAAATCAACTCACAGGGAAGATGCATTCTGTCACTAGAGTGCAGGAATATTCAAATCAACACACAGGGAAGATGCATTCTGTCACGAGAGTGCTGGAATATTCAAATCAACACACAGGGAAGATGCATTCTGTCTCTAGTGTGCAGGAATATTCAAATCAACACACAGAGAAGATGCATTCTGTCACTTGAGTGCTGGAATATTCAAATTAAAACACAGCGAAGATGTACTCTGTCACTAGAGTGCAGGAATATTCAAATCAACACACAGGGAAGATGCAATTGTTACTAGACTGCTGGAATATTCAAATCAACACACAGGGAAGATGCATTCTGTCACGAGAGTGCTGGAATATTCAAATCACACAGGAAAGATGCATTCTGTCACTAGAGTGCAGGAATATTCAAATCAACAGACAGGGAAGATGCATTCTGTCACTAGAGTGCTGGAATATTCAAATCAACACACGGGGAAGATGCATTCTGTCACTAGAGTGCTGGAATATTCAAATCAACACCCAAGGGAGATGCATTCTGTCTCTAGATTGCTGGAATATTCAAATCAACACACAAGGAAGATGCATTCTGTCTCTAGAGTGCGGGAATATTCAAAACAACACACAGGGAGGATGCATTCTGTCTCTAGAGTGCTGGAATATTCAAATCAACACACAGGGAAGATGTACTCTGTCACTAGAGTGCAGCGATATTCAAATCAACACACAGGGAAGATGCATTCTGTTACTAGAGTGCTGGAATATTCAAATCAACACACAGGGAACATGCATTCTGTTACAAGAGTGCTAGGATATTCAAATCAACACACAGGGAAGATGTACTCTGTCACTAGAGTGCAGGAATATTCAAATCAACACACAGGGAAGATGCATTCTGTTACTAGAGTGCTGGAATATTCAAATCAACACACAGGGAAGATGCATTCTGTTACTAGAGTGCTGGGATATTCAAATCAACACACGGGGAAGATGCATTCCGTCACTCAAGTGCGGAAATATTCAAATCAACACACAGGGAAGATGCATTCTGTCACTAGAGTGCTGGAATATTCAAATCAACACACAGGGAAGATGCATTCTGTCACTAGAGTGCTGGAATATTCAAATCAACACGCAGAGAAGATGCATTCTGTCACTAGAGTGCTGGAATATTCAAATCAACACCCAAGGGAGATGCATTCTGTCACTAGAGTGCTGGAATATTCAAATCAACACACAGGGAAGATGCATTCTGTCTCTAGAGTGCGGGAATATTCAAATCAACACACAGGGAAGATGCATTCTGTCTCTAGAGTGCTGGAATATTCAAATCAACACACAGGGAAGATGTACTCTGTCACTAGAGTGCAGGAATATTCAAATCAACACACAGGGAAGATGCATTCTGTCACTAGAGTGCTGGAATATTCAAATCAACACACAGGGAAGATGCATTCTGTTACTAGAGTGCTGGGATATTCAAATCAACACACGGGGAAGATGCATTCCGTCACTCAAGTGCGGAAATATTCAAATCAACACACAGGGAAGATGTATTCTGTCACTAGAGTGCTGGAATATTCAAATAAACACACAGGGAAGATGTATTCTATCACTAGAGTGCTGGAATATTCAAATCAACACACAGGGAAGACGCATTCTGTCAATAGAGTGCTGGAATATTCAAATCAAAACACAGGGGAGATGCATTCTGTCACTAGAGTGCTGGAATATTCAAATCAACACACAGGGAAGATGCATTCTTTCTCTAGGAGTCTGGAATATTCAAATCACCACACAGGGGAGATGCATTCTGTCACTAGAGTGATGTAATATATAAATCAACACACAGGGAAGATGCATCCTGTCACTAGAGTGCTGGAATATCCAAATCAACACACAGGGAAGATGCATTCTGTCACTAGAGTGCTGTAATATTCAAATCAACACACAGGGAAGACGCATTCTGTTACGAGAGTGCTTGAATTTTCAAATCAACACACGGAGAAGATGCATTCTGTCACTTGAGTGCTGGAATATTCAGATCAACACACAGGGAAGATGTTTTCTGTCAGTAGAGTGCTGGAATATTCAACTCAACACACAGGGAAGATGCATCCTGTTACAAGAGTGCTGAAATATTCAAATCAACACACGGGGAAGATGTACTCTGTCACTAGAGTGCAGGGATATTCAAATCAACACACAGGGAAGATGCATTCTGTTACTAGAGTGCTGGAATATTCAAACCAACACACAGGGATGATGCATTCTGTTACAAGAGTGCTGGGATATTCAAATCAACACACAGGGAAGATGTATTCTGTCACTAGAGTGCAGGAATATTCAAATCCACACACAGGGAAGATGCATTCTGTCACTAGAGTGCTGGAATATCCAAATAAACACACAGGGAAGATGTATTCTATCACTAGAGTGCTGGCATATACAAATCAACACACAGGGAAGACGCATTCTGTCAATAGAGTGCTGGAATATTCAAATCAACACACAGGGGAGATGCATTCTGTCACTAGAAGGATGTAATATATAAATCAACACACAGGGAAGATGCATTCTGTCACGAGAGTGCTGGAATATCCAAATCAACACACAGGGAAGATGCATACTGTCACCAGAGTGCTGGAATATTCAAATCACCACAGGGAAGATGCATTCTGTCACTAGAGTGCTGTAATATTCAAATCAACACACAGGGAAGATGCATTCTGTTACGAGAGTGATGGAATTTTCAAATCAACACACGGAGAAGATGCATTCTGTCACTTGAGTGCTGGAATATTCAGATCAACACACAGGGAAGATGTTTTCTGTCAGTAGAGTGCTGGAATATTCAACTCAACACACAGGGAAGATGCATCCTGTTACAAGAGTGCTGAAATATTCAAATCAACACACGGGGAAGATGCATTCTGTCACTATAGTGCAAAAATATTCAAATCAACACACAGAGAAGATGCATTGTGTCACTAGAGTGCTGGAATATTCAAATCAACACATAGGGAAGATGTACTCTGCCACTAGAGTGCAAGAATATTCAAATCAACGCACAGGGTAGATGCATTCTGTCACTAGCGTGCTGTAATATTCAAATCAACACACAGGGGAGATGCATTCTGTCACTAGAGTGCAGGAATATTCAAATCAACACACGGGGAAGATGCATTCTGTCTCTAGAGTGCTGGAATATTCAAATAAACACACAGGGAAGATGTATTCTATCACTAGAGTGCTGGAATATTCAGATCAACACACAGGGAAGATGCATTCTGTCTCTAGAGTGCTGGAATATTCAAATCAACACACAGAGAAGATGCATTCTGTAACTAGAGTGCTGTGATATTCGAATCAACCCACAGGGAAGAGGCATTTTGTCACTAGAGTGCTGGAATATTCAAATAAACAAACAGAGAAGATGCATTCTGGAACTAGAGTGCTGGAATATTCTAATCAACCCACAGGAAAGATGCATTCTGTCACTAGAGTGCTGGAATATTCAAATCAACACACAGGGGAGATGCATTCTGTCACTATAGTCCTGGTATATTCAAATCAACACGCAGAGAAGATGCATTCTGTCACTTGAGTGCTGGATTATTCAAATCAACACAAAGGGGAGATGCATTCTGTCACTAGAGTGCTGTAATATTCAAATCAACACACAGGGAAGATGCATTCTGTCACTAGAGTGCTGGAATATTCAAATCAACACACAGGGAAGATGCATTCTGTCACTAGAGTGCAGGAATATTCAAATCAACACACAGGGAAGAAGCATTCTGTCACTAGAGTGCTGGAATATTCAAATCAACACACAGGGAAGATGCATTCTGTCACTTGAGTGCTGGAATATTCAAATCACACAGGGATGATGCATTCTATCACTAGAGTGCAGGAATATTCAAATCAACACACAGGGAAGATGCATTCTGTCACAAGAGTGCTGGAATATTCAAATCAACACACAGAGAAGATGCATTCTGTCACTAGAGTGCTGGAATATTCAAATCAACACCCAAGGGAGATGCATTCTGTCTCTAGAGTGCTGGAATATTCAAATCAACACAAAGGGAAGATGCATTCTGTCTCTAGAGTGCTGGAATATTCAAATCAACACAAAGGGAAGATGCATTCTGTCTCTAGAGTGCTGGGATATTCAAATCAACACACAGGGAAGATGTACTCTGTCACTAGAGTGCAGGAATATTCAAATCAACACACAGGAAAGATGCATTCTGTTACTAGAGTGCTGGAATATTCAAATCAACACACAGGGAAGATGCATTCTGTTACTAGAGTGCTGGGATATTAAAATCAACACACGGGGAAGATGCATTCCGTCACTCAAGTGCGGAAATATTCAAATCAACACACAGGGAAGATGTATTCTGTCACTAGAGTGCAGGAATATTCAAATCCACACACAGGGAAGATGCATTCTGTCACTAGAGTGCAGGAATATTCAAATAAACACACAGGGAAGATGTATTCTATCACTAGAGTGCTGGCATATTCAAATCAACACACAGGGAAGACGCATTCTGTCAATAGAGTGCTGGAATATTCAAATCAAAACAGGGGAGATGCATTCTGTCACTAGAGTGCTGGCATATTTAAATCAACACACAGGGAAGACGCATTCTGTCACTAGAGAGCTGGAATATTCAAATCAACACACAGGGAAGATGCATTCTGTCACTAGAGTTCTGGCATATTCAAATCAACACACAGGGAAGATGCATTCTGTCACTAGAGTGCTGGAATATTCAAATCAAAACACAGGGGAGATGCATTCTGTCACTAGAGTGCTGGAATATTCAAATCAACACACAGGGGAGATGCATTCTGTCACTAGAGTTCTGGCATATTCAAATCAACACACAGGGAAGACGCATTCTTTCTCTAGGATGCTGGAATATCCAAATCAACACACAGGGAAAATGCAAACTGTCACCAGAGTGCTGGAATATTCAAATCACCACAGGGAAGATGCATTCTGTCACTAGAGTGCTGTAATATTCAAATCAACACACAGAGAAGATGCATTCTGTCACGAGAGTGCTGGAATATCCAAATCAACACACAGGGAAGATGCATTCTGTCACAAGAGTGCTGTAATATTCAAATCAACACACAGGGAAGATGCATTCTGTCACCAGAGTGCTGGAATATTCAAATCACCACAGGGAAGATGCATTCTGTCATTAGAGTGATGTTTTTTCAAATCAACACACAGCGAAGATGGATTCTGTTACGAGAGTGCTTGAATTTTCAAATCAACACACGGAGAAGATGCATTCTGTCACTAGAGTGCTGGCATATTCAAAACAACACACAGGGAAGACGCATTCTGTCTCTAGGATGCTGTAATATTTAAATCAACACACAGGGGAGACGCATTCTGTCTCTAGGATGCTGGAATATTCAAATCAACACACAGGGGAGATGCATGCTGTCACTAGAGTGCTGTAATATTTAAATCAACACACAGGGAAGATGCATTCTGTCACTAGAGTGCCGGAATATTCAAATCAACACACAACGAAGATGCATTCTGTCACTAGAGTGCTGGAATTTTCAAATCAACACACAACGAAGAGGCATTCTGTCACGAGAGTGCTGGAATATTCAAATCAACACACAGGGAATACGCATTCTGTCACTAGAGTGCTATAATATTTAAATCAACACACAGGGAAGATGCATTCTGTCACTAGAGTGCTGGCATATTCAAATCAACACACAGGGAAGACGCAAACTGTCTCAAGGATGCTGGAATATTCAAATCAACACACAGTGGAGATGCATTCTTTCACAAGAGTGCTGTAATATTTAAATCAACACACAGGGAAGATGCATTCTGTCACTAGAGTGCTGTTATATTCACATCAACACACAGGGAAGATGTATAATGTCACTAGACTGCTGGAATATTCAAATCAACACACAGAGAAGATATATTCTGTCACTAGAGTGCTGGAATATTCAAATCAACACACAGGGAAGATGTATAATGTCACTCGAGTGCTGGAATATTCAAATCAACACACAGGGAAGATGCATTCTGTAACTTGAGTGCGGGAATATTCGAATCAACACACAGAGAAGATGCATTCTATCACTAGAGTGCTGGAATATTCAGATCAACACACAGGGAAGATGTATAATGTCACTAGAGTGCTGGAATATTCAAATCAACACACAGGGAAGATGCATTCTGTAACTTGAGTGCGGGAATATTCTAATCAACACACAGAGAAGATGCATTCTATCACAAGAGTGCTGGAATATTCAGATCAACACACAGGGAAGATGCATTCTGTCTCTAGAGTGCTGGAATATTCAAATCAACACACAGAGAAGATGCATTCTGTAACTAGAGTGCTGTGATATTCGAATCAACCCACAGGGAAGAGGCATTTTGTCACTAGGGTGCTGGAATATTCAAATAAACAAACAGAGAAGATGCATTCTGTAACTTGAGTGCGGGAATATTCGAATCAACACACAGAGAAGATGCATTCTATCACTAGAGTGCTGGAATATTCAGATCAACACACAGGGAAGATGCATTCTGTCTCTAGAGTGCTGGAATATTCAAATCAACACACAGAGAAGATGCATTCTGTAACTAGAGTGCTGTGATATTCGAATCAACCCACAGGGAAGAGGCATTTTGTCACTAGGGTGCTGGAATATTCAAATAAACAAACAGAGAAGATGCATTCTGTAACTTGAGTGCGGGAATATTCGAATCAACACACAGAGAAGATGCATTCTATCACTAGAGTGCTGGAATATTCAGATCAACACACAGAGAAGATGCATTCTGTAACTAGAGTGCTGTGATATTCGAATCAACCCACAGGGAAGAGGCATTTTGTCACTAGAGTGCTGGAATATTCAAATAAACAAACAGAGAAGATGCATTCTGGAACTAGAGTGCTGGAATATTCTAATCAACCCACAGGAAAGATGCATTCTGTCACTAGAGTGCTGGAATATTCAAATCAACACACAGGGGAGATGCATTCTGTCACTATAGTCCTGGTATATTCAAATCAACACGCAGGGAAGATGTACTCTGTCACTAGAGTGCAGGAATATTCAAATCAACACACAGGGAAGATGCATTCTGTTACTAGAGTGCTGGAATATTCAAATCAACACACAGGGAAGATGCATTCTGTTACTAGAGTGCTGGGATATTAAAATCAACACACGGGGAAGATGCATTCCGTCACTCAAGTGCGGAAATATTCAAATCAACACACAGGGAAGATGTATTCTGTCACTAGAGTGCAGGAATATTCAAATCCACACACAGGGAAGATGCATTCTGTCACTAGAGTGCTGGAATATTCAAATAAACACACAGGGAAGATGTATTCTATCACTAGAGTGCTGGCATATTCAAATCAACACACAGGGAAGACGCATTCTGTCAATAGAGTGCTGGAATATTCAAATCAAAACAGGGGAGATGCATTCTGTCACTAGAGTGCTGGCATATTTAAATCAACACACAGGGAAGACGCATTCTGTCACTAGAGTGCTGGAATATTCAAATCAAAACACAGGGGAGATGCATTCTGTCACTAGAGTGCTGGAATATTCAAATCAACACACAGGGGAGATGCATTCTGTCACTAGAGTTCTGGCATATTCAAATCAACACACAGGGAAGATGCATTCTGTCACTAGAGTGCTGGAATATTCAAAACAAAACACAGGGGAGATGCATTCTGTCACTAGAGTGCTGGAATATTCAAATCAACACACAGGGGAGATGCATTCTGTCACTAGAGTTCTGGCATATTCAAATCAACACACAGGGAAGATGCATTCTGTCACTAGAGTGCTGGAATATTCAAATCAACACACAGGGAAGATGCATTCTGTTACAAGAGTGCTGGGATATTCAAATCAACACACAGGGAAGACGCATTCTGTCACTAGAGTGCTGGAATATTCAAATCAAAACACAGGGGAGATGCATTCTGTCACTAGAGTGCTGGCATATTCAAATCAACACACAGGGAAGATGCATTCTGTCATTACAGTACTGTAATATTAAAATCAACACACAGGGAAGACGCATTCTTTCTCTAGGATGCTGGAATATCCAAATCAACACACAGGGAAAATGCAAACTGTCACCAGAGTGCTGGAATATTCAAATCACCACAGGGAAGATGCATTCTGTCACTAGAGTGCTGTAATATTCAAATCAACACACAGAGAAGATGCATTCTGTCACTAGAGTGCTGGAATATCCAAATCAACACACAGGGAAGATGCATTCTGTCACTAGAGTGCTGTAATATTCAAATCAACACACAGGGAAGATGCATTCTGTCACCAGAGTGCTGGAATATTCAAATCACCACAGGGAAGATGCATTCTGTCATTAGAGTGATGTTATATTCAAATCAACACACAGGGAAGATGCATTCTGTTACGAGAGTGCTTGAATTTTCAAATCAACACACGGAGAAGATGCATTCTGTCACTAGAGTGCTGTAATATTCAAATCAACACACAGGGAAGATGCATTCTGTCACTAGAGTGCTGGAATTTTCAAATCAACACACAACGAAGAGGCATTCTGTCACGAGAGTGCTGGAATATTCAAATCAACACACAGGGAATACGCATTCTGTCACTAGAGTGCTATAATATTTAAATCAACACACAGGGAAGATGCATTCTGTCACTAGAGTGCTGGCATATTCAAATCAACACACAGGGAAGACGCAAACTGTCTCAAGGATGCTGGAATATTCAAATCAACACACAGTGGAGATGCATTCTTTCACAAGAATGCTGTAATATTTAAATCAACACACAGGAAAGATGCATTCTGTCACTAGAGTGCTGTTATATTCACATCAACACACAGGGAAGATGTATAATGTCACTCGACTGCTGGAATATTCAAATCAACACACAGAGAAGATATATTCTGTCACTAGAGTGCTGGAATATTCAAATCAACACACAGGGAAGATGTATAATGTCACTAGAGTGCTGGAATATTCAAATCAACACACAGGGAAGATGCATTCTGTAACTTGAGTGCGGGAATATTCGAATCAACACACAGAGAAGATGCGTTCTGTCAGTAGAGTGCTGGAATATTCAAATCAAAACACAGGGAAGATGTATTCCGTCACTAGAGTGCAGGAATATTTAAAAATCAACACACAGGGAAGACGCATTCTGTCACTGGAGTGATTTAATATATAAATCAACACACAGGGAAGATGCATTCTGTCACTAAAGTGCTAAAGTATTCAAATCAACACACAGGGAAGATGCATTCTGTCACCGGAGTGCTAGAATATTCAAATCAACACACAGGGAAGATGCATTCTGTCACTAGAGTGCTGGAATATTCAAATCACCACAGGGAAGATGCATTCTGTCACTTGAGTGCTGTAATATTCAAATAAACACACAGGGAAGATGTATTCTATCACTAGAGTGCTGGCATATTCAAATCAACACTCAGGGAAGACGCATTCTGACACTAGAGTGCTGGAATATTCAAATCAAAACACAGGGGAGATGCATTCTGTCACTAGAGTGCTGGCATATTCAAATCAACACACAGGGAAGACGCATTCTTTCTCTAGGATGCTGGAATATTCAAATTAACACACAGGGGAGATGCATTCTGTCACTAGTGTGCTGGAATATTCAAATCAACACACAGGGAAGATGCATTCTTTCTCTAGGATGCTGGAATATCCAAATCAACACACAGGGAAGATGCATACTGTCACCAGAGTGCTGGAATATTCAAATCACCACAGGGAAGATGCATTCTGTCACTTGAGTGCTGTAATATTCAAATCAACACACAGGGAAGATGCATTCTGTTACGAGAGTGCTTGAATTTTCAAATCAACACACAGAGAAGATGCATTCTGTCTCTTGAGTGCTGGAATATTCAGATGAACACACGAAAAGATATTTTCTGTCAGTAGAGTGCTGGAATATTCAAATCAACACACAGGGAAGATGCATCCTGTTACAAGAGTGCTGAAATATTCAAATCAACACACGGGGAAGATGCATTCTGTCACTAAAGTGCGAAAATATTTAAATCAACACACAGAGAAGATGCATTCTGTCACTAGAGTGCTGGAATATTCAAATCAACACACAGGGAAGATGTACTCTGCCACTAGAGTGCAGGAATATTCAAATCAACGCACAGGGGAGATGCATTCTGTCACTACAGTGCTGAAATATTTAAATCAACACACAGGGAAGATGCATTCTGTCACTAGAGTGCTGGAATATTCAAATTAACACACAGGGAAGATGCATTCTGTCACTAGAGGGCTGGAATATTCAAATCAACACACAGGGAAGAGGCATTCTGTCACTAAAGTGCTGTAATATTCAAATTAACACACAGGGGAGATGCATTCTGTCTGGAGAGTGCTGTAATATTTAAATCAACACACAGGGAAGATGCATTCTGTCACAAGAGTGCTGGAATATTCAAATCAACACACAGAGAAGATGCAATCTGTTACTAGGGTGCTGGAATCTTCAAATCAACACACAGGGAAGATGCAATCTGTAACTAGGGTGCTGGAATATTCAAATAAACACACAGGGAAGATGTATTCTATCACAAGAGTGCTGGCATATTCAAATCAACACTCAGGGAAGACGCATTCTGTCACTAGAGTGCTGGAATATTCAAATCAAAACACAGGGGAGATGCATTCTGTCACTAGAGTGCTGGCATATTCAAATCAACACACAGGGAAGACGCATTCTTTCTCTAGGATGCTGGAATATTCAAATCAACACACAGGGGAGATGCATTCTGTCACGGGAGTGCTGGTATATTCAAATCAACACACAGGGAAGATGCATTCTGTCAATAAAGTGCTGGCATATTCAAATCAACACACAGGGAAGACGCAAACTGTCTCAAGGATGCTGGAATATTCAAATCAACACACAGTGGAGATGCATTCTTTCACAAGAGTGCTGTAATATTTAAATCAACACACAGGAAAGATGCATTCTGTCACTTGAGTGCTGTTATATTCACATCAACACACAGGGAAGATGTATAATGTCACTCGACTGCTGGAATATTCAAATCAACACACAGAGAAGATATATTCTGTCACTAGAGTGCTGGAATATTCAAATCAACACACAGGGAAGATGTATAATGTCACTAGAGTGCTGGAATATTCAAATCAACACACAGGGAAGATGCATTCTGTAACTTGAGTGCTGGAATATTCGAATCAACACACAGAGAAGATGCATTCTGTCAGTAGAGTGCTGGAATATTCAAATCAAAACACAGGGAAGATGTATTCCGTCACTAGAGTGCAGGAATATTTAAAAATCAACACACAGGGAAGACGCATTCTGTCACTGGAGTGATTTAATAGATAAATCAACACACAGGGAAGATGCATTCTGTCACTAAAGTGCTGGAGTATTCAAATCAACACACAGGGAAGATGCATTCTGTCACCGGAGTGCTAGAATATTCAAATCAACACACAGGGAAGATGCATTCTGTCACTAGAGTGCCTGAATATTCAAATAAACACACAGGGAAGATGTATTCTATCACTAGAGTGCTGGCATATTCAAATCAACACTCAGGGAAGACGCATTCTGTCACTAGAGTGCTGGAATATTCAAATCAAAACACAGGGGAGATGCATTCTGTCACTAGAGTGCTGGCATATTCAAATCAACACACAGGGAAGACGCATTCTTTCTCTAGGATGCTGGAATATCCAAATCAACACACAGGGAAGATGCATACTGTCACCAGAGTGCTGGAATATTCAAATCACCACAGGGAAGATGCATTCTGTCACTTGAGTGCTGTAATATTCAAATCAACACACAGGGAAGATGCATTCTGTTACGAGAGTGCTTGAATTTTCAAATCAACACACAGAGAAGATGCATTCTGTCTCTTGAGTGCTGGAATATTCAGATGAACACACGCGGAAGATGCATTCTGTCACTAAAGTGCGAAAATATTTAAATCAACACACAGAGAAGATGCATTCTGTCACTAGAGTGCTGGAATTTTCAAATCAACACACAGGGAAGATGTGCTCTGCCACTAGAGTGCAGGAATATTCAAATCAACGCACAGGGGAGATGCATTCTGTCACTACAGTGCTGAAATATTTAAATCAACACACAGGGAAGATGCATTCTGTCACTAGAGTGCTGGAATATTCAAATTAACACACAGGGAAGATGCATTCTGTCACTAGAGGGCTGGAATTTTCAAATCAACACACAGGGAAGAGGCATTCTGTCACTAGAGTGCTGTTATATTCAAATTAACACACAGGGGAGATGCATTCTGTCAGTAGAGTGCTGGAGTATTCAAATCAACACACAGGGAAGATGCATCCTGTTACAAGAGTGCTGAAATATTCAAATCAACACACGCGGAAGATGCATTCTGTCACTAAAGTGCGAAAATATTTAAATCAACACACAGAGAAGATGCATTCTGTCACTAGAGTGCTGGAATATTCAAATCAACACACAGGGAAGATGTACTCTGCCACTAGAGTGCAGGAATATTCAAATCAACGCACAGGGGAGATGCATTCTGTCACTACAGTGCTGAAATATTTAAATCAACACACAGGGAAGATGCATTCTGTCACTAGAGTGCTGGAATATTCAAATTAACACACAGGGAAGATGCATTCTGTCACTAGAGGGCTGGAATATTCAAATCAACACACAGGGAAGAGGCATTCTGTCACTAGAGTGCTGTTATATTCAAATTAACACACAGGGGAGATGCATTCTGTCTTTAGAGTGCTGTAATATTTAAATCAACACACAGGGAAGATGCATTCTGTCACAAGAGTGCTGGAATATTCAAATCAACACACAGAGAAGATGCAATCTGTTACTAGGGTGCTGGAATCTTCAAATCAACACACAGGGAAGATGCAATCTGTTACTAGGGTGCTGGAATATTCAAATCAACACACAGGGGAGATGCATTCTGTCACTAGAGTTCTGGCATATTCAAATCAACACACAGGGAAGATGCATTCTGTCACTAGAGTGCTGGAATATTCAAATCAACACACAGGGAAGATGCATTCTGTCACTAGAGTGCTGGAATATTCAAATAAACACACAGGGAAGATGAATTCTGTCATTACAGTGCTGTAATATTCAAATCAACAAACAGGGGAGATGCATTCTGTCACGAGAGTGCTATAATATTTAAATCAACACGCAGGGAAGATGCATTCTGTCACTAGAGTGCTGGAATTTTCAAATCAAAACACAGGGAAGATGCATTCTGTCACTTGAGTGCTGGAATATTCAAATCAACACACAAGGAAGATGCATTCTGTCACTAGAGTGCTGGAATATTCAAATCAAAACACAGGGAAGATGTATTCTGTCACTAGAGTGCAGGAATATTTAAAAATCAACACACAGGGAAGACGCATTCTGTCACTGAAGTGATTTAATATATAAATCAACACACAGGGAAGATGCATTCTGTCACTAAAGTGCTGGAGGATTCAAATCAACACACAGGGAAGATGCATTCTGTCACCAGAGTGCTAGAATATTCAAATCAACAAACAGGGAAGATGCATTCTGTCACTAGAGTGCTGGAATATTCAAATCAACACACAGGGAAGATGCATTCTGTCACAAACGTGCGGGAATATTCAAATCAACAGAGAAAGAAGATGCATTCTGTCACTAGAGAGCTGGAATATTCAAATAAACACACAGCGAAGATGCATTCTGTCACTACAGTGCTGTAATATTCAAATCAACAAACAGGGGAGATGCATTCTGTCACTACAGTGCTGTCATATTTAAATCAACACACATGGAAGATGCATTCTGTCACTAGAGTGCTGGCATATTCAAATCAACACACAGGGAAGACGCATTCTGTCTCTAGGATGCTGGAATATTCAAATCAACACACAGGGGAGATGCATTCTGTCACGAGAGTGCTGTAATATTTAAATCAACACACAGGGAAGATGCATTCTGCCACTAGAGTGCTGTTATATTTAAATCAACACACAGGGAAGATGCATTCTGTCACTAGAGTGCCGAAATATTCAAATCAACACATAACGAAGATGCATTCTGTCACTAGAGTGCTGGAATTTTCAAATCAACACACAATGAAGATGCATACTGTCACTAGAGTGCTGGAATATTCAAATCAACACACAGGGAAGATGCATTCTGTCACTAGAGTGCTAGAATATTCAAATCAACACACAGGGAATACGCATTCTGTCACTAGAGTGCTATAATATTTAAATCAACACACAGGGAAGATGCATTCTGTCACTAGAGTGCTGGAATATCCAAATCAACACACATGGAAGATACATTCTCTCACTAGTGTGCTGGCATATTCAAATCAACACACAGGGAAGACGCATTCTGTCTCTAGGATGCTGGAATATTCAAATCAACACACAGGGGAGATGCATTCTGTCACTAGAGTGCTGTAATATTTAAATCAACACACAGGGAAGATGCATTCTGTCACTAGAGTGCTGGCATATTCAAATCAACACACAAGGAAGACGCATTCTGTCTCTAGGATGCTGGAATATTCAAATCAACACACAGGGGAGATGCATGCTGTCACTAGAGTGCTGTAATATTTAAATCAACACAAAGGGAAGATGCATTCTGTCACTAGAGTGCCGGAATATTCAAATCAACACACAGGGAAGATGCATTCTGTCACTAGAGTGCTGGAATTTTCAAATCAACACACAACGAAGAGGCATTCTGTCACTAGAGTGCTGGAATATTCAAATCAACACACATGGAATACGCATTCTGTCACGAGAGTGCTATAATATTTAAATCAACCCACAGGGAAGATGCATTCGGTCATTAGAGTGCTGGAATATTCAAATCAACACACATGGAAGATGCATTCTGTCACTAGTGTGCTGGCATATTCAAATCAACACACAGGGAAGACGCAAACTGTCTCAAGGATGCTGGAATATTCAAATCAACACACAGGGGAGATGCATTCTTTCACTAGAGTGCTGTAATATTTAAATCAACACACAGGGAAGATGCATTCTGTTACTACAGTGCTTGAATTTTCAAATCAACACACGGAGAAGATGCATTCTGTCACTAAAGTGCGGGATTATTCAAAACAACACACAGAGAATTTGCATTCTGTCTCTAGAATGCTGGAATATTCAAATCAACACACAGGGGAGATGCATTCTGTCACTAGAGTGCTGTTATATTTAAATCAACACACAGGGAAAATGCATTCTGTCACTAGAGTGCTAGAATATTTAAATCAACACACAGGGAATACGCATTCTGTCACTAGAGTGCTATAATAATTAAATAAACACACAACGAAGATGCATTCTGTCACAAGAGTGCAGGAATATTCAAATCAACACACAGGGAAGATGCATTCTGTCACTAGAGTGCTGTCATATTTAAATCATCACACAGGGAAGATGCATTCTGTCACTAGAGTGCTGGAATTTTCAAATCAACACACAACGAAGAGTCATTCTGTCAGTAGAGTGCTGGAATATTCAAATCAACACACAGGGAATACGCATTCTGTCACTAGAGTGCTGGAATATTCAAATCAAAACACAGGGAAGATGTATTCTGTCACTAGAGTGCAGGATTATTTAAAAATCAACACACAGGGAAGACGCATTCTGTCACTGAAGTGATTTAATATATAAATCAACACACAGGGAAGATGAATTCTGTCATTACAGTGCTGTAATATTCAAATCAACAAACAGGGGAGATGCATTCTGTCACTAGAGTGCTGTAATATTTAAATCAACACGCAGGGAAGATGCATTCTGTCACTAGAGTGCTGGAATATTCAAATCAACACCCAAGGGAGATGCATTCTGTCTCTAGAGTGCTGGAATATTCAAATCAACACAAAGGGAAGATGCATTCTGTCTCCAGAGTGCTGGAATATTCAAATCAACACACAGGGAAGATGCATTCTGTTACAAGAGTGCTGGGATATTCAAATCAACACACAGGGAAGATGTACTCTGTCACTAGAGTGCAGGAATATTCAAATCAACACACAGGAAAGATGCATTCTGTTACTAGAGTGCTAGGATATTCAAATCAACACACAGGGAAGATGTATTCTGTCACTAGAGTGGAGGAATATTCAAATCCACACACAGGGAAGATGAATTCTGTCACTTGAGTGCTGGCATATTCAAATCAACACACAGGGAAGACGCATTCTTTCTCAAGGATGCTGGAATTTTCAAATCAACACACAGGGGAGATGCATTCTGTCACTAGAGTGCTGGAATATTCAAATCAACATACAGGGAAGATGCATTCTGTCACTGGAGTGCAGGAATATTCCGATCAACACACAGGGAAGATGCATTCTAATGCATCAATTTTATATAGCGCTTTTTTGGACACTCAAAGACGCTTTACAATGGAGGCATTATTCATTCACACTCTGATGGTGGTAAACTACGTTTTTTGTAGCCACAGCTGCCCTGGGGCAGACTGACGGAAGCGTGGCTGCCAGTATGCGCCTACGGCACCTCCGACCACCACCAAACATTCACACACAGCCATACAGGAGGGAGATAGGTTCCTATATTGCATGTTTTGGATGGGTGGGGGAAACCGGAGTACCCGGAGGAAACCCACGCGAACACGGGGAGAACATGCAAACTCCACACAGAAAGGCCCCAGGCCAGATTCGAACCCACGGCCTTCTTGCTGTGAGGCAGTAGTGCTAACCACTATGCCACCATGCCGCCACAGGGAAGATGTATTCTGTCACTAGAGTGCTGGAATTTTCAAATCAACACACAACGAAGAGTCATTCTGTCAGTAGAGTGCTGGAGTATTCAAATCAACACACAGGGAATACGCATTCTGTCACTAGAGTGCTATAATATTTAAATCAACACACAGGGAAGATGCATTCTGTCACTAGAGTGCTGGAATATTCAAATCAAAACACAGGGAAGATGCATTCTGTCACTAGAGTGCTGGAATATTCAAATCAACACACAGGGAAGATGCATTCTGTCACTAGAGTGCTGGAATATTCAAATCAAAACACAGGGAAGATGTATTCTGTCACTAGAGTGCAGGAATATTTAAAAATCAACACACAGGGAAGACGCATTCTGTCACTGAAGTGATTTAATATATAAATCAACACACAGGGAAGATGCATTCTGTCACTAAAGTGCTGGAGTATTCAAATCAACACACAGGGAAGATGCATTCTGTCACCAGAGTGCTAGAATATTCAAATCAACAAACAGGGAAGATGCATTCTGTCACTTGAGTGCTGGAATATTCAAATAAACACACAGGGAAGATGAATTCTGTCACCAGAGTGCTAGAATATTCAAATCAACAAACAGGGAAGATGCATTCTGTCACTAGAGTGCTGGAATATTCAAATCAACACACAGGGAAGATGCATTCTGTCACTAGAGTGCTGGAAAATTCAAATAAACACACAGGGAAGATGAATTCTGTCATTACAGTGCTGTAATATTCAAATCAACAAACAGGGGAGATGCATTCTGTCACTAGAGTGCTGTAATATTTAAATCAACACACAGGGAAGATGCATTCTGTCACTAGAGTGCTGGAATTTTCAAATCAACACACAACGAAGAGTCATTCTGTCAGTAGAGTGCTGGAATATTCAAATCAACACACAGGGAATACGCATTCTGTCACTAGTGTATAATATTTAAATCAACACACAGGGAAGATGCATTCTGTCACTAGAGTGCAGGAATATTTAAAAATCAACACACAGGGAAGACGCATTCTGTCACTGAAGTGATTTAATATCTAAATCAACACACAGGGAAGATGCATTCTGTCACTAAAGTGCTGGAGTATTCAAATCAACACACAGGGAAGATGCATTCTGTCACCAGAGTGCTAGAATATTCAAATCAACAAACAGGGAAGATGCATTCTGTCACTAGAGTGCTGGAATATTCAAATCAACACACAGGGAAGATGCATTCTGTCACTAAAGTGCCGGAGTATTCAAATCAACACACAGGGAAGATGCATTCTGTCACCAGAGTGCTAGAAAATTCAAATCAACAAACAGGGAAGATGCATTCTGTCACTAGAGTGCTGGAATATTCAAATCAACACACAGGGAAGATGCATTCTGTCCCAAACGTGCGGGAATATTCAAATCAACAGAGAAAGAAGATGCATTCTGTCATTAGAGAGCTGGAATATTCAAATCAAAACACAGGGAAGATGTATTCTGTCAGTAGAGTGCAGGAATATTTAAATCAACACACAAGGAAGATGTATTCGGTTACAAGAGTGCTGGAATATTCAAATCAACACACAGAGAAGATGCATTCTGTCACTAGAGGGCTGCAATATTCAAATCAACACACAGGGAAGATGCATTCTGTCACTAGAGTGCTGTAATATTCAAATCAACACACAGGGAAGATGCATTCTGTCACTAGAGTGCTGTAATATTTAAATCAACACACAGGGAAGATGCATTCTGTCACTAGAGTGCTGGAATATTCAAATCAACAGACAGGGAAGATGCATTCTGTCACTAGAGTGCTGGAATATTCAAATCAACACACAGGGAAGATGCATTCTGTCACTAAAGTGCGGGAATATTCAAATAAACACACAACGAACATGCATTCTGTCATTAGAGTGCTGGAATATTCCAATCAACACACAGGGAAGATGCATTCTGTCTCTAGAGTGCTAGAATATTAAAATCAACACACAGGGAATACGCATTCTGTCACGAGAGTGCTATAATATTCAAATCAACACACAACGAAGATGCATTCTGTCACTAGAGTGCTGGAATATTCAAATCAACACACATGGAAGATACATTCTCTCACTAGTGTGCTGGCATATTCAAATCAACACACAGGGAAGACGCATTCTGTCTCAAGGATGCTGGAATATTCAAATAAACACACAGGGGAGATGCATTCTTTCACTAGAGTGCTGTAATATTTAAATCAACACACAGGGAAGATGCATTCTGTCACTAGAGTGCTGTAATATTCAAATCAACACACCGAGAAGATACATTCTGTCACTAGAGTGCTGGAATATTCAAATCAACACACAGAGAAGATGCATAATGTCATTAGAGTGCTGGAATATTCAAATCAACACACAGGGAAGATGCATTCTGTCACTAGAGTGCTGTAATAATCAAATCAACACACAGGGAAGATGCATTCTGTCACTAGAGTGCTGTCATAATCAAATCAACACACAGGGAAGATGCATTCTGTCACTAGAGTGCTGGAATATTCAAATCAACAAACAGGGAAGATGCATTCTGTCACTAGAGTGCTGGAATATTCGAATCAACACACAGGGAAGATGCATTCTGTCACAAGAGTGCTGGAATATTCAAATCAACACACAGGGAAGATGCATTCTGTCACTAGAGTGCTGGAATATTCCAATCAACACACAGGGAAGATGGATTCTGTCACAAGAGTGTTGGAATATTAAAATCAACACACAGGGAAGATGCATCCTGTCACTAGAGTGCGGGAATATTCAAAAAAACACACAGAGAAGATGCATTCTGTCACTTTAGTGCTGGAATATTCAGATCAACACACAGGGAAGATGTATTCTGTCAGTAGAGTGCAGGAATATTTAAATCAACACACAAGGAAGATGTATTCGGTTACAAGAGTGCTGGAATATTCAAATCAACACACAGAGATGATGCATTCTGTCACTAGAGTGCTGGAATATTCAAATCAACACACAGGGAAGATGCATTCTGTCACTAGAGTGCTGTAATATTCAAATCAACACACAGGGAAGATGCATTCTGTCACTAGAGTGCTGTAATATTGAAATCAACACACAGGGAAGATGCATCCTGTCACTAAAGTGCTGGAATATTCAAATCAACAGACAGGGAAGATGCATTCTGTGACTAGAGTGCTGGAATATTCAAATCAACACACAGGGAAGATGCATTCTGTCACTAGAGTGCTGGAATATTCAAATCAACACACAGGGAAGAAGCATTCTGTCACGAGAGTGCTGGAATATTCAAATCAACATACAGGGAAGATGCAGTCTGTCACAAGAGTGATGGAATATTCAAATCAACAAACAGGGAAGATTCAGTCTGTCACTTGAGTGCTGGAATATTCAAATAAACACACAGGGAAGATGCATTCTGTCACTAAAGTGCCGGAGTATTCAAATCAACACACAGGGAAGATGCATTCTGTCACCAGAGTGCTAGAATATTCAAATCAACAAACAGGGAAGATGCATTCTGTCACTAGAGTGCTGGAATATTCAAATCAACACACAGGGAAGATGCATTCTGTCACAAACGTGCGGGAATATTCAAATCAACAGAGAAAGAAGATGCATTCTGTCATTAGAGAGCTGGAATATTCAAATCAAAACACAGGGAAGATGTATTCTGTCAGTAGAGTGCAGGAATATTTAAATCAACACACAAGGAAGATGTATTCGGTTACAAGAGTGCTGGAATATTCAAATCAACACACAGAGAAGATGCATTCTGTCACTAGAGGGCTGCAATATTCAAATCAACACACAGGGAAGATGCATTCTGTCACTAGAGTGCTGTAATATTCAAATCAACACACAGGGAAGATGCATTCTGTCACTAGAGTGCTGTAATATTTAAATCAACACACAGGGAAGATGCATTCTGTCACTAGAGTGCTGGAATATTCAAATCAACAGACAGGGAAGATGCATTCTGTCACTAGAGTGCTGGAATATTCAAATCAACACACAGGGAAGATGCATTCTGTCACTAAAGTGCGGGAATATTCAAATAAACACACAACGAACATGCATTCTGTCATTAGAGTGCTGGAATATTCAAATCAACACACAGGGAAGATTCAGTCTGTCACCAGAGTGCTAGAATATTCAAATCAACACACAGAGAAGATGCATTCTGTCACTAGAGGGCTGCAATATTCAAATCAACACACAGGGAAGATGCATTCTGTCACTAGAGTGCTGTAATATTCAAATCAACACACAGGGAAGATGCATTCTGTCACTAGAGTGCTGTAATATTTAAATCAACACACAGGGAAGATGCATTCTGTCACTAGAGTGCTGGAATATTCAAATCAACAGACAGGGAAGATGCATTCTGTCACTAGAGTGCTGGAATATTCAAATCAACACACAGGGAAGATGCATTCTGTCACTAAAGTGCGGGAATATTCAAATAAACACACAACGAACATGCATTCTGTCATTAGAGTGCTGGAATATTCAAATCAACACACAGGGAAGATGCATTCTGTCTCTAGAGTGCTAGAATATTAAAATCAACACACAGGGAATACGCATTCTGTCACGAGAGTGCTATAATATTCAAATCAACACACAACGAAGATGCATTCTGTCACTAGAGTGCTGGAATATTCAAATCAACACACATGGAAGATACATTCTCTCACTAGTGTGCTGGCATATTCAAATCAACACACAGGGAAGACGCATTCTGTCTCAAGGATGCTGGAATATTCAAATAAACACACAGGGGAGATGCATTCTTTCACTAGAGTGCTGTAATATTTAAATCAACACACAGGGAAGATGCATTCTGTCACTAGAGTGCTGTAATATTCAAATCAACACACCGAGAAGATACATTCTGTCACTAGAGTGCTGGAATATTCAAATCAACACACAGGGAAGATGTATAATGTCACGAGACTGCTGGAATATTCAAATCAACACACAGAGAAGATATATTCTGTCACTAGAGTGCTGGAATATTCAAATCAACACACAGAGAAGATGCATAATGTCATTAGAGTGCTGGAATATTCAAATCAACACACAGGGAAGATGCATTCTGTCACTAGAGTGCTGTAATAATCAAATCAACACACAGGGAAGATGCATTCTGTCACTAGAGTGCTGTCATAATCAAATCAACACACAGGGAAGATGCATTCTGTCACTAGAGTGCTGGAATATTCAAATCAACAAACAGGGAAGATGCATTCTGTCACTAGAGTCCTGGAATATTCGAATCAACACACAGGGAAGATGCATTCTGTCACAAGAGTGCTGGAATATTCAAATCAACACACAGGGAAGATGCATTCTGTCACTAGAGTGCTGGAATATTCCAATCAACACACAGGGAAGATGGATTCTGTCACAAGAGTGTTGGAATATTAAAATCAACACACAGGGAAGATGCATCCTGTCACTAGAGTGCGGGAATATTCAAAAAAACACACAGAGAAGATGCATTCTGTCACTTTAGTGCTGGAATATTCAGATCAACACACAGGGAAGATGTATTCTGTCAGTAGAGTGCAGGAATATTTAAATCAACACACAAGGAAGATGTATTCGGTTACAAGAGTGCTGGAATATTCAAATCAACACACAGAGATGATGCATTCTGTCACTAGAGTGCTGGAATATTCAAATCAACACACAGGGAAGATGCATTCTGTCACTAGAGTGCTGTAATATTCAAATCAACACACAGGGAAGATGCATTCTGTCACTAGAGTGCTGTAATATTGAAATCAACACACAGGGAAGATGCATCCTGTCACTAAAGTGCTGGAATATTCAAATCAACAGACAGGGAAGATGCATTCTGTGACTAGAGTGCTGGAATATTCAAATCAACACACAGGGAAGATGCATTCTGTCACTAGAGTGCTGGAATATTCAAATCAACACACAGGGAAGAAGCATTCTGTCACGAGAGTGCTGGAATATTCAAATCAACATACAGGGAAGATGCAGTCTGTCACAAGAGTGATGGAATATTCAAATCAACAAACAGGGAAGATTCAGTCTGTCACTTGAGTGCTGGAATATTCAAATAAACACACAGGGAAGATGCATTCTGTCACTAAAGTGCCGGAGTATTCAAATCAACACACAGGGAAGATGCATTCTGTCACCAGAGTGCTAGAATATTCAAATCAACAAACAGGGAAGATGCATTCTGTCACTAGAGTGCTGGAATATTCAAATCAACACACAGGGAAGATGCATTCTGTCACAAACGTGCGGGAATATTCAAATCAACAGAGAAAGAAGATGCATTCTGTCATTAGAGAGCTGGAATATTCAAATCAAAACACAGGGAAGATGTATTCTGTCAGTAGAGTGCAGGAATATTTAAATCAACACACAAGGAAGATGTATTCGGTTACAAGAGTGCTGGAATATTCAAATCAACACACAGAGAAGATGCATTCTGTCACTAGAGGGCTGCAATATTCAAATCAACACACAGGGAAGATGCATTCTGTCACTAGAGTGCTGTAATATTCAAATCAACACACAGGGAAGATGCATTCTGTCACTAGAGTGCTGTAATATTTAAATCAACACACAGGGAAGATGCATTCTGTCACTAGAGTGCTGGAATATTCAAATCAACAGACAGGGAAGATGCATTCTGTCACTAGAGTGCTGGAATATTCAAATCAACACACAGGGAAGATGCATTCTGTCACTAAAGTGCGGGAATATTCAAATAAACACACAACGAACATGCATTCTGTCATTAGAGTGCTGGAATATTCAAATCAACACACAGGGAAGATTCAGTCTGTCACCAGAGTGCTAGAATATTCAAATCAACAAACAGGGAAGATGCATTCTGTCACTTGAGTGCTGGAATATTCAAATAAACACACAGGGAAGATGAATTCTGTCACCAGAGTGCTAGAATATTCAAATCAACAAACAGGGAAGATGCATTCTGTCACTAGAGTGCTGTAATATTCAAATCAACACACAGGGAAGATGCATTCTGTCACTAGAGTGCTGGAATATTCAAATAAACACACAGGGAAGATGAATTCTGTCATTACAGTGCTGTAATATTCAAATCAACAAACAGGGGAGATGCATTCTGTCACTAGAGTGCTGTAATATTTAAATCAACACACAGGGAAGATGCATTCTGTCACTAGAGTGCTGGAATTTTCAAATCAACACACAACGAAGAGTCATTCTGTCAGTAGAGTGCTGGAATATTCAAATCAACACACAGGGAATACGCATTCTGTCACTAGAGTGCTATAATATTTAAATCAACACACAGGGAAGATGCATTCTGTCACTAGAGTGCAGGAATATTTAAAAATCAACACACAGGGAAGACGCATTCTGTCACTGAAGTGATTTAATATCTAAATCAACACACAGGGAAGATGCATTCTGTCACTAAAGTGCTGGAGTATTCAAATCAACACACAGGGAAGATGCATTCTGTCACCAGAGTGCTAGAATATTCAAATCAACAAACAGGGAAGATGCATTCTGTCACTAGAGTGCTGGAATATTCAAATCAACACACAGGGAAGATGCATTCTGTCACTAAAGTGCCAGAGTATTCAAATCAACACACAGGGAAGATGCATTCTGTCACCAGAGTGCTAGAATATTCAAATCAACAAACAGGGAAGATGCATTCTGTCACTAGAGTGCTGGAATATTCAAATCAACACACAGGGAAGATGCATTCTGTCACAAACGTGCGGGAATATTCAAATCAACAGAGAAAGAAGATGCATTCTGTCATTAGAGAGCTGGAATATTCAAATCAAAACACAGGGAAGATGTATTCTGTCAGTAGAGTGCAGGAAAATTTAAATCAACACACAAGGAAGATGTATTCGGTTACAAGAGTGCTGGAATATTCAAATCAACACACAGAGAAGATGCATTCTGTCACTAGAGGGCTGCAATATTCAAATCAACACACAGGGAAGATGCATTCTGTCACTAGAGTGCTGTAATATTCAAATCAACACACAGGGAAGATGCATTCTGTCACTAGAGTGCTGTAATATTTAAATCAACACACAGGGAAGATGCATTCTGTCACTAGAGTGCTGGAATATTCAAATCAACAGACAGGGGAGATGCATTCTATCACTAGAGTGCTGTAATATTTAAATCAACACACAGGGAAGATGCATTCTGTCACTAGAGTGCTGGCATATTCAAATCAAAACACATGGAAGATGTATTCTGTCACTAGAGTGCAGGAATATTTAAAAATCAACACACAGGGAAGACGCATTCTGTCACTGAAGTGATTTAATATATAAATCAACACACAGGGAAGATGCATTCTGTCACTAAAGTGCTGGAGTATTCAAATCAACACACAGGGAAGATGCATTCTGTCACCAGAGTGCTAGAATATTCAAATCAACAAACAGGGAAGATGCATTCTGTCACTAGAGTGCTGGAATATTCAAATCAACACACAGGGAAGATGCATTCTGTCACTAGAGTGCTGGAATATTCAAATCAACACACAGGGAAGATGAATTCTGTCATTACAGTGCTGTAATATTCAAATCAACAAACAGGGGAGATGCATTCTGTCACTAGAGTGCTGTAATATTTAAATCAACACACAGGGAAGATGCATTCTGTCACTAGAGTGCTGGAATTTTCAAATCAACACACAACGAAGAGTCATTCTGTCAGTAGAGTGCTGGAATATTCAAATCAACACACAGGGAATACGCATTCTGTCACTAGAGTGCTATAATATTTAAATCAACACACAGGGAAGATGCATTCTGTCACTAGAGTGCAGGAATATTTAAAAATCAACACACAGGGAAGACGCATTCTGTCACTGAAGTGATTTAATATATAAATCAACACACAGGGAAGATGCATTCTGTCACCAGAGTGCTAGAATATTCAAATCAACAAACAGGGAAGATGCATTCTGTCACTAGAGTGCTGGAATATTCAAATCAACACACAGGGAAGATGCATTCTGTCACTAGAGTGCAGGAATATTTAAAAATCAACACACAGGGAAGACGCATTCTGTCACAAGAGTGCTGGAATATTCAAATCAACACACAGGGAAGATGCATTCTGTCACTAGAGTGCTGGAATATTCCAATCAACACACAGGGAAGATGGATTCTGTCACAAGAGTGCTGTAATAATCAAATCAACACACAGGGAAGATGCATTCTGTCACTAGAGTGCTGTCATAATCAAATCAACACACAGGGAAGATGCATTCTGTCACTAGAGTGCTGGAATATTCAAATCAACAAACAGGGAAGATGCATTCTGTCACTAGAGTCCTGGAATATTCGAATCAACACACAGGGAAGATGCATTCTGTCACAAGAGTGCTGGAATATTCAAATCAACACACAGGGAAGATGCATTCTGTCACTAGAGTGCTGGAATATTCCAATCAACACACAGGGAAGATGGATTCTGTCACAAGAGTGTTGGAATATTAAAATCAACACACAGGGAAGATGCATCCTGTCACTAGAGTGCGGGAATATTCAAAAAAACACACAGAGAAGATGCATTCTGTCACTTTAGTGCTGGAATATTCAGATCAACACACAGGGAAGATGTATTCTGTCAGTAGAGTGCAGGAATATTTAAATCAACACACAAGGAAGATGTATTCGGTTACAAGAGTGCTGGAATATTCAAATCAACACACAGAGATGATGCATTCTGTCACTAGAGTGCTGGAATATTCAAATCAACACACAGGGAAGATGCATTCTGTCACTAGAGTGCTGTAATATTCAAATCAACACACAGGGAAGATGCATTCTGTCACTAGAGTGCTGTAATATTGAAATCAACACACAGGGAAGATGCATCCTGTCACTAAAGTGCTGGAATATTCAAATCAACAGACAGGGAAGATGCATTCTGTGACTAGAGTGCTGGAATATTCAAATCAACACACAGGGAAGATGCATTCTGTCACTAGAGTGCTGGAATATTCAAATCAACACACAGGGAAGAAGCATTCTGTCACGAGAGTGCTGGAATATTCAAATCAACATACAGGGAAGATGCAGTCTGTCACAAGAGTGATGGAATATTCAAATCAACAAACAGGGAAGATTCAGTCTGTCACTTGAGTGCTGGAATATTCAAATAAACACACAGGGAAGATGCATTCTGTCACTAAAGTGCCGGAGTATTCAAATCAACACACAGGGAAGATGCATTCTGTCACCAGAGTGCTAGAATATTCAAATCAACAAACAGGGAAGATGCATTCTGTCACTAGAGTGCTGGAATATTCAAATCAACACACAGGGAAGATGCATTCTGTCACAAACGTGCGGGAATATTCAAATCAACAGAGAAAGAAGATGCATTCTGTCATTAGAGAGCTGGAATATTCAAATCAAAACACAGGGAAGATGTATTCTGTCAGTAGAGTGCAGGAATATTTAAATCAACACACAAGGAAGATGTATTCGGTTACAAGAGTGCTGGAATATTCAAATCAACACACAGAGAAGATGCATTCTGTCACTAGAGGGCTGCAATATTCAAATCAACACACAGGGAAGATGCATTCTGTCACTAGAGTGCTGTAATATTCAAATCAACACACAGGGAAGATGCATTCTGTCACTAGAGTGCTGTAATATTTAAATCAACACACAGGGAAGATGCATTCTGTCACTAGAGTGCTGGAATATTCAAATCAACAGACAGGGAAGATGCATTCTGTCACTAGAGTGCTGGAATATTCAAATCAACACACAGGGAAGATGCATTCTGTCACTAAAGTGCGGGAATATTCAAATAAACACACAACGAACATGCATTCTGTCATTAGAGTGCTGGAATATTCAAATCAACACACAGGGAAGATTCAGTCTGTCACCAGAGTGCTAGAATATTCAAATCAACAAACAGGGAAGATGCATTCTGTCACTTGAGTGCTGGAATATTCAAATAAACACACAGGGAAGATGAATTCTGTCACCAGAGTGCTAGAATATTCAAATCAACAAACAGGGAAGATGCATTCTGTCACTAGAGTGCTGGAATATTCAAATCAACACACAGGGAAGATGCATTCTGTCACTAGAGTGCTGGAATATTCAAATAAACACACAGGGAAGATGAATTCTGTCATTACAGTGCTGTAATATTCAAATCAACAAACAGGGGAGATGCATTCTGTCACTAGAGTGCTGTAATATTTAAATCAACACACAGGGAAGATGCATTCTGTCACTAGAGTGCTGGAATTTTCAAATCAACACACAACGAAGAGTCATTCTGTCAGTAGAGTGCTGGAATATTCAAATCAACACACAGGGAATACGCATTCTGTCACTAGAGTGCTATAATATTTAAATCAACACACAGGGAAGATGCATTCTGTCACTAGAGTGCAGGAATATTTAAAAATCAACACACAGGGAAGACGCATTCTGTCACTGAAGTGATTTAATATCTAAATCAACACACAGGGAAGATGCATTCTGTCACTAAAGTGCTGGAGTATTCAAATCAACACACAGGGAAGATGCATTCTGTCACCAGAGTGCTAGAATATTCAAATCAACAAACAGGGAAGATGCATTCTGTCACTAGAGTGCTGGAATATTCAAATCAACACACAGGGAAGATGCATTCTGTCACTAAAGTGCCAGAGTATTCAAATCAACACACAGGGAAGATGCATTCTGTCACCAGAGTGCTAGAATATTCAAATCAACAAACAGGGAAGATGCATTCTGTCACTAGAGTGCTGGAATATTCAAATCAACACACAGGGAAGATGCATTCTGTCACAAACGTGCGGGAATATTCAAATCAACAGAGAAAGAAGATGCATTCTGTCATTAGAGAGCTGGAATATTCAAATCAAAACACAGGGAAGATGTATTCTGTCAGTAGAGTGCAGGAATATTTAAATCAACACACAAGGAAGATGTATTCGGTTACAAGAGTGCTGGAATATTCAAATCAACACACAGAGAAGATGCATTCTGTCACTAGAGGGCTGCAATATTCAAATCAACACACAGGGAAGATGCATTCTGTCACTAGAGTGCTGTAATATTCAAATCAACACACAGGGAAGATGCATTCTGTCACTAGAGTGCTGTAATATTTAAATCAACACACAGGGAAGATGCATTCTGTCACTAGAGTGCTGGAATATTCAAATCAACAGACAGGGAAGATGCATTCTGTCACTAGAGTGCTGGAATATTCAAATCAACACACAGGGAAGATGCATTCTGTCACTAAAGTGCGGGAATATTCAAATAAACACACAACGAACATGCATTCTGTCATTAGAGTGCTGGAATATTCAAATCAACACACAGGGAAGATGCATTCTGTCTCTAGAGTGCTAGAATATTAAAATCAACACACAGGGAATACGCATTCTGTCACGAGAGTGCTATAATATTCAAATCAACACACAACGAAGATGCATTCTGTCACTAGAGTGCTGGAATATTCAAATCAACACACATGGAAGATACATTCTCTCACTAGTGTGCTGGCATATTCAAATCAACACACAGGGAAGACGCATTCTGTCTCAAGGATGCTGGAATATTCAAATAAACACACAGGGGAGATGCATTCTTTCACTAGAGTGCTGTAATATTTAAATCAACACACAGGGAAGATGCATTCTGTCACTAGAGTGCTGTAATATTCAAATCAACACACCGAGAAGATACATTCTGTCACTAGAGTGCTGGAATATTCAAATCAACACACAGGGAAGATGTATAATGTCACGAGACTGCTGGAATATTCAAATCAACACACAGAGAAGATATATTCTGTCACTAGAGTGCTGGAATATTCAAATCAACACACAGAGAAGATGCATAATGTCATTAGAGTGCTGGAATATTCAAATCAACACACAGGGAAGATGCATTCTGTCACTAGAGTGCTGTAATAATCAAATCAACACACAGGGAAGATGCATTCTGTCACTAGAGTGCTGTCATAATCAAATCAACACACAGGGAAGATGCATTCTGTCACTAGAGTGCTGGAATATTCAAATCAACAAACAGGGAAGATGCATTCTGTCACTAGAGTGCTGGAATATTCGAATCAACACACAGGGAAGATGCATTCTGTCACAAGAGTGCTGGAATATTCAAATCAACACACAGGGAAGATGCATTCTGTCACTAGAGTGCTGGAATATTCCAATCAACACACAGGGAAGATGGATTCTGTCACAAGAGTGTTGGAATATTAAAATCAACACACAGGGAAGATGCATCCTGTCACTAGAGTGCGGGAATATTCAAAAAAACACACAGAGAAGATGCATTCTGTCACTTTAGTGCTGGAATATTCAGATCAACACACAGGGAAGATGTATTCTGTCAGTAGAGTGCAGGAATATTTAAATCAACACACAAGGAAGATGTATTCGGTTACAAGAGTGCTGGAATATTCAAATCAACACACAGAGATGATGCATTCTGTCACTAGAGTGCTGGAATATTCAAATCAACACACAGGGAAGATGCATTCTGTCACTAGAGTGCTGTAATATTCAAATCAACACACAGGGAAGATGCATTCTGTCACTAGAGTGCTGTAATATTGAAATCAACACACAGGGAAGATGCATTCTGTCACTAAAGTGCTGGAATATTCAAATCAACAGACAGGGAAGATGCATTCTGTGACTAGAGTGCTGGAATATTCAAATCAACACACAGGGAAGATGCATTCTGTCACTAGAGTGCTGGAATATTCAAATCAACACACAGGGAAGAAGCATTCTGTCACGAGAGTGCTGGAATATTCAAATCAACATACAGGGAAGATGCAGTCTGTCACAAGAGTGCTGGAATATTCAAATCAACATACAGGGAAGATTCAGTCTGTCACAAGAGTGCTGGAATATTCAAATCAACACACAGAGAAGATGCATTCTGTCACTTTAGTGCTGGAATATTCAGATCAACACACAGGGAAGATGTATTCTGTCAGTGGAGTGCAGGAATATTCAAATCAACACACAGGGGAGATGCATTCTGTCACGAGAGTGCTGGAATATTCAAATCAACACACGGCGAAGATGCATTCTGTCACTAGAGTGCTGGAATATTCAAATCAACACACAGGGAAGATGTATTCTGTTACAAGAGTGCTGGAATATTCAGATCAACACACAGGGAAGATGTATTCTGTCACTAGAGTGCTGGAATATTCAGATCAACTCACAGGGAAGATGTATTCTGTCAGTGGAGTGCAGGAATATTCAAATCAACACACGGCGAAGATGCATTCTGTCACTAGAGTGCTGGAATATTCAGATCAACACACAGGGAAGATGTATTCTGTCAGTGGAGTGCAGGAATATTCAAATCAACACACAGGGGAGATGCATTCTGTAACTAGAGTGCTGGAATATTCAAATCAACCCACAGAGAAGATGTGTTCTGTTACAAGAGTGCTGGAATATTCAAATCAACACACGGCGAAGATGCATTCTGTCACTTAAGTGCTGTAATATTCAAATCAACACACAACGAAGAGGCATTCTGTCACTAGAGTGCTGTAATATTCAAATCAACACACTGGGAAGACGCATACTGTCTCAAGGATGCTGGAATATTCAAATCAACACACAGGGGAGATGCATTCTTTCACTAGAGTGCTGTAATATTTAAATCAACACACAGGGAAGATGCATTCTGTCACTAGTGTGCTGGAATATTCAAATCAACACACAGGGAATACGCATTCTGTCACGAGAGTGCTATAATATTCAAATCAAAACACTGGGAAGACGCATACTGTCTCAAGGATGCTGGAATATTCAAATCAAAACACTGGGAAGACGCATACTGTCTCAAGGATCCTGATATATTCAAATCAACACACAGGGGAGATGCATTCTTTCACTAGAGTGCTGTAATATTTAAATCAACACACAGGGAAGATGCATTCCGTCACTCAAGTGCGGAAATATTCAAATCAACACACAGGGAAGATGTATTCTGTCACTAGAGTGCAGGAATATTCAAATCCACACACAGGGAAGATGCATTCTGTCACTAGAGTGCTGGAATATTCAAATAAACACAGAGGGAAGATGTATTCTATCACTAGAGTGCTGGAATATTCAAATCAACACACAGGGAAGAAGCATTCTGTCACGAGAGTGCTGGAATATTCAAATCAACATACAGGGAAGATGCAGTCTGTCACAAGAGTGCTGGAATATTCAAATCAACATACAGGGAAGATTCAGTCTGTCACAAGAGTGCTGGAATATTCAAATCAACACACAGAGAAGATGCATTCTGTCACTTTAGTGCTGGAATATTCAGATCAACACACAGGGAAGATGTATTCTGTCAGTGGAGTGCAGGAATATTCAAATCAACACACAGGGGAGATGCATTCTGTCACTAGAGTGCTGGAATATTCAAATCAACACACAGAGAAGATGCATTCTGTCACTAGAGTGCTGGAATATTCAAATCAACACACAAGGAAGATGTATTCTGTTACAAAAGTGCTGGAATATTCAAATCAACACACGGCGAAGATGCATTCTGTCACTAGAGTGCTGGAATATTCAAATCAACACACAGGGAAGATGTATTCTGTTACAAGAGTGCTGGAATATTCAGATCAACACCCAGGGAAGATGTATTCTGTCACTAGAGTGCTGGAATATTCAGATCAACACACAGGGAAGATGTATTCTGTCAGTGGAGTGCAGGAATATTCAAATCAACACACGGCGAAGATGCATTCTGTCACTCGAGTGCTGGAATATTCAGATCAACACACAGGGAAGATGTATTCTGTCAGTGGAGTGCAGGAATATTCAAATCAACACACAGGGGAGATGCATTCTGTAACTAGAGTGCTGGAATATTCAAATCAACACACAGAGAAGATGTGTTCTGTTACAAGAGTGCTGGAATATTCAAATCAACACACGGCGAAGATGCATTCTGTCACTTAAGTGCTGTAATATTCAAATCAACACACAGAGAAGATGCATTCTGTCACTAGAGTGCTGGAATTTTCAAATCAACACACAACGAAGAGGCATTCTGTCACTAGAGTGCTGTAATATTTAAATCAACACACAGGGAAGATGCATTCTGTCACTAGAGTGCCGGAATATTCAAATCAACACACAACGAAATGCATTCTGTCACTAGAGTGCTGGAATTTTCAAATCAACACACAACGAAGAGGCATTCTGTCACTAGAGTGCTGGAATATTCAAATCAACACACAGGGTGTTGTGTTCCAGGGTTCTGGCCTTTGGCCAGAACAGTATTGTTTATGGTTTTAACAGTTTCATGTATCAAGATTCCATAGTTCATAGTTCATGTCACAGTTTTTGCATTTCATGTTCATAGTCCATGTTTTTACTTTTCCATGTTTTGTTTCATGCCAGGTCTGCCATGCCACTCCACCGCTTGTCTGCGTTTCCGCCCCGTGCCTTCATTGTTGCACATTTCAGAGCTCTGGGTTGGCTGTGGTATTTCCCTCTTCCTTCTGTGCTGTGCTGATTCGGGGCTCTCTAAGCTTAATTGGCAATTAACTGTTTTTAAGTTACAAACATTTACTAACACTCACTGGGTGGCGTAATTCTTAGGCACATTACTAATACTACTAATTTAGACAGGGAGTTTATTGTCATGATTCCTGCTTTGCTATTTCAAGATCTTGCTGTGCTTTTCTGTTCTTAACATTCATGCTTGCTTCCAAACTGCATACTTAATTGGTACTTAAGCTGAGCACGCTCATTCTCTTAATGAGCAAGTCTTGTCATCCAATCTCTGTCCATGTCTTGATCTTGCCATGCCTCTTGTTTCTCTCTCTCTCCAGGTGTTACCACTCATGTCATGATTTCCAAGCCTTTATCTGGATGCGGTGGAAGTTGGCTGGCAGACAGTGTCTCGCGTCTCTTGCATGTGCAAATTTAGCCAAGTTCTTGTTGTCAAGTCCCCTAGCATTTCTAGTTTCAAGTCTCGTCCTAGCCTCTGGTTTTGTGTATATATATTTAGTCTTGTTATTTATTTTTCTTGATCTTCTCGCCTGGAGTTTCCAGTGCCTTTTTGTTTTTTGCCTTTTGCAATTATTGTTTATAGCTCTGTGTAGCTTACCTCAGTTTGTTTTTTGCAACCCTTTGGGCCAAGTTTTTTGTTGGCCCTCGTGCCTGTTTTGTTTTGTTTGGAAATAAATCCTCATTCCCTTCTCCCCGCATCTGGTGTCTTACTGATCCCATATCACAGGGGAGATGCATTCTGTTACTACAGTGCTTGAATTTTAAAATTAACACACGGAGAAGATGCATTCTGTCACTAAAGTGCGGGATTATTCAGATCAACACACAAGGAAGATTTTTTCTGTCAGTAGAGTGCTGGAGTATTCAAATCAACACACAGGGAAGATGCATCCTGTTACAAGAGTGCTGAAATATTCAAATCAACACACGGGGAAGATGCATTCTGTCACTAAAGTGCGGGAATATTCAAATCAACACACAGAGAAGATGCATTCTGTCACTCGAGTGCTGGAATATTCAAATCAACACACAAGGAAGATGTTTTCTGTCAGTAGAGCGCTGGAGTATTCAAATAAACACACCGGGAAGATGCATCCTGTTACAAGAGTGCTGAAATATTCAAATCAACACACGGGGAAGATGCATTCTGTCACTAAAGTGCGGGAATATTCAAATCAACACACAGAGAAGATGCATTCTGTCACTCGAGTGCTGAAATATTCAAATCAACACACAGGGAAGATGCATCCTGTCACTAGAGTGCTGGAATATTCAAATAAACACACAGGGAAGATGAATTCTGTCATTACAGTGCTGTAATATTCAAATCAACAAACAGGGGAGATGCATTCTGTCACTAGAGTGCTGTAATATTTAAATCAACACACAGGGAAGATGCATTCTGTCACTAGAGTGCTGGAATTTTCAAATCAACACACAACGAAGAGTCATTCTGTCACTAGAGTGCTGGAATATTCAAATCAACACACAGGGAATACGCATTCTGTCACTAGAGTGCTGGAATATTCAAATCAACACACAGGGAAGATGCATTCTGTCACTAGAGTGCTGGAATTTTCAAATCAACACACAACGAAGAGTCATTCTGTCAGTAGAGTGCTGGAATATTCAAATCAACACACAGGGAATACGCATTCTGTCACTAGAGTGCTGGAATATTCAAATCAACACACAGGGAAGATGCATTCTGTCACTAGAGTGCTGGAATATTCAAATCAACACACAGGGAATACGCATTCTGTCACTAGAGTGCTGGAATATTCAAATCAAAACACAGGGAAGATGCATTCTGTCACTAGAGTGCTGGAATATCCAAATCAACACACATGGAAGATACATTCTCTCACTAGTGTGCTGGCATATTCAAATCAACACACAGGGAAGACGCATTCTGTCTCTAGGATGCTGGAATATTCAAATCAACACACAGGGGAGATGCATTCTATCACTAGAGTGCTGTAATATTCAAATCAACACACAGGGGAGATGCATTCTATCACTAGAGTGCTGTAATATTTAAATCAACACACAGGGAAGATGCATTCTGTCACTAGAGTGCTGGCATATTCAAATCAAAACACATGGAAGATGTATTCTGTCACTAGAGTGCAGGAATATTTAAAAATCAACACACAGGGAAGACGCATTCTGTCACTGAAGTGATTTAATATATAAATCAACACACAGGGAAGATGCATTCTGTCACTAAAGTGCTGGAGTATTCAAATCAACACACAGGGAAGATGCATTCTGTCACCAGAGTGCTAGAATATTCAAATCAACAAACAGGGAAGATGCATTCTGTCACTAGAGTGCTGGAATATTCAAATCAACACACAGGGAAGATGCATTCTGTCACTAGAGTGCTGGAATATTCAAATCAACACACAGGGAAGATGAATTCTGTCATTACAGTGCTGTAATATTCAAATCAACAAACAGGGGAGATGCATTCTGTCACTAGAGTGCTGTAATATTTAAATCAACACACAGGGAAGATGCATTCTGTCACTAGAGTGCTGGAATTTTCAAATCAACACACAACGAAGAGTCATTCTGTCAGTAGAGTGCTGGAATATTCAAATCAACACACAGGGAATACGCATTCTGTCACTAGAGTGCTATAATATTTAAATCAACACACAGGGAAGATGCATTCTGTCACTAGAGTGCAGGAATATTTAAAAATCAACACACAGGGAAGACGCATTCTGTCACTGAAGTGATTTAATATATAAATCAACACACAGGGAAGATGCATTCTGTCACCAGAGTGCTAGAATATTCAAATCAACAAACAGGGAAGATGCATTCTGTCACTAGAGTGCTGGAATATTCAAATCAACACACAGGGAAGATGCATTCTGTCACTAGAGTGCAGGAATATTTAAAAATCAACACACAGGGAAGACGCATTCTGTCACTGAAGTGATTTAATATATAAATCAACACACAGGGAAGATGCATTCTGTCACCAGAGTGCTAGAATATTCAAATCAACAAACAGGGAAGATGCATTCTGTCACTAGAGTGCTGGAATATTCAAATCAACACACAGGGAAGATGCATTCTGTCACCAGAGTGCTAGAATATTTAAATCAACCAACAGGGAAGATGCATTCTGTCACTCGAGTGCTGGAATATTCAAATCAACACACAGGGAAGATGCATTCTGTCACAAACGTGCGGGAATATTCAAATCAACAGAGAAAGAAGATGCATTCTGTCAATAGAGAGCTGGAATATTCAAATAAACACACAGCGAAGATGCATTCTGTCAATACAGTGCTGTAATATTCAAATCAACAAACAGGGGAGATGCATTCTGTCACTAGAGTGCTGTCATATTTAAATCAACACACATGGAAGATGCATTCTGTCACTAGAGTGCTGGCATATTCAAATCAACACACAGGGAAGACGCATTCTGTCTCTAGGATGCTGGAATATTCAAATCAACACACAGGGGAGATGCATTCTGTCACTAGAGTGCTGTAATATTTAAATCAACACACAGGGAAGATGCATTCTGTCACTAGAGTGCTGTTATATTTAAATCAACACACAGGGAAGATGCATTCTGTCACTAGAGTGCCGAAATATTCAAATCAACACACAACAAAGATGCATTCTGTCACTAGAGTGCTGGAATTTTCAAATCAACACACAACGAAGATGCATTCTGTCACTAGAGTGCTGGAATACTCAAATCAACACACAATGAAGATGCATTCTGTCACTAGAGTGCTGGAATATTCAAATCAACACACAGGGAAGATGCATTCTGTCACTGGAGTGCTAGAATATTCAAATCAACACACAGGGAATACGCATTCTGTCACTAGAGTGCTATAATATTTAAATCAACACACAGGGAAGATGCATTCTGTCACTAGAGTGCTGGAATATCCAAATCAACACACATGGAAGATACATTCTCTCACTAGTGTGCTGGCATATTCAAATCAACACACAGGGAAGACGCATTCTGTCTCTAGGATGCTGGAATATTCAAATCAACACACAGGGGAGATGCATTCTATCACTAGAGTGCTGTAATATTCAAATCAACACACAGGGGAGATGCATTCTATCACTAGAGTGCTGTAATATTTAAATCAACACACAGGGAAGATGCATTCTGTCACTAGAGTGCTGGCATATTCAAATCAACACACAAGGAAGACGCATTCTGTCTCTAGGATGCTGTAATATTTAAATCAACACAAAGGGAAGATGCATTCTCTCACTAGAGTGCCGGAATATTCAAATCAACACACAACGAAGATGCATTCTGTCACTAGAGTGCTGGAATTTTCAAATCAACACACAACGAAGAGGCATTCTGTCACTAGAGTGCTGGAATATTCAAATCAACACACATGGAATATGCATTCTGTCACGAGAGTGCTGTAATATTTAAATCAACACACAGGGAAGATGCATTCTGTCATTAGAGTGCTGGAATATTCAAATCAACACACATGGAAGATGCATTCTGTCACTAGTGTGCTGGCATATTCAAATCAACACACAGGGAAGACGCAAACTGTCTCAAGGATGCTGGAATATTCAAATCAACACACAGGGGAGATGCATTCTTTCACTAGAGTGCTGTAATATTTAAATCAACACACAGGGTGTGCATTCTGTTACGACAGTGCTTGAATTTTCAAAACAACACACAGAGAATTTGCATTCTGTCTCTAGAATGCTGGAATATTCAAATCAACACACAGGGGAGATGCATTCTGTCACTAGAGTGCTGTTATATTTAAATCAACACACAAGGAAAATGCATTCTGTCACTAGAGTGCTAGAATATTCAAATCAACACACAGGGAATACGGATTCTGTCACTAGAGTGCTAAAATATTTAAATAAACACACAACGAAGATGCATTCTGTCACTAGAGTGCTGGAATATTCAAATCAACACACAACGAACATGCATTCTGTCATTAGAGTGCTGGAATATTCAAATCAACACACAGGGAAGATGCATTCTGTCACTAGAGTGCTAGAATATTCAAATCAACACACAGGGAATACGCATTCTGTCACTAGAGTGCTATAATATTCAAATCAACACACAACGAAGATGCATTCTGTCACTAGAGTGCTGGAATATTCAAATCAACACACATGGAAGATACATTCTCTCACTAGTGTGCTGGCATATTCAAATCAACACACAGGGGAGATGCATTCTTTCACTAGAGTGCTGTAATATTTAAATCAACACACAGGGAAGATGCATTCTGTCACTAGAGTGCTGTAATATTCAAATCAACACACCGAGAAGATACATTCTGTCACTAGAGTGCTGGAATATTCAAATCAACACACAGGGAAGATGTATAATGTCACTAGACTGCTGGAATATTCAAATCAACACACAGAGAAGATATATTCTGTCACTAGAGTGCTGGAATATTCAAATCAACACACAGGGAAGATGCATTCTGTCACTAGAGTGCTGTAATAATCAAATCAACACACAGGGAAGATGCATTCTGTCACTAGAGTGCTGTAATAATCAAATCAACACACAGGGAAGATGCATTCTGTCACTAGAGTGCTGGAATATTCAAATCAACGAACAGGGAAGATGCATTCTGTCACTAGAGTGCTGGAATATTCGAATCAACACACAGGGAAGATGCATTCTGTCACAAGAGTGCTGGAATATTCAAATCAACACACAGGGAAGATGCATTCTGTCACTAGAGTGCTGGAATATTCCAATCAACACACAGGGAAGATGGATTCTGTCACAAGAGTGTTGGAATTTTAAAATCTACACACAGGGAAGATGCATCCTGTCACTAGAGTGCGGGAATATTCAAAAAAACACACAGAGAAGATGCATTCTGTCACTTTAGTGCTGGAATATTCAGATCAAAACACAGGGAAGATGTATTCTGTCAGTAGAGTGCAGGAATATTTAAATCAACACACAAGGAAGATGTATTCGGTTACAAGAGTTCTGGAATATTCAAATCAACACACAGAGAAGATGCATTCTGTCACTAGAGGGCTGCAATATTCAAATCAACACACAGGGAAGATGCATTCTGTCACTAGAGTGCTGTAATATTCAAATCAACACACAGGGAAGATGCATTCTGTCACTAGAGTGCTGTAATATTTAAATCAACACACAGGGAAGATGCATTCTGTCACTAGAGTGCTGGAATATTCAAATCAACAGACAGGGAAGATGCATTCTGTCACTAGAGTGCTGGAATATTGAAATCAACACACAGGGAAGATGCATTCTGTCACTAAAGTGCGGGAATATTCAAATTAACACACAATGAACATGCATTCTGTCACTAGAGTGCTGGAATATTCAAATCAACACACAGGGAAGATGCATTCTGTCTCTAGAGTGCTAGAATATTAAAATCAACACACAGGGAATACGCATTCTGTCACGAGAGCGCTATAATATTCAAATCAACACACAACGAAGATGCATTCTGTCACTAGAGTGCTGGAATATTCAAATCAACACACATGGAAGATACATTCTCTCACTTGTGTGCTGGCATATTCAAATCAACACACAGGGAAGACGCATTCTGTCTCAAGGATGCTGGAATATTCAAATAAACACACAGGGGAGATGCATTCTTTCACGAGAGTGCTGTAATATTTAAATCAACACACAGGGAAGATGCATTCTGTCACTTGAGTGCTGGAATATTCAAATCAACACACATGGAAGATACATTCTCTCACTAGTGTGCTGGCATATTCAAATCAACACACAGGGAAGACGCATTCTGTCTCAAGGATGCTGGAATATTCAAATAAACACACAGGGGAGATGCATTCTTTCACTAGAGTGCTGTAATATTTAAATCAACACACAGGGAAGATGCATTCTGTCACTAGAGTGCTGTAATATTCAAATCAACACACCGAGAAGATACATTCTGTCACTAGAGTGCTGGAATATTCAAATCAACACACAGGGAAGATGTATAATGTCACGAGACTGCTGGAATATTCAAATCAACACACAGAGAAGATATATTCTGTCACTAGAGTGCTGGAATATTCAAATCAACACACAGAGAAGATGCATAATGTCATTAGAGTGCTGGAATATTCAAATCAACACACAGGGAAGATGCATTCTGTCACTAGAGTGCTGTAATAATCAAATCAACACACAGGGAAGATGCATTCTGTCACTAGAGTGCTGTCATAATCAAATCAACACACAGGGAAGATGCATTCTGTCACTAGAGTGCTGGAATATTCAAATCAACAAACAGGGAAGATGCATTCTGTCACTAGAGTGCTGGAATATTCGAATCAACACACAGGGAAGATGCATTCTGTCACAAGAGTGCTGGAATATTCAAATCAACACACAGGGAAGATGCATTCTGTCACTAGAGTGCTGGAATATTCCAATCAACACACAGGGAAGATGGATTCTGTCACAAGAGTGTTGGAATATTAAAATCAACACACAGGGAAGATGCATCCTGTCACTAGAGTGCGGGAATATTCAAAAAAACACACAGAGAAGATGCATTCTGTCACTTTAGTGCTGGAATATTCAGATCAACACACAGGGAAGATGTATTCTGTCAGTAGAGTGCAGGAATATTTAAATCAACACACAAGGAAGATGTATTCGGTTACAAGAGTGCTGGAATATTCAAATCAACACACAGAGATGATGCATTCTGTCACTAGAGTGCTGGAATATTCAAATCAACACACAGGGAAGATGCATTCTGTCACTAGAGTGCTGTAATATTCAAATCAACACACAGGGAAGATGCATTCTGTCACTAGAGTGCTGTAATATTGAAATCAACACACAGGGAAGATGCATTCTGTCACTAAAGTGCTGGAATATTCAAATCAACAGACAGGGAAGATGCATTCTGTGACTAGAGTGCTGGAATATTCAAATCAACACACAGGGAAGATGCATTCTGTCACTAGAGTGCTGGAATATTCAAATCAACACACAGGGAAGAAGCATTCTGTCACGAGAGTGCTGGAATATTCAAATCAACATACAGGGAAGATGCAGTCTGTCACAAGAGTGCTGGAATATTCAAATCAACATACAGGGAAGATTCAGTCTGTCACAAGAGTGCTGGAATATTCAAATCAACACACAGAGAAGATGCATTCTGTCACTTTAGTGCTGGAATATTCAGATCAACACACATGGAAGATGTATTCTGTCAGTGGAGTGCAGGAATATTCAAATCAACACACAGGGGAGATGCATTCTGTCACTAGAGTGCTGGAATATTCAAATCAACACACAGAGAAGATGCATTCTGTCACTAGAGTGCTGGAATATTCAAATCAACACACAAGGAAGATGTATTCTGTTACAAAAGTGCTGGAATATTCAAATCAACACACGGCGAAGATGCATTCTGTCACTAGAGTGCTGGAATATTCAAATCAACACACAGGGAAGATGTATTCTGTTACAAGAGTGCTGGAATATTCAGATCAACACACAGGGAAGATGTATTCTGTCACTAGAGTGCTGGAATATTCAGATCAACACACAGGGAAGATGTATTCTGTCAGTGGAGTGCAGGAATATTCAAATCAACACACGGCGAAGATGCATTCTGTCACTAGAGTGCTGGAATATTCAGATCAACACACAGGGAAGATGTATTCTGTCAGTGGAGTGCTGGAATATTCAAATCAACACACATGGAAGATGGATTCTGTCACTAGAGTGCTGGAATATTAAAATCAACACACAGGGAAGATGCATTCTGTCACTAGAGTGCGGGAATATTCAAAAAAACACACAGAGAAGATGCATTCTGTTACAAGAGTGCTGGAATATTCAAATCAACACACCAAGAAGATACATTCTGTCAAAAGAGTGCTGGAATATTCAAATCAACACACAGGGAAGATGTACAATGTCACTAGACTGCTGGAATATTCAAATCAACACACAGAGAAGATATATTCTGTCACTAGAGTGCTGGAATATTCAAATCAACAAACAGGGAAGATGCATTCTGTCACTCGAGTGCTGGAATATTCGAATCAACACACAGGGAAGATGCATTCTGTCACTAGAGTGCTGTAATAATCAAATCAACACACAGGGAAGATGCATTCTGTCACTAGAGTGCTGGAATATTCAAATCAACAAACAGGGAAGATGCATTCTGTCACTCGAGTGCTGGAATATTCGAATCAACACACAGGGAAGATGCATTCTGACACAAAAGTGCTGGAATATTCAAATCAACACACAGGGAAGATGCATTCTGTCACTAGAGTGCTGGAATATTCCAATCAACACACAGGGAAGATGGATTCTGTCACAAGAGTGTTGGAATATTAAAATCTACACACAGGGAAGATGCATCCTGTCACTAGAGTGCGGGAATATTCAAAAAAACACACAGAGAAGATGCATTCTGTCACTTTAGTGCTGGAATATTCAGATCAAAACACAGGGAAGATGTATTCTGTCAGTAGAGTGCAGGAATATTTAAATCAACACACAAGGAAGATGTATTCGGTTACAAGAGTTCTGGAATATTCAAATCAACACACAGAGAAGATGCATTCTGTCACTAGAGGGCTGCAATATTCAAATCAACACACAGGGAAGATGCATTCTGTCACTAGAGTGCTGTAATATTCAAATCAACACACAGGGAAGATGCATTCTGTCACTAGAGTGCTGTAATATTTAAATCAACACACAGGGAAGATGCATTCTGTCACTAGAGTGCTGGAATATTCAAATCAACAGACAGGGAAGATGCATTCTGTCACTAGAGTGCTGGAATATTGAAATCAACACACAGGGAAGATGCATTCTGTCACTAAAGTGCGGGAATATTCAAATTAACACACAATGAACATGCATTCTGTCACTAGAGTGCTGGAATATTCAAATCAACACACAGGGAAGATGCATTCTGTCTCTAGAGTGCTAGAATATTAAAATCAACACACAGGGAATACGCATTCTGTCACGAGAGCGCTATAATATTCAAATCAACACACAACGAAGATGCATTCTGTCACTAGAGTGCTGGAATATTCAAATCAACACACATGGAAGATACATTCTCTCACTTGTGTGCTGGCATATTCAAATCAACACACAGGGAAGACGCATTCTGTCTCAAGGATGCTGGAATATTCAAATAAACACACAGGGGAGATGCATTCTTTCACGAGAGTGCTGTAATATTTAAATCAACACACAGGGAAGATGCATTCTGTCACTTGAGTGCTGGAATATTCAAATCAACACACATGGAAGATACATTCTCTCACTAGTGTGCTGGCATATTCAAATCAACACACAGGGAAGACGCATTCTGTCTCAAGGATGCTGGAATATTCAAATAAACACACAGGGGAGATGCATTCTTTCACTAGAGTGCTGTAATATTTAAATCAACACACAGGGAAGATGCATTCTGTCACTAGAGTGCTGTAATATTCAAATCAACACACCGAGAAGATACATTCTGTCACTAGAGTGCTGGAATATTCAAATCAACACACAGGGAAGATGTATAATGTCACGAGACTGCTGGAATATTCAAATCAACACACAGAGAAGATATATTCTGTCACTAGAGTGCTGGAATATTCAAATCAACACACAGAGAAGATGCATAATGTCATTAGAGTGCTGGAATATTCAAATCAACACACAGGGAAGATGCATTCTGTCACTAGAGTGCTGTAATAATCAAATCAACACACAGGGAAGATGCATTCTGTCACTAGAGTGCTGTCATAATCAAATCAACACACAGGGAAGATGCATTCTGTCACTAGAGTGCTGGAATATTCAAATCAACAAACAGGGAAGATGCATTCTGTCACTAGAGTGCTGGAATATTCGAATCAACACACAGGGAAGATGCATTCTGTCACAAGAGTGCTGGAATATTCAAATCAACACACAGGGAAGATGCATTCTGTCACTAGAGTGCTGGAATATTCCAATCAACACACAGGGAAGATGGATTCTGTCACAAGAGTGTTGGAATATTAAAATCAACACACAGGGAAGATGCATCCTGTCACTAGAGTGCGGGAATATTCAAAAAAACACACAGAGAAGATGCATTCTGTCACTTTAGTGCTGGAATATTCAAATCAACACACAGGGAAGATGTATAATGTCACGAGACTGCTGGAATATTCAAATCAACACACAGAGAAGATATATTCTGTCACTAGAGTGCTGGAATATTCAAATCAACACACAGAGAAGATGCATAATGTCATTAGAGTGCTGGAATATTCAAATCAACACACAGGGAAGATGCATTCTGTCACTAGAGTGCTGTAATAATCAAATCAACACACAGGGAAGATGCATTCTGTCACTAGAGTGCTGTCATAATCAAATCAACACACAGGGAAGATGCATTCTGTCACTAGAGTGCTGGAATATTCAAATCAACAAACAGGGAAGATGCATTCTGTCACTAGAGTGCTGGAATATTCGAATCAACACACAGGGAAGATGCATTCTGTCACAAGAGTGCTGGAATATTCAAATCAACACACAGGGAAGATGCATTCTGTCACTAGAGTGCTGGAATATTCCAATCAACACACAGGGAAGATGGATTCTGTCACAAGAGTGTTGGAATATTAAAATCAACACACAGAGAAGATGCATTCTGTCACTTTAGTGCTGGAATATTCAGATCAACACACAGGGAAGATGTATTCTGTCAGTAGAGTGCAGGAATATTTAAATCAACATACAAGGAAGATGTATTCGGTTACAAGAGTGCTGGAATATTCAAATCAACACACAGAGATGATGCATTCTGTCACTAGAGTGCTGGAATATTCAAATCAACACACAGGGAAGATGCATTCTGTCACTAGAGTGCTGTAATATTCAAATCAACACACAGGGAAGATGCATTCTGTCACTAGAGTGCTGTAATATTGAAATCAACACACAGGGAAGATGCATTCTGTCACTAAAGTGCTGGAATATTCAAATCAACAGACAGGGAAGATGCATTCTGTGACTAGAGTGCTGGAATATTCAAATCAACACACAGGGAAGATGCATTCTGTCACTAGAGTGCTGGAATATTCAAATCAACACACAGGGAAGAAGCATTCTGTCACGAGAGTGCTGGAATATTCAAATCAACATACAGGGAAGATGCAGTCTGTCACAAGAGTGCTGGAATATTCAAATCAACATACAGGGAAGATTCAGTCTGTCACAAGAGTGCTGGAATATTCAAATCAACACACAGAGAAGATGCATTCTGTCACTTTAGTGCTGGAATATTCAGATCAACACACAGGGAAGATGTATTCTGTCAGTGGAGTGCAGGAATATTCAAATCAACACACAGGGGAGATGCATTCTGTCACTAGAGTGCTGGAATATTCAAATCAACACACAGAGAAGATGCATTCTGTCACTAGAGTGCTGGAATATTCAAATCAACACACAAGGAAGATGTATTCTGTTACAAAAGTGCTGGAATATTCAAATCAACACACGGCGAAGATGCATTCTGTCACTAGAGTGCTGGAATATTCAAATCAACGCAC